>OZ020307.1:49793871-51116121 GCA_963971305.1 Arcuatula senhousia | reverse complement strand
CTTATATATATTCGTCAATATAAATGACAATATCTTAATTAAGCTTGATCAATTGGCAAAAAGTATTTGTTTTACTACACATCATACATATGTAGGTAATATAAGTTACTTTTTAATAATACTTTTTTATATATATTTCGTTCATTTATTCTGACGTGCGAACCGTAAACAATGTATATTTATAAAAGTACATTTGTACGTTTGTTTGAGAAAGCCATGGCTTAAGCGCCAACTAACATACTGAGCAAAATATATATGAACAAGGCGATTCAATTTTATAATCGAAGTTAAAATTACAATCAAAATTGCATAGTAGATATTCATAACATAGTTAGATATTTTCCCCTTTTATTACATTTTTCTTTACCTCTTTCTCTTTATACAAATGAATTGTTACATCGTGGTCTATAGCTGTTCTTTTTGGTTATTAGATATATCCGAGGATTCCCCAGATCTATTTTTAGGGGTGCAGGACCGCGTTAAAAATAACGGCGACCTCTACACCAGGCGTACAGAATGTTCGACTGGGTTCGAGGCTAGACACCGTGCAGCAGTTCGGAAATATTCACTTCCGTCCTTATATTCTAGTATTTACTTTAAATCTTAAATATGTAAAATAAAAAAATAAAGGTTAAGGTTAGGGTTGGCCCCTAAAGCTAACCTAAACTTTAGATCATATCTTTTTTTTATTAGAGTGAAAAAAAATCTTCTTTGCACGTTTTTTGAAAATATTCGCTTTCATTGTTATATTAGTCTTTACTGTGTAGTAAAAGGGTTATTAGAATAAGCGTTAGGATTAGGGTTGACTTCCTGTCCTCAACACTACCTCTTGCCTACACTTTACCTCGTAAACCTTATTCTGAGTGCAAAATATTTCCATTCATCAACAATCATTTGAAAATGTCCACTTTTTGTTGCTCTAACCCTAACCCTAACCTAAGCTCATATATCGTTGTTTTGAGTGAAAATTATTTCCATTCATTACCATTATTTCGAAAATGTTCTATTTAATTGTTATATTCTAGTCTATTCTTTCTTATTGTAACCAAAAATATGGTTAGGATTTCTCACCAAAACTTATCTGTAATCTATTTTTTAGCTCATACACCATTATTTTAAGTGAAAAAAAATGATTCCTTTTCTACCAGTCTTTCGAAAATGTTAAATGTCATTGTTATAATGTAGTCTTCATTTTTCGTTTTACTATTTAGTTAAGTTAGAAATTGGGTTTACAATAACATTAACTTATATCCTAGCAAAAATTGATTCTAAGCTCATAATTGATACTTCAAGCTGAAAATGATTTCTATTGCTTATTAATCTACAAAAATATTAATTTCTTTACTTTTCGATTTACTATTTATCAAAGTTTGGGTTAGGGATAGAGTTAGCTTTAAAGGTAACCTTACAATTTTACAATACATCAAAATAAGGGTCAGGGTTTTTGTTGGCTCTAACTCAAACCCTAACTTAACCCTAACCATAACCTTAACTGTAGCTCACAAATCGTTTTTCTGATTTAAAATCACTTATATTCCTTACCAGTTTATTCTAACTGTTCAGATAATTGTTATATCATAGTCTTTACTTTTCGCCCTCATTTTGAGGGAAGTTAGGGCTAGGGTTAATGATGGAGTTAACCCTGCCCTAAGTTAACCCCAACAAAAACGGGAATATTAATCATGAAGTGTTGCACTAGCTGAATAAAAAGCTACGCCGAGCGCAGCATGATACGACCGCAACAAGTTGAACCCTGTACATTGGAGGCCCAATATGGATAGTCTATTGCTTTGGTCACATGCAGCCCATGGTGGACTTACAAAGCTTTTTGACACATGCATCCTATGGTGGACTTTAAAATGCATATTTGACACATATATATTTACAATAACATTTAATATAAAAAATCTTGTTTCTATATTCATTGACATTTTTGACATGTTTAAGCCCCTTTTGGCCCTTTTTTAAAAAGGTTAGGACCCCAAACCCCAAATGCATTAAAAAGCGTCATTCAGTGGATAAAATCATCATATTTAAACTTCATATCAATTGGCTGGCCCACTACAGCTAAATTTCTTGTGTAAAACCATTTGCCTTGACCAACTTTTAAAAATGACGTGTCGCCCCTTTGACCCCTAATATCTCAAAAACAGTAAGAGATATTGCAAATCTGATCGAATAATGCAGGCAGGGATTTTCACAAGGATTCCAATGAAAAAAAGATTTTGAAATTCGGACCACACATAAAAAAGTTGATTTTTTGGGTGTGGCCTGTCTTTGGCCCCCTGTAGCAATGTAACCGTTCAATATACATCAAAACCATTGACACATTTTTTGACAGAATTTAATGAGGAATTCAATTAAAAAAGAATTTAAAAAATCAAATGAATAATAAACATTCTACAACAGTTTTGTCAATACACCCGTTTTAGCCCCTTTTGGCCCTTTTTCCCAAACGGTAGGGGCCACCAACCCCAAATACAATAGGAACCTTCCTCTAGTGGTTAGAAACATCATATCGAAATTTCATAACAATTGGTAAATATTTACTCAAGTTATCGCACGGAAACCAAATGTCGCCAGACGACGACCACGACATCGCCTTAACATTATACGATCGCAAAAATTTTGCGCTCGTATAAAAATGATTTTTAGTCCCTATGAGAATTTCAAAAATGACTTATATTGTGATATTGACCTCTTTAATTTTCATTTGATAAATTATTCTATATCAGAATAAGGGTTATGCATAATAAAATTTAACTCACAAACTGTTGCCCTAGTTGCGTTACCAGTTTTTTTAAAATGTCTACTTTTTATTTTACAATATATTTAATTTAGGGTTAGGGTTGACGTTCAGCCTAATCCTTAATTAAACACAACGATAATTAAAGCTCATAATTATTATCCTAAGTGAAAAACTGTTTTAATTCCTTAGAAGTACTTCGAAAAAAATCACTTTTATTGTTTGAAAAATGTCTTAACTTTTCGTTTTGAAATCTATCAAAGTTAGAGTTAGGGTTAGGTTTTGCGTTTACACTAATCCAAGTTTACCCTAGCCATAACCTTAACTTAAGCTCATGAACAATTGCCTGAATATGAAACATATACCTTACCAGTATTTCAAAATATTATATTTAGGGTAAGAATTCATGTTGGCGTTACTAACCCTAATTTAATCCTAACCATGACCAACACTTTAGTTCATAAACTGTTATCCAAAGTGGAATATAATTTCTATTTCTTATCAGTATTTCTAAAATGTTCAGTTCTATTCTTTAAATGAAGTCATTTTACTTTTCATTTTACTATTTGTCAAAGTTATAGTTAGGATTATGGTTGGCGTTTACCCTAACACTAAGTTTACCTTAATAATAACCAAAACTTAAACTCATAAAATGTTGCTCTAACTCAAGATGAATTCTATTTCTTACCAGCTACAAAATCCAAAAAGTCTGAAATGGCAGTTTTTTTGGCTGAAAAGTCTGAATTCTGTCTTAACAGTCTTAACATTCTGAAAACAGTCTGAATATTGTCTTAACATTCTTAACATTCTTAACAAATTCTTAACATTCTGAAAACAGTCTGAATAGATTCTTAACAATCTTAACATTCTTAACATATTCTTAACATTCTGAAATTGTCTGAACGGATTCTTAACATTCTTAACATTCTGAAATTGTCTGAACAGATTCTTAACATTCTGAATATTCTTAACACATTCTTAACATCCTGAAATTGTCTGAATATATTCTTTACATTCTAAATAATAAACATCCTCTCGGAACATTGATCTTTTCCTGAGCAGATTATTTTGATATTATACTTATATTCTTTTTTTAAATTATTCTGAACCTTAATTTCATTGAAATTTTAGGCTAAAATAACTTCAAAGAAAATAGATTGAACTATAATCTATTTGTTTATAAAACAGTTTTTAACAATATTTTCAAAAATCGTTTTAAATTAATGATTAATATTCTTCAACGAAACTGCTTTTAAAAAATCAAGTTGGATATTCAACTTTTCTAATATTTAATTTATCAATTAAAATATTTATTTATATTTATTTATCTTATCATTTATTCTAATGAATCTACATTAAGATTTACTATGATTTGAATGCCCATTTATTTTAAAAATATCTAGTTCTGAATATTCATTACAGGTTTTACATGTTAGTTAATAACACAAGAAGAACGTGTATTAACTACAAGCAATCTGGTACAATAATTTAAGTTGATATCAACATATATGCATAAATTTTCACTTATTATCAAAAGTTCGGAATAAAGTTTATAAAGTTACATGTACACCATAGAAGTATCAAATTATCAGCAATTAAAAAAGATTAACACAATTAATTCCCCGCTGGGTTTTTATATATTTTAATAAAAGCACCGACTCAGTTTGGCAAGTAGGTGTTTACACGCTTGAAGATGGCATGTGTTTTATCTCCACAAGATTTTTAAAATAAAATGTTAAATATCGGTTGCCTTATCATTTAACTTAATAATAAGGATACGGGCCCACCTGAGACTTTACAGGCAAAAGGTTCTACTATTTATTATCTACTAAAGATTGAAGAAATTGGTAAAAAAAAGTATTTTCAAAACTGTGAATACTTTAACATTGGTCATTTCCATGTCAGAAAACATACGCTTTTAAATAAAAACAACAAACAAATAAACATCTTCCCTGTTGCATGTTTCAAAACAGTGTAGGTTGTTGCAGGAAATCCCAAAACCAAGGTAAATCCAATGAAATTCCTCGTGTTTAACAGATAGTCTTATAGTTATTACCAAAACCATTTTAATAGTGTCAAAAAGTAACAGAAAAAAACTCAAATGGCTCAGATTTTACTTTACCGGCTATATATAGAGTTTATCCCCAACAGACTGGAAACGGTAAAAAAAACAACAGTGTGTTATTTTTGACAAATAAGCTAGAGGACGATAGGGGAAAGAGGTATGAACAGACTGCTTTCCATCATTTCTTTGTTTAAAGTCCCGCAAGCGTAATTATATGGACTGTCTTTAGTTTGTCAGCGTTAACGATAACTGGTAAAACCCCATAATTTATCCAAGTTATTGATATCCAACAACCTTTAACTGCATAAAACCTTCTAGTTTTGCGAGAGGACGTTATTAATAAGATTCTTACGTGTATTTCTTATTTCTTTTAAGATATTTGTACTTTTAGAGGCATAATAATACTGCACAAAAATATGCAGAACTATGAACTTCCACAAAATGTGTGGACAAAATGAAAATGCATAAAATGAACCGGTGAAAGTTTGATAAAGAATTAACAAACAGCGAATTTCTTTAAAATATTTTTGATTGCAAAATTAATGCATGCCACTGCAAACAAATAAAGTATAATTTAAATCTAAATATTATGTTCTATTACTCATAAAACTGTTTAAAGTAGAACAGTGATTTAGTTTGTTTGTCTGTGTATTGATGTATATTTAAAGAGAATTTGTTCTAAATAATAACTATAAAGAATTAGAACACTACTGCTTTTATTTTCGTTTTTTAACGTAGATACAAATGTAAAGTTTGGGCTGTAACCTCCTGCTAGTTTGATACCTCAATGGTTTCATGTAAAGGATTACAGTCCGCTTTGCTTTCGCTTGGAACTAATGAGTAGCGAGTTAGTTTTTTACGCCCTCGCAACAGTATTAAGTATATTTGAAGGCAATGAACATGAAATGATGATATGAAATATGGGGTGGGGTGGGAAACAAAGGAAAGGGTACATTTTAAAGAACCACAGGAAAATAGGAGAGAGGTGAATAGGGGCTGAAAATTTAGCTTATGTGGTGTACTATTTGGTTGTCCACAAAGGGATCTGTTACGTGCATAAAGCGTTGGACTCTCCACACACGTTGGCCCGCTATGGTCAGCGGTCAGGGTTTCCGTATTATAAACCTGCAATCCCCGCGGACGAGGGCCACCCTAATTGAAAACCTGTATGTTTAAAATACCCTTTTATATCCATTTTTATGAGTTGTGTTAATCATCAGCATTGTTTTCTTCCCCTACCCACTTCTTCCCTTTTCCTGCGGTTCTTAAAAATTTACCGGTCCTTTGTTTCCTACCCCACCCCCATATTTCATAACGGGAATTAAAAAAATCACAATGAAAATTAACAGCCAGCAGTCTTATGTATTGATATTTTCAAACTTTCAGTTGTTTTTTTTTTTTTAATAAATTTGCTTCTAAATTTAGATTCACTCTGCTTTACGACGATATGGGTTAGACTCTCATTTTATAAGTGTATATCTTTGAAATTGTATTTCAAACCTTAATTAACAATATTTTGTAGAAAATGATTTTTGTAGTTGCAGGTACATGATATAGATGTTTTACTGTCATGACTGTTGATTTGCATATTGTCAAGTTCGGCCTAATTACCGACGAAAGCCCCAAAAATATTTTATGTGTAGTCCGAATTATCCCTCTCCCTTCCTGCTAATACAATTTGCAATAGTGTTCAAAGCGGCTATTTAAATATATATAGTCAGTTAATATTTACTAAAATCACAATGACTTTTACATATCAATTAAAAATTAGGTCACAGATCGTCTTATAACATGTGTTGTGCTGGCTATGACTATTTAAAAGTCTCCTGTAAAACTCGTAGGAAGCAGAGGTAGAACTAGGTGATGTTTATTCAGATATACTGATTACTATTGTATTATAACGGTTTGCATTTTGAAATCATCCTGAAAACTATTGTTTTAATAATAATTTGCTAAATAAACTATATCATTTAAATATATAAAGCTCTTTGACATGAAATTAGCACTTATTACCGTAATTTAAACTGAACTGTCCCCCACAGAGGAACATCTCGATGCTACATTTTGTAATTAATATGTAGCCTACATCCTTTACTGTGCACGTCGGCTTAAAAAATGTATCTGTAATCATACTCAGGTACACAGTTTCTTTAAAACTTGCGGTTCCAAATGTTTCTTTTCGTTTTTTTTCTGGCTTTGAATTTCTTCACTTTCGAGACAACTTTCTCCTAAATTAAGTGTTTTTTTTGTAAATTATAACGATATCAGATAATCGAATCAAATCGAAATCGAATACTTTAAGTCTTTTGTACAATAGTAACAACTTAACAAACGTACATACAAACAAAAACATAAAACACCTACAAATAATAATATAAAAAAAACACTAACCCCTCACCTTTAAAAATTGGCTTACAAAATTAAGCACAAAATTAAGTCCCTATGATTTGATTAAACTGCTTCACAGAAAGGAGCGAAACTATTTCAAGTGTAAATTAATGTTAAGAATATTAAGAATCAATTCAGAATAATTCAGACAACATTTAGACAATCTTGACTAGTCAGAATGTTAAGAATCTGTTAAGACACATCCAGACACCATTCAGACAATTCAGATAGCGTTAAGAATGTTAAGAATCTGTTAAGACAAACTAAGACACCATTCAGACAATTCAGACAGCGTTAAGAATGTTAAGAATCTAGTTAAGACAAATCCAGACACCATTCAGACAACTCAGATAGTGTTAAGATTTATTCAGACTTGATTAAGACTGTTTCATACAATGTTAAGAATTTTTCAGAAGATTTCATACATTTTAGAACGTTAAGACAGAATTCAGACTTTTCAGCCAAAAAACCTGCCATTTCAGACTTTTTGGATTTTGTAGTGATATATATATATATGCATGCAGTATTTCGAAAATGATCAATTGCTATCAATTTTTGGGTGTTGACCCTAACCCTAACTATGACTTAAACGTAAGCTCATAAACCTTACTGCTCATTGAAAATATATTAAAATAGGGTTATTGTTTGCGATATTTCTAACTCTAGGTTAACACTTACCATAACCTAAATTTAAACTCATGAATAAGCACCCTAACTGAAAATGAAATTGGTTCTTAACCAGTGTATCGAAAATGTTGTTTCAGCCTTTATATTTAATTTATAAAAGATTATGATTTAGGTTAGTGTTAGAGTTGGCTTTCACCCAACCCTTAATTCACATTTTAGTGACAAAACCTAAGGAAATATTTAACTTAGTATAATTCGTCTAGGCGTTCTACTACCCCAAAGATGAATGAGAGGGGATTATACGTGTTTAGCTTAATCGCCACTGTTTATCACAAACATGTAATTTCATAAGTTAATTTGAGTTTATTACCGCTGCCTCCACAACACAATTTTTCCTGATTTCAGGTCTGTCGCCTATCAACTTCCTGTTTGTCGATCTATTCATGTTTTTACCCTAGTCGTCGATCGTTTAAAAATTGAATTTACATCCCAACATGAATACACAGTTGATGAAGCATTAATCTAAGGTTAAATGTATGACGGCATGATTTCTGTTGTGTAGACTGTATCACTAAATATCTGTAAACCAAAGGACAAGATATGATAAGGGCTCAATTTTACCCCAATTTTGAAATTATTAAAATGAGCTAAAAGTATGTGATATATACTTTAAATTAGTTAAACTTTACTATATCAACATTATTTTGTTTAAAGTGATCCATTATGGTGTTGAAATAATTACCAAAAGTGGCTTAAAAATCATGATTTGGTGAAAAACGAAAAAAAACTGCAATTTTGAAGTGGTTTTTAGCAAATTTAACTATGAGCCACACAGAGTACCACTACAATAATTTATGTAGATAATAATTTTTCATATAGAAACAGACCACAAAAAATATCTTTGTGGTACTCCGTGTGGCCCATAGTTAACTTTGCCAAAAACTACTCAAAATTTGCATGATTTTTACATTTTTTCACATAAATTGATGACGTCACTATGACGTAACAAACAAGATTTAGTTGAAATTAATGTTATTTTACTAGGGTAAACATGGGGAAAATCGGACAAAGGGGAAATTCGGACAAACCATTTTTAAGAAGTTTTTCTTATATCAAACAGATACTTAATACAAAGTTTTAAATGGAAATAAAATCTTGTGAGCCTTTTTTTCTTGATTTTGGTGTTGTCAAACTGACTTCCCGTATGTACGATATAATATCACGTGACATTTACCGAGTCGTTTCCGGTGATCTTCGCTGGACCCGAGAACGTAAAGTTTCTGAAGCGGCAACAAAATACTGACATCACCAGATGTAATAACTGAAAAGAAAATGCAGAAAGAAAAAAAGCGAGTTTGGCTTTGAAAAAGCAAACAAATTTGGAAAATAGAAGGAAGAAGGCGTTAGAACAGTTTCTGAAAAAAATGAAGTGAAAATGAAGTCAATTAATATAACTAAACCGAAGAAAAGTTTATCAAAAAGGCCACTCCAAACCGGCTTATCGTTCGTCGGAAACACTGTGTCTTAAAATTGTTAGCAAAAAAGCTTTAAAAATATATAGACCCGTTTTTTTTTTTTTTTTTTTTTTTTTTTTAAACATATTTTATTCAACAAAAGTGAATAGGATTGGATAGCAGGCATAGCCTATATACATCCTCTCCTTAAAGGCAACATACAACATGCAGATTGGTGATATATATAAATACAAACATGATAAACATAAGCAAATGTAACAGATTTCATGAAAAGAAAGATAACTCTATTTGTATCAAAATAAATATATCAAATGTAAATATATATTTCTACTTTGGTATTAGATTTATCTTTTTAAATCAAAAGTTATTATGCTTATTATTTAATTATATCTGACATTTTCAATCAAACTTTGCAATTAGTATGTTAGCCAGAATAGATCTAATTTTATTAGTTTATTTTCCATACCTATAGCTATGAGAATTTATAAAATTATATTATAAATATATCAAGTAAAAATGGATGGAAATGTATGGAAAATGAAAATGATATTGGAAATAATATATATATATATATATATTTTTTTAATGAAAAAGAAAAATAATTTAATAAAGTAATGTCTGTCAGTAAAAAAATACCTAGCAATTTTACACTGTGAATGCACTACCCAAAACGTTTTGTACCTTTTATAAATTTGTGGACAGCCAGCATGACCTTTATATTATTGTCAAATGAAAGAGAGTCTGTACCAAACAGTAGGTTCTGCAAGTTAAAATCAATTTGTAGTTCCACACAAACACTCTGTAGTGACCGCCTTTGTACTTGATAATGTGGACAAGCTAATAAGTAGTGATGGGTATTTTCAATAATGTCTCCACAGTGTGGGCAATATGGATTGTTTGTCAAGTGATGAAGATGCAAGTGAGCATTCAAGTTGCTAGCTTCACACCTTAACTGGCAATGCCATATATTCTCTTTTCTGTTCCCAATGTTGAAGTACCCTGGTGCACTAGGACTTGCTGAGTTTAGATGTTTTTTGAAAACATCAACAGAAGAGCTATGCTTGGTTGATGTAGGCAGCTTGTTCCAAAGTTTTATAGTAGAAGATATAAAGCTCTTAGAGTAGGCCATAGTATTACAAACAGGCAAACGCATATTATCTGTATTAATGGGTTGCCTAAGGTTATAGCCATGTATAGAGACAGTAAACGGATGTATAAGATTAGACAAATAAACTGGTGCTAACCCCTTCATCATCTTATACATTAGAATGAGTTTATGTTTTTCCCTTCTCTTATGTAATGGTTCCCAACCTAGTTCCTCATACATCTTAGTTTTTGAGGAATTTACTCTAAGTCCTGTAATAATTCTACCTGCTTCGACTTGAACACTTTCAAGAAGTTGTGCTTCGGCTAGAGTGCAATTATCCCATACTATATCTCCATATTCAAGAACTGGTCGTATAAATGAGTAGTAAATATTAATCAAAGCTTTCCGAGAGACATGGTACTTCAACATTCGTAGCATTTTTAATCTTTCACATGCCTTTTTGTAAATCTTATTAATGTGTGTATTCCATTTTGCATCACTCTGGAAGTCGAGGCCAAGATGTGTATGTACATTGACATCATTCACTTGGCGATCAGGGCCTCCAAAGTACACAGGATGGATCTCAACATTTCTTCGAGAGAATAGCATTGATTCAGTCTTAGAAGGATTAAATTTTATTGCCCAATTTTCTGACCAATTATGAATATGTGTTAGATCTGCCGATAAACTATCTGCAGCCTGTAAATAATTTTCCTCGTCAACAATAACAAACAAAGATGTATCATCTGCAAATAGTTTGATGTGACAGTCTATGCCCTCTATAATGTCGTTTATATAAATAAGAAACAGAAAAGGTCCTAAAACTGAACCTTGGGGAACCCCAGCATCAATATCCCCCCATCCTGAATTATGACCTTCTAATACAACTCTCTGCTTTCTCTCAACTAGATAATCACTAATCCAATTTAACAAGTTTCCACAAAACCCAAGTTTTTGCAATTTGTATATGAGTCCCTTATGCCAAACTCGATCGAAAGCCTTAGATATATCGCAGAAAACAAATCTAACATCCTTACCAACATCTAAGTTCTTTAAAATAGTATCAAAAATGTTTAGCAGTTGGTATACAGTGGAATCTTTAGGCATGAATCCGGACTGATGTTCTGTTATAAGACGATGGTCGAGAACATAGTTGTGCATGTGCTTTACTAGGATCTTCTCCATCAACTTACACAAGACACATGTAAGAGAAATAGGACGGAAGTTGGAAACATCTGATATAGACCCTTTATTCTTATAAATAGGTGTTACATGAGATCTTTTCCAAATGTAGGGTAAACGGCCACACTGAAGAGACCTATTGAAAAGTACAGTTAACGGTTTTATAAGTGATGCCGAAAGATTTTTAAGAATAATTGGTGCAATGCCATCTGGACCGCTTGGTTTAGAGGCATTTAATATATTTAGTTGGTCCTTGACCTCTTCCTCTGTAATAATGAAGTCAGGTAATACATTTTCTGCTTCAGGATTATCATCTGGAAGGTCAGGTTCATTTTCAATATGTGATATGCTAGTGAAAAAATCATTGAAGATATCACATTTATCTGACGGATGTATAATAATGTGTCCCCTATTGACTAGTGGAGGGTTAGAGCTATCACACTTGTTTATTTGGCAATTCGCCACCATTTACCAGGAGGAATATTCTTATTTAGAAGTTGTGACGTCAATGTTTCCTTATATGATAACTTGGCATCTCTTACGAGTTTTATAACATGATTGCGTTGTTGTCTATACAATTACCCGTGTGTTTGTAAATGATTTTTAGATCAATGTTTTTAGATTACATTTCGTAAACCTATTTGACTGTCACTGAAATCGATGCATTACACAATTATATAGATGATAAAATACACGTAGGGTCAAACTTTTATCCTGGGCTTGAGGGTTTTTTTTTCTAAAATAAAAAAAAAATCATTTAAAACATTCTTTTTTTCACGCCCTCGCAACCTGTTTTCTTTCAAAAAAGTCCAATGACCGATGGATCGATTTGGAGTGTCCTAGCTAATCAATTGCAAATTTATAAGTTTATAAATCAAATTGCCAGGACGATGCTAAATAGCAAAAACTTTATGCTTGATTACATGTATGATTAATTGGTTCTTAAATGATTAATTTAATGTTCATCCATTTTGCAGTTTGATTGCCCAGATAACGTATAAAATTGAATTTCTTGAATACTGCTGCACTATCTATGGCCACTACCTGAAATGCTTTACACCGTAATTATACACTGTAACAATTTGCTATCATTCGTATTTAAATCAAGAAGCAATGAGAAACCAAAAGGGCCATCCGAATATCAAAAGTCCGAAGACAAGTAAAAAAAACGAGAAAACGACAAAGACAATACAAAAGAAACAACAATATAAAACCAAACAAACAACAGAAAGACAACTAACACGAACTCAAGTTGTAACAAGTGTCAATTAATCAGGTGCTCCGGAAGAGTATAAGATGTTCCCGCCTGCTATCACCCGTGGTGTTGTTCATTCAGCACAAAGTCCGGCGGTGAAGAAAGAAAATACAACAAGGCTCAATCTGCACTCATCTGAGAGATAGAAATCCAATAAAGGATGGGTTGCGATAAGGCCCTATTTTGGCCCATCTGTTGGCGAAAAATAAAAAGTATTTCATAGCCTCTTACTTTTTACCTTATTTTGTAGCAAAAGGATTGTACTGTTGTGAAAGACTACTTTTAAATCTTTTTGCATTAACACGGCTTGGAAAATCGTGTTCAAAATTGACACATTTTGAATGCAAATTTCATCTTGATTTAAAAGAAATTTCAAGGTAGGGCTAGAATAAAGTGTAATTTTGTGCTTATATAGTTGAAGCCAGTGTTAACAATTCTATAAAAGGTTCATCATACATATACATCACTTTTAAGCACAATTTTGAATTTGAAATGATCGCTAATCTCAAGAAAAATGAGGAAAACGGAGAGATTTCGCACAATTTTTAACTACTGACAACAAGTTCAAAAATTATAGTCTTTTCAAATTTTCAGTATGTCTTGCACGCGGAACCAGCTTGAAACTTTCACAAAAGATGTGTTTTAGTAAAACAAATTTTTGAATAAAGTATGGAGCTGGTTCCGCGTGCAAGGCTATACTTTCGGGAAGGATATATATCACTCATTTGCGCCACTTTCCCATAGGCTCAATGTTAAAATCGTTTGTGGTGGTTCATTTCAAGCACCATTTACTAAAAAATAAAAAAGCTTTTAAACTACAGACGTTTATTTTCAAAAAATAGAAATATTAACCTTTCGAACAAGACATTTTATGAAAAAATTTACTTAATTTTATTTTTGACTTTTGCGGTGGGCTGAAAACGGGTCTTATCGCAACCCATCCTTTGTCTATGAGCTTTTGATGTCTGTCAATCAATTTCTTTGGTGACGACAACTACAGAGGAGCAATATAATCTTGTGTCAACACATTTTGGGTCAGCCGTGATGCTCATTAATCACCATGATATAATTCCTACAAGCTCTGGAATAGCGAATCAGATGGGATAGGTAAACCAGGAAATTTTTGAAAACAGTACACTATAATAGCATGACAACTGCATTTAGTGGGATTTTTCAACGCTTGCGAAAATCTTTCTGTGAAAATGGCGATAAAAAACAATAAACAAAAATAAAAACCACAAGAAAAGATGAGCGTTTATAAAAGTCAGCTATTTCTGTTTTGTGTGTCCGAATTTCCCCCTTTCCCTGTCCGAATTTCCCCATCCCTGTCCGATTTTCCCCATAAGCTTCATTAATTCATTTACGGTCATTCATTGAACAACCAATCACATTTAAAAGCATCAACGAACCATTTTGTAAAGCTAGAGATATTCTTATGTCAATTCTGATTGGTTCACAAGATGTTACTGGTTTACCGTTAGGGACTGTTCAATATTTATCAAAATACTGGGCCGGTGCAAATTTCTTTTCATCGTCAAAATTTCTATTTGCCCAGCAAAGCTTAATCAAGAAAAAAGTATAGACCCAGTCACTTAACAGTAAAAAAATCTTGTTGCCCAGCAATATTCTTACCATATTTTAATAAAAAAAAAATAATAGCTAAATAGCCTATCAAGAGCCTTTTCAAATTCAAATATTTTATTGGATAAAGCATATTCAAGTCATGAAAACAGTTACATTATGTCATACATTGTGTAATCAAATACAGCTAAATCATCATGTGCAAAAATGTACTTGTACATAAATATGATAAAATATATGAATGCGAGCAGGGATTAAATAAAACTGATGGGATATGTATCTGTAGATAACCGCTAATGTTCTATGCCTCCCCTGTTTACCTGAGATTTTGTCATAGTTTTGCATGTTTTCTGTTGAAAATAGGTCAACTTTCTCCAGGGTATGCATTAAAACTACTGAACAGATTTTTATGAAATTTATATCAAATGAAAGAGGGGAAAAGGGAATATAGCTATTTTGCCATGAGAAGGGAAACAAACTTACAAAAAAAGAAAATTTTCATGTTTTAATAATGTTCTTTAATTTTAGGTGTATTTATGTTCAATGTCATTTCAGAAGGTTCATAAGGGTCAATTTTCTCCAGGGTTGGCTCTGAAAATAATAGGTGGATCAAAATGAAAATTATATCCTCTGAAAGACAATTATTTTCTCAAATGCTATTAAAAAATTTTGTATTTCTATATTTAAAAATGTCAAAGATATCAAACAATTCAAGTTCCCTATCTTCAATAAAAAAAATTATAAAATATCAAAGTTTGAATTTCTTGTTATTTCACAGGCTTAATTAATAAACAACTTTACTGTGAATCTAAAACAAATTATATTCAATAAACAGATCAAAGAAAGGGCTTTCAGGTGATATAAATTTTATGACAGTAATATACAATTAAGACCATCAATTTACAGGTAGAAGTTTGTCAATTTCACTTATTTCCCCTGAGGCACTTGCTGATAAAAATGTACAATTATTGATTTTTTCCTTATTAATTTGGCACATTTATTGAAAATTTTACTTAAAAAATTTGGACCATCTTTACATTATTCAATATAGAATTAATTTTTGAAGGGTGATTGCCACATATTTTGTATATTATAATTCCTGAATAATTTCTCTTTCCAATGATATATATATATTGTGTAATTTCAATTAGTGAAATTTGTGTTAATAAAGAAAAAAGTTGGGGAGGCATAGAAAAATATTGACTTTTTGTTAGTTTGTATTGGATGTTGCTCATCCCCTTGTTTTAGACATCCCTGATGCGAGTCATCACATAAAAAATGCAACAATTTCATTATCATTTTTTTATATATATATAAAAATAAATACTTATTTAAATCCTACATATTTTTAAAAAAATAGCCGCTGTTTGAGATATAAACAAATGATTTTAAATTTTGTATAGAACAAAGGTTCAGGAGGCAATTGACTGAATGAATTGAAATTTCATGGGGATATGTATCTTTATTAAAAAGAGTAAAAAAAATCGAAAATGAACTTCATCTTCTACTTTATCGTTATATGATTTACAATGCCAGCATTTTTTTTTACATTTTATCACCCTAAAAAAGTAGTCGCCCAGCGGAAATATTTTTACAAAAATCTATTCGCCCAGCATTTGTAAAATGCAAAAAAACTATGTGCCCAGTATACAAATGCACCGGCCCAGTATTTTGATAAATATTGAACAGTCCCTTAATGCTGTTCAACGACGAATGCGACAAAATACCAGACTGTCCGAATTTCCCCATGTTTACCCTATACCTAGTTCATCTAAGAACTGATCTAGAATAATTTAACTTCAATTATTTTTTTTTAAAAATGGTAAATTAGGGGGCCAAATTTAGCACTTATCATATCTTGTCCTTTCAGAAGCCTAAGCATCAGAGTTGGGTGCAATTACTTTAAAAAGTAATTTAATACTTTCAATTACATTGCATTTTTTCCCAATTTAATTACATTGCAATTACAGTGATTTTTTTAAAAGTATTTGATTTTTTTCAAATACAATTAAAAAATAATAAATTACATTGCAAATACATTTTAATTCGTTTTTATAATATGAAAATTCGCAACACATTTACAAAGACAATCAGAATCAAAAGTCACTTTTACATTCAAACAGCATTTGTTTTTATCATCATTAATGTTTCAAATGTTTTATCTGCCGTTCGACAACGATCTGGTATAAATGTCATCACTAGAGAATGACACCCTTTCTGGGTAGCACACAATGTTTTATTTTAAAAATTTGTGCACCTTTATGCATAAATAGAATTCAAAATACAGGTGATTATTACCAGGTGATTGTCATTACTTGATTGACAACTAATAAATACAGGTTTATATTTGACAGCTTGTCCCCAAATGCCATTCTCACCTGAGGCTTTTTCATTTTTTGTCTTTAGCCAATTTCACTCGACTCGATCCTTGTTTATAAAGTTGTATGAACATTGTCAAATAATTTTAAAACCTTATCATGTTAATTGTGAAAATATTTGTTAAAGGGAATAGCTAATTACGACAATGCAGATCTTTAACAAGGGGTTGCACTAAGTCGTGCTAAGCATACCCCACTCGACCATTCAGAAAACAGAAAGTAGATGACCGAATGACCTGGAAAGGGGAGGCACGGTACAACTCATCATGCTTAAGCTGTATACCAAATTTGAAATCAACCCCTTTCTGAGAAAACTGTTACGATTTTTTTTTATTTTTGACCCATAAAAAGTTTAAGTCAGCTCAGAAAACAGGAAGTGGATGATGGTCTAATCTGGAAAGTGGAGGCACGGTATAACTAATCATGCTGAAGCTGTGTACCAAATTTGAAACCAATCCATCCAATAGAAGCCGAGAAAACTGTTACGAAAAATTTCACATTTTAATTTTTTTACATTTAAAAAGTTTTAGTCGGCTCGGAAAACAGTAAGTTGATGATGGACTGATCTAGAAAGGGGAGGCACGGTATAACTCATCATGTTGAAGATGTGTACCAAATTTGAAACCAATCCATGCAGTAGAAGCAGAGAAAACTGTTACGAAAAATTTCACATTTCAATTTTTTTACCCTAAAAAGTCAAAGTCGGCTCAGAAAACAAGAAGTAGATGATGGACTTACCTGGAAGGAGTAGGCATGGTATAACTAATCATGTTGAAGCTGTGTACCAAATTTAAAACCAATCCATCCAGTAGAAGCAGAGAAATTGAACCTGACGGACAGACGGACGGACGGACAGACAGACGGACAAGGTGATTGCAATATAGCCCCCTCTCTTACGAGTGGGGGTATAATTACAATATCTACAAAATGATAGAATCCTTTTTTAAAATATACACAAAATAAGTTAAAAATACTAATCTGTTTTTTTATTTCCCCTCCAAAAAAAATATTGAAACAACTTTTATACAACTTTCTGACTAAACATTTGGAATTGCATTGATACTTCAGTCATAAAAGTGCAATATAACTGAAAAGTATTTGAAATGTAATTGCAAATACACTACAATTCAAAATGTATTTGAATACTTTCAAATACATGTTATTGAAAATGAATTCAATTACTTCAGAAAATGTAATTCATTGCAATCAATTGCAATTACCGATTTCAATTACCCCATCCCTGCTAAGCATTATTCTTTTGAAAATATTCATTTCACACATAACTTATTCTAAAAGTTTATGTTGCCTCTGTCGCCACAGCCATAATATCTGCAAATTAAGGTAATAACAAAATATTTGATTACCAATCCCATTATGCCAAGAAGAAAAGACAAACCAAGATGACTTACCAGAAAAAAAATGAGGATTTTGATGCTTCTGACTTTGCAAAAATACTATCAAGGAAGGAAATTTTTTGAAATATTTTGTAATCAAAAAAGGAAAATAACAAATAAAATCATTCCTTTAGTACATTTATTGATAAAAGACAGAAACTCTACAAAACAGTTTACAAAAATATAAATCTCTATAACTAAAATTCTGGTAAACGAACAAAAGAAAATATGTATTCTCTAATGTCAACTTTCTTGAGGTAAACTGAAAATTGATTATCAAGGTGCTATTTTAATACCTACCTACATACAAACACTTACTTGGAACAACACTCTTGATAGTGTATTATCAACACACTACTTAAAAATATTGTTGGTGGTAATGATACTGTAATTATAGTTTCCATTTCTATTCATAACATAATAATCCAATTCCCTTAAGAAATAAAACACCATCATATGAAAAGTTAGAGGAACATGGCTGATTAGCTCCAGCTTTAATATATCCATAGGATAAAATAGCATTAAGATAAATAAGATAATGCCCCTATATCTGTCCTTATTAAACCCTTTCCTTTCTATAGACGCCTTTGGACGCATGCCCCCCACCTTTTGCAGGCCCTTGAGCCTCTTAGTTCACTGTTTTGGCATGTTTGAAGTTATTTTAGCAATGTTTGAGGCTATTTTAGCAAATAGAGTTGCTTTTTTGCAGATTTGGGCAAGGGGATAGCAATACTCTCCGACCCCTACTGCCAGGAATTTTTTTTCAATCTAGGACTGTGACAATTGCTCCAAATATGACTTTAAATGTCATATTTTTGAAAAGTCAGGGTCTGAGAACCACATAACTTGCTGAAATTTTTTACCAAATTTTTAGGTGAAAAATGGGTTGTCAAATTATAAACAAGAGGCTCCCAGGAGCCTGAATCGCTCACCTGGTCTTGATGTCAACCCTATGAAGAACTTTGTAGAGCTGAATAAGCTGAACATTTATGCAAGCAACAGCTTTTATCTTACAGCAATAGTTTTCATTCTGTAGGCCAAAAACGTGCAAAATGTTATTTTAAGGGCTGTCTGTACACTTTGACTCTATAGAGACTTTTATTAAGAGCTTCTAATGAAATTAACATTAAAAGTAGCAACCACTTTTCTTTATCTGATATAATTTTCATTATATAAACCAAAAAAATTAAAAGATGTTTATTCAAGGGCTGTTATCCCTATAAGGGGTCATCTGACTGCTATGACCAAATGGAGACTTTTGTAGAGCTAAATGAACTGAACATTTAAGCAAGCAATAGCTTTTCTCTATCTGCAATAGTTTTCATTCTATAGGCAAAAAACACTATTTTTCGCCTTTAAGGGGCTGTAACCCCTATAAGGGGTCATCTGACAACTTCAACCCTATCGAGACTTTTGTAGAGCTTAATGAGCTGAACATTTAAGCAAGCAACAGCTTTTCTCTATCTGCAATAGTTTTCATTCTATAGGCCAAAAAACACTATTTTTCGCCTTTAAGGGGCTGTAACCCCTATAAGGGGTCATCTGACAACTTCAACCCTATCGAGACTTTTGTAGAGCTTATTGAGCTGAACATTTAAGCAAGCAACAGCTTTTCTCTATATGCAATAGTTTTCATTCTATAGGCCAAAAAACACTATTTTTCGCCTTTAAGGGGCTGTAACTCCTATAAGGGGTCATCTGACAACTTCAATCCTATGACTACTTTGTAGATCTAAATGAGCTGATCATTTAAGCAAGCAACAGCTTTTCTCTATCTGTAATAGTTTTCATTGTGTAGGCAAAAAACACTATTTTTCGCCTTTAAGGGGCTGTAACCCCTATAAGGGGTCATCTGACAACTTCGACCCTATGGAGAATTTTGTAGAGCTAAATGAGCTGAACATTTAAGCAAGCAACAACTTTTCTCTATCTGTAATAATTTTCATTCTATAATCCAAAAACACGAAAAAATGCTATTTTTCACCTTTAAGGGGCCATAACTCCTATAAGGGGTCATCTGACAACTTTGACTCAATTGAGACTTTTGTAGAGCTTTTGATGCTGAAGCAGAAGCGTGGCATCAGATTTTATCTATCTCTTATACTTTTTGATTTACAAGCTAAAAACAGTAGTCTGACCCCCCTGGTCTATTTTTAGTAACGGCGGCCATGTTGTTTGGACAGCGGTCACCATTTGTGCAATCTTGGTAGAGGACATCCCATAGATGAAGTGTGCAAAGTTTCAAAGAAAATCCCTTCAGTGGTTTAGGAGGAGAAGATTTTCAAAGAAAAGTTAACGACGACGGACGACGACGACAGACGCCAAGTGATGGCAATAGCTCACATGGACCTTCGGTCCAGGTGAGCTAAAAAGCCATTTTTTTTACCTTTTTTGGCCAATCTTGGTTAGCATAGCAACCATAAAAAAAAAAAGCATTTGAGATCTGTATCAATAGGCTCTGGTCCAGTGAACAGCTCAACTAAGTTTAAAAACATTTTGATGAAAAATAAAAAATTTAAAGCATTTTCAATTTTTGCCTTTTTGCAGAGCGCATATTTGCCACTTTTGATCATTTCCATAAAGGAAAGGGTTAATATATTTGAAATTACTAAGAACAATAATAAAATTTAACATTCTTATCATAGTCAGTTTACACTCAAGTATAAATTTAAATTCATTTACTTTATTAAAACTTGAAATAATAAATTGAACTTCTGGTCTTATTAGGTGACAGGTTGCATACATTGTAAATTATCTTTTAAATGTTTAAAATTACGTTTCAAGATAAATTTTGTAATATAATTTGAGGTTCAAAAGCCAAAATTAATGAAAAAAATGTAAATTCTTTTCTCTTTTACTACGCGAAGAGTACATATACATATTTTTTACACCAAAAAGAAACTTAATTATATGGGCATACCGTAAATTGGAACATTTGGTGTAAGGATATTTTGGCTGTTTTAGATTAAAATGGCCATGTTAAATTTTGGTGTGTATTATTTTGACGCTTTCAGAAAAAAATGTTCTTCTATAATTTTTTACATCATCTGATTGAATTCATATTCACAATTCTACTCTTCAACATTAATTAGTGTACGTTTTTCACCAAACCCAAGCTAATTAAGTATATGTTTTGGCTTTTAATAACAACTCATTTTAGGTCTAATGACAATTTGACAAACAAGTGATTATATCCAAGCTAACTACCAAATTCAGTAAACATGAATGTTCATTTTGAATTAAAAAATGGAAATAAAAGGTTTTTTTAATTCACATTGTTAGTCAATGCATTGCTATTTTTTTGTACACTATCTATTAATTTTTTGTAGTACATTAAATTCTATGCATTATAAACTTTATTTTGGTGTGTTTAATTTTGGCAGATTTTGGTTAGGCGCCAAAAAAAAACAAAAATAAAACTACATCCATAATATCCCAATTTACAGTATTTGATTTTATTTGAAATGATTTTTTTTTTCATCTTCAAAGTAAAATCACACCAGGGAAAAATGTATGTATTCAGTTGAGGTGGATTTTTAGAATTTTGCAAATAATTATGTCAGAAATCAAGCTGTTCCCTAGTTAAAGGAACTGATTTTAGTACCAAAAAATCCACACAATGTACTAACAAAAAAACATTTTAGTATGTTTTAACACAAGCTTGAAGACAAACAGCCTTGATTCATTGCAAGTTTACAAATATTCTTTGATGTATGACATTTTTTCTAGGTCTTTTCCCTGTGATTTACATAATTTTATGGGACGACCAGAAAAAAATCATAAACATGATAAATCTGATCATATAATTTATCTTTTATTTCAAATGCATTGTCATATTTGAAACAAATGCATAAACACATAAAAAAATTGATTAAAATATAGCATGATACACACAATACAAACACAGAAAGACACATATACACACAGTTTGTAGATATCTATAAAATGATAGACACTAATGCTATCAATGGACATCACATGTAAGTTTGACAATAGTCTAAGGTCGTATGAGCTCCTAAAGATCATGTAAGGTTGAAATAGTGATAGAGGACACTACATTTATCAAAGTACATGTATTTATAAATCATACATTACTTTGTTTTGTTAATAAAAACATTATTTCATTTAAGATGTCAACAAAGAAAATTTTTCATGTAACCAAAAATATTTTTTATTCTCTTATTTACAGTTTTTTGTGTATTTATACAGTTGACCCTGATATAGCCATCAAAAGTCATACAGGTGGTAACAATGGATTTAAAACAGCTCCTGAGTTCTTGTTCATATGGTACATCTTAATGGCAATATCAGGTCAACTGGTTGAAATATTCTAAGCCTGTAAACTTTTGTTTGAGAAAAAAGAGAAGAAATTTACAAAATCGTTAAAATCAGATGCCATTTATGAAATAAAATAGTCAGAAAATAGATGCTCCCAAGAACCTGGGAAATTGTGTGTTTAAAATCTAAAAATAACAAATTCATAACACCTTATTACATACAATATAATATCACATCTAAATGTTCACAAAGCTAAAAGTTGCTTAATGAACTAGCAAAAATATATCTACAAAAGTTACAGCTCGCTGGTTTCCATTAACTTTTTGGCTTTTGGATAAGTCACTTCGGTAACATGCAATATGTACTCTTTTATATTCCATTGGAAGTTTACCCAAAATTTTTTTAAATAAAACAATGCAGTATGTCAGAATTTTTTTAAATGTATTTAAAAAAAGAACACAATAAACATGCTTAAGTATAAACCTACATTATAGTATAGTAAATATTTGTGAAATTTACTTTTTTAGGGAATATAAATACTGTCAATTTATGTGAGATAGTTTCTAATGTGCCCCTCTCATGCAAGCTTTAATTTAAAGAAACCTAAATATCAAATAGCACTTAGGAATACTGTATGGGATCTTACGAAAGGAAACCCCCTTATTTGACAAATTCATTGAAAAATTAGACAAATTATCTCCCCTTGAAATGATGAAATTATCATGACCATCTCCAAATAATGAACTGCCTTTAAAAAGTTTCATCAAAATCTGTCAAGCAATTCAGGATTTAATTACAAGATAAATAGACAAACAATTTAGATTGCAGTCTTTAAGTCATAGGAAGCATAATGAATTGATTCAGTTTTGATTGGCAGAGAATTATTGATACATTTGTGAGATCAAATGTTAAACTAACGACTCAACTTAAAATCATATTTTGATTGAACAAAAAGATGAAATTACAGAACTTTATGGAAATGCATAGACATAGATGAGAGCCATTAGTATGATCAAAGTTATAGTATATGAACATTAAATCATATTGCACAGCAATTGAAGAGGTGTTTTTAGCAAATACTGTAAAAACCTAAAAATTACAATATCTGGCTAAATTCCATGATATTATTTCTTAATAATTATATTAAATCAAACATATGCATTGATGTTTAACATGATAACATTTAATACACAATAGGTAACAAAGTTCATAGGATGGTATAAATATACTATAAAGATATCAATTCAAAATGTTTGGTGGTTCAACTGATAACCTACTTGCAATTTCTTTTAAATATTTCTTCAAGTCTAAATCTTTCATTTTCTATAATACTAATAGTAAAATTGTAGCCATTATTTTGATCACAGACTGATGGGGAATTCTTAACATCCTTTCCATGGTATTGTAAACCAGGGAACTCTTATAAATAATTTTTATTCCCATCTATGAAAGTAGGGGTGCTTATAGTGTTCCAGTTTGTTTGTCCATCAGCACCAATTGTAGCAAAATGGGGTATTATGCCTTTTAGACATATTATTGATGTTTCAAAATTGATTTTGAGTTTGGAATGGGTCAGCAAAATGGTCAGCAAAAAAAATATATCCAAAGAAAATAAAAGCAGAGATATATACAAAATTTCAAATATTACTCTAAAACCAGTCTAAGATGGATCACTTTTAAGAAAAATAATGCTCTAAATCAATCCATATTTGACCTGCATAATACATTATAGTAAAATTTCATTCAACTTTTTTAAGGGAATATTAATACTGTCAATTTATGTTTAAGAGTGAAATAAAATTTGCTAAATGGGAATTTCCTGGTTTACAATACTGAGCATTTCATCATGTTCACAGATTAGATGTTTGTAACATGTATCACTGATTTAAAACTTTAGCATTTGTCTTTTCATTTGTTTCAGCTTCATATTTCCTGAGATCTTCTGAAGACATATCTGTAAAATAAAAGAATATTTCAATGTCATATAAAAGTAAAACACAAAACATATTTTACACATAATGATCAAGTGTCAAATTTAAAATACAAATTTTTATTTATTTGGTCTTTCTCTGAAGAATCGTCCATAGACAAAACGCCCATCAGACCCATTTTATAAATTATTCAACTGAAAGTTTGATGTTGTTTTGTTTCAAGAAGTGATTTGTGTGATCAAGAAAAAAAAATTACAATATCACAAACTCGAAAGTTTAGTGATATGCTACAATTTTGGGTAGGTTTTATTTTATTTTTCTACCCATTCATGTATCAATGCAAAAACTTTTCTGTGTCCAAGCAGTAATAAAGATATTTGATATCTTGCCCTTTAGTGTTCAAGATTTTTCTCTACTTAAGGGTGGTCACTCCTGAACATTTTTATACCAAAGACTTTATGATTTGTGATTGAAATGATAGATAATTGTCCACTTAATCAAAAAACAAAGAGAAATCTATAGGTCAAATCCATGTGCTCTTTATTGAGATATGTGATGTCAAAAAGTTGGCAGGTGATCTGATTCGTCTAGATTTTACATAACTTAAAACATGTATTGTGACATTTTTTGCCTAAAACCATGCAGTTATATCAAGAATTTCAAGAAATTTTATACAGATGGTTTTTAAGGTCTATATAATCAAAAAAATTCATGAAAAGAAAGGGTCAGTGTGCAAAATATTTCTTCAGTACTTAAAGGTATGGTCTAGAGGAGTTCCAAAATAAGACTGAATTTCTAAAACTTGAAGTGTGACCACCCTTAACGATGAACTTATTAATAATCTTACCTATCCACTCGTCTATCCATGCAAAAGCTTGTCTGTGTCCTAGTAGTAATACATCTCTGACAGACTGAAAAATTTACATCATAACAATGAGAAGTGAAAAATAACATGACCCTTTATCCATGAAAGTACTGTCTAGTATTTCTGTTTTAAAATATTTTATGTTAAACAGACAAAAAAATCAATATATATTTGCAGAGGTTTCTGCTTGATGTCAGCAAGAAAGCACAAAATATGTTGACGTAAAATATAATGCAAATGATTGTGAAACCAATCTCAAAAATAGGAAAGTATGACCATATCAAGGATATAAAACGATAAACATTAAAAGTGAGTCTCAGAGAAAACCATGTAATTTTGTTCACATCCAATATTTGAATATCTGTAAATAGAATGGTGTAACTGATAGCCCTTTATCATGTTTATGACAGACCTCTTTTGTGAAATTTACTTTGACTTTTGATATTTAATAAAGGTATCTTTTTTATTTTAATGTGAGCCATTATTTATTTCATTACCCGATGTGCAAACTGTTCCACCTTGGTTTGCAGACCCCACATTTCAAAGAAAACCTTCACTGCTTTATATGAACACATTATTGGCTGAGTAGTATCCTGAAAATATAGTACAAAGTCTATTTACTAATCAATACTACGTATACATGCTAACTGAAGAGAAATTTGGTAGTACATGTATGAGTGAGGTTGAAAAGTTTTGATTTTCCAATTAAAAAAAACATGAAATGCTTTTTAAAATATAATGTTCAAACTATTTATTATCAAACAGGCGTGAATTGCCACTCCAAAAATATTTTTTTTGGTTCACATGAGCATTATAGGTCGCTCAAAAAATCGCTTCAAACCCATCAGGGCTAAAAAAGATAAATATTTAAAATCAATTAAAATTATATGCATGGGAAAAGAAAATGTGCTGCCTGTCCCCCTATCTGCTTATATTTGTCATCCCTTTGCATGTTGATTTACAACCACAGTTGATCAGGGTTCAGAGTTTAATGCTTATCAGCAAGAAAGGATTTTGCAACAAACATAGTACATCAGGTAATTCTTTTTTAGGTTTAATCAAATCAGTGATTCCACAGGTCCTCGGACATAAATCTTACCAATATTATCTAAGACATGTAAGTGGTACATGAATAAAATTTTATTAATTTCTAATTGCATTAAGTAAATAGATTTAATAAGAATATATTTTAGAAGTTTCTGTTATACCCACTTTAAAACAGTTAATAAATTTATCACATAGATATGATTTCAGTTACCTTCCAGTCTTCCTTGAGTGGCCCTCTCCCTGTTTTTGTAGATTTGAAAGTCTTTAAATCCTACAAAGACACATTAATACTTAAGAACTTACAAACATCAGGCATATCAACTTGAATATTATACATCTTCTTAGCTGCTCAGGGAGATAAATCTTGTTAATTAAAAAGAGGAAACAACATGTAAACGTACTTATTTTTACAAACTTACGATTCCACCAAATTTAATTTTGCATTTTGTGAACATTATCCTATTCATAACATTTACATTATTTTATTTCACGGGTATTTAATTTCGCGAAAAATGCCTGACCACGAAATCCGTGAAAATAAATACTTCGCAAAAATAAGTACGATTACAGTATTGAAGAGAATGATCAAGATGTGTTAACTAGGAATGTTGTGAGTGAGCTGACAAAATCATACCTACTCACTTTATTTTGTTTTCATTACTAGGAAAAAAAACTTGGTTAATCAATGTTACATTTACCAATATAAATATAGGGTCAGAATCAGTGATATATCTAGCATCCTGGTCATGCTGATTTCAAATTATTTCATAAGATTTTCAAATTTTAAGTCGCTTGGTAGATTCATGCATTCATTACATAGTCTTTCACTTACCAAGTAAATAGATTACACTGTAAGTGAATTTCAAATGGAACCTCATGCTACACCCTACCCAGCATGAAATTACTGATTGTGTATTTTCCAGTGAGAGAATCTATATGAAATTATCTAATATGTATATTGTGTTTTATTTTGCTTAGTAAAGGACTGAGGACGTAACTTTTAGAAATGAAATACCTCTTCTTTTTTATAATTTTTCTCTGGAATGTCATCGTATGCTATATCTACATGTTCAACTTCCCGCACTTCTAAATCTTCAGAAGATAGTCCTACACACTAAAAAACATACTTCATTAAGAATTCAATTAAAATGTAAGTGAGTCTATAGGGCACATGACCCAATTTTATCATAATGAATCTTGAATTCAAAGTGATTGGTAATTGAATTTTTTTGGTTTAACAGTAATGGTAACTTTTAGCAAATGTGCATTTCTCTTATTCCTTAACATTTAAAGGATAAAGACTATATTAAGAAATAAATGCATATCTTACAATTTAAGGATTACTTTGGAATTGAATGCATTATAGTGACGGTTGCAAAACAATGAGCAGTGACCACTGGCTACATTGAAGACTGCTGGCTGCTTTTAATTGTAAATTTTGATTTGTAAGCGATGTATAATAGCTAGGTTCCATACACTTACTCCATCTTCACAATATCTTCTATTTAACTTTCCCATGAATTACTGATACTTACATTGTCTGTTGTGCCTTTGTTATCTTCATATTTTGTTTCAATGTAAACTCTAAATAATGGCACAAATGAACACTGTAAAGAAGAGATAGTAAATGAATAGTGATTTCGCCAGGTTCATAGTTCAGCAACCTTTCATTTTTACTTTTAAACTGTCACAACCAACAATTTTTAGAAAGATATCGATCATACCATTAATATTAAAAAACTTTTTGTCCAGATCACTATGAAACTAGTCAAATACTGGTCACCCAATTTTGTGCACATTTTGTACTAGGTCTATAAACAGTGATAGTTGACATCGTAAATTTTATACATGTTAATTTAAAGGATGTACATTCCTCTTAAATAAGGCCTCTCTGTGGCTGTAAGAAACTAGAAATTTGAATTTTTTTTCCGGAATATTTCAAAATTATTTCACTTCAGAGTCTCCCTACTGAGCTTTGTCTTGTGTTACTACTAATCAATAGGACTATGATAGATGACAGGCTTAGCACTTTAAATCTGGTATATCCAACCTTTTCTTTTGAAATGCATGTACCAAGTCAGGGCCATTGGGATCTTCAATTTTTATTTGTGAATCTTTGCCTTGTTTTGTCTTTTAGTCTTTGACATTTGAGATCGATCATCCCAGTCTGATAGTTTTGTTATAACCTTTATATATGGAAAAATAACAGGTTTTTATTTGCGTCAACTGGAATTAGTTTCTAATTTTTAGAACATTGTATTCTTGTTTAAATTGTGCTTTTCCAAGATAAGAAATTAGTTGCCAGTCTACCTGAAAAACATTAAAGTGACCAGTCTTAAACACTCTAAATTTTCTCTTAATAATAATTAAATACTGTTAACGTTAAAGAGCTAAAGTATCTTATACTCACTGTGTATTCTGATATGATATGAAAAAAAGAAAACAAAAAGAATGAATATGGACATGTATCAAAATACCTCTTCCCAATTAAAATCAGATAAAAGGCTATAACTATAAAACTGTTAGCTTTAAGTAACTATGTATACTGTAATGTGTAAAAAAGGTTATAATTTACTATGTGGTTTTAGTTAAGTTTTCTGTTCTGAAATCTGATTGTGATGTTTAATTTTATGACATGTCACATCTTCTAAGGGTATATAATGTGGAAATCAAACTTCATATGCTTTAATTTTTGGGAATATATCTATATATTGAAAAAATAAAGCCTTATCGCAATGAAAGGATGTGTAAAAAGAAAACACAGTTATTGAACTGTGTACCTGTTTCTGTGTATGGATAATAATTCCAGGCTTTCTCTGTTATATAAAATATGTTGGGTATCATACTTCGTATCCATCCTGGTAGTCGACTACAATGAGAAATTAGTATTTGATTATTGTATGAAATGCCAGAAAGAAATGGGAGAAATTTTAGATTAGCAAACACTAATACAATGGTACATACACGTATATCAAACTCCTAATTCAACATGTTTAATCTGACAATAAACTATAAAAGAAAAATTAAGCCATGGTGAGTATAGCTTAAAAGACCCTAGCATGTAATTGTTGAACCCTGTGTATTGGAAGCCCAAAATGGATATATAAGGTGAATTGCTAAGGACACATGCAGCTCAGGTGGTTACACAGAGCTTTTTGACACATGCATTCTTTAGTGGACTTTCAAAAGTCCCTAAAGCATTGTAGCTGTGCAAGATAGATTGTATATCTTATAGTAACAGAATTTTATAAGAACGACCTGAACTGGCCTTCTCCCCACAACAGCTCTCCAGAATTTGATAAAAGGCACAGTGAAAAATGATTAATTACAATTTTTTTTATTCATCACATGGAAATCTTATATTCCCATGCAAGCCATGACAGACAACAACAACAAGAACAACACAGACATAACATGAGATCGCAACTTCTTTATGCCAAGATATATAAAGGGCCATAACTTTGACTCACAGCTGGTAATATAAACCTTACCAAAAATGAGGAACTTCTCTTTCTTTTTTTTTGAGTAACTAATTTGTCACATGATGTTTTCTGGATGCTTTTTAGAAAAAGTCAGTAGAAGATTGAGTCCATTGTTTGGACTACAGATGAAGGTCTCAAATAATCTAAAGATATGTTAGCGATACTAAATTTCTGCTATTACCTTGACAGATAAATACGTTTTTCAGTAAACCTTCCTTTGCCGTGTTTTTCGTGCTCACATTCTTCATTTTTAACTACTTCAACACCTTCTCCATGTTCACTTTGTTCGTGGCTATGTTTGGCAATCATATACAATTGTCCTATTTTATACTGCAAAAAAGTTAAAAAAAAATGTAAACTCAATCACAAAAATCATCAATATCAAAGTACAGACAGGGAAACTGAAATAAATGCTGTAAATGTACTTTATTTCATGAGTTTTTTATTTTCACAGATTTCGCTGACAGGCATTTTCGTGAAATGAAATACCCATGAAGTGAAATAATATATATATGAAATGAATAAAATAATGAGCAAACAACTTGAAATTAAGCACACTCAAACTTGAGTGAATGGTAAAAAGATATGTTGGTGGCTATGACATTCAAGCTTAAGGTGGTCATTGCTGTAAGTCTACAAAACATACATCTACAAATGTACATTGTACATAAAACTTTTATTTTTATCTTTCTGAATATATATATATATACACATGTAATTAGAGATTTAATAATAAAAGGACTGTAAGAATTCCTATGATTAAATTTTTGTGTCCCAAATTCAAACATTTGTAGTAAGAATACATTTTTATTTAATGTGATCCATGACTGGAACAATTTGCCAGCAGAAATTGAAGTTTTAGACCAGAAATATTCATTTAAAAAAGCTGTCAAGCAACATTTAAAGGATGAAGCTAGAAACCGTGAAAATTGTGATTTTTTGTTTTATTGATATATATGTCAGTTTCTAATATTTTTATTTTTATTGCAAAAAAATGTTGTCTTTTTTTTTAACAATGCTGATTTCTGATATATATCTTGTAACTTTTTGATAAAGGGACCCCATTGGAAATAAGCTTTTAGCTTTAATGGGTTTTTATCCCAGGCAATCAGGTTGCATTAGTATATATTGTTAAATGTATTGTTTTAAATTTATATTGTATTTTTATCATGCTATGCATTGTATACTTGATTTTGCCTGAATAAATATTATTATTATTATTATTATTATGATTACCACGGATTCCAAATTGAGAATTATTACATTTTTTTTCATAAATTTTGTTAGCCTAGCATAGAAAAGTACTAAAAACAATTGAAAGGCAACTTGTCAATGAGATATCTCTACAGTTATTTGGATTCAATCTATCTCCAGATTTATGAAGAGCTTTATTGTAGGATTCTTGTTTATTCCCCATTTTGGGGATAATATCCTGATTTAAAAATCATATCAAAAAATTTGGTTAGAGATCATGGAGATCTTAGCATGACATCTCATTTATTATCTTATTAGGTCCACTAGTTTTGCCTGATTTTGATTTTTGGAGGATAATTTTATCCTGTTCACAAGTTATAGATACATGTACATGTCATTGCATGTAAATCACTGTCTTCATCCATTTTATGTTGTTATCCTCTTTTTCTAGTTTTTTTTTCAACATATTTTTAAATACATGTAGTTTACTACTTGTACTACAGCATGTACAGTTTCCTTGATTTTTAAAGTGCTTTTGAAGAGGAGTCAATTCTTTATCTACATGTATTTCCTCTTTAGTGACTTCCTTATGTGTTAAATTTTTGTACATCATTTTTCATATTTTTTTTCAAAAATAGACAAATATTTCTGTTTATCATGAGTAAATGGGCCTTCAACATTTTTTAAAAATTTTGTTTATATTGAGCCTTGTTAAATTTTGTAGCCCTTTTAGTTGCTTTAACGTGTGTAGTAGCTTGTTTCATTTACTTCATTATATGATTTTCATATTTTTTTTCCTTTTCTAAAAGAGAATTATCAATATCTTGGTTTCAATTATTTTAGTTTTTCTCTTTTTCTTTATCATGTTTATTTTAAAAGAATAATCATACATTCTATTAAAAATATTTGTTAGTTTATTAGATGCTGCATCAACACCTTTTTGATCATCTGAAAATTTTATCAGCTCAAACTCAACTCAACAAGATCTTCTGTTACTTGTTCATTTGATCTTGATTTTAGATTTTTTCTTGGTCCAAATGATAGGAAAAGGTTGAAGACAATCTTATATCCGAGAATAACTCTTCATTTGTTTTTAACTAAAGTTACATCTATTTGTATATGGTCTGAAATAATTTAGATTGTCAAACTGAGGAAAGGAGATCTTCACTTATAATGGCAGAGTCTACAACACTACTACCATTTGAAGTTAAATATGTAAAATTTCCAAAGATATCTCCTGTATATCTGCCTGTAAGTCTAGAGGAAACACATAATTCAATAAGATGCTCTCCCTGTAAATTAGAAACTTTATCATCGTTATTTCTTTAGAGCACTGGTCTATTATGTAATTTTCTGGTCATAAATAATTATCCTGAAAGCAATTTTAAATCTACAGAATCATTTTCAATGTAATCTAGCTTTTAGTCAGTTCTGGAGATAAAATCACCAACCAGAACAGTTTTCCTTTGTTAATGAAGTTATTTATTTCATTTTCAAGATGTAAATAATCTTCATTATAGTGATTGGATGTAACAAGTGCAACGTACACAGCACATATATATATGTCATCTGGCATAACAAAATATCGCTAAATCTTTATTTGAAAAATAATCGGTTTTCTGAGTTCAAACCCTTTTCAATAAATATTAATCCTTTACTAAGTATTTTTTTTTCTATAATATACAATGATACTCCCAACATGTCTTCTCGATTTTAATTTAAAATAGCTATGAATATGTCTACCCCCCCCCCCCCCGCTATTTGAACATAGGAATAATAATAGTAATTTTTACTTCATTTATTGAGATTCATTTTTTGTCCTTTACCTGCCTGACAACGCTTGCATAATCATGATAATACGCTCCTGAAGGGACCGATAAATTGGTAGAAATGTCAATATTTTAGTTGTACTGTTAGCCGAATTTTCCTTCACTGTCCAGTTTAGCACGCTTGTTTTACCGAACTTTAGACGTCTTTTTAACGCTTTTTTCTTTGAAAATTGTAGACTTTATCAAATGCACGCACAACCCACAAGAAAAGCTAGTTTGTTTTTATTTTCGAATTAAAAAAAAAATGAATAAAATCAATTGTAACTTCGGGAGCCTGCCTCATATTATCATTTAACCATTAGTCTGTGTGGTTTTATCATTACAAAAAGATATAGTATTTTTTTATTCATACATGTTTATATGCCCATTTAACTGGTCTCTGGAGAAATCCTAAAAATTCTCCTATTTATGTATGGCACAGGATACGGTTACGGCAAATTTGAGCAAAACCGTAACAATAAAAAATTCTTATTGTTACGGCAAAGACGAAAATCGGGAACGGATGACGGGACGGAGACCGAATCATTTACGACCGTAATAATAAGAAATTTCTTATTGTTACGGCACTTATTATTACGGCAAATAGATATAGGTCCATATAAAGACGATATGAAATAAAGAGTTTATTAATTTATACAATCCAAGCAGGCAAAACATTCTTATAATCTAAATTTAACTCAAAGGTATTCTGATAACTTATTGCACATGCAACACAACCAATAAGTGAATTTCGGGTTTTGTATTTCTGGTGAAACCATTCAAGGCGTAATGCACTCGCGTTGCAGATTAACAGTATAGAAGAAGTAGAAGTAGAAGGCATCCATCACAGACGATAACAAGTTGTACGTCTACATCTATCTTGAGTTTTAAAGCATGGTCTATGATTTAATTTTTTTCCAAAAACCGAAAAATTTGATCCAGTCCATCCATTGTCTACAATTTAAAAGTATTAGATAATTTTTAAGAACAGAAGAGATCTAGTTCTCTCTAGTCGGGGCACTCACTACAGCAAACAATTTTATTCAACAAAGAGAAGAGCCCGGAGAATGTTTTCTAATACCAACTACCAATGAGCTGAATTTATTCTTTTATTCTTTTATTGTCACTTAATTCAATTATTAGCGAAAGAAGTTAATTATAAAATATCTAATTATCTATGGTAAATATCATTATGCCAATTTTATCGTCCATGCCGTAAGAATAAGTGCCGTAATAATAAGAATATTCTTATTGTTACGGTCATAAATGATTCGGTGTCCGTCCCGTCATCCGTTCCCGAAATTCGTCTTTGCCGTAATCGTATCCTGTGCCTTTATGTATTAGTCTGTGATGGATCTGTACTGTTTCTCTCGGTATTTACTCTCATGTAAACTTATTTGCTTTTTGAGCTTCTAAATGATTTTTAGCAGAAACGTTCTAAAAAAATTCAGTGTGTAACCATAGACCTGTATATAATATACAGGTCTATGGTGTACCATACCAAATTTACAGAACCAGAAGACTTTGGAGAATCTATTTCAATTCATACCTCTTCGACAGTTAACGGCATACATATTCTATATTCTTTAAGATACATAATTGCAAACAAACAAACATTGAAGTCACAGAAAATGACTTTGGAAACTATTATATCCGGAAATATTTTTTTTATAGAAAACTCTAGAGAAAACCGAAAAAAAAAATCCGGAAACACTAAGAGTATAGAAGGTTCAATTGTTTTAGTTATCGAGAAATACCTCAGGCAACCACTTATATCGCTCCGCAAAATATTAGATGGATTGTTAGCTTGTTAATAGTCCAGAATATGTGTAAAAATGTCACTGGTAAAGGTTTGGGTGTTGAATTATAGCTTGTTTAAAATAGTCCAGAATATATGTAAAAATATCACTGGTAAAGGTTTGGGTGTTGAATTACTTTTATTACTATATATCTCATCTTCGCTAGCCAAGGGTTACGATCCGCTATCTCGTAGCGGATCGTAACCCTTGGCTAGCGAAGATGTATATATCTATGCATCAGTCTACGTCAGAATCAGACAGATTTGATAGATGGTGGCACATGAAGGAACAAACCGCAGACTTTTGGATATGAAATTTGAAAGTCTAAGAACTACCAAAAATAACATCATATTTATTTATTCAAGTTTCAAGTTATCTTGTCATTTTAAGATAAAATTACTCGATTTGAATTGTTTTGTTGGATAAACTTCGGGAAACTTTTCCCGCAATTTTCTATCTCTGTAACCAGTCAAAAGTATCGTATCTAGGACATATTTAAAAGTAAAATCATGTTGGAATTTGCTTTTGTATCAAAATGAATGCATCTGAGCCAAAAACGCTAAAATCATTTTTTCATGTACCGCTCAGTTTTCAAGTTTTCAAATGTTTTTTTCATACGAAATTTCATCCTTATAAAAACGAGATATATTTTACACATATTTGCAAATCTATTGTAATGACCTACAAGTGTACGAAACTGTGGGAATATGTATTACAGTTTGGTTTTCAAACTACGAAATAAAGGAAATAGAATCTTCGTTAATAAGCGATATAAGGATGTACGCTACTATTGTAACTGTGACGGGGTTGCTCCTCTTCGAACATTAAATAGTAGGTTTATTAGCCAGCATTTACTGTTGTCTTTCGATCAGTGGTAGAGCGACTGCTACAAATATTGAGGTCCCGGGTTCGAGTCCCGGTCAGGACATGTCGTTCATACTTTCCGGTTACATTGGCGCCCAACAAAACTGACCACGGTGGTAAGAAGGATTCCTAGCCGGTGTTGTGTTGTGTCAAGAGTCATACATTGAGGTATGAATAATCTTGAGGAGGGGGGCTCGTGTAGCGGGGTTGCTCCTCTTCGTACATTAATTAGTAGGTTCAAAAGCCAACATTTACTGTTGAGATAGGGAAGTACTTCTATGGCTCATTGGTAGAGCGCCTGACTACGAACCTTGAGGACCCGGGTTTGCGTCCTGATCAAGACGTGTCGATTCATGACTATTATTGAAATGAATAGGTTTCAAATATGATGCCTTAAACGAAAAGATAATAAATAGTTAAAGGGATAAAGCAAGCAAAACATTTTCGTAGGTTGATGGTCCTGTTTTCAAAATACATTGTAATTGATGTTAAAGTTTTTGCAGGGAAAGGGTTTAAAAGGACTTGACCATTTACTTATGATATGTTCTGAAAAAAATGACAGAAATCCCCCGACCCCCACCCCCACCCCAAAAAAGACCATGCAGCGAGTAAAAAAAGATCCTCTGCCATCTTGGGATAATTAATTTTCGGTTTAACACCAGCGTGTTTAGCAAGGAGCTAGCTATTAATCGGGCTATCATCTGTTAATTTCTAGTCTGGTTTGGTCCATGGAATTTGTTTCTGTCCTTTAGCTCTTGCTTTATCTCTACAGTTACACTAGATACCTTTCTTCTATACTTTTTCAGTTTATAAATTTATTATATTATTATCCAAGTTATCTGCTTTCAATCTGTAAACAAAACATCTCGGAGGAGCTTAAACTGATTTTTATATGCAGACATATGATATTACAACTCTTTTCATGTCTTCTTCACTATGAAGTAGCTTTTCATATCATAAATTATAGTTCAACTACCAAATTGTAAAGTTTATAAAGTTAATTTTCATGACTATTTGATTAGATTTTATAAGACTGTAGATGACGTGTAATAAGGACAACCAACATTTATTAACATGTTTGATGACATCGAGTTCTATGCATTTATAATATATATGTTACAAGGCAGATTGGAATGCTCCTACGGGGCAAATTGGAATTCTACTTTCTCATAGGACAAATTGCCCTTGATTTAATCCAATATAAATTTAATTTCCAAAATCTCCTACTTCAATTAGAGGTAATAACAAAATTACCGAACTTGGAGGATCAATTTCAATGTCCAAGAGAAACGACAAAACAAGACAGAAATACCAGAAAAATTGAAGATCACACTGGTCCTGACTTGGTACATAAAATAAATAAATAATAAATAATCTTTATTTCCTAATCATAGGCCCCATGAGGGCATATCAATCACAAATCATATATATGTTTGATTACAAAGATGATAAACATAAATATATAAAAGAAACAAGAAACATGAGAGCCAGCTTGCAACTAATTAATATGCAAAGATAAAAATGAGATTTACATTTATGACTATTTAATGCTACATTTAATCTGAGTTTTGTCTGTGTACTGCAGATTCTAATAAAGGGCAAAGGGAGTCAACAAAAGCGGTTTCTTCATTTGACATCATCCACCGTATGGACTCGTTAGCAGAGGAAAAGGTTATTCACGTATTAAATGGAAATGGTTAATAACACACTTTGAAAAGGGATAAACGGATTGAAAATAAAAGAGGATATGTTTGAGTATCATTTTTCTTTACCCATTTCAATTAAATATTAAATGCCATGGCTCACAGAACACTTGAGACCATTCCCTTTCTTAAGATGCAAGATATTTTTCGATAGAATGTTTCAGTTTTCTTCCAACTTAATGACAAAATGATGTTACAAAAAAAATAACAATAAAACATATTTTTCTCTAATGAAATTACCCTTTTAAAGAATATAATATGCATACACGTGCTTATAAGAATATGAAATAAACCAAAACACCGTTTTTTTTATAGGCATGAATCTTATGATAAAGTTATTCCCGAAAATTAAAGTAACGCCGTCTGAAAAGGTTATCAACCGAAAACGCATATAAAAATTGTCAAGAAACAACAAATGATTAATGCTGGAGGAGATGGTTAAATGGTTGTTTTTCATTGTGATTGTTTGAATTGCCGTTTCTTAAATGTTGGTTGCGTCGCGTACACTTATTCCACATCTCTTTATCGTCTATATAACGGTAAACTTTTCTCATTTCGAAAGAATCAGCAGCCTGTGTAACTCAATTTGTAAATCTACTAGTCAGTGTCCATGTAACAAATGAGAAATCACCGGAATACCCGTTGCTAAGCAACTAATAAATCACGTGCAAGCAAAATGATTAAGCATGAAGTGGAACTTGTCTACAATAATATGTCTAAGTTTGAAAACCGATGTACCTTTATTTATTTTTTGAGACCTCTCATAAATTTCACCGACGTCCATTGGACATCGCAAAATAGAGATTTCTCGACTTGCTACGTATCAGGCACGGTTGCTACGTACCGTAACCGTAAGACCTTTTCGGGAGAAATTATTGATGAACTAATGTTCATGTCTGTCGATAACTCGTTTTTATACTTTTATTTTACTATATATATATGCTACACTGACTTAATTCAGAAAGTGCTAATAGTTTCATCAATTTGATAGTCCAATAACGTGAATGGTGGAAATTTTAAACTTTAATTGTTTCATTAAAATTGCAAAAAGGTGCGAACATTTTCAAATGAATAAATAGATTTATTCGTGAAATACACGCATGACCTCATTTGTAAGTCAAAGGGTTAAGTATGATTAAAAACGAAAGAATATGGAATTGACTTCAGTCTCATACAATCAATTTAATGTTTTAGTAATGTTTGATTCATGACGTAATCATATTCGAAATTAAGAAAAATCAAAGTATACATCGGTCAGATGAAAAATAGAAGTGCACATATACAGTACATCAAAAAGATTGTAAGAGTTACAATGTAATTACGAAAATCTGTTATAGGTTTGAGTTGTGGACCCTGTTGTGTAATGGAAGGACGAACGAACACCTCTACAACAATATAACCCATCCCAATTTTCAATTATGACTATGATAATGTGCATGTTGGTGTTCATTGATTTAACATCGAATTTTTGATTAAGTAGATATTTGTTTTGTATGCTGTTAAGCCTTGCTTGAAAGTTGTTATTGCTTTTCTCTCTTTTTTAGAAACTCTTATAAGAAAAAAATCATAAAAGAAAAAATATATTGTTTTATCTCCATCCACTTTTAAAAGAAAGGAAAATTTTTCTTATAACTTGTCTGTTCACCCGTTCGTCTGACTCTCTATATGTCCGTTCACAATTTTTGTAACTTATTTCTAGGGTTTATACTTTTTGGATTTATTTCCAAATTTAGTTTATGGCTCAACCCTTAGCAGATTAACCCTGCCTTTTCGTTTGATGCAAGTGGATCTTCTTCTTCCTGTTTTCTGAGCCGATCAAGATCATGAAGATTGTTTATGGACCAAAAGAGGATATGTCTTTGTATGTCAGATTTCTTTGCTTTCACAATAGTGATCAATTTTAAATTTGGTTCTTTCATTTACAGATCAGTCGGCCATCTACATGTACTTTCTGATTTTAAAAGTAGGGAAATTCCTAGCACATGAAGTGCAAAAAAAGCTTTGTCAAAGATTCCTGGCTGTACAGGCACATATAAAATAAAACCTTTTTATAGCAGGGCATACTTGTTTCGGTCTTTTCGTAAGGCGAGCCTTACTCTTAGACTAGCATGAAACACTAGAGTATACATATGTATAACGGCATGAACTGTAATTCTGAAAAGAAATGGAGATAAGTATAAGAAACTATAATTTATTTGTCTATATGTTGACAACTGACAAAAAATGTTAAACAGTTCGAGGCAAACTATGTCCGTTTCCCTTGATCATAATAAAGGGATTTTCTAAAAACTATAAATTTGAGATGCATTTGTTACTGAGACCAACCAATTCACTCAAATTAAAGGGGGCTATATAGTGTTTAACATTTTGAATACCAGGAGAAAAGATAAAAAGATTGATGATCAGACCCCATCCACCCTCGCAAAGAAAAATTTTAGTCGGGGAAAAAAATGGAGCAAACATTTTTAATTGGGGGGGGGGGCAATGGTGAAATTTGAAAAAAAAAGGTCATGGCTTAAAAATTCCCCCCCCCAAAAAAAAGGGCAGATGCAGTTTTGGCTGAAAAAAAAACAAAATAAAAAGGTCGCGCTGTCTCACATAAACAAATCGGGCTCTTATTTTTGAAAAATTAAATGGCGGATGAAACAAAATATTAACAGCTACCTATTAAAATCAAATGGTTTCTCCCTAAACGACAGATTTGAAAGTGCATCCCACCATATGAACACTCCCTGAAACTGTGTTCCAAATATTAAAAGCCTACAAATAATAGTTGCCGAGAAATGTAAAATAGAAAAATAAAAATGGGACGGACCGCGCACGCGGACGAACAAAAGGCGTTTATGTTATCAATATATTTTTCGCAAAAAAAAAAAAAAAAATTCTGACAAAAATCAATGCCCCCTTTTCTCCAATAATGATTTTATTCTTATTGTGATATTTTACCTGGCCACCAGGGGGATTGAAATTTAAAACAAGATAATCCCTGAAGAGTGTTCACTTGTCACTGTGGTAAGTAACACAACCGTTACTCAACGGTTACTTTCCAAAGAACGATTCGTGGGTTTAACTGAAAACCGTACGTGCGTTTGAGATCATTTTCTATCAAAATGCACATTGTTGGCAAATATAAAAGGAGAATTCAATTTAAAAACTAAAATATACATTTAATTTTAACTTTACCAATAAAAAGCCGTGCATCTTAGGCTTGTTTTCATACTGAATTAAATACATAAGCAATAACTGCTCCCCTTTCGTTGTACGGTAGCAACCGTATGAAGTCGAGGAATCTCTAATTGGAGGTAATGCCTAATACAGTGAATGGTTTTTATCTTTACTTTGGGCTAAAGAAATATTTTCTTTGCTAAAATATATTATAACTCTTATATTCTTTTTCAAAGTATTACAATAAAAAAATATTCTATGGAAACGGTGCCCGATTGTAGGTCTAAGAAGACAAAGACGACATTTTAACCTTATTGTACATTTAAATACGGAACAAGGACGTTTAATTCAACTCCATTGCTCACTTTAAAACAATCCACGTAAAATTTTGTCAGCACTATGCATCAATATCATTTTATTTATTAAGAAGTACACTTTTTCAGGCAAAATGCCAATAAGAAAGAAAACAAGACTATGGCTCAACCGACCAAAACAAACGTCTACGTGCCATCATTTGCGTTGTTCGACTGTTCATGAAACGTAAAAACTTCACGAGTTCTTTCAGTTATTTGATATTATTACGTGTTCGATTTCACGCAGTATCGTGTTATATACAAATTTCAAGTGTTTTGTATTGTGTATTTGTTTTTTACATTCCACGGAAATGTCTCTTGACTTTGACCGTTCAGAAATTTTAATGAGATCAACTTTTCGTGTTCATCTTTTTAATTCTTTATTTACGAGAAATCTTACTCATGTTTACTTATTCCTTCAATAAAAACGTGAACTTTTAACAAAATATTTTTCTTATACGTTTTTATAAAAAGAAATAAGTGAACATGAGTAAGATTTCTCGTAAATTAAGCTGTGAAAAGATGAACACGTGAAATTGATCTCGTTAAAATGTCTGAACGGCCAAAGTCAAGTGAGCTTTCCGTGGAATGTAAAATACAAATACGTAATACAAAACACTTAATATTGGTATATAAGACGATACTGCGTGAAATCGAACACGCTATAATATCAAATAACTGAAAGAACTCGTGAAGTTTTACATCTTTTTTTTGTAAATAAATTCATATTTCAAATGAAGTATTGATTTTGTAAAGAGGTTGTGGAACAAATCGTTCAATAATGAATAATGATGCCAACAAAATTTAACACCTAAAGATATGAAGTGTTCCGTGCAATAGCATTTGTTTCTATATAAGAATGGCTTCAGGGCTTATTATGGACCTTTTTGATGACATATTCCTTTTTTGGAAAATTTTGCCTTTTCAAATTGCGTTATTTACCATTTCCATGTGCGTGAATAACCTTTTCCTCCGCTCACGAGTCCATACGGTGTGATCCATATAAAAAGTTGTTCATTGTTTAAAGTCCTGAGATTTGGATACATGTCATAATAAAAAATTAAAAAAGAGTGTCTTTTAAGCCTGTACTTGGGACATTCCAACAGATAATGGAGTTCATCTTCTACCATTTTTCATATCACAATTTTGACATGTTTTTTTCTTGTTTTGGGATGACTTCCTGATACGTCGCTCATAGTACCCAGTCTCAACTCTTAATTATGGTTGCTTAGCCGAAACTTTGTTAGTACTTTTCTATTATTGGAATATGATGGGAGGATAAATAGTTTTCTATGGTAAAAGAAGTTTTGAAATTAAAGTATGTACAGAACTTACCATCTCCCCTTCAGTATGATCATTTTATCTTATCCCAAGTTTTGAGAAAATTTAGCTTTAAACACTGTTTTAGTGATCGCTTAAAGTAGGCTTGTTTAATTTTTAATGTTATCAATATTAATATTGAGCTTGTTACAGTAAAAGACAACATTTGAGTACCACGTACACTGATTAACATTCTTTTTGTACGTCTCTTTATATTCTATAAGGGCACTGTTTACGCGATTTGAAGGAGATTTTTCAAGTCTGTAATAGTACATGAAAATAGATTGCAATGCTTCTAAATATAATGGATACCTCCCAAGTTCTGATAAAACACCAACAACTGTTGTAGTTTTTGAGACACCAAGTATATATTACTAGTAACAAAATTTATAGTTCAGCTTTTCAAATTCCCACTCCTTGAAAATGTCATACAAGTAAATTGCAAGATTCTTTCTTCTGTTGGTAATGTTAAAAGTGGCCCAATTTTCACATCGATACAACAGTATTGGTTTAATGCAGTGATCAAAAAGACGTAGCAGAGTTTTAATACTTGGATGTGAAGATTTCATATCTTTATATAACTTAAAACATGCTTTTAAACTTTTCTGAAATAACTGTTTGTTTTGCCTCTTTAAAACCAGTATTTTCTATAACAATACCAAGATATTTGTATTTTTTTTACACTTTCCAAAACATGATCTCCAATTTCAAAATTTTTTAATCACTTTGCCATTATTATTAGATATCATGACTTAAGATTTATTGGGATTCACTTCTAAACACCACTCTTTGCAATAATTAGATAGAAGGTTCCGTTTGTTTTGAAGACCTGTTTTTGATGTTGCAAAAATCACAAGGTCATCTGCATATACCGGTAGTAAACATGGTATTTTGATATCATTCAATGTAACTTGATCTGCATGATTCACTTTCAAGGAGAGGGAGTAGATCATTAATAACAAAATTAAATTAATTAGGTCTTAACATATCGCCCTGTCTGACTCCAACTTTTGCTATAAAAATCTTGTTAAATAATTATCTATTTTGACACAAAGTCTATCTTCTGAGTACAATGATTTTAATATATTGTAAAAATAATTGTTTATATTATGTAACTGCAGTTTTAACAAAATACCAACATGTAAAACTGTATCAAATGCTTTACGAAAATCTATAAAGCATGCATGCATACAATTTCTTATTTCCTAATTTTAAATATTTTTCAACAATGCATCTCATCAAAAAGATATGGTCGGAAGTTCTGGCTTTTTTGAAAAACCTATTTGTGTCTCGTGAATTATTTCATTAGAAGTTAAAAAGTTGTCAAATCGATTATTTAATATTAGATTAAAAAGCTTCCCAAGAGTATTGTTAATTGCAATTCCTCTGTAATTTTCAGGTTTATCTCTGCTTTCGGATTTAAAAATAGGGCATATATAACTTTCTGACCAGACCTTAAGATAGTTACCACATGAAAAAAAAAAGCATTAAAAATTTTCAGTAATATCTTATTGGTATATGTTCTTGCTGCTTTTACCATTTCATTTCTGATGTTATCAAGGCCAGGACTTTTACCAGACTTTTTAAAAGCCATTAAATTCTTTATTCAACTCGGATTCAGTTATTTTGTCATCCAGAATACTAAAGCTGCTTATGTTACTTTCCAAAGATTTTAGCTTTTCTTCATTTTTTTTTTATTTGACTTGCTTTGCTTTCTTGTATTGAAGTTAGGTTTGAGAAATAGTTAAACCAGGTTTCATTGTCTATATTACTCTCAGGCTTTACAGATGTGTCATTTCTCAGAGTATTGACAATTAAGTTTCCAATACTCTTTTGGATTGTCAGTCTCTAGCTTTTTAAGTTTTTGTATAATCATATTTTCAAATTCTTGTTTCTTTTGTTTTCTAAGCTTTGCATATTTTTTATTTGCTTTTAAGAAAGATCCACGGATCAAGGGATCTTTAGGATATTTACTAATTAGAGCAGCTTTATCTTGTTCATATTTTTTCATGTTACACAGATCGTTATCAAACCAGTTTTTATCTGTCTTCTTCCTTTTCTTCTTTTTATTAAATGTAAGTTTACAAACTGTGTCAAAGAACGAATGAACCTTATTTGTTATACTGTTGATCCCCTCTTGGCTAAACTAAGATTAATTTCCTCTGAGAGTATGCTTTCAATTTCATTTTGGACCGCTGGTAAAGTAAAACCTTTTTGAAAGCTAGCCAGACTTTCATCATTCCATTAATAGGACAGAGGAAAATCTTTCAAGTTTTTATTGGTAAATTTCTTGGTTTCAAAAGATGCTAAGATTTTAAAAGAATTAAAGTTTACAATGACAATCTGAAAAATCTGGCTTAAAGTCTGATACATTCATATACAGGCATTTCAAAAGAAATAGTGGTTAAACCAGGTTTTATGGCGCTTCAAACCTTCCTTTTCCGTTGCTTACTTAGGGTCCAATAGTAACATAAAATACTATTAACACGGTTGTGAAGACATAGTAGGGATATTGATCATCTCATTACAACAGTCAGCCAAACGCTAACCAAAACAATAACTAACCAGTTCGTTTAACATAATTTTGAATGTTTTACCAGTGGCTGATCACGAAGGAAAAATTTTTAAAGATCATATGAGACATATTTTCTTGTAGCCTTGGTCTAATAGTCGGTAACGGAAACAGCATTGTCGTGTAAATAAACCAGAAAAATTTGTACAGGTCCTGGCATCGAATAAGTTGTGAAATATAAACACCAAAAGCAGGTGAAGAAGGTATGTTGGTTTCAAAACATAGGTTGATCATCTTAGAATTAATTTGGTTCCCCAATTTGTTTTTTTTGGTTTTATTGTTCTATGCTCTTCATAATCATATAGTGTTTGGCTTTTTCAATATTTTTGGTAGAGCGCTTCTGATGAGTCTTGAATAGACGAAACGCGCGTCAGGCGTAGCAAAATTTATTGTCTGGAACTTTGTTGTCATTTGTATTTCGAACACACGTGAAGGTTAGCACTGCTGGTGGAGTTTTAATTCCCCGAGGTTAGCCCGCTCCGGCACCAACACTTTTGTGTTGGAGAATAAATCAAAGCTTTAAATTATCCGTTTAAATTTCAAAATTGTCTAAACCCTAAGGTTCTTCCTACCCCAGACATAGGTTGATCATCTTAGAATTAATTTGGTCCCCAATTTGGTATTTTTGGTTTTACTGTTCTATGCTCTTCATAATCATATAGTGTTTGGCTTTTTCAATATTTTTGGTAGAGCGTTTCTGATGAGTCTTGAATAGACGAAACGCGCGTCAGGCGTAGCAAAATTTATTGTCTGGAACTTTGTAGTCATTTGTATTTCGAACACACGTGAAGGTTAGCACTGCTGGTGGAGTTTTAATTCCCCGAGGTTAGCCCGCTCCGGCACCAACACTTTTGTGTTGGAGAATACATCAAAGCTTTAAATTATCCGTTTAAATTTCAAAATTGTCTAAACCCTAAGGTTCTTCCTACCCCAGACATAGGTTGATCATCTTAGAATTAATTTGGTTCCCCAATTTGGTATTTTTGGTTTTACTGTTCTATGCTCTTCATAATCATATAGTGTTTGGCTTTTTCAATATTTTTGGTAGAGCGCTTCTGATGAGTCTTGAATAGACGAAACGCGCGTCAGGCGTAGCAAAATTTATTGTCTGGAACTTTGTTGTCATTTGTATTTCTAGGTTAGGATAATTTATATACCGTATACATGTATTGAAAATTAGTCGCTTTTATCGTATTTTTGTACTGAGATGACCACCCTGGTCAAATTCGAGATGTAAATCAAAGAATGGCGTGAAGCTAAAGGATTTGGTGGTTCCTTTAATCTCTTTTTCGTGTGGCAATGTGGTGTTTAAAGTTGAAAAATAGAAAGTTTTTTAAATAATTAAGAAAGCGAACGGGATTTCAAATTATCTAACTTGGCAAATCCTTAGAGTTCTTGAAAATGCACATAATCGATTCCACTACGATTATAAATAGTGTCATAGGATGCTTGTTTTCCTTCTAGGACGACAGACAATATATTTGTTAACACAAATTACAACAAAGTTCCAGACAACAAATATTGCTACATCTGACGCGCGTTTCGTCTATTCAAGACTCATCAGAGGCGCTCTACCAAAAGTTGAAAATGCCAAACACTATATGACTATGAAGAGCATAGAATATAAAAAAATGTCGTACTAGAAAGCAAATAATGACTAAGACCAACCTATGTCTGGGCTAGGAAAACCTTAGGGTTTTGACAATTTAGAAATATAAACGGATAATTCATAGCTTTGGTGTGTTCGTCAACACAAAACGGTGTTGATGCCGGAGCGGGCTAACCTCGGTGTTTAAAACTCCACCAGCAGCGCTAACCGTCACGGATGTTATAAATATAAATTACAACAAAGTTCCATACAATAAATTTTGCTACGCCTGACGCGCGTTTCGACGGTCTATTCAAGACTCATCAGAGGCGCTCTACCAAAAGTTGAAAATGCCAAACACTATATGACTATGAAGAGCATAGAATACCAAAAAATGTCGAACTAGAAACCAAATTATGACTAAGACCAACCTATGTCTGGGCTAGGAAGAACCTTAGGGTTCAATTGAACCTGAAATAATTCAACTAAATTTAGTTTTAATTTTCACAGGTTGAACGGATAGCTCTGTAGTTCTTCTTTAGGATTTCCAGTATTCCATCTTTGAGATGATTAATTACTGGTGCATGCGTGGCCTATTTACAATAATAACAAAAATGACAATTACTGAGAATTTTTTAAATAAAGATAAGGAAAGTGCAATGAACAGAAACTATGTACATGAGATGAAGATAACTTAGTTGAGGGTGGAGAGAACAGCTGATGTCAGCTGTTCTCTGAAGATATCGACAGAGGAGGACTGTATGATTGTAACTGGTAGAAGGTTCCATTGAGTAATAGTGTGAGGGAAAAAAGAATATCTGTAAGAGTCCTTGGTTGTTTGTATATGTGTCTGAAAGATATTGAGTGGTGCCGTCTAGTTCTAGAGTCTGATGGAATGAGAATTGTGCTGGTTGGAATAGCAACAAGTTGATGTGTGATCTTGTACATCATGACTAGACGTTCATATAGCTGTGGCCAATTTAATGTATTTATCATTGCAGATACACTACTGGTGTTATGGTATCGATTGCATGCATATCTTGCTGCCCTTCTTTGCACCATTTCTATCTTCGAGATAGATTCTGTAGTATGCGGGTCCCAGACTGAGCAGGAGTACTCAAGTTTGGGACGGACTAGTGCTTGGTATGCTTGGCTTTTGATGTGTTGGTTGTTTGTTTTAAGGTGTCTTTTGAGAAAGCCTAAGGAGTTGAACATGATGAAGATCCATCTATGTACCTGCCTTTGTATTTTTTTTTTGTGTGTGGTACACATACGGTAACTCTGTATGTTCCTTCTAATGAACATTTAAAGAGGACATAAAATTTATATATCAAGGTTTGCCCTACTAAGGGACGTTTCTGGATCCTTCTGATTTTTCAGAGGAATCCAGAATCACACTAGATAATTGTCTCGGGGATTCTAGATGCTACTGATATTTCAAATGCATTTATTTTTTATAATGTCCTATAATATGAATCATAGATCTGTATATTTAATATACGGGTCTATGTATGAATTAAAGTAGGAATAAAATAAAAACTTTTAAAGTAGCTAGAAGAATATCGGATCGCCCTAGATTCCAATTTGCCTTGTAACATATATATAGTCATTAGATAGTAAGAGTACTATTTAAGCGGAAGGTTATGATCACCTAAGGACCAATTTCATAACTACCAATCAACAAAGAATATAGAAACTTTTATCCTTTGTCGCAATTATTTCCGAGTTTGGTTTTAATTTTAGAATTAGGTCTCGCAAGGTGCACGCGAATTTACGAGAGTTTAAATCGAGTTATAAAAAGGAACCAGTTTACGTACAACAACCACTATAAGCACCATCGAGCACCATCAGTAAAACGGTTTATATATCCAACGAAAAAAGGGTCTAGCACCACGGGGCCTATGGGTCCCAGGGATGGTCCAAGTCTATCGAAATTGTGTATGTGGGTCCATATGAGTTAGGCCTAACATTCTAAATAGGTCCGGGATCCAATGGATCACTGTCAAAAAAAAATTCGAATCCTCATGCATTTCATGTATAACATGACTTGATGTAGAAATGTTGCACCATGGAAACGGACTTTGCACCACGGGGCCTATGGGTCCCAGGGATGGTCCAAGTCTATCGAAATTGTGTATGTGGGTCCATATGAGTTAGGCCTAACATCTAAATAAGACCGGGATCCAATGGATCACTGTCAAAAAAAAAAAATCGAATCCTCATGCATTTCATGTATAACATGACTAACTTGATGTAGAAATGTTGCACCATGGAAACGGACTTTGCACCACGGGGCCTATGGGTCCCAGGGATGGTCCAAGTCTATCGAAATTGTGTATGTGGGTCCATATGAGTTAGGCCTAACATCTAAATAAGACCGGGATCCAATGGATCACTGTCAAAAAAAAAAAATTGAATCCTCATGCATTTCATGTATAACATGACTAACTTGATGTAGAAATGTTGCACCATGGAAATGGACTTTGCACCACGGGGCCTATGGGTCCCAGGGATGGTCCAAGTCTATCGAAATTGTGTATGTGGGTCCATATGAGTTAGGCCTAACATTCTAAATAGGTCCGGGATCCAATGGATCACTGTCAAAAAAAAATTCGAATCCTCATGCATTTCATGTATAACATGACTTGATGTAGAAATGTTGCACCATGGAAACGGACTTTGCACCACGGGGCCTATGGGTCCCAGGGATGGTCCAAGTCTATCGAAATTGTGTATGTGGGTCCATATGAGTTAGGCCTAACATCTAAATAAGACCGGGATCCAATGGATCACTGTCAAAAAAAAAAAAAATCGAATCCTCATGCATTTCATGTATAACATGACTTGATGTAGAAATGTTGCACCATGGAAATGGACTTTGCACCACGGGGCCTATGGGTCGCCATCGCTAAAATATCTAATTGGGGTAGAATCACCTTTAAAGATTTATAACTTAATTGATATGACAGATAGAACAAATCTGATGCCTCTATGGTTCTTTTGAGTCGAAGTTGTCAGGTAATTCCTTTAAGACGTAATGGCCCTTTTAGTTTAAAATCACGATTTTTATGTTTTTGCCTTATATAATTATAATGGAAACTTTTGCAGATAGAGGGAAGCTGTTGCTTGCTTAAATGTTCAGCAATGGTTCGAAGTAGTCAGATGACCCCTGTAAGGGGCTATGGCCAAAGAAGGGTTTTGGCTCATAGAATGAATTCCATTACAGACAGACGGATGTCCAGTTTGAGAAATTCTTAAAATAAAAAAAAATACTCTCCATTTGATGGAAGTTTTCGGATGACCTGGACCGAAGCTCTACAATAGTATTCATTGGGTCGAAGATGTCAGCTGACCCCTTATAGTGGTTTTCTCTCTCCATATGTCAAAAATAGCGTTTTATGCCCCCGCGAGGACATGTCGGGGGCATTAAGTTTTACTTAATCCGTATGTCCAACTGTCCGAACAAATTTCCGTCAAGCTTTTCTCAGGAACCGTACATGGGAATAATTTGAAACTTGGTAGGATGGTTCAGTATGACAAACTGTACGTCCTAAGCCACTTTCAGACCTATCGGACTTTTACTTCCTGTTTAGGGTAGGGCCGATATGAAATCTATGAAAAATACTTGAAAATTTCTGTCAAGCTTTTCGCAGAAGAATGATTTGAAACTTTGTAGGATTGTTCAGTATGACAATCTGTATGTCCTAAGCAACTTTCAGACCTGTGAGACTTCCACTTTCTGTTTGGGGCCTAGCGGGGGCATTTGTGTCCCATGGACACATTCCTTCTTTATATTTCATGTTTTTGTCCTATAGAATGAACATTATTGTGGACTAGGGAGAAAAGCTGTTGCTTTCTTAAACCTTTAGCTCACTGCACTTTACAAAAGTCTCCATTTAGCCGAAGATGTCTGGTGGCTCCTTAAAGTTAAAATGTTACTTGCTTAAACATTCAGCTTATTAAGCTCTACAAAAGTCAGTATTGGGTAAAATTGTCATTCTTCAGAATGACCTTAAGATTCAGGCTCCTAGGAGCCTCTTATAAAGGGTTGCGGTCCTTAATTCGGAAAATTATCGTGTTTTTGACTAACAGCATAAAAAAATGATTGCTGTTCAGCTAAAGCTCTATAAAAGTGTCCATCGGGTCATAGTTGTCAGATGATATCTTTTTGGGTTTATGGCCCTAAAAATGTCAAACACAGTTTTTGTTTGTCTTTGCATTATAATTTAAAAACTATACAGATTATTGCATCAAAGCTCTGTGACAATCGTGATGGTAATATTTTTTTTCAAATAAATTTAAAGTGGATTTTTATACCCCGCTTTGAAGATGAATGGGGTTTACTGGTTTATCTCTGTCCTTCCGTTCCCATCGTCCGTCTACAACATAACTTTCTTAACAGTTGTCTCAACAACTACAAATCACAATTGCTTGAAATTTTAATATTTGGCTTCAGCATGAGGTCCTTTATCGCAAGAACAAAATTAGGTCTGTCTTACATATACTTTCTGTTAAGACTTTGATAATTTTCAACACTATTGGTCAATTGTTTAAAATGTTCGTAACACATGGTAACAGTTTTATCGGAAACTATTCATCACAGGAACATGATATTTGGTATATGACGTATTGCAAGTATCAAAAGTAGGTCCACATGTCAGATATCTACTTCCTGTTCACTGAAAAAGTTAATACTGGGGATAGCGGGGAAACATGTTTTCTCTGCGAAAGTTCCGACCGCGGGTCTTCTCGGGGATAATATGCTTTCCTCGCGGAAATATTGTCCGCGGGTGTTCTAGGGGTGACGATGCTTTCCAAGCGGAAACCTTGTCCGCAAGTCTTCTTGTGGATTTTTGTGTATAACATTTTGAGTACTTTTCAGGAAGTAAACGAGAAGCAACTTCCGACAGCTAGACTGAACAATATGTATCCATATCTAAGCATGCGTTAAAAAAGTGCATGCAGAAAATGAATATTAGCTCCTTAAATATTGTAGATGTATAGATTTTGTTTACTTAACATATTATATAGATGCATGCTAGAGAAATGTAACCTTATTTTTGACAAATTGCAAACGAAAGTTTTGGCGTTTTTAGCATTGTGGGTGGACCGACAGACAGACGGTCTCTTTGACAAGGGAAAATTATAGGGATGCTGCATTTTTGTGTGAGGTCTTTTGCTGTTGGTCCTAAAGAAAACTGCAACCTAAATGCTTAAAGTATTGAGATGTAGAATAAATGCCGATGAAACATCATCTTTTAACATAGTAATTTTACAATTCACAAAAAGGATGAGTTGCGATAAGCCTCTTAGCCTACCATAGAAAAATAAAAATAAAGAAGGAATGTGTCCATGGGACACGGATGCCCCCGCTGGCCCAAAACAGGAAGTAGAAGTCCGACAGGTCTGAAGGTCGCTTAGAACGTACAGTTTGTCATGCTGAACGATCCTTCCAAGTTTTAAATCATTCTCATGTACGGTTCCGAGAAAAGCTTGACGGAAATTTTCATAGTCATGTTTACATATTTTCATATCGGCCTTAGTCCCAAACAAGGAAGTAGATGTCCGACAGGTCTGAAAATTGCTTAGGACGTACAGTTTGTCATACTGAACCATCCTACCAAGTTTGAGAAAAGCTTGACGGAAATTCGTACGGACGGACATGAGTAAAACTTAATGCCCCACCCCCCCCCCCCCCGACATGTCGTCGCGGGGGCATAAAAATAGTAGGTGAATAGTGTCACCAAATGTCTCGTATTAAATTTGAATGCTTGTATTTTTATACAATTGACAGAGTCGACTGTAGTATATACTTTATTCTACTTTATAGAAAATGATGCTTAAAAACCCGAAACAAAATGTTTTAACATTGAGCCGAACGGAAAGTGAAGTAAAAGAGTGTTGTATATCCTTTCCAGAAGCATGGTCTTGCATAGGCGGTACAAACTCCATATTTTTTTTTCAAAAGCGTGCATTACTAAAACATGAAAACACGGTTTTTTTTGTGAAAGCTGCAAGACATACTGAAAAATTAAAAAGTCTTTAAGACTTTACTTTTTACCTCTTAGTCAATAGCTAATAATATCTAAAATTCTTTTCGTTTTTTAACGCATAAAAAATAAATTCAAGTTCAAAATTATCATGTAAAACAAAAAAGATTCTTCTAGTGTTAAAACACCTTATCGCCCGACTGTTGTGTTATTCTTTTGGACTTTATGTAAAAAATAGATATAGTAGATATAATGCCAAGCTCTGTATTCTAGTAATTCATCACACAATTTCATTTTTATAAAGGTTTTATCTTTAGCAGAGGCGCTTTGGTCCAGGATTTTTTTTAATATAATAACGTGTATATAAAAATGTTCATCTCCTCTATCTATATACTATTTCCACATAGTATATAGAGGAGATGAATTCTTTTATATACACGTTATTATATTAAAAAAAATCCTGGACTCAGGCGCGGAAAGGCGCCTGTGATCTTTAGTATTTTTTCTTATTCAAAATAAAGATTTGCATGAAAAATTAATCTATTCTTCTATTACACTTTTGCATCTTGTTCTTTTGCACAACAACAAAAGATTATTTATTTATGAAAGAACAAACTATTTAGCTACAAAAAAAGTGTAAGGCTGTGCAACAAATATTTTGGCGCATCTAAAGGCGGAAAATAAAAATTGACAATTTTTATCTTCCGCCTTTAGATGGTCTAAATTAGGGCCTTATCGCTATCCATCCTTTAAAATGTTGACACGTTACATTTTTTTCTGAAAAAAAAAAGGCTTTGAGAAAAGAAAAGTTTTTGACGTGAGATTTTTATCATGAAATTTTATTAACGAAAACAATTATTAAGAAAAGCAAAAAAAGCCTTAACTTGATAGTTACTGAGTGCGTGTATTAACTTAGTATGAATAGTTAGAAATATTATAAAGTACCACATTCTCTAATTTTTGAAAAATGTTTGAGTCTTATCATAGGAGAAGATGAACAAAAGGAATGGCATTTTATGGGTGGAAATATTAAAAGAACAACAACAGGCAATTGAGTCTTCAATGACACATGCATGTTAGAATTCCAAAACTTTAAGGTTATAGATACATGTAAATGTACAACATTTTATGAATATAAGGAAAATCAGTTCATTAAAGCGCACTTGGTGTATGACGTACGAACAGACTGACAAGTAAAGAATCTCTGACGTGGGGCCACTAGGCGTTCTGCCCAACTTTGCACCAGCCTGAAACTAATATGTAATAAAGCCTAGGGAGGGAATCGAACCCTCGTGCGTCAGAGTTCTAAAACATAGAAGTAATTTTGTTCAGGTCGCTTGTCTAGATCTAATCATAAGCAAAAGGTCCATTTCCTCCTCTTTTTACTTAAGTTCACAAAAATGTTTAAAATTTGTAGATACAATATAGTACTGTTTCCAACATTTATTAGTTTAGCATCTATTCAAAAAATGCTTTAGTGTGCATGCAGTTTCCTGAAAACAAAATTTACAAAACTTTTTCGTTTTATTTTGAAAATTTCAAGCCGACTTTGAAACTTTAATACAGTGTACTTTTTTTTATTCATCTACCTTTATCATCACCCAATTCTTTTATAGACCTATCTTTAGCCTGAAAATATCATAAAAAAAATTCCTAATGACTATTATGACTTGTATAAAATACACTCCATATTTGGTGGATTCCAAATTGTGGTTGCATGAAATCTGAACCAATTTATAGCTGTAGGTCCATTTCACATATTATACATTTTCTATAGACTTTAACCATCCCTGAGTGCACCATGGTGCTATTTCTGTTTTCATAGTGCAAGATTGCTATAAAAAAAACCCGAATAAATAGGGGTTCAAAAATGTTCTTGGGAGTAATTCAGTGAACCTTGACCTACTAGTATTTAGTAATCCAGTCCTAACTCAAACTAAAACAATTTCGATAGACTTGATCATTCCCTATGGCCCCTATAAGACCCGTGGTGCCAAGTCCTTTTTTGTGGTGCAAGATGACTGTACCCACGTATATAAACGTGGGTATCAAAATTTTCTCTGACAGTGATCCAAGGGAAACCGGGTCTATTAAAAATTGTAGGCTTTACTTATATGGACTAATAAACATAGTTTAGACAATCTTGGACCAACCCTAGGTTATAAATGGCCCGTGGTGCTAGGTCCGTTTCCATGGTGCAAGATTTCAATGTAAAGCCATGTTATATGTGGGTGTTTGACAATGTTTTGACAGTGATCCAATAGACTGTGGATCTATTTAGTAGAATTTTAGGCCTTACTCATATAGACCCCCCCCCCACACAATTTCGTTATACTTGAACCATCACTGGGACTAATATGCCCCGTGGTGCAAGGTCCGTTTCCATGGTGCAATATTTCTATATAAAGTCATGTAATGTACGATGGTTCGAAATTTTATTTGACAGTGATCCCTTTATCCAAGGGATCACGAGTCTATCTCAAACTTTAGGACTAGCTCATATGGACCCACATACACAATTTTGCTAGACTTGAACTATCACTGGGACCCATATTCCCCGTGGTGCAAGTGGTCCGTTTCTATGGTGCAAGATTTCTATGTAAAGTCATGTTATACATGAAATGCATAAGGGTTCGAAATGTTTTTTTGCAGTGATCCATTGGATCCCGGACCTATTTGGAATGCTAGGCCTAACTCATATGGACCCACATGCACAATTTTTATAGACTTGAACTATCCCTGGGACCCATAGACCCCGTGGTGCAAAGTCCCTTTCCATGGTGCAACATTTCTATATAAAGTCATGTTATACATGAATTGCATAAGGGTTCGAATTTTATCTTTTACAGTGATTCATTGGACCCCGAACCTATTTAGAATGTTAGGCCTAACTCATATGGACCCACATACACAATTTCGATAGACTTTAACCATCCCTGGGATCCATAGGCCCCGTGGTGCAAAGTCCGTTTCCATGGTGCAAGATTTCTATATAAAGTCATGTTATACATGAAATGTATGAGGGTTCGATTTTTTTTTACAGTGATCCATTGGATCCCGGACCTATTTAGAATGTTAGGCCTAACTCATATGGACCCACATACACAATTTCGATAGACTTGAATCATCCCTGGGACCCATAGGCCTCGTGGTGCAAAGTCCGTTTCCATGGTGCAACATTTCTATATAAAGTCATGTTATACATGAAATGCATGAAGGTTCGAATTTAATCTTTTACAGTGATTCATTGGACCCCGAACCTATTTAGAATTATAGGCCTAACTCATATGGACCTACATACACAATTTCGTTAGACTTGAACCATCCCTGGGACCCATATGCCCCGTGGTGCAAAGTCTCCCTTTCCATGGTGCAAGATTTCTATATAAGGTCATGTTATATATGAGGGTTCAAAATTTTCTCTGACAGTAATCCATTGGACCCCGGACCTATTACAAATGGTAGGCCTAACTCATATGGACCTATATACACAATTTTGATTGACTTGAACTATCCCTTGGACCCATAGGCCCCGTGGTGCAAAGTCCTTTTCCATGGTGCAAGATTTCTATATAAAGTCATGTTATACATGAAATGCATGAATGTTCGAAATTTTTTCGACAGTGATTAATTGGACCCCGAACCAATTAAGAACGCTAGGCCTAACTCATATGGACCTACATACACAATTTCGATAGACTTGCACCATCCCTGGGACCCATAAGCCCCGTGGTGCAAAGTCCCCCTTTCCATGGTGCAAGGTTTCTATATATGGTCATGTTATATATGAGGGTTCAAAATTTTCTCTGACAGTACTCCATTGGACCCTGGACCTATTACGAATGCTAGGCCTTACTCATATGGACCTACATGCACAATTTCGATAGACTTGAACTATCCCTGGGACCCATAGGCCCCGTGGTGCAAAGTCCCTTTCCATGGTGCATCATTTCTATCTAAAGCTTGCTTGAATGCAATGCATATGAGCATAAAAGAAAACCTTTTATAGAAAAACTACTAAAACAGCATGTAAATTTAAAAAAATTAAACAACTCACAATTATTTTCTTGGTTTATGATCAATGAAGATCTTGAATTCATTAATGATTTATGTAATCTGATAGAAGATCTTTATTATATAAGACAAAATACTATAAATAATTGATATAGATTGTACAAGTAACATAATTAATATGTAGATGTAATATTAGATAGAGTTACTCCCCTTACCCCACCTGGCTCTCTCTCTCTATTAATAATTGTGCCTATTTGTGTTCCAATCATTCTTAATCATTGTTCTGTACTTGTATGACTTATATGTTTGTAGACTGATTTATATGCCCAATGATGGGCCCTATGATTAGGAAATAAAGATATTTATTTATTTATTTATTTATTTAAAGTCATGTTATACATGAAATGCATGAGGGTTCGAATTTTTTTTGACAGTGATCCATTAGATCCCGGACCCATTTAGAATGCTAGGCCTAACTCATATGGACCTACATACACAATTTCGATAGACTTGAACTATCCCTGGGACCCATAGGCCCCGTGGTGCAAAGTCCCTTTCCATGGTGGTGCAATATTTCTATATAAAGTCATGTTATACATGAAATGCATGAAGGTTCAATTTTTTTTTTACAGTGATCCATTTGATCCCGGACCTGTTTAGAAATTAGGCCTAACTCATGTGGACCCACATACACAATTTAGATAGATTTGAACTATCCCTGGGACCCATGTGCCCCGTGGTGCAAGGTCCGTACCCATGGTGCAATAATTCCACGTAGTACAGCTATGTTATGCACGAGGATTTAAAATTTTCAAATTTTCTTTAAAAGTAATACAATGGATCCCGGACCTATTTAGAATTTCAAACCTTACTCATATGGACCCACACACACAATTTCTATAGAATTGAATTATACATGGGGGTCAAAGGTTCCGTGGTGCAAGGTTCGTTTTCATGTTGCAATAATTCTATGTAAAGCCATGTTTTACATAGAGGTTTGAAATTTTCTCTGAAAGTGATTTAGTGGAAACCCGAGCCTATTTAAAATTCCAAACCTAACTCATTTAGACCCACATACTTATTTTTTATAGAATTAAACTATCAATGGGCCAATAGACCCCGTGGTGCAAGGTTCGTTATCATGGTGCAAAAATTCTATGTAAAGCCATGCATGTTATGCACGATCGAGGGTTCGATTTTTTTTAGAGTAATATAATAGACCCCGGACCTATTTAGAATTTTAAACCTTACTCATATGGACCCACATACTCAATTTCTGTAGAATTGAACTATCTATGGGGCCCATAGGCCGCGTGGTGCAAGGTTGGTTTTTCATGGTGCAAGATTTCTACCTAAAGCCATATAATACGTAGGAGTTTGAAATTTCTTTGAAAGTGATTCAATGGACCCTGGACCTATTTAAAATTCTAAACTTAACTCATATGGACCCGCATACACAAGTTTTATAGAATTGAACTATCCCCTGGGGTCCATATGCCCCGTGGTGCAAGATTCCTTTTCATGGTGCAAGAATGGTAGATATGTAAAGCCATGTTATACATAGAAATTTGAAATTTTCTTTGAAAGTATCATTATGGACCCCGGACCTACTTTGAATTATAGACCTAACTCAAATGGACCCATTAACACAGTTTCGTTAGATTTGAAGGTCCCGTGGTGCTATATCCTTTTTTTGTCAAGGCAGTGGTGCTTGCAAGATTTCTAAACCATGCTTTTAAGCCATATGGGAAGAGGAAGGGGGCTTTCTTTTTCTTTTTCAAACAATGGTCCATTTACCCGGGACCCAAAATATAATATTCAATGCTTAACCACAATTTTGATAGATGATCATAGATTTTTACAATCTCAGTGACCAACGGGTCTAGTGGTGCTTAGTCCGTTTTTCATGGTGCTTCCTATCTAACGTAAAATGTTTTTGAGGTTTCTACATTTAAATGTCTATTAAGAATATTCTTTTGGTAACATTATATTATTTTGAATTTATTACATATGAATTTGAATCATTTTCAATGTGTTTTTTACTATTCCTTTTCCATCTTTTTCGGGACACTTTTCATGTATTAGGTACATCCCGCATGTCACATGATTTAAAGAACCAATAAGACGGTGGTGCTTATAGTGGTTGTTGTCACGTTTCTATATATTTATTATAAGTCTTTAAATCGAAACAACAAATCATGGCAGAAGTTGTTGCAGAGACCGGCGATGAACAGTCGAAAAAGATGGAAGTGGACTACAGTTCTACCGTTGATGAAAAGATTCCTAAATGCGAGAAACTTGCAAAGGTTACACACATGTTTAGATTTAAAAATAGGCTCTAATTAAGAAAAACTCTTCAAATTTGCTTTGTCATCCACAAAATTTATCTGCATCTGGGAAAAGTTACCCTGTATTTAATCTATCATTTGACCACAGCAGGGTTGTCAAAGTATTGACTGCCTGGGTTTTCCCATCCGGAAATACCCGGGTTGTCCCAGGCTGGGCAATACCCTTAAGATTGTCATAGTGGTTAATACTGGGAGCCCGCTCGATTCATTGTGCATAAGATGTTCTGCACAGACAAATAGAGTGTCACAGAACAGAAAGTCACGCTCTCTAGGGTGGCGGACAAAAGGCAGGAAACATTTCAGAAATAAAACTTGACATTAAACAATAAATAAAGAATTTATTGTCTCATTAACATTGTTTTATTCATTACTTTGAGTTTTACTATGCCTGTGATGCACATTTTTCTGTAAAAATGGTAAAAAGTGCAAAACTAGTGTCTTGCTTTGAAGGACAATGTTCCATGACACTTTATTCATGTTCGAACTGTGCAGTACACCTTTTAAACTTTCTCGTTTCAATAGCACCGAAATCCCTCATTCTCATCTAAAAAAGTTGTTGACATCAATAGATATATAATATGATAAAGACATTGCCTTAAAAGCTTGCGTAGATACAAAAATATAATATATTCCATTGATAATTTCGAATAATGCCTGGGACGAGATAATTTGGGACGATGTATTACTATTTCCCGAAATTTTTCAGCATGCGCAGACATTTTCGAAAACTTCCGAAAATCGAATGTTTCCGGTGACAGAACGATTTTTCTTCCATAGTTTATAATAATAATGAGGCATGTGTCTTAATCACTAGTTTGTATGTTTGTATGTGTATATAATTGTAACTGTATTGGTAACAATCCTGTATTTGGATTTTAGACCAAATAAAAATTCTGTTCCATAGTATTTTGAGTCTCGTGCAATTTGGCATACTTTCTACATTAAAGAGCTCACTACGCTCGCATATTATTACTCAAGTTCATACTTATAACAATCAACAAAGTATTTTTATGTGTCAAAAACTTGCAAAATGTCCAAATCAAAACATTTGGCTTCCTTCCGACAGATTGATAAATTGGTGTTTACTGTTCTAATCTACTGCAAATCACTAATGCTTTGCTGAAAAATGCACTTAATTCAAGTTTGAGTTGACAGGAAAGTTTCAAATTTCTTAGAGGTAAATCACATTCAAACATTTCATCAATTTAACTTGAATTAAAATACATTTCCAATATATTATCAGTCGATTGCATTAGATATTACAGTAAGGAATCCATTTATTCAGCTTTTGAATTTCATGTTTCTTCTTATTTACCTTTGTAATTTTTATACCCCTCCAAACGAAGTGGCAGGGTATTATGTTATACCCTATTTTTTTTTCGGTGTCTGTCCGTCCGTCCGTCTGTCTATCCCCCGAAGGTTTCCGTCCAATAACTTGAAAACGTGTCAAAGGATTTGAATGTTATTTTACACAGCTGTTAAGTACAATGAAATACAGGTTCGATTTCCAGCATGATCCGAAAAACAGTTTTTGAGATAGGCCACTTTGAAAAATCAAAGGAGTAGGGGCGATAAGGCCTGTTTTTGGCCTAAAATTTTACCCAATTCTCAACCTTTGAATACTGTTGTCAGATGCTGATAAAATATTTATTACATATCCAAAAGATGAGAAGTAAATATATTTTTTTAATTTTTGAAAGATTGTTTTGGTAAAAAATATGAATGAAACTGACCTTCATTCAGAAAATCGTGAATTTACATAAATTTTCAGCATGTTTAGGATACATTTTGGATTAGAAAAGTATCTCCGCACACAAGAAACAACTTTATACTTTTACAGATTATTTATACAGCCTTTATAAACCTTCCCTAAAATACACACTTGTTTCTCATGTGCGGATAATGTTTCCTGGTCCAAAATGTACCATAAAAACGACCAAAATTTCTCATATTTTGTCACCATGGTCACTTTTGCTAAAATCACTAGAATTATGACGTCATTATTACGCTTCAATATTAGATTTAAGAATTTTTAGACATGTTTTCCTTTTAGGCAGGGTTTATACTATATTGTAACCAGAAATGGACACTTTTGCATAATCTTCATATTTTTAGGCTAAATAAGGGCCTTATCGCCCCTACTCCTTTCATAAAATTTTGAGTTTTTGACTGATAACTTGACAACACATCAAGGGATTTGAATGATATTTTGCACAGCTCTTTAGTACAATAAAATACAGGTCAAGATCAATTTCCAGCATGATCTGAAAAATGGTTTTTGAGATTGGCCACTTTGAAAAATCTAATTTTATGAACTTTTGATATTATATCGTGGTGGGGTATAATTTAATGTCCCATTACATGTCCTATTTTTTTCAATCATGTCAATTTTTATGTCGCCTGCAACATGTTGCAGAAGCGACATATAGGGGTTACTTTGGCACTATCCGTCGTCTTGCGTCGTCCTGCGGCGTCACAAAAATTTCCGTCGCAGTTTTCCAGGCAACTACATGCCACAGCCTCTTGATATTTGGTATGTAGCTTCAGGCAACTACATGCCACAGCCTCTTGATATTTGGTATGTAGCTTCATGGCATAGTACTATAAGGTGTAAAGCGATTTTATGCCCGAAAAATAACTACTTCCTGTTTGACGAATACTTAATGTTTTATATATAATGGACATAGATGCCAAATTTTCGTCGCACTTTTCCAGGTAACTACATGCCACAGTTTCTTGATATTTTGTATGTAGCTTCATGGCATAGTACTGTAAGGTGTAAAGCGATTTTATGCCCGAAAAATAACTACTTCCTGTTTGACGAATACTTAATGTTTTATATATAATGGACATAGATGCCAAATTTTCGTCGCAGTTTTCCAGGCAACTACATGCCACAGCTTATTGATATTTGGTATGTAGCTTCATGGCATAGAACTATAAAGTTTAAAGCGATTTTATGCCCCAAAAATAACTACTTCCTGTTGGACGAATACTTAACGTTTTATATATAATGGACATAGATGCCAAATTTTCGTCGCAGTTTTCCAGGCAACTACATGTCATAGCCTCTTGATATTTGGCATGTAGCTTTATAGCATAGTACTATAAGGTGTAAAGCGATTTTATGCCCGAAAAATAACTACTTCCTGTTTGACGAATACTTTATGTTTTATATATAATTGACATAATTGCCAAATTTTCGTCGCAGTTTTCCAGGCAACTACATGCCACAGCCTCTTGATAATTGGTATGAAGCTTCATGGCATAGTACTATAAGGTGTAAAGCAATTTTATGCCTGAAAAGTAACTACTTCCTGTTTGACAAATACTTACTGTTTTATATATAATGGACATAGATGCCAAATTTTGGTCGCAGTTTTCCAGGCAACTTCATGCTATAGCCTCTTGATATTTGGTATGTAGCTTCATAGCATAGTACTATAAGGTGTAAGGCGATTTAATGCCAGAAAATTAACTACTTCCTGTTTGGCGAACAAATATAGATACGCAGGCGACATATGCCTTCCGGGGAAGGCTCCATCTAGTATTTTCATGTAGCAAATGCATGTCACATAATTTGACTTTAGCTGAACCACATGTACATGTATGTAGATAATATGTAATATTTTTTTTCTATTAACAGCAAGGAAAGCTGACAGAGGCTCTGGATATTCTTCTTTCATTAGAAAAACAGACCAGAACAGTAAGTTTGAATGTACAATCTGTAAGACATGTCTGAGTGTTCTTATTTTTTTTTTTTTCGTTTGAAAATTTTCCTTGCACATGTTTCTTAATAGAAAGAGTAAAAAAAAAACTGAACCATGATATATATCAAATGTGCAAGAATTTGAAGATACATGTAAGAAAAACATATTTTACCATAGACATGATCATGATGAAATTTACTGGAGAAATCAAAGATCACAATGATTCTGAATTGGAAGGTAGAAAGGCATTTCAAAAGAAATGGTGGGTTCAAATGATAAATTTTCTGCTCTTAAGGTACTTGTTTTAAGTGTTTCAGTTGTCATGGATTCATGAAGTACTGGCCTATGGAATTCAAACTTTGGTGTTTAATTATTGGTACAAGAAGATATTCATTGGTAGACATTAATAATTACAAATCCTGAAACAGTGTAAACACGGTAGGGCTACTCCAGGAAAAAAATATTAAGGGGTCAGGATGTTGGAAGGCACTTGATATACATGTAATATTAAGATTGATGAAAGGGTTTGTGAGGAAACTTTCAATATTAAACATTCTTTTGCAAAATTGGCAAAGAAAAATATGGGTGGTAGAGTCTGGAAAAAAGTGCCCCTATCCCCCATCAACCCCCACATACTTTTAATTCTCGAATAGCCCATATAAAATTTTTGTGTGATTTTAATCGAAAATATCTTTAAAACATGGGCTTTAGATAACAAGTGAACTTACAATTATTTTATTACAGGCTTCTGATACACACTCAACAAGTCGGATATTGACAACAATGGTTAGATTATGTTTCGAGACCAAGAGCTGGGATGCTTTAAATGAAAATATTGTCATCATCACAAAGAAACGAGGACAAATCAAACAGGTATAATGCTTAAGGTTGATAGTAGTGATATTAAACTTTTGTTAGCAACAAAAATACAGAAACAGTCCTCAACATGCTGCACATATTTTGCTGTTGTTTAGTAGGGTTATCAGTGCATCATAACATAGTAATTTTTTACTAAAAAAAACCCATTAAATTCACAAGATGTCCTTACAGTATCATATACATCTGTATGTACCTGAAACAAGCCTCCACATATAGTGGAACATTTTTCTTGGGACAAAATTTGGTAACTTGCAATCAGATGTAAGGCATTTCATTCTACATTTCGTCTCTGAGGTGCAAAAATTAGAATCTCACAAAAGCACATGTATCTGTCAAATAAATGATTACTGTTATGCCCTGTGACAACATGTCTGGGGGGAAGCATTGAGTTTTACTCATGTCTGTTTATAAGAATCTCAATCAAACTTTTGATACATGATAATGATTTGAACTTAGATAGGATGGTTCAGTATGACAACATGGACCACCCTACTAAAGCGATTTTCAGACTTGTCAGACTACTTCCTGTTTTTGCCATCTGTCACCCATGTATATATGCCTTGCTTCTTTAGTTATCAATAGTATATATCTGTTTGCTTGACTTATTGTAAAATTTATATTTTAGTCGGTAACAAAGATGATACAAGAAGCCTGTACCTATGTAGAGAAGACGCCGAATCTCGATGTTAAACTGAAACTCATAGACACACTGAGAACTGTTACAGAAGGAAAGGTATGCTAGACTATTGACAATCATACTTTGAAAAAAATAGTAGAAAGAATTGGAAAAGTAAAAGACCATAATATATGTAGTATTTAAGCACAAATTTTAAAAAGTTCTTGCATATACTGTATTTAATGTACAATTGGTATAAAAGGCTCTCTTTGGAAGTTGAATGAACATGAATTAAAAATCTCTTTTCATTTTGTCATCCTTCCACTTAGTCACAGTTTGGCCTCAATGAACTTTATAAGTTAAAACAAGTGTCAGTCAATTTTTGTACCCCGCCACAACACATATTACTAACAGTTTTCTCAATAACTATTAAACCTAGCCTTTCAATATTTGGTACTAAGCTTCAGGTAGGGTTCCCATATAGTGAGGTGCATTTTCAGGGGATCTAGAATCTGTTCTTGTTCTCCTAAAATCTTACCTTACAATGGCATTCATGAATTAAGCAATATATTATCACAATATGGTTTATATTTCATGTCTATTTGTTCTATATACCACACACTTTGTATTCTACCATTAATATCAGGGGTTCAAATTAGCATTTGTCAGAGTTCAGGGACATTCAATTTTGATTCAGGACATTTCAAATTTTGTTTACAAAAGTCCAAGACCTGCATGTATTTACTTATAATTCTTATTGTGGACTTTTTAAAAATATAAGGTGGACTTGCCACCTAGAACCTCAAAAAGTCTTGGACATTTTGCTCTGAAATGTTCCTTTGAACCCCTGATTTATATTAATTGAATTTATTTTTGCTTCTAGATGTATCTCTTGTGATGAATTTTTTGCATCCTGAAATTTTCATTGTTTGAAGAAAATTATATATTTTAGATATATGTTGAAATAGAAAGAGCAAGATTGACAAGAACATTAGCTAAAATTAAAGAAGATGGCGGCAAAGTCACAGAAGCTGCTAACATTCTACAGGAATTACAGGTACCTAATTTCTATAATCAAGTCATAAGGTGACATCACTTGTGGTTTAATCTATGTTATAGAAGATAATGGCATGTGGAATAAGTGTATTTGACACAACCTACAATATTATGATTTAAAAAATCCACAATGGAAAACAGCCAGCAGCCTTCAATGTGACCAATCATTGCTGCTCACTGTTTTGCAATTGGATAGTATATATGGAAAACAATCAACCTTTGCATTCAAATTATTTGGTTGTTCAGTCACTCTTTGAATACTAGTATTTTCTGGTGTTTGTATCATTCATTATTTCTACTATGATAATTTACATGTATGACTCACAAAATTTCTGCTTGTGTATATATTTTAACATTATTGACCTTCTCTCAAAACATCTATTTTGCTCTTTTTGAATTAACCTAAGATTTTCTCAAGAGCTACTGAATTTTTAATAATTCACAACTATAGACTTTTACAAATTGAAAACTTAATGTAAACTTTTGGTTCATAAAGATTTTTTTTTATAATTATTGTGATACATGTATATATTTCAGGTTGAGACATTTGGGTCAATGGATAAGAAAGAGAAGGTAGAATTTATCCTGGAACAGATGAGATTATGTCTAGCCAAGAAAGATTACATCAGAACACAAATCATCAGCAAGAAGATTAACACCAAGTATTTTGAAGATGCTGGCACTACTGTAAGTTTGATATGGGAGTGTAACGAACCTCTTAACTATACACATTTTGTCAAATGTCATGTGATTCAATATAGAATGAGAAAATTTCCTCTCTGGGGAAGTCTTCCAATCATTTGGCATTCGGTAGTTGTCTGCATTCAAATAAATTTTTGAGTGATTGTAAATAAACTTTACTTCTAAATTCCAGAATACAATGAAGCAGCAGGAAAAAAAAAATCAGTTTTGATGATTGATCAATTCAAATGCAGTACAAATTAATTTAAAGAAAAACACATGTTGATTTTTTGGAGTTAGGAGTTATCCACCAATTTAGATACAAATTTAAAGTATGAAGTTTCAGAGAGTATTTCAAGTATTATTTCAACCAAAATTTTCAGTATTATTTATATTTGTGCTCAATCACAATTTTTTCTCAATATTATGAAACAATTACACGTTTGTTTATTGACAATGTTAAAGTAATAATAAAGCAGTTTTTGGGAAAAAAATGCAATGTAAAAACAATCACTTAACCGTTGTATAATCATAAAATTAAAGCTTTCACGCTTTTATGAAGTTGAAAATTTTAATAATGTGCGTGTACCGGCTAGAAATTTAACTGATTTTTGAAGAAGTTTGATACCAATGGCCACTTATTAACTTTCGTGAACAACATTCCGATTTTTACTGAAAATTTCAAAACAAACAAAAATGTATTTTGAAGTGAGAGCATGTAAAGCTCTGGGTTTAATATAATTTCATATTTCTTCTTTATTTGACAAGTAAAACCTTTCCGCTATTAAGAAATACTGATTAAAAATGTGTTACACATGTAATAATAATAACACACACGCACCTGTTTCCATTCATCGTGCTATATATTAACCAGGCCTATTTAACTGAAAACTCAATTAATTCAATGACACGATATTCTCATTGGGGGATTTTGAAACCACTTTCTCTTGCTATTGATATCATTTTAAAGGGGAACGGAGTAAGGAAAAATCAAAACAGTTACAAAAACCAGAACATACCTTTTCAGACCACGTTTGTTTACATCCATTTCCTAAAGTATTTTTAGATTGGCTTGCGCGGACACTTCCGAGGAGTTCAAACTTGGGTCGTATGCATCTTGTTTGCATAATACAACTCGGGAAGCAAATGATTTTTAAAGACAATTTTTTGTTAAATTCTGCAAAACTACACTATTCAATGGACTTTTTGTAGCTTTAATAAAAGTTTATATTAAAAATTTATATTTTTAAAGCTTAAAAAGACTGTTAAAAAATTTATGATTTTTTGATTTATTATTACTTTAAAGAGATTATGTTGTGTAAATTTTATCAAATTTACAATATTTATTTGGGTGGAATTTTCTATTTCATTGCAGGAGTTGAAGTTAAAGTACTACCAATTAATGATTGAGTTAGATGAACATGAAGGTTCCTATTTAAAGATCTGCAAACATTACAATGCTGTCTACCAAACTCCAGAAATCAAAGACGACAAAGATAAGATGAAAGAGGTTGGTATTTTATAAGGGATAAATAAGTAATTTACCAAAAACAGTATTTGTGTGACAAGGGTAGGAAGGTAGGCATCTATAATCATTTGGCAAGATTTCATGGAGTGAAAAATTTAATTTCAGATCTGTTGCTCACCTACTTCCTGATTAACGAAATCCTACCTTTTTTGACTTTGACATATTTTTTTTTTATAATTTACATTTACCTTCAATCATTGGGGGTAATACATTTTGTATCAAGTTTAACAGTTCTAAGACAAAAATGGTAATAAAAATGCTAGGATCAACAAGAAAAAATTGTCTAGGAAGGGGAACCACTCCCTTTTAAATGAAACACCGCACAAAACTAAGCATTTGTAATTTCTTGGGGTATGATATTTATTTCTTATCCCTGTTTTCAAGTTTGCCCACAGATTCCATTACAAAATGTTACGAGGCTGATATAAGCTAGCATTATGCTAAGCTATTAATGTGGCTCCCACTATTTGTAAAGAAAATATTACTACATGTATTAGTTTAAACCTATTTAAATATGTCATTTTACCAGTAGTTACAGGTAACCCCTTGGGAATAATGCAGCTGTAAAATATTTTGACAACATTGTGTTTTATATGATACCAATTTTTTCCAGCACAATACCTTTAATAGAATTTTTTAGGGCTGAAACGATACGCTCATGCCACAATACGATACGTACCGTACATTTTCATAACGATACTATTACTTTCGGTTCGGTACAATTTCTTTACAACTTCCTTTAAATTTCATTTGTTTTCACATCTCTTTGCTGAACATGGCGTCAAAAACACATTCATAGGAGATCTAAGGTTGTTATTAGCTTAAAACCCTCAAAATCACCCATTGGAAATGAATTTTCAACAACAGAAGTTCTGGTTGTATCTCAACGAAAGGGAGCCATATTGATTTTGACCTTTTTCAGTTTCCGGAAATCATAAAATAAGGAGTAAAGTCCCGATCATGTACCGAATCGAAAAAGCGCCAAAAAGTACCGTGAACCGAAAATTGATAAAATACCGATAATATACGGTACTTCGGAGTATTGTTTCACCCCTAGAATTTTTCAAAAAAAATAGTTACCCAACTCTGAATCTAGGTACTATGGCTGGTTTCAGTCCCTGAATAAGTCCAAACATCACATACAGTCTAACCTTCAATGTTATTGGAGTATACTTGACTGTACCTTCTATAACTTTTCTCTGGGTTTTTTTCAGGCCTTGAGATATGTTGTTCTATATGCAATTCTAGCCCCTTTTGATAATGAGCAGTCAGATTTGATACACAGAATTAAAGAAGATAAGAACTTAGAAGAAATTCCCAGATATAAGTATGTACAGCCTATTATGAAAAATTATAAGTAGTTTCATTGCATTCAATGATATGATATGAATGTGCAAACCACAATATCGAAAATTCATTGCAATGTGTTATTTTAGGGAAACCACAAAAGAAAATTGATTAAGCTTTAAACTATGAAATTACCATATCAGGTACTAAAAAGAACAAAGGATAAAAAAATTAGCCTAGATATTACTGGTATTTTGTTGTCCACCGCTGCAACATGGAGCAGGGACATAAAATGCCGGGCATCTGTTCATCTGTCCGCCCGTCCATCACATTTTTTGTAAGCCCTCTCATCACTACAGATGTTGATGTATTTTCATGAAATTTATACCAAATGTTTATATCACTAATACCTTTGACAAGTTTGAAAATCAGCATTTTTCAATAATTTTTGTAGGAGTAAAGGGACTTTGACCATAGAAGAGACTCTGTTTTTTTGCAAAACAGACCTTGTAATCGCACTCATCCCTACAGATATGACGGATTTTCATGAAATTTATACCGAATGTTTATATCAATAAATCCTTGGTCAAGTTCGACAATTAGCATTTTTAGATAATTTTTGTAGGAGTTAGGGGACTTTTACCATAAAAATGACTCTTGTTTTTTGCAAAACAGACCTTGTAAGCGCTCTCATCCATACAGATGTTGATGGATTTTCATGAAATTTATAACAAATGTTTAAACCACTAATACCTTGGTCAAGTTAAAAAAATCGGCTGTGTTTGATAATTTTTGCTTTACTGGCGCGGGACCCTGGAATTCCATTCTTGTTAGGATATTCTTTACCAATTATAAATAAATAAATATGTCTTATCAAATTAGTTGCAATTATGACTAATTTTGATCATGATTTTAATTTTCTGTACTAAATCTAGGGAGATATTTTTATTACAATAAAATAGAAATATAATGAATTTTCTGGAATATCTTGAGAAAGAAATGGACATGACTGTATCATTTATAAGCTATAAAAATAATCTTTAGAAAAGGACTTTTAAAATTTTAAGAAGATTCTAATGGGAATCATCTTTCCATAGCTTCCCCAAACATATTCTGTATAAACATATTTGGAAGAACAATATACTTCTATTTACCAGTATGGTTAAAAATAATCATATCATTATTGTTTATGTTACAGAGAGTTGTTAAAAAGCTTTACAACACATGAATTGATCAACTGGAAACAGTTGTGTGCTACATATGAACAAGAATTAAAGTTTGGATCAGCATCAAGTCCTGCCACTCACGTCTTCAACACCAAGTTAGAAGGTGGAGCTAAACGGTGGACAGACTTTAAAAACAGAGTTGTGGAACATGTAAGTCTTTAAATTCTTTACTGAGTTGTCATTTTAATAATTCCTTCCCCATGTTATCCAATTGCTCACTACAAAAAATCATATTCAAAATAATTTTTACATGCACTACCATTGAATGAACTACAGTATCATCCAATTGTAGTGACATTCTGATTAAATCAAGTTTGTGATTGGACAATTTTAGATGGTAACTAGCAACAGGTGTGTTATGATGTGACATTAAATAAAAGTCGTAGTTAAATTTCTCATGTGCTTAGGTATTTAAAAGTTTGTTACATGTTAAACTTTCGATTGTGTCAAAAATAGAATGGGGAAGGTATTATTGCCACGACCCTTTTTATTAAAATATAAAAGGGGCATGTGTGGCTGGTTGGTATAAATGTTAAAGACAATTGGTATACAAATTACATTTGTTAACTAGTAAATTTATATTGCAGTGAAAGTTTGAGTCTGGACTGCTTTGTAATTTACAAAACTTGCTCACCTGTATGTAATAAGGACCCATATGTTTTTACAACCCTAACTGGCTATTTCAAAATATAGAACACTTTGTTTTATGTTATTTTTAATGGAAGGAAAAATTTCACACTAAAGACAAATTAAAACTTTACTCGAAAGAAGAACATGTACATCATATGGAGATGTGCAAGTAGAAATTAATTGCTTTCAAATGTCATAAAGCTGAGATAATTAGACTAAGATTTTTTTTTTTTTTTTGGCATTATCATTCTATATAAAAGGGAGGGGGTATTCTTTTATGGGCTTGCTCACACTTTTCCTTGTTTGAAAGAACTGTTAAAGCATAAGTAAAAAATGGTTTTACAGAACAAACTAATATATAAAGTATAAATTATGATTTTCAATTTCATGTTTGATTAACCTTTGTTATTCCAGAATATAAGAGTGATGGCCAAGTATTACACTCGAGTCAGATCTAAGAGGATGTCAGAGTTATTGGAGTTATCAGAGGCAGTAAGTCAAAAACTAAAATAAAAAAAATCACTTAACAAGAATCTGTCTAAAAAAACATAATGCCCAATCTTGCAACATTTGGGACAGACAGATGAATGAAAAGACTAACAGACCAGAACACTATATGCCCCCTACTTTTGTAGATGGGGCATAGATATGGCCATGTACATCTGCTCCACATCACTTTCATTATGTTGCCTGCCTTACAAATCAATTCATTAGGTTCTTGCTGTGTCACAAACTACAATTACATTCAACAGTCTCAATAATTTGCATGTTTCATCTAGTATTAAAAACTGGTGGCAAAAGTTTATATGAATAATGTATGATTTACACTAATGCCACATCTCATTTTAGGGCTGTTCCACAAATTACTGTATAGAGGTTTGGTTTGGAACACATTTTCTTTGGCCCCATCATACACAATTTTCTTTTATGTTCCATGAAAAAAAATTAATCATTATTTATGTTTTGTACTACTTATGCCCATCTTTATTTTGTTGCCTGCAATGTGTTGCAAAGCGACATATAGGGGTTACTTAAACACTATCCATTGTCTTGCGTCGTCACAAAATTTTTTGTCGCATTTTTACGGGCAACTACGTGTCACAGCTTCTTGATATTTGGCATGTACCTTCCTTCTATAGTACTTTATGGTGTAAAGCAATCCTTTAGCTGTAACTCATCTACTTGTTTACCGAATATTTTAAGATGCAGGTGACATATGTCTTCCATGGAAGACCGCCATTCTAGTTGTAATATAACAGATTATTGTTCTTTTTACAGGAAACTGAAGAATTCCTCTCTAACCTAGTTGTCAGTAAAACTGTTCAGGCCAAGATAGACAGATTAGATGGCATTATCAACTTCCAACAACAGAAAGATCCCAATGATATTCTCAATGACTGGTCACATAATATTAACTCTCTCATGCAACTTGTAAACAAAACGAACCATTTAATCACCAAGGAAGAAATGGTCCACAAACTTCATTGATTAAAAAGTGCTTTATTTATAAGTATGTTTGTTGTCACATTAAAATAAAATCTATAAAGAATGATGTTAATGTTATTTTAAGTTGAAAGATGTAGGGGCCCCAATAATCTGTCTGTCTGTCCACAATTTTCTGTGAACTCTGTAACTAAAAAACTATTAAGAGATACAGCTCTGAAATTTTATACAGTAAATCACATTCAGCTAAAGCAGCATTGTTGTCAATACGGGTTGATTAACAAATGCCCTTTCAACCATATTGTTATGGTAGGTGCACACCTATTGATGCTACTAAGCACGTTACAGATTTGGATGTGAAATTTTTGGAATGGACGACTACTAAAGTAAAAGAAGTTTTAAGACATAGAACCTATCATTTTGGCAATTTTTAAAATATAATGAAATTCACATTATTTGAAGAATACATTGTAAAACCTTTGAAGAAACTGTTAAATTTTTCAAAAACCTACCAGAAAGTATTCTTATTGACGGAAAACTGAAGGAAAAAAACGCAGTGTCAAAAAAGAGGACAAACTAATTATAGAATGTAAACACTTGCGGGTACCGGTAGTCTGAGAAACCAAAAGTAACCACACGAAACGGAGCGGAACAAAAACGATATTGGTAAAGAGAAAACGTAAACAGTAAAATAAGCAACCGAAATCTGTAAAGAAAGGAATTGAAATCGAGCAAAACTGATAAAAAAAGAAAACTGAAACGATTTTAGCCGACACCAGTCGTTTTTCTTAATTTACTGATTCGTTTTCTCTTCGCCTCGTTTGGTTACATTTTGTTTCTCAGTTTAACAGTACCCAGTTTACCAAAGGTAAATATTTATGCTGGACAATACTTAATCAACGCGAATAATTAAAATAAGATTATTTTATAGAAAACCACAAACTATTGAGTTTTTATGTTGGTAAAGGTAAGTTTTAGATAGTATATTTTTATTATATGTACTTTTTATTCAATGTAAAAAAATGCGAAATTGATAGGTTCTATGTCTTTCAAGTGAATTGAGTTTACTGACAAGTGTCGTATCAACCATAATGGCATGTGTGTGCACCTAGTGATGCTACTAAGCATGTTACAGATTTGGCTGTGAAATTTTTCGGCATGGACGACTACTGTGGTAAAAGAAGTTAAAAGTGAATTTAGTTTACTGTTAAGTGGTGTCTCATGAACCATAATGGTATGGTATGTGCACCTAGTGTTCTAAAACACAATGCATGCTACAGATCTGGCAGTGACTTACCATTTTAGAATGAATGACCACCGATAGAAGAATGGTTAAAGTCAATTAAGTTTACTGTTGTAATGGTCATTAAAGAGCCTCTTGTGTAATGAGTCAGCTAAGACATATCTTTTGTTAGTCTGATAAGGCCAAGGTGGGAATGGTAGACATAAAATCATCAAAAACAAACCAAGTAAGTTGTACCACCAGGTCAGTAAGTAATCTATTTCCTGTTTTCTGAATGGTTGAATGGGGGTTTACTTAGCACAACTTAGTGCAAAGCCTTGTTCCAATATCAAAGGTCTGAGGATCAAATATCCTAGCTAGAAAGATGCACAACTAAAATATAAGTACTACCTACTTACCAAGTTTCATATTATAGTCAAACTTGCTGTAACGGCAAAGTGTATTCAGCGACAGCCTGTCTTATGTGACCAATTTAAGATTCCCCTGATTTTTTTTCTCTATTATTTTTGTCTCACCTGCAGCAAATGGTCACGGAAGGCAAGACATAGGTACCCGCTATAACTTTCTGATGGCTGCATAATTTTATTGTAAGACTTTTGTGGAAAATGATAAACTTGAAAAGAATAATTATTAATCTATACGGTAGATATTTGGTATACGGACAGTTGAGGTTAGGGTATACACAACTGTCACCATACCGTGTGCCCTGACCCCAATTTCGTGCTCCAGTCGGACTGTAAACTTAAGGCTTTTTTCAACTAAAATCTTCTTTGTAAGACTTTTGTGAAAAATTAATAAAAGCATTATAGCTAGGCACCTGATATTTAATATACAAATAGTTGAGGTTATGGTCTAAGCAACAGTCACCATGACCTTGCACCTTGACCCCATTTTCAAGCTCCAGTGACTTAAATCGTTTTTGAGGCAGTATTAAAAACGTCTGAAAGACTTTTGTGGATAATGAATTACTTGAAAAGTATGAAAGCTTGCATCTAGTATTTAGTCCAGTTGAGGTTATGGTCTATATACTGTCACTATGACATGGTCCTTGACCCCATTTTCACACTTCAGTTAGTTTGTAAACTAATTAAGGCCTTAATTTTTTCAGGCTGTAAACTTCTTTGCAAGACTTTTGTGGAAAATATTTTCTTGAAATGCATAATAAATAGGCATCAGTTTATGGGTATACAGACAGTTGAGATTATGGTCCATGCAACTTTTGCCAGGCAAAGATATACTTTAGTGTTAACTCTTGTCAACTGCACTGAGTGACTTCCTGTCTTACCTGGCTACTGACAATTTTTTTTGTTAAAAAACGATCGTAAATACAAAAATAACATGACCTTTTAATGAATTGGAAGTTGTCAAAACTTGAAGTAGTTGAAATAATAATTAAAACCCAAAAAATTCTCTCACATGTACCAACTTCAATGATGGAAAAACCTACTCTGATTAAGAAACTTTGAAAGTAGGTTAGTACTGCATCCAAAATTATTTTCCCATTACAAAATAGCTGAAGCTGGAAAAAATATCCTGGCTTTGACCCATTTCAGTTTTTATTTTTTGTAATCATAAATGAGATTTGAATTTTAAAGAAAAGGTGCATCACGAAGTTCACAAATGCAACAATTAAGTTTTTAATCAGATTGTTTACGAGCTTACTTCTCAATGATATTTATAACATGATTTAGTGTCATGCAGATATACTCCCTATTTTTATAGAGTGTTTGCATGTCTCTCTGGCTTTGATATTTCCATATCACAATTAATATTAAGACATTACTGGTAGTAAAAACTTTATTTTTTTATTTTGAGAGTTCTTTATCGGATGTTCAGATTAAAATCACATTGTGTGCAAACAAATAAGTGCAGAATTATAAATATTTAAATATTAATACATGTAAACTAAATATATGGTCTGGGTTGTTGTTCACATATTGTTTATACAATGTATACAATGCATTTCTCATATATTAAACATCAGTGATGAAAATTGTAATAAGAACTTGAACTCTAACATCAAAATAATGAAAAGAGGCCATTTAAAAACTTGAAAACCACAAATTTACTATTTTCATGACATTGAAGGCAAGAATAGAAAGATGGTACTCCTTTAACTATGGATGGATCTTAATACCAATTTCTTTGCGAGCGTCTTCATTTTCTTCCCTTTGGCTTTTCACTTCAACCTCCATTTGAGAATCTTTCTTATCTATCATCAATTTTCCGATTTCCATTTCTTTCTTTTGGCTAATCGATTCTTCTCCAATTTTCATTTGGAAATTAATGCATCTTTCTTTATCCTTTCTCTCCTTTTTGCTCATTTTTCTTGAAATATTTTTCTTTTTTGTTTCATTTATCATTTCAGAATGTTCCTTTTGTGTGTTATTTTTTGTTTTTTTCTCATCCCCTCCCTGTTTTTTCCATAGGTATACTCGATCTTGGTCCTTTCTGATGTTGTCCTCGAATTCCGTTTTATAGATTTTTCTCAATGCATCCATGAGTTCAGATATTATTTCTGCATCACCTAATTTTACCTGTAAAACAGCAAAGAACCTGATAAAAAGCTTAGGCAAGCACAGAATGATACAACTGCAACATGTTGAACCTGTACATTTTAGGCCAAATATGGAAAGTCAATTGCTCTGGTTACATGCAGCCCATGGTGGACTGATTAAGTTTTTTGACATGCATTCTTTGATGGACTAAATTCCACCCAAATTTTCAATAGGAATCCAACGGATTTTTTTTCAAAAGCAGACAGAAAAATAATTACCCCTTATGGTCCCTTGACTTTCATAATGGGAATAGTTGGGGTCACAAAAATAAATTCTCAGTTTTGTAAGTCTACTACTGTCTGGAATTAATTAGCCCCAAAAAAAATTAAATGGGAAAATTAATAAAAAAGTTTTATATTGGCCACTTTTGGCACTTAATTTCTTAGCTGAATAAAAAGCTTCGCTGAGTGCAGCATGATACGACCGCAACACCTTGAACCCTGTACCTTTTAGGCCCAATATGGAAAGTCAATTGCTCTGGACACATGCAGCCCATGGTGGACTGACAAAGGTTTTTGACACATGCCTTCTTTCGTGGACTTTCCACCCACATTTTACACGGAATTCATTAGATTTTAACTATTTTAAAAGCAAATGGAAAAAAATTATACTTGCAATATCATATATATTTATCACATTTCAATATCCCTGCTCAATTTTATACATGTATTAAGAAATAGACCCTATTCTTGGTTAATCTATTATCATTGATGTTTTTTTCGCAATACAAAAGTTTGATTTTGGCCCCTATTAGCCCTAATTACGTAATAGGGGGAAAAAGGGGGGTCGCAAGAATAAATTCTCAATTTTGTATCCGCTATTAGACAAGAACAAACATGCAATAAAAATTTTCAAAATCGGATCACAAGTGAAAAAGTTTCGATTTTGGTCCCCTATGGCCCCTAATTGAATAATGGGGGGGGGGGGAAAGGGTGGTCGCAAAGATTAATTCTCAATTTTGTATCTGCTATTTAACAAGAACAAACAGGCAAAAAAAATTTCAAAATTGTACCACAAATAAAAGTTTTGATTTTGGCCCCTTTTGGACCCTAATTACGTAATAGGGGGAAAAGGGGAGAGTCGCAAAATTAAATTCTTAATTTTGTATCCTCTATTTGACGAGAACAAACATGCAAAAAAAATTTTCAAAATCAGACCACAAATAAAAACATTTCAAATTTGGCCCCTTTTGGCCCTTAACTACATAACAGGGAAAAAAGGGACACAAAAATTCATCAGGTTTATTCTTTTATTGTAAGAAACATTCTTGACAAATTTCACAGCAATAGGCCAACTAGGACCAAAGTTATGGTGGAAACAAACAAAATATATGAATTTTGGGCCCCTAATTTTGAAACAAACAAGAGGCTCCCAAGAGCCTGAATCGCTCACCTGAACTACACAGATACATATATTTGTAGATATTATTGAGCTTAACCATATGTGATTTAAATTTATGAAATATCTTGGTTAGTTTTCAAGACAATGGGCTTAATAAGTGCAAATTTGGCAAAAGTTAGGAAAAAGAACAATAACTCCCACATCAGCAGTCAGATCTTTTTCCGAAATTTCAGGTTAGGTAGATCTTATTATGCTGATTACTTTTGATTCTTGCACAATTTTGATATCTGAAACCAGTTTTGAGTTATTAGCAAACACAGGGCGAAAGTGCTTGTATCCATCTGACACACATCTGCGTATTTGCTACGTAAACGTAACACTTTGAAATACGCAGTATACACAGTGAACGTATTTCAGCGTATACAAACATTATGAATACGCAGAAAATATGCCGAAAAGTATTATTGCGTATTTTAAAAATCAAGAATACGCACATTTATTCTCTGTATACGTAACGGATACTCAAATTACAGAATACTTTGAATACGCTCCATAGTTTCTTTATTATTCGTAATAACCTCGTAAACACCAGAATACGGATGCGTTTGTTTTGCATATTTATAAAAATAAATACGCTTACATATTCTCTGTTTTCTTTTGTTTTCATTTGTAAAAAGAAAAAGCAATAATACGCCGTGCATATTAGACGTATCCACAAGAAGAAATTAATATACGTGGGCTGTTTCCAGCGTTTTGAAGCCTTTTTTGCATTACAATGTACATTATGTGGTTCCGTTTGCTATGTTTAAAATTGGGTATTAAATGAAAAATGATTTAAGTAATTCCTTGAAAACCTACAATACTCATGGTACTGTTTAATTTCTTCACTAAAATTTGCATCCAACCCTTGTTTAATTTATAAATCAAATTCGTATAAGTTTAATCTGGTATTATAAGAATGTTAACATCTTGAATAAGCAACTGAAAAAATTACATGTGACGTTTTTCCATACTTTGTTTCTCTGAGCTTTTAACTTTTATCACAGACCATGCAGCATATAAAAAAATATTTAGAATCGGCATATTCATATGCCATTACTTAATGTCGATGCTTAATTATAGAATATTCATACGAATTTTATAAACAATGCATTTGTATATATAAGTCAAAGATATTTTTAAAATAGTTTCACACGTACTAATCTTTTAAATCTTCACGGGTAAAAATGTGTACTGTAATAAAAGTTGCTTAAGATAGCGGTACATCTTTTTTGTAATAAATTGTAACCTTTTTTCAACGAATTAGAAAAAGTATTCGTCACAAAATAATAATAAATTTATTATACCATGATAATAGCGTATCAACATAATTATACAATGAAGACGTTTATTAACGATAATTAGTTCTGTTTTAAATTAACACCGTGGTGCGATAAGGATAAATAGATCACTGTACAATTTACACTATGTGGCTGTTATATAATCAAGGACAGATTAAACACTTGTGAAAACTGGACCAAGTGATAACTTTAAGTCGCAATAATTAATCTATACACTTGGACAAAAGTTAGGGACCACCTGAAAATCAACATTCACCATGAAGTGTTTTGAATTTTATTTGCTTCTATACGACACGTACGAGGAAAAGAAAGTGGAAAATAGTTGGTCCTTAACTTATATATTAAGATGTAAGATAATCAATGCGCATGCTATGGACACAATTTTATTTGAATCGAAATGAAATATTTTTAATTTCCAAATGTCCAACCAGCAACAATTTATCAGGGAATGCATTTTTGAACTGGATGCAAGCTTCCCCCCCCAAACTCCAAATAAAGAAGCTAAAAATTTATCCTTTATAGATTACTGGATTTTGGGTTCTCTTATTAAATGTAAACCTTATTAAAACCATTTTAGTAGAATATCAATATATCAGACTTCTAACAGATATAGCTGTTTTGTCATTTGAAAACTAAAGACAGAAATATAACAATCTGTTTTAGTATAGTATTCTAGGTAAAATCCAGACAGTGGACGGAACATGAAAAAATTGAATTTAGCTGTTTTTGGCTTAGATATATTCGTTATGATTTTAAACAAATTCTGTTTAGATTCTACATTTAAAAAATTGTCAATTACTGATGCTTATGCAACTGCATACCAAATATCACTTGTTTACATAAACCAAACTTAACCAAAAACGTTAACATTGGCCAAACCAGTCAGAAATTTCAAAGTCAGTGGACCATGATTGAAGGAGCATATAGATAGTGTGTGAGTGAGTTGGTGTTTTACGCCTTTCAACACTATATAGGTTATTTAAGGCGATGAACATGAAAAGGATGATAAAATGAACATGAAACGATGATGAGAAAGGAAATATGGGGATGGTGTGGGAAAAAAGGAACAGCAAATTTAGAAGAACCAGAGGAAAAGGGGAGAGGTGGTAGGGGGCGGAAAATTTAGCCTATGTGGTGCACTACTTGGCGGTCCACGAATAAATCATTTACGTGCATGAAGCACGGCACTCTCCACACACGTATAGGTCAGCGATCGGGGTTTTCGTATTATAGACCTGACAACCCCAGCGGATGAGGGCCACCCTATTCAACCACCAAGGGTACACACCTCGGTCGCTTCGATGTGGGCTGAGCGCTGACCCGACGTCAGAACTTCAGGACCCTTAGTCGCCTCTTACGACAAGCTAGGCTCTGCTGCTAGCTTATTCGCCTCCTGGGCCCCGCAAGGGTTAGCACATAGATCAAATCCACTTGAAATTGGTATGCACTGATTCTAATGCAACTGCAAACACATTATCAATGATGTACCATAAAAAATGGAGTAACACTATAGTTATATATATTATATATAAATCTGAATACACTTTTCAACTTACAAAGCTTACTAATTGGCAGGATTTCACGGAGTGAAAAATCCGGGTTATAAAATAGTGAATGTCGGGCGGGCAGGTAAGAAATGTGCGGGGCTGCAATGGGTATACTTTTTCGGTTCTAAAGGTATACGAGTTTTTTAGATTCATTGAATTTAACAGGAAAGTATATGAAAGTGCATTTCTGCAGAATTGATACTATGTGGATATTTTTTATTATCCAAGGAATACCAAGCTAACGGAATTATCTTTATTTTTAAAATTTGGTGAAAATTTGAATGGTTTAAATTTTCATATTGATTTTATATGAATGGGTATAAAAATTCAGACAATCTGGTATATGAATGAATAGAGGGTTTCTAAAACTCCAGCTACACGTTTCAGTTTTTATATGAAGTGGGGGGTCATCTACATTTCTCTAGAACAAATGGTCAAAAGATACAGAAAATAGTCTTGTGTACAAGCGTTTTGTGCACCTAGAATGAATTTCCGATACATTTAGTTCAAGTTTTACCTGACTTAAAAAGTACCAACCTCATAGTGTGTTGACATATACTACGGTGAATATATTGTGTTACAACAAATTAAATTAAAACACAGTCCTAGCTCCATGCCTACACCCAAACACCCCTACCAAAAAACAATTTTAAAAAAACCTAACAAACAAACGCAGAAACCAAAACATTATTCAACATACAACAAAGCATTATTAGGGCCCTAAATTGAAGATACAGACGCCTTTTAGTTTTCAGGTGTTCCGTCCGTCTGTGTCTTTCCGTACATTCGTTCGTCAACAGAGTCTTGCAAAATAAAATAAAAAATAAAAACTGTTGACGGTACTATTCTGAAATGTGCAGCATGTCATAATGTGCATGTTAATATTTCATGCCCTTCTGTGTGATGTTTTTGGGGGAAAATCTTATTGTTATTTCCATCCACGAAAGAAGGGGGCATATAATGTTTGGATCTGTTCGTTTGCTGTTGTTTTTAATAAAAACTACAGATTTGGAATATTGGACTTTGTAAACACAAAAACAGACTGAACTATTGATAGTTCAGTTCTGAAATTTTTAATAGTTGTTATGCAGCATCGGTCCTGGTGTGCATATAAATTCCATGTAAATCCCCGTTAAATCATTTTTTAAAACTTTTAGAGTTTTTGTCGGTGGGGCAATTGCATTTGATTTTAATGTCGCCTTTGATTTGCTCATACGCTTACATAATTTGGATCATCATGGAAGTTCAAAAAAATTATACAAAGAGAAAAACAAAAGATTAATAAAAAACTTTTTCTTTAACTAGTCAGTCGTTGATCCTCGTTTGTAGGATGAAAGCTGTATTTTATGCATTTTTTATATGACCATCGCATACAGATATTAAGATGAGTCGGAGCAGCACCTATGTTCACTCTCGTTTCGACTTAAAATCACGTTGCTGATTGCTGATTGCTGATCGGTGGCAATATGTGTTTTTGTTTGTTTGTTGTGTGGTTGTTATTGTGATGATTTGATATCTACCACCTTAATACAGATAATTAATAGAAATGATCTCTGTCTATTTACGGAAGTATTATTTGAAAGGGAGTTGCAGGCCCATTTTTTCAAAACTTTAAACGAAATATTTAAACAATTTTCCGAGAAAAGGGGTTTTCAACTCCCGGACCCCTTCTGCATACGTTACTAAAACCACAGACCACTAGAAGCTATACAAAATCATAAAAACCTTGTAAGGTTGCAGTATCACGGTAACTGGGTCTGAAATCACACACGCGAAATTGTTGAAAGCGTGATCATATACAATGATATATTGGTTCTCCTTTCCTGTGACATACTGTTTTTTCTAAACAATCAGCTTTAACATAAATTAAAGGAAAGCGGGATGTAACTAACTCGAATAATTTAAGCCATTTCCGTCTTCGTATAATACGACGGACAATGTTAATGTAATGACAATAGGGAGTGAAATATAACGGATGAATTATTCGGGTTAGGGTGTAGTTCCATGGAACGGGTACATCGGAAAACTCTATGTTCTGCAACTTTCGTTGGCGGGCCATATGCAAAAAAAAGTATGTAAGGCAAAGAGCAACATGTACCATTAGGGACCGATCATTTAACTTTTCCTAAAAAAACATTCCGCTGAATCTGAGTCTTGATAAAAAAAAATCTGGCAACAGAGGTGAAGAGAAACAAGAGGCTCCCAGGAGCCTGAATCGCTCACCTGGTCTTGAGTCAACCCTAAACATGTAATCACTTTTCTAAAGCTAAATGAGCTGAACATTTAAGCAAGCAACAGATTTTCTCTATCTACTATAGTTTCAATCTATAGGCCAAAAACATGAAAAAACGTTATTTTAGGGGCCGTAACCCCTATAAGAGGTTATCTGACAACTTCGATCCTATGGAGACTTTTGTAAAGCTTTATGAGCTGAACATTTAAGCAAGCAACAGCTTCTCTCTATCTGCTATAGTTTTCATTCACTAAGCCAAAAACATGAAAAAACGTTATTTTAGGGGCCGTAACCCCTATAAGGGATCATCTGACAACTTTGACCCTATGAAGACTTTTGTAGAGCCAAATGAACTAAACATTTAAGCAAGCAACAGCTTTTCTCCATCTGCTATAGTTTTCATTCTATAGGCCAAAAACTTGAAAAAACATCATTTTACGGGCATTACCCCTATTAGGGGTCTTCTGACAACTTTGATTCTATGGAGACTTTTGTAGAGCTTAATGAGCTGAACATTTAAGCAAGCAACAGCTTCTCTCTATCTGCTATAGTTTTCATTCCATAGGCCAAAAATATGAAAAAACGTTATTTTAGGGGCTGTAACCCCTATAAGGGTTCATCTGACAACTTCGACCCTATGGAGTCTTTTGTAGAGCTAAGTGAGCTGAACATTTAAGCAAGCAACAGCTTTTCTCTATCTGTCATAGTTTTCATTCTATAGGCCAAAAACATGAAAAAATGCTATTTTTCACCTTTAAGGGGCCGTAACTCCTATAAGGGGTCATCTGACAACTTCGACTCAGTGGAGACTTTTTTAGAGTTATTGATGCTGAAGCAGTAGCGTGGCATCAGATTTCATCTATCTCTTATACTTTTTTATTTACAAGCCAAAAACAGTAGTCTGACCCCCCTAGTCTATTTTTAGTAACGGCGGCCATGTTGTTTGGACGGTGGTCACCATTTGTGCAATCTTGGTAGAGGACATCCCATAGATGAAGTGTGCAAAGTTTCAAAGCAATCCCTTCAGTAGTTTCGGAGGAGAAGATTTTCAAAGAAAAGTTAACGACGACGACGGACGACGGACGACGACGACGGACGCCAAGTGATGGCAATAGCTCACATGGACCTTCGGTCCAGGTGAGCTAAAAAATCCGAAGAAGGATTTCTGCCATGTATAGATAATGTAATTAGTACATGTAATTAAAATGAAATTCTATGAAATATAAAACTGATTTCTGACCAGATGAAAATACCAAGCCACCCCCCCTTTTTTTAAGGTATATGATCGGTTCCTTAAATTTGACTTTTTTGGTTCTTTGATTGTATATGCTGTTGTCGGACCATTCCTTTTAAATGTTTGACTGCAGCTTGTTATGGAGCCCTTCCTATCTTAAATTAAATTACTAAAGGTTATTGTAGTTTTAATTCAATCATGAAATCATTTTAATTATTCTCTATAAACCATTTGTCTCCCTTTGTCATGCTTGTGTGTGCATACATTTTCATTTATTATTTTATTTACATCTCGATATTTTTGGTAGGTCTTGAATCGCAAATCATGTAAAATATCATATCTCCAGTCTAGAAAAATTAAACAATAAACAATTGACAATGGATTGGAACCCTGCGTTTCCTTCTACACCTTGTGTTACCATGCTAATTGAATTTAATTTTCATGGTAGTTCTAAACAGACATGAATATTTTCTCTCGACCAATAAGATTTCATTGCCTTAATTAAATTATGATAAAGGCATTAAACCTACTGTTCTATTCTGTCATTAGACATATTGATGTGTTAGTGAATGGATGTACAATGTATCTATACTTTTCTGGCAAAATAGCGACACTCGAATATAAAACAGTTATGACGGTTCTGCTTTATATAAAACATTATCTACGAAGAACCTTGCGTGAAAAGGAAAAGGATAACATTCGGATACTGTTAAAGGACTAGTGTTATAAAGAAAAATAAAGTACTAGTAACAGCTGAATGAAAAATGTTGTCAAATAAAAGCGTCCTTACGTCTGTGTCGCGGTTGAATTTTTTTAAAGATATCTTTACAGGACTATAATAAATTATATAGTACTAAAACAATTAGAAAAATGCATAATTTTTATCCATTACACCCCCTCCGGCCACATTATACAGCCCCAAAAAAACAATAATACAGTGAAAAAATATATATATCATAAAAGAGCTAGAATACACATGTTCGTACCAAGCGTATTTTTAACCTGAATATTTTATTCTGAAAACGTTTGCATATTCTAGCAGATACACACAAACAAAAATACAAGCTTAATCACAACAACGTATTCGTAGTTTTGTTTTTGAAAGTATACATTGAAAATGTCCCTGCGTATTCTAATTATACAATCGTTTTAATAAAGTGAATATGCAAAGCGTATTCTTAAGTTTACACACGACGTTGTTTCCAAATGTATCTTTATTTGCGTATTTCTTGTAATTTTGAAGAATACTTCGTTTCCACTTCTTGCGTAAACATATCGTATTCGGTTGTTACGTTTACGTTGTGAACACATGAGCGTATTCTATGCGTTTTAAACTAAATACGCAAGCGTAAACAAAGCGTATACAACTAGGATTCAATTGAATACGCTTAGAATACGCAAATAATTTGTTAACGGATACAAGCACTTTCGCCCTGTGAAAAAAATAAAATTTGCCCCTATGTTCTATTTTTAGCCATGGTGGCCATGTTTTTTTACGAATCAAAAATCTGAACGATAGAGTTGTAGCATAAAAGCTATCAAACAGTGTGCCATGTTAAGATGCAGTTGGTCTTACTGTTTCAGACAAGTCGGGGGGGGGGGGGGGGGGAAGTAATGAAAAATGGTAAATATTGACCCTTTAAGGGCCATAACTCCTAAAAGAGATGGTTCTACAGCTTTGACCTAATTACATGAATTGTAGATTTTGATGTGCTTAATCATATGCAATTTGAATTTTTAAAATATCTTGTATAGTTTTCAAGATATAGGGCTAAATAAGTGCAAAATTTTGAAAAAATCCAGAAAAAGGGCAATAACTCCTATGTCGTTTGTTGGATCTTCCTGAAAATTTCAGAGCAGGTAGATCTTGAGATGCTAGTCACTTTTGTCTCCCATCAGAATTTTGATATCTGTTACCGTTTTTGAGTTATTTGCAAAAAACTGTAATTTGACCCCTATGTTCTATTTTAAGCCATGGAGGTCATATTTTTTGACGAATCAAAAAATCGAACGATAGAATTGTAGCATTAATGCTATTTAACAACTGTGCCAAGTTTGGTTGAAGTTGGATGTATGGTGTCAGACAAGTTAATCTTTGAAATTCAGGGTAAAAGTAATGAAAAATGGTAAATTTTGACGCTTTAAGGGCCATAACTCCTAAAAGAAATGGTTCTACAGCTTTGACCTAATTACATGAAATGTAGATCTTGATATGCTTAATCATATGCAATTTGAATTTTTAAAATATCTTGTACAGTTTTCAAGATATAGGGCTAAATAAGTGCAAAATTTTGAAAAAATCCAGAAAAAGGGCAATAACTACATCGGTTGTTGGATCTTCTTGAAAATTTCAGGGCAGGTAGATCTTGAGGTGCTGATCACTTTTACCCTATGCCAGAATTTTGATATCTGTTACCGTTTTTGAGTTATTTGCAAAAAACTGCAATTTACCCCTATGTTCTATTTTTAGCCATGGCGGCCATGTTTTTCAACGAATCAAAAATCCCCACGCTAGTTTTATACTACCTATGCTAATTAACAACTGTGCCAAATTTAAAAGCCATTGGACTTATGGTGTTAGAGGAGTTAACGTTTGAAAAATGTTAACGACGACGGACGACGACGGACGACGACGGACGCCAAGTGATGGCAATAGCTCACATGGACCTTCGGTCCAGGTGAGCTAAAAAGGGGGGACCCCCAAAATCAATCCCGTTCATTCTTTTATGGTAAGGAACATCACTGTCAAATTTTATAAAAATCAGATAACTAGAACTAAAGTTATTGTGGAAACAAACGAAAAAGTAGTAATTTTGGCCCTTTTTGGCCCCTAATTTCTAAACCAAACAAATGTTGACACTAAAGTATGACTCGCCTGTCGACACCATCACAGAACTCAGTGAAGGTCTAGCTGGGCCATCAGAAAAGTTAAGGTCAAGGTCATGTGATAGATGACAGAATTCCATTTAACCATCACAAAAATGTCTAAAGCGTGTTCTAGATACCATAGTTATTGAGAAACAATGAAAAAGACCAACATTCACTGGGTCATTCAACCATAAAAATGGGGTGAAGGTCACATTACATGGTGATGTCAGTTGCGATACCATAATCCCAAAATATCAGATGCCTTGCTATAATATACTTTTCACTTAACTCATTTTCCACCCAAAAATCATCTACATTCACAAAGTCATTGAACCGTGAAAATGGGGTCAGGGTCACTCAACATGGTGTCAGTTGTGTAGACAGAAACCTCAAATGTCTGTATACCAAATATCAAATGCCTCACTATTATACTTTTAACTTAATTTATTTTCCACAAAGTTTTAATTGTCCCAAAAATCATCTAAGTCCACAGAGTCACTGAACCATGAAAATTGTGTCAAGGTCACAGGACATGGTGTCAGTAGCATAGACAATAGCTCCAGGTGTCTGTATACCAGATATCAGATGCCTAGGTATTATACTTTTCACTTAATTCATTTTCCAAAAAAGTCTTACAAAGAAGTTAAAAGTCCACAGAGTCACTGAACCATGAAAATGGGGTCAGGGTCAAATAGCATAGACAATAACCTGATGTGTCTGCATACCAGATATCAGATGCCTAGCTATTATACTTTTCACTTAATTAATTTTCCACAAAAGTCTTCCAAAGGGATTTTTTGGCCCGAAAAAACATCTAAGTTCACAGAGTAGCTGATCCATGAAATTGGGGTCATGGTCAAACGGCACATTGCCAGTTGCGTAGACCATAGCCCCAACTGTCTGTATACTTAATATCAGATGCATAATTATTATTCTTTTCTTGTAATTCATTTTCCACAAACGTCTTACAAAGGGGTTTTCTGGTTCAAAAAAACATCTAAGTTCAGAGTCGCTGAACCATGAAATTGAGGTCAGGGTCAAACGGCATGGTGCCAGTTGCGTAGACCATAACCTTAACTGTCTGTATATCAAATATCAGATGCCTAGCTATTATACTTTTCTTGTAACTCATTTTCCACAAAAGTCTTACCAAAAAAGTTTACGTCGTCGCCGCCGCCGGAAAGTAATACGTATGTCTCACTTTCAGGGACTAAAGTCGCAGGCAAGACAAAAAGGGGGGACCCCCAAAATCAATCCCATTCATCCTTTTATGGTAAGGAACATCATTGTAAAATTTCATAGCAATAGGAAAACTGGAACTTAAGTTATTGTGGAAACACTAAAAAGTTAACAGACAATGATGACGATGACAATGACAACAGCATCATACCATAATGCGTCCGCAAATTTTTTGCAGTCATATAAAAAGGGGGCTGCAAAAAAGTCCTCCATTTTGCATCCACTACTTGACAAGAATTAATATGCAAACACAAATTTTCAAATTTGAATACAACTAAATTAGTAGCATTTTTAGCTCCTTTTCTGCCCCTTATTTATACATGATTAAAAAGCTACGCCAAAAGAACCAAAAAATGTTATTGTGGGCAAAAATAAAATATGTGCATTATTTGTCCCTTTAGGGCCCCTTATTTAGGAAGACCTCCAAAATCAATCCCATCCATTATTTTATGATGAAAAACATAAATATATATTTACAAAGCATTTGGTAAACCAGAACTAAAGTTATTGTGGGAACAATTAAAATAATGTCATTTTTGTCCCCTTTTGGGCCCCTAATTCTTGGATGGAAAATAAAGAAAGAATGTGTCCATGGGACACGGATGCCCCCGCTGGCCTCAAATAAAAAGTTGAAGTCCAACAGCTCTGAATGACGCTTAGGACCTATTGTTTGTCATACTGAACCATCCTACCAAGTTTCAAGTCATTCCCATTTACGGTTTCCGAGAAAAGCTTGACGGAAATTCATATGGACGGACATGAGTAAAACTTATGGTCCCACGACATGGTCACGGGGTATAAAAAGGGGACCCTCAAAATCAATCCCATCCATCCTTTCATGGTAAAAACCCTAAGTGTAAAATTTTAAAGCAATTGGAAAACTATTACTAAACACAATAGTTCTACCATGTATTTTTTTTTAGAAAGTAAACTAGTATTTTTACTATTTTGCTCTATGTATGGTCATGTATTCTATACTTGTAATTTTGTGAACTTAATTTGTATGTTCCATAATTTTTGTACTACAGGTCTTAACCAATTATTGTAATTGCGTTTGAACCAATAATAATTATTATTATTACTAAAGTTATTGTGGGACACTAAAGTAAACAGATGACAAAGACGCAGATGCATTATACAATCATACATGTATGTACGTATGTATGTAATTCTTTTTTGGTTGTATAAAAATGCTTGCCAATTGTACACAGTTTATACATGTATTAAAATCAAATGTTATATTTGGCATGGATGGCTGAGCAGTATACATGAGTTTGTTGATGGGGTTTACAGAGTAGAGAATAATGGCCCCAAAAATTAACAGAAAAAGAATAATGACTCCAAAAACTAAAGAATAGAGAGTAATGAATTTTATACAGTAAAGAATAATAAGAAAAGTTGCCAAAATATAAAAAGAATAAGGAATAAATGGGTCACTTAGAACAAAAGTTATTGTGTATACACTAAAGTTAATAGATAACGACGACGATGACAATGAAGACAACAACGACGACGACGACTACAGCATCATACCATTATACGTCCGCAAATTTTTTGCGGTCGTATAAAAATTTAAAGAATAAAGAATTGAGAACATCCCCATCCACAGCCTCACGTCCCTGCTTCAACACCACACAATCACCCAATAAGCAGGGTGTTCCATTAGCTTAGTCATATGCCATTGATCACAACAGATAGTTTTTTCAAAAGAAGATTGCTACATGTAGCCAATGTTACCTGCCACCATTTTAAAGTTGAAAATATACTAAAATTTGAAGAAATTAAATTGCATTGTGATAGGATTATACCTACATAATAATCATGACATTTATCAATCCTACAAAATCTCATAAAAATCTGCACTGACAAAGTGTTTCTATGACCTAAAATCAATAAAGACCCATAACTCCTGTAAATTTTTTTGAATCAAAATGGCAGTGTGATTTGATCAACAACATATCATGACAAACAATCTTATCAAATGTTCTGCACTTTCAAAGGAAATTGACCAAAAATGAACATAATTTGCCAAAAAATCAAAACACTTTTTTCAGGCAAATGAAAAAATCTGAAGGGAGTGGATGGGAATCTATGATATTTTTTATATTTGCCTATTCGTCTACTAACCTTCATCAGATCAAATGCTAATCCAATCTTTTCTTCATAAAGATTATAATCATATGGAGGCATTTTTTGGTATCTTTGACTGAAGTGCGTCAGCAATATAAACTTGGCTCTCATTTGTCTCCCAACCTGAACAGCTTGGTCAAATGTGCTGAAAATAACAAATACCATTCTAATAATAGTCAAAAATAGTAACAAGTAAGGCCACTAAAAGCATGTCCCACATGTTGGTACAAAGAAAAACTCATTCACAGTCTTATCCAAGCCTTTAGTAGACCACAACTCCCAAAAAGATCTAACAATGCCAGACACAGTTTCATACAGAACACTAGCGGAGGTAGAGTAATTATAAGTTGACCAACAAGTGAAGGGAATCCTGTCTACTGTGGATTCAATTATTTCCGTGGGTACCAATTTTCGTGGTTTGATGAAAAAGGATCAGTTCGTGGATTCTAAAAATTCGTGTTTCGAAGACTGCAGTAAAGAGATCAATGTTATATTTCCATTTCGTGGGCCATCAGTTTTCCTGGGTAAAGGTCACCCACGAAAACCACAAAAATTGATACCCCACGAATAATAATGAAACCACAGTATTTTTGTACCAGAAGTTATAATGACCATTTATTTTGTACATTTGTGATTGTTTACATGCTTCTCTGCATGAAAAACTTCATATTAGAATAGACAAATATTTTTTTAAAGGGAGATTTTTTTAATGTGACAAATCACCACTTTTTATGTAAACAGAGATATTTCTAAAAAATGCAGGTAAATGTAATAAATGAAAAGCAAAAGAAATGTAATTATAAGTGTATAAATACCTATGTTTCTTTAGTGTTGCAAACTCAAGTAATTCAGAACCAAAAGTGGCCTCATGAATGAGCAAATCACAGTCTTTACCTACAAAACAAATTCATGAAATAAAAATTAGGGAAAATCATCAAGAGATGATTGATTAATTCATAATAAACAAGAATATCTCTAAAATAACACTTAAAAATTAACTGTGATAAACCATAAACTAAATTTTTCATGGTGCACATTGAATAATCCCCATAGCGGATTATGTAAAATGTGCACGAATAAAAATTTAGTTTATCGCTTCTATAAACCAAAATATTATTACAGTATATTTACACCTGTCAATCACATTGCATGTGGCGTCCATGCAACTGCAAAGTGTATATAAAATTTATTGTTGTATTCCGGTTTAAACTGGATTCAATAATACTTTCTTAACGATATTATGCGTAGTTTAAATTATCGTTAATCCAATCAAATTCTTTTGACTTTTAAATAGTTTACAAGAAATGCAAATGCAACTAATAATTTTCTAAAATTGATTTATTGAACAATGCAAGTAATGCAATGATTAAAATTTTATCAGATTTCTTATGTAAGGCCATAATGAATTAATTCCTAGATACCCATCCTAATTTCTTTAAAAAACACCAAAATATGGGACTGGCAGAATATTTTTATTTTTTATAACAATTTTGATAAAATGTTCTGTCTGCTATTTGAAAGAAAATTGACAAAAAATGAACATGATATGCAAAAATATCAAAATAATTTTTTTTTCAGGTGGCTGAAATAATCAGGGCAAGAGGGTGAGAATCTGGGATATTTCTATATTGGCCTAAATTAACTTGTGCTAACATGTTTAAAGTTTCATAATTAAATCATACTTTAAAAAAAAGCTATGGCTAGCACAGCAATTTACATCCAAAACATGAACAACCCTGTACGTATACATTAGGGGCCAAATTTATATGGAAAGTCAATTGCTTTGGGCCTATGCAGATCACAAAGCTTTATGATACATGCATTCTGTGATTGACTTTCTCCTACAAATATGTAATGTAATGTATAATAGAGTTTCATTGTCTGTAACATGGTAATAAGTTTAAAGTAAAGTTTAGTTGGCATTGTTAATTGATATTCAGAAGTTCTTGTTTTTCCTTTTTTATGTTGCCTTGTTTTTTCATCCTGTTCTCATTGGTGTTTACTGGTTTTGTCTCTGCCCTTATGGACTTTGGACATTCGGATGCCCCATTGGTACCTCTGCTTCTTCAACTAATTATTTTTTTTATGAATTGGGATATAAAGCAATAAATACACTGGAGTCCTTCTCATGTTTGCAGAGTGGAAGTGTGGCCTTTCTAGTTGCCCCATTAAGCCAATTCTTATTTAACTCAACATTAAGAAAAAGATACCTTTATCTATTAAGGCAGGACAAGGCATTGTGTCAGCAGAATAAACAATTTTATATCCAGATTTATGTGTGAAGATAAGACCTGAAGCATTCTTGCTGTGGATTACTGGAACTGTTAACACCTGGAACAAATGGAAGGAATCAATATTTAAGTTTACTGTAAAAACTTGAATAGAAAATAATGAGATGTGGAATAAGTGTACGCGACACAGCCCACAACCTTAAGCGACAATTTAGAAAACCACAATGGACAACTGCCAGCAGCCTTCAACGAGGCGATTTGTACATGTTTTACCCTAGGAGTTTCTTTTATAAAGTATTGTGTGAGCATGTGAGTTGGTATAAAACGCCCTTTATCAAAGCACCTGGGCCATGTACGGCGATCAGTTTTAATGGTGAAGGTAACCTGAGTATCAGGAGAAAACCACCAACCTTTTAACAAGGTATAAATTTTATGCAATAGTTTTGCACTTGCAATACAAGACCTTATACTGAAGTCATATACAAAATTTCAAGTTGATGTGATAAATAGTAGTTGTTAATAGAACTTTTTTAAGCTTTGACCGTAATTGACTCAATTGACTAGGTTGATAAACAGAAGTCTATATGTGACAGATCTTAAATCATACATTTTGTGTACCTGTGATAGAGGCCCTTTTACTGCAGCTATATGTTAAATTTCAAGTTGCTGCAATAAGTAGTTGTTAAAAAAAAAATGATAAGAAAATTATTTTGCAGACTGAAGGAAGAATGGGGGGATGAAAAGATTGACAGACAGATGTAAATCAGTATACTCTCTCTTCTTTGAATCAGGAGTGTAATTATGGGACCTTAATTCTTTTGATCGGACAATTTAAATAGAATGTTTACTTGCCTCTTTACAATTTAATGCATCTTTGACATGTTTTTCAATCTCAGGAGAATTTCCTAATGAATCACCCTTGAACGTATATGGGTACTTTGTCAGAGATTCTACTGGGATAAACCTGAAAATCAAACGAAGAAAATTCATAACAAAGTAAATGTATATTCATAACTTAAAAAAAAAACAACACACAGCTAAATTAGTGTTTGTTTTTCCTGGCAAAAACCCTGAAAAAACAATGTCTCCCCCAATTTCCCCAAAAAGTTCTATGTTCAAAGGTCAAAGACCCCAAAAAAATTTGAAAATCAATATTTCCTAGTAATAAACACAACTGCATATGGTGACCTTCCTAAATACCAACTTTCCTTGAATTATGTTCAGTAGTTTAAGAGAGGATGAGAAAGGATTTCCATAAAATTTCCAAGTTCAAAGGACCATTTCTAGCACAAAAATTTGAAATTCAACATTTTTCAAGCAATATACACAACTGCATATGGTGTCCTTCCTTTATACTAAGTTTCATTGAAGTCGGTTCAGTGGTTTCAGCGGAGTTGCCAATAAGATGATAAATGAGGATTTTCTGCAAATTTCTAAGTTCAAAGGACCACATCTCCAATAAAAATTTGAGGATCAGAATTTCATGGTAATATGCACAACTTCATATGGTGTCCTTCCTATATACCAAGTTTTATTAGATTCGGTTCAGTTGTTTCAGAGAAGTTGCACTGACAAACTTTAAGACAGACAGACAGACATACAGACAGAGGCACAGACAAAAACAATATGTCTCCCCATAAAAGTTGGGGAGACATAATTTGCAGGAACTGAATAAGAGTTATGTGTTTTTATATGTGGAGTTGCAATAAGGCCAATTTTTTGTTCGAGACTTACCTTTGCAAGGAGCATAATATTATGCTCCTTGCAAAGGTTAGTCTCGAACAAATGTTTAAACAATTTTATCAAGTACATGAAGAATTACTCAAAGTAAATAAAGAAATGAAGCAGTCACACACAACAGCTTATCTCCTTGCCCATACAGATCAACAAGTAGGTCAGAGACTTACTGATGGTACTGATGTTGGTTACTCTCCAAGAAGTTGCTAAGTTATGAACTTAACCAGAGCTGTAACCCCAAAGTCATTCATGCATAAAATGTAGGTAAGGATTAGCTAATTTGATGCACGGATGATAGCTTCAAGCAAGGATGTACTTGCTGACCAAATGTCATCACTATGATGTGAAGATTTTCAAATATAAATACAAATGAAAACCATAATACAAAAAAACATACAAATAAGCCATCCAAACTTCAAATCCCTCCCCAAACTTTGTTGGGCTCAGGGATACTGACAAGCTATTGCACATCAGGTTAACTCTCATGTCAAACAACACACCATAAAAGCAATATTTTTAGGAAATTGTCTTAATTTCATTCATTTTTTGCTGTATTAGACACACTTTCTGTTTGCTATTTGATATTAAGAGAACGTGTAATATGATGAACGACATCAATTCTGAAAGTTTGACAATAATATTTTCATGCTCCCTGCGTTTCAAAAGTAAAAATATGCACAGAATGTTTTCAAAATTACTAATGTTCTCAATAATTTAAAATAAAAAGCTATGCCAATAGATCACAACAATTCGTGAACCCTGTACATTGTTGGCCCAATATGGATACACTTATTACATGTACATGCATTATATATAAAAGTTTGTTTTTTGACAAGGTGGACTTACAAAGCTTTTTGACACATGTGTCATGTTGAGGAATTTTAAATGCATATTTGACACATATATATTTGATAGAAAAAAATATATATATATTGTTTGACATTTTTGGCCCTTGACCCCTAATTTCTTAATTTTTCTTTTACTAAAACATCCAAAAACCCTAAATACATACCAACCTTCCTGTAGTAGTTACAAACATATCAAATTTTAAATCAATTGGTCAACATTTTCTCAAAATATCGCACTGAACCCAAATGATCTGAGACGACAACAACAACAATGACAACGACACCACCATAACATTATACATTGCAAATATATTGTTACATGTATCATATAAAAAAGTAAGCTGTTTGTGATGTCATAATGATGTCATAAGGAAAGAAATTAGCCTTTTTTTTGTGATTTTCTTCCTACAACATGCAGGTTAATTAAATTTATAAATATAATAATATTGTTCTTAATATTGTGTATTGTAGGCTGTGTCCAAACACTTATTCCACATCTCATTAGCTCCTATATAATAATATTTAAAACAACATCATTTTCTTGGGTCTTATTGCCTTTGGTCTTCTGAAAGTATTGTATCTCTTGCTCAGGAAAATTATATCAAGCAAAAAGAAATTATATAGGTTATTCTTGTAGTGTATAGATACATGTACTTTACTTATCAATAAACTAGAGAACCTTTTCTGAAAAGAAGATAAAGAGATAAACAATTTATATGTGTGTTAGATGGTCTTCAAACCTTAAATGACTATCATATTATTTACCTTAAAATGTCTTTAAGTTCACCTTTAAAATGTTTTTCATTGTTTTTAAGGAAGCTTGGAATCTGATAAGGTGCTGTTACTATCAATCGTGAATAGTCTTTTCCTAAACGCTTAAATGCTTCTTGCCTCCTTGTAATAACTCTACCCACACCCTGTAAGAAATAAACAAGAGGCTCCCAGGAGCCTAAATCGCTCACCTGGTCTTGATGTCAACCCTATATTTTGTAGAGCTAAATGAGCTGAACATTTGAGCAATCAACAGTTTTCTTTTATCTACTACAGTTTTTATTTTATAGGCCGCAACACAAAAAAAACATTGTTTTAGGGGCCGTAACCCCTATAAGAGATCATCTGACAACTTCAATCCTATTTAGACTTTTGTACAGCTAAATAAACTGAACATATAAGCAAGCAGCAGCTTTTCTCTATCTGCTATAGTTTTCATTCTATAAGCCAAAAACATGAAAGAGGTTATTTTAGAGGCCGTAACCCCTATTAAGGGTCATCAGACTACTTCGATACTATGGAGACTTTTGTAAAGCTAAATGAGCTGAACATTTAAGCAAGCAACAGCTTTTCTCTATCTGCTATAGTTTTATTCCTGTAGGCCAAAAACGTAAAAAAACATCATGTTATGGGCCGTAACCCCTGAAAGAGGTCATCTGACAACTTCGACCCTATGGAGACTTTTGTACAGCTAAATTGGCTGAACATTTAAGCAAGCAACAGATTCTCTCTATCTGCAAAAGTTTTCATTTAATAGGCCAAAAACATGTAAAAACATTATTTCAGGGGCCATTACCCCTATAAGGGGTCATCTGACTTCCACCCTGTGGAGACTTAAGTAGAGCTAAATGAGCTGAACATTTAAGCAAGCAACAGCTTTTCTCTATCTGCTATACTTTTCTTCCTTTAGGCCAAAAACATGGAAAAACATCATTTTAGGGGCTGTAATCCCTGAAAGGGGTCATCTGACAACTTCGACCCTATGGAGACTTTTGTACAGCTAATTGAGCTGAACATTTAAGCAAGCAACAGCTTTTCTCTATCTGCTATAGTTTTCTTCCTGTAGGCCAAAAACATGTAAAAAACATCATTTTAGGGGCAGTAACCCCTATAAGGGGTCATCTGACAACTTCGACCCTATGGAGACTTTTGTAGAGCTTAATGAGCTGAACATTAAAGCAACCAACAGCTTTTCTCTATCTGCTATAGTTTTCATACAATAGGGCAAAAACATGAAAAAACGCTATTTTTCACCTTTAAGGTGCTGTAACCCCTATAAGGGGTCATCTGACAACTTTGACCAAATGGAGACTTTTGTAGAGCTTTTAATGCTGAAGCAATAAGGTGGCATCAGATTTCATCTATCTCTTATACTTTTTGATTTACAAGCCAAAAACAGTAGTCTGATCCCCTGGTCTATTTTTAGCAAGGGCGGCCATGTTATTCGACGAATCAAAAATCCCCACATCAGTTCTATGGGGGATACCCTAAGGTACAATCAGACCGAATTTGGTTTGAATCTGTTCAGCGGTTTCAGAGGAGAAGAAGTTTGAAGAAAAGTTAACGACGAAGGACGACGAAGACGACGGACGCCAAGTGATGGCAATAGCTCACATGGCCGTTGGCCAGGTGAGCTAAAAAACACTTTCTAATGGATTATTTTTGAAAGCAGAAGCTGTTGTCGTTCAAAGATTTTTTTACTAGAAACAGAAACGCTGTCATTATGAATTTCTTCTTTATTTTATAATTAACACAATACTGTGGTTTCATCATTTTTGGTGGTGAATCAATTTTTGTGGTTTTCGTGGGATGATCCACGAAATTTGATTTCCAAACAAAAAAGGAAATCTAACATTGGTTCTGATACTGCAAACTTCAGAACTACGAATTTAAAAACCCACAAACTTGTAATTTTCAGCAATCCACAAAAATTGGAGCATACAAAAATAAATGAATCTACAGTAATACAAAAAAATATTTATAAAAATGTCACAGATCCTGAGGATCAAATAAATGGAAGATGGATTCATATATATGACAACTTTACTCTATAAATCAAACTGGAAATTTCCATTTTGTTTTGAAAAAAAAATCATGTATGGTTTGGTTGACCCATTACCATGTCTCTTTTTAACAGGAAGTAGGTAAATGACTAGGGCTGAAACAATATGTCAAAAAATACATGATGTTTGTACAATAAAATTTCTCAACAATACTACTTATTTCAATTCCATATTAGGTACATGAAATTATTTATTGATTATTGTTACTTGTAAATATCAAACTTCCATCCTTTATGGTTATAAAAATTGCATAAGTTTCTACAGTATACAAAGATAAAAATAATTTGTGTTGGTCTCTATCATTGGCCTTTACCCTCTGATTTGATATGCCTATTTATGAAGATTTCATTGGACAATTCTTAAGAGTGACAATTGATCCCAAACATGTACCGAATCAAAATTTAAAATTTTGTCCTTTTCACCAAGCCGTACTTTGGCTGATATTGGTAGCCAATAATTTTGGTGTATTTTGTATGATTTCTGAATTTTAATCTTCATCTTAAATTACTTCCACTCCTGTTGACATTTGGTATTAAATACATACCAAATGATGATCGCCATGATTATGAGAGACAAAAAGGACTTTGACTTTGGCCAGAACTTCATCAGCTTGATCTCCATATAAATATTCTATCTGGCTGGCTGTTCCTTCACCACAATCCATTATCAAACAAGTTTCAGCACTAAAATCAAACATAAACAAGTAAATTTGTGAGCTAATGCTCACTAGTGATACCCCCGCTCCCCAAACTAAGCCACAATCCATTATCAAACAAGTTTCAGCACTAAAATCAAACATAAACAAGTAAATTTGTGAGCTAATGCTCACTAGTGATACCCCCGCTCCCCAAACTAAGCCACAATCCATTATCAAACAAGTTTCAGCACTAAAATCAAACATAAACAAGTTAATTTGTGAGCTAATGCTCACTAGTGATACCCCCGCTCCCCAAACTAAGCCACAATCCATTATCAAACAAGTTTCAGCACTAAAATCAAACATAAACAAGTAAATTTGTGAGCTAATGCTCACTAGTGATACCCCCGCTCCCCAAACTAAGCCACAATCCATTATCAAACAAGTTTCAGCACTAAAATCAAACATAAACAAGTAAATTTGTGAGCTAATGCTCACTAGTGATACCCCCGCTCCCCAAACTAAGCCACAATCCATTATCAAACAAGTTTCAGCACTAAAAGCAAACATAAACAAGTAAATTTGTAAGCTCATGCTCACTAGTGATACCCCCGCTCCCCAAACTAAGCCACAATCCATTATCAAACAAGTTTCAGCACTAAAATCAAACATAAACAAGTAAATTTGTAAGCTAATGCTCACTAGTGATACCCCCGCTCCCCAAACTAAGCCACAATCCATTATCAAACAAGTTTCAGCACTAAAATCAAACATAAACAAGTTAATTTGTGAGCTAATGCTCACTAGTGATACCCCCGCTCCCCAAACTAAGCCACAATCCATTATCAAACAAGTTTCAGCACTAAAATTAAACATATAACAAGTTAATTTGTGAGCTAATGCTCACTAGTGATACCCCCGCTCCCCAAACTAAGCCACAATCCATTATCAAACTAGTTTCAGCACTAAAATCAAACATAAAATATGTATCATTGCGTTTGGATGCCAACACATAAGTGCGGGATGCCAACACATAAGTCGCCCAAAATCCCCTTGGATAGTATTCCATTTCAATCAGTATGATAAATAATGCCTATTTTTTGCATTTAAGGGGCTGTAACCCCTATAAGGGGTTATCTGACAACTTGGACCCTATGGAGACTTTTGTAGAGCTAAATGAGCTGAACATTTAAGCAAGCAACAGCTTTTCTCTATCTGCAATAGTTTTCACTTTATAGGCCAAAAACACTATGTTTTGCCGTTAAGGGGCTGTAACCCCTATAAGGGGTCATCTGACAACTTCAACCCTATGGAGACTTTTGTAGAGCAAAATAAGCTGAACATTTAAGCAAGCAACAGCTTTTCTATATCCACTATAGTTTTTATTCTGTAGACCAATAACACTGCTTTTAGCCTTTAAGGGGCTGTAACCCCTATAAGGGGTCATCTGACAACTTCGACCCTATGGAGACTTTTGTAGAGCTAAATAAGCTGAACATTTAAGCAAGCAACAGCTTTTCTATATCCGCTATAGTTTTTATTCTATAGGCCAATAACACTACTTTTAGTCTTTAAGGGACTGTAACCCCTATAATGGGTCATCTGACAACTTCGACCCTACAGAGACTTTCGTAGAGCTAAATGAGTTGAACATTTAAGCAAGCAACAGCTTTTCTCTATCTCTCTAAACTCTTTGTTATTCATCTCACCCACTGAGCTCGGTTAATAACAGTTTTTTCAAAAGTCAATAACTCCACACATTTATAGAATCAAAAGACAGTAATTGTATAGTATTACTTTATGTCAGTAAAACTTTTCGCTTACCCCCCTGGAACAATTAATATTATTAACATAAATTCATAATATTCTATACATCTCTAAAGCTTCCTGTTTGTCACACTGTTAATCCTTTCTTAAACTTACTCTAAATGGACCAGTATGCCACTCACAGTCCAATAGACGGTATGCCAACAGGACCCTGTCCCTAAAACTTACTCTAATTGGACCAGTATGCCACTCACAGTCGGATAGACCGTGTGCCAACAGGAACCTGTCCCTAAAACTTACTCTAAATGGACCAGTATGCCACTCACAGTCTGATAGACCGTGTGCCAACAGGAACCTGTCCCTAAAACTTACTCTAAATGGACCAGTATGCCACTCACAGTCCGATAGACCGTGTGCCAAAAGGAATGTGTCCCTAAAACTTACTCTAAATGGACCAGTATGCCACTCACAGTCCAATAGACGGTATGTCAACAGGAACCTGTCCCTAAAACTTACTCTAATTGGACCAGTATGCCACTCACAGTCGGATAGACCGTGTGCCAACAGGAACCTGTCCCTAAAACTTACTCTAAATGGACCAGTATGCCACTCACAGTCTGATAGACCGTGTGCCAACAGGAACCTGTCCCTAAAACTTACTCTAAATGGACCAGTATGCCACTCACAGTCCTATAGACTGTGTGCCAACAGGAACCTGTCCCTAAAACTTACTCTAAATGGACCAGTATGCCACTCACAGTGCGATAGGCTGTATGCCAACAGGAACCTGTCCCTAAAAATACCACCTCTGGAAACTCTGGACCTAAAATATCCAAATTAAACCAAATGTTAACACCTTATACTTAAATTCTCATTACTCTAAGATGACTGCTTTTTTTCATTGTTGTTTTTGTTTCATGTGTATTTATATCAAATGTTTAAGTATCATGTTTATAGTATAGCTAACGAATGATTCAAAGTATGGGAAATATTCAACAAGTGACTGAACAACCCAATAATTCACAAGTGCGCTTAGCGCACAAGTGAATTGCCAAGGTTGTTTGGTCACATATTTGGAATCTTGAGTTAGTTATACTATTTATTACATAGATAAATCTTCAATTATAACTTTATCGATGGTTGAATTATGCAAATTTTTGGTTGGACTATTTCCATTCCATTGCAATGGTTTTCAACCTCATAGATGATGTTATAGGTTACTCTGAATAACAGTTAATTAAAATATCCTGAGTTTTTGGTTATTTCATTGAGTGTGATAAATGATATCTGTTCACTTGGAAATTTCAATATTTCACTGCTATCTATGTAGTAAGTGTATTTAATTTATATCAAAATTTTCATGTGCATTTCTATTAAATGTTTCATGTGTGCTGCGGATTCATTTATTTTCATGGGTACCAATTTTCATGGTTTGACAAAAGTATCACTTTATGTATTCTTTAACATTCCTGGTTCAAAAGTCATCAAGTTATAGATCAATGTTAAATTTCGTTTTCATTGGGTATTGAATTGTGCGGGTTAAGCCCATCCACAAAAACCACGAAAATTAATACTAAGTACCCCACAAATAAAAATGACAGTATTTATATCCAATGTTTTCTGTATCTATATCAAAGATTTCATGTGTATTTATTTCACATCTAAAAAGTTGGGTTTTTTTTTTATCAAATACATGTAGTTGAATACCTCTTGATTCTACTTTGGATAAAACATTTTCTTTGAAGTCATTAAAGTCTTTCATCCAGGTCTCGCTTTCCTTCAAAGTTTTTAGATATTGCTCTTGATAGTCTTCATCCACACAACTTTCCCTATTGCATAATAAACAAGAGGCTCCCAGGAGCCTGAATCGCTCACCTGGTCTTGATGTTGACCCTATACTTTAGTAGAGCTAAATGAACTGAACATTGAAGGAAGCAACAGCTTTTCTCTACCTGCAATAGTTTTCATTCTATGGGCCAAAAACACCATTTTTAACCTATAAGGGGCCATAACCCCTATAAGGAGTCATCTGACAACTTCGACCCTATGGAGAATTTTGTAAAGCTAAATGAGCTGAACATTTAAGCAAGCAACAGCTAATCTCTATCTGCAATAGTTTTCATTCTGTTGGCCAAAAACATGAAAAATCGCTTTTTTCAGGGGCCGTAACCCCTATAAGGAGTCATCTGACAACTTCGACCCTATGGAGAATTTTGTAGAGCTAAATGAGCTGAACATTTAAGCAAGCAACAGCTAATCTCTATCTGCAATAGTTTTCATTCTGTAGGCCAAAAACATGAAAAATCACTATTTTTCAGGGGCCATAACCCCTATAAGGGGTCATCTGACAACTTCGACCCTATGGAGAATTTTGTAAAGCTAAATGAGCTGAACATTTAAGCATGCAACAGCTAATCTCTATCTGCAATAGTTTTCATTCTGTAGGCCAAAAACATGAAAAATTGCTATTTTTCAGAGGCCAAAAACACCTATAAGGGGTCATCTGACAACTTCGACCCTATGGAGAATTTTGTAGAGCTAAATGAGCTGAACATTTAAGCAAGCAACAGCTAATCTCTATCTGCAATAGTTTTCATTCTGTAGGCCAAAAACATGAAAAAATGCTATTTTTCAGGGGCTGTAACCCCTATAAGGGGTCATCTGACAACTTCGACCCTATGGAGAATTTTATAAAGCTAAATGAGCTGAACATTTAAGCAAGCAACAGCTAATCTCTATCTGCAATAGTTTTCATTCTGTAGGCCAAAAACATGAAAAATCTTTATTTTTCAGGGGCTGTAACCCCTGTAAGGGGTCATCTAAAAACAGCGACCCTATGGAGAATTTTGTAGAGCTAAATGAGCTGAACATTTAAACAAGCAACAGCTAATCTTTATCTGCAATAGTTTTCATTCTGTAGGACAAAAACATGAAAAAACGCTATTTTTCAGGGGCTGTATCCCCTATAAGGGGTCATCTGACAACTTCAACCCTATGGAGACTTTTGTAGAGCTAAATGAGCTAAACATTTAAGCAAGCAACAGCTAATCTCTATCTGCAATAGTTTTCATTCTGTAGGCCAAAAACATGAAAAATGGCTATTTTTCACCTATAAGGGGCTGTAACCCCTATAAGGGGTCATCTGACAACTTCGACCCTATATAGACTTTTGTTGAGTTAAATGAGCTGAACATTTAAGCAAGCAACAGCTAATCTCTATCTGCAATAGTTTTCATTCTGTAGGCCAAAAACATGAAAAAATGCTATTTATCACCTTTAAGGGGCCGTAACCCCTATAAGGGGTCATCTGACAACTTTGACCAAATGGAGACTTTTGTAGAGCTTTTGATGCTGAATCAGTAGCGTGGCCTCAGATTTCCTCTATCTCTTATACTTTTTGATTTATAAGCCAAAAACAGTAGTCTGACCCCCCTAGTCTTTTTTTAGTAACGGCGGCCATGTTTTTTAACGGATCAAAAATCAAAACACAAGTTTGGTGCAGGACACCTTAAGGATCACTCATACCAAGTTTCATTAAATTCTGTTTAGTAGTTTCAGAGGAGAAGATTTTTGAAAAATTGTTAACAGACGACGACGACGACGACAGACGACGACGACAGACGACGACGGACGCCAAGTGATGGTAATAGCTCACATCCAGGTGAGCTAAAAACTAGAATTGCAGCCTACTATGGAAGAGGTGTGTCACCTGTGTCTTAAATTATTCGGTTGACAGGAAGAAGGCAAGTTACAGGCATAAAATCGCTTTAAATCATGTAGTCCTATAGGAGGAAACTACATACTATTAAAATTTCAAGAGGCTGTGACAAGTAGTCAACAGGATAACTTTCACAGAAATTTTGATGACACCACAGGACACTGGACGTCACAAGACGACGGATAATGTCAAAGTGACTCATATATGTCGCTTTGCAACACGTTGAAGGGGACATAAAAACATTAAGACATCAAGTAAGCGAGATAATATTGGTCCTTTTTGACACAGGAAATTTTAGCCTATGTGGTGCATTTCTTGGCAGTCCACAAAGTTTTTTTTTATATGCATGAAGCATGGCACTCTCCACACACGTTATAGAATTGTTTCCCTTATATGTACACAAAGCAGGGAAACATCCAGAATTATCTCCTTGCTTTGTTTACAAAACAAAACATTCAAATTATTTTTTTTATGAAAAGACTATAATAGTCAATCAACTATTTATAAGTAGAAATGTACCAAATATATAATAAATTCTTTAGTTCTATAATCAGGTTACGTTTTGATGATATAAACAATACCAGTTAATATTTTAACCAAGACTTTCAAGACTCTAAAAATATTAAACCAGTAGCCAGTACAACAAGAGTTAACACTGAAGTATGTCTCGCCTGTCGGCACCATCAGAAACAATAATTCTTTCTTACTTCCACTATATTTTGAATTTACATGGATTTTCAGTTTCAGAGATCAATAAATGTTTATAGAACTTAAATATTACAAATATATGCAATTAAAATAATCAAAGTCACTCAGCCGGAAAATCAAGGTCAAGGTCAAAAGATAAGGATGTAACTGTGCTAGGTTACAACTGGGGCATATGCATACCAAGTTTCATCAACCTAGGACTTATAGTTCTTTAGATATGGAGGTGCTCGCAAAACTTTTCCATTGCTATTATACGTATTGAAAATTGTCAAAGTCACTCAACCAGAAAATCAAGGTCAAGGTCAAAAGATGGGGATGCAACTGTGCTAAGCTACTACTTGGGCATATGCATACCAAGTTTCATTAACCTAGGACTTATAGTTCTTGAGATATGGAGGTGCTCGCAAAACTTTTCCATTGCTAATATATGTATTGAAAATTGTCAAAGTCGCTCAACCGGAAAATCAAGGTCAAGGTCAAAAGATGGGGATGCAACTGTGCTAAGCTACTACTGGGGCATATGCATACCAAGTTTCATCAACCTAGGACCTATAGTTCTTGAGATACAGAGGTGCTCGCAAAACTTTTCCATTGCTATTTTATGTATTGAAAATTGTCAAAGTCACTCAACCGGAAAATCAAGGTCAAGGTCAAAAGATGGGGATGCAACTGTGCTAAGCTACTACTGGGGCATATGCATACCAAGTTTCATCAACCTAGGACCTATAGTTCTTAAGATATAGAGGTGCTCATAAAACTTTTCCAAAAAGTTAACGCCGCCGTCGCCGCCGCCCCCGCCACTGCCGGTAAAGTAACACCTATGTCCCGCTCTGCTTCACAGGCGAGACAAAAACATACCTAAAAAATCCTTTTTGTTCAGTAGGTCTAACTTTGTATGCTAAGTAAGGTTTAGCTAAGACGTGTTTCTCATCTTCTGCGTCTGGTATCTGTTGTTTAGGCATATGTACAAGCGGGAACATCTCTGGATGGAGCATGTTTAGTTCTGCATGAAACTGTATAAACGATTGACTATGAACACCTGAAGTTTTTTCATGTAAATACAGGTGGTATGTGGAATCTGGAAATCTATAAATGGACATAAAGGTACAAATGAGAATCCGAATCTGGAAATCTACAAATAACATCTAACTAGAATGTGCCTATGGGTCACAGGATGGCCCTCCCGTTCTTGAAATATCATTGACCCCCCAATGTGTATTAACATGGATAAGGACCTTAAGCAAGAAACTAATCATAAGTGTCCATGAGTAAAATATAGGTTACAGTGACCTAATTTCTGGTGGATGGTGCTATATTACTGAGACTGATCTAGTAGTGAAATATCATTCATGCTTAACATGTAGTATTGGGATTTGGACCTTAACCAGAACATAACAAAATCGTTCATGCATAAAATATAGGTCACATTGACCCAATTTCTATAGATTGGTGTCATTTTACAGGAATATATCATTGACTCTGCATATGTTGTCTACCATCTTTTACCAAGGTGGGGAGGGGGGTACTTAAAGCCAATTAAGTTTTAAAATAATATTTGTTACCTTTTGATAAACTGTTGATATTGAGGAGTTTGTACGATGTCATATGGTGACATATGTACGACTAACTCGACTGTTTTTTCACTGTTATTCTGTAACTCTATCAACTGTTTGGAGTTTAGTATACTGTACAGATAATCATCTGAGGGACACTCTATCACTATAGTAGAGAGAAAAGTTATTGTATAGAGTTCATTGAAAATTCAAAGCACAATGTAAACAAAAAATCTGTGAGCCAATGCTCACTAGTGATACCCCTGCATTCACAACTATGCCATGTGTTAAATATATAGTTTACAGCAAACAGTAAAAAAATGTTTGATGGATCTAAAAATGTATACCACAATACACCATGTCCATATCAAGCTTGTAACCAAATATCAGGAACTTACAAAAAAGCCTGATATGTGAAAATGCAGTGCAGTTGTATATGGTCTTAACATCAACTTTAAAAAGATGATCCTATCACAAATTCATAGCTAGATTTTCATATAAAGAATAATATTTGCAGAGAGTACTCTGCACCTTCAATATATAACAGAGGAAAAACAAGAGTAAACACTAAAGAATGTCTCGCCTGCGGGCACCATGGAAATACCTAGTTATTCGACAATTTATTCATAAATTCTCAACATTTTCCTGTGGACCAACCAAAACAATTCTAGATATCATAGTCATTGAGAAACATACCTATCATAAAAGACTTAACAAAACAAAAAAACAATATTATATTATAGTCATTAAGTGTAGCAATGAGGTCAGATGACTCAGTTATGGACCCCGATACCCTGATTTAATTCATCCATATCCTAAAGATCAGGTGCCTCGCTATTATACTTTTCTTAAGAAATTCATTTTCCACAAAAGTCATACAAAGACATTTACAGCCTTAAAAAAACCTAAGTGCACAAAGTCACTGAAGCGTGAAAATGGGGTCAAGGTCACACGGCATGGTGACAGTTGTGTAGACCATAACCTGAGCTGTCTGCATACTAAATATCAGAAGCCTAACTGTTACACTTTTAAAGTACTTCATTTTCCACATAAGTCTTGCAAAGAAATTTACAGCCTGAAAAAAGACCTAAGTTCACAAAGTCACTGGAGCATAAAATTGGGTCACAAGGCATGGTGACAGATGTGTACACAATAACATGCACTGACTGTATAATTGTACTTAATATCAGATGCCTAGCTATTATACTTTTTAAGAAATTCATTTTCCACAAAAGTCTAGCATAAAAGTTTTTGGTCTGAAAAAAGACCTAAGTTCACAGAGTCACTGGAGCATGAAAATGGGGTCAGAGTCACACAGCATGGTGACGATTTTGTAGACCATTACCTGAACTGTCTGTATACCAAATATCAGATGCCAAGCTATAATACTTTTCAAGTAATTCATTTTCCACAAAATTCTTACAAAAAAGTTTACGATGCTGCCGCCGCCGCTGTAAAGTAATACATGTACCTATGTCTCACTTTTTGCGACTATTTGTCACAGGCGAGACAAAAAACACAAACTTTGGTTCCCAATTAAAGTAATTGATATACCACAGTAAACATAAATTACCTAGAAACAGATTGGGAAATTTCTCCCTCGAAAGTAAATTAACATGACCTACCTAGAAATGATTTAGGAGGTTCTCTAGGTGCTAACACTTGTTCAGGTTGTACCTGTAATGAGCAGTTAATTAATAAGATATGGATGGAACAAGTATATGCAACATAGCACCCATAATTCAGCCAAAAAAACATAATGCCACATCTCATAACATTTTGGAGGGATGGACTGACCCGAACACTATAGCCCTACTTTTGTAGAACGGGCATAATAACTGACAGTGGTCTCAAATGTGACCAGTGGTTCTTGCTTTCTTCTTGAAGTCTTTAAAATGTTATTACAGTTTTTTAATGCACCACAGAAAGTTTTGAGTCATCTGTATCTTATTGTTCAATTATAACGTACAAAACAAAACCAATGCTTTCTCAGCATACTTATGAAATTTAAAGTATTGTGCAAACAGGAAGTAGAGGAGTTACAGGTAGAATTCTATATACAAACATACATGTAGGACAAAGCTACTTGTCAAATGCAACATGTTGCAGGTGGCAAAAAAAACATTATGGAAATTTTTAAGTCTTATTTTCTAATCCGCTCCATTCAAAAAACGATTTAAATAAAAATTTGTATTACTTGTATACAAACAGCTGATCTTCTCCAAGAATTTACGTTACGAATCTTACTCACCACTGTCCCGTTTTCAAGAGTGACTGAGTTTCCACGTACTAACTCCCCAACTAAGACTCCCCTAAAACAACACATAAGAAAATGAATAATATTAAAACGAAAGAATATGGAATATGTGCCAGAAAGACACGATCCACATATTGAAATGATTTTGATAAATGTACAACAGCAAAATTTTACTGCGTGTGAAGCGCTTTTTTGGATTAACCTTCATCAGACACGCTAGGAGTAGAAAACTTGGAAAACCGGTAGAATATTAGATCTGATTAAACAAAACCAGAAGCAAAAAATATTACAACAATGACCAAATAGATAAATTTAACAAATTTTAAAGAAATAGCCAAACATTGTCAAATTTAGGAAATATGAAAACTGTGTCTTTCCAACACATATTCCATCAAATGTTTACATCAAAACATCATGAACATGGAGTGTTGCTGAGCTAGGCCATTTGTTGATGGCAGATGGGCTCCAATTGGGTTAAAAACAAGCTTTTAGAGCTACATGATTACTTTTGACTTGGATTTGAATAAAAATCTCCCACGTTGAATATTCTTTGTTTTGTTACTTCCTTGAAAATTTGCCTTAATGTCAACCCTTAAAGCATTTTTAAAACTTCCTTGTAACATGAGGGAAGAAAACCTGCAGGAACACTATTTGGCAATTTAAATATCGTTTAAGTAGTTTTTCTGCAGGTATTTAATTTTCACTTTTTTTATATAAATACAGGTTTATAAATATTGTAAATAAACTTATTTTCACAATTTTTCTCAAGTTCACAGGTAATTAATTTCACGTCTTCTATTCAGTATTGTACTAATTTCATACTTTTTATTTCTTTTCATGGGTATTAAATTTCCAAAAGATGTATGACGCCCAAATCCAGGAAAATAAATACCTTGTGAAATTAAGTACATTTACTGTAATTTTGAAAATTAATCAAACCACTCACTGTTTTATACCAAGTTCTACACATTTTTCCAAGTGGACTTTCGGAGGAAGAGGGCTTGGCTGAAAAAAAAGAAAACATAATCTATTGTTTTTTAAAAACATCTAAATCTTACCTAATTACAAGATTGTAAGATGGAATGAATTGAAAAGAAATCTTAATGAAGAATGAGCAGCAATGATTTGCAGGGGTGTCAAGTTTTGATGAGCTGCTTGCGTGAGATGCCTTTGATCAGATGGGGGCCTGGGTGGCCGAGTGGTCTAATGCGCTGGTTTAAATACCACACTATTGATCACTAGCCGATCACCTCTGAGCTGGTGTTTGAGTCCCGTTTGTATTTAACAAAAAAAGGGACTTCCCCAACTGTATGTGATTAGGTTTGTCAGTTACCTGCCCAAGGTCGGTGGTTTTCTCCAGGTACTCGAGTTTCCTCCACCATTAAACACTGACCGCCCTACATGGCCCAGGTGCGTCGATAAAGAGTGTTAAACACCAACACACACACACAAACACATCTTTGATCAGATGGGCTAATAAAAAGCTAATAAAATGCTGTAACATTAGAGGACCAATATTGAAAGTCAATAATTTGGACACTGCATCCAATGGTAGACTGGCAAGTTTTTTGGGGATCAAAATACTGTTGATTATTCTTTTTTTTTCCTTGGGATCAATTTTTGTGGTTTGTCCAAAAAGAAATTTTGCTGCATTTTTAATTTCATGATTTGCTTATATTGCTACAAAGAATAATAAAAAATTAATACTTTGTTGAATTCTTACTTCTGTAGTTGACCAGCACCCATGAAAAACTATAAAAATTTGTTACCAAAGAATGATAATGATATCATAGAAGTAAACTTATGTCTCCAATCTATGACTGACCGTTAAAATGTAGGCATATACACATTCAGGGTGTGACAAAGGTGAGAAATCAGACATCTTCATCTTCTTTGCAGGAGTAGAACCTAAATAATATAAAAAATATAAACAGTAACACAAAAAATGTAAACATAATCACATATTATGGCCAAACTACAACAAGATTCAAACAAACACCACCTTATTGATAAGGGCTATTCCAGAAAAAAATATCTCCTAGGGACAGAACACCTATCAAATTTAGGGGTACCACCAATCCATTTAATTTTATGTATTGCAATGCATTGTATTGAGAATTTTTGTATCTGACCCCCCACCAACAGAATTTTAATTCAAGTGCGTTCTGCCCCCGGGATATATTTTTTTCTGGAATAGCCCTAATTTTAACAACACTTTGATACTTAGGTGACATTCTTACTCTGCACAACCTCAAATTCTCAGACTTTATAAACGATACATGTATCTATCCTAAAGAACTAACCCTTAATAAATCTAATACACCTAAAATAGATGTCCATTTTTAGATTTAGATTTAAGCATTTTAAATGGAAAATTACACACTAAAGTATATGATCAACTTGATGTAAATTTTCCTTTTCTTAAGATACCACTAGCTCTATTGGCCGTTGTCCATGGTGATTTTTCTAAATTACAACTTGTTATACAAGCTGTGTGGCATACGAAAATTCCACATCTTATTAATTTCTATCCAAGATTCATTTTGAACTTTATATTTAACAAAATCATGTCCTGATTAAAAATGTCTTAAGACTTACTGAAAATGTTTATAAATAATTTACCCTATTATTGTTAAACCAATGTTAGACCCAAATACAGACCTTCAATGGATTCATTGTCAATATCAAGATCATTTTGATCATCATCTGAAGGGTTGTTGGTTTTCTCTACATCTTCTGGCAACAATGGAACATACTTAATATGGACATAATTGTCTTTAAATTCAGTCTTTGATTGTGTAGAACCTATAAGAATAAAGAAAAGAGTAACATATATAATAACAATAATTCCAAAGTATTTTTCTCTTTACAAGCCATGTCCTGTAATCATGTACATTGCAATGGAGAAAGTAAAAATATTTTACCAGACCATGCAAGCAGAGTTTGCGAAACTTAAAATTTCCTTGTCAGACTTAGGTTCTTCAAAATGAAATCTTTGGTTGGACTTAATTCTTTTTTACTGGTCCTGTTTATTACAACTTTCTAAAAAAATTACTAAAATCTATCGGACATGTATGTATAGCATGTACAATTTTTAACATAAAAAACACATAAATTAAACTTTATTCCTTTCTAACACATAAAATTTGATTTATTTTGTTTACTACACAAGCAATAATGAACAACTTTTAGAAAAATAAAGGAAGAATGTGTCAATGAGACAAAGATGTCCCATTTAGAGCCCCAAAAAAGGAAGTTAAAGTCTGACAAGTCTAAGCATCACTTAGGGCATATTGTTTGTTATACTAAACAACACTTTCAAATTTCAACTCAATCCATGTATTGTTTCTGAGAAAAGCTTGACAGAAATTTTTGAAATTTTTATAATACTTCTACTCCAAACAGGTAGTGGTCTGACACTGGTATGAAAGTCGCTTAGGGTGTACAGTTTGTCACTCTGAAGAACCCTGCTAAATTTCTAAATCTCAAAACCTAGTGCTACCATTGGCCTACCACATCTATGTTTGCATTTGTTTTTTGTTTGTTTTTTTTTTATTGAATTTGTTCAGTTGTGAGGTAAATAATAAAAAGCTACGCAGAGTGCAGCATGATACGACCGCAACAAATTAAACCCTGTACGTTTGAGGCCAAATATGGATAGTCAATTGCTTTGGTCACATGCAGCCCATGGTGGAATTACAAAGCTTTTTGCAACACGCATCCTGTGGTGGACTTTAAAGGCATATTGTATACGGCAAACTCTTTTTTTTACCCCCCAATTTTTGGGTGTCAATTAGACCGAAATGCAATAAAATGAATATTGAAAAACAAATTTGCCACCAATTTTGCCTCAAAAGTACTTTATTTCGATCAAACTAACTCGACAATATTGATTAATATTTTATTAACCTGCATTTCGTCACATTGACACAGATTCTAACTGAGTAGTTTTAACACGGACGCTAATCGGAATCTCGGGTTTTGTCTCCGAATACATTGATATGTTGAAAAAATACCAATATTTTTCGTGTTTACCTTTTCAATCACATTGAAAACTTAATACATGCAATAATTGTCAGTTTTATTCATTAAGTAGCTCTAATATTCGGTTGTCGTTATAATTTTCTTCCGAGCTAAAGCTTCGAGAAACAGATTATGCACCACGTACAAAAACTAGGGAAGTTTTCAATCAAAGAAAGTATAGTGCGCATGCTTACTGCTCATCTACATCTCATGAATATGAATTTTTGTAAAGCTTTACAAATATTATATATTTTTCAATTTTTAATGTAATAAGGTACCCTAGTCGTATTTTGAACGTTTGCATCTTTCTAAATAAACAAAACAAATAGTCTGACGACAGTTTTTTGGTTTTACAAAAAAATAATTTTTCGTAGACAATATGCCTTTAAAATGCATATTTGACACATTCATATATATCTACATCAACATCAAATTTTAAAAAGTCTTGTGATATGTTTGGCCCTCTGACCCCTAATTACTCTAAAACCGTAAGAGATATTGCAAATCTGACTGAAAAAATACCGGCAGGGATTTGCACAAGGATTCGAATGAAAAAAGATTTTGAAAATCGGACCAAAATAAAAAAGTTAAGTTTATGGTCGTGGCCCGTCTTTTCCCCCTGTAGCAATTGAACAGTGAAATATATACCAAAACCATTGACACATCTAGTTAACAGAATTTAATGAGCAATTTAACAAAAAAAGAATTTTCAAAATTGAATGAATAATAAACATTCAACAACAGTTTTGTCAATACACCCGTTTTAGCCCCTTTTGACCCTTTTTTCTAAAATTTTAGGGGCCAAAAACCCTTAATACAATTACCAATCTTTTTTCTGGGTATAATCATCATATTGAAACTTCATAACAATTATCTGGCCCACTAGAACTAATTTTTTTGCGTAAAACTATTTGCTGTAAATAATGACGTTTTTTTGCCCCTTCGACCCCTAATTTCTCAAAAACAGTAAGAGATATTGCAAATCTGATTGAAAAACGCAGCCAGGGATTTTCATAAGGATTCCAATGAAAAATAAATTTTGAAAATCGGACCACAAATAGAAAAGTCGATTTTTGGGGTGTGGCCCCTTTTTGACCCCCTGTAGCAATGTAACGGTGCAATAAATATCAAAATCATTTACACATTTAGTTGACAGAATCTAATGAGAAATTCATTAAAAAAAGAATTTTCAAAATCGAGTGAATAATAAACATTCTACAACAGTTTTGTCAATACACCCGTTTTAGCCCCTTTTGTTCCCTTTTTCTTAAACGGTAGGGGCTACAAACCCCAAATACAATGCCAACCTTCCTTTAAAGGTTACAAACATCATATCAAAATTTTAAAACAATTGGTCAACATTTACTCAAGTTATTGCACGGAAACCAAATGTTCCCAGACGACAACGACGACGACGACGACGACGACATCGCCATAACATTATACAATCACAAAATTTTGCGGTCGTATAAAAACAAGGTAGACATGAAATTGAGAAAATCACTTTTATATCTCAGTTTTTTTTCCTGCACATGCATTTCAAGAAGTTGTTAATGATTATTTTAGTGCAATATTGCATTTGTACAATCATGATGGTGGTCAAAAGTAAAGGTTATACAAAACATACCAACTTTGACCTTGGCATCCTCTGCATAAACAAGGATATCGTGAGCAAATGTTTCCTGTAAAGTAAAATGAAAATTTTCTGCACAATTCTTTACCATTTAGACTAGACCTAGTAGCTAAGGTGCACTCTCAAGTACTGAAGACAAAGAACACAGGTATAATATACTGGGGTAGAGGTATTAAAGCCAATTTCAAGAGGGAAAAAATGTCACCAAATCTAGCAAAAAATTAGAAATAACAAGAAAATGTGTGGAACAGACACTGTGTCCCACCTTTATATCTATCAAACAGCTAGGATATCTATTAACTACAAAGCTCACCTTGTAACACATAATTGTCACTATGCATGAACTGACTTAAACTTTTCAAATTTTTTAGTGCTCATTCATGCAAAAAAGGTCACACCCAGCATCTGAACCATGTATCTTGCTTATCATCACTAGAAGCACCTACCATACCACTTTGGTTGAAGTGGTTCTTGCCTAAATGTTAGCAGGAATGGACTTTTACCATTCTTCTGTAAGTGGTCATCCATGAGGAAAATATAGGTCACAATCAGCATCTGAAGCATGAATTGTGCTAGGCATCACCATACCAATATGATTAGTGTGGCACTTGTAAGTAAGCAGGAATGGACTTTATATTAATAAAGGAAATAAAAGTGTTGCATTTCCTGTTTATTCCCCTAATTTTGTAACAGAAAGGGAAGACTGCAAAAATTATTCTGCCATTACTTACAACACCTGTTGGTCCATGTATCAACAGTCTAGGTAAACCTTTCATCTCCATGTGAAATGCTGCACCTGTTAAGAAGAACAATAGAAACACATACATAACATATCACATCCTCAAAAAGGATTACCGCCCAGAAGTCTATATCTAAAGTATTAATCCCCCTGAATAATATCGTATATCGAGTTATTTTAGAGGATGAAAAATTTTGTTTTTTTTCTGTCATTTTTGCATGTTTTATTTTGGTGGTTTTTTTACCATGTTAATAGCTCGATTAAAAAAAAATGATAATGTTTACTTTTTTCTTGCACACCAACATAGCCAAAATAATCACCACGCCAAAATAACCCGATATACGGTCTCTGAGAGCAATCAAATTTCCTATAAATATAGCACATCTCCATCTGATAAGCATCCTCAATTTGAAGTCAATAGAAACAGACAGACAAACAAGGTGATTATTATAAAGAGGTATACACTGTACCACAAATTATTGCTCCATGAAATTGGCAAAAATGACCAGCAACAAGGAATTCAAAGTAAAGTTATTCAGATGCAGCAATTGTACATTCATCTAAAACTAAATTGCCACAATCACTGCTCCTGGTAACATTACCTACTGAATTCAAGGGAAATCAATTCAAATGCAGTTTTTGTATATTCATCTAAAACATTCATTTTCTATCCCACAATCACTGCTCCCAGATACAACACACAGTCTCGCTCCAACTGTCCAGATAGCAGGTGAGCCAGAAAAGTGATTCTTGATATTTTAAACTAGTAGCCCCTTTTATAACTTTGAGCTCATCAAGATCAATGATAAAATCAAACTACCACATAGTTATGCAAATGTGTGATTTTAAAAAAAATATGATGCAAGGGCATAAAGGCTCATTACTTACTGTGTATTCATTTATTTTTGTGGATATCAATTTTCCTGGTTTGATGAAAATTGATAAGTCCGTGGATTCTTAATTTTGTGGTTCTAAAGTCTGAAGCATACAGATCAATACTAAATTCCTTTTCTTAGGTTATCAAATTTCATGGGACAGGCCACCCACGAAAATCACAAAAATTGATACCACACGAATAATAATGAAACCACAGTATTTGAGGAATTTGCAATATTTTTGGTAAAACTTATTGCCCTTGTCATATAAGCAGTGCCTGAAATGGGAAGACCTAATCTGGTGGCCCAGATTACATTTTTGGGTCGGTGTCCTTATATGTGTAAAGAAACATTTCCTGAATTTTTCTGGCCCAACCAAAAATCTACTTGCATTTGGCAGGTAGACAAGTGGCCATCTCAGGCACTGATAAGCATACAATGAATATGTCATGAAGATCAATCTAAGGGTTTATGAGAAATAAGCTTAAAGTAAGATATTCTTAAAGGTAAATCGAGAAGAAATGGATGGTGATACAAAGAACCAACTACCTATATATGTGTGCCACAACTTTTGCTGGCATGATGAAGTACAAATGACAACAAAGTTCCAGACAATAAATTTTGCTACGCCTGACGTGCGTTTCGTCTATTCAAGGCTCATCAGAGGCGCTCTACCAAAGCTGAAAGAAGCAACATTCTATTGATTCTTATCTTTATCAAAGCAAATGTTTGTATTCGTCCAATTTATGTTATTTGTTTTTATAGTTTATAAATCAAGGGTCGATTGCAAACCAGCGAGCAGCCACTACTGGCTGTTTTCTGTTGTGGATTTTTTAAATTGTCGTTTATATTGTAGGTTGTGTCACATACACTTATTCCACATCTCATTATCTTCTATCTTACATCTACCTACCAGTAACACCCGTCAAGTTATTCCAGGAGTTATGTGTGATAAAAATATTACAAATCTTTTTCTTTTTGATATTATTGTAGTTTCTGTAAAAAAAATAAAAGAAAATATATAAAATTCAAATACTGAGCATCTCAATGTTCTCCCCAGAAATTTGAACAGCAGTGATGTAATCAGTAAAAACATGGTTTTCTGAAAATTATAGCACTGTGGTCCTTACACATTCTATAATAAATCTTGACAAGATAGCACTGTGGTAAAAAATAAAGCACAGTAGTACCACAGTGCTATATGGATCTAGGGAGAACACTGTGGGATCTATTTTATTATTTTTCTTGGGGTACAAATTTTCAGCATTCAACCTAAGAATAGAATCCAAAGATATGTATATTGACTCCTTCTACATATATTGTTCTAGCAACAAAGGCATCTCCAACATTAAAAAACAAACAATGAAATGTCTTTTTCTAAGGTTAACCACAAAAATTAATCCCTATGAAAGTAAATAAAATCAAAGTATGAGATTTCAGTTTGTTCATGAGTAAAAAAGTGTCATCTTTTACTGAGTTTATATTAACTATATACATGTACATGTATACAGTAGTTAAAACTGATCCCAAACAAGAAAAGTGTCTCTGCAGACGGCAGAAGGTACATGTACTAACCCTTCATAGGCACCCAGGGTTCAGATTTGATATTTTTATGAAACATGTTTAATGTAAATATAAGTGGTTGAGATGTTGTTTGGTTTTTGTTTCCTTTATGAAATCTCTGTGAGTACATCTCTTGAAAATTCCTACATTTCTTGGTTCGCAATTTTTCCTACACTGACTGACTGTAGGCCCGTTTAAGTAGGGCATACTAAATTATTCCACCAATAACACTTACTTGCAGGCATGTCCAATGTTTATCACATTTTCACCAGAATTGAACAAGTAACTAAAAAACAGAATAAAACTTAGAAGTCCCTGTCATCAGCAGTATAAATTTTTAATTATTATAATACTGTATTATTCAGATTCTGTCAATGGTCAAAGTAGGTCACATGATTAAACTGTAAATAATTAGCAGTATAAGACTTTCTATAAATAGATTTTAAAAGTTGGAGGACTAAGGCTTTCTAAAAATAGAATGTTAACAGACTTAAACTTTCTAAAAATACTGTAGATTGGTAGCCTATTCTAAATGAAACAAATCTTCATTTTAAAGGAATTATTGTTTTTTGTTTATACATGTACTATTCAGTAACAACAATATACAATTATACTCTTTTGGTGAGGTCGATACTTGCTTTTATTAACTAAAAAAAAACTATATCGACTGAAGACGAAGTCCGAGGTCGATATACTGCTTTTTCTGAGTTGATAAAAACATGGATTGACCTCACCAAACAGCCAAAAGGCTAAAATTGTATTAGTCACTCTCTCTGAGGGAGGTTTGGTGCCATAAAACCTGGTTTATCCAACCATTTCTCTTTAAATGTCTGTACCAAGTTAGGACCATTGCGATATTTAATTTCTCCACCATGTCTACCTTGATTTTCCCTTGACATTCATGACATTAAAGTTTGACCCTCCAAGTTTGGTAATTTTGCTATTGCATTTATTTGACAATGTCGCATGTTTGAAGAGTAATTCAAAGTCAAGTTTTCTCAAGTATGGCCTGTTTAGTTATATCTGAACTCCTTGGAGTTTTTTTAAACAAGAGGCTTCCAGGAACCTGAATCTCTCAGTCTGGTTCCTCAACCATAATACGCTCCCGATACAGTCAGGGGCCTTAATTAAATTAGTGATTTCTAAATCACTTGTTTAAGTAATATTTAGTTATTTTTCTTTAAGAGCTACAAAATGTAGAGTTACCTCTCTTTCAAAATCACTTGTTTGAGTAGTACAAATAAATCACTTACATGTATAACAGTGATCTTATTAAAATGTTCTTCATTTTAAATGTTATGGAGAGAAGTCTGAGTCTTATTGTATAATAAAAGATGGGAAAAAAACATCTAGATAATGGAATGTCCAGTCATGGCAGGACATGACCTTGAACTGAATTATGGATAATTACACTCCAAATCGCTTGTTTAACCTTTTTTAAGTAATATTTTGTTAGGTAACCCCTGCTATCTTCAGGCATCGTGAACATGATGATTTTGATCGTGAACATGGGTAATTGATTACATAATCAGAAACCTAAGATATTGAAGTTAATGGGAAAATTATTGCCACAGCTGGGAAAATTCGGAAAGTGAAGTAATGGTTTGTTACATGTACATTAGGTCTTTCTTTTATCAGAAAATAAAATATTTTGGGAAAATACTGATAACAGGTGGCAATTAAATCTATGATTTTGTAATTTTAAGGAAGCTTAATAATTTTTTTTTCAATATCAATTAATTAATATAAATTTTCTTAAACTGCTCCTTTGTTTATTTAGATTTTTTGAAACGTCTTTAGCATTTTGAAATGCTACTAGAATAAGTGATTTAAAAATCACTCATATAAGTAATGCCCCTGACTGCCTAAGGGAGCGATAATTGTAGAAATGTCAATATTCTAGTTGTACTATGACCTGAATTTTCCTTCAACGTCCAGTATAGCATGCTCATTTTCCAGAACTTTCAGCGTCTTTTTAACGCTTTTTTCTTTACAAATTTCTAACGTCATTAAGCGCACATGTGACCCACATGAAAAGCTAGTTTGTTTTTATTTTCGAATATTGCAATTGTATCAAAAATATTTATTTTCGCTTGTTAAATATTTATAGATATGTTTTAACTTTGGGAGCATCACAGGTTAATCTTGCCCCATATAAGTCAAGTGTATGCAATAAAAAGATATAATAACATCTACATTTACAAAAATGTACACGAACTTGTATCCCAAGAAGTTAAATAGTATGATAATTATATTTCTACATAATTTTACCTCATTAAACCACAATTAAATATCACTGATTTTGCCGATACAGCAGCACCACTGTTTAGAACGTGAAATTGCATGTCATTTAAAAAATGAACTTTGTTACTTTTATCTTTCATAAAATGTTTACTTATTGGAACATTGAAGTATATTTGTTTATATGTTCGCTGGTCATCAGTCATGTTTATCTCCTCAATATTAGTGATTCGATGAGGATTTCTGCTAGTTATTCGATAAGGACTTTTAGTTAGAATAACAATTTGTTGTCCTATGTGCTTTCTAAATATATTTATCGATTGTCTAATAAACATTTCATGTCATCTGACGTAATTATTTGCAATGTCTCCAAATCGCACACTTTTACAACGGGGTTTAACTTTTTAAGGGGACTGAAACAAGAGTAAACCCGCAAATGGTTTGCCTAAAATGTGTAATACAATTTCGTATAGGTACTTTTACACACACTAAAGACGAATGATGGAAAAAAAATACCGATTCGCATAAAACACAAAAGATAAGACACCTTGCAATTTTATCATTTAAAATTAAATCGGACGCCCATTGAAGTAAAAGTAAAGTTCTGGACAAGAATTCTGAACCTTTGACCCACTATACTTTTACTGTCATTTTTTAATAAAAAAAATCTTTCTTCGAGTCCTCTGTCTCCAACTAGTTTTTTTTTTGTAAGGACAGCGCAATGTTGTGTACTCAGTTCATTTGTTTTTGTTTTTTTCATACTTTTTTACCGACAAAGATGTCAGTTTACCGACTATACGCAGTGACACTTATGTGGTTCTCCTGGCTATAAGATAAAGTTAATAATAAAACTACCGAACTTAAATGATCAATCTCATAGTCCAGAGATAATGACTTGAATGATCAATCTCATAGTCCAGAGAAAATGACAAAAACGAATCGGTCATACCGGAGAATTGGTGGATCGCAATGGTCCTGACTTGGTACGTACAGGCATTTCAAACGAAATGGTGGGTTAAACCAGGTTTTATGGCGCCAAACCTCCTTTTTCCATTACTAGTCTATCTTCAAGTTCATAATATATATAGTTACATAGAATAGTGTGACACTGTAAAATTTGCTTAACCCATAATACTAGCATAAAGTTACGTAAAATAGTGTGACACTGTAAATTTTTTGGGGGAATTAGATTCTATACATGTCGAACATAATAGGACATGTAGGATAAGAAAATTATCAAAATACAGAAGCTTTTGAGTAAGGGGAATTTACCAATACAGAATAGAACAGTAAGGTTCTGATACATGTATTATCACAAGTTATCTTGTAACACGCAAGAGGCAAATAATATAAGGATAGCGTTCAGTCCTTATTAGTTACTCTGTTCGTATTGATTTTAATGATAAAAAAACAAGCAACGTACAAAACGCCCGACATGACGTACTGGATACATACTAGCGCTCCACATGGTTCTGTTTTGGTTTAATTTTCACCATTTTCGGTTGTTTGAAAACTATAAATGTTGAAAAAATTCAGTTTCTTTCATTGGTGACCCCCCTTTCGGCATATTTTTAATCAGGTATTATCACTTCTCCTTTAATATTTTATGTTGTCTAAATTTATCCGTTTATATATAGATACTCTTTGTTTTCTAGATATTGCCAAGAGGTGTATCCTTTCAAGTAAAGTTTTATAATTAAATTCGGAATAACGAAAAGAGATGAGAAAACGAAACCGCAAGTTACCGTAGCCAATATGTAAAGTTCGAAAAGGAAAACCTAAAGAAGAAATGGGTCAAACAGTATTCCACCCTTTCAAAAAATATTAAACAATGGAAACGAACCACATCACATACTATGGAATATGCCCAGTTTACTCGGATATACACAGATATAGAAAAATGTAATCGTCTAAATTCCTTATTAAGTCAAAAGTACACACTTTGGATGACGAAAATGTTCCTCTTCCAGGCTTGATGAAAAGTTAGTCTAATAACAAGATATTGTTTATATTCTTCAAATCTTAAACTTGAATAAAGCATCAGCTTCAGGCTGCAACCTCACCAATCAAAAAATGTTAAAAATATGATTGCAGTCCCACTAAACGGACCCAGAGGAAGAAAACAGAAAGGTTACCAATATATAGAAATGGGAGTTCTTTAACAACAAATACTATCCTTCACGACTTTCTGTGGCGGATCCAGATATTTACAAACGGGGGGGGGGGGCGCATTTATAAAAAAAAACCTTCTGGGACCTCTTGTTTCATACAGTTCCTAACCATTTTTTTGTCAAACAGGGGGGGGGGGGATACGCCGGTCCTAGATCCGCCTTTGACTTTGCTAACCTTTAAGAGATGGTTCCTAGAGGCCTTTTATGGAGGACGGATTTACCCTGAACAAAGAAGCGAAGACAACATCAACCGCTATATATATGACGTTTTATCACTCAACCCTTTTGTTTACAGGAAAAGTGCCCAAAGGGTATCACATTATCATCACGTACGGAAAACTTTGGGAACATCAGAAAATACAAAGGATTTGCCGCATGTAAAGTAGTTCCGCCTACAGAGTCGTTATGTAGCACCAACACTGTGCGTTACACTAAAATCGGGTTATAAAATCTAGCATTTATCTGCGTCTGTGTTCTTTTTTTATGTCTATTTTGTATTTTGTTATTTGTTGTTGTTATTAAATCAAAGTCGGGTCATTGCTATGACATTCCAAATTTTGAAAATTCGATACACATATGTTGTACAAATTTTATAAAGACAATGGAGTCCGTTGCCTTTGCTATGTTTGCGCAAAATTGTTGTATATATACATGTACTATAGTAGTGCTCAATGCAACTATTGAAATTATCAACAAATGCCAGATAAATACAATGTAAGTTAACTATATAAGTAATACATGTTGTACCCCCTTCTCATTTACAAATTGTTATACATGTACGTTACATACACATTTTAGTCACTGCCACCCCAGGTTTCAACAATTATATATCCATCCATTTTCATTTATTAAGTCATATTGTTTCTTTGTATTTCATGTTATTAATTCTTTAGTTGTGTCATAACCATTTATTCAAATGTGTTAGTACAAATAAATAAATAAATATACTTGTGGGACCTTTAATATCATGCAGTTTTTTTTCAAAGTTGCAAAAAGATGCGTCTTCTAAAAGAAATTTTACGATGCCGTTACAAGAATACTAGACAGTATTAGATTTATATGAATTTGCATTGTATTATAATATAGTCAAATTTAAATAATTCGTTGTTCTTTTACGTTTAGTGGTGCCAATTTTGCAATCAAACTATTAAGAAACGGAAAAAATTGTGTCCTACAAATATTTTTTTTCCTTTGGAACACATTTCCAACATATAGTTCTTATTTGTTGGAAATGAAGCATAGATTTGCAAGCATACCTCGATCCTTTTTAGGATACTTTTACGTTGGACATGACGGACATTCGCAAAACATGGGCTCTCGTGTTCTTAAATTTTGTACTACGGAACGGTTAGTTAAAAGTGACAAAGAAATTATTCGAGACATTGTTTTCACCAAGTTTGAAAGAGATCCAAAAAATAGAAAAGGGGTAAATATTTGGTTGTTCAAAACTACAATAATTCAGTTTGATATTACTTTGTTATACATAAAAAAATTCAATTTAACATGGTGCGAGTTTGAGTTTTAATATAAGTTTTTGTTTTACATTGCATTTTATAAGTAGAAGAGTCACGATAAATTTCTTTCTCTTTATCTTAGTTTTTGGAGTATCCTACACCATCCTACACGGTAGCAACACATACTACACAGAAGACCAATCTTTCTTTTTCAAGACCATAATATTTCCATAATCAGAAAAGATCAGATGTAAAAGTAATCACAGTTTTAAAAATGCGGTTTCTTCAAATAATAAATAATTGACCAGATTATTTATCTCAATGTTGACCAATTTTTACCATTTTTTCAATTTTTACTTTTGAAGAAGTAGTAGAAGTCGGTGCAAGCAGGTAATGGCACGACAAGGGAGCCACAGGCGGTCCCGTATCCTTATTAGTATTTTAACTGATAAGGCCACCGATAGTTATTATTAAGTCGCCATGAAACACCTGTTGAAGTATAACTCATAAAAAGAATATCAATTCAGGTAGAAATTTAAATGGATCAAACTGACCATTTGATCAGTAATTATTGGACAGGTGAGATCCATTTAAATTTCTACCTGAATTGATATGCTTAACAACAGGTGATTCATGGCCCACCAACTTCACTGACCTAATATTAAACCTCTTCTCTCTTAAGACACCTAATTGGCAAACCTGTTGGTGTCATTTAAATTCAATTGAAAAAGGTACCACTATTCTGAATTTGAGTATAACCCATGTGATGTGTTTTCTTTAAAAATGGTGGCGGAAACGCAGACCTTCTTCAAGCGTGTTAAACTGAGTCGGTACCTTTATTATCTAAAGAAAAATAGTTGGAAATTAATTGTGTTAATTTATTGTTGGAATTCCTGTCAATTTAATGCTTCCATGAATAGAGGAATGATTACGCCTTATACGGTATATCAAAATTAACTATACACTTTTAACATTTTTAGGAAAAAATCTGATTTTTTTATTTTTTATGCTGGTCTTTATAAAAACATATACGTATAAAATTCAGTTTGTAGCAACATCGTGCGTAACGTCACTACAATCCCGTCTTACCAGCCAAGATCAACAACAAACTCATATTCCCACTTTGTCGATTCTGTACGGAAATCTTGTGATCACACCAAGGAGTAAAGAGCCATCACGGGAACCTGGGTGACGAATGAACTGAAGAAGGCACTGGAAAAAAGGGATATACCATCATCAACATGCATGAATGAAGTACATGTACGTTAGTATGGCATTTTGAAGAGGTAGAACAGTTCGATCCTGAAAGCAAATTTTACAGATCCTTCACTGACTACATCAACACTGTCTTGAAAATGAAACAAGAACCAAACGGATGACCGGAGCGGTGTAAAACAGAAGAAGAAAAACAGGCAATACTTTAAGGATTACGACAACAAGGAGGGCAATAAACTTGATTATAACAAGATACAGAAAAATCATGGAATTCGAAATTTAGTCGGACTAATGATAAACATATTTTGGGGAGAATTCTGGCAAAGAAGCAACATACATAACGGAAGCCAAGAAATATATTGACCAGCGATATTAAAGACCGAAGTCCCCGGTATAAAGTTTGTCACGATAAACAATGTTGAATAATATACGGTAATATAAAGAAGAATTCATTGAAACCTAATACTAATAATAGCCTATGTTTATGGCACGCCATATTTGTATTCATTCCTCTTCAAAGATATCTCATAAAATTTATTAGATATCTCGTATACTTTATAAGATATCTTATTAAATATATAAGATATCATATATAAATGGGAGTTTATAAGATATCTTATAAAACATATGAGATATCTTATAAAGTATATAAGATATCTTATAAAACAAATAAGATATCTTATTAAACATTTAAGATATCTTATTAAACATATAAGATATCTCATAAAGTTTATAAGATATCTTATCAAGATTATAAGATATCTAATAAACTTTATAGGATATCTTATAGGTTTTATAAGATATCTTATATATTTAATAAGATATCTCATATGTTTTATAAGATATCTTATAAACTCCCATTTAAAAGAGATATCTTATATATTTAATAAGATATCTTATAAAGTATATGAGATATCATATAAACTTTATAAGATACATTATATTTTTCATAAGGCCCCTCTACAGATATCTCATAAAATTTATAAGATATCCCATATACTTTATAAGATATCTGATAAAGTTTATAAGATATCTGATAAACTTTATAAGATATCTTATAAACAAATAATTTATAAGATATCTTATATATTTTATAAGAAATCTTATTAACATTATGAGATATCTTATAGACTTTATCAGATATCTTATAAACATTGTTTTAAGAAGATATCTCATTTTCTTTTAAAGATATCTTATATATTTTATAAGATATCTTATAAATTTTATAAGATATCTTATAAAATATATAAGATATCTCATAAATTTTATAAGATATCTTATAAATTATTTCTTATAAGATATCTCATAAAGTTTATAAGATATCTTATAAAGTTTATGAGATATCTTATAAAGTTTATGAGATATCTTATAAAGTATATGAGATATCTTATAAAGTTTATAAGATATCTATAAAGAAGAATAAATGTAAAAACGGCTTGCCATATATGTTACAGCACAGGCAAGGCTTAAACTATATACCTGGCTGGAAAGATGGGATCAAGAAAATTGTACTGTCACACGGATTCAGTCGTATTAACCTGGAGAATGGAGGCCTTAACTGGGAGTTAGGGCTTCACGGAGTTTTTCTCTGCATATGGAGGACCAAAGAACGTATAAACTATAGCCATTCCCGTGAAAGGATGAAACAGAGCCATGTGTGAAGAGGTAAAACAGTTCGATCCTGAACGCAAATGAAATGGATTTTTCACTGACTACATCAACACTTTCTTTGAAAAATACAGCTTTAAATTGTAGTATCTTGAAAACCACAAAAGATATTTTACGTCTCTTCTTGCATTATCTAAGGTTTTATCTGTTTTAAAATTATTTTTGTAACATTTTACACTTTAAAAGAGTATCAAAGGAGCCCATATTACTCCTTTTTACATGAACATTGCAGGGATGTCCAAAATCAGTTTTATTTAATCCCTGAACATTGTTATAAAATTTTCGTAAAGTTTTTCACTTTTAATTTTTCACAAAAAGTTGGTCTTTCAACCAAATTAAATAAAATGTTCACAAAGACATTCCTTATTTTTTTTGTCTGTTTAATTAATGGAATTCATATTAATTCCATAACAAGTAGTTAGAAAGCTTAAGGTAAACCAACCCCCATTCATAAACCAGTGATATTTTATGCATATATGTATACTGGACAATAAGCAAGTTGCCACTCTATCTAATACACAGGTCTATGATAGATAGATTAGGAATTTATCCGAGAAATTTACTCACATTTAACCATGTTGTATTTTTTATAGAGATGATCAAGTGCAGTTGTACTTGTTTGTAGACCGTGAGTCATTCAGCATGCATTGTATAGCCTAACTATGTATGGTCTTAAGTTACATCAATTGGGTTATTCGATATTGTTTTCTTTGCCTTCTTTACAGAAGGTATTGCAGGGGGTTTTACCACCTCGGTACGGGTACGGGTACGACTACAAGCACACATTATAGTCAACCCCAAAGTATACTTATACTCGTTTCCTTCCCCAGTAGTTTTATCCCCCTCTTTTAAAAAATGCACTGAAAAATGAAAAATGACTATGTTCATAAAATACTTTAGAAATGTTGTCAAAAGCCGACACTTTTTTATTCGCAACTTTAACAAAAATAATTTTAAACATTGCAGCGCAGATTCCATTGCCCCAAATCTTAGAATTTGGCGTAAATACACTCACCAGTCACAGTTCAAACATGTATCGTTGAAAACGGGTAAAAAGAAAGATGAAGTGAATATTCGTGTTATAAACAGTGGCGCATCAGGCTCTTCAAAATCTGTGATTCTTAATTGCAACTCATTGAGGTATGATTAGAAATAATATACATGTTATTAACTGGCTACAATTACATGGAAAAGTAACAACTAGAAGAAAAAAAACTATAACCCGATGTCAAATAAAGGTAATAACAAAATTTTTGAACTTAGAGTATCAATCTCAATGTCCAAGAGAAAAGACAAAACATGGGAGACACACCCGAATAGTTACAGATCCCATTGGTCCAAAATTAGAATAAAATATAAATGGTTTAAGGTAATATAATATTTCTTGGAAAATTTGCTATGCATTGATGTAAAATAAAGTACATGTATATGTCAATGATGTCACAGACTTCATTTTTAAGGTACAGACTCTTCAACATTGCTTACATGTGAAAAATGCAATTAAATCTTAATTTAAATTGACATTGAGTTTCACGACGATCATACAGATTTTCAGTGTACAGGTAAATTTTATCGGTAACATCGTTTTTAACGTAAAGTCCCACCTTAAAGTGGCAATAGATATTTTTTCTTATTGCCGTGCATTATTGGTCGCAGGTAAAGAATGTAGTTCCGTCCCCCTAAGCCTGTTGACAGAAGATCCGGCCTCTAGTTCTTAGTCAGTTCGTCCCCATTTTAAGATATACACATGTAATGATCAAGTAATTTTTTCAAGATGATCATGATGATTTACATATTATTTTGATATTTGAAATTTTAAGGAAATGGTTATTATCTAAAAAGGTTTCTTTCTAAAAAGAAGATGATTAGTTAAACTATTAATCTAACTTTTTGCTAAGTTTCTTTAACTAATTGGATCAGTGTTTTGACTGTTCTTGATTGCCCTGTCACCAACATGACCAACATGTTTATTCAACAAACCGTTGTAAAAACTTAAATTATCAAACATTTTGTCAAAATAAAGGAGTAGGTTCGGGAACCTTCATATTTGGCCCTAAAATTTCAAGTATTAGATTATCATGTCATATTTGTTGTAGATATAGTACTATGGATATATGTAAGACATATGCATTTGAAAGTTTGATTTGTGACATAACTACGTTGCAGTGACGTCACAATCTTCGGCATTTTGCAAAAAATATTGAAAATCTTTAGATTTTGCCTTTTTTCAATGCACATTTGTGCTTTGGAAATATAGAGCGCACTCAAGGGCACCCTTCATAATTTAGTAGATTATTATTATGACCATATTAAAGGTTTTCTGAAAATATGAAGGGTGCCCTTGATTGCGCTCATGTTTTTCTTGACCAATTTAGAACCAAAAAGTAGCAAAATATGGTGAAATTTAGGATTTTTCGTTAAATTCCACAAGTTTGACCCCTATGGTTGAACTGGTCTTTTATAATATGTCAAAAAGTAGTTCAGAATTAGAGAAACCAAGCACATGACTATACTTACTAAGAACTATAACATGAAATATTTAAGTTTGGATTTTTGCCAAATTGTAGGCCAAATAAGGGTGTTCGTGAACCTTCTCCTTTGTATGGTTTCAAAGTTAACACTACAGTTCGGAACAGAACATTTTGACCCTGTGTCCTTTGTCGTGAATTTTGTGGAATTGATTATATTTTAATAAAACAAACTAAAACAAACTTTCCTTACACCGTATAACTGGTAATTTTTGCGGTAATTTAATTTTTGCATTATTTCGCGGTTGATACACGACTGCAAAAATTAAAACCGCATATAATTATGAAATACATGTATTTTTATGTCAGACATGATCTAAAGTATAACAGTGGTGTGAATGGGGTAATACCAGAATCTATTGATCTTTTATTACGATGTGAAAATTGCTCACTACCTTTAATGATTGAAAAAGCTGTTTATGCTTACATAATGGCCAATGATGACAACTAATCAAACAATCAATATTGGCACACGCGCATTTCAAATAAGTTCATTAATTAGTGCAATGTGCCATGATTGTGAGGGTAAACAAATGAAAAGTTTGACTTAATTGCCAACGCATATTAATTCATTAGCTCACCTGGACCGAAGGTCCAGGTGAGCTATTGCCATCACTTGGCGTCCTCCGTCGTCGTCGTTGTCCGTCGCCGTTAATTTTTCTTTGAAAATCTTCTCCTCCGAAACGACTGAAGGGATTGCTTTGAAACTTTGCACACTTCATCTATGGGATGTCCTCTACCAAGTTTGCACAAATGGTGACCGCCGTCTAAACAACATGGCCACCGTTACTAAAAATAGACCAGGGGGGGTCAGACTACTGTTTTTGGCTTGTAAATCAAAAAGTATAAGAGATAGATGAAATCTGATGCCACGCTACTGCTTCAGCATCAAAATCTCTACTATTGTCCTCATTGAGTCGAAGTTGTCAGATGACCCCTTATAGGAGTTTCGGCCCCTTAAAGGTGAAAAATAGCATTTTTTCATGTTTTTGGCCTATAGAATGAAAACTATGACAGATAGAGAAAAGTTGTTGCTTGCTTAAATGTTCAGCTCATTTAGCTCTACAAAAGTATTCATAGGGTTGACATCGAGACCAGGTGAGCGATTCAGGCACCTGGGAGCCTCTTGTTTTTTGTTTATCATGTTTATTAATTATAATAATATTAATATTAAGGATTAAAGGAGTGGGCTCCTCTTTTGTTCCAGAAACAAATCATTCAATGAATAATAAACTTTTAAAAATCAGCCATGTCAGCTGGCAAGACAATGTACACAAGGCCGGGATAATCATTGAGCTGAGCAATCTTCATTAATAGTAATAATGCTAATTCATAAAATTTCAAAATTTAGCACATTTAAGTTTTATTGAAGATAAAAGAAACCGCAAAAATTAAAATCAGCAAAAATAAAATTTAAGAATTTGCAATCCAATCCGCAAAAATTACCGGTTATACGGTATACATTTTGTACATTTACTTGTTTGTAAATCAACTCTCATCGCTAGTATCTGGACATATTTAGCTTTTATTTTGAAATACCATTGAAAAAAGCAAGTTCTGTGTTGCCATTAAAGTAGTTAAACTTTTAAAATGCCACTCTATTTGAATAAAATAATAATTTCCTTTAAAATAAGTTTCTTCCCCCCTGACTTCCTAAGATGTTCGTGTCTTCCTCTGAAAGGATTCAAATCGTTTTAAGTCTTGCAATTTAGCGGGTGTGTTCAATAGGTTCAAATCTGTTCATCGAAAATGCATAACAGTGGGAAAACAAGAAGAATACTTTTTTTCTAAGGATCAACATGATCAAGTCTGAAAATTTTTGGTTCAATGATAACTATAAGTTATTGATAAAAACTTTAAGATTTGCATGCGAACACATTTTATGCATTGAAATCACATTATTACTTTTTTGGGTGACAAACACGTAATAAAGTTACTATAGGCCAGGTCTAAAAATGTGTCTATTCAAAATATAAACTGGCCAAGTAGATGTATTTATACTGCATTAAAATAAATAAAATAATTATAACTAAAATATTATGATTAATAATTTGGGACGGATCTACATGTACTAGAGGATGGAACAACTAAGTGACGTATTGACCAAGGACAGATCTACTTGGGGCGGATCAAGTAGAATTTGCATTATTGAAGATGCGGACGCCCTATAGTTTGTCTGTCTGTCAACAATTCTTGTTAACACTAAAACTCAAAAACTATTAACAACACAGTTCTGAAATTTTGTACAACTACTTAGTAGATTATCTCCACCTAATTAGAGATGAGGCTGTTGTAAATCAGGTCCGGCGTGTGTGTAAATAAAATGTACCCCATATTATTCTTGCAAAATTATACACGCAATACATGATACAGTGACATGAAAATAAAAATTTAAAAAAAAAAGGTGCATGTACTTTGATTATGACAGATTTTTTTATCTGATATTGGAAATACTCTCAAGTCAGTTTGAATAATATGAACATGAATCCACTCTTAGAAACAAATTTAGCAGCTTGCAATGAATTGTTTTATCAGGGCTTGCAACCCGTAATATAAATAGTTACTACCGGTATCATCCATGTCCCATGGTAATCATGAATACATCCTTTTCTTTTCAGTTATTTGTTTAATTGTGGTGAAAATGTTTCAAGAATCGGTCTAGGCTGCATGTAAGTAAAAACATTTTGACTTAAATTTTGAAAAATTTGGTCCAATACATACATTGACATAATAATTAGGGACTGACCATTTGATTTTTATGGGGGGCTTTGTTGAAATTAAAAAAAAAAAGGCAGGATGGTGAAAATCCAGAAGTACAAGTAAAAAGGCTTCACAGTGCTTTGAATTATAAAAAAAGCATGATGGTAGTTTTGGCTGAAAATTTTATAATACCTTTGAAAATAAAAAAGATGGCATGCGCAAGCGCGGAAAAAAAATCCCTTATAATGATAAAGTCATTGAAATACAATAATATGTGTGTCATTTGTTTCTAGTTGCATGAAAATGGTCATTGATGGTGGATCTTTTAATTTGTGTATTAAGTTGAGGTTAACTTTGCTTAAGAGCACATTCTCTGTTGTTTTTAATGCAGTAATATATATTTTGTTCAACAAAGTCTGAGAATTTATTGAGCTAAAATATAACATTTATAAATTTTCCTCATCATTTGAAATCTTTTTATCATCATGGGTATTGTTTTATGTATTTCAATAATATGCATCTTCTCTCATGAGCATGAAAATTCCTCTATAGACAGATTTTTTAAGTTTTAAAACAGAGTAATCTTTGCCTGACTTTTTTGTTCAAGTTGTACATTTTGTATATAGAAATTTTTATTATAATATTAATAATTTTGCTTCAACATTTAGATCTAGTCTGCTTCTTAATTGTTTATTAAGAGTATCCATTTTTACTTTAAATAATGATATATTATTTTTATGCCCTGAGGAACATGTCATGGGGCATTAAGTTTAACTCATGTCCATCTGTCTGTACGAACAAATTTTTGTCAAGCTTCAAGCTTTTCTCAGAAACTGGATACATACATCATGTACATAAAATGATTTGAAACTTGGTCAGCCAAACTGTATGTCCTAAGCAACTTTGGACCTGTCAAACTTCGACTTCCTGTTTGAGGCCAGCGGGGGCATCAATGTCCCATGGACACATTCCTTCTATATTTACATTACAGAGACAGAGGCATAGTAAGGAATGTTTGTAATGTGTTTATCACACATAAATCATGGGAAAACTTAGGAGGCGTAACAGGTAGGTCGAGCAGAGAATTGAGCATACATTCAATTGAAGCTGACGAGATGTGAAATGAGTGTATACGACACCTACATGTACTTAGATCAGTATGTATTTCAAAATTAACAATGAGAAACACTAGCAGCTTTCAATGTGACAGAGGTCGATGCTTGCATTTTTGCACTGATTGTTATGGGGTATCAATATGTATTATTTTACCACAAAAATAAGAATCAAACAAAGTGTTGTTTTCACCATGATAACATTAAGCATAATGTGAAACCACGAAATAAAAAATCTTTTCCTTTTTTAGTGACAACAAAAAAAATTGAATACGGATGAAAATTAATAAATCAACAGTACAAAAAAAAAATCATTACCAATTCTATAATTAAAGTATAATTATCAACAAAAGACCCCTTTCTTTTCAAGGTTGCCACAAAATCCTTGAAAATTTGTGTTGAAACCTGAGAAAGCATATTACTTTGGTGTCCATTGTCCTTGGAAAAAAAATTAATTTTGAGAAAAATTAATGGAAATATGCCCAAGGATAGCGGGAGGGCTCAACAGTTTGAACCCTCGTTCCCCTTGATTTTGTTTTCTTTTGTGATCATTTCTTTACATTTGTATTTCTATGATCTTGATGGAACATCCAAACTTTCATTAATTTCTGTATTCTCCCGTCAAAGGAAACATTATTATTGTTTATTTTTTCACTTTAATTCACCCAGGATACAATCAAAATTAAAAGCCTAAACCATATCAGTTCATAAGAATACAAAGAAAATGCTATTATTACTCTATTTTATTGACTGGGTTGGTCACGGGTCAATTATTTCGGGCTATTTCGTTTAAATTTTACCTAAAAGACAAAGAAATTTAAGCTCTGCTCAGCCTTGTGAATAAAATAGAGTAATAATTGAAGTTTTGAAATTCCAAAGATTATTATATGTTTCATATCAGAGTTGACAACTTTTGCAATTTTCACGGGTTTTCCCAATTTTGTTCCTTTATTTTATAATGAATATAATAGGAAACATCAAATAGGTAATTAAAAACCTGATTTCAAAATTTCAAAAATTGGCAGCCCTGATTATTTGATTGATTCATTTGTCTTTTTTTTAAACAATGAATTTATTTCATTAGGAATCAACTTTCCGTCTTAATTTCTGTGACTCATGAAAGCCACAAGAATTTGTTTACTGCATGTAAAACTACATTCAAGGAAGCTTTATAGCTGTGCTTTGTTAAAACAATTTAAAAATGATTTCAGGCCTAGCCCTTACCATGGAGATGAAAGGTATTCCTAGAATTGTCATACATGGACCAACAGGTGTTGTAAGTATTGCTGAATGTTTATCAGGGCAATGGCATATTAAAGGGGGGTTCCTAGGCCCCTCCCTTTTGAAAAAAAACTATAAGATTGTATCTGAAAGTGAAATCACTGAAGCATGACAAGACCTATCTGTGGCAGATCCAGAAATATGCAAACAGGAGGGCATGCAAAGTTAAAAAAATCTTCTGGGATCTCTTGTTTCATACAGTTCCTTACCAAATTTTCCTGTTAAACAGGAAGGCATGGTCCAGCAGGCTGGATTTAAATCTGTCTTTGCCTAGTCTCCTTTTTGGGCAATCATTACCAGTACCTCTCTTTGGTTAGCAAAATGTTTTGGTCTTCTAGACTGCAGTAGTGTACAGAAAAAATAAGAGTGAATCAATAGCAAGCTATTCCCTCAAAGATTTAGTTTTGCTTTACATTTTTAAGTTGTATCCCAATGAAATTTTGAACACTAAAGAAATACGAAGTGACATAACATTAAGAAAAAAACAAATGGGTTGCTGTTGCAGCAATTAGGCAGTCAGGGAAAACAATGATAACTGTTTTATCAGCAACTTCTTACCATAGCCCCTGATATTTGGCAAGAAGTAATCAGTTTCAGGTCTATCACTGAACTATATCTGGTTAAACTTCACCTTGCCTTATTTGTGTTTGACCCATTTTTTTTTTAAATAAAAGAAAACAATAACATTAATCTATTTTGTTTTTTTAGGATTCCATCGTAAAAAGTTCAATTTTATATAGTGAAGAAAGTAGAATTGAAGTAGGTGAGTTAACCTTTTATATTTCAGGCCAGTATGCAGATTTGTATGCCCCATCTATGAAAGTATGGGGAATACAGTGTTTGGGTCCGTTCGTCAATCTCCAGAGGTTTTGAAATTTAATTTGGTTCTGCCAGACCTACTTATGTTTGGGACATATTTTCATATTCATTTCAATATAAATTTGGGGGATTTTCTGCCGGACCTACTAATTTTCTGCCCAAATGTCTGACAGGTCCGACGCATTTCAAAATGACTGCGTCCAAAATCAGGTTTAAGTTAGTATACCATGAAGCAAGTTTGATATCATCAAGAAACTTCACTAAACTTTGTACACATATACATCAGTATATGAACAAACAAAAATTATCATAAAAAAGTACCTGGTTCATCAACCTCATAGTTGATTGATCACAGAAAAAGGGAGAGTTATATTTAGGTTTACCTCAAGGTTGAAGTTACTTTACCACAAGGGAAGAATGGAACATGTATCATAAAACTTTATAAATCATTTTATTCATCATAAAATTATAATCTTGGAATCAACTTCTTGTTCTGGTGATTGAGGGGAAAAAGAAGTTTTGTGAGAATGGGCATTATGTCTTTTGAACATACTTTTGTTGTTTTAAATGAGAGTGTTAAAATAGAATTTTAAGAAAATTTAGAGAGTGTCACAATGTGACTGGGGTTGCAGCAAAAATATTACAAATGAACTATTTCTACTTTTTAGCTCACCTGGCCAAAGGCCATGTGAGCTTATGCCATCACTATGCGTCCGTCATCCGTCGTCATCTGTCGTCCATTAACAATTTCAAAAATCTTCTTCTCTGAAACCAGTGAACCAATTTTACTGAAACTTTCCAGAAATGATATATGTCATGTTGGCAACAAACGATCCTCATTATTATTCGATAAAAAACATGGCCGCTGTTACTAATAATAGAACATAGGGTAAAATCACTTAAAATGGCTTATAACTCAGCAACCATAACAGATAAAAAAAATCCGAAGGATCATAGTTCTTCAGAATTAAAAGCTCCACAAAAGTCTCCATTGGGTCAAAGTTGTCAGATGACCCCTTATAGGGGTTACAGCCCCTTAAAGGTGAAAAATAGCGTTTTTTTCATGTTTTTGGTCTAAAGTATGTAAACTATTGCAGATAGAGAAAAGCGGTTGCTTGCTTAAAAATTCAGCTCATTAAGCTCAACAAAAATCTCCATAAGGTCCAAGTTGTCAGATAACCCCTTTTAGGGGTTACAGCCCCTTAAAGGCGAAAAAGAAGTGTTTTTGGCCTATAGAAAGAAAACTATTGCAGATAAAGAAAAGCTGTTGCTTGCTTATATGTTAAGCTCATTTAGCTCTACAAAAGTCTTCATAAGGTCGAAGTTGACAGAAAACCCTTTTAAGGGGTGATAGCTCCTTTAAGGCGAAAAAGAAGTGTCTTTTAGGGGTAACAGCCCCTTAAAGGTGAAAAATAGCGTTTTTCATGTTTTTGGCCTATAGAATGAAAACTATTGCAGATATAGAAAAGCGGTTGCTTGCTTAAATGTTCAGCTCATTAAGCTCTACAAAAGTCTCCATAAGGTGGAAGTTGTCAGATGACCCCTTTTAGGGGTTACAGCCCTTTAAGGCGAAAAATAGTGTTTTCTGCCTACAGAATGAAAACTATTGCAGATAAAGAAAAGCTGTTGCTTGCTTTAATGTTAAGCTCGTTTAGCTCTACAAAAGTTTCCATAGGGTCGAAGTTGTCAGATGACTCTTTATAGGGGTTACAGCCCCTTAAAAGTTGAAAAATAGTGTTTTGTGCTTATTTAGAATGAAAACTATTGCAGATAGAGAAAAGCTTTTTCTTGCTTAAACATTCAGTTCATTTAGCTTTACAAAAGTTTTTATAGTGTTGACAGCAAGACCAGGTGAGCGATTCAGGCTCCTGGGAGCCTCTTGTTTTAAATTTTTTATTCCATTTATGTCAAGGTGCAAGCTATGGATTAAGTACAGCAATGAAAAACATAATTTTTTATAAAAGAAAATGTCTGCAGAGAATTCCTTTGGGAAATTACTCTTATAATATCAGATTTTTTTACTCAAATACAATTTACAGAGATATTAACTAAAAACATCTCTTTTTAGGTTATACACAACCATGGGACAGTGAATTCAAAGATGATAATATCCATATAGTATATGCTCCTTTGTTGCCTGAAGATGTAGAAAAATTTCACAACCCACCTGAGGGTAAGGAAAATTTAAAATCAAAACGCCTAATGGTTGTTTTTGGCCAGATTCTGCAGTGAAAATGTAGATAAAAAAGGTGAATGTCTTGCAATCATTTTGTGGGGAAAATGTTTACTGAGTTTTGGTATGCAGCATCAGATCAGCATATGGGGTCCTATATTGTGGGATTTGGTAACAAACCTGTTGCTCACCTACTTCCTGTTTAACAAAATCTGGCTATTTTTGTTGATTTCATACCCCCTGCCTTTTTCTAAAAAAAAATCATGGTTGACAAATATAATTCAGGGGAGGTATTTTTTTTTTCATTATGAGTTCAATATGAAGTGGGTAGTACCTTGAGTGTTTGCTAGTAGTATTTCTTGTATCTATTTATATCCACAAGGAAATGAGGATCATCCAAATGTTATGGAAAAAAACAGACATGTATTCATCTTAGAATTAAAATTACAACTATGGTCAATATGTTTGTAGGTTCAGTCACTGAAAAAACAAAGAAATTGTCTGTTTTCACACCTTTAACTCATCCCAAGTGTGTGTATTCTTACATAGTTAAGGTAAGTCTGTCTGCATATGTAAACAAATATTTCTTATTGTGAAAACTGGGTCTATTACTGTGGTTTCATTATAATTTGTGGGGTATCAGGTTTCGTGGTTTTTGTGGGTTGGCTCAATAAAAAGGAAATTTAACATTGATCTATATCCTGAGGACTTTAGAAACATAAATTTAAGAATCCACAAACTTTACTTATACTTTTTCATCAAACCTCAAAAGTAAATGAATCCACAGAAAATGCTTAGACTGTTTGTCTCAGCCTAATTTTTTGTAATTTTGAAACTTCAGATATCAAAATATGCATAGTTATTATCTTCTTAATGAAGATGTGCAGCACATAGTTTTTTGAACAATTTGAAAAAAAAAAATACTGCTTACCAAAATTTTCATCACAAAGAAATGAATTACTACTTAATAATTTAATCACTTATTTTACCCCCTATAGGATCAGTGTTTAGGACATTTATGTTTTTCAGGAAACACCTATTAGCTAGAATATTTTCTTGTAAAACTCAGAAATTCTGTTTCTATGTTGCAGGTCCCTCCTGACAAAGTTTTAGAGGGCAAAGTCAGTAAACCAAAGAACATTTTGTGTAAGCCATTAAGGGAGTACTCTACAATTAGGATTTTTTCACAGTATTGTTTTCATAGGTGGTCCCTGTGAACTTTTTTTTAATGAAAATATTTTATTTTTTTTGGTATTAATATAAGAATTATAAAAAAAAACTTGACCCGTTGTGAATTTTTGTCCCTACAATGTCGACATATGTTTAGAGTTGCTAAGGCAACAAGTACAACAGAGAAACCAAATACTGCACCAAACACAACTACACATGACCGAAGTTTGGAACACCACTTAGTTTGAAATGCAAATAGCAGTTTAAGTGATTTTAAGCACCTGGAACAAAAAGTCAACACCAAGCACATGCAAAAATGAGCTAAATAAATTAATTGTGGTGTGCTACCTAATCTATATACTGGGGAAAAGGCAAAGAAGGGCCAATTGGGCATTAAGATGTCAGAAGTCCACAAAAGTCAAAGACAAAAAAACTGTGTAACTCATGCCTGGATTTTAAATGGTGAAGTATTCAAAAGAAAAATTAGGAAATGTGTTTTTGAAAAAGGAAAATTTAATTTTATGTTCATCCAGCTACTGATTGCTACTTTTTGTTTTTTACACAGTAATAGAGTGTCCCTACGGAGATTATCTATACAGTGTTCTTAACTCCAAACAACTGAAAGAACTACAGAATGATGATGAAATGGCAGCCGATTTAGTCATACATTTGTCATCATACGACATCATACAAACTTCTCAGTATCAACAGTTCATTAAAAGGTAAATATTATCATTACAAAGAACTAAACAATTATTGTCGCCTGCCTTTTACATAAGCAGGGGAGTTTAAAAATCGTTTTTGTCATCTGTTTTTCTGTCCATTTGGCAATATTGGTTTGGAGGCAAAAAAAACTACTTAGAATTTCATGAAACTCTCACACTTTAAATCTTATTAACATTATATTGACATAGTGCATTGGTTTGTTTTAAAGGCTATTATTAGTAACTGCATCAAATAATAGAGGTAATATTACTAAGTTTGAGCCAATCAAATGAGACAACCTTAAATGTCTAATTTTTTTCATATTTCTGTTTTACTTGCATTGTCTAATTTTAGATTTCCAGATTCCACTTACCACCTGTATTTACATGAAAAAACTTCAGGTGTTCATAGTCAATCGTTTATACAGTTCCATGCAGAGCTTAACATGCTCCATCCAGAGATGTTCCCGCTTGTACATATGCCTAGACAACAGATACCAGACCCAGAAGATGAGAAACACATCTTAGCCAAACCGTACTTAAAATATGTGGTCAGGCCTGCTAATGATGAAGGCTTTAGCTGGTATGTAAAAATATTTTAATTTTGACTGAAGTGAAATTCTGTCCTAAAACTATTTTATTACATTAATAAAGTTTCCACAATGCCATTTATTGAAATTCAGAGGAATGATTTAATTATTTTTTAAGTTGAGTAAGTTGGGTTTTTTTTCCTGATGTGTACACAGGAAAAATTTAGACATACGTCTGACGTACCTTAATAAAAACGTGCGTCTGACGTAGTGCATAAAGGTACGTTAAACATACATTTCTAACCGCTGTACGGTAAACGTACACATAAAATCATTGTAAAAACATATGTCAGACGTACATTTTTAAAATGTGTGGTAAACATACGTTTACCATACGTCAGACATATAGTTTCCTAAAATGTATGAAGTTAGTAAGTTATTTAATTAGTTATAGTATAACTAACGAATGATTCCGAATATGAGGAAATATTCAACGAGTGACCGAACAACGCAATAATTCACAAGTGCACCAGACGCACGAGTGAATTATAAAGGTTGTCCGGTCACAAGTTGAGTATTTCCCATATTCGGAATCTTGAGTTTGTTATACTATTTATTGCATATATAAATGTTCAATTAGGGCTTTATTTATGGTTGAATTACAAACATTTTCAGTTGGACTATTTTCATGCAGGCGCAATGGTTTTCGACGTCACAGACGACGTTATAGGTAATGCCGAATAACAGTTAATTAAATGTTCCTGCATTTTTAGTTATTTCACTCAGTGAGATAAACGATTTCTGTTCACTCGGAAATCTCGATATTTCACTGCTATCTATGTAATAATGTGTTTTATTATGAAATAAAAATATTCCCAAAGGGTCATGTGAGCTATTGTCATCACTTTATGTCCATCGTCCGTCTGTCGTCTGTAAACTTTTTAAAATGTTAACTCCTCTGACACCATAAGTCCAATTGAGACCAAACTTGGTATGGTTGTTAATTAGCATTCGGTGCTTAGAACTAATGTGGGGATTTTTGATTCGTCGTAAAACATTGCCGCCGTGGCTAAAAATAGAACATAAGGGTAAAATGCATTTTTTTGCAAATAATTAAAAAATGGCAACAGATATCAAAATTCTGGCAAAAAAGTTAAAGTAATCAGCACCTCAAGATCTACCTACCCTGAAATTTTGAAGAAAATCCAACAACCCATGTAAGAGATTTTTTTGCAAATTTTGCACCTGTTTAGCCAATATCTTGAAAACTATATAAGATATTTGAGAAATTTAAAATGCATATTGTTAAGCACATCAAGATCTACAAAATATGTTATAGGGTCAACGTTGTAGGACCTTTCCTTTGAGGAGTTAGTAAGTAAGTAAGTAAGTAAATGCTTTATCTAAAGAGGGTAACTCAGTTAGTTAATAACTAATCTTCCCTGAGGCCCTCATAAAGTTCATCATACAAAATTACATGAATATAGGTCATAGGATACAATACATGTAATACACAAATTACAAAAAAGAAAAGAGAAAACAATAAAATAAAAGCTCATAATACATTTAAAATATACAAACAAACACACTGCATCAAAATTGATGAACAAGTATCATTTAATATGTAAATGTTAAGGTCCATATTGTACATGTTGACTAAAATTAACATAATAAGTTGTCTAAATTATCTCTTGACTTTGAGTATTCATTAAAAATGATTTTAATTTTATCTTAAAAGTAGCTAGAGTTTTTGAGGAACGTACATTGATTGGAAGTCTATTCCAGAGAAAAGGTCCAGAATAGGAAAATGATTGTTTAAAAAGTTCTGTTTTTGGTTTTGGAATACACAAATCTCCATTTGTTGCATTTCGTAATTGATAAGGATTTTCATTAGAGATGTAGTTTATCTTTCTTGTAAGATACTGTGGGGCTTCATTATTAATGCATTTATGAATTAAAATACATTTATGATACAGAATTCTATTTTCAACTGTCAAAAATTCTAACTTTTTAAAAAGAGGAGCAGATGGGGCTAAAAAGTCAGCATCTAAAATCAGTCTGACAACTCTTTTTTGGAGTTTTGCAATACGATTTAAGTTAACTGCACTAAGTTAAGTTATTTAAGTTATTGCCCTTAGAACGTAAAAATTGAGCATTTTAAAAGCATTTCCTCATTACATTGAAAAAGTTAATTCCTCTGACACTTTAATTCCAATTGGAACCAAACTGAGTTTTGTTGCTTATAATTAGCATTAGGTGTATGGAACTGATGTGGGGATTTTTGATTGGTTGTAAAACATGGCCACTCGGGCTAAAAATAGAACATTGGGTTAAACTGCATTTTTTTGCAAATAACTCAAAAAGGGTGACAGATTTTTTAATTTTGATTGAGAACAAAAGTGATCAGCACCTTAAGATCCACTATATTGTCAGATTACCCCCTAATTTAACTTATGACCCTTTCATTGTCAAATAGATTTTGCCTAAAAATCTTTACTTCAGGCACATATGTCAGGTGAGCGATTCAGGCTCCTGGGAGCCTCTTGTTCATCATACCATGAAAATTGGTACCCACAAAAATAAATTAATCCACAGTATTAATGGTAGGGGCTAATGAATTTGCATGGGTGTTCTACATGGCTGATAAAGATACAAGTCAATTGAAGGTAGCGATGGGGCATTCACACAAATTAGCTTGCTCACCTGCATGAAATTAAGTTTTGCTGTTTTCCATTGTGATTTTTTAAATTGCCATTTGCTAACGTTGGGTGCGTCATATACACTTACGGTATTTTACATTGCTTTATCATCTATTAACTGTTACCTTTCCAAGGTTGTAGGTTTTCTCCAAGACTTGTAAAAATCATATAAAATGTATTTAGGAATATGTATTTCTGCTTTTAATTTTCTTACAATTGAATAATTTTGTAATCTGTCAAATAATGGTTCCATTGTATTTTACAATAGGGAGAGCTGTGTAAAAGAGGGCTTCCATGAGAAATCCTTAGAAAAAAGAACAATGAATAAAGAACTCTTGAAAATCTGCAATGAATTTAAAGAAAATGTTTTATCAAAGAGAAAAGCTAAAGAAGGTATGGTTAAGTATATTGTAGTATAATGATATCTGACTTTTTATGTCACCTGCAAGGTGTTGCAGAAAGAAGCAAAGAGGCACCAATGGGATATTTGAGTTTCAAAAGTCTGAAAGGGCAATGACAAAATAAGTAAACATGAATGAGAACAGCATGAAAAAACAAACATAAAAACACAAAAACAACTGAACAAAAATCAACAACACGAACTTAATGCTATAGCACACAGAAGAATGTATCTATAGGTGTTATTTTGGCAACATTTGGCATCATCACAAAACAAACAGACAGACAGAAGAATGAAGCTGAGCTGTAACTTGAATTATTATGACAAAAATATTGAATATTGCAATTTATTATTTTTGAAAAAAAAAAAAAAAAAAATTATAAGTATAAAATTTTGAATGTTGCCTCTAAAGCCATGCTTTGGGGAAAATTAAGAGAAAGTGATAGAATCATACACATGTTGTTAATCTATTGTGTTTGTTTCATTCATACAAGCAGTAAAACAATTACAAGAAAACCAGCAGGCATCTTTGCATGCTATTTTCCATTTTAAGGAGGTTTGCTCCTTATATTTTGGAATTTTTGTCAGTTTTTTTAGATCCTCAGTTTTATCCATCTAATTTGCTTGAAATAATTTGCCCATGAGTCCTTATTTCTTTTTATTATTAAAAAGGGTACACTAAATATTAAGTTGACAATTTTCCAAGAAATTCTATTTTCCAATCAGCGGCAATGCAAAAGTAATGAAATCTTTAGAGAAAACCCTTTTCCTGCCAAGACTATAAGCGCTAATAGCATGAAAATGAGCACATGGACCTACATCCTTTTCTTGCTTATTTTGATTGTTTGTTGATATTCTTGAAAATAAACTTTGACCATTTTTATTTACTGCAAGATAGAGGAGCAAAGCCCCTTAATATTTTTTATTGCCCTTGTTTTAAAGATGCTGAGTCATGATAATGAGATGTGGAATAAATGTACACAACACTGCCTACTCATTCAAGCAGCAATTAAAAAAGACCACAATGAAAAATAGCCAGCAGCCTTCAATGAGGCCAATAGGCACTGCTTGCTATTTTCTATTGGCCCATGGTAAAAATAAAATGTATACAATTTAAATCCAGTCTTGAAATTTTTCTTTAAATCAAGATTCAATTTTATTCAAAATAACTCAATTTTGAACATGATTTTCCATCTTGTTTTTATGCAAAATTATTAAAGACTATTCTTTTATAAAATTACAATAATTTGGCTACAAAATAAGGTACATGTATAAAGTAACAGGCTTTGAAATACTTTTTTTAGGCAAATAGGGCCTTATTGCATCCCATCCTTTACATGTGATATACATTTTCCAATTTATTTCAATAGTTCTACAAGAGATTGATTATTAATTTGAATGATTTTCTGTAGGTCCAAAGTATCCAGAGGTGGTATTTTTAGGGACAGCTTCCTGTCAACCTTCAGTGTACCGAACTGTGAGCAGCTATCTAGTACATTTAGAGTAAGCATACCTATGGTTTTAGCCACATTTCAGAAAGTAAAAATCCTAGTTATGAATTAGTAAATGGTGGGTGGGCTAAGAAATATATTGGTAACAATTTAATCAACAGCCGTTCATATATACATGTGCATCAGTATGAACAAATTTCATTATCAACTTATACCTCTCACATCATTTCATGGGTCATTTATTGCATTATTCCATTGCATTATATCATGGGTCATTTATTGCAGAAACAAGAACATTTTTAAGGCATGGCATCATGTCATTTGGACACATGATTGTTACATGTACATACTTGTTTAAAATAAGGGAATCATAAAATCTAGAATGAATATATAACCCATCTCACATCTTCAGCATCAGATTTTTGTGGGCTACGACAAAAGTTGTGAAATAGATAATCTTTTGTCTGTCTGTCCATCTGTTTGCATTCCTCACACTCCAGGCTCAGGTTTACCTTTATTTTTAAGTTACCTAAAAGACAGAGAAACTTAAGCTCTGCCCAATATGGCAAACAAAGTAGAGTTACACATTTGTTTTATAGTAAAACCTGTCAAAACTGAACCATGAATACACCAGAATAATTTAAGAAAAAATATGGAGTAAATGAACATGAGACCACAACACATATTATGTTAACTCCAACCGCAATTAATTTTTATGAGCTATATGGCCATTTTGGAAAATTATTCCTGTTTTGGTTAACCCAACTGGATTAAAAGTCCCTTCAGATTTCTATACATTTTAAATCTGTACAAACCAAGATGTGTCAATACCAAACCAATTATTTATTGGATTCATTTATTTTCGTGGGTACCAATTTTTGTGGTTTGGTGAAAAAGTATCAGTTTGTTGATTCTTAAATTTGTGGTTCTTTAGTCTGCAGCATGCACACCTATGTTAAATTTACTTTTCGTGGGATATCAAATTTTGTGGTTAAAGGCTACCCATGAAAACCACGAAAATTAATACCCCACGAATGATAATGAAATCACAGTATTTTTTTTTCAGTGCTAATACTAGTTTGATAATGGACTGTGGAGAAGGAACAGTAAGCCAGCTAGAATATTTGTATGGAGATGAAACTGATGAAGTTTTGTCCAAAGTCAAAGTCCTGTATCTATCTCATCTGCATGATGACCATCATTTTGTAGGTTTTTTACTCTCAAATTTAAAGTGGGGGATAGATAATTTAAAGGATGGATATCTGTATCTTTGTATTTATGCATATGTTACATTTCAGAAAATTTGAGGTGTTATATAGGACTGTCTATATATCTCCTAAGCCCATTGGTACCTCTGCTTCTCCCAAAACATCTTAAACTGATAGTTTTTATCAAAGTGAATATGAAGAAATAAAACCATATAGAGATGTGTAGGAGGAGATTTCGTTGGTGTAAGATGTTGTTCAGGGGAGATAATTAGACAAAGCGATGTGCATAAAGAAACTACCATACTAGTGCTTGATAGAATTTGATAAAAAATTCTATTATTGAAGAACATCATATAAGAACTTGTCATCACTTTCAGATATAATTCAGGGGAGATAATTTGAATGTATCATTAAACGCTACACAATTTTGCCATCCAGTAGATCTTGAAAAATCTCGCACTATAAAAATGAATAGACTGAATGATAAAAATTTTGCACCTTATGAATGAAAATAAAATAACAAAAATTTAATCATTTAAGCAATGTTTATTTTACAGGGTATGTCAGGATTGCTTATGAGAAGAAAAGAAGCTTTAAAACGCTTAGGAAAAGATTACAAGCCATTGTTAATTATTGCTCCTGTACAGTATGCAGACTTCCTCATGAAGAATGAAGAACACTTCAAAGTTAGAAAGATCAAAGAGCTTTTAAGGTAAATACATGTAATACCCCTATTTACCTTTATCAGATCTAGTAACAAATTAAAATGACAACAAAGTTCCAGACAATAAATTTTGCTACGTCTATTCAAGACTCATCAGAGGCGCTCTACCAAAAATATTGAAAATGCCAAACACTATATGATTATGAAGAGCATAGAACTATAAAACCAAAAATACCAAACTGATCGACAATCCATCTGTCCTTCTGTCACACAAAGTCAATGTAAGGCGATAATAAAAATAATTCCTAGATTGTCATTCAAATTTCATGAAAATATGGAGTGGGTGAATTTTATTTTTTATTTTTTGTCCATTTTGATTAAATTTTCTGTCATTTTGAATGAAATTGACAAAAAATGAACATAATTTGCTAAAAAATCAAAATATATATTTTTGAGGCAGCTGAAAAAATCAGGACAGGAAGGGATGAGAATCTAGGATATTTTTTATATAAGCCTTCTGCAGGTTATATGAAAAGTTTAAAAGTTGCAGGAATTGAAGATGTGTACCTTTTGAATTTATCTGCCTATAACTTCAAAATCTTTGATTTAAAGCATGACAATGATATCAGTCTTTTGGCATGTGTTACTATAGTTACTGTAAAAGTGCAATTTTAGATGTCTTCACTAGCCTATGGATTCATTTATTTTTGTGGAAACCAATTTTTGTGGATTCCTAAATTAGTGGTTTTGAAGACTTTGGCATAGAGATTAATGTTAAATTTCCTTTTTGTTGGTAAAGGCAATTCACAAAAACCATGAAAGATGATACCCTACAAATAATAATGAAACCACAGTATATGAAAATAAAAAATAAAAGAGTTCATGGGAATATGAACTACATGTATTTATAATTTTGTTACACATGAAATTGGAAAAACATGAAAGTGAAAACCATGAAAAACTCAAGAACATTGAGTGCGCTTAAATTGACAACAGTAAATATTATTATGTTACCAGTATTTCATTTCAATTTTAGGATGATACCAACACAATATCTGATGAAGGCCCCATATCTACTTGAAGAGAATATAGAACATTATCCAGAGATAGCTGATTTGGCTGTTAATTCCCTGAACTGCAAGGAGGTAAGACCACAGTTGCATCCCTAAAAGGAGATTTATTTATTAAAGCAAAAACCTAAGCATATCTATACCCCCTGGCAAACAAAGTTTTAAGGGTATAAATCAATCCTTGCTGTCTGTCCACAAGCCTTGCAAGCACAACTCCTTCTTAACTGGTTAATGGGTTTTTATACAACTTTACATGAAGAAAGTCCATCATATGGAGTTGTGTATGAAGAAATTTCATTGGTCTCAGTCATCATTCAGGGGAGACAATTAGACTTTATTTATTTTCCAATTGTGGTGTGGGGATAACCTTCTGCAAGTACTATCTTTTTTGTACCTTGTATAAAGCATAAATATAGGCAATGGAAAAGTCACACTTTATAATGTGTAAAAGTGCAGAAATATGATTGCACACACATATAGATGTATATAGAAATGAAATTGAAAAACTCTATAGAAAATACCTAAAACTTTAATGTAAATAAAACATTTCATAATTAGATGTAAAGTTTTCATTTTATCTATCTCCCTGACAATATTTTGTGATTAGCTTAACCTGAAGTGACCTTTCCTGACTGTTTGTTGTCTAATTATTTATTATTTTTGTAGGTTTTAGTGGTTCCAGTATTACACAATAAACATGCCACAGGTCTGATTCTTACTCATAAATCTGGATATAAGATAGTGTATTCTGGTGACACTATGCCTTGTCCTGCCTTGGTTGATACAGGTAAAATGTCTTAGCCTGAACATAGGATATACATTTTGTGACAAAATGAACATAGGGAGTATTCTTTTGATTAGATCTAGTTTAATCTTAAAATACCTTAGTATCATTCAAGAATGATTGTTTTTACAATATTATGTTGAATCTGTAAACTTTCTCCAATCTTTACTACTGGTAATTTGCATTTTTAGACAAACTTTGTACAATATAAACTCAAAAATAAAACAGGTGAAGCATTACTACCAGCTTTCTAGAAAATAACTATAAAATTTGGCTCTCTGTCCATCCACTCCTCTAGAATTGGTTTTTGGGGTGTTACTTATGAACACATTGACATAATTTCATGAAGCCTTTACTTATTGTTACTTATGAGCTATTGATTTTATTGTCAAAAAGTAAAGGATCAAGATCACATCGGTATATTTGACAGTGGACATTGTATTTCTTGTTAGGTAAAAGAATTTATTCAATTTCAGGCAAAGATTGTGACTTGCTAATACATGAAGCAACTCTGAGTTCAAATTTAGCTGACAGAGCAAAACGGGGAAGACATAGGTAACTGAAATACAATAAATATGCATTGTTAGCTTACACAGGAATAGTTTTATGGATTATAAACTCCATCAAGTTCAGTGTCCATCCATTAAAATTAAAATTAAAAATGTGCAATGGAAAACAGCAGCAATTTTCAATGTGACCAGTGGATGTTGCTTTTCACCTTGGTGTTGGCCCAAGATCCAAGATATACTGTACATAAATCAAAACCAATCCTAAAATTATTATAGAGAGGCCCCTTTATGGACATAAACCTAGATCTAAGATTACAAAAACAAACATCAGCTAAAAATAAGATTCATGCAAGATATTAAACACAGTTTTTCTATCATTATAGATACAAGCACACAGCATGAGTGCCAATTGGGGATAAACACTATCTATAACTAGTTGGTGTCAACATGAGTTTTGTTGCCTAAACAACTATTTTCAAATTTCTACTGAGTTGTAAGTGTGTCTTAAATTACACTGGTGCCATTATCCAAATAAATAACATTTCTTTTTTGATGTTTTAGCACATTTGACGAAGCTGTAAAAGTTGGACAGCAAATGAGGGCAAAATTTATAATGTTAACACATTTCAGTCAAAGATATGAGAAATTTCCTGTATTTGATCATAGGCAGTATAACGAAAAGATTGGATTTGCATTTGATTTGATGAAGGTGAGTTAAAAAAAAATCTAAATGTGGACATTTTCACAGGGTGATATTCAATATTTTCTAAGGTTAACCTTTTACATGGTGGGGGATTAATTTGTTGCATTTGATTTGATAAAAGTATGTTTAAACATGCAGCAAAAATGGAAATTTTCATAAGATGATATTTTCATGATTTACAACGTTTTACACAAGGATAAATTAAGGGTTTTAAAAGTTATATAATATATATATTTTTCATTCTTCCTTTATGTTGTGTGATAAATTTGTAAAAAGAATTGTGTTACCCTTAGAATTTTAATTAAATTGCCTCAGGACACCTCCTTTGCAGGCATTTTTGAACAACCTAAAAATTATACTGTAAATGTACTTATTTTTGTTAGGTATTTATTTTTGTGGATTTTGCAGTCGGGTATTTTTCATGAAATTAAGTACACGTGAAATAAAATAAATAGAATAATAACAGCAAACGCGAAATTAAGTACCAGTAAACAGGGATGAAATCAGAAAATTCGTGAAAATAAGTACCTGCCAAAATAAGTACAGTGAAAACTGTTCAAACCCAACCCTGACAAAACCGAATTGCACAGCAAACTGAACAAATTCCCAAGTCCCATAGAATTTTTAATAGAATATATTGTAATTTAACCTGTTAAAACCGAATACTGTCCAAACCGAATACCGAACTGTTTTTTATTCCCTTTGTTTCATTAATCTTGTTATAAAAACTTGTCTTTACTGAACTCATCAGAGCAAAAGGATTAATCTTTTGTACAAACAAATTTAACATGCCAGTGTTTTACAGTACATACCGGTACTTATTTGTAAATAATTTGATGTCTATTACTCAATAACATCTGTTTTCTTTTCAGGTTAAACTCAGTGATGCTGAAGTAATGTCAGAATTACTTGATTCGTGTAAACAAATATTTAAGCGTGCAGTAGAAGCAAGTCAGCGAAAAGAACTAAGAATAATAGCAAAATCAAAAGACAAGAACTTGATAACAAATTTTAATATAGGGAACAAAAAACTTTTAATGAACATATCTAAAAGGGATAAAGAAAACTCATCATTGGTGAATTCTTCTATAAACAAAAAAGTTATGAAAGAACTAAAGAAAAGAAAGAAAACATCATGAGACGACAAATAAATTATTAAATGACAAAAAAGGAAAAGATAATGGGTAGTACCATAAAAGAAAAGAAAACTTGTGAATGAAATATTGAACGTTTAAGGAAGAATATGTATTGTGGGTAATCAGGCCATGTGCTCTTGGCTTTATCAATTAGTAATATGTGTAATAAGTTCCAAACACAATAGATAGGAGTGGATGATGACATTCTCATTCACAACAGGAGAAGCCACTGTGTTTACTCATCATAGAACATAGAATGGCCAGTGCCGGCTAAACACAGTCAAAAGTATCAAAGGCATTGCCCACTGAATATCTGCATTGCAATGAACTGTCAAAAGAATGCCTAGAACGTCATATTGTCTAGGGCACTGAGTATCTGTGATATGAAAGACCATATAATCTACACAAAGTGCTAATGAAAGTTGTAAATCTACATTACATGTATATTATACCCCCACTCGTAAGAGAGGGGGCTATATTGCAATCACCTTGTCCGTCCGTCTGTCCGTCTGTCTGTCCGTCCGGTTCAATTTCTCTGCTTCTACTGGATGGATTGATTTCAAATTTAGTACACAGCTTCAGCATGATGAGTTACACCATGCCTCCCCAATCCAGGTCAGTCCATCATCTACTTCCTGTTTTCTGAGCCGACTTAGACTTTTTTGGGGTAAAAAATTTGAAATGTGAAATTTTTCGTAACAGATTTCTCGGCTTTTACTGGATGGATTGGTTTCAAATTTGGTACACAGCTTCAGCATGATGAGTTTTACTGTGCCTCTACTTTCCAGGTCAGTCCATCATCTACTTCCTGTTTTCCGAGTTGACTTAGGCTTTTTTAGGGTAAAAAATTTGAAATGTGAAATTTTTCGTAACAGATTTCTCAGCTTCTACAGGATGGATTGGTTTCAAATTTGGTACACAGCTTCAGCATATTGAGTTATACCGTGCCTCCCCTTTCCAGGTCAGTCCATCATCTACTTCCTGTTTTCCAAGCCAACTTAGACTTTTGTTTGGTCAAAAATAGACAATTTTTCGTAACAGATTTCTCGGCTTCTACTGAAGGGATTGATTTCAAATTTGGTATTCAGCTTTAGCATGATGCATTGTATTGTGCCTCTCCTTTCCAGGTCAGTCGGTCATCTACTTCCTGTTTTCTGAATGGTCGAGTGGGGGTATGCTTAGCACGACTTAGTGCAACCCCTTGTTGTTATAAAAACTGTCTATGTATGTCAAGAATTACAGTGTAAATTTCATGAAACTGTTCATAAGTTAGCTTGCAGCTCAATTCTTTATTGTTTATAATTATATTGTTGAGATTTTTATTGTTTAAAAAAAATATATTACATATAAATTGTTTTTTAAATATGAATTTAGACTGTGTTGTTTTATAAATTTTAACTAGAAGCTACCAGGAGCCTGAATCGCTCACCTGATTTATAGTGCTTCTTACCTAGTTCTATGTATAACATGAAATAATCTTGCTGATAGTAGATAAAGTTTAAAATGTTACAAAAAAATTTTGAAAAGAAGATTTAAAAGTAATATATTAACCTATAGCCTAGGATGGTGTAGTGGTTACAACCTCTGTTCTGTTAGCTAGGCGCATATGCCGTAGATGTCCCAAATGTTGTGAGTTCGATCCTTGCTGAGGGCACTCAAAAAATCAAAATCTGTTTGTCAGATGATTTTCAAGGTTGAAATTACAGTAACATTGTTTGATTATATACTAGACATTCAACCTAAATCATTTATGTACATCTCAAATAGCTGAACAACTTTTTCCCTAACTTTTATGGTTTTAAAGAAAGTGTGGAAAAAATCCAAGTTATGAAAATTCTTCATGCACATCTACATATAATGTACTGCATTCATGTAATGTTTCATCAAAATCCCTTGAGCGGTTTAGGAGGAGTTGCTCTTAGGAGGTCTACCATTAAATACCATATTTAAATAGTTTAAAGTCCAATTATCTCCCCAGAATAATATCCAAGCAATGAAAATTCTTCATGCACATCTACATACAATGTATAATGTACTGCATTCATGTCAAGTTTCATCAAAATCCCTTGAGTAGTTTAGGAGGAGTTGTGCTTAGGAGGTCTCCCATTAGATACTGTATTAAAAAAACCTAAGTCCAATTATTGCCCCTGCATGATATCCGAGAACAATGAAAATTCGTCATGCACATCTCCATATGATGTACTTCCTCCATGTAAAGTTTCATCAAAATCTGTTGAGCAGTTTAAGAGGAGAAGCACTTACGGGGTATGTCGACAGAAGTGATGGGTGATTCCTATATACCCCCCAAACTTTGTTTGTAGGGGTATAATTATGTGCTATGGTAAGGAGAACTGAAGTTACATGTAAAACAAGAGTGATCTTGTGCGCCTATGAAAGGTTATGAACTGTTTAATTGCCAGTGATCAATTTATTATAGACCATATCCAGTGAAGAACATCAATGCAATTACTAGTTAGTAGAACAGTTTCCCGTGTTTAAGATGTATGCTTTTTTTATGCCCAATCTACGAAAGTAGAGGGGCATATAGTGTTCGGGTCTTTGCGTCCGTCCGTCCTTTCGTCCATCCCAAATCCCCACTTACTGACAAATGCTACATCAATCATATTGGTACAGTAGGTGCATCTAGTGATGCTAAGCACAATGCATGCTTCAGATGCTGGATGTGACCTATATTTTCCACATGAATGACCACATCAAGAAGAATGGTTAAAGTCTATTACCATTTACTGACAAGTGCCACAGCAACAATATTGGTATGGTAGGTTAACCTAGTGATGCTTAGCACAATGCATGCTTCTGATGCTGGCTGTGACCTATATTTTCGTATGAATTGCCACTTAAAGAAGAATGATTAAAGTCCATTCCTTCTTACTGACAAGTCGATAGCAACAATATTGGTATGGTAGGTGCACCTAGTGATGCTAAGCACAATGCATGCTTCAGATGATGGATGTGACCTATATTTTCCGCATGAATGACTTCTTAAAGAAGAATGGTTAAAGTCTATTCCCAATTACTGACTAGTGCCAAATCAACAATATTGGTATGGTAGGTTCACCTACTGATTGCAGGAATAAATAAATGTTGGGAGATGGGGCATTATGTCTTTTGGGCATATTCTTGTTTTAGATATGGTGAACTTGTACATCAGATTACTTCTCAAATGTACACTTTGTTTTTAACCACTATCTTAATTCATGTAAATTCTAAAACCTAAGGTTTAACTCCCTCCATCCTAGTTTTGCCCTTAGCTATATATATTTGGATTTTGTTTGGTTTTATGCATTTTGAACATCTTTTCAATTGTGGATTTCCTTTGTTTGGGATCTAGTGCTGCTGATGAGGAATAATTTTCCGAAATGGCCATAACGTTACAGCTAATAATAATTAATTGCAGTTGGAGTTAACATATGTGTTGTATAGTCTCGTGTTCATTTACTCCATATCCTTTCATAAATTACTCTATGACAAATGTTAATTCAGTTTGTACAAGTAAGTGAACATGAAGAAAAATAAGGAAAATATTTTTGAAAGTTTTATTCTAAATTTAAGGTGGTTCTTCCTTCTTAATCTCCTTCTTAGGGGACTTCTTAGGGCTTTTGTAGGTTCTTCCAAATGGGCAAATTTGTTTATTGAGACATTCAGAACACCTCGAACCTACAGGTAAACAAGTCTGTTGTCCAAAGCCTACCATCAGGTGATTAATCTCTGACCATAATTCTCTGAAAATATAAAATGTTATAAATATGAAAATGATACTAAACTCATAAAATCTGATGGTCTGCACAGTCAGTGGCGGATCCAGGGGGGGGGGGGGGGAGGGTTTCGTCCGAAATTTTAAATTTTTTTGTGTAGATTTTCAGCAAAATTGGTCTGGAACCCACCTTTGGCCCACAGAATCCAATATGTGTAACCCCCCTTTCGAAAATTTTTGGATCCGCCCCTGACAATCAAAACAAAAACAAAACAATGAAATGCCTTTGAAATAGCCGTAGACAGAATTTGGAAAAATCAGGATGTCAAATATGACCATATAAAAGAACTGGATATCCAAGTTAGACCAGAAATCATGAACAGAAGGGCAAGAAAGATGAGACAACAGAGATGGACATTCATGTGTATGGGCCTTATAGGTCTGGGCTTTTAATTGTTCTTTCAGTATCCTAAAGTTAAAGGAAGACATATTGAATACAAGATTTGGCAAGCTCTGAAAGTATTTTTGTCACACCTAATTGATGTGTCACTTCATGATCATCTGACAATTACTATATTTATGTTCAGGATTAAACTACAGACCCTCATAGATGGATACTTCTTTGAATTTCTTCAAATAGTTATTGTAGCAGCACTGATTTATGAATGGTAATCAAAATCAATTAAAATCATTAAGCCCTATAATTATTCCACACAGCTTGTAGTTAAAATCAAAAGCATATATTTAGAAACTGCTGAACTCTGTCTGTCCATCACACAAAGTTTTGGTCTGTATTTTCCAATTTTCAAGAAAGGGTATAAAAAAAATAAAAATAAAAAGCTAGGCCGAGTGCAGCATGATACGACCGCAACATGTTGAAAGAAGTAGAGGTACCAATGGGGTATCAGAATGTCAAAAGTCCGACAGGGCAGAGACAAGACCAGTAAACACCAACAAGAACTGGACAAAAACAGACAACATGTAAAACATTGAAGCACAAAATAACTGAATATCAATGAACAACGTGAACTCCAGTCGTAACTAGAGTGAACTCAGGTGCTCCGGAAGAGTAAGCAGTTCCTGCCTGCTTCATGTACATTTGGGGCAAAATATGGATTGTCAAAAACTTTGGACACATGCAGCCCAGTGTGGACTCACAAAGCTTTTTGACACATGCATTCTTTGGGGGACTTTGAATTGCTTATTCAAATTTTGTTTATACTAATGTACATTTATATAGTCTACACCAACCTTCAAGGAAAACTCTAAATGCAGGGGCCAGAAACCCCAAATGCAATACCAACCTTCCTTAAGTGGTTACAAACATATAACAATTGGTTTACTATAACAAGTTATCACACGGAAACCAAAGTGTCTACAGACAACAACGACATCGCCATAACATAATACCACTGCAAAAAATTGCAGTTGTATAAAAATAGATGAAAATTAAAAACAACTAATATATGTATTAATCAATCATCATGAAGTGAGGAAAAACATCGTATCACAAATGTCATCAAACCCGGATTATTACAAACAATTTGTTGATGGGAGCTTTGACGAACATTTAAAAGAACAAAAAGAAACTAATGGTAAAACGTCATCATGGGGTACTGAGGCAGAAATTTTTGCTGCTGCAAATGCATATCAACGAACTATAAAGGTATACAAAAGAGAAAAGTCAGATATCTCCATACTAACATTTGAACCAAATGACCAATCAACCAGTTCAACTATACATATTTTACTAAATAATAGCCACTTTAATTTACTGAAACCTAAAATGATTAGTAAAAGAACAGAAAAAGATAACCCTGACATCACATCAAATAATTATACAGTGCCATGTATTAGTCCTTGTGGTGTTCGACATGACCGAAATATCAAATGGAAAGAACGAGAATAATTGCACCAGGAAGAATACAAGAGAGGAGAAAACACAAACAAAACAAATAACAGTTGAAACTACACATATGCAAAAACCAGCTCCGTCAGAAGAAATTATTACAAACCTATCTTCGAAAACTTTATCACCAGAACAACTTTCACTTCTACTAAAAGGTTTTACTTTTATTCCAACAAGAAACAAAATTGATGTAACACAATTACTCAGTGATCTAGCAGAGTGGGAACGGCGAATGAGACTCACTGAATACTTCTTTGAAAAGAACGAAACAAATGATGATAAAGATGACAACTTGGAAGAGAAGGAATGGCTGAACAAAAAGAGCACATTTACTCCTCAACCTGGAAGGGACAAATGGCTGGATATGTATATTGACGTAGTGAAAGAGGAGATACAGTACACCAAGAGACATACCATGACTGATCACCGTGATAGTGGTACACCACTCTTAGAGACATAACAAATATCTTTTTTGTGGTTAAAGATTTTTCAAAAATTCTTTTTGGAAATTGTTCTGTATAATCATTCCTTCAAAATGTAAAAAGAATTTTTTAAAAATCTTTAACAGCAAAAAAGATATTTGTTATGTCTCTAAGAGTGGTGTACCACTATCACGGTGATCAGTCACGGTATGTCTCTTGGTGTACTGTACTTCAAAGTATCAAGTCAAAAGTAGACAAGAACATTACGCCAGCGGAAAACAAAGCATTGAAAGATCTATTATTTGATGATGATATAGTTATAAGACCGGCCGACAAAGGATCTGGAATTGTAATCGTAGACAGCAAGGATTATATGTCAAAACTAGAAAAAGAAGTCACAGACGATGGGTCTTACAAGAAAATGGAAACAGAGAATGAAGGTACAGATGTAGCTCTTAAAAATGTTAAAAAAGTAGTAAACAAGATGTATAGGAATGGCCAAATATGCAAAGACCTAAGGAAATATCTGATCCCAAAGTACTGTCACCCAGGAAGACTTAAGGGAAACCCAAAACTTCATAAACAAAACAAACCATACAGAACAATTGTAAGCGGTATAGGAACACCCACAGAAAAGATGGCTGGGCTAATGGAGAAGGAGTTAAATGAATATGTTACTAATACACCCAGTTACTTGAAAGATACAACTGACTTCCTAAACAAATTAAACAAAATTAATACACCACTTCCAGAAGACACAATTCTATTTTGTTTTGATGTGGTTAAGCTGTATCCATCAGTTCCAATTAAAGAGGGTTTAGATGCATGTAAAGAAGCCCTAAACTCAAGATCAAATCCCGAAATTAGCACAGAAGCAGCCTTGGAACTAATTGAAACTGTTTTGAAGAACAATATATTTCAATTAGGAAGTAAGAAATTTCTACAAACAGATGGTATAGCTTTAGGATCAAAACTTGGGAAAAACTTTGCTTGCACATACATGAGAAAATGGGATGAAGAACTAATGAAGAATACCTACAGACCCTTTTTTTACAAACGCTTCATCGATGATGGGTTTGGAATCTGGACACATGGAATTGAAAAACTAGAACAGTTCGAATCATTTGCAAACAATATTCATCCGAACATACAAGTCCAACTAAGATGGAATACAAAACAAATTGAATTTCTGGACACATTGGTAATACTTGAAAATGGATGCTTAAAAACAGATTTATATGTAAAACCAACTGACAAACACTTATACAGTATGTAAATGTGAAATCGAACCATCCGAATAACACCAAGAAAGCTATTCCATACGGTCTGGGAATTAGATTGAAACGAATATGTAGCAACGAAAATGACTACAAACGACACAGAGGAGAACTGAAACAACAGCTAAGGAAACGAGGATATAGCTCAAAACACATCGAAACCCAACTGGCAAAAGTAGATAAACTAGACAGGAGCGAATTACTCAAATACAGAAATACACATGTAGGAAAACAAAGAAAGACAGAGTACCAATGGTACTAACTTACAGTAAACATCTTCCCAATGTCCATCAAATCATTAGAAAACATATGGGAATTTTACACAAATCAGAAGAAATGAGAGAAGTTTTCAAAGACCCCCCACTAGTTGCATTTAAAAGGGACCAAAATTTAGGGGACATATTGGTTCATGGTAAGCTCAACCGAATAGAGAGAAAGAAGACCGTAACTGAGCCTGTAATTTGTGGTTGCGAAGTATGCCTTAAATTTTCAAAGAAAAAAGAACTGAATATCAATAACCGGGTTACTATACCTTTAAATACATACTTTGGATGCAAAACCAGGAATCTTGTGTATGGCATATTCTGCAAAGAATGCAACCGTATTGTCTATGTAGGAGAAACGGAAAGATCAGCACAGGACCGTTTAAAGGAGCATCTCGATGACATCCGATTGAAAAGAAGGAAGAGTGTAGCGGATCATTTTAATGATCATGGACTTGGAAAGGACAATGTTGAATTTATGATAATAGAAAAATGTATATCAACATCGAAATATTACAGACAAATCAAAGAGCTCCAGTGGATCGAAGAACTAGACACCATAACACCAAGGGGAGCCAACGTCAAGAAGAAGATGGGAATCCTCTGGAGTGAGTTCCAATAAGGCAATTTGGCATCAAAAAGAAAGTGACTTTTGGTGTAACGTTACTAACGTCAACTATGACGTCATCACCTACCAACAGAACACACACATGATAACAATGGATGAAAGTTAAAGATGTAGTCAACTAAGAGGACAATCAACCCCAGAGGAAGGCATTCCTGCCGAAACATCGGGACTTAAATAGCCGATATTTAATAAATAACTAATATTTGATAAATGATTTTTTATCATGTATGTACAAGTACCTTGGAAGCCATTCCTCTAAACTTTTTCTTGTGTCCTCTGGTTGTTTTGTTTGTTTTCTGTGCCATCCCAGCCTATTGGAGATTCTATGTACATGTGTGTCCACTCCTATACCCAGAACTTCATTCCAAGCACATTTCATTACAAGGTATGCCATTTTTGGACCAACTCCGGGCAATTTACATAAATCTTCGACAGTTTTAGGAATGTCATTGTTATACTGGTCCTGTAGTATTTTACTGGTCTTCTTGATGTATTCAACTTTCCTCTGAAAGCAAAATAAAAGATACAGGTTTAATTTTAAAAAAGAATGCATTTGAACAATGAATTGAATGGAATGGAATTTAAAGATATTAAATTGATTTTTGGTATGTGAGTGTACTATGATGAGTTAATGGAAAAGTTGTTTAGTTCTGGTCTGCTGATTGGCCCTTTGAACTTTGAAATTCACAGATATACAGTTTTCTACACTTTTTAGCTCACTTGATGTGAGCTATTGTCATTGTAAGGCGTCCGTTGTCCGTCCGTCGTCTGTTTACTTTTCTTCAATAAACTGTTAACACAGAGACATGTCTCGCCTGTCGCAACTGGACACAGTATAAAATGAAGTAAAAATCCTCCTTATAAGTACATAAGTAAAAAGTAAAAAAGTGTAAAATCTCAAAGTCAGTAGACTGTGACTGCAGGATCATACAGGTGAAATCCTTTAAAAACTGACCTGTACTGATGCTGATGCAACTGCATACCAAATATCAATGGTGTAACATAACTGCTTCATGTTAAACAGACTTAAGAAAAAAAAAGGTTAACCTCGGCCAAATCAGTGTAAAATTTCAAAGTCAGTAGACCGTGACTGCAGGAGCACACAGGCGAAATCCTTTAAAAACTGATCTGTACTGATGCTGATGCAACTGCATACCAAATATCAATTGTGTAACATAACTGCTTCATGTTAAACAGACTTAAGAAAAAAGGTTAACCTCGGCCAAATCAGTGTAAAATTTCAAAGTCAGTAGACCGTGACTGCAGGAGCATACAGGTGAAATCCTCTTAAAACTGATCTGTACTGATGCTGATGCAACTGCATACCAAATATCAATGGTGTAACATAACTGCTTCATGTTAAACAGACTTAAGAAAAAAGGTTAACCTCGGCCAAATCAGTATAAAATTTCAAAGTCAGTAGACTGTGACTGCAGGAGCATACAGGTGAAATCCTTTTAAAACTGATCTGTACTGATGCTGATGCATCTGCATACCAAATATCAATGGTGTAACATAATTAGTTCACACAAAACAGACTTAAGCAAAAACTTTAACCAATTGTGGACGCCGCCGCCGCCGCCGTCGCCGTCGCCGTCGCCGCCGGAATCACCATACCTAAGTCTCGCCTTTTGTGACATTCGTCGCAGGCGAGACAAAAATCTTCTTCTCTGAAACCACCCATTGGATTGCTTTGAAACTTTGTAAACTTGATCTTTAGGATGTCCTCTACCAATTTTGTGAAATTTATGCATGCTGACCAACCAACATGGCTGCCCTTGCTAAAATTACAACAGGGGGTCAGACCATAGTTTTTAGCTAATATCTCAAAAAGTATAAGAGATAAAGAAAATCCAAAGCAACCTACTATCTTCTGCATCAAAACCTCTACAAAAATCTCCATTGAGTCAAAGTTGTGGGATGACTCCTTATAGGAGTTATTTCCCCTTAATCATCAAAATTAACCATTTTCACAGTTTTTGGACCTTATCTTGAAAACCGTAAGTGCTAGAAAAAAGTAAGCATTGCAAAATTGTTGAGCTTATTGTGAGCTACAAAAATGGTTTCAGGGTCAAAATAGTCAGATCAACCCTTTAAGAGTTATCCCCCTTTAACTGTTTTTTTCTATCAATTTTAACTAATTTTAAAAATCTTCTCTGAAACCACTGAAGGGATTGCTTTAAATCTTTGTACACTTGATCTCTAGGATGTCCTCTACCAAGTGTGAGAAATTTATGCATGCCAACCAACCAACATTGCCACTGTTGCTTAAAATAGAACGGGGGGTCAAACCATAGTTTATGACTTAAAGCTCTAAAAGTACTGTGGATTCATTTATTTTCGTGGGTAGCAATTTTCATGGTTTGATGAAAAAGGATCAGTTCGTGGATTCTTAAATTTGAGGTTCTGACATATGCAGCATACAGAACAATGTTAGATTTCCTTATCATGAGGTATCAAATTTCGTGGGTCAAGGTCTACATTGTACCACGAAAACCACAAAAATTGATACTCCATGAACAATAATGAAACCAAAGTATAAAAGATAGAGAAAATCTGAAGCATCCTTCTTTCTTCAGCATCAAAAGCTCTACGAAACTCTCCATTGAGTCGAAGTTGTGGGACTATACCTTATAGGTGTTATTTCCTCTTAATCATCAAAGTTGACCATTTTCACAGATTTTAGACTATATCTTGAAAACCGTAAGTGCTAGAAGAGAAGTTAGGATTGCAATATTGTTCAGCTAATTGAGATCTAGAGTTCAATTAATGTCTAGATAAGTATCACATTGACCAGCCAGGAAAAAAAGACAAGTAGCTCAAGAGCCACCAAATTTCATTTGTATCTCATTATTATTTTTATGGTAAGTAAACTACATTAATTTACCCTCCAAAAGCCAGCCGGATAAATAAGTTGGCCAAGAGTATCATCATCGGTCTTCAGGATATTGTCAATGGTACAACCGTGATTCCTTAACTTTGCCATCGCAGCTGATGTTACTTGGTCTCTAGTTTGACTGGACAACATCAGAGATAACAGAACCTGATATCTGTATACCTACAAAATTATTATAAATTTATAACAGAATGGAAAACCATTGTAGTTTTAATATAGATAATGAAAACTGGTCATATTTATACAATGAAGGCTGCTTCAAATAGTCGTTGACTGACATCACTGTCTAATCCTGGGATTAATACATGCAAGTTTTAATACAATGTATGTACGACAATTTTAAAAGTAAAATGTACAAGTTCAAGTTTTTTTTGTCATTATTGATACCATAAATTAAAAAGAGGAGTTATAGCGTATGCATGTTGATGCATGACACAAAAGCAAAGTAATGAGATTGTATTGCTGATCTTCCAACTACCAGGGAGGCCTTCATTGTGGAGCAAATGCTTGCACCTTAATTACTACACGTTGAGGTTGGTGGATTTCAAATTACTGCAGTGCTGTTAACATGTATGTACATGTATGTAGTGTTGTGTACACTTATACATTCTACATCTCAATATCATCTACCACTAATTCAAGGCCTTTCAAACATTCTGTAAGTGAATAAATTGAGGAAGTTTTTAAACACCTCTGGTGTAGCATTGATGTCACTAATGACATCACAACCCATGGAATCCACAGGAGCATCCCTAGTCTTTCTCATCTCGTACATATTTTTAAGTTGGTCCCTCCAATTTGGGGGCTCCCATTTCTCTCTCTTCACATCACCTATGCCTGAATTCTCTGCTTTGATGTCTTGTTCATATTTGATTTCGGTTTTCTCTGTTTTTACTTTTCGTTTTCCTTTTGTTTTCTTCTCAGTCGACAGATTTTCTGACAGGTCTGTCGGTTCTAATTTGATTTTAGAACTGGTACAAAGACTAAGCTTTGATCGTGTGACAGGTTTTGAGCTAAAATACTTAGATTCTACTGCATCAGTCATCTTTGTAAAAGATCTTTTGCTGAGTCTGACCAGGAGAACAAACGTGCACATGTGTTTTTGTTTACATAATTATGCAAATTTCCCGCGGAAATATACTTTGCTTCCGGTTTCACTTTCATTTTCTCTTGTCCGTTTTGTTCTTGGCCTCATGCGAAAAGCAAGCAACACATTTTACTCCTGTTTATGTTCATGACTATTGCTTCTATATAACACGAGATCAATTTAAATGTCACCAATTCATTTCTTTTTAATTAGGTCACAAACTAAAGTCAAGGTCGAATAGACACTCAGGGGAGGCAATAATTTTGTAAACAATTCTCAGCAAGGACATGGCCCAAGGAATTGGACAGAAATGTCCAATGTTGTTGCTGTCTGGCAATTCTCATCCAGAACTTACCCAGCTTATTTCTAAGTATGACATTTGCTTTTCATTGCTTCAGGTTTTCATCACTGACATCTCATTTTAACATTAATTTAAACATGTTTTTGGTCTGTGTACAATCATGTTCATGTATATACCAGATTTACCTCAGCAGAATGAGGTACATGTTGTCCCAATAATTATGTCGCATCTTGGCTGCCAACCTTCCCGGTTTTCATGGGTTCTCTTTTTTTTCTTTTCTTTTTTTTTCTTTATTTTTATATAAATGAATAGAAATAGAAATAGAAATAATAAGCTTTATTCCAATTAAGGGCCCTATAATAGAGCATACAAATTACATATAAGTGATTATGACAATTTGTGACAGTAAATAAAATTATAACAGATTGATTAATAACAACAACTTAATAATTTTACGGGGGCAGAGCCAAGTAGTACGTAATATGATACAGTTACATGTATGAAATATGCATGTATTTATTATGAGAATATTATTGAACAAATAAATCAGATCTTGCTATAAGCAAGTGACATAAAGTTATGCTACAATATTTGATGTTCTTCTTAATTGAAGACTTTGATATACATAATTTCCAAACTCTCTGAGCAAATCTAAATCTTCTTGTATAAAAATCCAATTAAATTTTAAACTGTTTTGTAAATTATTATAGTTTTTGCAATAAATATGATCACAGGCACTTTGAGCATGAATTTTATATACATATATACCCCCCTTTTTTTCTCTACAACCCCCCAAACAAATAGAATCTTGTTCAAAGTTATTTAAATAGTCATTTCTTGTCATTTCTAATCATAATATATTAAAATATTGCTGTTCTATACTTATACCAGTGGGTAAAATTTTTGGATAGTATAGCCCTTTTCAAAAAGTCACCCGGAATTCCGATTCCGATTCTTTTGTTTTCATTTTTGCAAGAGTAGTTTCCCTTTGTGGGTCGGCCTCATGGTGTAAACAACGTTGAGCTAAGGTAAAACATCAATTTATCCCTATCCGATTATGGCGTAATTTCCCATTCCCGGTTCAAATAAACTGGTTTGGAATGAAGTCTTGCATGGATGTTAACGTATGTTTTAGTAATTTTAGACTTTGGCAATCAGATTTAAAATGTTTTAACAAGTTGACGAATTTAGTTAATTTCAACAGATTTTCAATGGAGAGGCCTACCCGGAAGTCGTTAACCTGTAGTGCATAAGTAAAATATTTCTCAGGTCTGCACGTCCGGAAAATACTTTCTAAAAAGGACTATAGAACAGCAATGTTTTAATATATTATGATTAGAAATGACAAGATATGCATAAGAGGCTGTCCAAGCAAAACCCAGGCAATAGCTGACACATGACAAATTTGTTTTTCAATAATTTCATTGATTTCACATCAGATTAAGGTCCATGCAGATTTTTGGTTTATTGAAGTGATAACTTTAAAATTATAAGATATACATGTAATTTATATAGAATGCATTGAAAATATGCAAAAAGGGGGAGATAACTTTTGCATATTTGCAAAATTTTGTTGTGCTTTGTTCATGAACTTTAAGGCTGAATCACAATTAGTCATCCATGTTGCTTTCAAACAAATCCTGGTGATTTTTGTTTTACATATTAGTCCAACAATACATTAAAACAATAAATTTACTGGGATAAAATTCTTCATGTGCCAGATTCTGTAGGCTTTTGCCTGATTTCTAAATGGACAGCCTCTTAAATAACTTTGAACAAGATTTTATTTGTTGGGGGGTTGTAGAGATAAAAGGGGGGGGGTATATAAAATTCATGTTCCAAGTGCCTGTGAATATGATAGAAACCATCAAATAATGATTTAAAACCTAATTTTCATAATTCCAAAAGTTAGCAGCTCTGCTGTCATGGAAGACTTTTATAATATTTGACATTTGGTTTCCTTGGATGATGTCTCTGGGTATCTAAAAAAGTATAAATGACAATTAAATAAGATCGAGTTATCATGATTATCTGGGTATGGAAAGGGGTTCTCTATTCTTTTTTTTATCTTGGAAGGGTCATAATTTTCTTTTTTAATCCCATCTGCACTACTTCACCCTAAAAAAATTATGGAATGATAGAAAAGATAATGTAAAGAAGAATTTAACTAATAGTTTTAACATGGGTCTGGCAGATTATAAGTCAATAAAATTCTATAGATATGTCACTAGCTTGTAAAGTGATTAGAGTTATAATTAAGAGTTCAAAGCAGAAATATGTTGTTATTTTTCAGGCGTTTGGGAATCAAGCAGTCAGAGATTATAGTTTTCCATAAAACAAACAGAGGTAGGAATGTCTTTACAAAATAAATTGTTAACACAGAAAATGATATGTGATAAGGGGGGGGGGGCTGATGAGGGGTCCTGATCACAGTTCAGGGAAAACAAAATTTGGATTACACAAGTCACAGGAAATGAGCAAATATTTGACAAAATTCCCCAAATCACAATGCACAGGAAATATTGCCAATGTAGATATCTGTGGTGGCATCATCACAGATCAAGGAAAATTAATTTAGCTGAGAAAGGTTCACAGACAATGCCCTCATCACATTTTACGAACAACTGTTTGTCTGAATCACAGTTCACAGAAAATTCAAAAGGACAATCACACATCACGAAATTACCCCATCGGCCCCTCATATGTCTTGCCTTACAAAGTGGACACAATATGAAATTAAATATGTCAATGTTGAAAGGTGACTTTAGTACTGGCAATCATTCATGGAGAATGGCTTTTGAAATTGAAATGTGTTGATGCTACTGTTACTGAATACCAAATATGAATGGTATACCATACATAATCACATAGAACAGAACTAAGAAAAACATGGTTATTATACCCCCCGCAAACAAAGTTTGGGGGGGTATATAGGAAACACCCTGTCTGTCTGTCTGTCCTTCTGTCCATCTGTCCACATTACTCGTAAGCGCTTCTCCTCCTAAACCGCTTGAAGGAATTTGATGAAATTTTAGCTAAAGGAAGTACATCATATGTAGATGTGCATGAAGAATTTTCATTGCTCTTGGATATCATTCAGGGGAGATAATTGGACTTAGACTTTTTAAATCATTTTTCAATAGACCTGGTAAGCGCAACTCCTCCTAAACCGCTAAAAGGATTTTGATAAAACTTTACATGAAGGAAGTACATTATATGTAGATGTGCATGAAGAATTTTCATAGCAATCAGACAACATTCAGGGGAGAAAATTGGACTTAGACTTTTTAAATACATTATACAATGGGAAACCTCGTAAGCGCTTCTCCTCCTAAGGATTTTGATGAAACTTTACCTAAAGGAAGAACATCATATGCAGATGTGCATGAAGAATTTTCATTGCAATCAGACATCATTCAGGGGAGATAATTGGACTTAGACTTTTTAAATACATTATTCAAAGGGAAACCTTGTAAGCGCAACTCCTCTTAAAACGTTGGATGGATTTTGTTGAAACTTTACATGAAGATAGTACATCATCTGTAGATGTGCATGAGGAATTTGTATTGCTTTCGGTTATCATCGAGGGGAGATAACTGGACTTGAGCTTTTTCTTTTACAGTACAGAGTCCAATATGAAGCGGGGGGTATCCTTTTGTGAGCTTGCTCACAGTATTACTTGTTTTAGTTTGCTTGAACCAGATATTAACTAACATAGACATGATAGAAAGAATTTGTTTATTGGTCATTTATCCCTACAAAAAGATCACCTCTTTTGACCATAATTACAATTCATCAAAGGAATAATTCAAGTCCTTTAACTCTTAATTGAAGATAACATGGAATAATATTATCATATATTTGTTCTTTTCAGAGACAAATGTTGAAATTGGTGAATCAGTGAGAGGCAAAGATGTTTACATAGTTCAGACAGGAACCAAGTAAGATTAAATGTAGTGATGATAATGATCAAATGAAAGACTAAGTTGACCACCAATGTTTAAAACCATTGACTCATTCACAAACAAATTGAAATCATGAGATTGTCCCTGCTATTGGTTTGAGCCTTAGTTTCACAAGTTGCAAGATTGATATGGTCTCAGCCACCAATCCCAAGTTTGGTGGTTTCAATGATTTTCAAGCTTGAAATTACAAACTTTCCCCTACTACAAGCAAAGACTATTTCGAGGAAATTATATAATGTCAAATGGCTGTAATTGTAAATCTGGCTGTCCGTATTAAACATGTTAAAAGCTGGCGTAGAGCTAATATATTCAATTTTACTTTTACCTTACTAGTAAATGTGTGATTGTTTTCCCTTTGTGTGTCTTAAAAATGTGTTACATTTATAAAATATTTATAGAACAAATATGAAATATGATATAATTACAGTATTTCATTCTGATTTTGTAGATGAGCAATGTATAACATTAAAAAGAAAAATCACATTTGCTCAACTTGTCAAATTGTTTTGCTCTGTTGCTTAAACATTTTCTTTGATTAACAGAGATGTTAACAATGACTTAATGGAGTTGATGATAATAGCCTACGCATGCAGAACAAGTGCATCTCGTAACATCATTGGAGTTGTTCCTTACATGCCGTACTCAAAGCAGTGTAAAATGAGAAAACGAGGCTCGATTGTTTGTAAACTAATGGCAGATTTGCTTGGAAAATCAGGTAGTATCTATATAGATAGGTTTTATTTGAAAAAAAAAAACCTTATGCATATGCCCATTCAACATGTTCAAACGTGGTAATACATGTAGCAAAAAGGCATATTATTTATATTTAAACAAAAACAAAAAAACAAAACAGGTAGAAATGACTTATTACTGTTTGCTATAAACATGTATATGCTCTTTTTGATTGAATCTTGTTCATTATCGAAATAAGGTTTGCAAGTCCAAAAGCTTATCTACCTAGAATAGGATATAAAATTTCATACATTTCAGTAGATAAGATGTTCAATGTTGTATACCAATCTGATCTTGTTTGATTGTGTATGTACTGAAATTGAATTTAGTATTAATTTGCCGTGTTTAATTATAAAAAAAACAATTAGATAAAGCTTAGATTTAATCATAATTCTTTTAATTTACCCATTTAACCATATTGAAAATGTTACAATTGATCTGAACCCCCCCCCCAAAAAAAAAAAAATGCATTCTTTGACATTTCTATAGTAAACTTACAGCATCTGTATTTCTTCTTGATAAACTGTTTGTATATTTTTAGGTCTGACTCACATCATAACAATGGATCTTCACCAGAAGGAAATCCAAGCATTCTTTGACATTTCCATAGAAAATCTCAGAGCTTCCCCATTTCTTATTGATTATATTGAAAAGTCTGTAAGTTGGTAATGAATTGTCAAGCTCTTTGGAAATCAGGGTAATATATGGGTATCGATATCAATATTCATGAATTAGATTGATTCCCCCCCCCCCCCCAAAAAAAAAACCCCAAAGTTTTCATCAAGCCGTGCTTAGCAACTGCATGTACATGGAAGGTTGTGAAATTTAGGAATTCACCATGCATGAACATAACATAACCTATATAAAATGACATCAATTTAAAAATAGAAAAAAGATTTCAACATACTATATACTAAATTGTTCTTAGATAAACAATTATAAAAATATGTCTTGATAATAATTTAAAACCATGTAGTCTTGAATTTTGAACTAAACATTTAAATAACTGTTGGACAAAGCCTTTTGTATTTTAGATTCCAGATTACAGAAATGCTATCATTGTTGCCAGAAATCCAAACTCAGTCAAAAGAGCTTCCTCCTACGCTGAAAGGTTACGTCTTGGAATAGCTGTCATCCACGGAGAGGAGAAAATGTTAGAACAAGATGAGGAGGATGATGGGAGAAATTCTCCACCATTACCTGAGTGCGCCACAGCTCCACGGATGGAGTTTGGAATTGAGGTCGTGCCAGGTATGTAGAATCTAATTAAAATCAGTTTAAAAAATAAAAATCCTTTCTCTTTGAAGCACCTGCATACTCATTTTAAAATAGAGTCTTATTTTGTAATAAGGTAATATTATTTCATTTTTTTTAACTACTCGAACTTGTCTTGAAAGAGCACAGCTCTTCTTTTAAAAAAAAGTTTTGTGGTTTCAATGGTTCGATCCTTATCAGGGGTGAAAATTTCATGGACCGATTATCGGACTCTCTCTTGACACCATTTGAGAGGATGGTCTCAAGAAATGATGCTAGTCCTTCGGGAGGGAACAAAAAAGGTTGTCTTGTGTATGGGGAGAGCAATACCTTGTGCACGTTAAATACCCCTTTCTAAAGTTCGATAAGAGTAGGCTCAATGGGGGCCACTATAAAGGCTGCACTCGCAAACTGCAAACTGGAGAGAGATTTAAAGGAGCATTAAGCTTGTTTCCCAATCCAGTATAAATAAATATGTTTAAACTAATCATTATTATTTATGGGGCATCACTTTTCATGGTTTTCGTAGATGGTCTAGACCCACCAAATTTAATACCTGTGGAAAAGGAAATTTTACATAGATATGAATGCTGCAGACTGCTGAACCATGAATTTACAAAATCCATGAACTGACCCTTTTTTATCAAACCAAAAAAAAATGGTATTTCCCCCCAAAAATGAATCCTTAGTATTTAACCTGCAAGAGATGTGCATTTGGTCTCAGCATGGTTATGTATAGCATGTTTGTCTAAGATTGCCTACGTTTTATATAGTAGTCTAAGCTTTTTGGTTGTGCATGTTACAGTAAATAAAAAAATCTAAGAAAAAAATACTCTACACATAATTGCTTTAGGTTTGAAGAACATAATAAAGGTAAATGAACTAGGTGTTTAGCATAAAAAAAAAGGATTAAGTTCAGTAAGTGTTGAGGAACTAGACTGGGTGCTAGGGTAAAAAGGGGTTTTGTAAGGCACTTTTAAATATATTTATCAATGATCAGATTCATTAAGAAATTTTAAAAAAGTTAATATACATTTTTTTTGAAAAATTGCCAAACATGGGCAACAGGGTCTATAGGCAGTTCCTCCACCCTGTCCCATACATTTATAAGCTCCCGCTCAGCGGGAGCTAAATTGATAGAGTATGATGCCTTTAACCGGAACACGTATAAGCTAGTCAAAAATCTGCACCCAATAGCACGGAATGCAAAATTAATTTTCAATTTTGTAATTTGCATTTAAAAAAAATTAAATACATAGTTATTATATTTATATAAATATTCTGAGTATTCTCAGCTATGAGATGTTTTAAAATGTTTAGAATTATTACTTTTTGCATATATTATTGAATTGTTCCATTCTATCGCTAGAGATCGTGTCACGTCTATCAAAACAAAATGAAAGCTGACTCAGTGCCATTATAACTTTCTCGGTGCATGTCAACCAAAAATGAATGACTTAAATAATATTAGATATATTTGCCCAGCAGTCAGTACATTACCTTGTCGGCCTCATGAATTGTTTTTGTTATTTTTCTCTCTAGCGTTTGCATTCGAAAATGAAAGTGAAAGTGCTTTCTTCGAGGTCCGAAATCATCTATTATTACCATATATGGTTTAACAGGTCGAAGAAACTACCATATTTAGAAACCACGTGATAATTTATGTACCTGTACATTTTTGTACCACTAACCAATCGACTCAATACTACTACTTTTGCTTTTGAATGAAAAAAAGTACATTTTCCAATGGTCTTGCGACAAAAATTCAAGCATGATAAATGCATGAAAATGGTGTTTCAAATCTATTCCATGTTGGATTTTTCCGTCAATAATATAAAAAAAAGATATTCCTAGGAAGAACATCGGATAGCTGGTTTACACTATTCCACATGCAGTTTTTAATCACTTGGTGTTTACAATATTTAAGATAAAATCACTCCCTTGTTCTGTTTGCAGGTGTTTTCCTTTTTTATAATCATGCAAAAGCTTGCATTTCTTGCTACCATTTAAAATAATGAGTTTTTTTCTTTTATCATGTACCATACATGTATTCAAATAAGAAAGTGACTTAATGTGCGGGAGCTTATCAGGTTTAACCTGCATCATATTATTTTCAAAAAGCCCTCTACAGAATTAAGCCTTTACAAACATATGCCTCTATATATGTTACAGGGTGCCCTGGTAAGTATGCACTAGGCTTGAAAAAAAAAAATTATGCAAGTTCATAAATTAGGATGTTATTTTATAGATGTGTTAGCCAACCAATGACATAGCTGTGTAATTGTAAACATATAAAGTGTGTATAATGTCTTATACATGTATGTGTATTTCTTCAACTTACCAAGATGTATTTTTTATGTACATAAACTGATACATGTAAAAGTTTGTTTGATGAAGAGTGATTTTTCTCACATATTGTGAACAATGTTTTTTTTTAGTGTAACAAAGTTAATAATGTGACAGTTTTAACATTTTAAAGTAAACCATAAACAAATTTGCGTGAATGATTTTTAGGATAACAAGTAATTTTACAATAATATACTGTCTAGTGGGGCACTATAGCAGTAATAATGATTTACACATAACAATTAAAATCTAAACTTAAGGGCAATTCCCTATTGTCTTAAGCCCATTCTTAAGAGATTTGCATCAAATTCTATCAAGTTGACTCTTGGTATTAGGATTACGGTACATATTTCTGTGATACATAAAATTTATTATATTGAACATTGTTAATTAGCCGAAGGTCCTTCTTGTTAACAGTTAAATGTCCAGGAACCATATTTCTTCTTTGTTTTGGCAAGTCTTCAAAAATATAATATTTAATGATCCGATGAAGCTACATGAAGATTATAATATTTAATCAGTCCCCCTTTTTTACCTATGCATTTCATTCTGGGATGATAACTCTCAGTTAGTTGTAACTTTATCAAAAACTTTGAAATCTGATAGAATCCTTTAAATTACCCTTTCTTAGCTATTTTGGATACTTTTACAGCTATATTTTCAAAATGTATAATCATCCCTGTACATTTGAACTTGCATTTATATTTTTGTTTTTAATATTTTAACCTTCAAAAGTTGAACCCAAGTCCTGGAATGATATGCATTTATTGTTTTTTTTTCTTCCTTTGAACTAAATATGTACTATGTGTTATTAAGGGCCTGTGATTTGGAGACTGGAAGTGTGCTGTTATGCCAATGGTTCCCTTGATTTGAAAAAAAACATGCCCCATATGATCATGACTAAACAGGAATTGAAAACCCATGCAAACCTTTATAGACCTGTCCACAAAATAACAATTACTATCACTGCTTCTCCAAATAAACTTGCTTTGTATTACATGTATATTTTTCATCGCTGATTGTAAAATAGGGTTTCAGTGTACAATGAAGTTAGGAGATTATATCATAAGTAAGGTTGTAAAATTTGGCTTCATTCTACATTTTTTACTGACATTTCAAGTAATAGACTTTGCAAGTAATTTATTTTACATGCTTGATTTTTTTTTACTAGATATTAGCTGCTATTTGAAATTAAAGATATTTTTGTTAAACTTCACACTATTTATATTTATTAGCTCACCTGACCCGAAGGGTCATGTGAGCTATTGTCATCACTTGGCGTCCGTCGTCCGTCCGTCGTCCGTCGTCCGTCGTCCGTAAACTTTTTAAAATGTTAACTCCTCTTACACCATAAGTCCAATTGCAACCAAACTTGGTATGGTTGTTCATTAGCATTAGGTGCTTAGAACTGATGTGGGGATTTTTGATTCGTCGTAAAACATGGCCGCCATGGCTAAAAATAGAACATAGGGGTAAAATGCAGTTTTTTGCAAATAACTCAAAAACGGCTACAGATATCAAAATTCTGGCAAAGGGTAAAAGTGATCAGCACCTCAAGATCTACCTACCCTGAAATTTTGAAGAAAATCCAACGACCCATGTAGGAGTTATTGCCCTTTTTGTGGATTTTTTGCAAATTTTGCACCTGTTTAGCTCAATATCTTGAAATCTATACTAGATATTTGAGAAATTTAAATTGCATATTGTTAAGCACATCAAGATCTACAAAATATGTAACAGGGTCAACGTTGTAGGACCTTTCCTTTTAGGAGTTATTGCCCTTAGAACGTCAAAATTTAGCATTTTAACAGCATTTCCTCATTACATTGAAAACGTTAACTCCTCTGACACTTTGAGTCCAAATGGAACCAAACTTGGTATAGTTGTTCATTAGCATTAGGTGTATAGAACTGATGTGGGGATTTTTGATTGGTCGTAAAACATGGCCGCTGTGGCTAAAAATAGAACATAGAGGTAAATGGCAGTTTTTTGCAAATAACTCTAAAACGGTGACAGATTTCAAAATTTTGATTGGGAACAAAAGTGATCAGCACCTCAAGATCTACCAGCTCTGAAATTTTGAAGAAAATCCAACAACCCATGTAGGAGTTATTGCCCTTTTTGTGGATTTTTTGCAAATTTTGCACCTGTTTAGCTCAATATCTTGAAAACTATACTAGATATTTGAGAAATTTAAATTGCATATTGTTAAGCACATCAAGATCTACAAAATATGTAATAAGGTCAATGTTGTAGGACCTATCCTTTTAGGAGTTATTGCCCTTAGAACGTCAAAATTAAGCAATTTAACAGCATTTCCTCATAACATTGAAAACGTTAACTCCTCTGACACTTTAAGTCCAAATGGAACCAAACTTGGTATAGTTGTTCATTAGCACTAGCTGTATAGAACTGATGTGGGGATTTTTGATTGGTCGTAAAACATTGCCGCTGTGGCTAAAAATAGAACATAGGGGTAAATGGCAGTTTTTTGCAAATAACTTTAAAACGGTGACAGATTTTAAAATTTTGATGGGCAACAAAAGTGATCAGCACCTCAAGATCTACCAGCTCTGAAATTTTGAAGAAAATCCAACAACCCATGTAGGAGTTATTGCCCTTTTTGTGGATTTTTTGCAAATTTTGCACCTGTTTAGCTCAATATCTTGAAAAGTATACAAGATATTTGAGAAATTTAAATTGCAAATTGTTAAGCGCATCAAGATCTACAAAATTTGTAACAGGGTCAACGTTGTAGGACCTTTTCTTTGAGGAGTTATTGCCCTTGGAACGTCAAAATTAAGCATTTTAACTGCATTTCCTTATATTGAAAATGTTAACTCCTCTGACACTTTAAGTCCAAATGGAACCAAACTTGGTATTATTGTTTATTATTATTAGGTGTATAGAACTGTTGTGGGGATTTTTGATTGGTTGTAAAACATGGCCGCTGTGGCTAAAAATAGAACATTAGGTTAAACTGCATTTTTTTGCAAATAACTCAAAAAGGGTGACAGATTTTTGTCCCCCGCCGCAACGCGGCGTAGGGACTTAGTAATGGTCTCCGTCCGTCCGTCTGTCCGTCCGTCCGTCCGTCCGTCACGTTTTTTGTGGGTGCAACTCCTCGGACACTACTGAACGGATGTTGCTGAAACTTTACACACTGATAGGGTACAATTAGTAGATGATCATCCCATATTTGAAATTTTCAAAATGGCCGCCGTTTCCATGGAAACGGAAGAAAGGTCAAAATATAGGACATTCAATATCTCGGTTACCTAGGTGCACAGGGTTCTGAAATTTTGTAGGCTGATAGAGCAAAAGGTACTCTATAATAATACGGAAAAAAATTTTGAAGCGATATTTACGGTTTTCGAGTTATTTACGAATTTGTGATTTTTCAGTCCGAAAAATGGGACTTAGTCAAACATTTTTGTGGGTACAACTCCTCAGACACTACTGAACCGATGTTGCTGAAACTTTACACACTGATAGGGTACTGTTAGTAGATGATCATCCAATATTTGAAATTTTAAAAATGGCCGCTTTTTCCATGGAAACAGGGAAGAAAGGTCAAAATATAGGACATCCAATATCTTGGTTACCTAGGTGCACAGGGTTCTGAAATTTTGTAGGCTGATAGACCAAAAGGTACTCTATATTAATACGGAAAAAAATTTGAAGCGATATTTACGGTTTTCGAGTTATTTATGAATTTGTGATTTTTCAGTCCGAAAAATGGGACTTTGTCAATCGTTTTTGTGGATGCAACTCCTTGGATACTACTGAATGGATGTTGCTGAAACTTTACACACTGATAGGGTACTGTTAATAGGTGATCATCTCATATTTTGACAACCTATTTCTATCGTTTCTCAGAGAATGTATTGCTTGAATTGACATACCACACAACTTTTATGCAGCGGCGGGGGACACATGGCTACGCGTAGCAATCTTGTTAGATTTTGATTGAGAACAAAAGTGATCAGCAGCTTTAGATCCACCATATTGTCAGATGACCCCCTTATTAATCTTATGACCCTTTCAACATTAAATAGATCTTGCCTTATAACCTTTACTTCAGGCACATATGTCAGGTGAGCGATTCAGGCTCCTGGGAGCCTCTTGTTGAAACTTTTGTTTATTTAAAATATTATAGCATTTAATGAATGTAATATATATTCAAATGGATTGAAAAAAAAACATCTAACAAGGATTTGAAATATGAATGCATTGCAGAATACTTTCATCTTATTCAAATATTTTTTTTTCTATGAAACTTTATTGGAATTGGCATTTGTTTCTCATTTTAGTTCTACAGTGTAAAGAGAAGCCCCCTATCAACGTTGTTGGTGATGTTAGTGGGAGAATAGCAATCATTGTGGTAAGATTTAACCAGTTATGTGATTTAATTTAGTTATTTTTGAAATAAATTATGTCTCCCCCAGTGTTTGTGGGGAGACATTTTTTTTGTCATGTCTGTCCATGTTTGTCAAAAAGTTTGTCAGCACAACTCCTCTTAAACCCAAATTCAACAAAACTAAGTTGTGCATATTACCAGGGAATTTTTATAATCAAATTTTTGTGGGAATTATGGCCACTTTGAACTTTTAAATTTGCAGAAAATACTAATTTTTCATCCTGTCAGCACAAATCCTCTGAAACTACTGTATGGAATTTTAGGAAACTTGTTAAATATTAAGTTCAACATAGTATGTATTTAAACTTCAAAATGGCTGAAAATTATCAATTATCAACTTGTCAGTGCACCTCCTCTGAAACTACTGTATCATTTTTTTTAAACTTATATAGTAAGTAAAACATTTGTAGTTAAGCATATTGCAAGGAAATTTTGATCCTCAAATTTTTATTGGAGTTACAGCCCTTTGAACCTAAAGTTTGCTGAGAAATACTCATGCATCAACTCGTCATCACTGAAATGACTATATGGATATTTATGAAACTTCAGATTTAATAAAGGGGAGGGTGGCATTGTTATTGCAGGAAAAAGCAAACTTAATTGAATATTTGAGCTCAATTTTATTAGTTTAAACATATTTATTTATCCTTAATTGGGAAACAAGCTTTATGCTTATGTAAATCCCTCTCCAGCTAGCAGGTTGCGAGTGTGGCCTTTGCAGCGGCCCCCATTGAGCCTACTCTTATCGAACTCTACAAAGGGGTCTTTAACGTGCATGGGGTATTGCTCTCCACATACACGGGACAACCTTTTTTCGTCCCTTCCGAAGGACTAGCATCGTTCCTTGAGACCATCCTCGCAAATGGTTTCAAGAGAGAGTCGGAAAATTGGTTCATGAAATTTTCACCCCGGACGAGGATCGAACCACGAACCTTGGTGTTAGTAGCCCGACGCGTTAACCACTACACCACCGGCTTCAATTTTATGCTTAATGCAACAAAAATGAAATGCATTCAAATATCATAAGAGCAAAGAAATTTACATGCAATGTAGACATTTGTGGACAGATGGACAGACGAAGTGATTACCATATACTGTAAACCGGGAAATTTTCGCAGCAGTTTTTTTTTTGCAATTTTTGCATTGACATTGCTAGTGCCAGAATTAAACAGTGTTTGTCTTCTATTGACAACAACATTACACCGCAAATTTAAAACTGCGTGAACTAAAATTCAGTCATCCAACCACAAAAAAAAGACTGCGCAAAATTTCCTGGTTTACAGGGACCTTTATCCAAAAGTTTATTTGCAGAATTATAATCATAGATTTTTGTTACAGGATGATATGATAGATGATGTCCAAGCATTTGTCAGTATAGCAGAAGTTCTAAAAGACAGGGGAGCATACAAGGTGTTTGTCATGGCAACACATGGACTTCTGTCGTCTGATGCTCCTAGGCTAATAGAAGAATCCAGTATAGATGAGGTAGGTTACCATGACAACTAATGAGGAAAGATTATTATACCCCCCGCAAACAAAGTTTGGGGGGGTATATAGGAAACACCCTGTCTGTCTGTCTGTCTGTCTGTCCGTCTGTCCGTTCGTCCGTCTGTCCACATAACTCGTAAGCGCTTCTCCTCCTAAACCGCTGGGAGGATTTTGCTGAAACTTTAGATAAAGGAAGTACATCATATGCAGATGTGCATGAAGAATTTTCATCGCACTCGGACATCATTCAGGGGAGATAATTGGACTTAAACTTTTTAAAATACATTATTCAATGGGAGACCTCGTAAGCGCAACTCCTCCTAAACTGCTGGAAGGATTTTGATGAAACTTTACATGAAGGAAGTACATCATATGTAGATGTGCATGAAGAATTTTTCATTGCAATCAGACATCATTCAGGGGAGATAATTGGATTTAGACTTTTAAAATACATTATAATACATTATTCAATGGGAGATCCCGTAAGCGCAACTCCTCCTAAACCGCTTGATGGATTTTGATGAAACTTTACATAAAAGAAGTACATCATATGCAGATGTGCATAGGGAATTTTCATTGCAATCAGACATCATTTAGGGGAGATAACTGGACTTAGACTTTTTAAATACATTATTCAATGGGAGACCTCGTAAGTGCAACTCCTCCTAAACCGCTTGATGGATTTTGATGAAACTTTACATGAAAGAAGTACATCATCTGTAGATGTGCATGAAGAATTTGTATTGCTCTTGGTTATTACTGAGATGAGATAACTGGACTTGAGATTTTTTTTTACAGTACAGAGTCCAATATGAAGCGGGGGGTATCCTTTTGTGAGCTCGCTCACAGTACTACTTGTTTAAACCAACCTTCAACCTCCCAAACAAATCACATGCCTATCCCTCCAACCATCTGTCCTTATATTTTGTAAGTGTAATTCATTCAAACCACTTGATGTATTTATAATACTTTAAATGAAAAAAGTACATCAAGCTAACCAGTGCATATAGAAATTTCATCACCTTCTGGTACCATTCAAGGGAGATAATTGGATTTTTAAAAATGTCAATACATGTATAGAGTTTAAGGTAGCAAGGTACCAAATAGGTACGTATGTGAAGTCATCGCCTGTGAAGGGAAGATACAATACAGGAGTAAATACATGGCTTTTTACGTGTGGTTATAAATGAAAAATGATTTTTGGTAGAAATATTGTACAGTGAGTTACGTCTTTATTCCACATATGAAACGTGATTTAATCATGTTAATATTACTGTTAAAACGCATTTTATTTTTCCGCAATTTCTAAAGAAAAAGGCATGAATTTTCAGGTACATACTAAAACATAAATTTTTGTCCCGTAAAAGCCATGGGACCATATAGTTTCGTACCCGGTAAAAATGTCATTATATATTTTTCTTTCTTCTGAATAGAAATTAAAACCCAAAATTTTTATTTTGAGACATACAGAAAATTATGAATTTTGACAGGAAAGCATTGTTTTCAATGGGAAAATCTTTGGTACTTTGCACTCCTAAAGACTTAGAACCTAACATTTTTCTCAATTTAAAACTAGAAAAGGTAATGCCCCCTCTGCCAAGTATACAATGTAAGACTTATTCATCCCCACCATAAAACGTCAGGTGTTTATGTCTGTAGGATACAGATAATGCCCAAGCAATGTATGGAAAAATTGAGTCGTAATTATAGAAAAGTCAAGAAAACTGTTTTTTTTCATAAAATTTTCCAAGTGTAAGGGCCATAAATTAGGTGAAAATCAATAAATGGGCATGAAATGTTAACTTGATCTGTAACTCATCATGATAGACTCGAATTCCGAAAGTCAGCTCAATATCTGCAAGTATGTGAAAAAAAGTCCAGAAAACTTTCGGGACCAATAGAGGGACAAGGGTAAAACAATTTACCCCCCAAGCTATAGTTGCAGGGGCATAAAAAATAATGAAATTCACATTATATCTAGTATATACATGTTTTAAATTTTGGTTTTTTGTAGGTCATAGTGACCAACACAGTACCTCATGAGATACAGAAGATGCAGTGTCACAAGATAAAGACTGTGGACATCAGTATAATGTTAACAGAGGCAATCCGTAGGATCCACAATAATGAATCCATGTCATATCTCTTTAGGAATATAGCATTGGAAGACTAGGACTGGGAATTGGGTTAATACATCAAGTCATTACATTAAGTCATTTGAAGATGAATTCATGTCATTTTACCATGTCAACATCAAAATCCGTGTTTATTGAATAGAGGAAATGTGCGTCAGGCATAGCTAAATTTATTGTCTGGAACTTTGTTGTAATTTTTATTAATACTGGTGGAAGACAATCCCCCTTATATAATTAATGATTAATTAATGTTGAAAATAATTTTGTTTAAAGGTCACATTTAGTTCTTGTTGTAAAATAGGTTGTTCGACTTAGATCTCCCTATTTCTTTAGTGCCCACGTTAATTTTTTTAAAGAATTTTTACTGTTTTAACCTTGGGGTTTTTTTTTTTTGCAAGTTTCTCATAAACTGTAATAATATAAGGATATTTTGTGAATTGTATTATAGAATCATAGATGTTATATGTTTTGACAGATTCTCAAATTGTAGTGCATATATGACGAAAATTTAAATATTTACCTTTACAGCTGAATGTATTGTTACCGTCTTTGTTTTGTATTGTTCAATAAAATTTTGTTATTTAAATTCTATTAATACATGTCAAAAGTTTTGAACAATTTAACATCAACTGGGTTTCCAGAAAATAAACCAGTATATATGTAGCTGATTGAATCCATCAGTCCACAATTTAGAAAGCAGAATTATGTAGTAAATATGCAAGGCACATTCAACAAAATACCATTGACAATAACCAATCAAAGAATTTTTATACGACCGCAAAAAATTTGCGGACGTATAATGGTATGATGCTGTCGTCGTTGTCGTCGTCTGGGGACATTTGGTTTCCGTGCGATAACTTGAGTAAATATTGACCAATTGTTATGAAATTTTTATATGATGTTTGTAACCACTAGAGGAAGGTTCCTATTGTATTTGGGGTTGGTGGCCCCTACCGTTTCAGAAAAAAGGACCAAAAGGGGCTAATACAGGTGTATTGACAAAACTGTTGTAGAATGTTTATTATTCATTGGATTTTGAAAATTCTTTTTTTATTGAATTCCTTATTAAATTCTGTCAACAAAATGTCTAAATGGTTTTGATGTATATTGAACTGTTACATTGCTACAGGGGGCCAAAGACGGGCCACACCCAAAAAATCAACTTTTTTATTTGTGGTCCGATTTTCAAAATCTTTTTTCATTGGAATCCTTGTGAAAATCCCTGCCTGCATTTTTCAATCAGATTTGAAATATCTCTTACTGTTTTTGAGATATAAGGGGTCGAAGGGGCAAAAAACGCCATTTTTAAAAGTTGGTCAAGGCAAATGGTTTTACACAAGAAATTTAGCTGTAGTGGGCCAGCCAATTGTTATGAAGTTTAAATATGATGGTTATATACACTGAAGGAAGCTTCTAATTGCATTTTGTGGTCCTAACCTTTTTTTAAAAAGGGCCAAAAGGGGCTTAATCGTGTCAAAAATGTCAATGAATATAGAAATAATTTTTTTTCTATTAAATGTTATTGTAAATATATATGTGTCAAATATGCATTTTAAAGTCCACCATAGGTTGCATGTGTAAAAAGCTTTGTAAGTCCACCATGGGCTGCATGTGACCAAAGCAATAGACTATCCATATTGGGCCTCCAATGTACAGGGTTCAACTTGTTGCGGTCGTATCATGCTGGGCTCGGCGTAGCTTTTTATTAGCATTTTCAATCACAAAGGTCTTCAAAATGAAGCAATTGCTTACACCTCAATGCTAGTTGACAAGAATGAGCCCACTTGCCTGTAATGACTTCAACTTTCTAATCAGCAATAATCACTCAAGTTAACATCTTGCTATTTTATTCAAGAGCCTGAGTTATGACTCGATTTTACTTTGTTGTTTGCTATTCAGTTGTTGTTGTGTGCTATTGTGTTACTTACTGGTTTTGTGTTTTGACATACAAATCCTCCATTAGTACCTTCTATTGGGTTAAATATAGTTTCATTGATTATGCTTCAGGTGTGACATGTTAACCAAATTGACAACTCATCTTGCCAAAGCCGAGTACTTCATTGGAAATGAATCCCTTATGTACACAGGAAAAATAGCTACGGATGTATTACGGATGTATAACAGAATGATGGTCCTCAATCCATCCGTAAATCATCCGTTTTTTCATCCGTAAAACGGTTATTTCATCCACGTCTGAATTTTATCCGTAATGAACTATCCGTAAAACGGAAGAACATTTACGGATGAATATCATTCTATCTGTTTTTCATCCGTAGCTCAAACCATCCGTAAAACGTCCGTATTTCATCCGTTTTTCATCCGTATCATGAAAATACCATTTTTACAGAAAAATTTCCCGAAACCCCTCTAAAATTAATGTTATGACCTCGATCATATGGAAACAGAAATACAGGGTATTTTAAATGCTACGGATGAATTCCATCCGTACTACGGATGATAATATACGGATGAAAAACATCCGTGTGCTCGATTTTTCCGTATTCATCCGTACATTTACGGATGAATTACGGATGGTTTACGGATGAAAACATCCGTAGCTATTTTTTATATATATTATGTCAAAAATTACCAAGTCAGTCAACAGAAAGTAAATACCAAACAGAACTTAATTCAGTAATCACCATAAAAGATCTTACTGAAGGCATGATTTATCAAAATTAAACAAGAGGCTCCCAAGAGCCTGAATCGCTCACCTGAACTACACAGGTACATATATTTGTAGATGGGTATTATTGTGCGATTTAAATTTCTGAAATATCTTGGTTAGTTTTCAAGATATTGGGCTTAATAAGTGTAAATTTGGCAAAAATTAGAAAAAAGAACAATAACTCCCACTACAGCAGTGAGATCTTTTCGAAAATTTCAGGACAGGTAGGTCTTAATATGCTGATCACTTTTGATTCTTGCACAATTTTGATATCTGAAACCATTTTTGAGTTACTAGCAAAAAAATACAATTTACCCCTTTGTTCTATTTTTAGCCATGGCGGCCATGTTTTTTACAAAAAAGAAATCTGAACGATAGAGTTGTAGCATATAAGCTATTAAACAAGTGTGACATGTTAAGATGTTGTCAAACAAGTTAATCTTTGAAATTCAGGGGAAAAGTAATGAAAAATGGTAAATTTTGTTGTTTAAAGGGCCATAACTCCTAAAAGAAATGGTTCTACAGCTTTAACCTTATTACATGAAATGTAGATCTTGATGTGCTAAATCATATGCAATTTAAATTTTTGAAATATCTTGCATAGTTTTCAAGATACAGGGCTAAATAAGTGAAAAAATTTGAAAATTTTTTTTAAAAAGGACAATAACTCCTATATCGATTGTTGGATCTTCTTGAATATATCTTAGCAGGTAGAACTTGAGATGCTGATCACTTTTGTCTCCCATCAGAATTTCGATATCTGTAACTATTTTTGAGTTATAAGCAAAAAACTGCAATTTACCCCTACGTTCTATTTTTAGCCATGGCGGCAATATTTTTTTACGAATCAAAAATCCCAACGATAAAATTGAAGCGTTTATGCTATTCAACAACTGTGCCAAGTTTGGTTGAAGTTGGATGCATGGTGTCAGACAAGTTAATCTATGAAATTCAGGGGAAAAGTAATGAAAAATGGTAAATTTTGATGCTTTAAGGGGCATAACTCCTAAAAGAAATGGTTCTACAGCTTTGACCTTATCACATGAAATGTAGATCTTGATGTGCTTAATCATATGCAATTTGAATTTTTAAAATATCTTGTATAGTTTTCAAGATATAGGGCTAAAAAAGTGCAAAATTTTGAAAAAAATCCAGAAAAAGGGCAATAACTCCTACATCGGTTGTTGGATCTTCTTGAAAATTTCTGGGCAGGTAGATCTTGATGTGCTTATTACTTTAACCCTATGCCAGAATTTTGATATCTGGTACTGATTTTGAGTTATTAGCAAAAAACTACAATTTACCCCTATGTTCTATTTTTAGCCATGGCGGCCATGTTTTTTTACGAATCAAAAATCCGAACGATAGTTTTGTACACATAATGCTACTAAACAACTGTACCAAGTTTGGTTGCAATTGGACTTATGGTGTCTGACAAGTTAAAGTTTGAAAAATTGTTAACAGACGACGACGACGACGACGGAAGCCAAGTGATGGTATAAGCTCCCATGGACCTTCGGTCCAGGTGAGCTAATAAGTAGTTACTGATAAAATATAAAGACAACTTTCAACCATTGACCATTAATTTCAAGAAGAGTTAACACTAAAGTGTGTCTCTCCTGCCAATACCTAGTTATTTCACTGTTGAAAAAAACTGAACTCACATGCATACCACAAAAATACCAATGAAAACTATCAAAAGTAACTCCACTGGAAACAAGGACAAGATTAAAAGATGAGGATGCTGTTGTAAGTCTTACACTGAGTAATAAGCATAAACAGTTTTATTAACCTATGACTTATAGTAGTTCTTGCTCATAAAAAAAACTAACACTGCTATTTTTACATATTTGAAATTGTAAGTCATTCAACCAGAAATTCAAAAGTCAAGGTCAAAAGATGGGGATGCAACTAATAGGACAAATGTGTACCAAGTATTTAAGGGTACAGATGTGCGGCCCAGAAATTTTGTACCCACCCCATTCATATATATACATTGTGTACATGCATAACTAGAATACTGACAAAGTCAGAAAGGGCCCCGCGGCAAAATATCTAAGTGTTTTCAAAATCATACGAACTTTAATTATAACCACTAAGGCATGTTCCATGGAATGCATATGAAACTTCAGATCTGTATTGTTAATAGCCTTTGAGTTTTATAGTTCAAAAATTCCTATTCTAAAAATCTGTGATTTTCGATAAAAAATGAAGTTTTTTCCAAAAATATTAATCAGATTTGCACCAAATTTTAATATGCAAATCAAGACATGCTACTTAGCAGCCGAACAAAGTTTCAGAACTGTATTGTTAACAGTTTTTGAGTTTAGTGTTCACAAAGTCCAATTCTCAAAATCTGTGATTTTCAATAAAAAATGAAGTTTTTTCCAAAAATATCAAACAGATTTGCACGAAATTTTAATATGCACAGCATGACATACTACTGAGCAGCTGTGCAAAGTTTCAGAACTGTATTGTTAACAGGTTTTGAGTTTTAGTGTTCACAAAGTCCAATTCTCAAAATCTGTGATTTTCGATAAAAAATGAAGTTTTTTCCAAAAATATTAAACAGATTTGCACGAAATTTTAATATGCACATCATGACATGCTACTTAGCAGCTGTGCAAAGTTTCAGAACTGTATTGATAACAGTTTTTGAGTTTTAGTGTTCACAAAGTCCAATTCTCAAAATCTGTGATTTTCGATAAAAAATGAAGTTTTTTCCAAAAATATTAAACAGATTTGCACGAAATTTTAATATGCACTTCATGACATGCTACTTAGCAGCTGTGCAAAGTTTCAGAACTGTGGTGTTAATAGTTTTTGAGTTTTAGTGTTCACAAGAATTGTTGACGGACGGACAGACGGACGGACGAACATTTGATACATTCTGGGACTTATCAATTGTGGGACTTTTGAAAAACATTGTGGGACTTTCTATAATTTTTCCTGAGAATGCTACATTGTGGGATTTGGTATTATGGGACTTAATATGGACATATTTACTTGTGGGACTTACTATGTCCATATTATTTTGTGGGACTTAATATGTCCATATTATCTTGTGGGACTTACTATGTCCATATTAACTTGTGGGACTTAATAGGTCCATATTAACTTGTGGGACTTACTATGTCCATATTATCTTGTGGGACTTAATATGTCCATATGAACTTGTGGGACTTACTATGTCCATATTCTGTTCCTAATCATAATGATTATTTCTTAATGGTACTTTTATTTTGTTTAATAATTCATGTGATTTTGATTTGCTCAAAGTGGGCACCTTGATTGGTACAAATGAACTTTGTTGTTGTTGTTGTTGATATCAACTTGTGGGACTTAATATAGACATATTAACTTGTGGAACTTAATATAGACTTAATATAGACATATTAACTTGTGGGACTTAATATGGTCATATTAACTTGTGGGACTTAATATGGTCATATTATTTTGTGGGACTTAATATGGACATATTAACTTGTGGGACTAAATATGGACATATTAACATGTGGGACTTGATATGGACATATTAACTTATGGGACTTAATATGGACATAATAACTTGTGGTTACTTAATATAGACATATTAACTTGTGGGATAATATAGACATATTAACTTGTGGGACTTAATATAGACATATTAACTTGTGGGACTTAATATGGGCATATTAACTTGTGGGACTAAATATGGACATATTAACATGTGGGACTTGATATGGACATATTAACTTGTGGGACTTAATATGGACATATTAACTTTTGGGACTTAATATAAACTTGTGGGACCTAATATGGACATATTAATTTGTGGGACTTAACATGGACATATTAACTTGTGGAGCTTAATTTTTATTGCAATGATGGATTTTATATATGAAATAAATACACTGTTAACACAAAGACATGTCTCGCCTGTCGCAGCTGGACACAGTATAAAATGAAGTTTAATAAAAATGCAAATGTTATAAGTGACAACAGTACTGGCAATTACTCAAGAAATTGATCTGTGTTGATGCAAATGCAACAGTATACCAAATATCAATGGTGTACCATTACTTGTTCACATAAAACAGACTCAGATAAACATTAACATTTAGCCAATTGAGTATAAAATCTCAAAGTCAGTAGACTGTGACTGCAGGAGCATACAAATGAAATGCTTTAAAAACTGATCTATACTAATGCTATTGCACCTGCATACCAAATTTCAATGATGTACCATAAGTTGGTCACATAACACAGACTTAAGCAAAAACTTTAACTATTGTGGACGCCGCCACTTTCACTTGAATCACCATCCCTTAGTCTAAACTTTTGCAACATTCATCACCAGCGAGACAAAAATGAGGTGCATACAGTCATGACAGTGTTCAAAATAAATAAATAAGTGGAACAGTTGTCTGGTACACTTCATTTTTTTTAAATACCATTTTAAAACTCAGTACTCAGTAGCAGTCGTTATGAATTACTCAGATCAATGTATTCTGTATAACATTTCCATTACTTGTATACTTGCCAGCGGCCACCCAGCAGAGCAAATAATTATTCAATTTTCTTCATTTAAATTAGGAAAAAGGAAAAAACAATAAAGAAATGTTTAAACTTGATAACCATAGAAACTTCTTTCAAATACCAAATTTAATTTTGGCAAATGGTGTCATAAATTCTATTGTTGGTTCTTATTGTGACAGTTTTATAGTTTGTTGAAATTGTTAACAGTTACACTTTTACATATTCCTTCTTTTTCAATTATTGCATTCATTGAATTTGTATATAAATCTGCAGCATAGATTACTTAAAACAACATTGTCTTCATTTTGTAATAGGTATTGTTTCTTTGATAGTTAATCTGGCCACTCCAGGGTTTTGACTTCCAAAAGCTCATGCACTATCTTGTCTGATATATTTTTCATTTCCTATTTTACTTGTTTTACTCATACAGTCATTGACAGTGTGGAATGAATAAATTTAAAAAGAAACTTAAAGAAGAAACCAGTATTTTATTACTAATAATAGCATGATTTTCAAGCATCTGAAATACAAGTAATGAAACTTTTTGATTAGCCATTGTCAAGTAATATTGAGTATATTCAGTAAACCACGAAGTCTAAGTTTCTGACACGCCAGAAAATTCAGTAATTTCTTTTATAACACAAGAGTTGACACTAAAGTATGTCTCACCTGTCGGCACCATCACAGAACTCATTGAAGGTCTAGCGGGCCTTTGGAAAAGTTAAGGTCAAGGCCATGTGACAGGTGACAGAATTCCGTTTAACCATCACAAAAATGTCTGAAGTGTGTTCTAGATACCATAGTTATTGAGAAACAATGAAAAAAGACCAACATTAACTAAGTCATTCAACCATGAAAATGGGGTCAAAGTCACATTACATGGTGACGTCAGTTGTGTATACCATAATTCCCAAATATCAGATGCCTATAGCTATAATATTATACTTTTCACTTAACTCATTTTCCACCCAAAAATCATCTAAGTTCACAAAGTCACTGAACCATGAAAATGGGGTCATGTTCACACAACATGGTGTCAGTTGTGTAGACCAAACCCTGAATGTCTGTATACCAAATATCAGATGCCTAGCTATTATACTTTTAACTTAATTTATTTTCCACAAAAGTTTTAATTGTTCCAAAAAATCTAAGTCGACAGAGTCACTGAACCATGTAAATTGTGTCAAGGTCACAGGACATGGTTTCAGTTGCATAGACCATAACTCCAGGTGACTGTATACCAGATATCAGATGCCTAGCTATTATACTTTTCACTTAATTCATTTTCCACAAAAGTCTTACAAAGAAGTTGTTTTGCCCCCAAAGTAATCTAAGTTCACAGAGTCAGTGAACCATGAAAATGGGGCCAAGGTCAAATGTCATGGCACCGGTTGCATAGACCATAACCCAAAGTGTCTGTATACCAGCTATGAGATGCCTAGCTATTATAGTTTTCACTTAATTCATTTTCCACAAAAGTCTTACAAAGGGGTATTTTGGCCCAAAAAAACATTTAAGTTCACAGAATCAGTGAACCATGAAATTGGGGTCAAGGTCAAATGGCATGGTGCCAGTTGCGTAGACCATAACCTGTACTGTCTGTATACCAAATATCAGATGCCTAGCTTTTATACTTTTCTTGGAATTCATTTTCCACAAAAGTCTTACATAGGGGTTTTTTCACAGAGTCGCTGAAGCATGAAATTGGGGACAGGGTCAAACGGCGTGGTGCCAGTTGCGTAGACCATAACCTGTACTGTCTGTATACCAAATATCAGATACCTAGCTACTATACTTTTCTTGTAATTCATTTTCCACAAAAGTCTTACAAAAAAGTTTACGCCGTCTGCCGTCTGCCGTCGCCGGCGCCGGAAAGTAATACCTATGTCTCGCCTTCAGCGACTAAAGTCGCAGGCGAGACAATAAAACCATTTACATAAATACAAGCTTATATCTAGTCAAAATGATTATCACAACAAAATCAATTAATTAATTACCTTTCCCTGCTTTCTTAAAATTGCAAAAATCTTTAGTAGGATAAGCACACAAATTGGCCCCCATAATTTGGCATATTTTGCTTATTGGGAATAGCTCATCACACTTGATTGATTTTGCATTTAAAAAGATGAGTTTCGATTTTTAGAAAATACACTAAATTGCTTAATTACGCAAAAGTGAACATATATATAAAACATAAAACATAAAACACAAAACAGTTTGAGGTTACATGAACTGTAGGGAATTTTTTTTTTTTTTTTTTGTATGGTCTGTCTTAGAAGGGCAAGTCCTAGTCCTTATTGTTCTTTGAAGTAATTTTTCTTTAGTTGATCAATTTCACCAGTCGACCATCTACATCTACTTGTACTCTTATCTTTAATTTTAGCAGGATGCTCATCTTCCTCTTCCTCATCACTGTTATCTCCATTGTCTTCTTAGCTTTTAATGTCAGGGTCCTTCTTTCTTCATTTTCTGGATGACATCCTATACTTATCATTAACTTCTTTATTATCCCCTCTGCCCTTAATGCTCTTTAATATCAAATCTAAAAAGTATCAATTAAGAAATACATCAGGTGATTTGCTGACTTTTTTTGTTACGTACATCATCTAAACAATCTTTTTTTCTTACTTATATAACATGATTAAAATATGTTTTAAATATATGTATGATTTGATTCCATGATTGAAAAAAAGTAATAAAATTCCTGAAAATTGAATTTGTAATAAAATAAAAGACTTAAAATGTTTGGGATTTTTTTTTATTTATAAAGAAGTTATTTGGAGTTTTCTAATTCCTGAAAAAGTCCATTGACATCACTAAGCTAGCAACTGGTGCATTTACAACTCTCAAAATTACTAACCATTTAATTCACTATCATCCAATCCTTTCTCTTTCACTTTGGGTGACAAATTCATGTCCTTAAGATACATGAGTTTTAACCCTCTCGATAAATGTTGACCTTTGCCTGTAATGATTTGAATGGACAGCCTGGGTGTGACCTAAAGGGTCACAGGCCCACTGGATTTCAGTATCATTCATATTGAGCACCTTTAAAAAAAAAAATTAATTAAAATACATGAAAAAAAACATAATGTCATATAAATGCAATAAATATAATTATTATACCTCAGTAGATTTTTTCTATATAAAATGCAGGTAAACATTTTAACTATTACATCTTGAATTTGGTAAAAGTACTACATGTACATGTGTATTTCCCTAGGGTTATAGTAAAAACTATTTCCCTAGGGTAATAGTACCGTAATACTTTTTCGCTGGGTTTTTGTATGATTGGCAGTAGGCATGGCTGGAGTATAATTGTATACAAGGTAAAGATTGAGCAGTAGGCGTGGCTTTAGTTAAGTTGTTTACCGATTCAGTATAATAAAACAATTGTTTACTGGTCATTCGGAAAACAGTACATACGCGCCTCGTGAAATAGTAAGTACATGTACCTCGTGGAAACAAATGTACTGTTTCCCTCACGATCAGTCAACAATTGTATAATATAAGGTCTAGCTATGACCTTGAACTCTCCCACTGACAGTTAATTGTAATTTACTTGCCAGAATCCTGACCTTAAGCATTTTGCTCTATATCGCTTTATATCCAATACATGCACTGTACAAATTTTGTCAAAAATTTCCTTGCCAAACGAATTTTTAATGGCATTCATCCAGACAAGACAAAAGGTAATTTTATCCTGACTTTGTCTTAGAACATTGTTGCTTTGTGTTGATACTGAACCCTTTGAGTGTAATGACAGGGAAATAATAAAACCTGGTTCAACGCATCATTTCTGTTCAAATGCCTGTAGCAAATCAAGACCATTACAATCTCCAACTTATTCAGTATGTTTTTCCTTGTTTTGTATTGTCTATCTGGATGATTGAGATTTGTCATGACAGTTCAGTTATTTTGTAATTACCTTCATATATAATAGACTAAGAAAATAATAAATGTAATAAATGATCGCTATAAAACTGCATTGATGTAGCTTTTAAAGATATATTTGAGAGAAAAAAAAAGTAAAATGACCAACCTGTGAGAGGGTTGCAGTATACTTCCGTAGCAATACACTTGTAATCTGGTCTGGGCTTTCTTGTCCTACTTTTGCTGAAACTTGCTTTAAAGAGTCCTAATTCTTGCTGCTGTTATTCCTTGAAAAAAAAAATCATTCTTAACTACTAAACTGGATGTATTTTAAAAATAGAGGTGCCATGAAGCCTGAATTGATCACCTGGTACACTTTTAATCTAATCTGTTGTGAAGATTTTCAAAGTTGCAATCTCAAATACAAATTAAAAATCCACAGTACTTAAGGGGTCCTAACACCAACATAGCTAGGTCATTGAACGGATCCTTTGTTGACAAAGACCTGTCTTATCATTCTGCAAAACATAACCTTATGTGGCAAATTTTTGCTAAATACTATGGTAATTGAAATATTTTCAAAAGATGACCAATGTTCTATTTTTTGCAAAAGTGCTTATATTTTTTGGCTAATCAAAATCCAAATGGTTATTTTGTGCAACATCCTATGGATTCCCAATGATGCCGGGGACACCAATAAGGCCCCAACATTAAGTGAGTTGACCTAAAAGCAATTCCAGGAAAAGCAGATTTTGACCGTTTTTTGTTTTTTTTTATTATTATTGATTTGTATGTGAGAAAATTATATTTTATATCAATATTTTTATCAAGGAAAGTGAGCTATCCTAAAGCATTTATTTAGCCTTTTTGGATAAGGTTAGTACTGTGCAGTTTCAGAACAGATTTTTTGGCATCAAAAGACAAATTTTTTTGGTTATGTTTGTTGGTGTTAAATGCTGTTTCAATGGCCAGGGTCATATGAGGCGGTCAGTTTTAATGGAGGAGGAAGCCTTTTCTACCCAAGTAAACCACCAAAAGTGTGCGAGTGTTAGTTTTTAACATCTTTTATCTATGCATCTGGGTTATGTAGGGCGGTCAGTTTTAATGGGGAGGAAACCGAAGTACACAGAGGAAACCACCCTCCTTGTGCAGGTAACTGACAAACCTCATTAACCACGATTTCACAGATACTCACCTTGTGTTTGAAACAGCCATTTTGTGTCTATAATAGAAGCTTTGAACCTATTTTCAGCATCTGCGATAAATCATCCAACAAGGGCATTAAATCTGTTTGTAACTTCACTAGAACTGAAAACCCTCTCTGAAATGATAATAAAATATTTTTGAGATCTATAAGTCCCTTTTCATTTTCCTTTATAATAAAACTGATAAAAAGAAAAAAAGTCACACAAAACATAAACAATGCTAAAAACCCATAAAACAAGACCTTAATTTGCCAAAGTAACACAAAATACAAAACAAAATCAAAACAAAAGACTGAAGTACCACAAAACTATACTAAGACCTATATGTCTCATAAAACCAGTCCATACCTTTGCTCAAAGTCACACAAAAAATACCAAAATCTTAAGGCCAAAGTCCCACAAACAACCCAAAACAGAATACCAAGATCATAGTCCCACAAACCACCAAAAACAGAATACCAAGAAAAAAGTCCCACAAACCACCAAATATAGAATACCAAGATCAAAGTCCCACAAACCACAAAACAGATTACCAAGAAAAAAGTCCCACAAACCACCAAAAACAGAAAACCAAGATCATAGTCCCACAAACCACCAAAAACAGAAAACCAAGATCATAGTCCCACAAACCACCAAAAATAGAATACCAAGATCATAGTCCCACAAACTACCTAAAACAGAAGACAAAGATCAAAAAGTCCCACAAACCACCAAAAGCAGAAAACCAAGATCAAAAAGTTCCACTAACAACCGACAACATTATGCCAATTTAGTAAAATTCTTGTTAATCTAATTAGAAAATTGTTGTCATAAAAAATGGACTTCCAAGAATGATGACTGTAATAGAAAGTATATGAAGAACTCAGCACTTATTAAAAGAAGGTTAAAATTCTCTTTTTTTTATCACAAATAATGAGATTCCTCCTTTATTTAAAATTTCAGGCTTATTCTGCCCGTGCGGCAGGTAGCTAACCAGATGTAAATACGGGGCTAGTTGAATGACAAGATCCGGGGAAATATCATTTTATTAACCACGTAGTACATCAACAAGGTAAATAACTGAAACACAAATGAAACGAGCATAAGTACAATCAGAGAGATACAATTCAAAGTTAATCAAATTAAACAGCACTTAAAAAATACAGATAAATCGAAATTGAAAGACTAGATATTATAAATAATTATAATGAAATTCAGTATTACAGTTCAAATTTAACATTGAAAAACCTTCCGGTGAAGAAATCCTAGATCGGGATATAAATTCAACAAATTAGCCAAGTCAAAACGAAAGTTATTTAAATACGAAGTTTCACTGTTTTGATATAAACAACACATTAATAGAATGTCTCAGAAAGATAACGAGAATAAAATAAAGTGTCTTACACTGTACGTTTGGCAGGTTTTGACTTCCAAAGCGAGAGAGGATCCTCACATGTGTGTTGACACGTTGGTTATCCAGCCGGAAAGGAGAGTGAATTAGATAAAACATGTGAAACTATCCCGGGGGAGTTCTAAAAACGTAGAAATACGGAACCGATCCATAAGAATAAAAAAGATGTAGAAATGCACACAAAACGATTATTAATAATCCAATCATGAATAAATATTCATAATGCAATTACAGTACACTCCCCGCCAAATATCCACGTGGATATTTCTCTAACTTTCTTTTAAAAACACAGATGAATTGAAATGAATTCCAATATCCAAAGAAGAAATAAATGAATATCACATAAATCCAAAGTAGTAAAATAGTTTAATATTATGTACAGTTCGGAGAACGATCCAACGGCTGTTGTTCTAGAGATCCATCGTTGTATGGCTTCCAGCGTTGCCCAATGGGAAGAGAAGATCTGTTGCTCCAACGTTGCCACGCACGGCGTGGGAAGGAACGACGTGTTCCTTACAATGGACCCCGACGGGTGAAAACAGTTATTGTACACAAAAAAAAGGTTAGATGTGGATAGTCACATAAGTAGAATCATGTCGACTATCGGTCGAGTGTTTGTTGCGGGGTTCCCGTTTATGATGACACGCACTTAGATTTCCTGGTGAAAATGAGCTTGGTGGCACATAGCTTCTTTGTACCTACGTTTGTGACCAGTGGCTTTGAGAGCAGCAGTGAATTGAGTCAATTTTGACCATGACGAAGAGTCGGAAAATTGTTCCTCACAAGTTGGTATGCGGTCTGCGTTGTAAGTTGTTTCGACTTTTATGACGGGTCGAATCACTTTGTCCATTCCGGGTTCCTGAAGCAAACTGCTGTCTTGAATATCAGAAGACTGAAAGAAACTGGTTCCTGGATCAGTCGGATTTAAGTTTGTTGGGGCGTAGTTCCCATCGTATGACCTACTGGTAGAGACGTCTTGTCTGTTGTCACGACTGGTGTTCTTCGGGAAGAACTGTTGCTGAATTCCAAAGTTGCTTTGGCACGGTTTTGGTTTTGTTACCGTAGGGTAGCCAGGAGAAAGCACATGAGTACTTTTGACGTTAACATCGGCGGGTGTTCGCCGCTGGTCTAAACAGGTCTCACCTACCACGACCCAGCCAAGTTTGAGTCGTTGGGCGTATGGAGCCCTCGAGGGTCCAATGCGTTGGTCGAGCACATGGTGTGCTTCTGGTAAATCTCGTCCAATAAGAAGCATGACGTTGCAATTTTTGTCTAACGGCGAAAGATGTTTCGCTATATCTCGCAAGTGAGAGTGTCGATACGCGACATCCGGTGTCGGAATCTCGTTCTTATTGCCAGGCAGGTTGTCACATTCTATGACATCTGGTAGGTCCAATGCGACGTTACCTTTGAGTGTTGTCACAACGAAACCATTTCCTCGTCTTCCGGATGTTATGGTCTTTCCAGAGCAAGTTGAAAGTGTATACGATTCGGGAGGTTCCCGTACATTGAAATACTTGAAGAACTCCGGAGATGCTAAAGACCTATTGCTCTGGTCGTCAATTATGGCGTATATTTTCCTTTTGCGACCTGGGTGGTCCTTGTGAAATACATTAACTGGTAGAATTTTTGCACAAGATTTCCCGCCATATTCTTTACATATTTCCGTGCAGGATGAATTGACCGTGTTAACGGTAGTAGCACTGTTGGTGTAACCTGACTCCCCGCCGTCGTTTAGTGCGGGTTGTGACATGGACTGGTTTTTATCCCAATGAAGAGCTGTGTTATGTTTATTGCTTCCACACTGCTGACATGAAACACTTACGGGACAATCCCGGCTTATATGTTTTGTTGACTCGCAACACTTAAAACAAACTTTGTTGTCCTTGAGCAGGGTTTTGCGTTCCTCCAATGGCTTGGAACGGAATCCACGGCAGTCGTTCAACGAATGGTTGGTGCCATGCAAAATGCATTTCTCAAGCTTGTCTGATAGTTCACTGATGCCAGATGTTTCGGTTTTGTAAACACCAATTTGAGGTTGGGGCTTAGATGTGAACCTTGTCGAATTCCCTTTTTGAGTGGAGGTTGTAGGTTCCGAGTCGTAGATAAACCCTGGGTTGTTTTTTATCCTGCTGATCTCTCGTATAAATGCGGAAAATTCCGTAAAGGGAGGAAATGAGGTTGAGTGCTGCTCGTTGTATCTTACTGCTCTAGTTGTCCATCGTTCTTGTAGACCGAATGGTAGTTTAGAAACAATGGGTTTTATTCCTGAGGAGGAGTCGAAGTAAGCTAATAGATTTCTCAGCTGTGGTTTCTCCTTTACATATTCGATCTCCGACAGGATGTCTGATAGCTCGTAGAGACGTATGTTGTCTTTGTTTGTGAGCCTTGGGAAATCGGCTAACTTCGATTTTAGAGAAGCTTCTATCATTTCCGGACAGCCGTATCGTTCGTCTAGTCTTTGCCAGAGACGTTGTAGACCCCTTGTTGGGTTGTCGGCGTTCGATGCGCGGATACTGACCGCGTGCTTTGAGGATTCTGTACCTAACCATTTTACGAGTAGGTCAAGCTGCTCTGAATCTGAGACGTCCAGCTCTTTCATCACGCTGTCGAAGCTGGACTTCCAAATGTGATATGACTCAGCCTTATCATTGAAAGTGCTGAGCCGAGAAAATATCAGATCCTTTCTCAGTAGAAATTTTGTTATAGCAGTTGTCGGGTCGGAACCCGTAAAACCGGATGTGGGTTGCTTGACATCTGTTGAACTATGCATAGGATAGTCTTGATTGGGCGTAAAGGCAGGTGCATTGGTGTTGAGCCCAGATAAACCGGAAGTCGGTGTTTTGGTGGCTGGGTTTATATGTCCATGTTCGTTCATCGGCGTGGATGCAGCTGACGGCATTCCAAAATCTCCAATCGGCGAGTAACATGAAGGTTGCTGATTAAATGTGACGGCTTTAGTCGTATCTAGCTGTTGTTGAGTGTTGTGTCCAGAAGGGCCCAGTTCCGAGTGTACAGAACGGGCAAAACGAGATGTGTTGGTCGGTTGTGTAGAAGGTACGTGGTAACCCACGTCTCGCAACCGATTATCCTGTTCGCTGTGAACACTGTGTTGCTGGACGTAGTCATGTACCCGTTTTAGCGGGTCTTCGGTCTGAACCGGAAGTGGGTCGTCTACCTCCTGCTCCATGTCATCCTCCTGTTCTAGAACTCGGGCTTCGGCCTCTAGTTCGGCAGCTTGTCGTTGAGTTTCCAGAAGAGTCATTTCCGCTTTGATTTCAGCCCTTTTTCGGTTAATTTCCGCTTCTTCTTGCTCTATTTCAGCTTTGTGCCTAATAGCATCTTGCTCCATTTCAGCTTTAACACGGGAAGATTCCCGCACTGCCCTTTCTTGGAGCTCTGCTTCTTGTTTAGCCATAAGCGCCTGTTTCTCGGCAAAGGCTATTGCTGCCTTAGCGGCCTCGGCTTTGGCTCGTGTCCTTTTGGCCAGACTTGAGGTGTTTGAAATACGAGAACTGGTCTCGCTATTTGTCCTTGACTGTCTGGATTTAATGGATTTAGCCATGCTGGTCTGGCCTAACACGTCGTGTAGGTTGGCTATGGCCGATTCATACATCCGTCGGCGGACATCAATGACAGGAGCTATGACGTCCAAGTCTTGATTGGCCAGTGTTGTCCTTTGGCTTTTTATGAATCCGAGGTATTCCTCGCACAGCCTGTTGTATCGTGTGTAGGCTTGAACAACCTTTAGTTCAAGTTCCAGGCATTTTCTAGCCTCCGCTGGTGGGTTGTCGGTTTCCTGTAACATGGCGTTACACATAGACCAAAGAAGCTCGACGTCTTGTGTGAGCTTGTCTCTCCTCTGGACGTACTGGTCCTCCCCTTTTGGTGTCAGTGTCCGTGTTCTGGATGTGGTTGACATCAGTTCATCTGCTGGATCCATGATGTGGCGATGCTGTGTTGACCCCGCAAGTCGTACAACGGTGCCCCGAAGAAGTTAACCAGCCAGGTGTAGTTTATTTACTATTCTGCCCGTGCGGCAGGTAGCTAACCAGATGTAAATACGGGGCTAGTTGAATGACAAGATCCGGGGAAATATCATTTTATTAACCACGTAGTACATCAACAAGGTAAATAACTGAAACACAAATGAAACGAGCATAAGTACAATCAGAGAGATACAATTCAAAGTTAATCAAATTAAACAGCACTTAAAAAATACAGATAAATCGAAATTGAAAGACTAGATATTATAAATAATTATAATGAAATTCAGTATTACAGTTCAAATTTAACATTGAAAAACCTTCCGGTGAAGAAATCCTAGATCGGGATATAAATTCAACAAATTAGCCAAGTCAAAACGAAAGTTATTTAAATACGAAGTTTCACTGTTTTGATATAAACAACACATTAATAGAATGTCTCAGAAAGATAACGAGAATAAAATAAAGTGTCTTACACTGTACGTTTGGCAGGTTTTGACTTCCAAAGCGAGAGAGGATCCTCACATGTGTGTTGACACGTTGGTTATCCAGCCGGAAAGGAGAGTGAATTAGATAAAACATGTGAAACTATCCCGGGGGAGTTCTAAAAACGTAGAAATACGGAACCGATCCATAAGAATAAAAAAGATGTAGAAATGCACACAAAACGATTATTAATAATCCAATCATGAATAAATATTCATAATGCAATTACAGTACATTTTGATTATCCAACAAGAACACATTTTTATTCCTTGTGGCCTTCAAAGCTATAGATAGTAAAACTAATTAAAAGTCTCACAAATCCAAGACCAAGGTCCCATAAAATAAAAGGTCCCACAAAACAAACCAAAAATCTCAAAACTTCTAAGATAGAAGTTTTTATCTTTTTTTCTAAATTTCAATTTTGACTTCTATAGATAGTAAAAGTCAAACAAACTTAGACCAAGGTCCCATAAAAAAGTCCCACAAATCAAAAATAAAATATTTAAACTTCTAAAAATATTTTTCTAATTTTCATTTCAACTTCTATAGGCAGTAAAAGTCTCACAAACTAAGAATGAGGCCCCATAAAATAAAAGGTCCCACAAAACAAGAATAAGATCTCAAAACTTCTAAGCATAAAGATTTTATCTTTTTTTCTAATTTTCATTTTTTTATTCTATAGACAGCAAAAGTCTCACAAACTATGACTCATTAAGGTCCCATAAAATCAAATAACTCACAAAAGAAAAAGAAAATCTCAAAACTTCTAAGCATATATTTTTTTATATCTTTTTTTCTTATTTTCATTTTTGACTTCTATAGGCAGTACAAGTCTTACAAAGTAAGACATGTGGTCCCATAAAAAACTGAAAGTCCCACAAAACAAAAATAAAATCTCAAAACTTCTAAGCATCTTCTTTTCTAGTTTTCATCTTTAACTTCTATAGGCAGTAAAAGTCTCACAAACTAAGACCAAAGTTCCATAAAATAAAAAGTCCCACAAAACAAAAATAAAATCTCAAAACTTCTAAGCATCTTCTTTTCTAGTTTTCATTTTTAACTTCTATAGGCAGTAAAAGTCTCACAAACTAAGACCAAGGTCCCATAAAATCGAAAGTCCCACAAAACAAAACAAAATCTCAAAACTTCTAAGCATCTTTTTTTCTAATTTTCAGTTTTAACTTCTTTAGGCAGTAAAAGTCTCACATTTTTAACTAAGACCAAGGTCCCATAAAATTGAAAGTCCCACAAAACAAAAATAAAATTTTAAAATATCTAAGAAATTGCCATATACATGTAGTTATCTTTTTTTTTAATTTTCATTTTTGACTTCTATAGGCAGTAAAAGTCTCACAAAGTAAGACCTGTGGTCCCATAAAATAAAAAGTCCCACAAAACAAAAATAAAATCTCAAAACTTCTAAGCATCTTTTTTTCTAATTTTCATTTTTAACTTCCATAGGCAGTAAAAGTCTCACAAACTAAGACCAAGGTCCCATAAAATCGAAAGTCCCACAAAACAAAAATAATATCTCAAAACTTCTAAGCATCTTTTTTTCTAATTTTCATTTTAATTTCTATAGGCAGTAAAAGTCTCACAAACTAAGACCAAGGTCCCATAAAACTGAAAGTCCCACAAAACAAAAATAAAATTTTAAAATATCTAAGAAATTGTCATATACATGTAGTTATCTTTTTTTCAAATTTTCAATTTTTGACTTCTATAGGCAGTAAAAGTCTCACAAAGTAAGACCTGTGGTCCCATAAAATAAAAAGTCCCACAAAACAAAAATAAAATCTCAAAACTTCTAAGCATCTTTTTTTCTAATTTTCATTATTAACTTTTATAGGCAGTAAAAGTCTCACAAACTAAGACCAAGGTCCCATATAACTGAAAGTCCCACAAAACAAAAATAAAATGTTAAAATATCTAAGAAATTGCCATATACATGTAGTTATCTTGTTTTCTAATTTTGATTTTTAACTTCAATAGACATGATAGATAGTAAAAGTCTCACAAACTAAGACCAAGGTCCCATAAAATCAAAGGTCCCACAAAACAAGAATATGATCCCAAAACTTCTAAGCATAATATAGCTGCTATCTAGTCATAATTATCAAACACCAAAATTGCATTAGAATTTACCTTTTTTAAAACTTCAAGTAACCCTTGCTTTTTACTGTTTAACATACCATCATTTTATTCTTAAGCATATAACAAAATGTCTTTGGTTATATTCATGCATTTTTTTTAGAGAAAAAAATCCCACTAACTGAAGGAAACCATTAGAATGTAAGCATTACAGCAGTAAAAACCCCTAAACATATAAACAAACACATTAATATTACTAAAAGCAAATTCTTCTTCCATGTTTTTTTTTATTTACTTGTAAACATTTGGACAAAAGTCCCATTAAGATTAAAAATACTTTTTATCAACTTTAAAACCACATGCAATATTTCCATTGCAATATATTCTCCATTAAAATTCTAACTTACCTCACTTGCATGTTGATCTGCAACATCCATTAGAAATAATTCATCTGGACATAAAATGGCAGAGATTTCAAAGTGATCCAAGTTCAGCTTTCAACAAAGGAAAAAATCCGAGTGGTCCGAATGGATTTCAAATAAAAATTTTATGGTCTTGTCCATGGTTTGTGGTAACTGTCCATACAGTCCATCAATAAATGTCTATCAATGCTATTCTTATGTTTGAGAGACTTTACTTGTAATAATGATCACATGATAAGGAAATATGCAAATAAGGTATTATTTCTTCATTTTTTTGTGGGACTTTTTATGAAGTCCCACAATGTAAAAAAAGTCCCATAATGTATGAAATGTACAGACGGAAGGACGGACGGACGGACGGACGGACAAAGTGAAAACTATAGGGCGTCCGCATCTTCGATGCGGGGCCCTAAAAATGGCACCTATTCATATATTTTTAATGCATTAAGAATTACATAAAATATGCTTAAACTTGGCATATTTTATAAAATATTCTATTAAAATCAAAGTTTAAATGGTAAATTAGTTACCAAATGCATGTACAATTAGGGTCACAAGGAGGTAAAACGTGGATGCTTGATCATTCTTTTTCTCCAATCGTTTAGATAAACCATTTATTAGACGTTTCAGCCTCAGGCCTTCATCAGTATCACAATATATTCTCCTTCTACATTTTGATTGTCTTCTCTTCAGATTCTTTTTCTATTGGTATATGAAATTTGTGAAAAGTACACCTTATCATTTATGCAACATCTGAAAATTGCACCCTTTTCACATATTGGACACCCCAAAAAGTAGACCCTTTTGGGCCACACATATGTACCTACCTTTATAATGGAAATTTTTGAAATGGAACTTCTGATCTAATGTAAGTATTTTAAAGAGTAAAATGTAAATTTGGTGTTCAAATTCAGATTTCATTAACCATGTCACAGATTATAAAAAATATTATTTAGAAGTTTAATGCTATAACAGACATTAAATGACAACAACAAATAAACATAAACAAATCAGCAACTGTTATAACAGGTTGATATCCAAATAACTCTACATGTCAAAACATTAGGCCAAAAAAAAAAGCCTTGATTCTCTTCCATTCCAGCTCTGATTTTGTCAACTTCCTTAAAAAATTATTTTGATTTTGAGGCGTATAGTGCACGTTTTTGGTTAATTTTCTTTAAAATGGTATAATATTTTATGAAAATGGACGAAAATTGATAAAAAAAAAATTTGCCCACCTGCCCGATATTTGCAAGAAAATTGGATGAGATTTTAGCCTTTATAAAAGTATCCAACATTAAGTTACTATGTTAATATCAACAAGACATTGCACTAGGTTATCCTAAGCATACTCCCAATGGAAAATTCAGGAATCAGGAAGTATATGACCCACTTAATAGTAGAAGACCAGAAATATATTTTTAAAAATTCCCATTTTTTATCCTTAAAAAGGTCGGCTAGATATTGAGTGTGAGAGAAAAAGGGACAGACAAACTGCAAAATAATATATTTTCTGCAACTGTGAAAGGGGGCTTTAAAAATACTGAATTTCATTTTAACTAATACAATCATGCATATTGTATCTCAGAATGTAATATTCAATGTAAATGAACACAATGTTCTCCACCAGTGGTCACATGACCATCAATAAATGTCACATGATCAGCATGGTCTATCTGTGTAGAAGATAAAAGGTCCAATGAATGTCTGTCCCACACATGGATAGTGTGATTATGATCCAGAACAGCTGTAATGTTCTCTGTACTGCAGTGGTCTTTGTATCTAAAGAAACAAAATAAATGACCAGAGTTCAATTTTTTTCCAAAGTGAACTCTAAAACTAGAATACTGACAAAGTCAGAAAGGGCCCCGCGGCAAAAGATCTAAGTGTTTTCAAAATCATACGAACTTTGATTATTACCACTATGGCATGTTCCTTGGAATCTGTATGAAACTTCAGAGCTGTATTGTTAATAGCCTTTGAGTTTTAGTGTTCACAAAGTCCAATTTTCAAAATCTGTGATTTTCGATAAAAAGTGAAGTTTTTTACAAAAATATTAATCAGATTTGCACGAAATTTTAATATGCAAATCATGACATGCTACTTAACGGCTGTACAAAGTTTCAGAACTGTAGTTTTTGAGTTTTAGTGTTCACAAAGTCCAATTCTCAAAATCTGTGAATTTTGATAAAAAATGAAGTTTTTTTTCCAAAAATATTTCACATTTTAGCATGAAATGTTAATATGCAAATTATGACATGCTACTTAGTAGCTGTATAAAATTTCAGAACTGTGGTATTAATAGTTTTTGAGTTTTAGTGTTCACAAGAATTGTTGACGGACGGACCGACGGACGGACAAAGTGAAAACTATAGGGCATCCGCATCTTTGATGCGGGGCCCTAATGATACCCTAATGTAAACTTAAGTGAGAAATTTTGATATAAGCAAAGAAAAGATGTCAGTAGGTTTCAATGATTGATTAATACAAACATTAGAAATCAACAGATCAGACAAACCAAAAGTTAACATACTGATAACTACTTTAACTTCAAATCAAAATAATCCAAGAGAGGGATTTATTTATAAGGCTTAAGGTCTTGTTTCCGAATCCTATTATTAAATTTGTTTTATCAATGTGTCAAATGTTTCATTTATAAAATGTAGTTGCAAATTAATTTATCACTTAAAATACCTTTACACTAAATCATTTTGATATGTTTAGTTAATGCATTTTAAAAACAAGAATATGTCCAAAAGACATAATGCCCCATCTGGCAACTTTTATTTTTTCCACAATCACTAAAGCATCAACATGGTTGCTAATAAAGCACTTGTCAGTCAGAAGGAATGGACTTCAACTTAACCATTCTTCTATAAGTGGTCATTCATGCGGAAAATATAGGTCAATACCAGCATCCAAAGCATGCATTGTTCTAAGCAACACTATGTGCACCTTCCATACCAATATTGTTGATGTGGCACATGTCAGTAAAAAGGAATGGACTTTACCATTCTTATATAAGTGGTCATTCCCAGCCATCAATGTGGTTCACTTTCACAGCCAGTTCAACATTCACAGCCAGCATCCGAAGCATACATTGTGCTTAGCATCACTAGGTGCACCTACCATAACAATATAGTAGATGTGGCACATGTCAGTAAGTGGGAATGGACTTTAACCATTTTCTGCATGAATAAGTGGTCATTCATGCAAAAAATATAGGTCACAGCCAGCATCTGAAGCATGCATTGTGCTTAGCATCACTAGGTGCACTTACCATACCAATATGGTTGATGTGGCACTTGTCAGTAAGTGGGAATCAACTTTAACCATTTTTCTGTACGTTATCATTCATACAGATAATATAGGTCACATCCAGCATCTGAAGCATGCAATGTGTTTATCATCACTACTAAAATGCAAGTAAGTGGGAATTTGGAAATATGAGATTTGGGACAGACAGACGAACAAACCCGAACACTATATGCCCCTCTACTTTCGTAGATGGGGCATAATATTTTTTTTTTTTTAAATTAGCACAACAAACATACCAGGTCACTTTCAAGGATCATTTACTTACCCAGTCCACAAATCAGTAGATCTATACAAACAACTAACAAATGACTTCTCTGTGGCAGGGTTAAGTAGGACCAGTAAACCAGCTGTGTCTTTATCCTGTTCCTTGCTAAACATTTCCATGGCCATAAAGCCCTAAAATTATATCAATGTTTATAATTGAATATAAATGGAAAACCCATTTCCAGGGACCCCAGGTCTCTTATGAAATGAATTTCTCTTTCAATTGATTGCTTGAGGTGAAGAGGCCACTTCTTTGGTCAGTCATGGAGACAAAATGGACAACAGATTTAAAATGTCTGTATCTATCCCAGAATCAGCTTCCTACATAATGCAAAGTTGTAGATTAATACATTGATGTACAATCATTTCTTTTAGCAGTATTTGAGTTTTTGAAAGTTTTGAGTTTCAAATTCAAGTTAAACAATCTCCCTTTTTTATAGGCTATGATGTTCAAATTTTAACTAGATCTACATGTATCAAGAATTTGAAGTTTTGGCAAATCTATTACATTCATTAGTATTAAATTTGTGATTGGTAGCTTAGTATTTAAATCAGTTCATAAGAACATTTGGCCACCCAGGCCTCAAAAAGGTTTAACAAGTACCTGTTCCCAGGTTGTACCAAGGAGGTGGGTCTCCCAGCTGACACAGTCCAGCTTGATCCTCAGTAAAAGTTTCTTATTCTCATGGTTCCTACAAAGTAAAAATTCACATACCATTAAAAGCTCAAGGCATAATTTTATTTCCAATTTAGGTCAACTCACAATTGTTATAGTCCAATTTTGTCAATTGCCTAAAACCATGACACTGGCTAATAAAACCAGAAAAATCTGTCAGTCAAAAATGGCTTGATTTCATTAAACAGGAAGTAGGTGAGCGACAGACCTGAAATCAATTCCCACATTATGGGACCCACCCTGATGCTGTATACCAAATATCAAGTGGCTGTGAAAAGTAGTGGCTGAGAAAACTTATACAACAAGTGTGGCCACTAAAAGTATGTCTCGCCATCCGGCACCATCACTAAAATCAACTACCTAAGCTTTCATTTCTTGATATAAACACAAAAAGTGTCTGTATACCTAATAACAGATGCCTAGTTATTATACTATTCAAGCAATCCATTGTCCACACAAGTATTACAATAAACTGTTAACACAGAGACATGTCTCGCCTGTCGCAACTGGACACAGTATAAAATAAAGTAAAAATCCTCCTTAAACTGATCTTAACTGATGCTTAAGCAGCTGCATACCAAATATAAATGGTGAACCATAACTGCTTTATATAAAACACTTATGACATAAATAAAAAGTTAAAAAGTGTAAAATCTCAAAGTCAGTAGACCGTGACTGCAGGAGCATACAGGTGAAATCCTTTTAAAACTGATGTGTACTGATGCTGATGCAACTGCATACCAAATATCAATGGTGTAACATAACTGCTTCATGTTAAACAGACTTAAGAAAAAAGGTTAACATCGACCAAATCAGTGTAAAATTTCAAAGTCAGTAGACTGTGACTGCAGGAGCATACAGGTGAAATCCTTTTAAATCTGATCTGTACTGATGCTGATGCAACTGCATACCAAATATCAATGGTGTAACATAACTGCTTCATGTTAAACAGACTTAAGAAAAAAGGTTAACCTCGGCCAAATCAGTGTTAAATTTCAAAGTCAGTAGACCGTGACTGCAGGAGCATACAGGTGAAATCCTTTTAAAACTGATTTGTACTGATGCTGATGCAACTGCATACCAAATATCAATGGTGTAACATAACTAGTTCACACAAAACAGACTTAAGCAAAAACTTTAACCAATTGTGGACGCCGCCGCCGCCGCCGTCGCCGTCGCTGTCGCCGCCGGAATCACCATACCTAAGTCTCGCCTTTTGCGACATTCGTCGCAGGCGAGACAAAAAGTTTTCTGTCTGAAAAAAAGACCTAAGTTCACAGAGTCACTGGAGCTTAAAATTGGGGTCATGGTCACATGGCATGGTGACAGTTGCGTTGTCCATAACCACAACTGTCTGTTTACCCAAGCTGCCAAGCTAATATACTTTTCCAGCAATTCATCGTCCACAAAAGTCTTACAAAAAAGTTTACGGCCTGAAAACAGATCTAAGTTCACAGAGTCACTGGAGCGTGAAAATGGGGTCAGGGTCACGCAACATGGTAACAGTTGCGTAGCCCATAACCTAAACTGTCTGTATACCTAATATCAGATGCCAAGCTAATATACTTTTCCAGCAATTCATCGTCCACAAAAGTCTTATAACAAGAGGCTCCCAGGAGCCTGAATCGCTCACCTGACATATGTGCCTGAAGTAAAGGTTATAAGGCAAAATCTATTTAACGTTGAAAGGGTCATAAGATTAATAATCGGGTCATCTGACAATATGGTGGATCTAAAGGTGCTGATCACTTTTGTTCTCAATCAAAATCTAAAAATCTGTCACCATTTTTTAGTTATTTGCAAAAAAATGCAGTTTAACCTAATGTTCTATTTTTAGCCACAGCGGCCATGTTTTACAACCAATCAAAAATCCCCACATTAGTTCTATACACCTAATAATAATAAACAATAATACCAAGTTTGGTTCCATTTGGACTGAAAGTGTCAGAGGAGTTAAAATTTTCAATATAAGGAAATGCAGTTAAAATGCTCAATTTTGATGTTCTAAGAAGGGCAATAACTCCTAAAAGGAAAGGTCCTACAACGTTGACCCTGTTACAAATTTTGTAGATCTTGATGTGCTTAACAATATGCAATTTAAATTTCTCAAATATCTTGTATAGTTATCAAGATATTGAGCTAAACAGGTGCAAAATTTGCAAAAATCCACAAAAAGGGCAATAACTCCTACATGGGTTGTTGGATTTTCTTCAAAATTTCAGAGCTGGTAGATCTTGAGGTGCTTATCCCTTTTGTTCCCAATCAAAATTTTGAAATCTGTCACCGTTGTAGAGTTATTTGCAAAAAACTGCCATTTACCCCTATGTTCTATATTTAGCCACAGCGGCCATGTTTTACGACCAATCAAAAATCCCCACATCAGTTCTATACACCTAATGCTAATAAACAACTATACCAAGTTTGGTTCCATTTGGACTTAAAGTGTCAGAGGAGTTAACGTTTTCAATGTAATGAGGAAATGCTGTTAAAATGCTAAATTTTGACGTTCTAAGGGCAATAACTCCTAAAAGGAAAGGTCCTACAACGTTGACCCTGTTACATATTTTGTAGATCTTGATGTGCTTAACAATATGCAATTTAAATTTCTCAAATATCTAGGATAGTTTTCAAGATATTGAGCTAAACAGGTGCAACATTTGCAAAAAATCCACAAAAAGGGCAATAACTCCTACATGGGTCGTTGGATTTTCTTCAAAATTTCAGGGTAGGTAGATCTTGAGGTGCTGATCACTTTTACCCTATGCCAGAATTTTGATATCTGTAGCCGTTTTTGAGTTATTTGCAAACAAGTGTGGCCACTAAAAGTGTGTCTCGCCTGCCGGCACCATCACTAAAATCAACCACCTAAGCTTTCATTTCTTGATATAAACACAAATTGTGTCTGTATAACCAGTATCAGATGCCTAGCTATTATACTTTTCAAGCAATTTATTGTCCACACAAGTATTGCAAAAAGTTTTCTGCCTGAAAAAAAGACTTAAGTTCACAGAGTCACTGGACCCTAAAAATGGGGTCATGGTCACATGGCATGGAGACTGTTACGTTAACCATAACCTCAACTGTCTGTATACCGAGTATCAGATGCCTAGCTATTATACTTTTCCAGAATTCATTGTCCACAAAAGTCTTACAAAAAAGTTTTCTACCTGAAAAAGACCTAAGTTCACAGAGTCACTGGAGCGTGAGAATAGGGTCAGGGTCACATGGCATGGTGACAGTTGCGTAGACCATAACCTGAACTGTCTGTATATCAAATATCAGATGCCTAGCTATTATACCTTTCCAGCAATTCATCGTCCACAAAAGTCTTGCAAAAAAGTTTACAGCCTGAAAAAAGACCTAAGTTCACAGAGTCACTGGAGTGTGAAAATGGGGTCAGGGTCACACGGCATGGTGACAGTTGCGTAGACCATAACTTGAACTGTCTGTATACCAAATATCAGATGCCTAGCTATTATACCTTTCCAGCAATTCATCGTCCACAAAAGTCTTGCAAAAAAGTTTACAGCCTGAAAAAAGACCTAAGTTCACAGAGTCACTGGAGCGTGAAAATGGGGTCAGGGTCACATGGCATGGTGACAGTTGCATAGACCATAACCTGAACTGTCTGCATACCAAATATCAGATGCCTAGCTATTATACTTTTCCAGCAATTCATCGTCCACAAAAGTCTTACAAAAAAGTTTACAGCCTGAAAAAAAACCTAAGTTCACAGAGTCACTGGAGCGTGAAAATGGAGTCAGGGTCACATGGCATGGTGACAGTTGCGTAGACCATAACCTGAACTGTCTGTATACCAAATATCAGATGCCTAGCTATTATACTTTTCAAGCAATTCATTGTCCACAAAAGTCTTACAAAAAAGTTTACGACGCCGCCGCCGTCGCCGCCGCCGCCGCCGCCGGAAAGTAATACCTATGTCTCGCCTTCCGCGACTTTTCGTCGCAGGCGAGACAAAAACTGCATTTTACCCCGATGTTCTATTTTTAGCCATGGCGGCCATGTTTTACGACGAATCAAAAATCCCCACATCAGTTCTAAGCACCGAATGCTAATGAACAACCATACCAAGTTTGGTTGCAATTGGACTTATGGTGTCAGAGGAGTTAACGTTTTAAAAAGTTTACGGACGACGGACGACGGACGGACGACGGACGGAAGACGGACGCCAAGTGATGACAATAGCTCACATGACCCTTCGGGTCAGGTGAGCTAAAAAGGGCAATGACTTCCACATGGGTTGTTAAATCTTTTTCATAATTTCAGAGTCTGTAGATCTTGAGGTGATGCTCAACTTTGTACTCAATCAGACACAGTTTTTTAGTTACAAATAAACTGCAATTTATCCCATGTTTTATTTTTAACCATGGTGGTCATGTTAAACGACCAATCAAAGGGAAATAACTCCTTAAAGGAAAGGTCCTACAACGATACCCTATTACATATTTTGTAGATCTTAATGAGCTTTACAATATGCAATTTAAATTTCTCAAATATCTTGTATAGTTTCAAAATATTGAGCTATAAACAGGTGCAAAATTTGTAAAAAATCCACAAAAAGGGCAATAACTCCTACATGGGTTGTTGGATTTTCTTCAAAATATCAGAGCTGGTAGATCTTGTGGTGCTGATCACTTTTGTTCCCCCATCAAAATTTTAAAATCTGTCACCGTTTTAGAGTTATTTGCAAAAAACTGCCATTTACCCCTATGTTCTATTTTTAGCCACAGCGGCCATGTTTTACGACCAATCAAAAATCCCCACATCAGTTCTATACACCAAATGCAAATAAACAACTATATTAAGTTTGGTTCCAATTGGACTTAAAGTGTTAGAGGAGTTAACGTTTTCAATGTAATGAGGAAATGCTGTTAAAATGCTCAATTTTGACGTTCTAAGGGCAATAACTCCTAAAAGAAAAGGTCCTACAACGTTGACCCTATCACATATTTTGTAGATCTTGATGTGCTTAACAACATGCAATTTAAATTTCTCAAATATCTAGTATAGTTTTCAAGATATTGAGCTAAACAGGTGCAAAATTTGCAAAAAATCCACAAAAAGGGCAATAACTCCTACATGGATTGTTGGATTTTCTTCAAAATTTCAGGGTAGGTAGATCTTGAGGTGCTGATCACTTTTACCCTATGCCAGAATTTTGATATCTGTAGCCGTTTTTGAGTTATTTGCAAAAAACTGCATTTTACCCCTATGTTCTATTTTTAGCCATGGCGGCCATGTTTTATGACGAATCAAAAATCCCCACATCAGTTCTAAGCACCGAATGCTAATGAACAACCATACCAAGTTTGGTTGCAATTGGACTTATGGTGTCAGAGGACTTAACGTTTTAAAAAGTTTACGGACGACGGACGACGGACGACGGACGGACGACGGACGCCAAGTGATGACAATAGCTCACATGACCCTTCGGGTCAGGTGAGCTAAAAAAGTTTACTGTCTGAAAAAAGACCTAAGTTCACAGAGTCACTGGAGTGTGAAAACGGGGTCAGGGTCACATGGCATAGTGACAGTTGCGTAGACCATAACCTGAACTGTCTGTTTACCAAATATCAGATGCCTAGCTAATAAACTTTTTCCAGCAGTTCATCATCCACAAAAGTCTTACAAAAAAGTTTACAGCCTGAAAAAAAGACCTAAGTTCACAGAGTCACTTGAGCGTGAAAATGGGGTCAGGGTCACATGACATGGTGACAGTTACGTAACCATTACCTGAACTGTCTGTATACCAAATATCAGATGCCTAGCTAATATACTTTTCCAGCAATTCATCTTCCACAAAAGTCTTACAAAAAAGTTTACGGCCTGAAAAAAGACCTAAGTTCACAGAGTCACTGGAGCACGAAAATGGGGTCAGGGTCACACGGCATGGTGACAGTTGCGTAGACCATAACCTGAACTGTCTGTATACCAAATATCAGATGCCTAGCTATTATACTTTTCAAGCAATTCATTGTCCACCAAAGTCTTACAAAAAAGTTTACGCCGCCGCCGGAAAGTAATACCTATGTCTCGCCTTCCACGACTATTTCAGTATTTGTCGCAGGCGAGACAAAAATTGCTGTAGACAAGTAATAGATTGCAATGGATCTGACTTGGTTTAGGCATTTCAAATGAAATGGTGGGTTTAATATGGTTTTATGGCGTACCAAACCTTTCTCTTCGATTTCAAATCAATATTAGGGTCCGGTAATAACACAACACGGCTGCGAAGGCACAATAGGAATAATGAGGCAATCATCCCATCACAACAATCAGTCAAACACTTATCAAAACAATCACTTATCATTACGTTTAACATAATGTTGAATTCTTCCACAGGTGGGTGAAAAGGAAGGAAGAATTTTTTAAGAGACCCTATCAGTCTTCCCGAAATGTGCCGGATTGCCCGACCAGTCCGGTGAAAAATTTTCAAATAAGCCTTTGGTCACGTATATTTGACCAAATTTACAATTCAAATGTGCAGTTGGTCCTGCAGACCTTTGTTATTGGTCAAGCAAGAATGTTCAACTTTCGCAAAGAATGTAGGCCCTATGAAATGTATTTTCTAGTAACCTTGGTCTAATAGTCAGTCTCGGAGACAGTGGCTTTTGAGCTTTTTGATTATTTGGATTGTTATGACACGTACAAACATATTAAATCGCATCTTAAAACAAATCTTATTTATACTCTACCATATACAGAATTCCTTTTCCTCTGTCCACACAGCAATACTAGCAGGGAGATTCTCTATAGCAGTTATGTCCCTTAGTTGTCCTGGCGTTGTCTCCAGCTGATAATCACCTGTCAGACTTTTCAAACCATGGTGTAAAATGTACTTATCAACATGGATAGTCTCCCCTGCTGTGTAACCAAGGGCTATAACTCTATCACTGATATGACAAGACTCAACTCTAAAAAGTAAATTAGATAAAAATATGATGTAACATTGGTAAAAGGACTAGGGTTGATAAGGGCCATTTTGGCCCAAAAAATATTTTTGTTTGAATTCAAGTAAAAATTGTGACAAGACTTAGTTTAATGTCAGTACTTTAATGCTTCATAGACAATTTAGTATTTTTGACCATACTGTGATGTCATAGTGACGTCAAAATTGAACAAATTGCACAAAATTGACCAAATCGGCTGTTTTTTACCATATCTTTAATAATTTTCGCTCTGGGAAGTGACTGCAACACCCATGTACAACAAAATCCTTTTGGTAACAAATTAAGTTGGTCCTGAAAAATATTTTCCCAAAGTATCTATTTGGTACATGGCTGTACACACTACTATTGAAAACAAAATAAGCCTGAAAATAATGTAAAAACCGCTAATTTTGACCAAATGTTGAAAATCTTCCAACTTTCAATGCCATTTTCTATATATAGATTAAATGGATTGAAATAATTTTCATTGATTATTGTGTCCCTAACCCTTGCCTAAGAAAATAACACAGTGAATGTAGAATACTAGAACTTTTAATTTTCAGACATATTTTGAGGCCAAAAACAGGCCTTATCAGCCCTGGTCCTTTGGTCGATAAATTTTATGGGAATAAATTTTTTGGTTTGCATTCACATGTTACAAAAAGAAGTGAGCATTGGACTTGACATTTTATGAAATTCATTAATGTGCAGATGCTGCATACTGTTAACCAATTAATTATCGTGACTGCTATACATTGCTTTTCTGTTACAGATGACAATTTGGCAGTTTTTTATTTTCATGATTCTTTGTATTAACAAACAATAATATGACTATGAAAATGAGCTAATTTGACATGATTTATTTTCACAAATTTCTGCTCCTCACAAAATCTGGGAATATAAATGGCTAACAAAAGTTTTTTGGCTTATGGTACCCAAAGGTAATCTATCGATTATGAAGCTCACCTCGTTGCGCATTATTGTCACTAAGTGGGAATTGACTTTCACTTTCCAAAATTATAAGTGCTCAATCCATAAAGAAAGAAGTCACAGCCAGCATCTTAAGCATGCATCTTGCTAAGAATCTCAGGGTGCATCTTACTATACCACTTTAGATGATGTGGTACTTGTCAGAAAGGGGGTATAGACTTTAACCTTTCTTCTGTAAGTGGTCATCCATGTGGAAAATGAAGGTCACAGCCAGCATCCGAAGTATGTACTGTTTGTAGCATCACAAGGAGCACCTATCATGCCAATATCATTGATGTGGCACTTGTCAGTTAGCAGGAATAGACTTTAACCATTCTTCTGTAAGTGGTCGTCCATGCGGAAAAAAAGGTTACAGCCAACATCCAAAGCATGCATTGTGCTAAGCATCACTAGGTGCACCTACCATACCAATATCATAGATGTGGCACTGGTCAGTGAGTGGGAATGGACTAAAACCACTCATTTGTAGTGTTATCCATGTAGAAAATATAGGTCACAGTCAGCATCTGAAGCATGCATTGTGCTGAGCATCACTAGGTGCACCTACCATAGCAATATCATTGATGTGGCATGTCAGTATGCGGGAATGGACTTTTACCATTCTTCTGTAAGTGGTCATCCAATCGGAAAAAAAGGTCACAGCCAGCATCCAAAGCATGCATTGTGCTAAGCATCACTACCTGCAACTACCCTATCAATATCATTAGTGTGGCACTGGTCAGTGAGCGGTAATTGACTTAAAACAATCATCTATAAGTGGTCATCCATGCAGAAAATATAGGTCACAGCCAGCATCCAAAGCATGCATTGTGCTAAGCATCACTGGGTGCACCTACCATACCAATATCATTGATGTGGCAATTGTTAGTAAGCCAGAATGGACTTAAACCACCCATCTGTAAGAAGTCATCCATGTGGAAAAAATAGGTCACAGCCAGCATCCACAGCATGCCTTGTGCTTAGCACCACACCTACCATACCAATATCATTGATGTGGTACTGGTCAGTGAGCGGAAATGGATCTAAACCATTCTTCTGTAAGTGGTTAAGATGTGGAAAATATAAGTCACAGCCAGCATCTTAAGCATGCATTGAGCTGAGCATCACTAAGTGCACCTACCATACCAATATCATTGATGTGGTACTGGTCAGTGAGCGGAAATGGATCTTAACCATTCTTCTGTAAGTGGTTAAGATGTGGAAAATATAAGTCACAGCCAGCATCTTAAGCATGCATTGAGCTGAGCATCAATAAGTGCACCTACCATAGCAATATCATTGATGTGGCACTAGTCAGTAAGCGGGAATGGACTTTAACCATTCTTCTGTTCGTGGTCATTGATGCGGAAAAATATAGGTCACAGCCAGCATCCGAAGCATGCATTGTGCTAAGCATCATTAGGTCACCTACCATATCAATATCAATGATGTGGCACTATTCAGTTAGCGTGTATGGATCTACACCATTCTTCTGTAAGTGGGTGCGGACGCCGATGCCAACACCAACGCTGGGGAAATCACATAAGCCTCCCTCACTTTTGTGAAATGAGCTAAAAATCTGCGATAAAGATGTTGCAAAAAACAAGTTGGAAATTTCCCCTGCTTTCAACCCAACATGATTCATACTATTACCCATGTTCTCACTTGGTGAAATTGAGCCACATTTTATATCATACCTCTGACAAGGGAAGTCAGATATCTTAAACATACAGCTCTCTCTTTTGTTACAGAAACTAGCCATGAAGACAGCAGTAGAGTTATCTTCCTTGGTAGTCATGACGATGAAAAATGCTCTTCCTTCAAAAGTGAATGTGGAGACTTCTTTACCAGCATAGTTCTGAAAGAAAAAGATAATTAATATAAAAGAATAAAGAATTTTTCCAACGTTTTTTTTTTTCACAGCAGCATTTAGCCTGCACATATTTAAAAGAAATCAATTTGAGCGCTTTGAAACACGAGTTAGAAGCTTGGATTTATGTTGTCTCTGGAAACTTGTGGTCAAAGGTAAACATGATTGGGATATTTAAACAGCGGTGAAACTATTTTTTTACAATTTAATTATTATCTATATGAACTTTCAATTTGTTTTGTGAAATGCCACTTTTTCTTAATCTTAAATTAGGTTGGGGATTTTGCACCATGCAAAAGGCATTTATAAACATGTTAAACTGTCAGACATCCTTTAATAAATGTAACTTGATCTTATATCTTGCACATTTATATAAATACAAACATCTAGTAAATCCCATCTATGTATGAAAGAAAATCCATCTTTGTATCTCCATAGCAACAGTGATTTATTTGTAAGGCATCCAAGCACTGGTAGCAACTTCTTTCTGTAAATATAACTACAGGAGCATAGAGAAACCAGTTCATCCACATCTGGTAGCTAAAAATAAATCAAAATCAAAATAGACTTTAAGGATTCAAAATAAAACCAAACCTTTATAATTTTAATTTGTAAATAAAAATATTTTGTGTTGTTCCTTATTTTTTCTTTACACTCTATGCAATAAAAAAAAAAATATTTGTATGATTTTCTTTGGACCATTTTCTCAAATCTACAATATTGGCTCAAAGCCCCCACCGGGTAAAACTTGTGACCTTAACCTTAAATCTTTGACTCCAAAATCAATAATCTTTTTTGTTTCTTTATCAGCCTTAATGTGTGTTTCTTGAAATTCTCTTACATGTATATATGAAATTTTCTAAATTTTCACTTGTGACCATGACGTTTGGTCTTTTGACCCCAGAATCAATATTTTTTTTTGTATCCTGTGATTGTTGTGATTGTGAGCTTAAATGCATGTAATTTCATTAAATTTATCAAGGTGTTCAAAAGTTTAGCTCTCGAAACCTGTCAGGATGGAAAGAAGGACGGACGAAAGCCATATTCTGCAACTATTCAATTGCTTTATATTGTAGATGCAAAGTTCAGCTTTGAGTTTTTTTGTATAATAATGCTTTCAGTTTTCTTAATATGATTCACAAAATTCTTTATTATTTAAATGTATTTTACCTCAAAAGATCTGCCATCTCCAAAATCATCATCTTTATAGTTCTGCGTGTCCATTGAATCAGTCTGGCTTTCACTTAATTCTATAACATGTTTCAGTGTTTTGTTTTCAGGTGAAAATAAAGATTGGGATGAAGTATATACATCAACATCTTCTGCATCCTGAGAGAACTGGCTTTCATTTAACCTTGGCATTTGAAATGGTATGCTACTGTTTTCCGACATTGTCTCTTGAGTTGGACAACTGAATTCTGACAAAATTATCTCCCTTTGCCTTTGAAATATTGTTGACTTTGTTGGAGAGTCTGTTTTTGTGTCATTTGTTGAATCCTTTTGATTTTCATTTTTCTTTTCATCTATACAACATACTTGATTAGATAGTTCATGATCAATATCATTATTGACATCGTTAGTTCTGATAATCGGTTTGTCAAATTCCTCTGATTTTCGCGACTCAACATCGATCTGCACAGATGTAAAGTTTTTGTCTATTAAACCTTTGTCTTGTGTTATGTCATTGACTTCCTTTGCAAATTTTTCATCTGGCAAGTCAAAATCTTTAACTTCCTTTTTACGTCTGGCTTCATCAATGATAAACTGAAATACAGATGATATCATAAAGGGACTCCCTGTTGAAGATCGCCTTCTGGTGGAATATTCTTTTCTTTCTACAAAACTTTCCTGTAACAATTTCATTGTGGATATTTCTGGACTTTCATGCTTGCTACTGTTTTGGCTACTAACTTCTGTGTCATTTTTGTGGATATTTGGGGAATTTTTCAGTGATTTTCTATTCTTATTCATGTCTTCTTTCTCATTATTGTCAAATAATTCTTGGCTACCAGAAATATCTGTGACATTTTGAGAACCTAAGTCCTGACTTTCTGCAATGGTGGTAGAACTTGTAGACCCTGTATTGTGATTCATTCTTGCCTTGTTATCAACTTTTTGTTTTCCTAGAACCAATGCTACCTCTAAGTCATGTTGTTTTCTAATTTCATCTATTCTACCCCGCCTTCTGTTCTTTTTGGGGCGACCTCGTTTCCTTTTTACCCCAATAGATTCAGAAGCATCTGACTGGGTGGAAATTATTGAGTCCTGTGATGATATTGAGAAGGCCATGTTGTCTGAATCAGTACAACCAACCTCTATAACTTTTGGTTTTTCTTGATGATGAGATTCTGTGTTAAGATAACTCAATTCTTCTTTTGCTAAATGCTTAGATAAACTAACAGATTTCTCAATTTTCTGACTAGAGCTTTCTTTCTCGGATTGTATTAATTTTATCTTGTTCACCTGGCCATACTTCAATTTAGGAGGTCGCCCTCTTCTGCGTGTAGGTATGTTTTCAGGCGTGCTACAGATGACAGTTTCTTGAGATGTATCAGATATATTTTCATAAGAGTGTTCATCTAGTGACTTGCCTTCTTTAAATTTGGTTTCTATCAACTTTGGTTTTTTAGAAGCCTCTTGTGGAAGCATTTCATCAAATAAACATGTGTCATTTAACTTGCTACTGGAAACCTTATCAGTTTTATTTTGGTCTACAAAATGTTTGGTGCATTCTTCGTTTACAACCTGGTTTCCAATAGAAATATTTTTACTGGTATCAACTTTCTGGTTTGGCTGCAAAAGAGACATACTATCTGTATCTTCAAATGAAAGAGTTTCATTCTGAAATTTAACCTTTTTGCTGTCATCTTTAAGACTATGGTCAACTGATACTGTATTTAACTGATTGTTAGCTCCTAACTTAGTGTCCACTTTAGTAGAAGTACATTCATTATGTAGTTTTGCTTTTCCTCTCTTTCCTTTCAGTGACAATCTCTTTTTCGAACTTTTGTTTGAATTTTGTGAACCATCAGTGACAGAATTAGCAGACGACACTGGCTGGGAATCTCCAATAACAATAGCTGATTCTTCAGAATCTCCCCTATGGTTCTCATTTGCATTGTCTGACTGATTGCTTCCTCTGTTTACCAACTGTCCTGGGACAGAACTTTTTACATGCAATGGACTTGAAGTTTCAGAATATGATATACATGTGTCGTCTGCAAATAGATTTGTTTTAACTTCTTGTTGAGGACCGGTAACACGTGTATGATTTTGACTTTGTGACTTTTTCTCTTTCTCTTCAGAAAGACTATTAGGATCAGGTTCTAGGTTGCTGTTTGACCCATTCTTAATTTCTACAGAGTCATATTTGGCCTGAACTTCATAGCAAGAACTGTCAATCCTGTCAATAACTATGCTCTCAGTCTTTGGTATAGAAGATAAATTTTCTTCAAGATTTTGTTTTGAATTTTGGGTATCATTTTCAACTACATCCGATTTTACTTTTTCGGACTGTAAATTATCTTCATTATGAGAAGAGCTTTGTCCATTTAATTCTTTTATCTTTTTCTTCACATGTTCTTGGGCTTTTAAGACTCTATTCACCTTCTAGAAAAAGACAAAAACATAAACATGCACATTTTAATACACAGAATGAAGTTTTTAACTTAGATAAACAGTGTGGGAAATGGCCACTAGCCAACTTGACGAAATCGAGTTGAGAAGAATTTTGTCAAGTTTAGTTCATCCACAACTCACTAGTTGGCCAGGTGAAAATTTTAGTTGAATTCTAGAAACAATTAACAAGTCGTGCTTTCCAAATGATCAATATGGTTAAAAGATTGTCTTTGGTGGATTTTCAATCTAAATTTAATATATTACTGTGAAAGTATTTATTTTTGTGGGGTATCAATTTTTATGATTTTTTGAGGGTCAGGCATGAAATTGATTCCCAACAAGGAAGAAATTATACAATAAACAATTTGTTAAAACCAATAAGTCATAATTGTATATAACAAAATCAATGATGATTGATGCCACCAAATTTTAAAGTACTTTTTATACAATACTTGAATACTACAGTGCTTCAAAATTTTGAACATTTCTGTCTTTTTATTTATTTAAATTAGTTCAGGTTTCACTTTATCAATCCAGATAAACAATTATTTCTGTTGAAACGTCTGTACCAATTCAGGACCATTGCAGGTTTAATTTATTTTATGCAAATTATTGTCAATTGTTTTTTTGGTTTTCATGAGGTATTGATATTGATCATCCACATTTTGATGTTACATAAATTTATATAAGTATGAGTACTTTTTCTGCAATTTACTAGAGCTTATCCTAAATATTCAATTGATGTACATGTTTCCTTAAAACCTCATAACCTAACAATTCATTTGATTGATTGTTGTTTGCTTAATATTCTGTCGGCATATTTCAGCTATAATCGGGACATAAACAAGTTGTGATTCAATTCATTTGATCATCAGTTACAATGTACCTGTATGGTACGTCATGTAATGTCATAATTTTTATTTACAAAATATACCTGTAGTTTCTTCTCTTTTTGTTCAATTTTCTTCTTCAGTTCTAAATACTTTTTACTGAGCTCCTATCAAATGCAAGTGTCATTATAATAACATGAATTATCTGTTAATATAAGTAAGATGAATGTACAAGAAGAGGAATCTGCAGAATTAGTAAGCTATTAACTTGATTTTGAAAAAATATCTATCAGTTTATTTTGTAAAAATACAATTTACCACACAAAGATATAAATCAAAATAAGTTAATCATGAAAACCATTCCTACTAAAACTAGTTTTCATTTGCCCTGTCTAAGACTTTTGTTCAGGTCATGCAGGTATAAAAGAAGCAGAGGTACCAATGGGGTATCCAAATATTAAAAGTCCGAAAGGACAGAGACAAAACCAGTAAACACCAACAGGAACGGGACAAAAACAGACAACATGTAAAACATGTACACACAAAATAACTGAACATGCTGAATATCAATCAACAACACGAACTCCAGTCGAAACAAGATTGAACTCAGGTGCTCCGGAAGAGCTATAGCACATATAAAAAAAGGTATGATTTCTTTACATTACATGTACACTTACTGCCTTAGATGACATTACTTCTTTAGTCTAGCTAGCTTTTATAATTTGTATCTGGCATCTTTCATGTATATATTCTGAAAAAAAAAGAATATTACGAAAAGACATGCTTTGTGTCCTATGTTTTCTAAAATCACAGGAAGTTTACACCAAGACAAAGGTGCTAAAGAAATTAAAACTTTGGCCCGTAGTTTCATCAGGTACAGGTAATTTGTAAACATGGGATCGAATCTTGATAGGTCCATTGGTATGAAGTGAAAAAAATTTGTGAAATGAGAAGTTATTGTTTTAAAATAAAACTTTTATACACTAATCATGCTAATCTGCTAATTGCTGATATATTTTCATAACTTTAAAGTCAAGTTTAAACCAAATACATGTATGTTCATTATTTGATAAGAAAACACCCTGTATGTCATCGGGTACCGGTACATTGTAATTTTCAATGTAAGTATCAAGTAAAAACATAGAATATGAATGTTAGTTTTGATATATATGTTATGAGGTATATAAACATTCAATGTTTTATTTAAAAGGCTCTTGTCAAATATCACAATGATTGACATCATTTTCTCTACAGTCGAAGCGAATATGTGAAATTTTAACTAATGGGTACAGGCTGAGATAATTAAACTAAAGAGATTTGTCTCTCCCGATAAGTTCAAAATAACAGCGTCTCCGCGCTAATTTGTAAATTCAGATTCGGCCTGTTGAAATAGGCACATGCATTACAAGCGAGTAAACTTTTTCATAATGAATCGTACATATGAAATATATACATCGTTGGAAAGAGTATATTTTGCTGCTTTGTTTAGACTACTTTTCTTTTCATTTTTATCACACATTTTTCCAAAGGAACAGTTTAAAGTCAGTCGTACATTTTTTTCCAATTTCAACTTAGAAATAGACCTCTTGGAAATCTAATTAATTTCATATCAAATCTTACCTTATAGTATCTTATTTAGTACTGTTGAATAGCAAAATGATTCGAGAATAATCAGGTGAAATTTGAAGGTAATTTGATAAATTCAAGTCAACTAATTAACAGTTTGAAGTTGGTCGATTTCCTGTTTTAACAGGATGCCCGCTGGCCCATAACTCTCGATAAGGAAATTTGTTTATTGTGACAAATATCAGTCTGTTCGCGTGGTGTTTGATTTTTGATTTTTTATCATCCTTCAGATTTTATTAAATTACAAACAAAATAATAAATAAAACACTTCGAAAATAATATCAAACAATGTACGAGAAATTCAGCTATCTAAAGATACTTTTATATTTGAATATATACTGTAGAAACACCAAAGTTTAATCGAGAGGATCCTAGATCTTCACAAGAACGACACTGTTATTTTCAGCCATTTCGTATGTTTAATAGGATGATTCAATTCTCTTCGATATGATTTTCTCAGGTACAGGTTAAAAATTTTAGACACCACCCCTTGAGACAATACGATAACGCAACCCTCTCTACGATTATCTTTGTGATGGTTACGATCCCTCCCATTACTTCAATTGGAGCAAAGCGAAACCATTTGGTGGCGCTCATGTACACATTTAAAAAGACTAGTTTTGACCCAGACCCTCTATTATTTGCTTTCAGTATGTTATTTTACACCATTATCCATCAAATTGACTTTTGAATGTTTAATTACTTAGAAATTAATGTAATTAAATTTCTGATCCTGAACTTCATGAAGCTCAGGATCAGCTGAAGTGAAAATATCATATTCTAATCTAAATTTTTACGATTACGGAACGATAAATATAGATTTGAAAACTTATCAACAAATTGAATTGAGCGTATCCTCAAATACATTATTTTGCATGAAAATATACCAACATGTTAATTAAAGTATATATTAAAGAAAATTGTTTTGCTCCCTTGAGGTCAATACACGGGAATCGTAACCCTCACTGAGAGAATCCTAGGGAGGGTTATCTACATGTAGATCATCATCATCATCATCATCATCATCTTCTGTAAGTGCTGGACTCAGGTTTGAGTATATTCGCACTGTTGTCAGTGACTCAATAAAACAGTTCCACTATACACAGCTAAAATGTTCCATATTTTACAATTAAAAACAGGCTGGAGACAAATTTAGACAGAGATGGTGGTGCTGGCCAGGCCCTGGCGGAAGCCTTCCAGGGAGTCCATGCTGGCCAGCTGCTGAGGTAGGGTGTTCCAAATCTTTATTGCTGATGGGAAGAATGAATACTGCAAGGTTCTAGTACGGGTGTGAGGTTGGAGGAATCTGATGTTGTGGCCTCAGGTGATAGCACCGGATGGGATCAGGAATTGGTCAGGTGGGATATCTACTAAGTGGTTTACAATTTTAAATAGAAGGATGATCTTTATTCTGGCTCTTCTGGTTTGTAGGTCTTCCCATCCAAGATTTGACATCATGGTAGAGACACTGCTGGTTTGTCTGTATTCACTGGTAACAAACCTTGCAGGTATCAGGACATTCCGGCACCTGGACATTTCGGCACCTACCTATTTAGACAATTCGACACCAAGACAGATCGGCATCAGGACATTTCGGCATCTGGATTTGGACACTTCGGCACCCAACGGAAAAATAATTGTGTTCATGAGTTGTGTACATTATTTGGAGAAAATATGCATTTTTTGTATGTATACCCAATATCAGATGCCTAGCTATTATTCTTTTCAAGCAATTCATTGACACACAAGTATTACAAAAAAGTTTACGACCTGATAAATACCTAAATTCACCAACTCACTGGAGCTTAAAAAGGGGTCATGGTCACATGGGATGGTGACAGTTGCGTAAAACATAACCTAAACTGTCTGTATACCCAACATCAGATGCTCAAGGTTACCAAGGTTTTAATTATTGATTACTTGATTCCCATTGGGAAAAAGTTTTCGATTGCATTTCTAAAAAATATATAATTATTTGATTACTTTGGCAAAAACATGCTGATTACTTGATTCCTGGTACACCCCCCCCCCCCCCCAAGAGGAGCCCATTTTATGAAGACTCAGAGCAAAAAGGCGCAATTACCACCTAGGTAAGACGCCTCCCAAATTCAGGTCACAACAACAATTTATCATGGTAGTTAATCTAATTAACATAATGATATGTTTTGCTTCTTGGTTGTTAAATGGATTAAATATGAAGGTAATTAAACTGTCTGAATCATGCCAATCAGTTATTAATTAGAGTAAATACCACTTATTTGGATTATCATATCCTTTAAATATTAATTGTAATTCAGTTAATGAAGCCACGTTATTTAATTGATTTATTGTAGTAGTTAATCTAATTAGCACTTTGCAATGTCTTTCTTCTGTCGTCATTAATTGTTAAACGACTATGATGACCATGAAATGAATAAAAATTATGAAAACAACTGGTATTTTATTTAATTCATTTATGCATAAAATAAAAACACAATAACAAAATGAAAAGTAAGAGAAAACAGATTTGGGGAAGAAATAACAATTCAAATATATATATAAAAGAGAAGAAAAACAAAAAGAAACATTTAGAACAATATAAAATATGAAAGAACACATGAACAACACTCAATAGAATTGCAAAAGTATTTTAATGAAAAAAATACAATAAAAAACATATCACAACCACTGATGAAACTAAAAATGAAGCATAGCAACAACAAAAATTATAAACAAAGTGTCTTTACGTATACAGCTACAAAATTCCAGCTATATGCCAACATAAATTATACTTTATTAGCTTTAAAGTATACTTTTCCATCTCTGAATCATTATATAAATCATGGGTGCCGAAGTGTCCAAATAAGATGCCGATATGTCCAAGTGTCGATTTGCCTCGGTGTCGAACTGTCCAAAGTAGGTGCCGATCTATGTGATGTTTCTGCGTAAGAAGGCTAAGGTGTTGTTTGCCTTCTTAGTGACAGCATCGACGTGAGTATTCCAGGACAGATCTTGAGACAATACTGTTATAAGTTCATTTGAAATTTCCTCACGGTACACCTCTTTGAAAAACTGCATACTGATGAGATTTTTTTCTCCTCTAAAAAGTAACAGTCTTAAAATCAATGAACCTTAATGTCCTTATCATGCTTATTGTGAACAATCTGTGCTTTGCCTTTGTGTATTTATTTTAAAACCAACACCCTATGGACAATGACAAAACAGTAAGGCACTCAAAAAAGGACATATAATAAAATAATCTATTGGAATGATATGATATAGGGGCTATACTGACACCATTTTCATGCTTGTGTCTTCACTCAGTCAATCATCAGCTGTTAAATTTCCCGCAAAATAAAAATTTCCAATTGCTCATGCGCGTAAATCACTTCCTGTCAAAATGGATGCTGCATGTCATTTTGTGTTTACACATTTATGAGTCAATTTCCAGCATCCCTTTACTCATATTTCCTCATAAAATTGTTTAAACAATAAGTAAGAGGTATTTAAAATGTCATGGCTTGAAATTAGCTATGTCATCCCCAGAAGGTTCGCCCAGTAATAGTTTAAATCGGTCAGTTACAGGGCTAGGTTCTCCATCATCAAAAACATATGATTACTTGTTGAAATTTTTGCTAGTCGGGGACAGTGATGTTGGAAAAGATGAACTGATAACTGGCTTAGATGATGGGGCAACAGAATCTCCGTACGGTATCTCCACATGTGGTAAGTTCATTGAAGGAAGCCATTCAACGATTGATTAGAATACCGTTCGTTAGAAATGGTCATTATAAAATTTGAAGACAAAAATGTCAACACAAAAACAGAGGAAATCATCAACATGTATAATTGGAAGAAATAGCCCAACCGCCAGCATGAGTCTTTTATGGCAGGTCTGGCTAAAATTCATGAATACATGTATACATGTAGTACAAATGTAAATCAGGGGAATTTCAATTCAGGGTTGCTTACTTTTCCAGCAACTTTTCTACCCTGCAACATGATTTAAAAATACATGCCAACTGCCAAGTATCGAAACTATAATCAGCAACATGAACTCTTGAGCTCACAAAGGGTACACAGTTCTGAATCTGATATTTGTTATATATAACTGTATATAACACACCTGTCATGAGGCCAAAATTCATACATGTATAAGCCAAATTAGTCTATCGATCTGTTACAAGTAAGATCAACTTTTTTATATGGATTTTTTTTGCAAAAATCGACCAGGTTCTTGTCCTATCAAGTTGCTAAATGTGTATCAATCAATTTGGTGTTGTGTAAGTCAAAATTAAAATCATTGAATTTTTATGTACACCACTTGAAATTCTCTGTTCAGTGCTTGCAGAAACAAGACATGTTGCAAGGTAAGGAATTGTGCCTGTAAGACATAAATTCTGCTTTTGGAATACCCCTAAAATTTCAGAGAAGGTGAGTAAAACTATTGGTTTTATGTAGTGTTATATATGTTTTGATATTTATTTTGCATCTTTCTTTTTCTAGGAATAGATTACAAGACCACAACCATTTTGTTAGATGGAAAAAGAGTAAAGCTTCAGTTATGGTGAGTAATGCATGTACTAATAATTAATACATGTATTTTGTCAATTTTTCATTGTTTTTATACCATTGCAAATGTATAGATATGTAAACAGTACACTTTCTAAATAGAGATTCATATTTCAGAACATTTACACACATGTGCAAAAGATATTATTCAAATTCAATTTAACATAGACAAATAGAATTTTTTATGGCATGTACAGGTACATTTGGAAAATATATTATGATTTTCACATTGCAAGTTTTAACTGTTTGTATTGCAGATCTTTAATGTATCAAAATTAAAAAGTTCTGACATTTTCCTGTATTTTATATACATGTAAATACCTCATCTTGTCAAGGAAGATATTGTGCTACATGTACAATGTATATTTTAAAATGGATGCTTTCAAGCATGTAAGGGATTTGTGGTGTCAGGAGAAATTTTGTGCTTGATGACATGTCCTTTTCTATTTTGAAATACCTTACATGTCAGGGTTCTCCCTAGGTCCATATTATATAGCACTGTGGTACCACAGTGCTATCTTGTAGAAATTTATAATAGAATGTGTTAGGACCACAATGCTATAGTTTTCAGAAAACCATGTTTTTACTGATACCACAGTGCTATTAAAAAATTTTGGGAGAACACTGCATGTAGGTCAATCAAAATCTTATACTAAATTCATGATATTGAGATCTTTTTGCTATTTTAGGGATACCTCAGGTCAAGGACGATTTTGTACTATATTTAGATCATATTCAAGAGGAGCTCAGGTATATCTTATAAAACAGGAAGTTTGGTTGGCATACATTTTGTACTTGTAAAACTCCAGTTACTACTCTTAGTCTTTCTTATTTTAAAGTTTAAACAGCTTGTTATCATTATTTTTGGCCTGGTACGTGTATCTTCCTCTGTATCATGTAATTTAATGCATTTTAATGGCTTACATTTGTATTGTTTTTATCTATATTGAAAATAATTTTAGATAAATGATATTGATATTAAGATTTCTTATTGATTAAAAAAAACACACATACATGTATGATAATCTATGAATGGCAATTATCTTTGTTCAAAAACTCTGTACCAAACATTAAAGCTAAATGCATGTTTAATGATAATTTAAAAGTTCATCACTATTATAACCCATCAACCTTTAGACATGTTAGAAGATGGATAAGATTGTAAATTATGTATTTCATAGATTTTGTTAAAGCTTTAAAATGCATTTTAAACCTCTATATTTCAGGGAATATTACTGGTTTATGATATTACTAACAAATGGTCTTTTGATGGGATTGACAGATGGATTAAGGAAGTCAACGAAGTAAGACAAACATAAAACATCTGTCCACATTCTGTAGACCCCTGAAAGAAATGCCTTTGCTACACAGAAAAATGTGTAAAACATATATTACATGGGTCAATTCAAGCGTGTAAAATATTCCTGAAATATGCATCAATTCGAGGTTATTCAATCATTATTAAAAACGTGTCATATGTGAAACTGCACATGTGTGTATTTTGGTTTACATATCATCTCAAAAGATGTCAAAATTGGTTTTGTTCACACATTTGTAAAAATGCAAATGGAGTTCAAGTTAGTCAAGGATAATACACATGTACAGCTAGGAAAAAACTTGAATGTATACAACTTTCTAATTAGTTTACTTTACTTCTAAAATAATTATGATAAAGGACACATTTTGTAAGCCCGGTTGCCTTTTCATCAACAGATACAATTGGCAAGCTTTTTATATCAGAAGTATAGGACAATTTTGTTGTTTTAAACTTTCATTCGTACAATCGCATTTGTTTCCACATTTTGCTATTAATTAAACATGTTAAACCTTTTAATCCACAGGAAACCGATACTGTTTCCAGAGTATATACTATTATATGTTATGAAATTTATGTTATGACAGGTTTTCAGTATTTGTATCGGCGTCCTGCTCTCTAAAAATAGACAAGAAGAGTCCTCTTGGAAAGTTCATACCCGAAAATGGAAAATAGTTGACCACTACTTATCTTAGATAAAAGAGATGAGGATATAAAAAAATATAGGGGATTATACTAGTGATAACTATAACTATTTTGTTTTTGCAGCATGCGCCAGGTGTACCTAAAATACTCGTTGGAAACAGGCTACATTTAGCTTACAAAAGACAAGTGAGTGAGGCGTCAGCCGAGCAGTATGCATTAAGGAACGATATGGCATTTTTCGAAGTTAGTCCCCTTTGTGACTTTAATGTGACAGAATCTTATGCTGAACTATCCAGGCTTGCATTAAAAAGGAATGGTGTCAGTCGGACATGGGGACATAACAAAGGTTTGTATCTGACATGGTTATTTAAGATCATTATATCGCCTGCAACATGTTGCAAAGCCACATATAGGTGTCACACTGACACTATTCATCTTCTTGTGACATCAGGCATCGTCCTGTGTTGTTTTGAGACGTCAAAAAATTTCTGTAATTAATTAAGTAAAAGGTAAATTTTAGAAACAAGAAACTATGCTTTAAAGAAAAAAGTTATGACTGAAAATTATAGTTTTATGTATTTTAGTGATACAAATTTGCTACCTTTATGATTACAAGATTTTGTTAAAAATTTCCTAAATACAGATAAATGATTAATCCAAACAGAAAATCTTCATTTTGTCTTACCCAAAATATTCAATTTTATAAACAAAACACAAAAATTTTCACATAATTACATGAAAAATTACATGTACATTCATTACACATCTTGAACATGTTGAAGACCTGATGGTTTCATGGACTCACTGAAAATTGTGACAAAAAATATTACTGTTTCATGATATGATGTCTGCTGTCACTATATTGGATACATTTTGAATCTTCCACAAGTTGTGAGAACCTGATGAGCATATGGTAACAGTAATTATCACATTTTACAATAGACCTAAATATACCCGCTAACCCAATAAGAATCTAAGTTATTTATAGTCATATGATGACAAATTTAAATTTGATATTTCAGTGCTGAGTTTACAGGAGTTAGCGTGCCATACAATCGTCTCCAGTACAACAATTTACGGGATTGATCATCTCCCTTTGCCACAGACTCTGAAATCTCACCTCAAATCATACGCTCTGACGAACAAAACTCGGGCTCGCATGCTCAGTTTTATTCACAGGGACAAAAGTAAGAAGCCCAAGTATTTAAATCCCAGTGACTCCCCACCAATGAACTGTCGGAAAAGTTGTTGTGTGAGTTAGCAATGCCTGAATCCTGGTTTCCATGGGAATGGGTCACCTGACAGGAAGTGGAATATAGCGGGAAAGAAAGTTTTGAATGGTTTAATGTATTTTTATGAATTTTTGTAATGATGTTTTTACAAAAGGTTGATTATGTTGGAAAATTGTACGACATTTGATGTCAAAATGCATTGTACATGTTTTGTCAGTTAATGATTTTTATTTTTGATACACAATGTTGTTGGTCAAGTTTTTCTGATGGTTGAAAAAAGTACATTAGTATCAATGTTAGCCAGTTCATGTGGTTGAAACCATCAATTTTATTTTTGTCCTATCAATTTATCAAGGTTCTTCGAATTTTTCTTTTTCAAGCTTTTTGATCATTTAAGAAAAAAAATCAGATTTAAAAAATGCAAATCTACATGTATATTTAATCTTGCATTTGAAATTGATATTCAGTGGTCTCACCAGTGCAATGATAAATTCTGTTAGTGCTATGTAAATATACATATTTGTTCATTTTCATTATATCACATACACTACTTTGGCAAAGGCTTAATCATTACTCCTCGGTCAGAAAAAAAATTATAAACTCAAGATGACGTTAAATTTTAACTTTTTTTACAAAATTTGTTATGTTCAATAACAAAATATTGTTAAATATTTAAACAAATGAAAAAGGTAAAAAAAATTGTCTTGATAATGATTAATCAAACAACAAAAATGCTTATGAATTTCAACTTTTTTGCAGCAATAAAAAGCCTGTTTTTCAATGTTTGAACAAATATATAGTACTTTGAAATTAAAGTTAATTTTGATATTATTAAGCAATATGAACACCACGCCAATTCTAACCATTTAATTATGTGTTAAGTTTTTTATTGTTTTTATTCTGTTTCTTGACCTTCGTAGAATTATTTTGAAAACCTAAACTTTTAAAATCAAGAAGATTGATAGAATATGTAAAGCTGGGCCCTTTTCCTGTGCCATAATGTTGATGTTGCTACAAATGTAGTAAACATTTATTAGGGTCCCACATTGAGAATATGGAGCACTATAGAGTCAGTGTTGACTTTTTCTGTCTGTCTTTTTGTAAAGCTTAAAATATATGAATCTAAATTAAGTACATTTGAGGATTCAGAAATTGAAATTTCTGTTGAAATATTTTTGGAAAAAAGTTAGATTACACAGTGCATTTCCTGACTTTGTCAATATTCTGGGATCTATGATTGCTTGATGCCTAGAATTTTATGAATAAAAATTATGTAAATCACTTTTAAATTTATTTATAGTTAAACATTGTTGAATTTTGAAATTTTGTACATATGGATGTCATGTTTAACATGTATTTATTCATAGATGCTGATTTCTAATATCCAGCCCATAAATATGGTTTGAGATGATTTGAAGAAATAATTGAAAACTTTATTACTACAGTCCAGTGTGGGAAATAAGCACTGGTCTGCTTTCACCTTGCCAGTAAATATCCTTTTGGACAAGTGAAATTTGGATGAAATTAATAAAGGAAAAATAGGACAAAACCTTAAATTTCAGGTTTCAGGCAACCAAATCACAAATCCAGATTTCAAAGACTGAATTCTTATCTCTGATGAAAAGTTTTGATATTGTAATCATGAACTTTAAATTCTAACAATGTCTTTTCAGTGTATAAATTTACCATCAGTTCATAATATTCTTAACAAATAGTGTATCTGCTATGCATAAATTTGTTTAATTTGTATAGAAAGAACTAAAAGGTTGTGATTTCAGTAATCTAGTCATATTACTAATGCACATATATCCATACTACTATAACATGTTTTCTTGTACAGTGTATCATGTACATGTTGATATAGCAGTCTGTTAAATTTGCACTGGCCTGTTTGCCCCTGGCCAGTAAAAGTCCTTTAGGGCAATTGAAATTTGAAGGAAATTTATGTTGGACAAATAGAAAAAAAAAAATGAGTGATCTCAAATCCTAATTTCCTGGACTGATATAAGGTTGCCATTTATTTTATACAAGTATTTTATACAAAGTAGATTTTTTTCCTTTTTCATGAGTTATTTGAAAGAATTTTGGAGTGAATAAAAAATTGCAATGAAAAGCTTAAGATTTTTAATGTAATTTTGTTTTGTATTGATATGTCCAATAAAGTTTACGGTGTCTGCATAAAGAATTTTGTCAGATTTATTTAAGCATAACCTCAATTTTCCATGGTGCACATTCAACATAATCTACTAATGAAATTATCTATTCGGTTTTGTTAAAATTACAACTTCAATGAAAACCATTTTAATCAGGTTTATGAAATTAGCAATTTTAATCTTATTGGTTGATTATAATCCCATTGAAACAAGAGCAATTCTTTTTCACAACTAGTTTTTCTTCAGTCTGATAAAAATATTAAGATTTTATTATTAACTGATTGTAGTTGCATAAACATAATGATTTTTTTATAACTATGATGATTGTTCAATGTAATTATTCTACCTTCAAAATTTAAGGTGGTTCGGGGGTATAAGAAAAATCCATCAGATGTTTGTTAAATTTTGCAGAATTATACTTTGATAAACTTACATTTAAAAAATGCAAAAATAATTGGGGGTCACGGAACTTTGTACAGATTTATGACCTTGCGAAGTTGGTGGCATAGAGTTCTGTTTTTCAATAGATTGTACAGGGAAAAGAGTTATTTAGCATCACTGTGAGCTGGAAACCCATCAGATTTTAGTTATATTTCACAAACGACAAGCCACATATACTATCTTCTGAAAAACATAATAAAGACCTTCTTTTTTAGATAATTAAGAAAAACTATTTTTCCTACACATTTCTATATAAAAATTTGTCACAAAGTTTCCCGCCAATTATCTCCCCTGATAATAGAACTTTTCAGAAAAAGCTTAATTTCTTTTTAAATATTTATGTTAAATTTATTTCATTCATAAAATAAAATAAAGAATTAAATTTACATCTCTTGAGGTATTTTAAGCCATTTAAATTGATATGCAGACTAAAAATTTGCAAAATGTCAGAAAAAGATGCTCCATGTTATACTCCCGAACCACCTTAAGGAGATTTTTTCACATCTAGTATTTCTTAATTTTAGTCTGATATGAAAATTTACATTAAATTTTTTGTCATAGATGAAAATGTGTGTGAAGGTTGTTTTCTCTGTAAATACTTGTAAATTATTTGACTTAGATCTGCCAGTAACATGAAATGTTCTACCAGGCATTAGTATAATAAAGAATCTCAAGAAAATAAATGTGTGTTTTTTCTTCTTTTTAGCAATGTACAAGAAATCTGTCTGTCCCAACAGGCAATTTTCATTCAGTCAAGCAGTTGTTTTTCATTACAGGACCAAATTCTGATACCGAGTGTGCTTTACAGGCTTTGCTATGTTAGATGTTATCCTTATTTTAAGTTTTGCATTTTGTAGATTTGAAATCCATAAGCCAGTTTCTTTCCCAAGTTTAGAGAACTGTGGGAATTCTTATAGTAAGGTTCTGTGATCGTCCTTGATAACAATAAATTATGTCTCCCCCACTTTGGTAGGGACAGAGCTGTCTTTCTTTCAACTCCTCTGAAACTACTCAACAGAATTTAATGAAAGAATCAAAGAGGCACTAATATACGAGTGTCAGAAGTTTGAAAGGCTTACGACAAAACTGGTCAACACAAACAAGCATGAGGAAACACAAAGCACAAAATCAACCAAACAGAAATCAACAAGTCCTAACATGAGTGAAAAACTCAGATGCTCTGGAAGAGTAAGCTATTGTCATCACTAGGAGTCTGTCATCAGTTAAATTTTCTGTAATAGTTATTACATGAGGACGTTGTGTGTCAGTAAAAGATCAGCCTGACAGCCTGAGGCCGGAGGGGTTGATGACAAACTGTATGTCCTAAGTGATTTTGAGACCTGTCGGTCATCTTCTTCCTGTTTGGGACTTAGGCCAATGTGAAAATATGTGAACATGACTGAAAATTTCCGTCAAGCTTTTCTCAGGAACCATACATGAGAATGATTTGAAACTTGGTAGGAAAGTTCAGTATGACAAACTGTACATCCTAAGCGATTTTGTGACCTGTCAGACATCTACTTCCTGTTTGGGACTTAGGCCAATGTGAAAATATGTGAGCATGACTATGAAAATGTCTGTCAAGCTTTTCTCAGGAACCATACTTGAGAATGATTTGAAACTTGGTAGGATTGTTCAGTATGACAAACTGTACGTCCTAGGCCATTTTGAGACCTGTCGGACATCTACTTCCTGTTTGGGACTTAGGCGAATACAATAAATGTGACCATGACTATGAAAATTTTCGTCAGGCTTTGCTTAGGAACCATACATGAGAATGATTTGAAACTTGGTAGGATAGTTCAGTATGACAAACTGTACATCCTAAGCAATTTTGTGACCTGTCAGACATCTACTTCCTGTTTGGGACTTAGGCCAATGTGAATATGTGAACATGACTATGAAAATTTCCGCCAAGCTTTTCTCAGGAACCGTACATGAGAATGATTTGAAACTTGGTAGGATGGTTCAGTATGACAAACTGTACGTCCTTACTGATTTTGAGACCTGTCGGACATCTACTTCCTTTTAAGGACAGACTGATGTGAAATTATGAAAATTTCCGTCAAGCTTTGCTTAGGAACCATACATGAAAATGATTTGAAACTTGGTAGTGTAGTTCAGTATGACAAACTGTACGTCCAAAGCGATCGTTAGACCTGTCGGACATCTACTTCCTGTTTGGGACTTAGGCCAATGTGAATATATGTGAACATGACTATGAAAATTTCCGCCAAGCTTTTCTCAGGAACCGTACATGATAATGATTTGAAACTTGGTAGGATGGTTCAGTATTCTTTTCAGTAGAAATTGAATGGGTTGTACCATCGAAGTATTAAATTGATAAATTTAATACTTCCATGGTTGTACTTACGAAACTTTGAACGGACGGACAAGGTGATTGCAATAGAGACCCTCTCTTACACAGGCAATTTTGTCAACGTTAATCTAATGTTAAAAACTCACGTCAGATTAGTGTTAAGGTCAAGTCGAAGAAAGGAGTGACACCATGATTTTTTTTTATATTAACATATATTGCCGGGCATGAAAGCTAGATTCTAAATATCTAAATAAAAATGGGGGTCACCGATTTTGTTTTTCCACTATTTTACTTTAAAGTCGGGTCTCTTTCTACCAAAGTTAGTATAGAATATATAGGGAATTCCATAAAATGCGTCCATTGTCAGACAAAATAATATTGAAAGAACAAATTCCTCGCCATGATTTTTTTTCAAAAACAGATATGTTGAAGCTATGATTTTGAGCTTTATAACCATGTATAGAAAAATATGGGTCACCGATTTCGTTTTGTCTGTATTTTCGTCCGAGTGTGACATAATGCTGAAAAATACAGCTGTTTCTACGACGTCTTGGTCGACTTCGACGTTATTTAGTTCAAGCGTCTTTAAAAAATTCCACTTGAATTATACTTTTCTTCGAGATTGCTAATAAAACATAACACCTTTCGAGAAAGCGGAGTTTAAGCTGTCTATTTTTTTTTATTATTTATACATGTGCGACTGTGATACATGTATATGATTCTGCTTTAGTATTGTTATAGTTTACATAATTTTTCACCATACGACTCGATCAGTTTAGGTATAGAATTTAATTGTTTTTTCGCCTACATTTAAAAGATGTAGCGTCCTAAAAAATCTTCTTTTCACAGTTTATGCTTCGTTAGATATATTTAAATCTTTAATACACCGATTATACGGTATTTTATTACATGCACAGACAGTCTGTATTTTGTTATGTTATGTGCAAGGATAGTACTAATTTAGCTTTAAAAACTGAAGCTAGATTTTTCCATTGCGTTTCTTGCATTTTTGCTGCATTGTATCAATAGGAACAGGAAAGCAGGAAGTAGATAAGCGACAGATATCAAAACGCATACCGCCATTATGAGAACCCTACCTGAAGCAAGAAGCAGAGGTACCAATGGGGTATCCGAATGTCAAAAGTCCGAAAGAGCAGAGACAAAACCAGTAAACACCAACAAGAACAGGACAAACACAGACAACATGTAAAACATGGAAACACAAAACAACTGAATATCAATCAACAACGCGAACTCCAGTCGAAACAAGAGTGAACTCAGGTGCTCCGGAAGAGTAAGCAGTTCCTGCTTGCTATAGCACACCCGTCGCGTTGCCAATAGTCAATTCAGCGTGACAAATCCGGTAAAGGAAGACAAATCAATACCCTATGACAAACCAACATCTGCACTCATCTGAGAGATAGAAATCCCATATTTGTCTACAAGTGCATGATGTCTTCCGTAAAATTTCTTGAGTGAAGACAGCAAGTCATCACGTTTGTCATAGAGCCTTGTTGAAAGTCTTCCCTGAGAGTCAATTTCGAGATGTAGATCTAAATATGAAGCAGACTTCCTAGAATCCGTTGTGTCCTTTATCTCAAGCTCCTGTGGATATATGAGATGGAGAACGTCACCAAATCGAGAATTGTTTAGTGAAAGGACATCATCAATATAACGGAACGTGAGGTTGAAAGAGAGAGCTAGTCTACGGTCTTTTTTGTCTAGAAGAGATTGCAAGAAGTCTGTTTCATATGAATGAAGAAACAAATCAGCAAGCAAAGGTGCACAATTAGTGCCCATTGGAATCCCCTTTGTTTGCTGAAAAACACGTCCACCAAACTGAAAAAATATGTTGTCAATAAGAAAGTTGAGCATGTCGATTATTTGGTCTTCTGTAAATTTGTTCTTTTTCTTAGACTCATTAATGACAAAGTAAGTCTTGGTATAATCGACTACAAGAAATTTGTACCTGCGTTTTCCATTCTTTTTGAAGAAGCTACGTTTAATCAGCTGTGCCAATCTCGATTTCAGTTGTTCATGTGGAATAGAAGTGTAAAGTGTGGAGAAATCGAATGTTTTGATGCTGTTACAAGATGAAACTGATTTAGAGTTAAGAATCTCCATGAGTTCTTTCGAATTCTTCAGGATCCACATTTGATTGACACCATTTCTAGAATAACAACAATCGTAATATTTCTGGAGGCCGGATTTTACTGCCGTAAGTATTGAAGTCAACAAAACTGAAAGAGGTTTAGTTGTACATTTGGATGACCCTGCAATAAAGCGCTGTTTGTATGGATTTTTATGTAATTTGGGAATCCAATACAGGGATGGAATGTCATCATTACTGCCACCAACAGAAAGGCCGAAGGAGGAAATGACAGATTTGTGATTGTCAATGATTTCTTCCTTAGACAGTGTTGTAGCCTTGTATGTGGTGCTGTTGCTGGTACAACCAACCCCCAATTCAGCTGTCAAACAGTCAATATAATGTCTCTTGCACATACAAATGATGTTATTTGGTGCTTTGGCTGCAGGTACAACAACATATTTGTCATATAAGGTGGACAATGTTTTGGCAACATCAGCGTTGCTGAAAATGGATGTTGCTTTAGTGCTCATTGAGCCTTTCAAAGAATTGATTCTTTTCAAAACCAATGACCTCACAGCCTTAACCCATTCTGACAAAACGTCACATTCTTTCTCCTGTTCTTTTTTGGCCCATTTTTTTGCATAGTCCTCAACTGAATCCATAATTGTTTTGAAATTATAGCTCCAGTTGATTCGTCTTGGCTCACGGTATTTAGGTCCTTTAGCCAAAACATCGCGAACTAATTAATTTTCCACGATGTTGGGGTTACCAGTGATAACGTGGCCAGAGGGACCATATTTGAATGGGGACTTAAAAGACGGATTTAAAACCAACGTGCCGGGCGCGCGCCCTCACGTTTTACAGAAAAAATGGTTAGGAATTGTATGAAACAAGAAGCCCCAGATGATTTTTTTAATTGCGCACCCTCCCGTTGGAAAATTTCTGGACCTACCACAGGGAAGTTGAATATCAAATATTGAAGGCTCAAGACATCTAAAATGTGTTGTCTTAATTATACCTCACTGGTAAGAGCATCTTCGCTAGCCAAGGGTTGAAGAGGAGGGGACCGGATCGTAACCCTTGGCTAGCAAAGATGTGGTACACATGCAATTTGTCTTAACATTAAATTAACGTTAAGCTCGATTAACACTAATTTAACGTTAATGTAACACTAATTTTATGTTAATTAATTTAACATTTTTAACATTAATTTAGTGTTAAACATTAATGTTAATTTAGTGCTAAACTTTTTAACGTTAATTTACCTGTTGGGTTATGCGACTTAACACTAATTTAACGTTAATTCTTAACATTAGATTAACGTTAACAAAATTGCCTGTGTAAGAGAGGGTCTCTATTGCAATCACCTTGTCCGTCCGTTCAAAGTTTCGTAAGTACAACCATGGACCGACTCAATTTCTACTGAAAAGATTGATTTCAATGCCAAGTTAAGCACAATAAGTTGTACCGTGCCTCCATGGAAATGAGGTGATATGCTTAGCTTTACTTGGTGCAACCTCTTTTTAAAATCAAGAATTTAAAGTCTCAGTAAAATTAAAATGGTGCTTATGCCAAATTATGCATTAGCATTCCTCAAACGATATCAAAATATAACATAACTAAGGTGAACGTATTAGTTAGGATCATTCAAAAAGATAAAGCAGAAACCATGTTTTATTTGAATCAAGTTTGTAAACTTCCCGATTACACAATCTTTGTGCAAGGAATTTTAGTGCTGATGTAGAAATTGACTGATGTTCGCTGCAAGCCGCTGCATAACGAAAATGCAGTGTAAACTTCTATGATATGTTTAGAGTTCATTTCTCCGGCCTCTATTGACGCTGACAGGGGGAGATTTATGTTTCAAACGGTAGAAGAATGGCTTAATTATGTTATACCCAATCCTTTTACATTGCCTTGAATTATACTTATTGGTGTTTTTTTAAAGTCTTTTATCAAGTATCTTTATCAAGTATATATTTTCATAAAATGATACTACATATGAAATTAGTTTTCTTGCGACCATTTCCGCAAATCTTTTTTTTTCTTTTGTAAAATAAATAAGATGATAAGTTGCTATGAGAGTTTGCACGAAAACAAAAACCCATTATAAATATATACCATATGCTTTATTAGAATAATGTTTCCGACAATGAAACAAACAAATGTTTAGCCAAAACAATTAGTTCACTCTTTCATTTGATATGAAATACCACTAAAGTTACAATTGGACTTAAAGCCTTGTAAAAATAACTATTGATCAAAGACTTATAGGTTCTTACATAAGTTCTTGGAAAAGACCGGCTGATCTTTCACGAGTGATAGAATTTTTCAGTCTTTTTGCGAGTGGAGCGCAGCGGAACGAGTCAAAAGACCAAAAAAAATTCTATCACGAGTGAAAGATCATTGCCGGTTTTCCAAGAACGCGTGTAAGTACCTATTTCTTCCGTAAAAAGCATTTATTTATATTCTGAAACCTTAGGTGACTCAAGTTCATTCTAAAAACCGAAAGTTTAAAATAACATTGCATTTCATTGGTCGACATCATCGATTGATATCAGTACCGGGAGATCACTGCACGTGCTCGCATCTCAACCTGGTCATCTCACACTGAAAAGAGTCATTTACGGAAGAATCCAGCTTCTTCCGTAAATGACTCTTTTCAGTGTGAGATGCGAGCAGGTGCAGCTCTTCCGTAAATGACTCTTTTCAGTGTGAGATGACCAGGTTGAGATGCGAGCACGTGCAGCGATCTCACACTGGTCAGTTATCCAATAATAACCGCCGGTACTGATATTGATCGATGATGTCGACCAATGAAATGCACTGTTATTTTATACTTTCGGTTTTTAGGATGAAGTCCTCTAAGGTTTCAGAATATAAAATTTAATTTCTTACGGAAGAAATAGGTACTTACACGCGTTCTTGGAAAACCGGCAATGATCTTTCGCTCGTGATAGAATTTTTTTGGTCTTTTGACTCGTTCCGCTGCGCTCCACTCGCAAAAAGACTGAAAAATTCTATCACGCGTGAAAGATCAGCCGGTCTTCAGTCCAAGAACTTATGTAAGAACCTATAAATCTTAAAATCATAAGCAAATCTGAAGCATGTGAAAGGGGGCGTTGTGAACGGAAATTTTTGTTAAAGCATGGAGCATGGCAAGCCTGACCCACCTCTTTAATCAGTCAATGGTAAACTGACCCGGCCGCGGCAATGTTTAACGCACAAAATGTAAGATAACACAAATCTGGTGTATAATTTTCAAAAAGAAAAAGGCAATGGTAGATAATGTTAACATTTCGACGCGTTAAACATTGTCGGTAATTTGTGATTGGGCTGTATGCCATTTAATTGTCAGTTGCAGTTTATAGAAACATGAGAAACATAACAGGATATATATGTTAGTAGGCTAATCAACTATAACGAAATTTCATTTTCTCATCTTTTCTCAGGTTTAAGACATATTGTTTTTGGACTCAAAATTCATTGTACATTTTGAGTTTTGGCAAATGTATACAAATATGGTGCAATTGTTTCGGTTCTCGGTAATCAATCACTGTAAGATTGATGGTAAGTTTATTGTCTTGGTTTTCCCCGTAGGCAAATACACATGTCCTCGGTAAAAAATATGGATATAGATCGTATTGACACATTAATTTGAAACGTCAAAACAATTAGAAATGGCTCAGATTACAGGGAATATGTTATTTTAAAGATATAAACGATTCTAATATAGTGATTTCCTTTGTTTGTACATGAAGAAAAATAGCCGGACATATTCAGCATTTGGTTAAAAAGCACCAGTAAGGTAAGTTTCGGTATCAAGGTTCATGATTACAAATAACACTAGAAAAGTTTGATTTTCTACCAAATAGCATATGATTTGCTATGATAGTGTAGCCCGGCTGTCCATTCATGTCCAATGATTCAGGAACATTTCAAAACAAAAGCTTCTTGCAAAGAAAATGGGAAGATATTGAGAAACCAGCATGGGTTTAGAAAATTAGTTTAGAAAAAAAACCCAGTTAAGATCTTATATAAACGGATGAAAAACAATGAAAAAACATGCTTATTTAAAACCAATATATAGTTTATCTACAGTTACACTGGTTTGTTTTATTATTTTGAATATTTATAAGCAATTAAAAATAAAATAATATAAAATGGGGGTCTTATTTTGGCGGGAATAAATGCATTACCTCCCTTGAGTTTTAGGTTAATATATGTGACGATCAAATTATCTGCATCTTCCTTCCAATGTAAATTTTTAAAACTCATTTGATATCGAATAGCTTGCAAAATGAACATTTTTACGTGGGCATCATATACACACCTTAACCAGTAAGTAAATAACTTGCAAAATTGACCTGGGCAATTGAGCTGATGAATATCATGTGATTCTGAAGCAAACAAATCTTTTTTTGTTGATATTTTGAAATACCACATGTTTGTACAGTGTAGGCCGATGTTTTGGGAAATACATTTTGTATTGTGAAAGATAAACATGTGATTTAAATGTATTTATGTTAAAATCAAGACTAAATAGCTTTAATTTATGTAGAGACACAGTACCTGTGGTATGTTATATAATTTTATGTGCAATTTTATAACAGTTAAAAATACATGTATATTGCCTCCTTATTAATGTTATATCTTATATAGTATTATTACAGTATATTTTCTTTAGATATTCGGCTCTTTATTCCATAAGATAAGTCTTCCACAGTATTCAATAACTGAAATATACATTGACTACATTCAGTCAGAGATCCCACTTAAACAAGTAAACAGAATTTTACTTCTTTAGGTAAACAAAAATTTACTTGTTTAAGTAAAGTATTTTTCTCTGAGCAAAAATTTACCTATACAAGTAAATTTGAAAAACTTTGGGCTCATTTTACTTGTTACACAATATTTTTACAATCAAACTGATAATTTTCTTTAAATGTTTACATCATCTGCTCTATGGTCCATTAAAAATTGCAACCAAACTTGATAAAGTTATTCATTAGCATTATGTGTGTAGAACTGTCTTAGGGATTTTTGTTGACCTTAAAACCTGGCTGCCATGGGTATACTGAAATAAAACATGGGGTAAACATGGTAAATTGCAGTTATTTGCTTATAACTCAAAAAGGATAAAAAAAAATTAAAGTCTGATGACAAATGAAAGTGATCAGCACCTCAAGATCTACTTAGCCTGACATTTTGAATAGATCAAACAACCAAGTAGGACATGTAGGAGTTACAATGTATGTCCTTTTTCTGGATTTTTTAAAATGAATTTCATGAATTTTGCACTTATTAAGCTCAATTTTATAGAAACTATATAACATATTAGAGAAATTTTAATTGCAGATAATGTTAAATAAATCATGGTACAAAATATATGGAAGGGTCAATATTGAAGGACCTTTCCTTTTAATAGTTATTCCCCATTGAATGTTGAAATTGACCAAATTTACAGCATTTCCTCATTACATTGAAAACATTCACTCCTCTGGCACCTTAAGTCTGCTTACCAAACTGTGTATGTTATTAGCATTTTAAAGTGTACAGAGCTGATTCTGACTGAGATTTCTGATTGGTCGTTGAACATGGTTGTCGTGGCCAGAAATAGAACAAAGGGATAAATTGCAGTTTTTTGCTAATAACTCAAAGAAAAGGTGACAGATTTTTTAAGTCAAAGTGAATCAATACCTGAAGATCTACTTAACCTGAAATTTTAATGAAGATTCAACAACCTATGTTGCTGTTATCACCCTTTTTTCTTTTTCTTTTTTTGATTATTGCAGTAATTCAGCTAAATTTCTTTAAGGAATGACTTTAATAGTTGGCCATTTTATACGGGTATAAAATGGGTAGGGTCGTTTTACGCTTAATAACGCGAAGCGCTTTATGTAGAGCGTAAAACGACCCTACCCATTTTATATCCCTATAAAATGACCAACTATTAAAGTCATTCCTTATAATTTAATTTCGTTAGATTTATATTAATTATCGAATATTCAAGAACAAAAAATCATAGGGACTATTTCGAAAATGCCGTGGCGGATGAAGATGTTAGTGACGTCACAAGACCAAACCATATTATACAAAATAACATGGGTTGGTCCAACCAATCAAATTGAGCATTACATACCAAATTAAATTATCAACATATAAACTTATAAAAGATATTTGAGAAATTTAAATTTGCTTATTGCATTAAGTATACTATAACCTACAAAAATACGAAACAGTCAAAGTTTTAGGACATGTAGGACCATTCATTTAAGGAGGTTATTCCCCTTTTAATGTCAAAAGTAGAAAAAAATGAAAAGCTTATTATTAAAACACCTGCTTTGATCACTTTTAACCTTTTCTGGATGATTTTTAATATTTTTTTTAGATTATTTATAAAATCCTGAATGAATAGATTTTGCATTGACTTTATTCATGCTTTTTACCAAGACTTTTCTACTACTGAGTACTGTGATCATAAAAATTCCTGTGACGAAATGTGACCCTTTCCTTTTATTTTTACTATTGCTACATTACTTTTATCACACTATACTTATCATGCTTATCTATTATAAATTTTTTCAGTATAGTATTATCGCAAACACTATAGGGTCGTTCCGAAGGAGCAATTTCACATCTTTTTCAACCAGCAGATGCCTGTACAACAAATAATGCATGCCGCTTATAGCTTATAGTCACCGTAGCATCATGCTATAAGTGGCATGCATTATATGCTAGGCAGGGTTGCCGTACGAAGTCCTATAGAGACTTCAATTTATAAAAATTATAAAAATGCATATTATTAATACTTAGACAAAAAAAACAAACCCTTTACTGTAGAATAACAAAAAATTTCTGGATATGAAAATAGTTCATTTTCAGGTTTATTGAATTACATGTACATGTACCTTGTTCATACATGTAACTATATATTTACATATTCAAGGAAGATTTTTTACTAGTATTTTGAAAAGACGTGGTACGTGGTGAACAGGCGCAGATCCAGAAATTTTCGAAAGGGGGGGGTTCCACATACTGGGTTCTGTGGGCCAAAGGGGGGGTTCCAGACCAATTTTACTGAAAATCTACGCAAAAATTTTAAAATTTCTGAGGAAAGGGGGGATTCTGACCCCCGGAACCCCCCTGGATCCGCCACTGGTGAACATCTAGAGCTTATTATTTCAAAGTTTAACCAAATTTATTGGATCTGAATTCCATTGGAAACTACAACTTTTTAATGTGATTTTAGTGAATTTTATTTTACTTTTTATTTTAGGTTTGAAAGGTTAAACATTGCATAATTACATGTATATTCAGTTAATGATGCTATTGTAAACAGTATTTGAAAATCCAAGCAGATAACTTAAAAGGTAATCAGTATATAATGCACATTTTTCATGTTTATTACATGAAATTTATTAATCAAGTTTTAAGTTTTGCACACAGATTGCAAATAGCTTTAAAAATGGATCAACTGAGATATTCTATTTGTGCATATCTCGCGAGTCATTTTTTTAAATCTAAACAAATCCTATAAAATCAAGACATGCATTGCATATACATATTTATCACATACCATGCATTAGGTGTTGTTATGCTTGAATTTGCTGGAACAGCTGGAAGTGCATAAGCGTGAAAGGATGTTCAGATTTTAATTTATACAGTGAAACTTCTCTAAACCGGCCACCACAGGGACCATATAAAAATGGCCAGTTTAGAGGGGTGGCCGGTTTTGTGAGTCTCTTCTAAATGTCCATCCATGTTACAACCCAATGGCTATGATCAAAATATATTGATCTTAAATTGATCATAAAGTATATTCTTCATATTATACTCAGTTATTTTACATTTTTATTTGATATTAAATTTGATTTGTAGAAAAGCTTACAAATTGAGGATTTAAAGATCCTACAGTTTTATAATATGGACAACACGTTTGGTTCACTTCATAAGTTTGCAAAATACTTTATCAGTCTGGCATAAATTGAAACAAACAAGTTTTAAGATATTTTCAGAAGACTATTTCTCATAACATAAATTCTTTTAAGCTCATTTATTCCAATTTGCATGATAAAATTGCCTAACAATATTTTGATCAGCTTGGACAGAAAAAATTAAATAAATAAATCATGTCACAATAATTCACAAAGTGCAATTTAAAATTCCATAATTTCTTTAATTTACCATACTCAGATTAATTGTTTATATAATAATTAAAATTTACTTGTGTATGGCTTCAAAATTCCTTAATTTGTTTTTAAAACTTGTGTGTTGACAACTTTATTGCCTGTGGCATTGATTGTTTGGCCAATATTCAGGGGTTTAAATTTCTTGAGTAATGAAGGGAAAGTTTAAAAAAGGTGGCCGTTGTACGGTTTGGAGGGGTGGCCGGTATTATGAGGAAAATTTACATAGACTTTTAAAGAATTTTGCAGGGACTTTTTGAAATGGCCAGTTTAAAGGGGTGGCCAGTTTTCAGGGGGTCCGGTTTAGAGAAGTTTCACTGTATTATGACAATCCAAAAATAATTCTTATTACAGAAATTTGAAAATAATTTTTAAATTCATTCTTTTTTACTGTGTAAAAGACTAGAGTATACTGTTTCATTGGCATTTTATGGTCTTATTTAGATTATATTAGAAAATGATATGTGAAAGAGATTATAACACAGAGTTTTTCATTTCAGGTCCCATATAAACATGATAAATCTTTGACCAATTTTATGGTCTTTGCAATTGCCAAAACCTTATATGGGACCTTATATGGAAAACCCTATGTAATAATTTATGTACATTTTATATGTACATTTGGGTCTTTACCATAATATGCATTTAAAAAAGAGACAGTAATATGTGTTTAGAGTTCTTACTGTTTTTGATTATGTTATGTACAAAATTAAAATATTCATGAATATTATGGAGAACTTATAAGTGTCACACAGATTAATTGATTTTAGATTTTAATAAGCTTACCTAAGAGACTAAGACTAAGAAACTTTATTTGAAGTCGGGTTAAACAAACATAATAAACGTAAGCTCCGTAGAGCTTTTTGCCGACCAACAAATAACAACACATAAATGGATACAACATAAAACACAAAGCAAATTAAAGTAAAATATTGAAGCAGCATGCGGGTGAGCACATAAAATGCATATATGTATACTAAGCTATACACATACTTGGTTAAAACAAATAAGCATAAAAGTACAGTAGCACATTAAGTAAAACAAATTAGCACATGCAGTCAAGCACACAAAGACACTAATGCAAAAAGCAGATAGTAACATAAAGCAACATGAAGTGCAATAAAACATGCACATATTAAGGTAAAGCACAATACTACATACATTGCACAATTACAAAAGCATAAAAATATAAAACATATAATAATAGAGTACCCGTTTTATTTTTAGTATTATATGTTTGTTTTATTTTTAGTATTATACATGTATGTTTGTTTGATTGACACATAGTATAATGTTAAGTGAAGAGAAACTATACTCATATAAGCGCAAATAAACACTTTTTAGCTCACCTGACCCGAAGGGTCATGTGAGCTATTGTCATCACTTGGCGTCCGTCGTCCGTCCGTCGTCCGTCGTCCGTCGTCCGTCGTCCGTCGTCCGTCCGTAAACTTTTTAAAACGTTAACTCCTCTGACACCATAAGTCCAATTGCAACCAAACTTGGTATGGTTGTTCATTAGCATTCGGTGCTTAGAACTGATGTGGGGATTTTTGATTCGTCGTAAAACATGGCCGCCATGGCTAAAAATAGAACATAGGGGTAAAATGCAGTTTTTTGCAAATAACTCAAAAACGGCTACAGATATCAAAATTCTGGCATAGGGTAAAAGTGATCAGCACCTCAAGATCTACCTACCCTGAAATTTTGAAGAAAATCCAACGACCCATGTAGGAGTTATTGCCCTTTTTGTGGATTTTTTGCAAATTTTGCACCTGTTTAGCTCAATATCTTGAAAACTATACTAGATATTTGAGAAATTTAAATTGCATATTGTTAAGCACATCAAGATCTACAAAATATGTAACAGGGTCAACGTTGTAGGACCTTTCCTTTTAGGAGTTATTGCCCTTAGAACGTCAATATTTAGCATTTTAACAGCATTTCCTCATTACATTGAAAACGTTAACTCCTCTGACACTTTAAGTCCAAATGGAACCAAACTTGGTATAGTTGTTTATTAGCATTAGGTGTATAGAACTGATGTGGGGATTTTTGATTGGTCGTAAAACATGGCCGCCATGGCTAAAAATAGAACATAGAGGTAAATGGCAGTTTTTTGCAAATAACTCTAAAACGGTGACAGATTTCAAAATTTTGATTGGGAGAAAAAGTGATCAGCACCTCAAGATCTACCAGCTCTGAAATTTTGAAGAAAATCCAACAACCCATGTAGGAGTTATTGCCCTTTTTGTGGATTTTTTGCAAATTTTGCACCTGTTTAGCTCAATATCTTGAAAACTATACAAGATATTTGAGAAATTTAAATTGCATATTGTTAAGCGCATCAAGATCTACAAAATTTGTAACAGGGTCAACGTTGTAGGACCTTTCCTTTGAGGAGTTATTGCCCTTGGAACGTCAAAATTAAGCATTTTAACTGCATTTCCTTATATTGAAAATATTAACTCCTCTGACACTTTAAGTCCAAATGGAATCAAACTTGGTATTATTGTTTATTATTATTAGGTGTATAGAACTGTTGTGGGGATTTTTGATTGGTTGTAAAACATGGCCGCTGTGGCTAAAAATAGAACATTAGGTTAAACTGCATTTTTTTGCAAATAACTCAAAAAGGGTGACAGATTTTTAGATTTTGATTGAGAACAAAAGTGATCAGCACCTTTAGATCCACCATATTGTCAGATGACCCCCTTATTAATCTTATGACCCTTTCAACGTTAAATAGATTTTGCCTTACAACCTTTACTTCAGGCACATATGTCAGGTGAGCGATTCAGGCTCCTGGGAGCCTCTTGTTAGCTCACCTGACCCGAAGGGTCATGTGAGCTATTGCTATCACTTTGCGTCCGTCGTCCGTCCGTCGTCCGTCCGTCGTCCGTCCGTCGTCCGTCCGTCGTCCGTCGTCTGTCGTCTGTCGTCCGTTAGCTTTTTTCAAACATCTTCTTCTCTGAAACTGCCTGGCCAATTGCAGTAAAACTTGATATGGTTGTTCCTTAGGGTATTGTGCAAAAAGTTTGCGTTTGGATTTTTGATACGTCAAAAAACATGGCCGCTGTTACTAAAAATAGAACAGGGGGGTCAAATACAGTTTTTTGCAAATAACTCAAAAACGGTCACAGATATCAAAATTCTGGCATAGGGTTAAAGTGATCAGCACCTCAAGATCTACCTGTCCAGAAATTTTCAAAAACATCCAACAACCAATGTAGGAGTTATTGCCCTTTTTCTGGATTTTTTCAAAATTTTGCACTTATTTAGCCCTATATCTTGAAAACTATACAAGATATTTTAAAAATTCAAATTGCATATGATTAAGCACGTCAAGATCTACGTTTCATATAATTAGGTCAAAGCTGTAGAACCATTTATTTTAGGAGTTATGGCCTTTAAAGTGTCAAAATTTACTATTTTTCATTACTTTTCCCCTGCATTTCAAAGATGAACTTCTCTGACACCATACATCCAACTTCAACCAAACTTGGCACAGTTGCTTAATAGCATAATTGCTACAGTTCTGTCGTTCGGATTTTTGATTTGTCAAAAAATATGGCCGCCATGGCTAAAAATAGAACATAGGGGTAAATTGCAGTTTTTTGCTAATTACTCAAAAATAGTAACAGATATCAAAATTTTGATGGGAGACAAAAGTGATCAGCATCTTAAGATCTACCTGCTCTGAAATTTTTTAGAAGATCCAACAATCGACATAGGAGTTATTGCCCTTTTTCTGGATTTTTTGAAAATTTTGCACTTATTTAGCCCTATATATCTTGAAAACTATACAAGATATTTTAAAAATTCAAATTGCATATGATTAAGCACATCAAGATGTACATTTTATGTAATTAGGTCAAAGCTGTAGAACCATTTCTTTTAGGAGTTATGGCCCTTAAAGCGTCAAAATTTACCATTTTCCATTGTTTAATAGCTTATAAGCTACAACTCTATCGTCAGATTTTTTATTCGTAAAAAACATGGCCACCATGGCTAAAATAGAACAGCATGTTAAGATTTACCTGTCCTGAAATTTCAAAAAAGATCTGACTGCTGATGTGGGAGTTATTGTTCTTTTTCCTAATTTTCGCCAAATTTGCACTTATTAAGCCCAATATCTTAAAAACTAACCAAGATATTTCAGAAATTTAAATCGCATATGGTTAAGCACAATAATATCTACAAATATAGGTATCTGTGTAAATCAGGTGAGCGATTCAGGCTCTTGGGAGCCTTTTGTTTTTAGATTTTAAACTTTTCCATATTTTATCCTTATTTGTATCCATGATAATCTTAATTCCAATGAAGCATCCTCTATACTCATTATCAGTTGGATATTCATGTAGGTCTCTTACATTGATATCAAATTAAGAGCTATACTGATGACAGCTATTTTAATACTCCTAATTTTTCCAGGTGTATGTGCTTAGGGGCTTTGTATTAATGTATTAATGTAAATTTTACAAAATATATACATGTATATGTTAGAGGCAATAGGTATAATTAGGCATTAAGCTTAAATCCTAGGCAATAAGATAATACCTAGTCATTAGTGTTAATGCCTAAATAGAATTTGGCATTAAGCTTAATGTCTAGGAATTTTGTCTAATGCCTGATTTTTTTCCATGGAAATTATTCTTATTGCCTAACCAGATAATCTAATACATCATGAAAAGAAAATTTGAAATTGAAGTTTCAATACAAATAAGTTTAACTGGAATAGTATTTCTTTTGATGGCTAGCCCAATTTCAAACAAAATTATTTACTTTTTACTTCTTTTAAATACTCTTGTTTTGTTTTAATTTAATTTTTATCTTTATTTATTTTGAGGGAAAAAAGGCAGATTAAAATTTTAGGCCCATCTACGAAAGTTTAGGAGTATTATAGTGTTCGGGTTTGGTCCTCTGTCCCGAGATGGGGCATTATGTCTTTTCGGCAAATTCTTATTTTTTTCAAATGCAAACATATTGCCTGTTCCATAGCACAAAAAGGCTATTTTTATAAGGTCACAATATATACCCTTCAAGCCTTTATTATGATACACCATCAAACATTTTTCAGGTTAATGATTCTGATAGTTCAATAGTGGCAACAAAACATGGGAGATTGAATGGAACATTTAGTTTAAATCATGCTCATAAAATGTGTTAAGAAAATTTTAAATCTTGATAATTAAGTGAAAAAAATTTAAGTGGGCTTGCAAAATAGAAAGTAGATGACGGACAAACCTTTAAACATATCTCACCAAATGGGATCCCTACCTCACGGGATATCAAAAGCCTACGATTAATATATTGCTGAGAAATCTGTTACAGAAATTTTGATCACGGACTGACTCTAATGTACAGATGGATCAGTCAAAACATTATATCCTTCGGAACTTAGTTGCGTGGCGTATAATGAGTATTGTTAAGCAGAATCTTTTATCCATTAATGATGTTAACAGTGAGACAACCATTTGTGTAAGGGAGGCATTTGCCAAACAATAGTTGACAGGTGGACAATGATTTAAAAAGTGTAACTGCACATCAAATTGCAGTACTAAAAGATGTAAGTGTAAAAAGAGTGGGCTTCTCTGTTACAGTAGATGCCATAGTTCCCGCACTAGTGACAAAAATTATGATCCTTTGTTAAATTGTGGAATGAATATAAATTATGTCTGTTTTTTATATAACAAATACTCAAAATTGGGTTTAGGCAATAAGAATAATTTTCATGGAAAAAAATCAGGCATTAGACTAAAATCCTAGGCATTAAGCTTAATGCCAAATTCTATTTAGGCATTAACACTAATGACTAGGTATTATCTTATTGCCTAGGATTTAAGCTTAATGCCTAATTATACCTATTGCCTCTAACATATATATTCATTAGTATGCTTTGCTTATATCTTATGGACGCTATGCAGTGTAGTGTGTTAATATAATATAGACGCTAGTACACATGTGTTTGCTGTCTAACCATCTTTTAGTGGAATGACCTTGTGATCCAGTGTAAATATGGTGGTGGGTTGGATATTGTAATGTGACATTCCATCCCAGTATTCGGCATTATAACTTTTATTTCTGGAACAGAACCGATTATATACTGGACCTTGCACCTTCGAACTAATATTATAATTTTACGTTTTAACCCTGCACATGCACGCAGTTGCTCTCCGTACAGTTGCTATGATCCACATCATTGATTGGTGCTCCAGCTAATGGAGGGATAACAATAGAAGAAAGAAAGAAAGAAAGATTGCCTTTGCAAGGTTGATTTTTATGCACCATCTAAGAAAGTAGGGGGCATATAGTATTCAGGCCTGTTCATTTGTCTGTCCATCTATCCCAAATCTTGCTAGGTGGGGCATATTTTTGTTTGTTTATAAATGAAATAACTGAAAAATAACTTAAAGTTTATTAATCATGTTAGTAATGAGCAACAAAAATCCAGCAATTTTCTTTAAAAAGATTGTTTTCTACATAATTTGAATATTTTGGAATTTTTGCAATTAGGTAAAAATGGGAGCAGGTTTTGTACAACAGTTTAAGATACTCATGTGGAAGAATGCAGTGCTTAAGTTCAGGAATAAACGGCAGATGATTCAGGTACGGTTACAATAGTGTAATATAAGCTCATATTCTGTTTCACTCTTGTTATGACCTAAGCGGGGACTTAAGATTGCATTGTTGATTGCTATAGTCGATTTTAGAAAGTATTTTCCTGACGTGCGGACCTGAGAAATCTTTTACTTATGCACTACAGGTTTACGACTTCTGGGTTGGCCTCGCCTTTGAAAATTTGTTGAAATTAACTTAATGCCTCAACTTGTTAAAACATTTTAAATCTGATTGCCAAAGTCTAAAACTACTTAAACATACGTTAACATCTAAGACTTCACTCCAAATCAGTTTATTTAAACCAGGAAGGGGAAAATACGGCAAAAACGGTTAAGGATAAATTGATGTTTTCCTTACATGTAGCTCAACGTTGCTCATACCATGAGGCCAATCCACAAAGGGAAACTACTCTTGCAAAAATGAAAATAAAAGAATCGGGATCGGAATTCAGTGTGACTTTTTGAAAAGGGCTATACAGTAATTGGTTTTGTATTTTTATGTGTTGTCACTTTACATACATGTACTTGTCTCGTTCCTGTTTACTGGTATTGTCTTTGCCCTTTCTAACTTTTGCCATTCCAATGCCCCATTGGAACCTCTTTTCTTCTTTCCAAGGTTAACAGAACCTCCCTTGTCTTTGTCTGTCAGTTTCTTTCTTCCTGTTGGATGGACTTTCTTGACATTACAGGTCTACAGGAGGGAAATATATGATATAGGGATTGCATTAAGAAATGTCATTGATCTTTGTTCTTATACAGGGGAAAGATAAAAGACCATTTCCCAATAAGGAGTTTTGAAAGTAATAGAATAATGAGATGTGGAATAAGTGTACGCGACACAGCCCACAATCAAGCGGCAATTCAGAAAAACCACAATGGACAACCGCCAGCAGCCTTCAACAAGGCCAGTAGGTGCTGCCTGCGGTTCTGCAATTGGCCCATGGTCTAAATAAAATGCATATAATTCAAATCCAGTCCTGAAAAAGTCACAGATAGACCCCCTTCTTAAATAAGGAACAGAAAACATCAAAAAGACAAGTACAAACGAAAGCTGTGTCAAAGATTCCTGGCTTAGGACAGGCACATATAATATGTGGTTGGGTTAAGCTAGTTTTTTGGGCCCAACCTTCCCCCTATCAATATTCCTAGACAAAGCACAGACTCCTTCTAAACTGTTCGATGGATAAAGAGTATTTTAAGTCTAATTTCTAATGAAGTGCATGATGGATACCAAGCGATTTTATGGTCAGTGATTGTACATGTATAGCTCCTGTTAACAACTTTAAATAGAATTGAGCAGAAATAACATTTCCTAATACGGTACTATTTATTTTTGACTTTTACAGGAAATCCTCTTTCCAATATATTTCATAGTAATTCTTATCATCATCAAAGTATTCAACAAAGGAACAGAGGAACCAAGAATCTCAGACTTCCCAGAATACAGCATTACAAATGGTGGACTGATATCAGAGATCAACAAATTCAATGGAAAAAGCCTACTCATAGCACCTAATACTTTACAGTACCAAGGCTATGCCAATAAAACTTTAGAAATTTTCAGACATATTCTGAATGCCTCTGATCCTGATGGCCCAAGTTTGAAATATTTTGCAGACCAAGCTTCTATGGATCAATATTATTCAGACTATACAGATAGCATTGCAGCTGGGGTTCTCTTTGAATACTCTGGAGGTGATGAATATTCCTACGCTTTACGACTGCCGTCAAACAAGGTGCCAGATACATCCTCATGGGTTTCATCAAGTAGTAAGTAAATGTTGCAAACGGCATGCAATTATAGAAAATTACATAAAAAGACAAGACCATAAAATATCTTTATTGTTATTTCTAAGGAATAATTGTAGCCAGTCAAAATAAACTTTGTGCAATCTTACAAGTAAAAACACACAATGTTGTTCCCAATAAGATGCTTTACAAAGTTATACTACCACAAACAATTTGAAGGCAAGAAAAAATGTGTTGATGAAGACTTGAAAGACTAAATATAAATGTATATTATTTTTTTCTGTACTTTAGGTCAGTGCAGAGGTGGCAGTGGGTTAGACAGTGACAGTTGTGATGTTAATAAGTATCTACACTCTGGGTTTGGACTGCTACAACTAGCTATAGACACTATGTTAATACAGGTATGTTTCACGTTTACAGGGAAAGTTCACAAAAAAATGAAAATTTGTCATCATGGTCATATGATTTCTAATGCATTATTAAATCATGCTATATCATTTAAACTTTTATATTCAATCTAATAAGCCGACAAAAATGGAATTTTATTATGCCCCCGCGACGACATGTCGGGGGGCATTAAGTTTTACTAATGTCCGTCCGTCCGTCCGTCCGTACGTACGTCCGTCCGTACGAATTTCCGTCAAGCTTTTCTCAGAAACCGTAAATGGGAATGACTTGAAACTTGGTAGGATGGTTCAGTATGACAAACTATATGTCCTAAGCGAATTTTAGACCTGTCGGACATCTACTTCCTGTTTGGGGCTGGATCGATACCAAAATCGACATGAAAATTTCCGTCAAGCTTTTCTCAGAAACTGTACATGGGAATGACTTGAAACTTGGTAGGATGGTTCAGTGTGACAAACTATATGTCCTAAGCGAATTTTAGACCTGTGGGACATCTACTTCCTGTTTGGGGCTGGACGGTACCAAAATCGACATGAAAATTTCCGTCAAGCTTTTCTCAGAAACTGTACATGGGAATGACTTGAAACTTGGTAGGATGGTTCAGTATGACAAACTATATGTCCTAAGCGAATTTTAGACCTGTGGGACATCTACTTCCTGTTTGGGGCTGGACTGATACCAAAATCGACATGAAAAATTCCGTCAAGCTTTTCTCAGAAACCGTTCATGGGAATGATTTGAAACTTAGTAGGATGGTTAAGTACGATTAACTATGCGTCCTAAGCGACTTTCAGACCTTTAGGACTTCAACTTTTTATTTGAGGCCAGCGGGGGCATCCGTGTCCCATGGACACATTCTTTCTTTATTTTTTTTATTTTTTTGGTAAGTAACTTTCAATGACAGAAATTGGTAGAAAATTCAAAATTTTAACAGAGAATAAATAAGGTTTAAGATTGTTATAAACATTAATTGACTGTCTGTTGGACTGAGATGAACATCTCTTATTGCTAATGGTGTCTCACAACCGTGTTGTGTCTTGTGTTAATACTACTAGGCCCTAAGATCACAATGGAAGAGGGGGTTATGACATCATAAAAGCTTGTTGAACCTACTATTATTCTGAAATTTCCTGTACCAAGTCTGAATTATTGTGATCTTCAATTTCTATGATAAATAATTTTTTGAATTATATTTTTTCTTCTTGGACATTTCAGATTGATCATCCCTGTTTGGTAGTTTTGTCACTTGACCCTTTATTTCAATTTCCAATTAGATATTTAAATTTGAATGGTTTTCAAAGTATCTTATGTATTTATATAAATTATCACTTCCAGATTGACTATCCAAATTTTCCCATACCAGATGTTAGTGTTGAGATGCTACCAAAACCCAGCTACAAACCTGACTCTACCTACATCCAGGTGATTTCATCCATTTATTTTGTGATCGCCTACTCACCATTCATCAATTTCTTGACTGTCAATCTGGTGGCTGAGAAAGAGAAAAAGATTAAAGAAGGAATGAAAATGATGGGTCTGAAAGATTCCGCTTTTTGGTAGGTATCAAATGATTGGTAGTCATAAGTAGTTATGAATATAAGAGCCCCATTACTGGGTACTTTGCTAGTCTGTCTTGTCAAGCATTAACAACATTCAGTGAAATTCCCCCAATAATCAAGAAGTAGGTTAGCTAAAGGCCTATAATCAGATACAATTTTTGTATGTACTCAATGTTTCAATTACAAATAAAACAAAATAAATGATAGATTTCACAAGAGAAATGGTCAAGCCTGTTTTAATCAAACCCTGAATCTTTATCAATAGCCATACTACTGTTCTTTAAGACAGAATTTCAATTGCAAAAAGGGTTCAGAAGGTTAGCTGTATAGCCTATTTGATTGATGACCAGATTGTCAAACAAATGTAATCGAACACACATGTCTTATCATTACTCCATTAAGCTTTCCATATTATATTTATTTTCAGGTTTTCATGGGGACTAGTGTACCTGGTCTTTATTGCCATCGTAACCGTAGTAACTGTTTTATTGGCGTCTGTCAGTGGCTTCTTTTCAAACAGCAATGTCTTTCTCTTCTTTTTGATTCTGATGTTTTATGGACTGTCAATTATTTCACTGTCGTTTGTCATGACGCCATTCTTTAACAAAGCTCAGACAGCTGGAGGTATTGCCAGTCTTGCAACGATGGTATTTAGCTGTCTCTATCTGGTCGTGAGTCTGACGAGAGAAATTCGAGAAGATGGAAGTGTGTCATACTCCATACCACCAGTGGCCAGGGGTTTTCTCTGCCTGATATCACCATGTGCTGTTTCATTGTCCATTGATCAAGTAAGCAATCAATTTAGATTTTGACACCATAGTTTAAATGGTCTTAAGTTAAATTTTCTTTCATTTTTTAATATCCACGGAAATGGAAATGATTTAGAAACTTAAGTTTGAGAAAACTAAAAGGAAAACTGGAATTTATTATTATATACATGTAGTTGATTCCTCTTTTTAGCATAATCAATTTGTCAGAGAAATTTATGCAATTAACGGAATGACCCCATAAAGTGAAATGTCAATTTTAAACAGAAAATACAAAGAATTAAGTCTAATTATCAAATATGTTGAGTAATTAGAACACTTTTATTGTATCCTAATGCTTGTATAAGCAAATGTGACATAAATGAATGTTGTTAAAACATGTTTTGATAACTTTTACCAAAACACATTTCCAAGACCTTGTTAAGAAAACATATTAATTTTGACAGTTATCATGGTGATTTTTGAAACTTATAAGTCAATAAACAGGAATTTTGTACTTTTCCTCAGATTTTCAATCCAATTAAATGAAAATTTTAACACTAAAAGTATAGGAAAGGGTTTGGTGTTTTAAAATCATATTCAATAAAGAGGATTATTCTGATAAAAGAGTCAGTCAATTAAGTGGAATCCACTGTACTACCTTATACATCTATCTCTTTAAGCATAAACTATATTGGAATTTAGTGTAAAAGATTTTTATTTAGTAGTTTTTACAGACATGTTTATATTGCTAAATGCTATGCCATCATTTTAACCCTTTATTGTGTTTATATTAAAATTGTTAAATGCAATACCATCATTTTAACACTTTAATGCATTTATTATTGCATCATCTACCAGGGTCTTAAAAATTTTCTTCAATGAATCATTTCAGGCAGTATTTCTGGACATTACCAAAGGAATGGATTTCAAGACCGCTGGAGAAGGGGATTTCCCACTCTATGTGTCCATGTTTATGCTTCTATTAGATGCCATACTGTATTTCTTCATTGCCATGTACCTGGACAATGTGATTCCAAGTAAGATCAACAATATTCTGAGCAGTGTTAGATTTTAACAACCTCCAATTAAAAGGTCTATTGTCCCCAGCTGCAACACAGAGCGGGGACATAGAAATGACAGTATCCATCCGTCTATGGGTTCGTTCGTTTGTCCATCACACTTTTTTCTTAACAGTTTTCTCAGCAACTATTAATCATTGGTATGCAGCTTCAGGTAGGGGTCCCATATAGTAGGGTGCGTGTTTAGATCTGTCTGTCATCTACTTCCTGTTTTTTCTCAGCGGGCAGAGGACCTAGAATCTGTTCTTGTTTTATTATGTCTAGTCATGAGGGAAAATTTCATAGACTAAATTCAGTAAAATTATTACATGTATTTCTTTTTTCCTGTTTGTAAGATTGTAAGGAAGACGTTGTTATAGATTTCTGCTTTGTCCTGTACAAGCTTAACATTATTCAATGAAAATGTTTAATGAAATGTTTCAAATCTAAACATACTTTCAATTAATTGTTTTTATAAATTTTATCTGTTTTTACAGATGAATATGGAGCAAGCAAACCGTGGTACTACATTTTCATGAAATCTTACTGGTTTCCAGTCAGTGAAGGGAAGGAAACAGTTGGAAACCATGATGATTTTGATGCTTTGTTTACTGACGATGTGGAGAGAGTCACTGCTGAACAGAGAGAAAACACAGGTGTCAGGTAAACGAATAAGATATAAATGTTATAATGGAAACTCTGATATCTTAATAGATACTCATGGAAAGATATGAATCCACAGTATTAATTTTGTCAGACTATTTGTTGTGCTCTGCCCAATGCATAGTCAGATCATTGTAATGCCATCCCGTACTATTTTCCTTTCAAGTCAATGTTTATAGGATTATTGCTTAATGTTTGTGTCATAAATATCTTGGGAAGATGAAAATTCATTGTTGGTCAGTCTACAACTTACACGTATATGCAATTTATGCCCCTTTTAAGAGAAAATAAGCTATTCTTGAGAGGGATGATTTTTTGTAATTTTAGTATTTTACACAAATTAAATGTCAGTAACCCCCCAAAGAGGCATTAATTTCTTCATAATCATTTACAATAAGTGAATTTTAACTTTATAAGTTTTATACACCAAAACATATACAATGTAGATTTTGTCTATCTCATACATTGTTATGATTGCTTATCTTTGATCTGTAAATTTTTTATTTTTGCTGATTTGTAGGTTATTGAAATTAACAAAAGAATTTAATGGAAAAGAAGAAAAAGTCACTGCTGTTAACAGTAAGTCAAAGTTACTACTAAACTGGTCTGAAAATAATTGGTAAGAGCAAAAGGGAGAATGAAATTTCTTTGGTCCTAGTTATCATTCAGAGGAGATAACTGGACTTAAGTTTTTTCCCCAAAAATAGATTTTGATTTGAAGTGGGATATCATTTTTTCAGCTCCTTCACAGTATTCCTTGTTTGTATTATAAGAGGGCGGTAAAGAGGGGATTCAAGCACAAAATCATGTGCTTCAAAAATGCTGGAAACAAACCTTTAACCATGAGATATAAAAATCGCCAAACAAAAAACACTACAAATTGAATTTGAATAATTGTGAAATTCAAACAAATTCTTTTGATTTTTAAAAGATTTTGAGAATATTTACTGATTTCAACCAATTCCAGATTTTGAAACAGAAAAGATGATCATGCATACGAAAATAACTCTTTAACTATCTCCTTATAAGGTAAATGAAATATTTGTTATTTTGGTTAGAGACCTTCACTTCCTGACATTTTCATTGCATATTTAAAAAAATTCTATTTACCACAAATTTGCTTTTATTAGAGTTATCCTTAGAGATGTATCGAGGCCAGATAACATGTTTATTGGGACACAACGGAGCAGGAAAGACAACTCTAGTCAATATGTTGACAGGAATGGTCAATCCGACGTCTGGCTCGGCCAGGGTCCTCGGACTGGTGAGAAAATTTTGTTTGTATGATTTTAGGTTAAAAATTGAATATTTTTTTATTTTTTATGTCATTTACTTTCTAATAAGTACAAAACTTAATTATTTTTGAATAGGATAAAATTAAATCCCACCTATTCAATAGACTTAAAACATCTTTGATTTTCAGTTATTTATACAATGTACTAGAATGTAATATTTTTGTGCAAAAGCATGGATAAATTAAATTATATTAATGTAAACCCATGCTAAATAATGAAAAAAATATTGAACTTTCATTTAACTTTTTGTTAAGAAATTTAATTCTGTTGATTAAATGAAAGTAACAATATTTCATAATTAATCTTGATGTTTTATAGGATGTTAATAATCCTGTAGATATGTTAAAGATTCGACAGAAGACCGGGGTGTGTCCACAACATAACATCCTGTTTGATAAACTGTCTGTCGTAGAGCATCTCAAACTGTTTGCTGGAATCAAGGGAATTGTTACAGACAATCTAATGCTATCTGTGAGTAAATATAGGGACAGCAATGGTACCAATTGGGCATCCAAATATCAAAAGTCTGAAAGGGCAGAGACAAAATCCCTTAACATCAGCAAGAACAGGACGAAAAAACAGACACCATAAAACACAGAAATACAAAAACAACTGAATAGCAATCAAAAACCTGAACTAAAGTCTTAAAGAGAGTGAACTCAGGTGCTCTGGAAGAGTTAGCACACCAAAGCTAGCAAATGGGGAAAATGATAAGATTTACAGTATTTTAAGACAACTTAAAGTTTTGGTAAATCTGTATATAAATCAGTGACGATAAGTTCTCTGATTTTAGTGTATGTACAAATATTAAAAAATGGAAATTGTATTATGTAAGAAAATATCTGCATCATTGTCATTGTTGTAATTTTCTAGTTTCATATAGTATCTTATTTTAAAGAAATGTTGGCTGAATAATGGAAATTTTAAATGAAGTTTCCATCTTTAAAAAGTAGGTTGGTATCCTATTAGGGCTGTTCCAGAATTAAATGTGTGTCGGGGTCGGGAGGCACTTTTTAGCTCACCTGGACCGAAGGTCCATCACTTTGCCTCCGTTGTAGTCCCTCGTCGTTAACTTTTCTTTGAAAATCTTCTTCTCCCAAAGGACTGAAGGGATTGCTTTGAAACTTTGCACACTTCATCTATGGGATGTCCTCTACCAAGATTGCACAAATGGTGACCGCCGTCCAAACAACATGGCCGCTGTTACTAAAAATAGACCAGGGGGGTCAGACTACTGTTTTTGGCTTGTAAATCAACTAGAGGCTCCCAGGAGCCTGAATCGCTCACCTTGTATTGGATGATACTTATATGCTGGACTAAAAGGACTAAAGGACTGCTACTCTGTGGAATTATCAATTTTAATGTTCTAAGGGAAACAACTCCTATCAAGAAAGGTCTTACAACTTTGACCCCATTACATAATTTTTAGATCTTTATGTGCTTAACCATATGCAATTTAAATTTTTCAAATATCTTGTATTGTTTTCAAGATATAAGCCTTAAAAGAGCAAAATTTGAAAAAAAAAAACAAGAAAAAGGGCAATAACTCCTACAACCATTGTAAGATCTTCTTCAAAACTTCAGGGCAGGTAGATCTTTATGTGCTGATCATTATTATCCAAATAGAATTTTAATATCTATTACCATTTTTGAGTTATTTGCAAAAAACTGCAATTTACCTTATGTTCTATTTTTAGCCATGGCGGCCATGTTTTTTGTCGAATCAAAATTTCGAACGATAATTTTGTAGACCATATACTATTGAACAACCCTACCAAGTTTTATTTCATTTGACTAAGCAGTTTCAGAGAAGAAGATTTTTGAAAAGTTGAACAAAAAACTGTGAAAATGGTCAATTTTTACAATCCAAGGGGTATAACTCCTAAAGGAATGATCCTACAACTTTGACTCTGTTACAACTTTTGTAGATCTTGATGTGCTTAGTCATATGCAATTTAAATTTTTGAAATATCTTGTATAGTTTTCAAGATATAGGGCTAAATAAGTAAAATTTTTGAAAAAAATCCAGAAAAAGGGCAATAACTCCTACATCGGTTGTTGGATCTACATGAAAATTTCTGGGCAGGTAGATCTTGAGGTGCTGATCACTTTAACCCTATGCCAGAATTTTGATATCTGTTACCGTTTTCGAGTAATTTGCAAAAAACTGCAATTTACCCCTATGTTCTATTTTTAGCCATGGCGGCCATGTTTTTTGTCGAATCAAAATTTCGAACGATAATTTTTTAGAGGACATACTACAGAACAACCCTACCAAGTTTCATTACATTTGGCCAAGCGGTTTCAGAGAAGAAGATTTTTGAAAAGTTGGACGACGGACGACGGACGACGGACGACGGACGACGGACGCCAAGTGATTGCAAAAGCTCACATTGCCTTCGGCAAGGTGAGCTAAAAAGTATAAGAGATAGATGAAATCTGATGCCTTGCTACTGCTTCAGCATGGAAAGCTCTACCAATGTCACTTGAGTTGAAGTTGTCAGATGACCCCTTATACAAGTTACGGCCCCTTAAAGGTGAAAAATAGCATTTTTTCATGTTTTTGGCTTATAGTATGAAAACTTTGACAGATAGAGAAAAGTTGTTGCTTGCTTAAATGTTCAGCTCATTTAGCCCTACAAAAGTCTCCATTGGGTCGAAGTTGTCAGATGACCCCTTAAAGGAGTTACAGCCCCTTAAATAACGTTTTCAAAATTAAAATTATCATTGTTTCTTCACAAAATATTTCTAAAACACCTACCATCCACCATACATGTAATAGAAATTCCTCCCGACACCCCCCCCCCCCCCCCCCCACACACAATTACGTCTGGAACAGCCCTTATTAATAATTATGCACACAGAAACTCTTTGTTATATTTTTAGATTAAACAGATTTTAAAGGATGTAGGACTGACAGACCAAGACAACACCTTTGCCATGGCTCTTAGCGGAGGGCAGAAAAGGAAGCTATCTGTAGCAATAGCCTTGATTGGAGATCCCAAGGTATTAAACTGTTCCTTAAAACTTGTGAGATATTGCACAGGGCTTATTCAGAGTTTGAAGCTATAGGGAACCTAATTGCAAAACTGTGAAATTTCAATCATGAAAATTTTGAAAAGTTTTGCCAAAAAATGAAATTTTTCTCAGTCTTAGAGGAAGTATGTTTTATGGCAGAGAATTAGTCTGAGAATAAAAAAAATAAGAATTTTCTGAGGCTGAGTAAAAATATATTACTCAGAAAGTTTTATGGCGGCGGGGCCTGATCACTGTTTCACATTTATAAAAGGTAAATTGTGTCATATTGTTGCTACAACGAAATGGCAAATTTTTTCATGAGAAATGTAAAGCAGTATGTCAAATAATTATGGCTGGTTTTGATATTGTATAGTGAGTATCAAGATTTTTATTTCATAGTGGAACATGTGTATGCAATTATATGTCTTTTGTCAGATCATACATTTAATTTTAAATTTTTCCATAAGACTTGCATTTTTATCTTAATTCATATTTGTTTTTTAGATCATATTTCTTGATGAACCAACTGCAGGCATTGATCCCTTCTCAAGACGCCATCTATGGTCAGTTTTAAAAGAGAAAAAGAAAGGAAGAGTTATCCTCCTTACCACACATTTTATGGATGAGGCAGACATTTTGGCAGGTAGGGTATAGTGTATTTTAAAGCTTTGGCATATTTTAACATTATTGTTAGAAGCAGAGGTACCAATCGGACATCTGAATGTCAAAGTCCAAAATCGCAGAGACAAAACCAGTTAACTCAAACAAGGACAGGATGAAAAATAGACAACATATAAATATAAAACAGGGTATCACAAAAACAACTGAATATCAATTAACAATGTGAACTTTAGTCATTAATTATGAACACTATTAAATTTTAAGCCCACTAAAAAAAAAGAAACAAAGGATATTCATGATTTAATTAATGCATTTTACAGTAAGACAAACCCAATGCTGTCTTAAAAACCTGAGTTATCAAATTTACTATGATACAGAAATAGAGTTGCTAAATTATTGTAAATGCATCTGAATATCTTCACAACACTGTCCTTATACATATATTTGTTTCCTTATACATATAATTGTTTATGCAATTTTATCACCTCCATTGCAAAGTTCTGACAAATTCATTGTGTTTTTTTAATTCTTTAATTTTTCTCATTCTGACAAGAAAATGTGCATGGCTATCTTTTCTTTTCAGACAGGAAAGCTTTCATCAGTAAAGGACAACTAAGATGCTGTGGGTCATCCTTATTTCTTAAGAGTAGATTTGGAATAGGTTACCATCTCAAGTATGTACACAGAATGAGTTTGGCCTATAATTTAGAGTATGATAGAAATATCAAAAATATTTTTTAAACACAAGAACATTGTATACAGATTTTTGATTTTACACGCTGGTTTTAAAGTTCTATTTCAGAATTCAAATATCAAAAAAATTTGGATAACCTTCATCTTTGGCAACAGGTCCCTTCCTATAATTAAGACCTATCTTTTATAGTTTTAGTACAGCCACCAACATTTTTATTTTTATTTTGACTTCAGCATGGTGGTAGACAAGGTGGTAAACAGAGAAAGCATTACAGACCTAGTATGTAGTCACATAGATGGAGCTAAGATGAGGAGAACGCATGGGAAGGAACTGGCTTATACCTTGCCATTGGAGGAAGTTAAACATTTCCAAAGTATGTACCATATATTTCAAAATTTCTGATGTGACACAGTTATTGATTTCCAAACTGTGAAATGTAACAGTATAAACTTTAAAAGATGAGATTAACATCAAACTAAGCATATGAAGTTAGTTAATATACATGTACATGTTTATGTACATGTAAGTAGACATAAACCTGAATGTAGGAATCATTTATGTCTTCCTCTCTGTATTTAAAAAAAAAACTTTTTAATAATATTAAGGAAACTACAGGTAACTTATTTTGATATCTGACACAAAAAAAGCAACAATTTGGAAGGCTAATTGTCGGACACCATTTTTGTGAACAAGATTTAGATTGGTTTGTTTTTAATTTTGTCATTACTAGTATCTGGCTTCTTTTGAATTTTAGTTATGATGGCCATTGTTGTCCCCGGCTGCAACATGATGGAGGGGCATAGAAATGCCGGTCTCTGTCTATCCGTCACTCTTTTTTTCGTAACAGTTTTCTCAGCAATTATTAATCCTAGGCTTTCAATAATTGGTATGCAGTTTAAGGTAGGGGGCTTATATGGTGGGATTCATGCTCATCTACTCTCTGTTAAACAAGCTGACTTAAAAAAAATTTTCCCACCTAACGGCTGGGGGCCCTAGAATCTGTTCTTGTACAATTTGATTTCTGTTCCAGATTTGTTTTCTGATTTGGAATCCAATAAGACAGGAGTCTCTTCCTTGGCTGAGTCTATGGGTATAAAGAGTTACGGTGTCTCCATGACAACACTTGAGGAAGTGTTTTTAAAACTAGGTAAGAATATGATATAGAGTACAAAGAATCTTTTATAGTGTAAAAGGGGAAATTTTCGTGAAGGTTTTATTTTCGCTAATTTCGCGATCTTAACAAATCCGCTAAATTATCCCCCCCGCGTAAATTACATTAAGATGGACCCAATATTCTGTGATCTAAAAAAACGCTTAACTAAAACCTCGCGAATGCATCTGGGTACTAAAAGCCCGAAATTCAAACCACGAGAAAATATTTCCTTTTACAGTATAGGGCTATTGAAGTAGATATTGGTTCTAAGTGAATGGAAGTCCTAAACATAAGTTCTGTAGATGATGCTTTATTTTTATACATGTTTCTCCATTTTCTTTAAACAACTGATATATGTTTTGCATGGTCTTAAATTTTCAAAGAATTTGAACATGTTTTGAGCCTATTATTTTTTACCTTACCCATTGTTTCTATTATAATGCTAATACCAAATTGGGACCTTTTCAAATTACTTTGATCATATGTTAAGTTTTGTTTTCACTTGGACATTTTGAAGACAGAAATTTTTATTGAGGGTTAACATTTATTTTTACCATACATTTCATGATATTTCTAGAGGCAGATGAAGTATCCATGGGAATCAAAGATGTCTTGAAATTAGGTCTCGGTGCCAGCACCAACACATTGGAGGAGAATGGCGATAATGAAACTATCACCAGCAGCAAAATAGATCTAGTATCTCCATCTGAGGGCACCCCTCTGGTGCAAAAATCTTCAAGTTTAAAATCTCAACAGTTCTGGGCCCTGAGCCGAGTCCGTTACATACGGAGCATCAAGGACAAGGCTCTCCTAGTCATCAACTTGTTGCTCCCTGTCATCTTTGTGGTTATTGGACTGATCATCAGTAAAGTCTCGAAACCCTCGCCAAAAACAGCACCACCTGCATTAAATCTGACATACGGAACAGGGGCTTATACAAATTATTCAATGATACCTGTCACCAAGAATAATCCTCCATTCCTGATAAGAAATACTGCAAGTAAGTTTCAATGTATATTAAGTTATTGAATAATTATATTGAAAACAGTTTTCTAGATCTATTAAAAAAAATTAACCACAGGTATCTTTACTCTAAAATATAATTTTTTTTTCCAAATGTAACTTTTTATGAAAAATGTTTTTGGAAGTGTTTTGATCTTAAACACTAATATTGGTTTCCTGATTCAGCTTTGTAATATTCAGTTTTATTTATTCAACATTTTTAAGCCTTATATATTTTATTATACAGTGCGACGTCAAAAGTATTTCACGCTTTTCACCCAACGTTACTCGCATATTTCCGTATGACAATTTTGATTATTGATTTCTTTAGAAGTAGTCAATAAAAGATTACAATATTTTGACAATGTAATCTTTTAAGAATTGACGTTATGATGACGTAATTTTAAGAATAAACACGTAAACAAAAACAAAGCAGGTGCACTTTTACCAAAATGGCTAGAAAATCAAAGGAAATGTCCCCTGAGCTGAAACGGCAAATTCTGCGCTTATATGAAAAAGGGCACAGCAAAGCAGAAATCGGTAGGATAACAGGCTATGATCGGTCTACTGTTTCCAAATTTTTGAAGAATTTTGATGCAAGGGGAAGCATAGAAAACAAAAAAAGAAGTGGAAGACCAAAATCGACCGGCAAACATGGCGACCGGATTTTGGAACGGCTGGTTAAGGAAGATCGGAGGAGATGTTTCCGTGATCTAATGAACGAATTTAACATGTCTATTCCCAGACTAGTAAGTAAACGTACTGTTCAGCGGAGGTTAGCTAGTTTTGGGTACAACAGACGAGTTGTAGCAAAAACTTTAACAATTTCTCTTAAAAACAGAAAAAAACGTGTAAGCTGGTGCCGGAATAGACTACACTGGACTGTAAGGGACCACTGGAGTAAAGTTATATTTTCGGATGAGATGCAAGTTGTGTTGGGAAAGAACAATCGTGTCTATGTTTGGAGAAAATCGGAAGAAAGGTGGAATACAGAGTGTTTAGGATTGTACGGACAGCGTAATGGCGGCGCTAGAGTTTCGGCAATGTTTTGGGGTTGCATTTGTTATGGTGGTGTTGGAACAATCGTTGACATTGATGGTAATATCAATTCAGCTAAATACATAGATGTGTTAGACAAAAACTTGTGGCCTGTAGTCACGAAGAATTTTGGTGTTAACCCGTGGATTTTTCAGGATGACAACGCACCTGTTCATCAGTCTGTCCAGACTGTTTCTTGGAAGAATAACAACGAAATAAATTGTCTCGACTGGCCTTCACAGTCCCCAGACCTTAATGTTATTGAAAATATATGGAGATATATTAAGATCCGTCTTCAACATGAACAAAGTAAAATTAAAACTAAAGCAGAACTTGTGTTAGCAGTGCAGAGAATTTGGAGAAGGATTTCTCAAGTGTATATTTCGAACTTATATCGTTCTATTCCCCGTCGGCTTCGACATGTCATAAAGGCAAAGGGTCATGCTACAAAATATTGAAGTTGTTTGGTGAGTAAATAAGTATTGGAACATTTTTTTTAATGTTTGAACTTGTTATAAAAATTATTTTTGACGTGACGCCATATTGAAAACGTGAAATACTTTTGACGTCACACTGTACATGTATATTCATATTTTTCCTTTTCTCACACTTTTTCTTTTATTTCATCTTTAACACATTTATTAGATAAGATTGACTTTATTGAAAATGGTATTTGCTCAAAACTGCAATAAGATATTTGGTTAGTTGGGCTTTTGCTATTCTACCACAAATACAGAAAGGGTCCATTTGATATAGGGCTTATTGAATAAAAACTTCATAAGTGTTTGTTTTTAAAGTTTTATCAGGACATTGTTCAAAAGATAAATACTGGAATACTAGATATATCAGATTTGGAAACAGAATATCTGAGATGCAGTCCCTTGCTTGGAATGACAACAAGTTTATGTGTGTCTATGGTAACCAGAGTTCATTTTCTAGGTCAATGGTTACCTCCCCTTGTGCGGAAAGTGGCTGATATGTCAATAAGAAATACTAACATTGCATGTTACATTAAACTGAAATACTATTGATCATGGTACTCTATTGAAATATCTTATAAATACCATTATGGCTGCAAAAAACCTCAGAAATCTTAGACAGTTCATGATGTGAGTTTATAATCTTGAAATGCACTAGTATTGCCAAGAGTTAAAAAAGAAATTTCATCTTAGACATCAAAGTATTTCTCCATATGGTTACAACTGCGCAAATGCTAACAATGCATTTTTCCATAGGGGGTACCCTTGTATTCAATTTAAAAAAAAATAGTTATTGACCGATTTTCATTTTCTATGAGTCAAAATCTTTCAGTTAACATCCAAACGTTTATTTTTAGCCAATAAAAAACCTATGTCTATGTGGCGTTAATGAACGTAATTTTAGGTTGAAAAAAAGGGGGTGATTTTTCTATTTTATTTTCAATACCCAAATTTTCAAAGACGCGAGCGCCCTGTAGACACATGATTGGCACCAGAATTTCTTTGTCAATATTTTACATAAAATTATTCATTCATCTATTTAAATATTATTTTATATCAACCAATCACGTTGCTGTCTGTATTTTATTCCACGCTTTATCTTAGGGTAAAAAATTTACTGGTGGCAGAGGTTTGCATTTGCGCAGTTGTAACCATATGTTACTGTATGGAGAAGTTTCACCAAGTATCAAGAGACTGGAACTTGTAAACTCTTCTAGAAAACTGTGACTAAAATTTTTGTGACACTACCAACGATTTGGATCCAAGACAATCATTAGTGCCAATGTTACCTCTAGTTGCAGCCAACATTATGATTTGGATTACAAACAATATATTGAAATTGTTTTAAAGTTAACAGGCATGGATCCAAGGATAGAGGCGTACCTACACATGTACTGTATGGCCCCCTCTAAAACTGACAAAAAGATTTTTTTGCACAAATTCACATAGAATACATTAAAAAATTTTACCCCTCGCTCAGCTAGACGAAAATTATTTTTATGTCTCCCCTTAACAAAAATTATGGATTCTCCACTGGTTAAGGTTTTTACTAGTCATGTTGGACGTTTAATTGATCTATAATATAATAGATAATTTACATATCTTCATTAAATCCTCATAATTTAACAGGTGATGAAATGCTCTGAAGGTATTAGTTTGTCTCCCAAATTTACTGACTAAGATAGCATCATTCATTAACTACAATATGAATATAACCACAGTATTAATATAGCTTGTAGAATGCATATGTTTAGTTTTAACGATAAACACTATTGTCACTTAACCCTGACATTGTTTTATTTTACTACCCCCAAGTTTGGGAGTATATAGGATCAGCCTGTCTGTCCATTTGACCGTAAGCACAACTCCTTATATGCATATTAATATTTTGATCAAACTTTACATAAAGGAGGTAGCAGTTTGTGTAGATGTACATGCCATTGCTCTAAGATATCATTCAGTGGAGATAGTTGGAATTAATTTTTTTCTTATTTAGATTTTCACATAAAGTGGGGATTTCATTTTGTGAGCTCAGTCATAGTATGCCTTATTTTATCAGTTTCTACTCATGATTAAGTTTAAATGCATTTTTCTTCATTTTTGAGAATTTTGATGCGAAGTGGTGTTTTGAAATATGCATGCACAGTATTTTCAAAATATGAGCATAGTTTGCCATATTTGTGTACTGTGTTCATTTTGATGACATATGGTTATTTTGCATGTATTTAGGCCATAATAAAATATTTCCTAGATTCTTAACCATAGATCTTGAACATATGGGATGGGAAGGCAAATTTTATTTTTGAAAAATTGTCATTTTAAAAGGAAATTGACTTGGTTTTATTAAAAAATTGGGGGGGGGGGGGGGGGTAGGGGATAAAATTCTAGGATATTTTTTGTATTGGCTTTATATGGTTTGTATAAGGTGAAGGGAATACATGGGTTTGCATGGGTACTGTACATTTGTTTATTATTACAACCTTAGCAATTTAATACCAAATATGCTTTATCATTATCTTTTATTATACTTGTTAAGATTTTCGTCACATATTTAAAATTCAACTGTTCTTAAGATATTTGAATATTTTTAAATACTAACATGTAATAAAAAACACAAAAATTTTACATTATAGAAATGTTTAAATAAAAAAACTTAATAAAAAATCTTGGTAGTATCAAAAAAAAATCCAGATACTAATCAATCAATCAATTGATTGAGGTAGGACAAAATAAACAGGATACAAATCAAACAAAAAAAAAACAAAACAAAAAAACCGATACAAATCAATAAATCAAATCTTGATGATTATGATTAATTATCAAAAGCAACTATAAAATTTGACATTGATTAGTTTATATAATTGGTAAGTCCATATTATTTATTTATCATGGTTCAAAGTTTTATCTGGCCTGGCCCCACAAAACTTGAAAAAAATACTCAAGTCTGAAAATATTCACAACTCATTGTAGACGATAAAGAGATGTGGAATAAGTGTACCCCATACAACCAACATTTAAAGAAAGTGTTTTCTATGGGAGTAATTGAGAGTATTCTCAGACTTAAGAATATTTATTGCTTTGTTGCATCTGGGCCAGTTGTATTAGAACTGTCATAACTTTTAGCAGAAAACTATTGTGAAATACTGATGAATGGTAATATACCAACATTTCAAAGCACTTTTCTTATCATTTCAGGGAGTTCTGCGGGGGATATCATGCTTCAATACTTACAGTCCCAGTTCTATACAAAGACCTTCACCAATTCTTCAGAGATCGTGGATACAGCGTCAAACATTGGTCTCGATCTAAAGAATTTATCTGTGGCAGCTAGCTCAGTAAGTAAATATATGTAAAGATTAAGTTAAAATTGACTATAGAATAAAAGAAGGTCAGTTTTATACAAAGACATTCACAAATTCTTCAGACATCATTGATACCACATCAAAGATTGGCTCAATCTGACAAATGTATCTGTGGCAGCTAGCTAAATACAGATTTAAGTTACTGTTGATAAAGGGTTTGTTGTATGATACAATAAAATAAGTTCTATGCAAAGATGGACTTTCACCAAATCTATGTACAAGATACCAAGCTTTTCTTAAAAAATCCATGATATCTTCTTTTTTTTCCCAGTTAAGTAACATAAGCTATACAGCCAAGCTGTCCTTGGAAAACTTCATTTTATCTTCTTTTTGTCCAGATAACATGTAGCCAATCTTTCTTTGTAAAATTCTTATATCTTTTTTTTCCAGATAAGTAACATAGGCTATAGTGTCCTGTACAACAGTAAAGCCACACACAGTGTACCAGTAACAATATGGCTACTCAGTCAGAGCCTCATGTCGTACTCTGCTAATCTTGTTAATGGGACTATACACATGATACTTCCAGCAAGTCTACCATTGTGGAAAAAGTCAGAGAAACTACAATACGACCAGAGTGTGTTTTCTGCTGTCATTATAGTGGCTTTAGCCTTTGTCGTTGTGCCACCTGGATTTGCTGTAGACCTTGTCAAAGATCGTCAGGTAAGTAGATAGATTTTCATAATGATGTCCTGTCAACCACCTTGCCATCCATATTGTTATTGGTTTTCTAGACATATCCTACAAAAGGAAATTGTAGAGGGTATAATGTTATTAATTGCTCTGTCTGTCAGTCCATCTGTCCGTGATCACAGTTTGTGGAAGCAGCTCCTTTGAAACTACTGAACAGAATATTTTTAACAAAACTCATATGCTAGAAGTACACAATATGTTGTTGTACATCTTGTCATATGTTTTTATCAGTGAAATTTTACAAGCTGATCATGGTAATAATAATAGTCCAATATTGTGGGGTAAGGGAGTGTGCTCTCTAAGGTTTTTTTTATTGCAAAATATGCATAGCAAATTTTCCCTCTTAATACCAAATAAGTGTTGAAAGTTCTTAAATTTGATCTGTTCACAAATTTTGACTACCATAATCAATATACAAGAGTAAACATGTATTTTTAAAGTGATTGAATTTCCAAATACATGATACCGGTAGATGACTTTGTAACAATTTAGCAATTCGGTGTATTCTACATGCATGGTATTTTTAGTATTGAAAAAATTAATACATATTTAGAGTGACTATTCAGTGAACATTGTGAACTAACTTCTTTGTATGTGTGTTTAGCCGATTTGTACCAGTTGAACTCGGGTATTGTTATGATGATGGCAGGCAGCTGGGTGGCTTGGGTGTATGCGGGCAGCAACAATTGGTTTCTGGACCATTACTGAAAAAGTTGTGAACAGATTATAACGAAACTTTGGGATATTGTTACATACCTTAAGAGGAGGAACCCTAATAATTTTGGATTAAACCTTTTCAAGGTCAAGGTCACAGCAGCAGAAAAAACATTAGAAATTTTCTTGAAGTAGTGGTTTATGGACCATAACTCAAAAAGTTGTCAACTGATTTAAATGAAACTTTGGGGCATTGTTACATACCATAAGAGGAGGAAACCTATTGATATTGGGGCAACTCGGCTTTTGCACCCCTGTGCATATTGATTTTATTTATTTTTTTAGTTTAAGATAAGAGGACAGTTAAGAACAGCTGGAGTTCCCTTCAGCGTGTATTGGTTATCTAACTTCTTCGTGGATTGTGTTAAGTTCTGTATACCAGCAGTTCTCTGCATCATACTGGTGTTTGCTATGGGGGTAAGTTCTAATGCTTAAGTATGAAATTAATCAAATTTTAAAGATTTTCATTATAATTTTGATTTTGAGACATTATTTTCAGGTCTGTCCGCTTGCTACTTGGCTTATATTGTCATTTACACAAAGAGACATATAGTCAATGCTTAGATATTAAGTGACCATGCAAATAAAATTATAGCATGAACTTAATTGCAGGGTCTAAGCAGAGTTCTTTTATATGGTTAATCATCAGGACAATACCAAAATATTGATTACTTATGGTACTGGTAATTTGGTTTTATCTTTTCTTATTTTGTTAAGGTCAAAATAAAATAATTCCAGAAAATTAATGGGGAGAGCCGGGAATTTTTTTTTTCCATTTTGATAAAATATTACAAATTGTGAAATGCCCTTTTAGGCCGGATTTCACGGAGTGAAAAATCCGGGTTATAAAATGGTGAATGTCGGGCGGGCGGGCGGGGAAAAATTTTTTCATAACAGTTTTCTCAGCAACTACTAATCACAGCCACTTGATAATTGGTATACAGCATCAGGGTGCGTTCCCATAACGTAGGAACCGATTTTAGGTCTGTTGCTCACCTACTTCCTGTTTAATGAAATCCAGCCATTTTTGACTTTGACAGATTTTTAATTGAATAATTGATATTGTAGGTTGACAGTTTTAAAACAGGTGGGGCTGCTGTCTCCATGATTTTGCTATTTATAGCTGTTATTCCATCGTCTACGTTGTTCGTCTACATCTTCCAGTTTATCTTTGACAACTTTGAGACATGTCAGTCCTCTATGACTGTCATCTATTTCATGGTAAGTTAAAACATAGACTATAAAAAAAAGAACTGAAGTATTTGTTTGGTTTAAACAGTTGGTTTACATACATGTATAGTATTTTACCCCTGCTAGGAACAAGTGGGGCGTATACTGAGCGTTGTCCGTCTGTTTGTTGGTTTGTTTGTTCATTCATTCATTTGTTCGTCCATAACAAAATTTTCATCACCTTTTTTAGCTCACCTGGACCGAAGGTCCATGTGAGCTATTGCCATCACTTGGCGTCCGTCGTCTGTCGTCGTCTGTCGTCCGTTAACAATTTTTCAAAAATCTTCTCCTCTGAAACTACTGAACAGAATTTAATGAAACTTGGTATGAATGATTCTTAGGGTGTCCTGCACCAAACTTGTGTTTCGATTTTTGATCCGTCAAAAAACATGGCCACCGTTACTAAAAATAGACCAGGGGGGTCAAACTACTGTTTTTGGCTTGTAAATCAAAAAGTATAAGAGATAGATGAAATCTGATGCCACGCTACTGCTTCAGCATCAAAAGTTCTACGAAAGTCTCCATTTGGTCGAAGTTGTCAGATGATCCCTTATAGGGGTTACAGCCCCTGAAAGGTGAAAAATAGCATTTTTTCATGTTTTGGGCTTATAGAATGAAAACTATTGCAGAAAGAGAAAAGCTGTTGCTTGCCTAAATGTTCAGCTCATTTAGCTCTACAAAAGTCTTCATAGAGTCGAAGTTGTCAGATAACCCCTTATAGGGGTTACAGCCCCTAAAAGGCGAAAAATAGTGTTTTTTGCCTATAGAATGAAAACTATTGCAGATAGGGAAAAGCTGTTGCTTGCTTAAATGTTCAGCTCAGTCAGCTCTACATAAGTCTTCATAGGGTCGAAGTTGTCAGATGACCCCTTATAGGGGTTACAGCCCCTTACAGGCGAAAAATGGTGTTTTTTGCCTACAGAATGAAAACTATTGCAGATAGGGAAAAGCTGTTAATTGCTTAAATGTTCAGCTCATTCAGCTCTACAAAAGTCTTCATAGGGTTGAAGTTGTCAGATGACCCCTTATACGGGTTACAGCCCCTTAAAGACGAAAAATAGTGTTTTTGGTCTGTAGAATGAAAACTATTGCAGATAGAGAAAAGCTTTTGCTTGCTTAAATGTTCAGATTATTTAGCTCTACAAAGTTTTTCATAGGGTTGACATCAAGACCAGGTGAGCGATTTAGGCTCCTGGGATCCTCTTGTCTAATAACATGACATAGAGGTCTGATATTTTGCAATAGTTTTAATCTATAGTACCATATGGTGAAAGCATTCTTATGCTTCTGGATCATCTACTTCCTGCTTGCCAAATACTTAAGTTTGTATGCCAGGCATAATTTTGGTAACGGGGGTATCACCAGCAAGCATACAGGTTTACTTGTTACAACTTTGAACTAAGTTATGGAAGGTTAATGTTTAACAGAATACATGATTGTATAGATAATTGATGTATTTCGAGACAATACATTATCAAAGATTAATAATATTAAATAATAATGATTTTTTAATGTGAAATTGAATTTGTTATATTTAGCCAAATTGGATGATCTTTGGTCCTCACAACTTACATTATTTTGTAACTTCTTGATACTTTATATATATGCTTGAAAAAAGTTTTCAGCAGTGAGTGAATTCTTACCTCTGCATTTCATATGCTTTACTTTGTCATGCATTGTAAACATGTGTAAAAGATTGTTTTAATACATTTCTTACATTTTTCAGATCTCTTTTATACCATACATGGCAGTGAGTTTAACTGACCTGATAGCTGGAGAGTCTCCTGCCACAATCATGCATTATGTCTTTGTCATTGTATTTCCACCATATAAAGTTTTTGGAGGAGTTTATTACATAAATAGGGTAAGAAATTTTAATAGATACCTTATATTTGAAATTCGATCATTTATTATGTTTGTATGGATTGCTAAATTAATAGCACAAAACTTAATTTTCATTTTCGTTTACATATTTTTTTTACTGGCCAAGATCCTATCATGTAAATCTTAAATCTTATGCATGCAATTTCAGATTTCGTTTTTACACAGGTATACAGAAATTTGAAACAATTTGTTTTGTGTATGAAGATTTTTAAAAAAAATCAAGTTCTATGTTGTCCTTATTTTACTGAACAAACTGGTGCTTTTTCTCTGTATCACACTGTATGAACTTATGTTTTAGGTGTACCAATTAAGTCTATTGAATGAGGATGCTGGTACAGACTTTGGAGACTACTTTGCTTGGAAGAGTAACATCCTGTTTACAATTTTATGGGTATGTATACGAAATATGATTCATGAAACATTAAGATGTTTGTAGCTGTGGGTTTGTAGCTGTGGGTGATCTAAGAATGAGTGGATACCTAATGGTTTTCCAAAATTCTGTAGGTCGCAAAACAGATGTGATGAATTGGTGGTTGATGGTGATTTTAGAGACTTCAGATACCTAACTGATGATACAACAACAATCTATCACCTGCTTTGATGATCAGCTGATAATAAGTTTGAAATGTTTATTAAAATACAGGCATCATCAGGACAGAGAATCCTACCAAAATGCACTGTACATAAAATGTCATTAACTTACATGTATTTGCAAAAATAGGTCATAGTGAATAAATTTATTTTACTCAGTAAAAAAATACTACGGAAGATTTGGGAAACTAGATACCCCCAAGATTGCATTCTGACATAAAAACATGAAATAAAGTAGTCACACAAATATGTTGTTCTACAGTATTTTGTGGTGGACGTATAGTGTTAGTTGAGTTGCATTGTGTTTGGGTTGAGTATTTCAGGTTCTAATTTATAAGAAAAGACTTTTGTATGCTACAACATTTAATGGAGGACAACAATCTGATGTTTTTACATATATATACAAGCGTTAACACATAGAAACATGGTGCAATGACATTTCAAAAATTGCTCAGTGCTTACTGCCGTTCATTTTGTTCCCATCATGGTATATAAAAAGCATTAAATAAAGTTTATGAGTCTCAACAATTTACTATACAACCAGCTCTCATATGACATTTTTTTTATAATTTTCAGCCAATTGTTGAAATCTGTCTCTACACAGTCCTATTGAGAATTATAGACGTACGGAAGACTGGAGGAGACATCCATGATGCATTACCTTGCATCAGTTCTAAACATAATGAGATAGATGTTGAGAACCCTGACATTATCGAGGATGAGGACAGCGATGTCACAGAAGAGAGGGAGCGTGTTAAGGCTCTAAAAAATAGGAGCACTTCAGAGGTATACTAGAAACATTTGTACTTCTTACTATTCTTGTAACAGTGATTTTTTAAACTTTTTTAAAGCTGCCCCTGCTTTTTCAATTGAGAAAATGGGCCACAATTTACAAGAAACGTTTGGAAAGGCTACCTTTGTTACTTTGATTTAGAGACAAAATTACCTAACTATTCATTTAGTCTAGAGAAAAAATTAAGAACACACTATTTGAACCAGTCATTCAGACAGCTAAAACATCATTAATGAAATTGTTTGCCTTAACTTTCATCATTTGGGAAATTTAAACTTTATTTGGGAAAAATTTAAGCCATTTTTGGACATTTTGGGAAATTTTATCTAGGGGAAACAGCCTTAATCAGAGGTAAATATAAGCAAATAAAATCACTGTGTAATTATAGGCTTAACAATTGTCCAAATCTATAGTAACTTTAATAGTAAAGAGGTGTAAATTAGAAATTTTATCCTTTCTGTAGCTAAATGTTGTGATTACCATGCATGAATTTGAAAAAGAAACAACTGGACCAGGTTTAATTTATTGTGTATATGCATAGAATTTAGTCTTTTCAAGCTAATTGTATTGACATAGGAGATGAATCTGTAGTATTTGAATGTGCATTTGAGGTATCTTGGCTTAATATATGTATGCTAAATGTATATAAAATCTAGTTGACACTATCATCTTATTTATCATTCTGAAGGAAAAGTTTATGATTTTAAATGTAATTATTATAGATAAACATGTATCTGAAAAAAAATTAATATAGAATTAAGTACACATGTTTTTTATAATTTATTTCAGTATCCAGTTGTTCTAGCAGAAAATCTACGAAAAGAATTCGTCAAGAGAGGTAAATCTGAAGGCTGTGGATGTTCTAAGGTCAAGGGTGATGAGAAGGTCAAGGCTGTTGTCAGAAACTCGTCATTTGCTGTAGAGAGTGGTGAAGTGTTAGGATTACTAGGACCAAACGGAGCTGGAAAAACTACAACACTTAATATGATGATTGCTGAAGTTGGGCCGACCAAAGGGAAGGTAACTCATTTTAATCATTTTTAGCTCACCTGGACCGAAGGTCCATGTGAGCTATTGCCATCACTTGGCGTCCGTCGTCGTCTATCGTCGTCGTCGTCCGTCGTCGTTAACTTTTCTTTGAAAATCTTCTCCTCCGAAACGACTGAAGGGATTGCTTTGAAACTTTGCACACTTCATCTATGGGATGTCCTCTACCAAGATTGCACAAATGGTGACCGCCGTCCAAGCAACATGGCCGCCATTACTAAAAATAGACTAGGGGGGTCAGACTACTGTTTTTGGCTTGTAAATCAAAAAGTATAAGAGAAAGATGAAATCTGATGCCACGCTACTGCTTCAGCATCAAAAGCTCTACAAAAGTCTTCTTTGAGTCGAAGTTGTCAGATGACCCCTTATAGGAGTTACGGCCCCTTAAAGGTGAAAAATAGCATTTTTTCATGTTTTTTGCCTATAGAATGAAAACTATTACAGATAGAGAAAAGTTGTTGCTTGCTTAAATGTTCAGCTCATTTAGCTCTACAAAAGTCTCCATAGGGTCGAAGTTGTCAGATGAACCCTTATAGGGGTTACAGCCCCTAAAATAACGTTTTTTCATATTTTTAGCCTATGGAATGAACACTATAGCAGATAGAGAGAAGCTGTTGCTTGCTTAAATGTTCAGCTCATTAAGCTCGACAAAAGTCTCCCTAGGATAGAAGTTGTCAGATGACCCCTAATAGGGGTAAGGCCCCGCAAAATGATGTTTTTTCATGTTTTTGGCCCAAAGAATGAAAACTATAGCAGATAGAGAAAAGCTGTTGCTTGCTTAAATGTTTAGTTCATTTCGCTATACAAATGTCTCAATAGGGTCAAAGTTGTCAGATGACTCCTTATAGGGGTTACGGCCCCTAAAATAACGTTTTTTCATGTTTTTGGCATAGTGAATGAAACTATAGCAGATAGAGAGAAGCTGTTGCTTGCTTAAATGTTCAGCTCATTTAGCTCTACAAAAGTCTCCATAGGATCGAAGTTGTCAGATGACACCTTATAAGGGTAACGGCCCCTAAAATAACATTTTTTCATGTTTTTGGCCTATAGAATGAAACTATAGTAGATAGAGAAAAGCTGTTGCTTGCTTAAATGTTCAGCTCATTTATCTCTAGAAAAGTGTTTACATGTTTAGGGTTGACTCAAGACCAGGTGAGCGATTCAGGCTCCTGGGAGCCTCGTTAACTTGTACAGTGATTTTGATTATTGTGCAGTTTTATGGGCTTCTATATAGATGAGTTCAATCAGTTAAAATGAAATTTATGAAAGTAGCAAAGAGGTTCCAATGGGGCATCCTAATGTCAAAAGTATGAAAGGGCAAAGAAGCAAAGAGGCACATGGGGCATTTGAATGTAAAAAGCCTAAACGGACACAGACAAATTCAGTTTATTCAAACAAGAACAGAACAAGGTAACATACAACACAAACACAACTGAAAAGTAACCAACGAAAAGAACTCAAGTCATGAAAAGAGTTAACTCAGTTGCTTTGGAAAGGGAAGCAGTTCCTGTCTGTTGCAACACTCCTAATGCATTGGTAACAGTCAATTCAGCATGTCTAATCTGTAAAATGAGGACTAAACAATATTTTAAATTTGAATTAGTAAATCTTTGAGTAAAAACACAAAGTTGAGAATACGAAGAAATGGTTGAAAGAAAGGAAGATAATTTGATTTGAATTAATGTAAGCAACATATGTACTACATGTATCAACATAAATTTAAAAATCAGCTCACCATATCCATTCTATATTATATCAATTCCTTTACAGAGCTGTACGCAACACCATTTATCATATATATGCTTATATTACCATACCAGTTGCGACCAATTCTCTTTCTTTCTCTCCCTACCCACCTAATGTTCATCGTGTACTGTGTTACAACCTTAGATTGTCTACAAGGAGGCTTAACTAGGCAACCGAAGCTAGATTTTTATCTAGCCTAGGTGGTCTAGTGGTCTAGGGCGCTGGATACAGTGCAGGCGAAGTTGCCATAGATGACAGAGTATGGGTTCAATTCCAGCTCAACACCATGCTGGATTTTCCGGTGTCAACGGCTTTAAAAAGATGATTTCATCACTGTTGGCACACGGACACCCCTTCTTTGCAGCTCACCATATCCATTCTATATTATATCAATTCCTTTACAGAGCTGTACGCTACACCATTTATCATATAAATTTTAAAATCCATAATTGAAAATGAAGTTTTTTAAAAACAATATATAATTCCATCATATTCAGACTAGTGTCTCATTAAAAAAAGTTCTTTCTAGGTATTAGTTCATATAGTAAATCCAAAAACATACTGACTGACTGCATGGGGAGTTTAACGTCGTGGCTATACCTAGATATAGGTCTGCAGTGACATAAAACAAAAACATAACAGCGTGCACAGTATATTTAAATGAATGACAAACATACATTTTGAAATGTTCCCTGTATTTTAGGTCTACCTTGGAGGACATGATGTGAGGTCCAGTATGTCAGAAGCCTTTCAGGTGCTTGGATATTGTCCCCAACATGATGCATTATGGGATTTAGTTAACCTTGACGATCATCTCCGAGCTTATGCTGCCATTAGGGGAATTCCAAAATCACAGAGGGAAAAGGTTATCAATAGGTCAGTATGATTAGATATGTCACAGATTACCAGATTTATTTAAACAAATACACAATGTAGCAGGTGGAACACAGACCTGAAATTACATTTTGAAATTTGTCTTTTAAGTAAAAAAAAATTTCCTAATTTGTTTCTTTCATCAACCAATAGATATCTTTAATGAATAATTTTGTACTGGTCCACAAAATTCATGCATGAAATAATTATAACCCTATATAACTTTACATGAAGGGAAAACATATGGAGAGGGTTAGATAATTTGATTTAGATTTTTAATGTAAGAAAGAGTCAAATATAAAGCAGGGGTATTCTTTTGTGAGATCAATCACAGTTTTTGTCTCACCTGGGAGGAATAGTCATGGAAGGCGAGACATAGGTATTACTTTCTGGGGGCAGTGGCATTAACTTTTTTGTAAGACTGTTGTGGACAGTGAATTGCTTGAAAATTATAATAGCTAAGCATATTTGAAATAGCTAGGCATCTGATATTGGGTATACAGACACTTTTTGTGTTTATATCAAGACATACTTTTAGTGGCCACACTTGTTCTTGCTATATTGTTTATATAATTGTTAAAAAAAACATATCCTTACAGTGTTTCAGCCAGAGGCCTTTTCCAGTTTCCTTCTATTCTGGCATTCTTCATTCTCAAGATTGCTCCTCCAAGTAATATATTTGTAATAATATTATTAATTATGATTTTAAATTTTTTTTTTGGTTTAGCTTCATAAAGAATTTAAAATTAGAAGAGCATAAAGAGAAACAAGCTAAGAAATTGTCAGGAGGTACAAAGCGCAAGGTAAGTAACTACAAATATATTAAATCAAGCAAAAGCACAAAAAATTGCAAAATAATTGCTGTAATGGATTCATTTTTCTAAGTATAGTAGATTATAATAGATAGCCCTTCATTTTCCTTTGGGCAGAAAAATATGAAGTAAAATAGTTGTAAAAATAAGTTTATTTACAGTAGTACACTTTGTATTTTTAAGTTATACCAGAAAACTACAAAAAATGTATATTGAACAATCATTAGATTTGTGGTTGTCTCATCTAAATGTCATTTCTTAATTCATCTTTAGACCTCTGGAAAATTTGTGTACTTTTCACTTCTTTTCTTAGATTATTGAATTAGCTAAAATGGTCAACATGGCTTTATATTGAACAGGTGTGTTGAGTATTATCTTCAAATTTGTGACGTTTTTAGCTCACCTGGCCGAAGGTTTCATTGTCATGATGGGGTGTTGGCATAGTGTAATATTGTAACATTAAGTCATTGAAACCATGTGAGCGATTCAGGCTCCTGGGAGCCTCTTGTTTAATTGTTACATCTGAGTTTTCTTATTTTTGTAGCTGAGCTATCTTATCAGTATGTTGGGAAAACCCAAAGTAGTCCTCATGGATGAGCCTTCAACAGGCATGGATCCACAATCTAAAAGGTTCCTCTGGTAAGTAGTAAAACAAACGTAGCAATTTTTGTGATATCCTGATTTTCGAGATATTTTCAGTAAATGGAAATCTGGAAAAATTGGACGTGCAAATATTCAATTATTGTATTTAAAACAAAGCATGATAATGAAAAACTGTGAAAATTGATACCACATAAATAGTCATTTGAATTGAATATGTGAAAATTAGCAAAAATTTATATGTTTACAGTATCCTTAGAAGAACAAATTGTAACTTACAAAGCAACCTCTTCAGCAGCTGGTGAATAGATTTTGCTAAAATTTTCATAAGATTTTTTGTCACCATACTTAGTTGATGATGGTATTGCAATGTCATTTTGATTTCACGAAATTTTTTAGGATTTATTAAAATTTTTAACCTTGTGCAATATAAGGTGTTTTCTGAAACTTCTAACAGATTTTGTTCAAACTTTTTAGGATTGTATTTTAAAACTCAATGCAACTGAACTTGTTACCCAGTTATGGTGATTTCAATTTTCATGCAGCTGGTGACCTAGCAATGTTTCATATGTTCTTGTAACTTTGTTTTTCAGGGATACAATAAGTCAAAGTTTCAGTGGAACAGAAAGAGGAGCTATACTAACCACACACTATATGGAAGAAGCAGATGCATTATGTACCAGAGTGGCTATCATGGTCAATGGAAAAATGGAGTAAGTCTGAAATTTGTTATCTGTAAAAAACGAAACTTTCATGCCAGTTTTTACTAGCTTAAGACAGCAGTAATGTTATTTAAGAAGTTATTTGATGTTATTTAACTATTATTGTATTGATTTATATATCTTAAATTTATATATAGAATAATTACACTTTATAATATAATAACTTGAAATATTGGGACAAAAATGTTTTATTTCATGTATTTACACTTATCTATGTCTTGTGGATTACATTGCATTGTTAATTCATGTTCTTTATCCAATAAACTGATTAAATGAAGAAGAATATTTTTATTTAATCCCATTTTCCAAAAGTGTTTTATCATTGCAATTTAATTTTCACGTTTAATCTCTTGCAAAGAAAATAGTTAAATTAAAACTGCTGCCATGAAAAAGTACAGTATCATCTGCTTTAAAGGAAAATTAAAGTTTTATTGACAATGATTTTATTTTTCAGATGCATTGGTGCTACCCAGCATTTAAAGAACAAATACAGTAGTGGATACATCCTTGAAATCAAACTCAAGCTTCAGGAAGATGATGAGATCCAGGAGAGACAACTAGATCGACTGGAGGAATTTGTTATGTCTCAGTTTCCCAATGCTATCAGACTCGAAAAGTTTGGTAACCATGCTCAATTTAAAGTCCCAAAATCTGATGTCTCGTCCTTAGCCAGAGTGTTTGCAACTCTTGAAGAAGGTAAGTAGGAAATGGAGATAGGGATCCAGTGAATGAAAATAGGATGTGAAATAAATGTACATGACACATCATCTCATTAAAAATTTTCAAATTACATTGGAAATAAGCAACAATAACCAACATATTTTAATAAATGTTAAGTTTTGGTTGTAGATCTACAATTTGCAATAATACTCTTTAAAAAGTATAATGCAGATTTTTCCAATTTTTATCAGGAAAAAAATCCCCCAAAAATTCACCAAATGCAGAAGACACTACCTGGAATACAAATTTTGAATCTTTTTTCTTACTAATAATGCTCCAGGTTTTATACAAATCTTTCTTGATTTGACCGATTGCTTGCATTTGACATTCAAACCCAGGGAGTCTTAGGTAGGAAAAACATGGGGCAGAACCAGAACAACCTGGGTAATGACGTAGTAATATAATATGTTACCTAGGTTGTTCCGAATGCACACTTTTATTTGTTACAAAGATCATTGACCCATACAGAACAGAGGTCATCTGCGTTCTGTTTTATATTCCAACCTGGGAAAATATAATCTACCCAGGCTGCCTAGGAAGGGAATGTCGAATGCGCCCATCAACAATACCTGTATTTTATTTTTAATTTTATTTTTAGGAAAAAGTCAACATGGGATGGAAGAATATAATTTCAGTCAGTCAACTTTAGAACAGGTACAGTTATACTTATTATCTTAATTTGTCAATTGTGAATTCTTTGTGAAGACATTTAAGCTACTTCCAATCATTTACATGGTTTTTTTTTCAGAATGGAAACTTTAGTATGAATCATTTTTCTATGCAAGTTCACAGTGAGCAGCCTTGACTCTATCTCTTTCTCTTTCTCTGATGAATAGAAGAGTTGTGCTCCATGATATGAATGATATTTAATACATTTTGCCCCCCCTCCTTTTTTGATAGAAAAGTGGCCAATGTTGAAACACAAATATATGAATTTATATCTCTGGATTTTGAATTTATTTTTGGGAAAGAATCAAAGAGGATAAAAGATATAATTTTTTCAGCAAGAATTTTTTCAAAATACTTTATTTGAACTTTTCATTTCAGGTTTTTATTGAGTTCGCAAAGAGACAATTAGATGAAAATGCTACAGATCATTCCCCTATAGAAAGACAAACATCTTTAGTTGTATGACAGTCATGTGATGACTCAAACCAATTAACCATTGAGAGACAGTCAAATTTAGTCATGTGATGTACAGTACAGTCATGTGACAAATATTCTCTCTAGGTCTTTCCTTAATCAAAATAAATACCCAGTGTGTTATTTATAGCACAGATCAGCTGATAGACATGTGACTAATATTTGAAATCAAATCCACAGATGAAATGCTATTCAAACCATAATATAGAATATATAGTTAAAATATTATTTTTCATGGGATACAAATTTTAGTGATAAGGAAATCAGCAAAGTTTGATTCCTAACCAATATTAAACTTTGCCTAGATTTTTATGTTTTAATAATATCTTGAAACCAGGAATCATAAATCCATAAGTTACAAAAAAACTTGTACATTTACTTAATCCACATAAAATAGATGATTACCATATATGTTTATTAAGGTGCTTTAACCGTATACAGCAAGTTTTTTCTTCCAGCCAGCAGTTGCCATGTCTTTAGAGTTGGCTAAACATACACATTTAGCATTTATGAACATTAATGGTATCATTGTATCATGATTTGATATATTAAATACCAATTTTGGGGGTTTATATGCCATTTAACTACAAGAAGTATTTTATTAGCTTAATCATGAATCAATGTTCATATCTTCAGAAAAAGTGTTTAGAGAAGATACAAACAGGCTACTGAGGGTTCAAAAATGATCTCTGACCTAAAGGCTTTTAAGGGGTGACTTTTGACCTCCATTTGGTTAAAGAATGACATTCCTTGAAAATTCATCCAAAATGACCTACAACTTAAAATTGACCCCAAAGATTGTTTTTAAGGATGTAAACTGGTCAGTTTGGAAATAACAAGGTACCTTGATTTGTATCTTTGATGAATATACCCTATGTTAACTTTCAAAATAAGTTTAAAATATTCATAGGTTGCTTAACTCATTTTCGAGCTAATTAGAGTTCAAAATTTGGCGGGAAAAGGATTTCTCTGACTTTTCCATAGGTTAAGCATTGGACTTGTTTTAGTGTAAAAGCTATGAAAAAATAACAAGAAATTTATAAAATTTTGTAAAATGACCACTCAATGATCAGATTTATCATATTACGAAAAGAAAAAAATGGTGTTACCGTCCAAAAAATAATTCCTATTTTTATGGTTAAATCCTGAGGATTTTGAAAATCTGACTAAAAGCATCATCCTTATAAGCAACCTTGCATTATGAGGGGTATATCCTGTGTTAGCCTGACAAATATTAGTCCTCTCTGTTTAAAAATGCATAAAAAGTAAAAAAGTTTTATTTGATATTTATAGTACATCCATGATGCTCAACAAATGTATTTAACAAATGTTGTTGTTGTTTTATTTTTATACGACCACAAAAAAATTGTATGCTGCTGTCCTCATTGAGGTCGTCTGCGTTGTTGTCTGTTAACTTATAGTGTTCCCACAATAACTTTAGTTCTAGTTATCCAATTGCTATGAAATTTGACAATGATGTTCCTTACCATAAAAGGATGAATGGGATTGATTTTAGGGGTCACCCCTTTATTCGTTTAGAAATTAGGGGCCAAAAAGGGGCAAACAATTCAAATATTTTATTTGTTCCTATAATAACTTTAATGCTGGTTGGCCAATTGTTATGAAATTTGACAATGATATGCTTTACCATTAAATTATAAATAGTATTGATATTTGAGGTCCCCTTTTTTTTCATTTAGAAATAAGGGGCCCAAAAAGGGGCAAAAATGAACTTTTTTATTTCTGGTCCGATTTTGAAATTTTATTTGCATGTTTAGTATTTTCAAGTAGTGAATACAAAATAGAGGATTAATTATTGCAACCTCCCTTTTTTCCATTATGAAATTAGGAGCCAAAAAGGGCCAAAATTTAAACTTTTATTTGTTGTTCGGTTCCAAATTTTTTTCTTCCTAATAAATTCTTGTAAAGTAAGGAATTTACAAATTGAGGAATGATAATAATTTTGTGACACTCTCCTACCCCTTATTGCCATAAGGGGCCAAAAGGGGCAAAAATGAAAGGTAGCAGATACCCTTAATTAGCAGCCAAAAAGGGTGATTGTAATTTATTTCTGTTTGCTTTTGAAAAATAAAAATGCATTCTTAGTGAAATGTGGGTGGAAAGTCCACCAAAGGCTGCATGTGTCAAAAAATTTGTCAGTCCACCATAGGCTGCATGTGTCCAGATCAATTCAATATCCATATTGGGCATAAAACCTACAGGGTTCAACTTGTTGCAGTATTATCATGCTGTGCTCGGCGAAGCTTTTTATTATTAAAGTTGTGCCATCTTCTTAGCTATTTGAATTTTCTACAAGAAATAAAAATAATCAAAAAATTTATATTGAGAAATATTCTTTGTGTATACTTGTATTTAATTGTTTTTTTTTTTTTTTTTAATAAGCTAAATGTAAATGTTTTCAAATTGTATATTGGTCTCCTATCAGGTGCTTATTTGCTTATTTATATATTGTCTAATATGACAACATCACGTCTTAATTAGGACAGTATTATTCTTGTCACATGAAAATGTTTTAATTAACAATATTTCATGTTTACTAGATATTATAAGATTTCTTATTTAAATAAAAATATATTTAACTTCTTATGCGTTCCTAATCTGTTCAGATTCAGTCTCATTGCCCCTTTTCATTGCCGTTTTTAAATCACCTTCCTCATTACTATTTGTTTGTGTTTACAATGTGAAAAGTTGCCTCATCAAGTTTTTTGGCCTATAAAGAAATAAAGCAGAAGCCTCGCCCTCATATCTGTTTTTGAAAAAAAAATGGCCTGAGAAGCTAAAAATTTATTTTGTATGGCCTTATAAGTTTTATTTTCATATATGTGCCTTTATTTGAATTTGGTTTTAGGTGTACTATAAACAACAGTCCTTTTTAAAATTTCTAGTCATTGTTGGAATATTTTTACAAACCGATGCCTTTTTCTCACAGGTGCATATTTTTTTATTTGCTTTCTTTTATGTCAAGTTTAGGCTGTTATGAATTTACTTATCAATTTTGTTATGCAACATTTTTCATGTTAAGTACCCAAAGTTGAAAAAAACTTTAGAATTTTTAAATCTTTTTTAACAGAAATTTGTTTAATAGTTTCTTGCTACATTGTACATTAGGCTAAAGTATTTATAAATCATTTTCATCTGTTAAGATTTTTTCCTCTCAGGTATAGTTTTAGTTTAAGTCTCTATTTGTTAAACTGTTATAACATGTTGGTTTTGATATTTTGCTCTCTATAATTAAACTGAAATTTTTTTCAATTATTTTAACATATTATTCTGTACAAAAAACTGTCCTCGATATTGTACAGAGAAGCAACCAAAAAGATAATGCTAAAATGTTTTTTTTAAAATCAAACAATTGTAGAGCATTAGAAAAACAACAACAATTATAAAAATAAACTATAAACATATTTTTTAATTTGAAAACTTTTTTTCATGTTGAAAAAAAGTTTTCAAAATCAAAGTAGATGTGGATGTAGTGTAGAGAGTTAAAAAATGTTAGATCCTAGAGTTAGTCCGGGAGTAAAGAGAAATATTCTGACAACAATGTATTGGAATTAGTCTTGTTATTTTCATTGGAATTAGTTTAGACTTTTCTTTTCACAATTTATTATTAAACTCTTAATATATGATATTATTTACAGATTTTAAGTTAACGTATTTGTTGAATTTTAATGTCATATTGTTAGATTTTAAGCTGTGTTTTTATATATATTATATTGCTAGTTAAATTTATTGCATATGACTTGTGTACTGTTATTGTTTTAAATATAACTTATGCTTAAATTTTATTTTGTTGTTTGATTTTTTATCACAATCCAAAGCAGAACTATGATGCACCTGTTATCAGGAAATAATCAATCCAAAAAAGCAGGTAAAAAGGGGGGTTACCTGTGTATTGTGTTAATCTGAAAATATACATATACCTTAAACTGGATCGTTCTGAAATTTGACACTTTGATAACAAAATTGAAGATCTGCAATTCCTTTGATTTGATAAAAAAATCAAGCTTTGGTTCAACCCACTATTTCTTTTGAAATGTCTGGACCAAGTCAGGACCATTGTGATCTTCAATTTGTCGGGTATGTCTTTGCCTTGTTTTGTTTTTTGTTCTTGGATATAGGACATTGATCACCCGAGTTCAGTAATTTTGTTGTTATTTTTATTTAAATCAAATGTCACATCCAACAAGTAACAGTCTTGTTTGGTTTTATCTATATACATGTATTTGAATCTTTTTGGTTTATTCATGTTTTCACGTCACAATTTTATTTACCAGTAAATTTTGTTATTTGTTTTTGTCCTTATGATGACTCAAATTAGGTCAACAGAACAAAATACACACACACAAATCAATCAATAAAACAGGCTTACCTCTACAGTGTAATATGAAAAGTCTTCAGTCTTGTATTCCTTATTCCATATGAAAGATTTTTTTTTTTACCAAAGATTGGCTGTCAGTACACGATGGGTTCCCTGTGACAAATACATTTTGTCAAAAAGTCACTACTAAGTGTGACTTGCTTTCTGATAGAATGAATACTGCAAGTCCGAATAAGGTTTTAAGACACAGTTTTGTTTTGTTTACAAGTTAGTTTCGGAGAGTGACATACTATTCATATTGATCCCCTAACATACAGGGCTCAACATTCTGTGGTGGGACACTGGATGAGACAGTGCTTAGAAATCATGTGGTATACAGAAAGTATTGGCTTATTTTATGCAGAGTATTAACAAATTTTACTCCGTGTCCATTTCTTCTCATTTGAATGATACATGTTCAAAAAGATACTAACTTACTTTGTTTGCATAGGGTAAAAACAAATTCTTAGCTTTAGGAAGATATGGTGATAGCAGTTTCAATCCTTATATATGAACAGTACTTCAGCCATCATGATTAGGGGTGGGGTCTGTAGAGCTACATGTGTACTGTAAGATCAATCATATTGAACAGTGGTGAGTTTAATATACCTTATTAGATTGGTATTTTAATCTTGTTTAAAGTTATGATTTAAAATTGGATTAAAACGTAATTTATACAAATTTTATAAAGTTAAGTATATAATCCCTATTCATAGTTAATATGAAGCTGTTAGTGGTAAAACTGGTTGTATAAACTATTTGATTAATGTTTGTTTTTGCTTAGACCACTAACATAAGGTGACAAAGAGATGGATTCTTCAATGAAACCTTTGGAATCGATGATTCTTTGGCAAAGTGAAGATTTTATTTTCGTAAGTAAGATCTTGCTTCTGAATAAGCTTCTTTTCCAATGACTGCAAGGCTTATGCACCTAAACCATATGATATCAGCACATGCCTAATATGATTTGTAATAGACACGAAAGTTATTGCCTGTTATCTGACTCTCGAAGTTCCTAAGACTGCACGATATTTCTCATTGTCTTCAGTGATACTCCACCTGGGGCTTCCGGAGCTTGAATAAATATACTTAATAGATATTCCACATGAGGTCCCTAAAGTTACAAGGACTAATATTTTTCCTTGATATCCAGGGAGCTAAAAATATTTTTTCTTCTTAGCTCTGAGAATCTCAAAATTCAGAATTGTTATCAATGTGGGCTCCACAGAGCACTGAGAATGATGCACTACCTGACATCACAGTTGAAGCCCTAAGAACCTGTTGTTTTCATATTAATTCCGGCCTAATCCATAAGAACTTATTTTCTTCGTTGTTCCATTTGACCTTTCTGGATCCCCCAAAACATTCTCCTCATGTTGCTCGATCTGAGCTTGGATTCATGAAAAAATAATGTCCTTATATACACCTCGCCATAAGTTAAGCAACACTTGTACTCACGTTAGTACAGCGTCCATAATTCTCTAAACAATATCCTGAAACTTGGCCTATATTTTCTTCCACACATTTACAACATTTTCTGATTCTAATCAATCATCGTACAATTTTCGGCTTTTGTAGAATATTCAATATTGGCAAACAAATCAAGCAATCCAAAAAGTGCTGTTTCAGTTACAACTTTTGGGTTGCGTAAATTGAGAGTTTACCATATGTTTTTTGCTCTATTGTAACTATTAGGATGTTAACATATCACCTCCAGCATTTTTGGATAGTTTTTTCCGGTTTTAGACCTAAACATTGTAAAGCTCTTGCATGGCTTTTGCATGGTACAAAATGCTGACTTTAGATTTTTTACATTAATTGATTTTAAAGGTGACATTTTGGTAATCATAACAAATGAAACTCATAAAACCGTTCCGAAAATCTCAAAGTTGGAAATTTTTGATGGATATTTTTCAGTTTTTCGACATTTTCGTTTAAAGGCATTATTGTGACCTTTTGAAGGTTTTTTTCTATTGCCGGAAGTTGAAGTTAAGTATGACATTTTATCAATATCGATGTGGTAACTTACACCAATGGTAAAGCTTCGCCTTACACAAAAACATAAGAATTGCATATTTTCATGCCAATAACAGAATTTAAGTATCCAACCCCCCTTTTTACGGATATGTTCTGGTAGGAATTCAAACAATTCAAATGCTTAAGTGGCATCCTCTAGGTTCAAACATGTGTTTTAGGGTTAGGAAAAACAAAGAATTTGTTTAAGACAAAAAATCATACACGTTTGCAAAATTTTTGGCTTTTTAGCGTTTTTCATACTTGTTATGGTGAAAACTGATTAAGTCCCTTTGTTGACCACAGTGGAAGCAACTTGAGCTTGAAACCATTATTTTTTGTTTGTATAGTAGTAAATTGTCATGTTTGCAAACATTATATGCATTGATAAGTTGTTATAAGTCTACAATTGATATTGAAAGTTAAACTTTTTAAACGCTATTTTATCTTAGTTATTACACCATTTTCGAAAAGTTGGATTTTCATGACTTGCAAACATTTCTGATAAAACATCTTTAGTTCATTACACAATTAGAGTCTATACATTGAAGTGATTACTTCTTGATTTTCCATCATTTTGTATAATGCGAATATTTCAAGCCATAAAATGATTATGGTTTAAAAAAGTTGGTGTTGCTTAACTTTTGGCGAGGTGTATATTATTAAGAGGCTGTCCATGTAGAAATCAGGCAAAAGCCTACATGTACAGAATCTGGCACACGAAGAATTTTATCCCAGCAAATGTATTGTTTTAATGTATTGTTGGACTCAAATGTAAAACAAAATTCACCAGGATTCGTTTGAAAGCAACATGGATGACTTGTGATTAAGCCTTAAAATTCATGAACAAAGCAACAAAATTTTGCAAATATGCAAGAGTTATCTCCCTTTTCAACATATTTTCAATGCAGTCTATATAAATTATATCTTATTAAGTTATCACTTCAATCAGGTGACTGTTTTGGACATCCCTGCTTCAATGAACCAAAAATCTGCATTTGTTTTGGGGAAAGCGTGTTAACCTAATGTGAAATCAATGAAAATTTTTAAAAACAAAATTTGTCATGTGCCAGCTATTGCCTTGTTTTTGCTTGGACAGCCTCTTAACAGATTTCATTGCAAGGAACCCCCATAAAAATGGTTGTCTTTATCTGTTTTTCCTTTGTGACTTATTGTAATCATGGAAACCTTACAGGAGCTGAATGGAATCCTATTGATCTAATAGTCATTATTCATATTCCTTCTTAGGCTAATAGCTGACACCGAGTTTAATTATACTTACACCTTATTAACAGAAGTATTGAAAAAAGAATCAATTGTCATATATAGAAGATAAGATGCAGTAGTTTTTTTTATACATATAGAAAAGACAACGTATTGTTTTGTTCCTCAAATGCACACATTGACAATATTAAGATGGAATCATTATGCATCTCTAAGTTGTTGATTTTAAATGTCAAGATGAAATGCGACACTTATTAGCTAATTGTCTTCAGTTATATAAGCATCTTCATTTATTATTAACATGCATCAATAAATGTCCTAATTTTAAGAAGAATTTGATCAATAAGGTTACCAAAGTAATGTTTGCATGTATATAAACTGAAGTAATTGATAACTCTAGTTTCACCTTAGAAGTGGCTTGGCCTTAGACATGTACGTCTGTAATTTGCTGTATCAAACTAAGATATTGTTTTGAAATGAGGAGGGAAAAAGCTGTTTTTCGTCGAAAAAATTACAAATCACGAAAACATAAATACGTCTAATAGACATTATAATCCATCTCGCAGCATTTGGGATGAACGGACGAACGGACCCGAACACTATATGCCCCCCTACTTTCGTTTATGGGGCATAGCAAGATTCTCCGCAAAGAAGTTACTAAGATCAATGACTGTCAATGTTAAGTTTAATTCAAAAGTCGATCACATTGTAATTACTAATTACTTTGTTTTGTCATGATAGCATGCACTTTAACGTTGAAAGTGAAATCTGAACCAATTTTCTGTACTTGCATGCAACCTTTCGCAATACTATACCCTAAGTTTATCTTGCAGTGTATCTATCGTGTCACCAAAGGCCTTCTAAATAGAATACAAAAAGGTTCGATTTAATTTGATAAGGTCCCCTTAATTAGTTTTTAAGGTTTCAAATTAAGAAACGCATTAACGTTTTCGGATAGATTTAAAGGTGTTCCGTTTCAAGCAATAAATTTTCCAACAAGATATGAAGCTAGATTTAAATGTAAAAAATAAAATTATAACAGGTTAAAATTCACAAGGTGAAAAGGAAAGGGTAATGGATAGCGTTAAGAGGTTGAAAGTATAAAGATATTATATAAAAATAAATAATATCATATTTCAAATCACACCGGGAGAGAGTTACGCCCCTTGGGTAGTTTGAAAAGCTTAAGGTGACGAAAATGGCTAACGTCATGACCAGATATACGTTACGGGCGATTTGACCGGCCAATAAATCAGTATTCATTACAATTTAAAGGGCAATTCATTGATTATTAATATCCCGTATTATTAGTGTATTGAAACCTATTATGACATTCATCAATTTTGCCACCAACGGTGCTACAGTGCTTGTACATCTATATTAGCGAAGAGATATTTGGAAGGGACTAGGATTTTTATGTTAAAATCTTACTTGTCAGTTAAGCAACTCTTTGAACCAAGTTTATGTAAACTGTAAGTAGTCTTCACATATATCCATTTATTTTAGAGTTTTGTCAGACGGAGTAGAGACTTTTTTTTTTAAATATGAATGGGACCAACTGCAGAATTGGTCTAACATAATATATGCGTTTTGTTGCCTGGTCTAGACGCACGAAAAAGTAAACTTTCTTATCGAACTTTCACTTAACATGCATTTGCCTATAACATAGATCATGGTAAAAAGATTAATGTCAATGAATGTCTTTCTCTCTATATATATTATGTGATAATGCATTGATAATGAAGTAAAACAAAGACAGCATGCCAATAGTTGATTCTGTTGTCAAAAGTTGTTTGGTGTGGGTCTGAAAAATTCTTAAAAATGTTAAAAAATTGACTTATTAATATAAGAATTATAAGAGTCCTGATTGGACGAAAAAACGGATTTATTTCAAACATATACACACACAATTTGTTATCCACTGTCTACAAATGATGAGTGGCATATCGGTATTAAAGCGGAGCCAGGCCGCGGTATCCACTGTTCATGCTGTTACTGAAAGGTCTTAAAACGCAACAGACCTATGTTGAATAAGAAGGTTTTTTTGGAAGACTTTATTTCCATGTGCATTTAAACTCATTTAATGCAAAAGCGCCTTTTTCTGTATAGTTTTGGAAACCCAAAACTGTTGCCTTGGCACTCGTTAAAATGTATCAGATCCTGTAAGCGGATCGATCCGCCAATTTGTAGTAAAGTCGATCAGCAAATAATCTTTGAATATCCAAAGTCAATAGCTTGAAAGAAAAACTTTGATCTTGGTTCGTCAATTAATAGGAATTAGAAGAACAAAATCGATGAGTGCTTACAAATAGATTTTTATATGTCTATGTTCAATCTCTAATGTACGAACAAAAGCACGCATGTTCGTTTATTAAAGCACGCTATCGACTTTGTATTCTCTTTGCTTTTGTAACTCTCTTTGACTTTGTGACAATTTAAAAGACGGTATGGAACTAACTTACCAAAATTCAAAAGTTTTTCGTTTCTCGATTGTGAGAGATCGATACATGTACATGTTTTTTGATCCAGGAAAAGAACAAAAGTTGTCAAGCAAATATGTTAAAGCGAAACAATTTACACACACACAAACACAAAAAAACCCCAAACAATCGGACCCAATACAGAACGAATTTATTCTATGTAAAGAAAAAACATGTGGGTTCGTTGTTCTTTGCTATTTCTTAGTGTAACTCCAATAATCCAAGCCCTATCCGTCTTCCGCGGAACAGGTTAATGTAGCGACTGAAAGGAGCGAAACATAGCGGCCCTATCATTCGGGTTAGTAAATGTGCGGACCATAGAAAGATTTTTAAAAAGTAAAATGACCCACGTCTATGTGATAGCCCGGTGAACTGCAATAATCTCAAGTCTCATCCTATTTTTTCTTACATTCAAGATTCAGCTTTATCCAAATAAACATATCTTTATTATTCAAAGATACTTTTCAATCTGCACCTTTTTTTAACCACGCTTCCGTGATTTGACGCTTTACGTGATGTTCCACGTTTAATTACTTCTACTTCTACTTGTTTCAATCCAATGTCTATTTGTATGAATGTCGACTGAATTCCATAAAAAGTGAAGCATTCATTTACATCAATGAGATGATGATTGCCTTATATCGATTGCCATCGATGATAGAGAAATTTTGTAAGTTTTTAATTAACTGTTGAATAGGCCTGAGAACTTAATTACACAACTTAATAACGTTAAACACATCTTTACGGACTGGGGTTTGATAAAACTAATAAGGGAATAGAAATGGAACCGTTTCTTCTATGCTAGAATACTAAAGAGTTTCAATAAAGTTTCCTGGAAAGTTATGTTAAGAAGGATTTTAATGATAATCTTTTGAAATGTAATTAAAAAAAACAAGTAAGTAACAGTTTTATTGCAATGTGAAATAAGGTTTAAGTAGTTTTTCACAAAAATCCTTGAAAGTCTTCTTTGATTCGAGAATTAAGATTCTTGACTGTTATATTGAGAGTTATCCAAAAGAAAACGAAAAAGCAATTCAAGCAGCTAAATAATTTAACGATTTTCAACTTCTTTCTCAACCTTATTTATTTAGCATTTTTGAGTCTGAAATCTGAAATTTGCTATTAATGCGAAAGAGCTCTGAAAAATGGCAAGATGTAAAGGTTAACAACAAACAAGGCTAAAAAGTTAACCCCAATTACATGTGTTATAGTAAACGTATGAATTGATTGATTCAAAATTTAAATAAAACAGGTCAAACAAATAAAATAATTTTCGTATCTATTAAAATTTTGAATTTATCAATTCAAAATTTCACTATAACAAATTTTGAATTTATCAATTAAAACTTTTACTTTAACAAAGTTGTTATAGTTAAAGTTTGAATTGATAATTCAAAATAAAAAACCCACACATTTTAGAGTAGTTTCTGTTATGAGTAAGATACAAATATAAGACATAAGCCGGTTGTCCCGGAGACTTAATGACACTGTTGACACTGGGATATAAGTATTACAATTATTATGATTAATACATGTATACCTGTCATAACCTTATGATATGATTATGAAAGATTATTATTTTGAAGTACACTCTTGAAACATGCTTCAAATAGTTTAGACCTTTAATGATCTATTCTTTATGAACAGTGACGTATTCAGATAAGGGTGGTTCGGCTGTCTGAAGCCCCTTATAGTTGACGGAGACAATTTTGTACTTGTCGTGCAGATTTTTGTCAAAATTAGTCTGTATAACCATTTCCTTCGTCTTCGGTACATAGAGGTAGGACCCCTTTTTAAAGTCTTCTGGATCCCTTCCTGAGAAATATACAATATCTGTTCTATTTGATAAAAGGGGCACACAATATTTGAAACTATCAACAGTTATAAGGCCGATTTTAAATCCATTTTCTGTTCTTAATTAACAATAAAACAATGCTAATGTTAAAATGGTTTGAAGACATCAAAATGCAGAGACAATATTACATACACTCTTAAAACATGCTTCAAATAGTTTATGCCTTTATTTACTTATTCTGAAATAGGAAAAGGTAGATTTCGGATTCCATTTTCTGTTTTAATTAAGTTATTTAACACTAAAACAATGCTATGGGCGAAGTTAAAATGGTTTAGGACATCAAAATGCAGAGACTATATAACGAACACTCATAAAACATGCTTCAAATAGTTTATGCCTTTATTGACTTTTTCTGAAATAGGAAAAGGTAGATTTCGAATTCCATTTTCTGTTTTTAATTAACACTAAAACAATGCTATGGGCGAAGTTAAAATGGTTCAGGACATCAAAAGGATAGTACTAAAAACAAATGTCCCTATCTCTTGAGACGGAAATATTTGGTAGGGTCACCCAAACAGACGGACAGGTCTATTTATGTTTGCTCTATCTAATCCGTCAGTTTATCTAAAAGTTTGTAAGTTTATAACACGTTCTGTATGCTATAAACAATTATACTTAAAGGAGAAAGTCAGAGTCAGGTGATGGCTATTTACTGGGGAAACTTAGACCCGTTTACGTGATAGTAGTTCGGCTTCCGTTCGCTTTGCAATTAACAATTATTTCTTAAAGGAGAAACTAAGAGCTATTAAGGTGATAGTTAATTGTTGTTCTTTAAGTGAGAAGTATTGTCAGCCTATACACTAATTGATTTGTACAATCTGAATTTCCTTGTTTCGTGGTGGTAAATTGTATGTTCCCGTAGGTAAGAAAGACATTTATCATGGTTTTTTTTGCCAAATATTAACTACAAATATCAGAAATTTTGTATTAACATATTTGCACATTTTGTCGTAAAGGCTAATTGTTACCACAAGACAATACAGTGTTGGCGTATGCTTTCTTTGGCTATGCCTAGAGAATGAATTCAATTATATCTATGTTGAAATGTTTTCCCTTTGAACATGGAGTTTTAAAAAATGCACATACGAATGTAAGTATATATATCATTTTTTCGATTTTTTTCCAACTATTACTTATTACTAGCATATTCCCAGTGTCACAGCCGCAGGTTTTGCAAAGTGTATAATCCGTAAGATCACCTTTTTGTTAGGCGACCGTACCCACCTCCTTTTAGATGACCAGATCTCAAACGTACTAAATATACTTTTTGTTTGTTCTTTAAATATGCGAGTTCCTGCGTAACTAATCAATACGTAACATAACCAATTGCAATAGAAATAGTTCACATGCCAAAAGTTTTTTTCATTTATATAATACGATAATGAATTTTCCCACAATTAAATATTTTTTTTGGGAATGCATTATGAGTATAAAGGGTCATAGGTTAGAAAAACAAAGAGTGAACAACAATGCAGTTTGCGATACACATCAAATCTTAAGCATTGCATTTTTCTGCAGTTTAAAATCTCAACACTTCGATAAAAACTGATTACTTATAATTTTCGTCCATAAACAAATTAAATGGAATTTTATGGGAATTTAATAACCTTGAAAGAATATGCACTTCATTTTCAAGCGATATGTACCGATAGTTCTCTCTAAAATCTTTGACCATTTTTATATTTTTTGCAAATTAATGCCGTCATGCGAGTCGCCAGCCTTGTAACTTTTCGTGTCAATTTCAATGGGGAGAAAGTTTACATTCTCTTGACTTCAATGTTTGACATTATCCGGATGAGAACCAATATTAAATAGCCTGTTTGTATGGCCATTTAAGAATTTTGTTTGGACTTCTATTTTGTATACCACTTCACTCCAGTCCACAGTTGTATGTTAGTCGCATCAATATCAACGATTTGTGTATTCAACTTAAACATTAGGAATTAGTCTTTTCTATGAACGTTTTTGTTCGGTTGTTTCTTGTTTGAGTTCGAAAAATTCCCATGATGACGCATGGAGTTTCTTCAGAGTGACCACTTTAAGAGTAAATATTAAATTCATGAAATTGGAAAGACTAAATTATTGATTGCTGACTGATTCTTCAAACTAGTAAGTTCTGTTGTAATTCTATAATTTAACACAGTAAGAAATTGTTCGTCTGGAACTGTCTGTAATTTTTATTTTTTCGTCTACTTTGTACATTAAATATTGTTTGCATTTTTTGTCATCCAACTTTTGCAATTAGGTCTTTGGTAAAGTATTTCTAAGTAAAAACTTTGGACCTCTTACATTGTTTACTACATGTAATTTAGATGGTCCTTTTAAAATAAGATAAGTGACAATTGTCACAAAATATCAAGCTGTTGTGTTTTTAATAGTTTCTTACAATTTAAATATTTCAATGTTGATGGAATTTTTCTAGTGGCTTTATTAATGCGTGTTCATCTTGCATCAACATCATGCTATATCTGACAAATACTTACTTTATGTATTAGGGAGCAACCATTTCATTTTTAGGGGGGGGGGGGGGGGGCTATGGACATTTTCTTCGTCATGCTTTTTTTATTTTCAAATCAATAAAATACCGAGCCTGGATTTATTTTTAATTTTTAAAGCCACTATAATTTTTTCAGTAAAAAAATACTATCCTTTCTTACAATATTGATCTCCTTTTTCAAAAATATGTGTACAAATCTGTTTTATGTTTGTGGTCATCTATAAAATCTACATGATATTATATTCTTATGAAGATGGACTTTTGTTGGGGCAGCCCCGATATTCCGACACCCCGTTGATACCTAACACTAAATATATTTTATCGAGTTTGTAGAATTTCAGTATTAGAAAACAAATTCTTTATCAACACACCAACCGACAAGACTGAAACTCTTTACCACAAAAGAACATCTACTAATCGCCTTTAATGGGTTTTTGTAAATGGCAATAATATGTTTTACGTGATATTGGTTGTGTACAACAACGTATGGGGCAATGTGAACAAAAATGAGGGGGTGGTGGTTGGAACATGTGCAACGTTGTTAGACAATAGTCCTGTAAACAAAAACTAAGACTTTACTGTATAACCACCGAAGAATCATTGAAAATATCTTCACTTCAACTACGTGAATTTGGCTCGGTTAAATAATGAAACTTTGTTGGAATTTTCTTTTCATGACAGGACTCGACACGTTAAGCGAATTTCAAGTGATTTGCATGCTACAGAAGTTAACAATTTTTACCTGAGTTTTTCTATTAGAAATGATAATTAAAAAATCCGAAGGTACAATTTAGAATAAAAGGAAATCACTGGAACCTTAGATCGCAATTGAAGAGGGATGTTTGGGGCGCCATTAAACTTGTTTTAACCCACCATTTCATTTGAAATGCCTGTACCAATTAAATTAGGATCATTACGATGTATATTTTTTCCCGGTATGTCTTCCATGTTTTGTCTTTTCTCTTAGACATTGTGATTGATCCTCCAAGTTCGATGATTTTGTTATAACACGTATCTTTATTATATTGTCGATGCAATGAGCAAAGTAAAGTTTTAAAGGGTTTCAACTTCTAAACTCAATACATCAATGATATGCTCACTTCACCATTAGCATGTAGCTCAGCTTGTTTGATTTTATTATTCTTTTCAATGTGAATTTCTATTTCGGTTTGATCAAATTACAAATTCAGAAGTCAGAATGCAAACATATTAAATATGATATCACATGTCAAACAACTAATTATGCTCAAGTTAAAATTCTACAACTTGTTTTGAATTCTTACTAAAAGAAGTCAAAGTTCTGTATAAGTAAAAGATAGGGCACACTTGTAACTAAACGAGCAATTTTCAATATTGACATTTATAAAATAAACATATTTTTCTATTTAAATCAACAGATTTGATTTAAATTTTTACTTTTGTTAAGAGTTAGATTGGTATGACTGCCTGGAGAAACAGTTTGTTAAAGGTTACTTGACCTTGTTTAAATTGTGTTATTTTTTACATTATAGAAAGATCCTAGACTCTGGTTGTTTCCAAAGCAAACTTTTTTTTGGAATGTAAAAAAGTCTTCATAAACATACATGACATATCTTTTGTTTGGAAAGTGAAAAGTAATGAAGAGTTACCCGCAAAACTGATTTTTTCTTAAACAGAAAAAAAATTCAGTATTCAAAATGTCCAAAAAGCGACAGTTTTGTGTTCAGAAACGTTTTTCAGACACAACCCGTGCATGCAAAATACGCTCTCTAGGGAGACTGTTATCTTACATCGTTAAACAAAATGAAATTTGCGATACTCTTTTTATTCTCGACAATATGTCTATACTGGAGTTTTCTAAGCGTAAACATGCTTAGATCTACTTTACTTTTGATTATCTTTTTTCTGAAGAAGAAAATTTTCATAGTATGCATTCAGGATCCACAGAAATGTGTAATGGCGGATTTAGTAAAAAAAAAAGGGGGGGGTCCAGGAATCAAAACTTCACGTACCTTCCTCCCAAAGTTATTTTGATTTTGTGCATTTGTTTGGAACACACATTTTGCATTCAATAAACTCTGTGTGGACCTTCACTTCCGAAAGTTTCTGGATCCACCTTACATGGACGAATTGTACATTTAATTCGATTATTTGTTAAAATTGCAGTAATTCTTTTTTACCGAGAAATATTGTCTATATAACTTTTCTGTTTGAAATGTTAGGAATTTGAAAATGTGTAAGTCTCTTTATACAAATGTACAAATACGAATACAAACCAAAAGGATTAAATAAACAAGAGATAGGACACCTCGTTGATATACAAAGAGCTCAATTAAATATTGATACATTTTAAATAAATATGATTAAATAAACAAACTTGTAAATCTTAAACTGTAAAGAAAAGACGTATTGGAATGCTTTAGAAGGTGTTTTTGACGGGCCCTCACTTGATCTTTTTACTAATTATATAGTATCAGAACGCGTCTTCATGGTCTTATATATACCATAGTATATTTATTAAAGTATCTGTTATATTTTTGATATGATCATAATTAGTTTTAATATCAGTAATTTAATGAGTATTTTAAAACTATTTTTGCCAAATTGAAACATTTCCAATGAATTCCTAAATATACTTCGTAATTACAACCATATTAAAGAAATTGTTTATAAAACCAAAGTACGCACCGATAACGTTTTATCCCCATACGCTTTAGAATTGATTTAAAGTTTCCACTAATATCTTCTTGTCAGTATTATACATTTGGATCCAATTGGCTGAGGAAGCAAAACAAAGAGAAGCGAAAACAATTTGAATTTTAAAAAAAACCCACTATTTGAGAGCCATAACTCTTTTTCCAAATCGAATTACTTATATTTTCACTTGATACATAAATTAAAAGAACACCGAAGCACTGTTAAAAAAGTCTTATTTCATATAGAATGAAAAAAAAAGGATATCAGTTTTTACTTTGCAATAACCAGAAGCAGGTTTGGCTCTCGGTGGCATCAAATTGTCGACTATTGTAACACAAAGCCATGCAATTATTGTTAAAAACTAGGTACTGGGCATTCCAATTTGTTTCTGGCTTTACCTAAATTATAACAAAAGTTTTATTTGTTCGACTGTTCTTCGTCACAAGGTTGACTTGACGTTAGTTGTCCTTTATAACAGGACTACCACCAAAACTACGGGATAATTTTGCTATGCATATTTCTTCTGAAAATACTTGATATTTTTTTCTTCAGCTCTTTGACCTTTTCTGGGATCTTAAAAATCTCTCCATGAAGCTGTCTCGAAGATGTTGAAGTTTAATAAAAAGGTGTCCCTCAAACGCTTCGAAGGATGAACCTTGATTTTCAGTTATGTTATTTTTCTTTTTTAATTTGGTTGCAAGGTTCCCTTTCCGCATTTTAATCTTAATTGTACGGGTAAAAGTTTTTGTCATGACACCACTTTTGTTATCAGAACGGTAAACCTTGACGTTTTCTATCAAACATACAAGTATGAATGGAGCACTTCTGACACAAACAGGGATACTTTGTCATCAAAGATCCTTGAGTCGTTTAAAGGAAAATAGACAATACTTCTATCTACTTTTAGAACTAAAAGAGTGCCGTATTTTCAAGGTCGATTTTGATTGACAAGTTTCTGACAGGTGGATTATCGAGTTGCTCTGTTTATTTTGAAAAGATTTAAACCATGTAAATTTAGTAGATTCCTATCTTATCATCGGTTATTAGCAGAACATTTAAATTATTAAAAGAATGTTCATTGTTTCGGCATATTTAACTATGATAGACTATTATTTGACTTAAATCCGATGAGCTCTTGTCGATATCTATGTCCTTGTTTAATGTTTAGAGTTTGAGGTTTGTGAAGATGTGATGGTTTTGTGTTGGTGATCTTTTTTTCTGTGCACTTGCAGATAAGAAGAATGACATCTCCAAGAAGTCCACAGGAAAGACAAATAAAAAGGATTAAGGATTTAGATGAGAAATGGAAAATGCTATTTAATGAGGTAAGCTAAAATTCTACTTCAATTCATATTATTTAAATAAATATTTCTTTGCATTTGAACAATTGTAAAAATCTATCTACTACCTATCTATAAACGTTTGTTTGTTTGGATGCATTTATTAAAAATATGATATCCACTTTAATGCCTTAGATTCTGTAATCCCAATTTATTCGTATTATTTATTCGTATATGCCTAACAAAAGTATAAAACTTTAACTTTTGTCCTTAGCATCACTTGATTTTGTGCTTTTGGAGGCGAAAATATCCCCAAATATAACACTTTAATGTAGATGAAGTTCCTCTGACCATGAATTATTCCTTTTTGTAGGTTAGGAGGAAAGTCGGAGAAAATTAGGACTATTTATTTATATTAATAATATCAATTTGATAAAGAAAATATATTTTTGAAAAGTTCAACTATGTTATTTGTACTGTGTAGAATTTATTTGTCTTTCAAATGGTCTTTCTTTAAATTTTCGCTTTAATCAATTTATCAAAGTCAATACATAAAAAAAGTCAAAGTTCCCCTCCTGAGTATATAAAAGGTTACTCTGAAACATAATGACTGTCACGAGTGTTTGTATTACCACCCTCTAAACGCAACTCTTAATTTTATCTGTCTGTATATCGACGGCTAGTCTAGGGTCTTTAATGAAGGAATTATTTTTGAAACTTAAGAAAAAAAAAATTGAAAATGCACTTAAACGTTCATATTTTTAGAAAAAAAAATCTATTCTTCAATCCTATATATTCCTTTATCACTTAAACAATATTGTATTAAAAAATTAAATTAACTGTAAACAAACTAAGGGAAAAAAATATACATTGTAGCAACATTTCATAAAAGATTGAATGATCTTATATAATACAAACCCAAAATATACTTACTAATAAAACAACAATTCATATTAAAGGATTTTTTTTAAATAAGGAAAATCAATAGCAAATCGTTAACTTTGACTTTCTTCTTTACTATTATCATTGAAGGGAAAGAAGTACATTTAGCCCTTCACAGCAGGTACTTAATGTTGATCAAACGTTGAAATAAAGTTGAAAGGATTTTTTTAACATTACTGACATAGCAAAAAATGGTGGCGATCTGTGGTAAACTATTTTTCTAGTACTAATAGCCAACTATATTTCATTTATGTTCTCATGTCACAAGGACATTTTCTATAGTCAATGCGCATTACATAAGGAAAACCTACTTTTTTTTTAGTATCGCATATGGACTGTAAAAAAATGATAAAGAATGGTGTTTTTGTTTTCCTATTGCACACTAGATTTAACAAAATATTGAGAGATGGGAGCAAGTCCTTGTTCTCACTTGTCAAGCTAGTTAGTCAATGAAATAGTGTAAAATTAATAAATATATTGCCCTTGTACAATGTTTCTTATCTGCTTTTACACGTAAATGGGATATTTTCCTTTAACAGAAACCAAGACCTCCATTGTACAGTGTTGACAAATACATAGAATACCTGAGAAAGTTTTCGAGTCCACCTTTGGATGATTCTAAAAATGGAAGTATTAGGTCCAATGGTTCTAACGTCATCCACAACGCCGACCAGCAAGTGGCTTATCTACTCAAGAAACTCAAAATTGACTTAAAAATGTCATACGAAAGGTAAAAAAAGTGTTTTTACTATCTTTTTGTTCCCATTGAAGCATCTTTTCTCTATCCTATTAAAATGACTCTTTTATTAAATCAATCGACCAAAGATGTAGGAACATTTTAATTGCCCTCAACAATCAGGCCTAAGCAAAGACAATTTGAGGGCAATTAACGAATTAGTTTGATTTTGTAAGCCTATCAATTTGTTTTGTATTGCACCTCTGCTGTTTATTTTTATTTGCTTATTTTAGTTTTTGGTTTAATTGTACGATGCTGTACATATTCTGATATTGTTTGGCTTTTTGTTTTTTGGAAAAGCGCCTCTGATGAGTCTGGAATAGATGAAACACGCGTCAGGCGTAGAAAAGTTTATTGTCCCAAACTTTGTTATAATTTTTGTTACTTTTGTTTCTCCAAATTTTTAGTAGCATTTCCCTAATGCAGTAGATCAAGAATCGGGGATTTTAAAAAGTTGTTCATGTTGCCTTATGTCGCCATTCATGATAATGTTCGAACACTTTTAGAGACGTCGTACCAAAGAACCCCTATTTATCTTCATATACTTATTTCATTAAATTTCAACTTTTCTATTAGCTTTGCATGAAGAGACGGGAATATACACGAAGACCCACAATGATCAGTATAATAAAACACAATTATTATTTATAAGCCGATAAATGAGATGTTTGTGAAGGAAATTTTAACTCTGTAATCTTTCAAACATGCAATTAAATGTATTTTTAACGAATGATGGTTAAAGCAGAAAATTGCATTTGGATAATGACTTGGCATAACATTAAGATTAAATTGGAGTTTAATACCAGGTTTAAATTCAGTCTTATTGTTATGAACAGCGTGTACGATGCTTTAGAGGACAAATATACAATTATTTTTAATATCATGTAGCTTTTTAAATCTGTCGATTAAAGGGTTCAAATAAGTTGAAAATTCAGGTAGCGGTATAAAATTTAAAAAAGAAAAAAAATATTCTTAATAAAAATAGTCTGTTTAGATGCCAACACATTTGTTTAAATCATAGATCATATGACATCAATACAGCTAATGTATTTGTTTAAAAATTTATGTACTAGTATGTTCCAGAAAAAAATACGAATCACACAATGACAAACACATGAAACAGAGATCCCTCATTTTGTTTGACCCATTGGTGCCTCTTTGCTTCTAAAGTCAATATCCTTACTATTAGAACCATTTGTCAATATCTAAAACGATCTAATAGTCTTTGTAGTGTAATGTTTTTTATTATATACCATGACTGTACTAGTCTTTAGTTACATTGATAAAGAATTCTACAAGATGAAGACACATATTACCCCCTTGTTCCTCACCTTTTTTTCTCTAAATCTTAAGATTTTTGGAGACCTTTATCTGTAGTCCAAACAACGGACTTAATCTTCTGCTGACTCTACTGAAAAACATCCAGAAAACATCACGTGACAATACGAAGGGTACAGCTAAGGAAAAGATGCAGTCCAAAAAGCGTATTCTGGTGGGTTTAATAACTAATTACTGTTAGAGTAAATGTTATGTTTTACATAATGCTAGACAAAGCTGGTGCTTTAAAGGCACGTTGAAAAATAACCGGTGCTTAAAAGACATGTCGAAAGATATATATTTGTCTAACCTTTAATGTTTCAAGACAATGGAGTTTCTTTGTCATTATATAGCAAAAGTTCAATATATAAGTGGATAAAGATCAAAGAATGAGAGAAAATATTTACTCTATCAACTACCCTAAAAAAGAATTAGAAAATATATACCTTAAACAAGATAACATTTCCAATTAAATTGTTTTCTTAGTGTTACTCACGGATTATATTCTAAATATGATGGGGTTTTTCTTTTAGTCTGAGGAACTAGAGTGTATCCAATGCATCAAATTTTGCCTGCGTTTCAAGGTATGATAAATAAAAAATATTCAATTTCAAAATAATCGTAAGTATTCCGTTATGTAGAGTAGCTTAAATTTAGGCAAATATTAATTGTGTTATATAATATTATTAGATACGAATTGCAAAAATAAAGCATCAATTCTGTTTTTATTTGTCTAGGTCTTTTAATATATCAGAATTATAAATGTTAAAAACTACCAACTTGTAATAGACAGAAATAATTATGCTTTCTTTTTATAGGATTCCGTCAAAATTTTGCTTGAAGTTCCCTATGGATTGGAAAATGTTGCGGAGGCTTTGCTGAGCTCGAATTTTAGATCTCGATGCACAGCTCTTGAGGTATATAAACAATTGATTTCAATACATGTTCTTTGATTAAGAGCAAAAACTTCATAAATATAAGCTGGCTCATTTCAATCGCTTCAATATTCTCGAAACAATATAACATCTTTCAAAAGTCGACTAGAAAAGCAACTAAAACTCAAAAGGACAAGATATGATAATGGCCCAATTTTGCCCCCAATGTTAAAATTATCAAAATGAGCTAAAAGTATGTGATATGTACTTTAAATAAGTTAAACTTTACTATATCCGCATTATTTTGTATAAAGTGTTCCAGTATGGTTTTGAAATAATTACCCAAAGTGGCTTAAAAAACGTGATTTGGTGAAAAACTGTAAAAAATCTGCAATTTTTAAGTGGTTTTCAGCAAATTTAACTATGAGCCACACAGAGTACCACTACAAGAATTTATATAGATAACCATTTTTAATATAGAAATAGACCACAAAAATATCTTTGTGGTACTCCGTGTGGCTCATAGTTAAATTTGCCAAAAACTACTCAAAATTTGCATGATTTCTACACTTTTTTACAAAAATGCTATTTTCACATAATTTGATGACCTCACTGTGACGTAATAAACAAGATTTAGTTAAAATTAATGTTATTCTACTATACCTTGTTCTTCTAAGAACTGATCTAGAATAAATTAACTTCAGTTCAATTATTAAAAAAAAATGGTCAATTAGGGGGCCAAAATTAGCACTTATCATATCTTGTCCTTTAAAAAAGTAACAAAAGCAAACCTATATCAATTATAAAATTTCTTGATTCGAACAAACTACAAAACGAAAAACAATACACATCAAAGAAATACTGTAAACCAATTTATTTTCGCGATTACAATATTTTGCGTTTTATTGTCACAGGTCTATTTATTTTCGCGATTTGTCGTAAAAACATTTAAATTACTATAAAAATGAGTTATTTTACGACAATTTATTTTCGCAATTTTCTGTTCCTCGCGAATTCCGCGAATATAAATTGCTCGCGAAAATAAGTTGGTCTACAGTACTGTATTCCGAAAAATGCAATAAAAATCTATTACAATGACATTGATATATAATCTAATGTCTTTTCAAAATAACCATTTATAGAGATTTAGTATCATATTTATTAAGAATACATTTTACAAAAATCATACACATGTACAACTGTTACAGAAGTAGTTTTGGATATGTTTTCTATACCTTAAAGTTTCCGTTGTTCTTTTTGACACCGTATAGGTTATGAGTAAAGTTATGATGGAAGAAAAAGGATTCCATAGAAACTTAGAATGTTTTACATATTTTCGACTCAAGAATTGTGAACCTGTCCGATTCAAGTTTCTTGTGAACATGCTTCTGACTGCTGGATCATCTAATGCACAGGTTGCTTTCCAGGTACAGTGAAACTTCTCTAAACCGGACCCCCTGAAAACTGGCCACCCCTTTAAACTGGCCATTTTAAAAAGTCCCTGCAAAATTCTATTAAAATTCTATGTAAATTTTCCTCACAATACCGGCCACCCCTCCAAATCGTACACCGGCCACCTTTTTTAAATTTTCCCTTCATTAACCAAGTAATTTAAACCCCTCAATACTGGCCAAGCAATCAATGCCACAGGCAATAGAGTTGTCAAGACACAAGTTATAAAAGCAACTTAAAGAATTTTGAAGCCCTTCATAAGTCAATTCTAATTATAATATAAACAGTTAATTATAATGATAATTAAAAGGATTTATGAAATTAAAAATTGCACCTTTGTAAGTTATTGTGACATTAATTTGTTTATTCAAATCTTTCTGTCCAAGCTGATCAAAATATTTATAGGCAATTTAATCATGTAAATGGGAATTAATGAGCTGAAAAGAATTAATGGTATTAAAAAAATCTTTTGAAATTATTTTAAAACTTGATATGCATATGATATGCATTTCAATTTATGCCAGACTGATAAAGCATTTGCCAACTTACTAAATGAACCAAAAGTTTTGGCCATGCTATAAAACTATCTGATTTTTAAACACTCACTGTTTTAGCTTTACTACAAATCAAATTTAATATCAAAATAATAAAAATATAAAATAAGTAAGCATAACCTTATTTTCAAATGTTAGTGAGACAGCTTTCGGAAGGTAAAAGATAAAGAATATTCTTTAAGAATTTAAGATCAATATATTTTGATCATGGGTTGTAACATTGATGGACATTTAGGAGACACCCACAAAACCGGCCACCCCTCTAAACTGGCCATTTTATATGGTCCCTGTGGTGGCCGGTTTAGAGAAGTTTCACTGTATTAATTTTCTTTTGAAAATTGTTATCTTGTTAAAAGAAAACAATATTGTGATTTAAATGTTACAGTACAAAACGTTATCGAATGTTATTTTTTTATTTACTAGGCAATAATTTTTGTCACTTTGCATAGGGTTTGTGCATTATGTTTTTTTAAACCAATAAAGGTAAAATTGCCATAGATATTTGCCATAAAACACAGATATTAATAGTAACATTTATTGTTTTCACTTTTATAACTCTTTTTTTTATATGGAACTGAAATAATGTTAAAATAAAGAAAAGGTTGGCAATAGACTTAATATAACCATATTAAAACGGTAATACATGTATCAAGCATAGGAATGAATATACACATGTTAATCAAAAATATTAAAGCAAATTTGACTTTGCGCATCTTTAAAGTGCTGTTGTATGCACGGTACCAAATTTAGTACTTGATTTCTAGAACATATGATTATGTTCTTTTGACAGTTGTGTTGTATGAAGTTTCTGAATTCTTTGCTGACATCTTCGCCTGATGGTAATACAAGGATATGTCTTCAGTGTGAGATAGAAATGGCTGGATTGGATGTTAAAACATTGTTGACGGTAACCACTTCCTTAAACATTTATTGCCATTTTTAAAACTAATTTGTACATTTGTGTTACAAACAGATTTACATTTCCTTATGGCTAAAGCAACATGCATTAAACATAATGAAACAGTGATGTTTTTACGTTTAAAATTTCAGTAACAATTTATAACGTATTGGTCCAAAACCTGTGCAATTCCGATTTCTTTTAACCATTTTAATACTTTATACTATGGTCATGCTCAAATTGATAATTGACGTATTCTAGAGTGTTGACCAGAAGACTTCTGAAGACAAAGAAGAACTAAAGAAAGAAATTATAGATTACAGAAATAGTCTTCTGGATGTAGATCAACTGCTGGAATCACATGAAACATTGTACAACCTCAATATCGAGTTACAACAAAAGGTAGAGTCTTTTCAAGAAAAAAACCCATTGTTTAATTTTGTATTTGATTTTAACATTCATTCTAACAGCTTTGCTATTTTTTTTCTAAAGTTAATTACAATTTATTTGCAGAAAAACCCATTGAATATCGGAAAACAATAACAGTTGAAGGGCTGTTTTTAAATTTGAATTTTGAATTTTGCTATGTTTTGAATCTCCTGGTTTTGAACTAGTTTAAAACATTTGTATTCTTCTTTTAATTAAAGGTGTTTTACTTACAAGAACAGTTGCAGGTAAGCTTTTTTTCATGTAAAAAGGTCAAGTATATGTAGTTTGTTTTACACAGCTAAATCAAGTAGAATGTTTTACCCCAATTTTAGAGTATTACATGTAATAATATTATTATTTAAACGTAACAGTATATAACCAAACCCAAATAAAAATGTCTGAGAAATAAAGGCCTTTTAACGCTGTTTTATTCCCGTAAAATCTTTCTGACTAGATATACATAATAATAAGAAAGTTGACATTTTGCTCTCAAAGGTCTTTGCACTTTTCACATCTGATGTTTGTATCATTGTCAAGTGGCAATAGTGCACGACTGCTGTGTCTTACAGTGTTTTTAAATTATTAAAAACGAAAGAATATGGAATATGTGCCAAAAAGAAGCATATTCATAAAGGTGACTTCTTCATAGGCACTCACTGTTTCCATCCTGACCAAAAATATGGCAGATTTTCAACATTCAAATGACTCACTGCCACTTCTTTGATCCTTTTTCATCAATTATTTTAAACTGTAGATGCTGAGACGTGTAGCTGCACCACAACAAGAAAACTTGGATAATTTTCACCCACCACAAACTGAACATGAGGAAACAATTAAAGGTCTAGTAGAGCTTGATGAATTGTTAGACTCTTTTGATGCAGAGAGCAATGGTTCATCCCAAGGTACTAAACATTTTCATGCTATCTATGTTACCTGGTATTTCGAATCATTACTTTTGTTTGATTAAAGAAAAAGGTATAAGAACATTCAAATAGAATTTGCCTAAATCTATGATAATTGTTTGACTAATTAAAATTTCTCAACAATATACATGCAGGAAATTCATTAACAACTTGAAATTTGTATTTTTAATGTTAAGTTAGTAAACTAATGATTTCTATAATGAATTTTATTAAAATTTGGAATTTAACAATTCAAACTTTTACAAGTTGTTATAGTAAAAGTTTGAAGTGAAAAATGCGAAATTTTAATAAAACAATTGTATAATTCAAAAACATATTGTTTCTTTAAATTACTTTAATAAAATGTATGTTCGTTTTATTCCAGACATTTTTGACAATGATCGGGAGGAAACAACCGTGGACTCTAAGAAGGGAATAGTGCGACGTGGAAGTAATCGTAATTGGAAGAGAAAGGGGCATAAGTTACCTGCAATGAAGAAAATCCCAAAAGATAACGTACAGCCTTTGTCTTATAAGGTACACAGGCAAAATGTGGACTGCGTTTAACGTGCGTCTGACATACGTTAAACGCATGTCATCTGACGCATATCAAATTGGCGTTTCTAACCGCGTATGTTTGACGCACATTAAAAAATTATCTTGGCAAAATTTCTATTCAATAATAAAACACACTGTATAAATAACTCACTAATTTCATACATTTTTGGAAACTATACGTCTGACGTATGGTAAACGTATGTTTGACGAACATTAAAATAACGTATGTTTTGACAATTATTTGATGTATGCTTACCGTACGGCGGTTAGAAACATATGTTTAACGTACGTTTATACACTATGTCAGACGCACGTTTTACAAACGTACATCAGACGTATGTCTAAATTTTGCCGGTGTAAGAAATGATAACTTTGTGGACATTATATAAAGAAGTATCATTAATGTGATTCATGAAAAAGAATTAATTAATTAAGTCTGTTTGGTAAATTATCCCAAACAATTCAGACTTAGATATATATATATACTTTGGGGCACGAAGAAACAATAAAAACAAGTGCTTTTTAAAAAGTGCTACTAAAAGACAAATGTCTTTCAAACATAAGGAAAAACTAAGAAAGTGATCTTTGTTATGAATTTTTAAAAAGATGATTTTAATAATACATTTCTAATTTTGATTAGTGAAAAGCATGAGAAAATAGAGAATATTCTATGTTATCAAAGTAATTTTCTTTATAATATTTTGATAAACAGATATCAAGTTATTTCTTTTAAAAGTTACATGATATCAAATGAATACATTTTTGTTTTGTTTTGAATTTCAGTACTTAGATCCAGACAAAATATCTACAAATGAAGTTCAATATACTCCTCATGAAACTGAAAGTAAGTTGGACCTATTTGTTTGTATTAAGGATAATAAACAAATCTATATCAGGCTTTTTTAAATGAAATTTTAGCATCTAATTTGAATAAATAAGTTTTTTGGATATTACTTTAGAATATGTTATACCTGTCCATTAGTATGCTTCTCGTTATCTACAATGTAATCAAATATGTTTACCTTAAGGTTCTTCCTACCCTAGACATAGGGTGGTCTTATTCATAATTTGGATTTCTAGTTCGGCATTTTTCTAATCTTCATAGGTACAGAATCTAGTGATGTTACAGTTTCTAGCTTGAAAACCACAATATCTTTCATTGAAAGTACAAGAGCCAAAAAATTTCGTAAGTATTACTCAGTATTTTACAAATCTCAGAATAGATCATAGATGTATAACATTTACTAAATGGTTGTGTTGAATAATACTTTAATAAGTAACATTTAAGCTACTGGTGAATTACTTAACACTTAAAAATGAACTACAAAAAGATTAAACATGCAGATTTAAAAAAAAGGAAAAACATTTTTTAAGTCGCTGTATTATGTGTTATTGGCATAATAAGTCACACTGTATCGTTATTTGTTTTTAAGTTGAAGTACAGCAATCTATAGGTCTACCAGTGGAGGTTATTGTAGAGTGTTTGCAGAATTTTGATGTGGAGGATCTTGGTGAGGAAAATGTGCAATATTTGTATAACTTACTGCCGACAGAAAATGAGGTAAGTTTCATAATATCTAACTGTATGACGTAATGAATCTGCATTTATGTATACAATAAGCTTTATTTTAAAGGAGACCTGGCCTTGGCGCCATAAAACTTTAAAAAAAACCACTCAAGTCTGGTAATATTTTTATTTTCCAAGGCAACTCCAATCATAACTTTCTAATTTGATGACGCCGCAATGAGTTGAGAATATTCTCAGACTTAAGTAATTTTTCATGTTTTGTGGCGCCCAGGCCTGGAATTAGGGAGATGAGGTGTCTAGAATTTTGTCCATAGATTTTTCTCCTTTTTTTGTAATCATGGAGCAGTACAAAGGGCTGTAGACAATAATCTTTTTAAAAATAAAAGTAAAATTTGTGTAATATTTATGATAACTGACATTGAAAAACGCCACAATATTTAGTATACAATGTGTAGAACCAAAAGAATTTCAGTTCCTTAAGAAATCTACCTGATAGTTTTTTTGGTTAAAAAAATCATTTTGTGGAAAAATTCTCTATACAGAGTAACGAAATACATTAAAATTAACAAACTGGATTAAATAATTGCAAATAAAGTTTACAAAAATATTGAGCATAATAATTTTTTTGTACTGAGGATATTACAATTAGTTATGTTTGTCTATAACAAAAAAATATTTTGATTGTTCTTGCATTCGACAGATGAGAAACATAATGAGTCTAGATTGTGATTTGGATAGTCTTGGGGATGCAGAACAGTTCCTAGTTCAGGTAAATAATAAGTTACACATCTTAGAATATACTAGGAACATTTATTTATCACGAGAAATTTATTACCTTATTATTATTGTTAGAAAGTTACTTGTGTCACACTTTGTTCAGACCTTAAGCATTTTCCTACAAAAAAATGTATTAAGAAATATTTTTGATATATATCTAAATTGATTGTTACCTTTCTTTGTAGTTGATGTCTATAGACAGACTGGAAGAGAAAATCAAAGTCATGTTATTTCTGGAAAAGTTCAAGAAGGAGTTCAAACAGATAGACGAGGTAAGGTGGTCTTTTAGTAAAAAATGAGAAGTATAAATTATTCATAAAAATCTTAATGTAATTGTCTTGATCCATTCTTAATACCAAAGACGGATTTGTAGTAATCAGGAAATAAGGTAAAATTTGAAATTATTATAGTCTTGAATCAATAATTTAAAGAAACTTGTTTTAATTAAGACATAAGGTGCAATTTGATTAACAAAGAATAACAGTTTTAATTGTTTAAATAAAAAAAACCAAATATAGTTACCTTGTATATGTTTACTTGTAGAAAATAAGTGTAAATAGTGTTCTTATTCGAAATATTTTCTTATGCTATTTTACACTTTCAATCTTTTCTTTGCTGAACAAATCTATAATGTTCTATTAACTTTCAAGTATGAAAAAGAAACATTCCGGTTGATAAATGTATTTTGAATGGCATCTTTTTCTTACATTTCAGGCCGTTGTTCAAACTTGTAACTGTTTTGACTCACTGATATCATGTGAAAAGTTGAAGAGTTTTATCGAGGTAAGCAACGAACCATCTATCAGAGAGAAGGGGGTTGTACGGGTTTCCTCATTTCTCATTAGAATACTTTTTTGTTTTAGTTTGTGCTTTGATATTTATTATCAATAGGGGGAAGGTTGGCGCAAAACAAACTTGTTAAACCCCGCCACATTTTAAATGTGCCTGTCCTAAGCCGGGAATGTTAATAATAAAAGTTTATGTTTGTATTTCGTTGATTTTTTTGTCAAGAGGAGAGTCTCTCATTGCACTTCAAGATTGGGCTTGTATCATATGTAGTTTATTTTCAATCCATAGCCGCTTGAAAAACAGCGAACAGCGACCACTGGTCACATTGAAGGCTGCTTGCTTTTTGCCATTGTGGATTTTAAATTGTCGTTTATATTGTAGGTTGTGTCGCGTACACTTATTCCGCATCTAATTATCTTATATTTGTTATTTTTGTAAAAAAATACAAACACTACCATAGAACAGTTTTTCATCAACCCTTGTCTGAAAAGTCTTTACAATAAGTTATGACATTTAACATATATGTATATTACAGACTCAAGCAAAACGGTAAATGTATTATCATACCTCATATTACTTTCTGAAAAGAATATCTTTTCAAGCATCACAGAGTTTTGGTAGAACTTGAATAATAGTTATCTTGATGAATGTGATCTTTAACAGATGCCAAGTTTCATATTTTGTTCTTTTGATTAATTTTGATATTTATATTCATTTACAGATTTCAAAGAAATACTTAGTAGATAACTTCTACACAACGCCTTTAGATTTCAAATTGTCCTTACTACTCAAAGTAAGTTCTTCCCTTTTTTCGACGCTGGTTCGCATTGTGTTTTGGCTGATCTCAGAATCTACGAATTTTAATTGAAATGTACAATTTACATTAAAATACGTTGAACATAACAGCTAGAGTAGTTATAAAAACCCTGGAACAAAATTTAAATTCAAATGTTATCTTTTTGTTTAAAATGCAACATGCAATTATTTTAAATATGGTTTTTGTATACTATTAGACTAGTTATATTTACTTATCTCCCTTTTTAAGTTAAACACAGTAACTACCTCAGATGAGCGATTACAAGCTATAGCTGCCATAGTACAGAAAACGAATCCAGAAATCCTTCACTGGTACCACGATGTGTCGTTAGAATTTGATCACAATGGTACGGAATATTACAATTTAATTCTAAGCACATTTTATTTTCTCTTGACTTGAATTGTTCATATTTAAATGATGGTTACATTTTTCCCTAACAATTACTCATAACTATGACTCTAAGTGGTTAAAATGCACTTACAAATTTTTAAAATTACGTCGTGAGTTTTCTTGCCATTTCAAATTTCAGATTTTTTTTTCTAAACTACACCCTTTGAGGCAGCATTAGGATTCTGTGTACTTCAAGTGAATTTTGTCGTATAATTAAAATGACAGCAGAGTTCCAGACAATAATTTTGCTACGCATGACCGGCGTTTCCTCTATTTAAGACTCATCAGAGGCGCTCTACCAAAAATATCGGAAAGCCAAATACTGTATGATTATGAAGTGCATATTACAAGAAAACAAAACAATACCGAATTGGGGAACCACATTATTACTAAGATCGCCAACCTATGTCTGGGATAGAAATAACCTTGGGGTTTAGACATTAGCAGATAATTCATAGCTTTGATGTGATCTCCAACTCAGAAGTGTATAATAGAATATTATCAATGGGGCTCATTTAAAGCAATTATAGTAAATTCAAAGAAAGAATGGTAATTTGAAATACTTTACCAATGACTGTTACCATGTTTTATATCTTTCAGCTTCGCTTTCGGCTATTCTTGCCTTTAAATCAGAGGCTGAAGATGGTATAAAACTTATGGAGAATGAACTGTCTCTTAATCAACAGGAAGAGTTGAAAGTATCCTTTTTAATTTACATATTTTTGTTATTATTTCGTATAAGATGCTTAAGCATTTGCAATTGGTACTGTTATATTATTAAAGCAGATGTGAAGGTCCTTTTGCAATTATTGTCTTTCTTTGTCGAATTTTTCGTATGTATTGCTGTTAACAATTTCATGTGAATGGCTATCAAATTTTTTATGATATATAATAGCTGCTTACAAAATATGAAATTGAGCCTGGTACTAAATACAATTGTGGATTTTAGTTAACCTTTTTTATTAATCTCCACAGAGGTATTTTCTTACGACTGGTTAGGTGTAAACACCTAAAGATTTCTTCATTAAAGTTGTTCTTACACTAGATAGTTTTGATTTTAGTAGCAAATTCCAAAAGTCCGATATATTTTCAAAATTGAAGAATGAAAAAAATATAAAGTATTCAGAATGCTTGAACATAAATGTTAGAGCACAATTACTAGACTTGAAGGATCAATCACAATATCCAAGAAAAAAGACAAAACAAGGAACACATACCGGAAAAATTGAAAACCGCAATGTAACAGGCATTTTAAAAGAAATGTTGGGTTTAACCAACTGTATATTCTTACTACCTGTCTGATATGAAATACAAATGACAACAAAGTTGAGATTTTACCATCACCCTTAACTTATTTAAGAAATCACATGAGTTTTTGAGTGAAAAGTTAAGTGATTTTAAGGAGCATTTTCAAGAAATGGACAAGTCTTTAAAAAGTTTCTGTGCAATATATAGGGATAATAAAGATTCCATCGAACCAAAGACATTGTTCAGTGATATAACTGAGTTCTGTGAATGCTACAAGGTATGTGAGTTTTATAATGCGTCTTATATGGTATTGGCTTCATTTGCTGCAATGTTTATTTTGTTTTGAATATTTTTGACAATTTGTTGCTAGTTTCGAAATGTTTCCTTATAATTAAGTTAGCAGTCTGACCCAGAGTGAAATGATAAATTTTAATACATTAACTAATTTCGAATTCTGTTTTTTTTTCTGTTTCCGTTTTTTCCATTTTGTTTTCCGTTCCACCTTTTGGCAACACTCGTAAAATACTGGTACAATTTTCGTTAGATAAAGTATTTTCAAATATTTTATGATTTCATACATATTTATGTTAATTAAAAGAAAAATCTAATTTTATATTCTAGAACATCGTAGAAAACTTACCTACGACAGAGATGACGGTTGACGAACCTATTCCAGATTACATGAGCGAAGTCGAAAACAAGGGTGACCACTCAGTCAAAAGTTCAAAAGAATTAACTGAGTCGGACTTAGACTCATTTGGTCTACAGGTAACGCCAATGTATGACGATAAAGAGAGAATAAAAAATTGGATAGTTATGACGACACCAACAAATTTAGTAAATCATGACGTCATTCGGGAAAAATTTAGTGAACAGATATATCTAACAAAAACACAGGAATCTGAAGGATTGACGAAAAGTTCTGAGGTGGAAAGTGAAAGTGATGATAGCGCGTTTGAAGGATCGGGTGGGAGGTTTTTGCAAAAGCTGATATCAGCAGACAGCAATGACGTCAAGCAGAGAAGTAGCACGCCCCTTAATGTTTTCGCTACAAATGAACCGGAACCAGATTATTCTAGAAGCAATTCCCCGGATCCAAAGGACGACCATTTTGATGATGTTGGAAGTGAAGTTTCTAGAATTTTACGTGAATTTGAAGGCGATCTTAATGGTTATGAAACTCACATTACGACGCCAGTTCATAGACGATTTTATACTATTCATTCAATAATAAATCTTTGATAAAATATAAAACTGATAAGTAAAATAGACGTAGAGGACATTATTTGTGCAATATCTGAAATAAAAATGAAATACATAACTTTAATTTGATAAGTTAATATAAGAAATTATTATTTTAGAAAATTACCAGAATGACCACAAAGTAAATATATTAGGAAACACATACCCAAAACACTTCTTTACCTGTCCCAATAAAAAAATACTGTTGCTAAAAGAGGCCCACTAATCTAAAGGTTCAGTATTCATAAAAAATTCCATAGTAATGCGATTGCCTCCAGGTAGAGTGCAGTGTACTTAAAAGAGGTTGGTATAAATAAACACAGGACGAATAAAGCCATATTAAGTACGAAGAAAAATAAAACTGAGAACAAAGTTCCAGACAATCAATTTAGCTACGCCTGACGCGCGTTTCGTCTATTCAAGACTCATCAGAGGCGCTCTACCAAAAATATTGAAAATGCCAAACACTATATGATTATGAAGAGCATAGAACAGTAAAACCAAAAATACCAAAATGGGGAACCAAATCATTACTAAGATGATCAACCCATGTCTGGGAATGACTCCTCTGTTGAACTTTTGCAAAAACAAATGAAGAAAAACACCACAAACTAGTGTACAGAAATATCTAAAACTATTAGAAAAGTTGAAAAAACTCAAAAAGGAAACAAACTTTGAGTATATGATTCATTTTTAAGAAAGAAATAGAGGTACAAAAGGGGCATCAGAATGTAAAAAATCCGAACGGGTAGACACAAAACCGGTAAACACCAACGAAAAGAGGACGAAAAAAAAAAAAGAGACAGCATAAAACACAGAAATACAAGAACAACTGAATATCATTCGACAACACCAGCCTTAACGAAAGTGATCTTAGGTGCTCCGGAAGAGAAAAAAGTTCCTGCTAGCTATCACACACCCGTTGCGCTGCCATCTGTTAATTCAGCGTGTCAAATTAAGGAAGACAAAAACAAAACCCTTTGAAAAACCAACATCTTCACTCATCTGAGAGATTGCAATCCCATATTTGTCTATGAGCGCATGATGTCTTTCATAAAAATTCTTGAGTAAAGTGAGCAACCGAGGAGCAACATGACCCTGTATAAGTTATAATTCTTTATTGCAAAATTACACCCATAAGGGTCAAGCAATACATAGAGTAACAAACGTACAACATATAAAGTTTCAATACCACATTAACATCACATAAGAAAACAAATCAAGCAGAATTAAGCATTAGCTGACATGGACCTGTTTCTCAATTCTAATGACTGTTGAATAAAATCACACGGATCAGCCAATAACTTATTTGTCGGGACTAATAGAAATTTAATTTTTATAAGTATTTTTTGTGTAAGACGTGACACTATGCCAAGGAAATTAATGTCAGTCTCACAAGCGCTGGAGTAAGGAATCAATTGTGAAACGTTAACTCCAATAAGCTGGAGCGGACGGAATGTTGCTACACATTTGAATAAGGAAAAGAAAGATTTGTCAGAAAATGTCCGTTATAAATTATAAACTAGTTGTATTTTATTTATAGCAGATACTTTTTACTTTAAAAAAATCATAACAAAATGTTCGACGTAAAAATAAAAACAAAAATATAAATAATCAAGCAGTGGACAAAATTTAGACTATTCTTCAAATGCATTTCAACTATTTCAATTCAATATTTATGCATTTAAACTTTTCTTAAACGAATACTTAATGGTTTACTTTTCTAAAAAAAAAAAAAAAAACGCTTTCCATAACAGACTCGTTTTGTGTAACCCCACTTCTTTTCATACACAAACACGTTTGACAGTCAACATAGATCAGATCCATGCATGTTTACACGATTTATGTTAGGTATCAAACTTGATGTGATAACAAACATATTACAATACAGAATAAAATACATTGGAAGTTCACGTTATATTTTAAATTATGTTTATACTCTAAAATGGTGTTTTTGGTCGATTTGCTAAATATTTCCCAATGTTTGGAATGGCACCGATCTTTTGAACAAGTTTATGTAAATCTGGAAATTTCTCTTCCACTAAGGTTTGTGATGCATTTCCTAAGGTTTCCAAAGCATTGAAGACTGCTAGGTCTGCTATTGACAACTGCAAAAAAATCACATATTTATTTACGCTTAAAATATTTGGAAAATAATCAGTAATGTTTTTGAAATGTTAGTTACTAAATAGTAAGCAGTTTTTCATTCTATCAAAATTTACCATACACAGCGCGACTGATGTGCCAATGCAAGCAGGAAGTGCTTACTTTCCAGAGCACATATGTTCTCTCGCGTTACGACTTTTGTTGGCGTTTTTAATTGCTATTTAGATGTTTTTGTATTTTTGTGTTTTTATTTGGTCTGTTTCTTCGTCATGTTCCCGTTCGTGCTTACTGGTTTTGTCTGTGCCCATCTGGACTTTTGACTTTCGGATGGCCCATTGGTACCCCTTTTTCTTTTAGGTCAGGTTCTTCGGAAAGTTTGATACAGTAGGAAAACAGGCGCCAATTTTTTAATAACAGATTTACTAAAGAATGACCAACCATAAAATGCAATGTAAAACGATTTAAAAAAAATCCTGATAGAACATTTAACGAATCTTAAATTGCAATAAAGATTCCATATAGGAACCAAAAACGCAACATTTGATCCTTACGATCTACAGGTTTTTCAAAAAAGAAATCATGGGTATGGCGAGGATATGATATGCACCATTCAAAGATACTTATTGTGACCAAAATCAATAAAGATTTGTAAAAAACTTGAAACAGGCTTAGTTGGAAAATGTGGAAATAAACGCCATTCTAACATTTTAAAACAGCACCTAAGCTAAACACGAAAATAAAACATCACGTGAGAAAATGAAAATAAACCGCATGTATGGTAGAAAGTTTCTTGGCGAGTTAATCAATCGCAAATGCAGTTTCACGTTTACTTAGTAAACAAGCATTAGGCTAGTAAACTAGAGTTACGGTCGGGAAATCATTAATGAGACAAACCTTTGATCCGACAAGGAACCCGCTTTTACTCTGATTTGAGGTCAATGTTTTCTGGAGGTAGTTGAGGAACAACATAGCTTTGTCGGATGCCAAGGATTTAAGCTGTAAAAATTTATGAACAAAATGATGGTATATTGCAAATAGAAATCTGTAAATATTTAATTTAAATTCGTTTGTAAAATTGGTAAAGTAAACCTTAAATTACAAAAAATGCCTTAAATATGTAAAAAGTATTACAGTTATTTACAACTTTAGTTAAAGAACGGTTGAAATTTTCAAATCGGCGGTTAATTCTAATAAATATGATAATTAAACAATGGTCCTGACTTGAAACATAAATTTTAAACATTTAACAACATGGTCTACCTTGCTCTCATCTTTTGTCAACATAGCTGTAGTAATATCAACAGAAAAGTCACATGCTGTAACCATCACTTCGAATATTTTAGCTCTTTCTATAGGATTACTGCCATCCAGACCTAAAAAAGAAAGTAAAATATTCCAAATATTATACCGAACAAAAACGATTTGACAATCATTTAAAATTTGTAAAAAATAGTAATTTACATGTTTCACATGTTTCAGTTTGTATGAGTCGTCGGATCTTATTTTAATTTAGTGACAAAATTTTGCGTTTCTACACACGAGCGCTTTCTAACTTTCTGCTGTTGTGCATGATTATAGTTATAACTAACTTATTGGATTATAATTCCTTGCAGTGTTCTTGTAGTAACAAAATCAGAAGGACAAGAGAACTTAAAAAGTCCACCATATCATATCTTATCTTATCTAAAGAAGCAGAGGTATCAATGGGGTATCCAATTGTCAAAAGTCCGAAAGGGCAGAGACCAAACCAGTAAACACCAACAAGAACGGGACAAAAACAGACAACATGCAAAACACGGAAACACAAAAATAACTTAATATCAATCAACAACGCGATCAAGTCGAAACGAGAGTGAACTCAGGTGCTCCGGTAAGAGTAAGAGTAAGCAGGAATGCTTGATATAGCACACCCGTCGCGTGGCCAACAGTCAAACCAGTGTGTCAAATCCGGTAAACTTGAAATCGTCTCCTTGTAATTTCATAAGTTGCCACTAAACGGTCTGTAAATCAAGTACCACCTAGCAAATCGAATATAGAGTATTTTACTGATTCTACATTACACAAACCAGCGTTCTTAATTTGCTCAAAAGTAATTCTACGTGCTTTTAAAATAAAACAGTGAAATTGGAAAGTTCATGGCAATAACTTTGCGCTAGGCGCGCGTCTCGTCTGTTCCAGACTCACCAGAGGTTCCCTACCATAAAAATGAAAAAAAAAGAGCACATGCTCATAAAACCAAAACATGCCGAACTGAAACACATGGCCATGACAAAAAAATCAACCTGTGATTTAGGTAGGAAAAACCTCAGAGTTTTGACATTTTGAAATTTAAACGAATATTTTCATTTTAATGTTTTTTTTTCAAGGCTTCTAAAGGTGTTGATTCTGAAGTAGACTGTCTCTGGAAATTAAAACTTCACCAGCAGCGGTAACCATCGTGGATGTTAAGAATAGAATATACGAAAAAAATATACGCAATTAATGCTGCGTCTTACGCGCGTTTTGTAAATCGTGATAATTACCGAGCTGAGTTGCCAAGAAGACATTGACCACCATTTGTTGTGTCAATTCTTTACCGTTGACTTCTAATACTGGTAAAAATCCCAGAGGAGTTTCTGAAAAAAAGTTAAATTACAAAGTTAAAACCACACAAAACTTATTAACAAATTCAAAAATTAAATAACATTAACAAAATTGACAATTCTTGGCTTTTACACCTGAAGTGTATGCGCATTTCATTGGAATGTACCGATTGCTGATACAAATTTTAAATGATGACATCCATTTTAATGGGGTTGTAGGAATTTTTATTGATTATATTGAATCGGCTTGCGTTCATAAAATAAAAACAATTTCAAGTCTATTTCCTTAACATTATATGTGTAAGAAAAGGCTTCAAAATTCATAACAAGAAAAAAAATCTCTTATAGTTTCGAATCGGAGCCAACTATTATAATCGGCAATCAAATCAGTTATCAACACCAATTTCAAATTCATGTAAAGTTTTAATAGTCAACCTAATAATTATCCGTTTAAAAGATCTATTGAGTGGTTCGTGCAAAAATGATAATCTAGATTTAATAAAGTCAAATAGAGCTAAAAGCATTTCAGCTAAAAGGCAAAACACACAAATTAAAACACGAAAATATATAAAATGGAAGAAACATTTAAATAAGGATAAATAAATGTCCAATACTTTAGGATTTCTTTAGTTTTATGTCATGTATATCTTTAGACATCATTCTTTTTGCACGTAGCACTTTACTTATTTCAATCAGTATTGGCTGTTTGTAACCCCATTATCCCTTATATGTCCTACAACCGTGTTAAACATGTGGTTTGTGATACCTTAAAATCATAAGGGAAGAGAGAAGTTTCTGCGTCAGAAACCTGATTTAACCCACTATTTTTTTTAAGATCAGGTCCATTGCAATCTTCCTTTTTTCCGTTATGTTTTTGGACATAGACATATGAAATTGGCCTTTCAAGTTCGTGTGGTTCGTAAATAATGTTATCTAATTTTGCATCGTGAGACCACAGCGTAGAATCTAATGATAATCTTTTTGACTTAATTAAAATGAATGTTCAATTTGTTGATGACGACACACCATTATTACTGTCTTACTTGGTTTGTATGCTGGCCATTCTGACTGCTCTAATCTGTTATCTACAAAGTTAACACCTGCTGCGGCAAAGCACAACCGCGCCGTCTCTCCTCGACCTCTTCCATTGAAGTACGTCAATTTGTAAGAACCGCCTTTACTGTCAAATTGAGTTAAAATTACATATGAAACATTGTTTTACAGATGAACAATTTAAGCATCTTTCCGGATATGGGGACCGCTTTTAATGATTAAATAAAAGAGATATAAAAATGTAAACAAAAATCCAGGAAAAAAATATTTTCTCCTTTTTCTAAGACGCAAAATAGGTTCACTTTCAGGCCAATTGATAAAGCAACTCATATAGACAGCAAACGTACGGTAATAACTGATTTCAAATACATTATTTCATTTTTCTACCTTTTATAAGTTTCAATTTAAGTTCAGAGTTAACAAAACCCACAGTTTAATAAATGTTAAAATTATTTTAATTTTAAATTATGGATTTGTAATGCATAGATTGAATAGTGCATGCAAATAAAGGTAGTACATAAATATAATTCGGAAAAAGAAATATATATCTAAGCAATGCCTACCTTGGACCTGACCCCATGCTGCACTGGCTTTAATGTCATATTTTATCAGAGTACAGTTGGTATTTAAATGGTTTGTTTTCTTTATTTTGACAACTCTATTGTTGTTCCATTAGCAGCATGATCAAATCGAGTGGTTTGTCCTAAATGTTGAACGTGTTTTATTTAAAGTTCCCATTTTTACCCAGAGGTTTTATGTATTTTAATTTATATATATGTATAATGATTTTATGTAAGTCCTGAAAGTTATATTTAACATTGTCATTGTAAGATATATTATGATATAACATTAAACGAATAGATGGAAATCACGTGTGGCGATCTTTCTTGCAAATCATGTATGTTCGAAAAATTTGCATACTAGTATTTCATTTTCAAAGTTTCATTTAAATTGACAATGTTTGAATAAATGTTTAGAATTTGTTATTAAATGTTCTTTTCGCAACCTGTTTTTTTTTAAGAAATACAAATGACAACAAAGTTCCAGACAATAAATTTTGCTACGCCTGACGCGCGTTTCGTCTATTCAAGACTTATCAGAGGCGCTCTACCAAAAATATTGAAAATGCCAAACACTGTATGAATATGAAGAGCATAGAACAGTATAACCAAAAATACCAAACAGGGGAACCAAATTATTACTAAGATATTCAACCTATGTTTGGGGTAGGAAGAACCTTAGGGTTCAGACAATTTTGAAATTTAGACGGATAATTTAAAGCTTTGATGTATTTTCCAACTCAAAATTGTTGGTGCCGGAGCGGGCTAACCTCGGGGAATTTAAACTCCACCAGCAGTGCTAACCTTCACGTGTGTTCGAAATACAAATGACAACAAAGTTCCAGACAATAAATTTTGCTACGCCTGACGAACATTGAACTTTTTTTGCAGACCCTAGAATTATGGCCTTAATTACCTCGTCTTTGATATATATTAAAGCAACAAATTTGATTATGATTGAATCTTTCATGCCTTTGGATATCCCACTACTTCGCCAATCCACTAGTTGACTGCAGACGCAACCGTTAGCAAACAAACTAGCAGTTTTTTGTTGAAGAAACATTGGACTTTTTTGCAGACACTAGAATTATGACCTTTATTAACTCGTCTTTGATATATATTAAAGCAACAAAGATTAAAATTGAATCTCTCATGCCTTTGGATATTCCACTACTTCGCCGATCCGCTAAGTGACTTCACATGCAACCGTTAGCAAACAAACTTGGGAAAAATGTTTATAATGGTCCAAAAATTGTTAATCGTTTCAGAAAGTACAAACAATGGTAAAATGCTAGCTAACAACAAAGAGGAATGAAATATAGTAGTAAGCCCTCCAAAATACATTTAGTGCCCATTCCTATATCAAAGTAAATAGAAGAAAGATATGAAAATAATTGTACTTGCTTTTACATACTTAAATACTGCCCAGAATTCCAAGCTATGCTCAAATGTTCACCAAGAGAAACGTAATGTTTGTTTCTTTATGCAAAGCATTCGTAAAAATAGATTTGTAAGGAAGAAAAAGCCCCAGAACAAAAGTATCATTTAGAGTTTAATCCTAAATTCAAATATATACATCACAGGTGTGTCAAAACAAACAGAAACAGCTTTCCCTTCCGAAACACCCTACTTTTGGTACGGTTTGATGTTGCAAAATGTTTGTGATTGTGGTTCAGTTGTACATGTGTGTTTTTTATGTTGTTTTGTATATTCTTGATTTCTTTTATGACTGGCATTCTTACTGCATTGGTACTTTTTGTTTCGAGTCGAGCATTATTTGTTTTTGCATAATGGGCAAACCAGAAGTTGGTTTTAAAAGTAAATTTAATCAAGTTTCAGTTACATGTAAAGCAAGCACTTCTGATAGAAAATAATGTGATGTGGAATAAGTGTACGCGACACAGCTCACAATCAAGCGGCAATCCAGAACTAGAGGCTCCCAGGAGCCTGAATCGCTCACCTGATCTCTTATGCCAAAGTTTGAATAAATTTCACAAACTTTCAAGTATACAAAGTTGCAAAACAATCCTTTCAGTGGTTTCAGAGAAGATTTTTGGAAATCAGTTTAAATTAATAGAAAAAAAAACAGTTAAAGGGCAATAACTTCTGTAAGGACCTTTTGATGCTGAACATGAAAAGTGTCTCCGGATTTTCTCTAACTCTTATACTTTTCGAGTTATAAGCCAAAAACAATGGTCTAACCCCCTATTCTATTTTTAGCAATGGCAGCCATGGTTGGTCGACATGTATATAATTCACAAACTTGGTAGAGGACATCCTAAAGATCAAGTATACCAAGTATCAATGCAATCCCTTCAGTGGTTTCAGAGAAGAAGATTTTTGAAAATCAGTTAAAATTAATGGAAAAAACAGTTAAAGGGGAATAACTCTTAAATGGCTGATCTAACAATATTGACCCTGAATCATTTTTGTAGATCTGAATGAGCTTTACAATTCTGCAATGCAAACTTTTCCTCTAGCTCTAACAGTTTTCAAGATATTGTCCAAAAACTGCAAAAATGGTCAATTTTGACGATTAAAGGGCAATAACTCCTATAAGGAATCGTTTCACAACTTCGACTCAATGGAGAGATTTGTAGAACTTTTGATGCTGAACATGGAGGTTGCTTCGGATTTTCTCTATCTCTTATACTTTTTGAGTTATAAGCCAAAAACAATGGTCTGACCCCCCTGTTCTATTTTTAGCAATGGCGGCCATGTTGGTTGGTCGACATGTATATAATTCACAAACTTGGTAGAGGACATCCTAAAGATCATGTATACCAAGTATCAATGCAATCCCTTCAGTGGTTTCAGAGAAGAAGATTTTTGAAAAACAGTGTAAATTAATGGAAAAAAACAGTTAAAGGGGAATAACTCTTAAACGGCTGATCTGACAATTTAGACCCTGAATTCATTTTTGTAGATCTCAATGAGCTAAACAATTCTGCAATGCTAATTTTTTCCTCTAGCACTATTGGTTTTCCAGATATCGTCCAAAAACTGCAAAAATGGTCAATTTTGATGATTAAAGGGCAATAACTCCTATAAGGAGTCGTTTCACAACTTCGACTCAATGGAGAGATTTGTAGAGCTTTTGATGCTGAACACGGAAGGTTGCTTCGGATTTTCTCTATCTCTTATACTTTTCGAGTTATAAGCCAAAAACAATGGTCTGACCCCCCTGTTCTATTTTTAGCAACGGCGGCCATGTTGGTTGGTCGACATGTATATAATTCACAAACTTGGTAGAGGACATCCTAAAGATCATGTATACCAAGTATCAATGCATTCCCTTCAGTGGTTTCAGAGAAGAAGATCTTTGAAGAAAAGTTAACGGACGGACGACGGACGGACGACGGACGACGGACGGACGACGGACGGACGACGGACGCTTAACGATGACAATAGCTCACATGACCCTTCGGGTCAGGTGAGCTAAAAACCACGACTTCCTTGATAGAGCTACACGACTGACAAGCAAATTGTTAACACAGGGGTACGTTTCTCCCAGGTTGTTGTCATAACTCAATAAATTTTATGAAAGACATCATGTGCTTGTAGACAAATATGGGATTTCTATCTCTCAGATGATCACAGATGTTGGTTTGACATTGAGTTTGGTCATGTCATTCTTTCCGGATTTGACCAACGCTAAATCGATATTTGGCAACGTGACGGGTGTGCTTTAGCAAGCAGGAATTGCTTACTCTTCCGGAGCACATGATTTCACTCTCGTTTTGACTTCAGTTCACGTTGCTGAATGCGGTTTTGTTGTTATGCGTGTGTTTTTTGTTGTTGTTAAGTAAGTATTATTGTGATGATTATTTTTTGTCCACCGATTATGTCTTTGTCTTTTCGGTATAATGATGTTTGTCCCTTTGGTAAATCTTTGCTTCTTTGATTAAAAAGATGAGTGTTAAAGTGTTTTTTTCTCGATTTTCTCATGATCAAAATTGGATATCCTCTTGCTTATGTGTTCATTGATTGATTTTATTCATGTTCTTTTGTTTTTAATGGTTTTTGCATGTCTTTAGAAAGTTCTGTTCTTGATTAAATATTCCAGACAGTAAGAGTAATGGTGCAGATGACAAAGAGTGATGAAAAGTTCGTGTTTTCGAAAGAAAGATAAGAGATGAGATATTTTGCATGGTAACTGAAAATATCAACGTTTGCATTTGCAATACCATATAAAATTGAATTATTTCAATATTCAAACTAATTCAATCGAAGTGAGCCATTAAATTCATTTTTGTTTTATTATAGATAAATACGAAATAGGTACTAAAGAAAAAACACAACTACGTATACAATGTAAAATATATTGGAATTTGACATTATTTCCATAAGCTAATTTAAGTAATTAGAACTATTGTAAGATTCTTTTGACTTGACTTGATTGGGTTCATTTGTTTTCCTTTAAGTTCTGCAATTTACCCACTTAATATTTTAATGCGATTTCATGTTTAATTTTGTACGATTTTTGAAGCTGTTTCAACGCCGCAGCTTGTTTTCATTCTTGATTTCACGTAAAAGATAATTAAACTGCTATTGAACTATTTAATCACAATGAAAGGAATTCAGAATAGTTCAGAAAGCATTGTAACAACCCGTTTTGCAATAAACTCCCCGTTTTGCAATAAAATATTTTTTTCTTTGTTTTACCATGTTTTAGGTACACAATGGTTCCAAATGATCATTGATGAAGTTTAAGATAAAAAAATATTGTTTTTAGATATAAATTAATATGATTTAACTACTTTATTGCAAAACGGGTTGATAACAATATGTTCCGTTTTTTTGCACAGACCTCCCCGTTTTGCAATAAAATATTTTTTCTTTGATTTTTTATCATTTATGGACATAATGGTTGCAAATGGTCACCACTTAAGCTTAGAATAACAAATATTGTTTTTAAACATAAACAAGAGGCTCCTAGGAGCCTGAATCGCTCATATTTTATTTGTTTATCATGTTTTTAGTACACAATGGTTCTAAATGGTCACCAATGAAAGTTGAGATAAAAAAATATTGTTTTTAGATATAAATTAATATGATTTAACTACTTTATTGCAAAACGGGTTGATAACAATATGTTCCGTTTTTTGCACAGACCTCCCCGTTTTGCAATAAAATATTTTTTCTTTGATTTTTTATCATTGATGGACATAATGGTTGCAAATGGTCACCACTTAAGCTTAAAATAACAAATAATGTTTTTAAACATAAACAAGAGGTTCCTAGGAGCCTGAACCGCTCATATTTTATTTGTTTATCATGTTTTTAGTACACAATGGTTCTAAATGGTCACCAATGAAAGTTAAAATAAAAAATATTGTTTTTAGATATAAATTAATATGATTTAACTACTTTATTGCAAAACGGGTTGATAACAATATGTTCCGTTTTTTGCACAGACCTCCCCGTTTTGCAATAAAATATTTTTTCTTTGATTTTTTATCATTTATGGACATAATGGTTGCAAATAGTCACCAATTAAGCTTAAAATAACAAATATTGTTTTTAAACATAAGGAAGATGTTCCTAGGAGCCTGAATCGCTCATATTTTCTTTGTTTTATCATGTTTTAGGTACACAATGGTTCCAAATGATCATTGATGAAGTTTAAGATAAAACAATATTGTTTTTAGATATAAATTAATATGATTTAACTACTTTAATCATATTATGATTATTGCAAAACGGGTTGATAACAATATGTTCCGTTTTTTGCACAGACCTCCCCGTTTTGCAATAAAATATTTTTTTCTTTGATTTTTTATCATTTATGGACATAATGGTTGCAGATGGTCACCACTTAAGCTTAAAATAACAAATATTGTTTGTAAACATAAGCAAGAGGTTCCTAGGTGCCTGAATCGCTCATATTGTATTTGTTTATCATGTTTTAAGTACACAATGGTTCTAAATGGTCACCAATGAATTAAGATAAAAAAATATTGTTTTTAGATATAAATTAATATGATCTAACTACTTTATTGCAAAACGGGTTGATAACAATATGTTCCGTTTTTTGCACAGACCTCCCCGTTTTGCAATAAAATATTTTTTCTTTGAATTTTTATCATTTATGGACACAATGGTTGCAAATGGTCACCACTTAAGCTTAAAATAACAAATATTGTTTGTAAACATAAGCAAGAAGTTTCTAGGTGCCTGAATCGCTCATATTTTATTTGTTTATCATGTTTTAAGTACACAATGGTTCTAAACGGTCACCAATGAAGTTTAAGATAAAAAAAAAATTTTAAGATATAAATTAATATGATTGAACTACTTTATTGCAAAACGGGTTGATAACAATATGTTTCTTTTTTTTCACAGACCTCCCCGTTTTGCAATAAAATATTTTTTTTCTTTATTTTATTATTATTTATGCACATAATGGTTTCAAATTGTTACCACTTAAGCTTGAAATAACAAATATTGTTTTTAAACAAAAAGAAGAGGCTCCCAGGAGCCTGAATCGCTCACCTGGTCTAAATAAGAATGAAACATAATCTGACAAAAACCACCCAATCGAGACTTTAGCTCAATATTTGTCATTCTAATAGGCAAGACACACAATTTATTACCTTTAACGGGCTCTAGGACAATCGTGGCGCTCTACCAAAATTATTGAAAACGCCAAACACCATATGATTATGAAGAGCAGAGAACAATAAAACCAAAATTACCAAAATGGGGAACCAAATTATTACTAAGATGATCAACCTATGTCTGGGGTAGGAAGAACCTTAGGGTTAGACAATTTTGAAATTTATACGGATAATTTAAAACTTTGATGTGTTCTCCAACACAAAAGTGTTGGTGCCGGAGCGGGCTAACCTCGGGGAATTAAAACTCCACCAGCAGTGCTAACCTTCACGTGTGTTCGAAATAAAAATGACAACAAAGTTCCAGACAATAAATTTTGCTACGCCTGACGCGCGTTTCGTCTATTCAAGACTCATCAGAGGCGCTCTACCAAAATTATTGAAAACGCCAAACACCATATGATTATGAAGAGCAGAGAACAATAAAACCAAAATTACCAAAATGGGGAACCAAATTATTACTAAGATGATCAACCTATGTCTGGGGTAGGAAGAACCTTAGGGTTAGACAATTTTGAAAAGTAACAGCTATTCTCTATATGCAATAGTTTCATTCTATAGGCCAAAAACATGCAAAAATGTTATTTTTGACCTTCAAATGGCCGTAAATCCTTTAAGGGGTCATCTAAAGATTTAGACCAAATGGAGATTTCTGTAGAGGTTTTGATGATGAAGCAGTAGCATGGCATAGGATTTCATCTATCTCTTATACTTTTTGATATACAAGTCAAAAACACTGGTCTGACTCCCTGGTCAATTTTAGTAACAGCTATTATGTTATTTGACGCATCAGTATGTTATTTGACGGATTAGAATTCGAAACACAAAGTTTGGTGCAGGACACCCTAAGAATCAACCATACGGAGTTTCATTAAATTTTGTTTACTACTTTCAGAGAAGATTTTTGAAAAAAAAAGTTTGAAAAAATGCTATTTTTCACTTTTAAGGGGCCATAACCCCTTGCAGGGGCCTTCTGACAACCTCAACCTAATTGAGACATTTGTAGACCTGAATGAGCTGAACATTTAAGCAAGCAACAGCTTTCTGTATCTGCAATAGTTTTCATTCTATAGGTCAAAAACATGAAAAAGTATTTTTTTTTACCTTTAAGAGGCCGTTACCCCTTTAAGGGGTCTTCTGACAACGTCGACTTTCATCTTCTTGTTTTTTAAGAGTCCCTTAAGAAATTCAGTCTCGTAAGAATATAAAAAACAAATCGGCGAGGAGAGGAGCACAGTTTGTGTCCATTGGAATGCCGATTAGTTGTTGAAAAATCTCTCCTCCGAAGGTGACAAATATGTTGTCAATAAGGAAATCAAGCATACTGCAAACTTGTTCCACTGTGAAGCAAATTTTATCTTTGAAATATGTTTTGGAAAATAATGTAGCGTTATAACCCAAAGCAACAAAATTCCTAGAGTTTGAAAAGGCTTTTTCGAGAAGTTTTTTTCAGACGACATTTTAGTTTTTCGTGTAGCAAGGTAGTTTATAAAGTTGAAAAATCGTACGTTTTCAAAGAATGAACATCAGAAAATGATCTAGATTTAAAATGATCTAACAACTCTTTTGAGTTCTTCAAAATCCACATATGGTTGATTCCACTACGATTATAAATAGTGTTGCAGTATGCTTGTTGACCTTCTTTGACAGCAGACAATATTTTTGTTAAATGAACGGACAGCTCTGTAGTTGAACATGATGAAGATCCAGCTATATACCTTTCTTTGTACGGATTTTTGTGAAGTTTAGGTATCCAGTACAAAAATGGTAACTCTTTATTATCCTCTTTCATTTGAATATTGAAAGAGGACACCAAAGAGCTATGGTTGGCTATGATTTCATCTTTGTTAAATGTAGTCCGTTTGTATGTAGCACTAGCGGAAGTATTACCATCAATGCCTAGTTCTTTTATTAGACAATTGTAATAATGTGCTTTACATACAAAAACTATATCATTGGAAGCCCTGTCTTTACATCATTAAACTTACAGAAAAGATGAAAATAAATCCAAAGTAACTTTTTAACTTTACTGTTTTCCAATAAAAAATGATTTTTTAACTATTTAACACAAATACAGTATTGTCCAAATTTTACACTTCACTTTGACCAAGAGTCTGAAATTTAGCTTTAAACAGTTTCTGCACTAGTGCACTAGTGAATCGTTTCGTTAACTTCTGCAAAGTCCACGATTTTAATGCACATGTACAACAATAGTCACTCACATATAATTATTATAAAAGAATATTCAGGAATCACCAGAACGTGTAAAACGGAAATCAAAGTTTGTAAAAAAGTAAACATGGTAAACTAATTCTCCCCTCAAGAATGGTGGCAACATTCACATTTTCTTGGTTTGCGGAACTTATCTATTGAATGTTCAAATCCAAATTTCAAAATCTTTTTTCAACATCTCCATAGAATTTCGACGGCTTAACAATAGATTTCGAATCATCAGCATCTAGATTTGACTGCACATTTACATTTCTAGAACATCAAATATAACAACTAGCACATCCCATTGAATCATTGTATTGTACTACAAGAAACGATGAATCTAGTCTATGATAAATCCATGATGGTATCTCACTTCTGACACCAAACATGCCATGGCGGTCGAGTTTGGCCAAGGCTCCAGACTAATGTTTAGACAACTAAATGCTACGTTTCATTATTTAATCTTGGGCTCTTTGATGGTAAAAGGATTCTAAGCTTTCTAGTTCTACAGTTTATTATATACACATTTAATAACGGCATTCACACACATATTTACAATGAGGTTAAACAAAGTACAGGATGAATTTAAACTAGTCTTTAAAAATCTTGAAATTCACAAAACATAATTATGTCACTGCTTCTGTTTATAAAAACTATGAATGAAAGTGACTATTACGACGCCATAAGTTTTCAGTTATCCAAGACTTAACAACTAGCACGTTAACATATCTGAGGAACTCACCACGGCAATACTTCCTGTGTAGGCAAGATATTACGTATTCACATTAACATCAACATCAAGAACTGCATGGACACCATTTGGCTTACAACTTTAGTTCCAAAACACCAATACATCTCATAACACTAGAACTGGCTATACCTGCGTAGGCTATAGCAAACACTTATTCCTCATGATAACCAAACACTATCCTAAGGATCCTCAAATCATCAACCTCCAACAATCTCTATAGTAGTCCTAAAGTGTTTCTAAGTAAAATATACCCATAACTGAAAACCTAAGGGTATTATATAGTAACCAACACCAAATCTGCACCAACAACTAATTAATATTCCAATCAGCATATTCTCATATGATTGTGCTCTAGAACATTCTCATTTGAATATGAAAACCTATAGGTGTTGGAAATGTATTTTACCAATATTGATATCAAAGTATAGTACTTTATAGCAAAACAAGTTAGTCATTACACAAGTTTTCTTTTATGTAATTCAGATAAGTCCTATTAGAATTGTCAAGGAAAGCGACATCACACCAGTATATGTACCAAAGGAGACTACAGTCAACAGTTCCCAAACCGATTAAATCGACCGCAACATGCACGACAGCATTACCCAACGTGCTTTCATCCGCACACCTCATGAGGTCACGTGTATTTTTAAAATCATCAATTACGCCAGTCTCAGCAGATGGGAATCAGTTTGAAGATTTTTAGGTATCCGTATAGTCGGGGCTGATTTTGGTTCAGATAATAAATGTCTTACTTACTTTCGATTTCACAGCTGTTGGACCTTGACCTCTGACTATTTGATCTTCGACTACATGCAAGCCCCAGAAATAATCAGCACCGACTTATATGGATACCTCTCAATATTTATCATGTACAGTAGGGTTAGCCAACTTCAATCCACTCAAGTACAGAAAAGTTGACATCGGTTTAGAGTACATGTTTGTTTGTATCGGTTGAGGTTCGATAAGTACATCTATGTGTATCAGCTTGGGTGTCTGCGTTTTTGTGTATATGGTTGCCGTTTGTAGATATATGTGCATTCTTCAGAGAACAGTATTATTGGCGATCAAATCACAACTGCCACAGGCATTTCGAGCTGCCCCAACAAACCATAGATTACAGACAATGTACTGGCCAAATTTACACAAAAATCCATACAAATCTCGTTTTATATCAGCGTCTAGAAAATGTTCTATGACCAACAAAGTTTTGTCCCTTGCTTTGACCATCAGAGAAGAAATTTTTATTTGTTACTGTGAAACGATTTTCAAAAATAGCGGCATTACTAGTAACCATTTTTGGAGTGTTAAAAATTCGCTTGACGTTCTCGACCGAATTCGTGCTTTTGAAACTACCTTTACATCTATCGATAGTTAGTATTTTTCTACTTTACATACTAACCTTCCGCATAATCTAATAAAGAATAAATCTTAATATGTGATCAAGTGGTGTTTTGATAAATCTAAAAGTGACTATATTTGCTCGAAAGTTTCTGCTGTATTTGTAAATCGTTTTTTTAGTAACAAGACACATGAAGGATATGTAAATTGGACCGACGCAGAAATGATAACTGCATTGAATTTTCTAATAGATAGCATATATATTTGTTTCGGAAAACAAATTTATCGCCAAGTTATTGGTATTCATATGGGAACTGATTGTGCACCACTTATAGCAGATCTTTTTCGATATTGTTATGAATCACAATTTATGGCTAAACTCCAGAAAGACCCCAAAAATCAACACCTCATCGATACTTTTAATAAAACTTTCAGATACTTAGACGAAATTCCTGCAGTTAATGACCCCACATTTTTTCTAATTTTATCTCCGATATTTGCCCTACAGAATAAACATGGAATAAATCGAGTACAACCGGCGATAGATGTCCTTTTCTTGATTGCATTTATGTAACATGAAAGGTAAAATTGGCATAAAAACATGCGATAAACGTGAAGACTTTTTATTCAATATTGTAAATTTTCCAAAAAAGATGTACCACTGGCTCCATTTTATGGAGTATACATTTCACAGTTAGTGAAATATGCTTGTATCTGCAGTAGTGTCTCTGATTTTATTGAGAGAGACCGGTATGTAACAGAAAAATTGTTGAAGCAAGAATATCGATATCACAAATTAGTAAAATCGTTTTCAGAATTATGTCTAGAGATAGGTCTTTCCTTATTAATTTTAGGATTGGTATTGAATCTTTGTAGTCCTGGGACAATGCAAGACTGCGAGCAGTCATCTTTGGTCATGTTGAAAACTGCTGGCGGTCTTCCATTGTGGATTTTGAAATTTACCGATAGGATATGTAGGTTGTGTCGCGTACTCTTATTCCACATCTCATTATCGTCTATCTGACCTTTTTGTTGGTTTCCCCGAATAGTGATCGATTCTGTTTTGGTTGGTTTAACGTTTATGCTTTCTGCTAGTTTTTGTGTGATGAAACTCCTTTGAGCTCCCTCGTCAAAAAATACGTTGGCTGATTCAAACATCTGATTATACCCATCTGCTGAGACTGGCGTAATTGATGTTTTCTAAAAAGTACATGTGACCTCATGAAGTGTGCCGATAAATTCATGTTGGGTAATGCTGTCGTGCATGTTGCGGTCAATTTACTCGGTTTGGGAAGTGTTGACTGTAGTGGTTGCTCGGAATCTCCTTTGGTACATATACTGGTGTGATGTCGTTTTCCTGGACTATTCTTTCAGGACTTATATCTGAAGTACAGTGGGCGAGTCGCTGCTTTGCTAGACAGTTGTAACAAGACTGTTTCTCTTTTATGATGGCTTTTCGATCGTCTACTTTTGTACAGGCTGTTGGGGCATCGACTTCGTTATAGTACACCATGGTTACTTGGTGATCGTGTGTTTCATTTTCTGACATTAGCAACAAATGCAGAGGTGGGTGTAAAATTCATTAGTCTGGACGATACTCATCTTATTCGTTTATTGACTGGCTTCTTCGATGGTGATCTCTTCCTCAAAGGCATCCCTAAGTACTTGTATAGGCCACTGGTTGCTTTCGGGACATCTGACTAGGTTTTCCTTGGTCATTTCGGGTATGGTGTTGAGTATTATTGGTACTAACTTGCTTTCTCACGTTTCTTCTGACTGACCCATGCTCTCTAAATCTCAGATGTAATTTTCAATACCGATGAAAAAAAATCCGCGATGTCTGACGTAGGACTGGGTAGACTTGTAAAATTCTGCATGGACGCTTCGACTATCTTACGTGGCTGAACAAATTTGCGCTTAAATACATGTAAGACTTGGATGTAGTTCTTGTTCGTAATTTGCAATCTTGCAATGCATCTACTTGCCTCTCCGTTCAACAGGGATTTCAGATAATTGAATCTCTGGATGTTTTTTTTTTCGTTAATGGCTGCGGAGAATGAATCCCAAAATGGTTACCAATCTAAAATGTTTCCGCTGAACATGGGTAGGTTGAGTTTTGGTAGCTTGTAGTACATGCTGGCAATGGATCCTGAGCTCTCGGAGCTAGACGTAGCTTGAGGTAACTGACTTCTCGGGCGATCAAAATGAGACTGGGGGTAGCTTAGGTCTTGTGAGTGCGATCGTTTATAAATTCCGAGGCATGTGGGTTTAGGCTACTAGACTGAGACACAGGCTGAGGATGTGTTGATTTGGGTGTATGAGTTGGGGAACAGTATTGTTACTTGCTTTTTCGATAATGATAGACAGTTTAAACAGGGTCATTTGTATATCAAATGTATACCTACCTCGTCTTCGTGTTCATTTTCCGATATTTCGTCAAAGATCTTTGCATTGTATTCTAGGATGGTCTTCTGTTTGTTCCGGATCAGGTCAGGTTGTGAGTCATTTCACTTCATGTTCCACAAAGAAATTGACTACACGTTTCAAAAGCTTGGTGATGCCTCCTCTGTGTGTTGTACGTTGTAATTTTAGCTTCGTCATCATTGCCGATTCGTCGTCGGCACTAGATTTAACGCTGGTTTGGCCGTGAATAAACTAAGACGTTCTCCTTTGTATCGTTCTGTTTGGTCTCTTAACGTTTCATACAAATCTTGTGGCTTCCAGTGGCGACGTTAGCATCAACAAGTTGTAATATTGCGGGGAATAATGTTACTGTCTTTGACGGAAATAAAAGTTAATCGAATAGAACTAAATTGAAAACTATTCACAACCTGTATGTTGTACTTTTAGTGTAAAACAAAAACGGGTAGGTCTAAAGTAAAAGAAACATGTGTAATGACTAAACCCGTTTAGCAATACAGTCTTTATCATAAATATTTTACTATTATTAAGAGGTTATTATATTATGGCAATATTCATACCACATCTCATATCAACCCGAGACCTCCATATCTACTTGAGGGCCTTTAGGCCCGAGGGTTGATGTGGATGTGATATGAATATTGCCATATCATTACCTATTTATCTTATACTTTAAAAACGCATATTTCCATGTTCCATTTTCAACATAAAAATCAGTAAAACTAAAAAACATGAACATTTTATCAAAATAATTTCAATAAATAGGACAAAAACAAAACTCATGTCAACTCTATCAGTTATTGAAGTTGTAAACAGATTTAGCAGACAACAAAAGAAAACACCCGAAATAATACAAAAACAAAAAAGTGCCGAATTCATACGCAAAGATTGTATTTAGAACAAAGTTATTTGTCCTTTTTGAGTTTACTTTACTTTTTTATTGTTATGGGGTGTGATATGGATTTTATGTAGCATGATATGGATTTTAGGGGTATGATATGCATGATTATCACACCCCTAGTGATATGGATTTAGGAACATTGCCAGTATCGCATATACAAAATCGTACATATCATCATTAAGTATATGATAAATATATTTATCTCACCCACATTTTAATATCTTTCACGTAATGTCCTTTTATCATATACCTACAGTTAAAAGTATAACATAAGAATAAACGAGTTGAAACGAAATATGTTTATTCATTTCATATATCTTACCATCATTCTGAAAACATTTTATCATATGTTTTCTTTTGCCTTTCTCCTCTGGTTTTTGTTCCTCTAAAAAAAATCCACAAGCAATGGAGGATAGTCATTGTTTATACATTTAATTGCAAAATCGGGTATATTGTATCAACCTATTTGACAATAAATTCCTATACTTTGATAGCATTATTGGTAAAATACATTTTTCAACACCTATAGGTTTCCATATTCAAATGAGCAATGTTCTAGAGCACAATGAAATGAGGGAAAAGAACATATTTTAAGTAAAAATACTTTAACTGCAAAACAAGGAGGTCTTACATAAAAGAAAGCTTGTGTAATGACTAACTCGTTTTGCTATAAAGTACTATACTTTGATATCAATTTTGGTAAAACACATTTTTCAACACCTATAGGTTTTCATATTCAAATGAGCAATGTTCTAGAGCACAATGAAATGAGAACAAAGAATATTTTTAAGTAAAAATACATTTGCTGCAAAACGGGGAGGTCTGATTTAAAAGAAAACTTTTGTAATGACTAACCCGTTTTGCAATAAAGCATTATACTTTGATATTAATATTGGTAAAATACATTTTCCACACCTATAGGTTTCCATATTCAAATAAGCAATGACCTATGGCACAATGAAATAAGAAAAATAGAACCTATTGTAAGTTAAAATATTTTTATTGCAATACGGGGAGGTCTAACATAAAAACAAACTTTTGTAATGAATCACCCGTTTTGCAATAAAGTATAATACTTTGATATTAATATTTGTAAAGTACATTTTCAACCCCTATAGGTTTCCATATTCAAATGAGCAATGTTCTAGAGCACAATGAAATGAGAATATGCTGATTGTTGTTGGAGCAGATTTGGTGTTGGTTACGGTATAAGACCCTTAGGTTTTCAGTTATGGGTAGATTTTACTTAGAAACACTTTAAGACTTTAGGGATGCACGTTTAATATATCGGACTCTATTCGTACAGGCAAAAATAATCAGAATGAGTAAAAGACAGAACATATTTCGGAAAAGGTTGGAATAAAATATCGTAAGAACTCGTACAACTATCAATCGTGAAAAGCATTATAACTCGAAAGAGAATATCGTAAATGTAATAGGGGTATGAATAATAATACAGCAAAGAAAAACTATTTTATCGCGAAACGGGGAGATCTGACCAATGAACAACTCATTTTTAAATCATCTTGTTTATTCTTATTTTTTATGTTTAAAAACAATATCTGTTCTTTTAAGATTAAAGTGGTAACCATTTGAAACCATTGTGTGCATAAATGATAATAAAACAGAGATTAAATATTTTATTGTGAAACGGGGATATCTGTGCAAAAGACGAAGCTTTGCCATCAATTGGCGTACGTCGTCGTCGTCTGTAAACAATTTTCAAAAATCTCTATCCTCTGAAACCACTGAACAGAATTTAATGAACCTTGGTATGGTTGATCCTTAATGTGTCCTACACCAAACTTGAATTTCGATTTTTGATCCGTCAAAAACCTGGCCACCGTTGCTTAAAATAAACCAGGGCGGTCAGGCCACTCTTTTTTTTTGGCTTGTAAAGTATAAGAGATAGATAAAATAAGATGCCACGCTACTGCTTCAGCATCAAAAGTTCTACATAAATATTCAATGAGTCGAAGTTGTCAGATGACCCCTTAAAGGGGTAACGGCCTCTTAAAGGTAAAAAAATACTTTTTCATGTTTTTGACCTATAGAAAGAAAACTATTGCAGATACAGAAAAGCTGTTGCTTGCTTAAATGTTCAGCTCATGCAGGTCTACAAATGTCTCAATTGGGTAGAGGTTGTCAGGTGGCCCCTGAAAGGGGTTATGGCCCCTCAAGGTGAAAAATAGCATTTTTTCAAACTTTTTATCAAAAATCTTTTCTGAAAGTAGTAAACAAAATTTAATGAAACTCGGTATGGTTGATTCTTAGGATGCCCTGCACCAAACTTTGTGTTTCGAATTCTGATCCGTAAAATAACATACTGATCCGTAAAATAACATAATAGCTGTTACTAAAAATAGACCTGGGAGTCAGACCAGTGTTTTTGGCTTGTACATCAAAAAGTATAAGAGATAGACGAAATCCTATGCCATGCTACTGCTTCATCATCAAAACCTCTACAAAAATCTCCATTGGGTCTACATTTATAGACGACCCCTTACAGGATTTACCTTTGAAGGTCAAAAATAACATTTTTGCATGTTTTTTGCCTATAGAATGAAAACTATTGCATACAGAGAATAGCTGTTACTTGCTTAATTGTTCAGCTCATTTAGCTTTACAAATGTATTCATAGGGTCATGCTTGTCTTAGAGCCCGTTAAAGGTAAGAAATTGTGTGTCTGGCTTATTAGAATGACAAATATTGAGCTAAAGTTGGGTGGTTTTTGTCAGATTATGTTTTATTCCATGGGTGATAGCTAATTTAGACCAGGTGAGCGATTCAGGCTCCTGGGAGCCTCTTCTTTATGTTTAAAACAGTATTTGTTATTTCAAGCTTAAGTGGTAACAATTTAAAACCATATGTGCATAAATAATAATAAAATAAAGAAAAAAATATTTTATTGCAAAACGGGGAGGTCTGGAAAAAAAGGAACATATTGTTATCAACCCGTTTTGCAATAAAGTAGTTAAATCATATTAATTTATATCTAAAAACAATATTTTTTTAACTTCATTGTTGACCATTTGGAACCATTGTGTACCACAACCATGATAAACAAAGAAATTGTGAGCGATTCAGGCTCCTGGGAGCCTCTTGTTTATGTTTAAAAAATTATATTTGTTACTTTAAGCTTAAGTGGTTACCATTGAAACCATTATGTGCATGAATGATAATAAAAAAAAGAAAACATATTTTAATGCAAAACGAGGAGGTCTGGAAAAAAAAGGAACATATTGTTATCAACCCGTTTTGCAATAAAGTAGTTAAATCATATTAATTTATATCTAAAAACAATGTTTTTTATCTTAACTTTCATTGGTGACCATTTAGAACCATTGTGTACTAAAAACATGATAAACAAATAAAATATGAGCGGTTCAGGCTCCTAGCAACCTCTTGTTTATGTTTAAAAACAATATTTGTTATTTTAAGCTTAAGTGGTGACCATTTGCAACCATTATGTCCATAAATGATAAAAAATCAAAGAAAAAATATTTTATTGCAAAACGGGGAGGTCTGTGCAAAAAACGGAACATATTGTTATCAACCCGTTTTGCAATAAAGTAGTTAAATCATTTTAATTTATATCTAAAAACAATATTTGTTTATCTTAACTTTCATTGGTGACCATTTAGAACCATTGTGTACTAAAAACATGATAAACAAATAAAATATGAGCGGTTCAGGCTCCTAGGAACCTCTTGTTTATGTTTAAAAACAATATTTGTTATTTTAAGCTTAAGTGGTGACCATTTGCAACCATTATGTCCATCAATGATAAAAAATCAAAGAAAAAATATTTTATTGCAAAACGGGGAGGTCTGTGCAAAAAAACGGAACATATTGTTATCAACCCGTTTTGCAATAAAGTAGTTAAATCATATTAATTTATATCTAAAAACAATATTTTTTTATCTTAAACTTCATCAATGATCATTTGGAACCATTGTGTACCTAAAACATGATAAAACAAAGAAAAAAATATTTTATTGCAAAACGGGGAGTTTATTGCAAAACGGGTTGTTACAAAGCATTCGTGTTGCAAAATGACACATGTACGCATACACAAAAAAAAAAAACAAAACAAAAAAACCCAACCCCTTCCAGCCCAAAAAGCCATACGAGCATAGACTATTCAAGTAATCTTTATATTTGTGATGTCTACAAATTGTACAACTTGAAACTGAGATTAATAACATTCTTATTGAATTAATGAACAAATGCTTATATTTGTTTTTTAATGGAATTAAAAATGGGTATAAATATTTGATATATTTTGGTGACTGAAAAATATGAAATCCATCCTTCTAGTATTTCAAATATCTTTAAACTAATTCAAAAAACGGCACTCCATATATTTGCATTGATCTCACTTTGATATATATGGAAGTGAAAAGCAAGTCAACTGTGCTGGTATTTAATTTCGAAGATTCAAAATTGTTAAAAAGTGTCTTTCCTTGTATTACACATGGTCAAAACCCTCGGTGCTGGATTTGGCGCCCCTGTTCGAACGTTTTGGGTTATAGTATTTTTCCTTTAATATTTTCCACTTTCGACCTTCCAATGTCGGATACTGATGAGAGATAACTTCTTTAAATATTCCTATCTGTATAAACAAATTACCCGTTTTTTATAAAACATTTATTTCAAACTCTTGCTTAATTTAAACAAAGCCACTATGATTGGTATCCGTATAAGTTCTAAATTTGGAATAGACATTTGTTTTATGATTCAAACGTCAAGAAAACACACACTTTTTATATGAATATCACGCTTCTCTTTCAAAACAACAAGAAATGTTAAGCTTCAATTAACTTTTACTTTTCATATAATACACTTTATTGATGAAATTACACCCGTAAGGGTCAAATCAACATACACTGATATTGAATACAAAACAATACAACATATCATACAATAGCATAACATAAAACATAATAAGACAGCAAATCAAAAACAAACAAACAAACACACACACACACACATGTTATGAACCTGCCTGACAAGGATCTGAAGCCCTGAGTTCTATAGACTGTTTAATAAAGCCTCCAATATGACGAACAAGTTCGGGGTTGGGGTTTAAAATGATCAGCAGTTTATTTAATGTATCGAGACATTCAAATGTAGACAGTTTATCATTTAGAACTTTTAAAAAATCTGAGCGAATGGCTGAATTTATTTCACCATGTTCACATTCAAAAAAGAAATGTTGCTCATCATCCAAACTTTTACACTTTTTGCAGAGTCTTTGCTCTCGAGGTATTTTCATATATCTGCCAACTTCTATACCTAAAGAATGATCACTAAGTCGAAATTTGGAAATCAATCTTCTATAATTAAAATTATTATGTTTTAAGTAATTATCGGAATTAAAACTGTGTTTAATCTTTCCGTAAAGATAAAGTTTCGATGAAGTATCTAGTTTGAATATTTTATCTAGGAAGTATCTTCTACTAGCTTCTTTGCATGACTTTTAAATGTAAGTGTAGTAGAATTAAGGTCTTCAACATAATATACTCACTCAAAAAAGTTACGCAACAATACAAAATTTCCCTATATATTTTAAATAAACCTACCTAATTTTATTTTAATATTGTAAAGCAATTTCTTAACCGATTTTAATGAAATAAAAACCAAGAGAACAAGAAATGATTGAAATTTATTTTTATGATTTTAAAAAAATCGTTACTTCACCGGTTTTTAAGATATCAGTAGTAGAAATCAGCTGTTAATTTTATGCGTCAACAACCCGTTTAAATCAACCATCATTTTCCGTGGAAAAACATTGGTTATGTTCTACTCGCGTTCTTTCAAAAACCGTAACAGCTAGGAATTTGCTCAAATCATAAAAAATAAATTTCACTTGTTTGCCTTTTTCTTGGTTTTTATTTGATAAAAAATGATTGAAAAACGGCTTGGCAATATCAATCTATAATAAGGTAGGTTTACTTAATACATATAGGGAAAATTTTCCACTGTTGCTAACTTTTTTGAGAGAGTATACATACGATCAATTGATTTTTAAACATGCATAGAAATTGAATTATAGGTTTTAATTTCGTAAATTATGACAAGTGCTGATATAATAACATTTTGCTCTTCAACATTTCAAATAATAATAAAATAATAAGACTAAAGAATGGCAGAGCATGCACAACGACAAAGAAACCAGTGATATTACCACAGTAATTCCCTTTCGCATGCTTTGATGGTCTGATGGTAAGATGACAAAAAGTCAAAAGAAACATAAATACCCCCATTCATACACACAAAGAAAGCACCACTTTCATTTTTTTTACACACACAAAAAAAAATGATGATAAAAATACGTTAAATTTTGGTGGCGAAAGTTCAAATCGTACTTGCAAATATCTTAAAGAATATTTTGCAAATAAAATTGTTTTATTGGTGTGTTTGTTTTGTTGTTTAGTGTTACTTTGCAAAACTTATTTTTAAACTAGATTTCTAGCAATTTTAAGATTGCAATTGAACCTGGTTCAATTTATTTCAATTTTTCCCAAACCGTCAGTCATTCAACGCTTATGTTTTTTATATAACTTTGCAGTATTCGAATAATAAAGGCTAAGTATGCTTTTTATGCATATTTTGAGCAGCATTTAAATGAAAACATTCATCAAAAAGATATATAAACAAAAATATCGAAAGAAGGTTCTCAAAACGGTAAAGAAAATTCAGCACCCTGTGCTTTACAAAGACTGTGACCCGATGTTTTCACAATTTTAAATTTTCGTAAAATTTAAAAAAAAACCATTTACTAAATAAAATATGTGGCAGAACAGTCTCACGAAATGTCATGTGAATAACCTAGGAGATTTCTGTGCATTGACAGTACGAGCTGTGTTTCATCAACGCACTTCCTTTGAATTTTTGCTATAAGTGATCGGAAAAGTACTTGCATTAAAAACTATGTGTAGTGACCGCCCCACTGTATAAATAATTCAACAAAGTTACATTCACCAACAGAAAAGCGCGTCTATCGACGTAGGCACAAAATTGAACGCTACTTTGTTTTTTTTAATTATAATTTCAAAGGCGAAGGAAGATATTGACCATCTCTTCTTCAAAGACGAGACAATAGACTTCCGCAACCTGATGGACCTATTTTTACATTCGAATCACCATTTATAGGAACGTTATATTAATCATTTTCTTTTTTGTTTTCAATTGTGCACATTTTTATAATCGAATTTATTGAAATTACCCTATAGATCCCTCAATTACTACCTTTAACTAAACAATCCTTTCACTAACAAATTCTCGATTTGGTGACTTTCTCCATCTCATATATCCCCAGGAGCTTGAGATAAAGGACACAACGGATTCTAGGAAGTCTGCTTCATATTTAGATCTACATCTCGAAATTGACTCTCAAGGAAGACTTTCAACAAGGCTCTATGACAAACGTGATGACTTTAACTTTCCAATCGTCAACTTTCCTTTATTGTGTAGCAACATTTCGTCCGCTCCAGCTTATGGAGTTTACGTATCTCAATTGATTCGTTTCTCCAGAGCGTGCAGGACTTACATCGATTTCCTTAGCAGAGCGACACGTCTGACGCAAAAAATGCTCGCACATGGTTATGTTGCTCCTCGGTTGCTGTCTTTCTCAAGAAATTTTTGCGTCAGACGTGAGGCTCTGCTAAGGAAATCGATGTAAGTCCCGATGTAAAACATGCACAAAGACTATAAGAAGCAAAGGTGTACCAAAGGGGTAATCAGTATCATAAAACCGTAAAGACAAAGACAAAACCGGCAGACAAAAAATCATCACAACAACACAAACCACATAACAACATAAAACACACACACACATAACAACAAAACCGCATTCAGCAACACGAACTCAAGTCGAAATGAGAGTGAACTCAGATGCTCCGGAAGAGTAAGAAGTTCCTGCTTGCTATGGCACACCCGTCACGTTGCCAAAGATTAAGTGTTGGTCAAAACCGGAAAGGATGACATTACAAAACTCTATGTCAAACCAACATCTGTGGTCATCTGAGAGATAGAAATCCCGTATTTGTATACAAACACATGATGTCGTCCGTAGAATTTTTTGAGTGATGACAACAACCTGGGAGCAACGTACGCCTGTGTTAACAATTTGCTTGTCAGCCGTGTAGCTCTATCAAGGAAGTCGTTGTACTCCCCCATGCTCTGGAACAACGAATCAAGTGTGATTCGTTAACTCCATATGCTGGAGCGGACGGAATGTTGATACACAGAAAGGGAAAGTTAACTATTGGACAGTTGAAGTCATCAGGTTTGTCATAGAGCTTTGTAGAAAGCCTTCCTTGTGTGTCAATTTCGAGAAATAGATCCAAATATGAAGCGGACCTCCTAGAATCTGTAGTGTCCTTTATCTCAAGTTCCTTCAGATATATGAGATGTTAATAGTCACCAAATCGAGGATTGTTTAGTGAAAGGACATCATCAATACGTTTTATTATCCCAAATCCCTATTAGCATGCTTTGGAACCCGATGTTGTGATTGCAGAAAATTGAATGAAACTTAATTAGGAATTCAGTAAAACTCACAATTTACAGTAAATAATATATTTGATATACGCAACAATCCCCATAGACACAAAACAGGCACCACTTCTTTTATATAATTTATATATATATATATATTTTACGCATTTTATAAATAAACAAATCCCGTAAAATGAAAAAATATATATGAAACAATTTTTTATTGAATATATAAGATAAATAATTCCCATTTTGGGTTGTTTGGTTTTCATATTTATCAATAAACATCATCATTCCATACATATGTTTTCGTGTCATGTTACATACAAAGTCAAACTCGGACGTTTTACGGTGTTTATGTTTCACAACTTATCCGATATGCCAGAGCTTGCACACATTTCACTGATTTTTTGATCAGACACCGATTTCTTCGTGACCGACTTTTGGAGCAGGGCTATAAGAAAATACGTCTCATACGATACCTAAAAAATCTATCTTCGTTATCAGCCACTAGTAGAAAAGTTCAAAATTGAGTTAAAAGATATGGTTGTTAATTGTTTTAATAAGTGTTTGACTGGTCTGCTGTACTGAGATGATCACCTCAATATCCCTATTGTGTCTCACAACTTTGTTGTGTTCTATGGTCATTACCGGATCTTAAGATCGCAATGGAAGAGGGAGGTTTAGCGCCATAAAATCTGGTTTAACCCACCATTTCGTTTGAAATGCCTGTACCAAGTCAGGACCATTGCGATCCACCAATTCTCCGGTATGACTGATTCGTTTTTGTCATTTCCTCTGGACTATGAGATTGATCATTCAAGTTCGGTAGTTTTGTTATTACCTTTATTCAGACATGTAACATACAGGTATTTAATTTCGAATTCCAATAAAACTAAATTTACAAATTATTTAAGTTATCAAATTTTAGAAACAATAAAACGGTGATTTGGCTACCTATATTTTGTCATCTTTTAAGTCCTTAATTTTACCCATGAGATTGATATTGGGAAAGCATAAACATTGGTTCCAAGATTCAAATGTAAAGAAAACACCAACATTGATATCTTTATATTTGAACATCACGCTACTCTTTCTAAAACATAGAAGATAACTTAACCTTAAATTTACTTTTATTGTACATTTAATACATACATTCATTGGATTTAAAACACGTCGAGAAATTGAATTAGAAGTTTTAATTTCGTAAATTTAATGAACATAGCTGATATAATTGAATTTGTTCTTCAGCATTTCAAATACTAAGACTATAAAACGACAAAATGTGCTCAACAAAAATAATTCTAAATCTAAAATTACCACAACTGTTTACATATCTCTTTTAAAATACTTTGATGGTTTTATAGTGTTATTTCAAAAAATCGAAGAGAGTGATTGTTTAACACAAAAAGGAAACAGTTACAAACACAAAACCAGCATCACTTCATAAATCTAAGGCTTCTTTTGTAGATTTTGCCCAGATAAATCTATTGTATGAAGCAGCAGAGAGAGGACTTGCTGTAAAAGGGGAAATTTTCGCGAGGGGTTTATTTTCGATAATTTCACGATCATAACAAATTAGCGAAAATGTCCCCTCGCGTAAATTACATTTAGAGGGATCCAATATTCCATGATTTAATAAAACGCGAAATTTAAACCACGCAAAATTATCCCCTTTGACAGTATTTCAATAGACCAAAAGAATAAAGACAAAATCAGTAAACAAGGACAAGAACACCATGAAGAAACATACAAAACAGCGGTCCATAACGTTACCTACAAGGTTATACTCTTAACATTAAAAATCTAATCAACATGAAGAAATTTGGAATATGCTTAATCAAGGTGGGACGTTACGTTTAAAACGACGTTATCGATAAAATCTACATGTGGACTGAAAAATCTGTCTAAACGTTATGAAACACTTTGTCAGATTTAATAAAGATTCTTTTGCTATTTTCACGTTTAAGCAATGTTAACGAAAGATGCAGAGGTACCAATAAGGTATCCGAATATCAAAAGTCCAAAAGGGCAGAGACAAGACCAGTAAACACCAACAGGAACGGGACAAAAACAGACAACATGTAAAACATGGAAACACAAAATAACTGAATATCAATCAACAACGCGAACTCCAGTCGAAACAGGTGCTCCGGAAGAGTAAGCAGTTCCTGCTTGCTATAGCACACCCGTCGCGTTGCCAATAGTCCATTCAGCGTGTCAAATCCGGTAAAGGAAGACAAAACAACACCTTATGACAAACCAACATCTTCACTCATCTAAGAGATCGAAATCCCATATTTGTCTATAAGTGCATGATGTCTTCCGTAAAATTTCTTGAGTGAAGACAGCAACCGAGGAGCAACATAACCCTGTGTGAGCAATTTTTGCGTCAGACGTGTCGCTCTGCTAAGGAAATCGATGTAAGTCCCGCACGCTCTGGAGTAACAAATCAATTGAGATACGTAAACTCCATAAGCTGGAGCGGACGGAATGTTGCTACACAAGAAGGGAAAGTTAACGATTGGAAAGTTGAAGTCATCACGTTTGTCATATAGCCTTGTTGAAAGTCTTCCTTGTGAGTCAATTTCTAGATGTAGATCTAAATATGAAGCAGACTTCCTAGAATCCGTTGTGTCCTTTATTTCAAGCTCCTAGGGATATATGAGATGGAGAAAGTCACCAAATCGAGAATTGTTTAGTGATAGAACATCATCAATATAACGGAACGTGAGGTTGAAAGAGAGAGCTAGTCTACGGTCTTTTTTGTCTAGAAGAGATTGTAAGAAGTCTGCTTTATATGAATGAGGAAACAAATCAGCAAGCAAAGGTGCATAACCTTGTCTTTAACCTTGTCTTAAAAATGCTGTCCGTGACATATAGTGCATTTACATCAATGCACGGCAAATTTTCAAAGGAATAAAATTTTAGATTTTGGTCATGATTTAAATATAGTAAGTTTATTTTTGTATAGAAAAAGTAAATTTTATTGGTTTTGAAGTCTAAGTTTTGCTAATATCAACTTTTCCGTCCACTTCAGCTTATGGGGAAGAATAGGTGTACCAAAGGGGTAATCAGTATCATAAAACCGTAAAGACGAAGACAAAACCGGTAAACAAAAAAAATCATTATAACAAAACAAACCAAATAACAACATAAAACACACACACATAACAAAAAATCCGCATTCAGCAACGTGAACTCAAGTCGAAACAAGAGTGAACTCAGTTGCTCCGGAAGAGTAAGCAGTTCCTGCTTGCTATAGCACACCCGTCGCGTTGCCAATAGTCCATTTAGCGTGTCGAATCCGGTAAAGGAAGACAAAACAACACCCTATGACAAACCAACATCTTCACTCATCTGAGAGATCGAAATCCCATATTTGTCTATAAGTGCATGATGTCTTCCGTAAAATTTCTTGAGTGAAGACAGCAACCGAGGAGCAACATAACCCTGTGTGAGCAATTTTTGCGTCAGACGTGTCGCTCTGCTAAGGAAATCGATGTAAGTCCCGCACGCTCTGGAGTAACGAATCAATTGAGATACGTAAACTCCATAAGCTGGAGCGGACGGAATGTTGCTACACAAGAAGGGAAAATTGACGATTGGAAAGTTGAAGTCATCACGTTTGTCATAGAGCCTTGTTGAAAGTCTTCCTTGTGAGTCAATGTCTAGATGTAAATCTAAATATGAAGCAGACTTCCTAGAATCCGTTGTGTCCTTTATCTCAAGCTCCTGGGGATATATGAGATGGAGAAAGTCACCAAATCGAGAATTGTTAAGTGAAAGAACATCATCAATATAACGGAACGTGAGGTTGAAAGAGAGAGCTAGTCTACGGTCTTTTTTGTCTAGAAGAGATTGTAAGAAGTCTGCTTCATATGAATGAAGAAACAAATCAGCAAGCAAAGGTGCACAACCTTGTCTTAAACCTTGTTTTAAAAATGCTGTCCGTGACATATAGTTCATTTACATCAATGCACGGCAAATTTTCAAAGGAATAAAATTTTAGATTTTGGTCATGATTTAAATATTGTAAGTTTATTTTTGTATAGAAGAAGTAAATTTTATTGGTTTTGAAGTATAAGTTTTTCTAATATCAACTTTCCCTTCTTGTGTAGCGACATTCCGTCCACTTCAGCTTATGGGGAAAATAGGTGTACCAAAGGGGTAATCAGTATCATAAAACTGTAAAGACGAAGACAAAACTGGTAAACAAAAAAATCATCATAACAAAACAAACCAAATAACAACATAAAACAACATAAAACACACACACACACACCCTCACACACACACATAACAAAAAATCTGCATTCAGCAACGTGAACTCAAGTCGAAACGAGAGTGAACTCAGGTGCTCCGGAAGAGTAAGCAGTTCCTGCTTGCTATAGCACACCCGTCACGTCGCCAAAGATCGATTTAGCGTTGGTCAAATCCGGAAAGGATGACATTAGAAAACTCTATGTCAAACCAACATCTTTGCTTATCTGAGTACGAAACGACCCGGATTCTTACATTTATATATTTAACAACGCCCAACAAGTAGTGGAAAATAAAACTTTCAGTCGTGATTTTGATGCCCGATCTCTATCTCTGACATGCTAATCAAAAATTGCTTTCTTTTTACGAACGATGTAGCAAAGTTACCATAATCAATAACCCAAGTTACGAAAATCCTTCTTTGAAAAATATTCGAGTTACGACGATCTTGCCACATTTTTCTGGTGTGGATTTCTCCCAAAAGGAAGAATATTGATTCAAATCATATTCACAGTATATCGCTAGCCAAAAGACCTTAACGTTAGCTAAGTATGGCCGTATATCGCTAGTATTTAATGAATAGAAAGGTAATGTTTATTTTACGGTGGTTTCCCGTCGCCCTATCGGGATCGTCGTAATTGCAGTTACGATAATCCGCTTGTCGACAGTGGTAATGTCTTAGTTACTGTCAAATACAAATCATTTATGTATTTTGTAGATGAGGAGCAATTTTGAAGTATGAAATATTATCAAATACAGTGGATTCCTCTTATTAGCATAACTAATTTGTCGGAGAAATTTCTGCAATTATTCGAATGATCCCATAAAGTGAAATGTCAATTTCAAACAGAAAATACAAAGAATTTATATAATTTTGTCTAATTATCAAATGTGTTGAGTAATTAGAACAGTCAGGTGACACTTTTATTGTATCCTAATGCTTGTAAAAACAATTGTGACATAAATGAAGGTTGTAAAAACATGTTTTTATAACTTTTATCAAACACACTTCACAGACCTCGTTTAGGAAACATAAGATTTTGACAGGTATCAAGGTGATTTTTGAAAATTTTAAGTCAATTAACAGGAATTTTGCATTTTTTCTCAGATTTTCAATGCAATTAAATTAAATTTTTTAGCATTGAAAGTATAGGAAAGGGTTTGGTGCTTTAAAATCTTAGTCAATTAAGACGAATATTCTAATAAGAGTTAGTCGATAAAGTGGAATCCACTGTACTAGTAGGATTTTTTCATGAATAAATATTTATTACACAGTATTGCCTACTTTTAGAATTATATAAGGGTATTGCCTAGCCCAGGAAAACCTGACTGTTCTGAATTTTTGTTTTATTAATGTTGTTTCTTGAGAGATGGATCTGTAATTGCAGAAGTTAACTGATTTAACATTTTGCATATTTCTTACTGATTATAGGCTCCTGCTCAGACTGAGTATGATGCCTTTAACCGGAAGACGTATATGTATAAACTAGTAAAAAATCAGCACCTAATAGCACGGAATGCAAAATTAATTTCCTATTTTGTAATTTTCATAAAAAAAATAATATACACAGTTATTGTATCAATAATTATTTTAAGTATTCCCAGCTATGAGATGTTTTAAATGTAAAGAAAATTTTAAGAAATAGGACGTAAGGCATATTTTGATTATTGATGCCATTATTATTTCATTCTATCACAGAACATAACAGAATGACAAAAGCGCGGAAACCTGTCGACCCCCCCCCCAAAAAAAGCGGTTCATGTCAACCAACAAATGACTTGAATATTTCAGCAGATATATTTCATTCCCTAAGTCATTACATTTACCTTGTCTGCCTCATAAAACAAAATTGTTTTTGGTATTTTCTCTCTAGCCTTTGCATTAGAAAATGAAAGTAGATTATAAGTAGATTATTAACGAAATTATCCCAAAACCAGTCGAATGTTAGATTTCCTTTACCTTTATGATTAAAAACAACTGTTAATCTCCTCAGGGTCACAGGTAAAAAGAAACAGATAGCCTGTTAGTCCTGATAGTGAAAATTGGTATTTTTGTAAAAAGGAAGTATGCAGCTGGATGTTTTAATACAATTCTAAAAATAAAGACACATGATGTAAATGGAATGTTAAATCTCATTTTACATGACGTTAATCTTACATTATTCGATGTAAATTAAGATTCCTTTGTTGACGTTATAAGGTATAAACGGGGAAAGTTTAGTAATCAAATTGATCGGCTTTTACTAAAACACGGAACGGTTTCCAAGACGTCCTTTTGTTCCATATTCCGTATTCCATGTTCCGTATTCCTTGATCCGTATTCCTTGATCCGTATTCCGTATTTCGTGAACCAATTTTTTATTGAATCTTTAGATTAATAATTCCCATTTTGGTTGTTTGGTATAAACATCGCCACTCCATACATATGTTTTCGTTTCATGCTACATATGATAAACATGTGACATGCAGGTATTTAATTTTGATTTCAAATAAAACAAATTTTACAAATTATTTAAGTTATCAAATTTTAGAAACAATAAAACGGTGATTTAGCTAGCTATATTTTGTCATCTTTAAAGTTCTTAATTTTACCCATAAGATTGATATTGGGAAAGCGCATGCATTGGTTTCATAATTCAAATGTAAAGAAAACACCAACATTGATATCTTTATATTTGAACATCACGCTACTCTTTCTAAAACATAAAAGATAAGTTAAACTTTAATTTACTTTTATTTTACATTTAATACATACATTCATTGAAATTTAAACACGTCGAGAAATTGAATTAGAAGTTTTAATATCGTAAATTTAATGAAAAGAGCTGACATAATTGAATTTGTTCTTCAGCATTTCAAATACTAAGACTATAAAACGACAAAAATGTGCTCAACAAAAATAATTCTAAATCTTAAATATACCACAACTGTTTACATATCTCTTTTAAGATACTTTGATGGTTTTATAGTGCTATTTCAAAAAATCGAAGAGAGTGACTGTTTATCACAAAAAAGAAACAGCTACAAACACAAAAACCAGCATCACTTCATAAATCAAATACTTCTTTTGTAGATTTTGCCCAGATAAATCTATTGTATGAAGCAGTAGAGAAAGGTACTTCTTAAATCTCAGGCTTCTTTTTGTAGATTTTGCCCAGATAAATCTATTATATGAAGCATCAGAGAGAGAGGTATTATGTCAATAGACCAAAATAATAAAGACAAAATCAGTAAACAAGGACAAGAATTACACGAAAAAACAGACAAAACAGTGGTCCATAACACAAACCACCACAGGGTTATACTCTTAATATTAAAAAAAATATTCAACATGAAGAAATTTGAAATATGCTTTATCAAGTCAGGACGTTACTTTAAAAACGACGTTACCGATAAAATTTACATGTGGACTGAAAAATCCGTCTGAACGTTATGAAAAACATAGTCAGTTTTAGTTAGATTCTATTGTTTACTAATCCTTATCTTAAAATGCTGTCCGTGATATATAGTTCATTTACATCAACGCACGGCAATTTTTTCAAGGAATAAAATTTTAGATTTTGGTCATGATTTAAATATTGTAAGTTTATTTTTTTAATGGTTTTCAAGTATAAGTCTTTGCTAATATCAACACTTCCTTCTTGTGTAGCAACATTCCGTCCACTCCAAGTTATGGAGTTTATGTATCACAATTGATTTGTTACTCCATAGCCTGCAGGAATTTCATCGATTTCCTTGCCAAAGCGTCACGTTTGGCAAAAAAAGCTTATGTTGCTCCACGGTTGCTGTCGTCACTCAAGAAATTTTACGGTAGATAACATGCACTCATAGACAAATATGGGATTTCCATCCATGGCATTTGGTATTTTCCTACCTTAAGGCTTTGGGTGAAATTAAATAAGATCATTTAACAGCAATGTTCTGTATTTTATAAATGAAAGACATGTTACATAATCATGGTAAGGGGACGACCATTTGATTCTGAGGGGGGGGGGGGGGGGCTGGCAGTTTCGGTCGAGATAGATTATTTATGTTCAAAATTTTGCGGGCCTGAATATTTATTTTTCGCCGCCACGCGGCAAGAATATTTAATTTTTGCATACAATAGCTTAATTGAGCAAGGATCCTGGGACAGATTATTTATTTTCTTGCAAACAGAGGCCAGATTATTTATTTCCAACTTTTTCCAGGCCAGAATATTTATTTACAAAAACTGCCAGCCCCCCTCATAATCAAATGGTCGTCCACTAAGCTTCCAAACAAGTCAAACATAAATGCACTAATAATTTATTTCTTAAAAAGAAGAACTTTTAAATGTGCGATTATCAATGTAATGGTGTTCAGAATTAAAACAGGTTTTATTTAGAAATGTTCGTCCTTAATCAGTAATTATGTATTAAAACAGTCATTAAACTCTTTAAGAATGAATATGTTGAATATATATTTATGTAAAAAATAAATGTGAAAATTTTAAAACATTATTTTTAAAGCAAATAAGTTAAAACCCTGTCATTTGAACTGTTCTATGAATTAAGTGTCTATGTTTAGAATGAATTCCAAGCATTACACAGGTGCTCTTTTGCCCTGATAAATTCATAAAGAGGTTTGAAGTATTGTTACTCTACAGGATATTCCCTAAACTCTGTGCAAAAGTGTAAAACTGAACTCCGTTAAATTTCCCCAGTTCTGTCCAGGAACGATGGCCCTGACTAAAGACTGCTACAAAAGGAACTTCCATTTTGCCTTCGGTTATCGATGCAGTCAAGGTGATCCTAATATAAAAGAAAAGAAGATTGCCCCTTTTGTTTACTAAACTGTTTTTCATCATTACAGCCGTCAATTGTATCAGTTTCATATGATGTTACATCACAAATTAATATTATGTTTAAAGTGTTGTGGTGGAGTTAAAATCAATATACTTGATTTTTTTTAAAATCAGTCTGTAGATGATTCGAAAATAACATCCAGTAAAAAGTATTCTATGATATTCTTTCTATTAATCTCTTTAGGTCTCGTTTCAGCTGACCCGACCAAAGGGCGCTTGAGCTTGTGTCATCACTATTCATTCGTCAACATTCGTAAACAATCTAAAAATCTTTCATCTGAAACCTCTGTACTAAATTTGCTAAAACTTCACAGGAATGATAAATAACATCTTAGCAACAAACGATTATCATTTTGAAGGAATTCGATATAAATTTAAAATACCCATTGTAACTGTTACAAAGCAGTGCTCATAATGGGGTATCCGAATTTCAAAAGTCCAAAAGGGCAGAGACAGAACCAGTAAACAACAACAATCCGTATAAAAACAGACAACATAAAACACAGAAATATAAAAACAACTCAATAGCAATCAACAATGCGAATTCAAGGTTTAACGAGAATGATCTCAGATGAAGTTGAGAACATGGAGTTAAATCACTTAAAATGGCTTATAACTTAGCCTATTGCTCTATATAACTATAACAGATTAGAGAAATCGAAAAAAAAATACACTTTTTTGTACTGTACAATGAAATGTGTTGCAGATAAAGAAAAAATGCTGATTGCATGAATCATGAACCAATTCAGTTCTATAAAGGGCATCGTTAGGTAGAAATTTTCGATGACCTCTTATAGGGGAAATAGTTATAGAAGAGACCCAGATTGTTCAAGGACCAGGTGATCAATTCAGGTTCCTGCCAGCCTCTTGACTTTTTAATTGTCTTTTTTGAAAATGATCTTTTCTTAATGCTTAACTTCAATCAATTTGATTTTTACTGTTTTTATTTGTTATGGATGATCAGCAGGGTGAGGGCCGGGCCAAAAAAAAACAACCTAGTTTAAGCCACTACTAAACAAGGAAACTTTATGTGTGTACTCGTTGTCTTTGTGCTTTTTATCATTTGTAAAAAAGTTTTTTTTGACATTGAATGATTGATTCTGAATCATTTGCTGTTAAAGCTTTGTTGTTATTCTTAAGTCACATTGTTTGTCTTTGCCTTTTAGGCCTATACGAAATTTATGCATGTAGAACTGAGTGGGTTCATGATTCGTGCAACCAGCAGTTTTTCTCTATGGTTAGTTCTTGCTTTGATTAATGTCTGGCTGGTTGATGTACTGATATGATCACCTTAGAATCCCTATTGTGTTTTGTGTAACTACCGGACCCAAGTATCGCAATGGAAAGGGTAGGTTTGATGCGCCATAAAACCTGGTTTACCCCACCATTTCTTTTGAAATGCCAGAACGAAGTCAGGACCATTGCGATCTTCAAATTTTCCGGTATGTCTTCCTTGTTTTATCTTGTCTTATGGACATTTGTGATTGATTCTCAAAGTTCGGTAATTTTTTATTACCTTTATTCACTAGTACTAATCTCATATAAAACCTTGTTTGTATTGAAAGGTACCCCGGTATACCCATACACATACTGTGAGCGCGCTGGAACTATTGAAGGGATGTCCATTCTCCACTTGTGTGTATTAGTTTTTCCAGAACCTTTTGTTACCCCAATGTCTCAAAGTTCGGTAATTTTTTATTACCTTTATTCACTAGTACTAATCTCATATAAAACCTTGTTTGTATTGAAAGGTATACCCATACACATACTGTGAGCGCGCTGGAACTATTGAAGGGATGTCCATTCTCCACTTGTGTGTATTAGTTTTTCCAGAACCTTTTGTTACCCCAATGTCCAAAGACATTTCTGTGCTTAGTGATAAATCTGCCCCAATTTCAATGACTGGTAATTTCAGAGATGTTTCCATTGAAGCTATAGATACAATATGATTGCATTAAACATCAAGGTTACTAGTTCATCTAAAAGTGTTTAATATGTAATCCATAAGATTTCTTTTGTGCAGACTGTTACGGGACAGTCACATAACCCTGTGTTTACAGATATGTTTTGATTCAGACGTGATGTTTTATCAAGGAAATCACATAAGGTTTTTAATGAAATGTCAAATAAGATGTGGTATGCTAACAAAAAAAAATATGTGAGATTTTCGTCGAAAAGACACGAAAGAAAATATAACTGTTTATGTTGGTTGCTAGAATTGCAAAAACTATTTTTAACTTATTAAATTTGATACCATTTAATGTGGTTAAGAGTAAATTTAGTGCAGGAATAGTTAGAAATGTAAAGATACACCCCAAAAAAACCATTTAGATAAAAAATGAAAAATTGCACAAGCACTGACATATTAATAAAGTTGTGAAATGTAAACACTGTATGTAGGTAAAATTGTTATGTTACTTTCTAGGTTATAAAAATGTCGTGAAGTTTTGTACTGAGAAGACCAACCGGGTCAAATTCGAGAATAGCTTGAAATACAAATGACAACAAAGTTCCAGACAATAAATTTTGCTACGCCTGACGCGCGTTTCGTCTATTCAAGACTCATCAGAGGCGCTCTACCAAAAATATTGAAAATGCCAAACACTGTATGAATATGAAGAGCATAGAACAGTATCACCAAAAATACCAAACTGGGGAACCAAATTTTTACTAAGATATTCAACCTATGTCTGGGGTAGGAAGAACCTTAGGGTTTAGACAATTTTGAAATTTAGACGGATAATTTAAAGCTTTGATGTATTCTCCAACTCAAAAGTGTTGGTGCCGGAGCGGGCTAACCTCGGGGAATTGAAACTCCACCAGCAGTGCTAACCTTCACGTGTGTTCGAAATACAAATGACAACAAAGTTCCAGACAATAAATTTTGCTACGCCTGACGCGCGTTTCGTCTATTCAAGACTCATCAGAGGCGCTCTACCAAAAATATTGAAAATGCCAAACACTGTATGAATATGAAGAGCATAGAACAGTATAACCAAAAATACCAAACTGGGGAACCAAATTTTTACTAAGTTATTTCTTACCCATGTTTTGGTCTTACCAGATATTTTGGTTCCTTGATCCCAGGTAAATTGGTACGTGTCTGACATAGTAATGGTCTCCTCATTATTCAGAGTACACCTTTGATCCACTGATGAGTTATTGACTTGAGTCCAGGTAAACACTGCTCTTGGTGTGCTCTGTACAACAGCCTTATCCAACTTGAATTCTATTTTCTCCACAATAACAGGATCATTTTGAACCTACAGTTATAGGCAACATCTAAATTTGGACCGAATACCTAAGGCAGGCAGCTTTAATTAAAAGTGTGGGTGTTCTAATCACTCACATTTATTTAGAAACAGATTGACCCTGTCTTATTCCGGATATATGTCAACTTTAGAAAGAGTTACGTCGACTTTTCTGGTCGGCTTTAGCTTTAGTAAGAGTGAACTTTTGTCAGGTTAAAGCAAACAACGATTCACAGTGGACCAAATCTGAACTGATCACAGGTAATCTTAAACCTAAAAAATAATCGATTTTGCCTTGTGATTTAAGAGTAGGCAAATAAAATTATGAAATGAAAGGAAACATCACATTCAGTAGTAAAAGTCAAAACGTAAAAAGAGCCAAATATTTTGGACATAAATTCCTTTTTCGTGAGGTGTAAAATAATGTTACTACAATGTACACCCAAGGACGACAACCTGACCTTTACAAAGATCTGGACTGCAAGAAGCGGACCGAGAGTGTAAACAGCTGACATGACCTATTTGGAAAGTGTTGATATCAAACAAATGGCTCAATTTCATTTAGAATTTCAAATTGCACATTCAAAAAAAATGGAGCTTTTTAAATTTAACTATGAAAGTAGAATTTCTATCAATCACTAGGTGGGGTCATGAGCACTGGCATTGTAAACTGAAAAAGTTACTATAGTATCGGGTTTACTCAGTTACCTTTTGTAAATAGAACATGGTACTTCAGTATAGAGTTGACCATTACTACCGTATTATAACAATTAAACTATACCTTCAAGACTACTAAATGATAAATTAAAGAACATTTTTTGTCACTTTTTGTAAATTAAAACATAATGCATATATTATTTTTAAAATCCAGTCACATTAGTCGTAGGAAAACTCTACTCATGACGTCATGTGCTCCACCAACCTTGCTTTGGCCAGAGTAAAACGCATTAACGGGTTTGAGGTCATTGCCATTAATCTGAGAATAAATTGAAGTCGCCTTTTTTTTACTCGAGTTAACGCTAGGTCAACTCAAACAGCCCATTTTTATCCAGAAGAAAAGTAGAAAAATATCATAATTTTTATAAAGCATAATGATGAATATAGGACAAGTTCGTTTCAATTACGATAAATCTTTTCATATCGCAATTATTCATATTTGAAAAAATGAAAACATAAAACCCAACGAAGCCTGCGAAGCCTGCGAAGGGGATAAACAGATTAAATTACATGTTGTTTGGAATTGAATGCAATAGCGTCATATCTTTTAAAGCGTATCATAACAAATCATAAACATACGATTTGAATTGCTCTCATTGAACTTATCGCATCGTCTTTGAAATTCCCATCTGCTTCTTTGTATTTCCCACTTGGTAAGTACCACTGCTTTCCAGTAAAATTTTTAAACTGGTAACCAACCCATCTGAAATGAGTTTGATATCTTGATATAATGGTAGGTTTATATGAAATGTATTCAAGCTAGGGTAACAAATGTTATGTATTTGAAGAACACTATCGCTTGTTCAAAAAAGAATAAACGAAAATAATACAACTTTGATATACTGAATAATCTTACCGTTTCAAATGAAATTGTTTGTTTATATTTTATAATAATTCTACAAACTTGTGCTACGGATCATGTGTAATGTGCATTGAACTTACGCGCCGCTGTTAACATCTATAGAGGATACTTTATTATCAAATTTGTAGTCTGACAAGTCTTCTACATCGCTGTCAAATGTGAGTGATCTCCCTTTAAAATTATCGAATTGGTAAACTGTACACCTTGGGGCCTCTGAGAAATCCTAGAATATATAAAATAGATACGACATTGTTTTATGGATGAAGTCGCATTTTATCTAGAAGGTTAATGCTGTTTTATGCTGTGTCGTTTTTTAATCAGAACACAACAAACATACCAAACCAACAAAATAATCATTATGTTAATTATGGTACATCTTACTATTGTTGTAACATGTATTTTCATACAAGGTGGATCGCCTATCTCACGAAAGAAGAACATTTTAATATTCTGTTTGTATATTGACTCCCATGATCTGAATACATGTAGTGATTGCTGTGTAGTTTATATCTATCTACTTAGTCTTAAGTCCCTCCGTCTATCAATATTTTGTAAGAGTCAATGTGCGGTATTTTGTTTCTGTACATAAACTATAACAACGTATTGACAGGGTTGTTAGAGTCAATGTGCGATACGAAGACACAGTACTGCACATTGAGTGTATCAAAAAAATGATTGAGTAAGTCTCTTTTGCGTAAAAACCAAGTATACGAAACACTTGTAGTCTAGAAGTTTCCATCAACGTATGGTAATACGATACCGTTAAATTTGTACGTGTGTTATACACGTAAATTTACAAGCCATATCTTGAAAAGGGACTTTTTTGCCATATAAAGCCCTTGCGTGCACAAAAGTGGGCAAATATGGCCATGTCTAGACCTCGCGTGCACAAAAGTGGGCTAATATGCCATATCAAGGTCTAGTGCCTCACTTTGAAATTTGACGTCACACATTATATTTATATCTTTATTTTGTTTGCTGAAAATGTATGATAAAAAGTTTATGACACATACCGCCTGGACCTAATATGGGAGTGTCGGAATGATATGGGACTTGATATGGAAAACCCTGTGTAATAATCTATATATAAATGCCGCCTAAATAGTACCAATGCGATATTCTAAAGAATACGAAACAAAATACTGAATAAGTTAACACTTAAGTATATGTCTTTCTAAGAATCATGCAAGGTTTATGATAATGGTGATATTTATGGTAAAAAAATAACACATGGGTTTCTTCACATTTTCTGAATCAAGATATAGTGCTATTGTTGAAAATCAAGTATGTTTTCCACAAAGGTCGTGGTCATTGGAGAAATCAGTGTTTGGATTTGTAATGAAATGTATTGCAAAAAAAAGTTATCTCACTTGTTTACAGTATCTATAGTGCAATCTAGGTAACTTTTATCTCTTATGACCAACATCATAGAAACATATGGCGGTTTTTTAAATAGGTGACCATTCTGTTACAAATACCAAAACACGGGTTGAAACGGTTAATTTGGATATGCTTATATCGATATTTCAAGGAGTAACCTCACATCAGTAGCATTTAAACCAAAAAATTGGAAGGTCAATTTCCAAAACAGTACTCAAATCCAAAACGTTCGAACAAGGAAGCCAAATCCATCACCTAGGATATCGACCAAGTGCATTACAAGGAAAGAAACCTGGTGTTTTAATCAATTTTGAATTTAACAATCGAAAATTTCAGCAACAAAAATCTATATTAGAAACCATGTTCAAACACATGTGTTATTTTTTACCATGAATCACCCTCTGCATAATTTTTAGAAAGACTGGTACTTAAACTTTATGAGGTAACATGCGCTTAAAAACGACCACACACAGCTAAGATAAGAATTGCTATTACATCAAAACTATATATCATTCGTTTAAATTTCAAAATTATTAAAACCCTTCTTGCCCAAGACATGGGTTGTTCTTAGTCATAATTTGGTTACTAAGTTCGGCATTTTTTTTGTATTATTGTTCTATGCTCTTCATATTCATAGAGTGTTCGGCATTTTTAACTTTTTGTAGAGCGCCTCTTATGAGTCCTGAATAGACGAAAGGCGCATCATTGTCTGGATGTTTGTTGTAATTGTTTTTCTTACACCAACCCATAATTTACGTAAATGAACAAAATGTTACGATGTAAGTACTTACAAAGTCATCTACTAGTTTCAAAGAGGATGCTTTGTTGTTGAAGAATGACATGAAAGAGACTTTGGGAATCTTTTCACCTTCCTTACACACAAAAATATGCCCTTCATGATTATTATCTTGGAACAAAATCCACCTGAAAAATAAAAGCATATTTTTTGGGTAGCTTTTATTTATAATTTGTAAATAACTTTAATATCATTGTACATAATCTTAAGGACCGACCATTTAACTTGAAAGGGGGGCCTTGGTTTTTTCTTAAAGAAATATTCTGAAAATTATTTTTGATGAAAAAAATATTTTGGCAGCTGAGGGTAAGAAAAAAATAATCTGAAAAAGGATTTCTGCTATAAAAAATAATGTTGATAAAGAAAAAAATATTCTGTCGCGACGCCTTCGAAAAATTTCTGATCAAAACAAAAAACCAAGCCCCTCCCTTCAAGTTAGATGGTCCATCCCTTATAAAATACATAGTAAATTCCAGCTTTTTCTTCCGCATTTGTACTACATAAAGCTAATGACAGGCAGAATCAATCAGAAAACAATTAAAAAAAAATTAAATTAGATCATATGTGACTATTTTTTGGTCAAAGATAAATAATCCAGTTAGAAAGCGTTTATAAAGTAGTTTACGAAAATTAAATCATGTGACGTTATGTCATAGATAAATTAGCTAATCAGAAGGCATATGGTTTGGCGCCATAAAACCTGGTTTAACCCACCATTTCGTTTGAAATGCCTGTACCAAGTCAGGACCATTGCGATCCACCAGTTCTCCGGTATGACTGATTCGTTTTTGTCATTTTCTCTGGACTATGAGATTGATCATTCAAGTTCGGTAGTTTTGTTATTACCTTTATTTAATTATGCATTTATGAGCTCCATTATTGATGGAAAGTCACATGTGTAAGAAATCATCTGCATACATAAACGACGGACCATTTAACTTAAAGGGGGTGGCCTTGGATTTTTGTTCCGGTCAGAAAAGTTTTTTACGCACAAAGTGCAGAAACAATATTTATTTTTTAAAGGTTTCGCGACATGATATTTGTTTTCACTGTTTTATGTAGCAGGACTGCTTTTCAGAATATGTTTTTCTTATCCTCTGCCGCCAAATAGTTTTTTTCATCAAAAATCATTTTCAAAATATCCCCCTAAAAAAACCATCAAGCCCCTACCCCCCTCTTCAGGTTAAATGGTCGGTCCCGAACCCATTCTACTGCGCTTTGATCTTGAAAAGACGCAATCTTACACTTGTGGACGAAATGTCTACTCTTCAATAAATAGCCCATGATATTTACACCCCTCTTCTATTTTGATATTATTCTGTTATGTTCTAAAATTAAATGTCTATTGATAGTTACAATCCTACTTACACCCCTCCTTCTACGATAACGCTGGTAGTTTCGTTGTCAAAAAAAAGAGATTAGGACATGACTCAGTTAATGTAACTGATTTTCCGTCATAATCAGCATACTGATATAGAGTAATCTAAATAGAATAAATAGAAAGTCTAATCTCTTCCGGACCACCTGAGTTCACTCTTGTTACGACTTCAGTTCGCGTTGTTGGTTTCCGTTCGGTTGATTTTGCGTTCTGTGTTTCATCGTGCTGTTCTTGTTCGTGTTTGCCGGTTTCGTCGTTGCCCATTCGGACTTTTGGCACTCGAATGCCCCATTGATACCTCATTGCTTCTTTCAATCCCTTGATTTTTTAAACTTATTTCAACTAATTTTAGTCCTATTTTAACGAAAGCTTGATTTGCCGGTCATTCCTCACAAACACAGCCAATAATGTCCTAAATCATACTGACCTTTTGATTATGCAAGACATTACGTTTGGAGACTCTCCGCTTATGCTTTTGGAGAGGAGTTTTATTTGATGAGAGATAAGTGTGTAAGTATTTTTCATATTTTGTCGTTTCAAACCTTTAAAAATAGGGAAATGTAGTCAGTTGTAGGAGTGACAAATTTTCAAGAAACAACAAATTTCAGACTAATTTGTCTTTGCAAATCGTCACAACTCATATTTTTCCACGAACTGATTATGAAGGATGTAAATTTGAGAAATGTCGTCCATTTTGAATTATATTTATATTGGTAGTTTTATCATTATCGATCGTACCCCTCTGAGTTATCTTTAAAACAAGTAATTTTTTTTTATGCTAGTAGGGTTTTTCTCATCTTTTATTTCAAAATATATATTAATGTTCATTTAAACTGTTACACAATATTAAAGTTGATTATATACAAAATCAGCGAAATTACACAGTGTAGCTATGAAGATTGCACAACTCATTCAACCTTATCATAAGATAATGCATATATATTTACCTTAGGGTCAGGCATTTTGCTTAACTTTACCTAAACAACAAAGCAAAAACATAGTAAACATACGTATATATATTGCAGACAAATTCTGGAAACCAGAGCATATCAAAGGAAAGAAGGATATATAAAAATATAAATGGACATTAGAAATTATCTTTGTGACCATTTTGACATAAAACCAATGAAGCTGTATTAAGAATTTCAAGATATTTTATACAGTAAAGTCTAAAGGTATTAGAATAAAAAGTGGAGGTCAGTGTGCAAGATAAAAAAAACCAAACTCTATTATGTAAAGGTAAAGTCTTAAGGAGTTCAAAAAATCTTATTGAATCTCTAAACATGAATACTGACAATCCATAAAGACTGTCTAAGAGTCGTAGAAAAAAATATCGCTTTGAACTTTGTTGCAAGTTTGATTATTAACATAAGTTATATCAAACAGTTTTGGAAGTTTTTTTCCCCGATATTTGCCCTCTCCGGCATCAACAACTTTGTGTTGAAGAACACCTTAAAGCTGTAAGATTTTCATTAAAAATTTCAAAACCGATAAGGCTTTCCCAATGCCAGGAATAGGTTGATTTGATTTATTTGGGTACTAGTTCGACCTATCTGTGTTTTACTATTCAATGCTTTTCATATATTGTCTAGTATAGCGTTTTCAATCTTTTAGCTATCGAGCTTCTGATATGACTTGAATAGACTAAATATGCGTCATGCGTAGCAAAATCTTTGCTTCAATATTGACTTATGTTTCCCTATATGATTTTTCAGCGATAGTTTGGTAAAACGTATTTTACAGATACGAACATTTTAAACACCTCGGTGAAATGGTTAGTTTAGCAAAAAACATTTTGGTTAAACTGAAAAAAATGTCAGATCAGCAAACATTCTTTTTACCTACCTGAAGAAATGTTCAGTCGGGCAATATAAACTTTTTTAAATGAGAAATGGCCACCCTAGCAAAAACCCGTTAAACTTACCTGGAAAAAATGATCAGTTTTTAGACTACAGCAATGGATAAGGAAGTGTTTGTAGAATTTTATATTGTTAAAGTGGTATGCAATATCTTATTGTAACCTGTTAAGGTGTGTTTTAAAGATATATATCGATGAAACAGGTTTTTGTCACTACGTGACAATTGAAGAAACACGATATTTAAAAACTGAAAAAAAACCTATTTACATTCATTTCAAGATAAAACATTTTGTGAACATCAGATAAAGAATAGTGAATATCCTTGCCTTGACCGATTTTATTCTGTTTACGCTAACGTGTTAAGATCTATATGGTTGGTGCAAAAAAAAGTAATTTAGAGCTCAAAATTACAAAAGCTCAAATGTATGCATTCATCTCAATTTAAAATAATTCGTAGGTTTTTATTTTGTCCTTGACCGGATTTTCACGCTGAGTTGGTCCTCGGCGATTTAACTGGTTTTTCTGTACCAAGCAGAAGCTGCTTACTCTTTCAGAGCACCAGAGTTCACTCTCGTTATCACTTGAGTTCGGATTGCTGAATACTAATCAGTTGTTTTTGTGTTTTTGTGTGTTATGTTTCCTCGTACTATTCTCGTTCATGTTTACTGGGTTTTGCTTTGACGTATTTTGATGTGACTGTAAGCTTCACAGCAAGTAAGAAATGTAAGCCAGGACAATTATTTTTATGTGTTAACACATTCTTTTTGTATAATTATGTATAAAGGTAATATCAAATTAGAATGATGTGTTAAAAGTCTATGTTCAAATTAACCCCTTTTGTAAATTCGACCCAACATCGCATATATATTTGCAGTTTGGTTGTGATATGTTTTAGATACGTTGTATTTTGATTGCAACAGTTTTACTCTTTTTTTCCTTATCAGATTAATAAAGATTTTTACACATGTCAAATATTGTCATGATTGTAGGTATGTCATCCGCTTTAACTACAAATGTGGAAACGAATAAATGCAATATCAGAGACAAAAAGAAAGACAAGGTAAGCTTATTCCTGTTATACTTCCAAAGCACCCGAGTTCACTCTTGTTACGTCTTTAGTTCGCGTTATTGTATGCTATTCAATTGTTTTTGTTTGTTATTTTATGTTGTCTAATTCTTTGTGTTTCCATTTAAAAAAATCTTCTATGTAATATTTATCTTGTTACATTTAGACTTGCAAATGATTATCATTTTTCTTTGTCAGCCTTCCTTTAAAACTTTAATCAATCAACCTTGATTATTTTGCTCATTACACATTGTTACCCACATTTATATTTCGGAGAAAGAATGAAAGCACTTAATTTGAAAAGCATATCACATATTTTCTTAAGCTATGTATAAATTAAAGGTTCTTATACGGATATTTACTTGTCATTATTAAACAAATTCAAAGGTTCAAAATTTTAATATGAAAGATTCTTTTTAATTGGAATAAAAGAAAGCAGAAGAACTTAGTGGTATTATGTTATGTAGAAAACAAGGACAATAAAGGGTCCCATGGACCCAATTTTAAAGAAGTAAATATGTACAAATGGGACATTCGATTGTCAAATGTCCGAAAGGGCAACGATGTAACCAGTAAACAGTACAAATTAACACTAAACATAAAGAAAACATAAAAACCTTAACAGAAATAAGCAAGGATTACTCAAGTCGTAATGCAAGTGACCTCAGGTGCTCAGGATGAGTTAAAAGTTTTAAAGCGTCTTATACTTTCTATTTGTTGTTAAATTTCATATATATATACGTTTACCTCAAAATGGCTTACATTTAGAATTTGACCCAGGTGGTCATCTCAGTACAAAAATTTACGATAAACGAGACGATTTTAATTTTCAAATTATTAATTTTCCTAATCTACAGAGCAATATACCTACTTCTCCTGCATACGGTGTTTATATTTCTCAACTTATTCGATATGCCAGAGCTTGCACACATTTCACAGATTTTTTGATCAGACACCGGTTTCTTCGTGACCGACTTTTGAAGCAGGGCTATAAGAAAATACGTCTCATACGATCACTAAAAAAATTCTTTCTTCGTTATCAGCCACTAGTAGAAAAGTTCAAAATTGAGTTAAAAGATATGATAGTTAATTGTTTTAATTAGTGTTTGACTGGTCTGCTGTACTGAGATGATCACCTCAATATCCCTATTGTGTCTCACAACTATGTTGTGTTCTATGGTCATTACCGGATCCTAAGATCGCAATGGAAGAGGGAGGTTTGGCGCCATAAAACCTGTTTTAACCCACCATTTCGTTTGAAATGCCTGTACCAAGTCAGGACCATTGCGATCCACCAGTTCTCTGGTATGACTGATTCGTTTTTGTCATTTTCTCTGGACTATGAGATTGATCATTCAAGTTCGGTAGTTTTGTTATTAACTTTATTTAGATCATTTTTTTTTCAGTATATGTACCGCAAAGACTGCATATAAAATTCAAAAATAAACCGTAGCAGGACCGTGATATATTAATGTCTTATCTATTTTCATTAACATTTTTTTTATTACGTCCATTATTTTTAAGTTCTGTTTTTTTCCCGTTTTTGAATTAAGCCGAATTAAGGTTAATATCATTTACATCCTTGCACATGTCGTAAAAAGATCACAGGACATTTAATTATAATTTAGCCAAAAGTGTTCACCAACATGTCTGTTGAGAGGTACATTTGTACATTGGGGATATTTTGTCCTTATTCAAAATACAATTTGACAGCAAAAAATGTACCGACAATACTGTGCTATCTTCAACAAAATTAATGTGTGAATATAATAAGGTGTGTCTAAATAAAAAAGTAGTTGTTACATTTTAAATGTTTTAGTGGATTGATTGAATCTCTTCGGGTTTGCTTGTCAGGGCACTTTTCAATGAAACAACATTTAGATGACTTACCATTAACCATAGAAAGGATGTTATAAATATAACTATATTGATAGTATCATAATTATTACATAATAATAACTTGTAAACATTAAGTTATTTCATGATAATGATACTGACATAAATTATATAGTCCCTGTATAATAGCAACATACTTCATAAAGCTTACCTCACCAGCCTTGTCTGACGGGAAATGTTTTGCAAATTTTGTTTATGATTGTTTTATCCCAAAATTGTTAAATTGTGCTGAATTCATAACATTATAATACGCGTAGGCGATATCGTCAAGGGAAAAATTTTAGCCTTTTCTGATCTTTGCTATGGTTTGATACGAGTAATACAACATTGCACTCCAAAAATGTTTGATAAGAGAGAAAGTTCTGTTTTGAGGATTGTGCAGTGTGTTTCATGCCAGACATGTAAAAGCTCATAGATAGACTAATTAGAGACAGGAAGATAAATTTGGCACAAACAGATAGGAACCACTTACTCCGCCGAATGGAATTAAGTTTAACTTGTTATGACTGTAACTTAACAAATTTGCAATTGAAAATAGTTTAGAACTATCGTTTTTTTTCATATAAATTTGCAATTGGTTGTTAAGTGACAAATATAAAGATATTCATAGTCTAGCTCTTTTAAAGAGTTGGAGTACTAAACAATGAAAAAATATTTTGAAATTAATCCAATACAAAATCCACTTTATTTTGTTACATGCTATATATAGATAGCTACGAATATAAAAAGTAAGTCAAATATAGAGGTATTTGCTATAGATTTTAATAAAACTTAATACAACCTGAAATTAAATTAAAGATATGTTCGTTTAATGTAAAAATTTTATCCAGCAGATTAAGTTGGGAAAACTTAAAAAAAAAATGGTTTCATGATTAAATAGCCAATACGTCAACTTTTGATCATGTTTTTATCTGAACATCACGTTTCTCTTTTTTCAACATACATGTAAAATATACGGTAAACTTAAATTAACTTTAAGTTTTATTTGATAGGTACGTTCATTTGAGTTTAAACATACCTAAATTTGAATTACAACTTTTTAAAATTCCGTAAAGTTATTTAAAAAAGTGATGATAGAATTGCGTTTGCTATTTAGCATTAGAAGAAATAAGACCAGAGAATATCACAACATGCAAAGCTTGAATAAAATCTGTCCTCGCTAGTAAGAAATTAGGTAAAACCAACAATTTACACAAAATGTTATACACAACAACAACAACAACATGCACAAAACAGGCATCCCTGTTTTGATTTTGATCAAATTTAAATTTAAGCAATCGAAAAACTGGAATAAAATTTTATCAATAATATATATGCCAGAAAAGTTTAAGGATCAATAATATACTCTTCAAAAAAAGTTACGAATAGATAGAAAATTCCCCATACGTTTAATGCAAATCGAAACAATTTCAAAACATTATTGCCGAGCTGTTCTGCAACCGATTTTCACGAAATAAAATACAGTAAAAAGAAAACAAAATAGAGATTATTTGTTTAATTTTGAGTAAAATCGTTACATCGCTGCTTTTTAAGATATTGCAAGTAGAACTCAAGTGTACATTTTACGATTCAATTTCCCGTTTAAATCAATGCAAAATGTTCCGTCAAAAACATTAGTCGTGTTCTACTCACAATGTCTTAAAAAACATTGAAGTTAGGATTTTGGTCACAATTAATCAAAAAATCTTTATGTTGTTTTCTTTTTACTGGATTTTATTTTGTGAAAATCGGTTGCAGAACAGCTCGGCAGTAATGTTTTTAAATTGTTTCGATTTGCATTAAACGTACAGGGAATTTTCTATCTATGCATAACTTTTTTTGCAGAGTATATAATTACAGATGCTACGTGTCTAAAATTGGAAGATAATCAAAAGGCATTTTTTTCTGTTTATGATCGAAAGAGTGCTTGCATGAAAGACTTTGTATAATGAAAACTTCGACTGGTTTAACATAACCGATGTTGGAAGCAAAGAGGCACCAATAGGGGAAGCAAAGAGGCACCAATTAGGCAATCAAGTGTCAAAAGTCCGAAAGGGCAACGACGAAACCGGTAAACACGAACTTGTTCAGCATGAAGAAACACAAAAACACAAAATCAACCGAACGGAAATCAACAACGAGAACTCAAGTCGTGACAAGAGTGAACTCAGGTGCTCCGGAAGAGTAAGTGGTTCTTGCTTGCTGTAGCACATCCATTGTGTTGATAATTTTCAATTCAGTGTGTCAAGTCCGGTAAAGGAAGACAAAACTAATTTTTACGACACACCAACATATGCACTCAATTGAGAGATAGAAATCCCATATTTGTCCACGAGTTTACGGTGTCTACCGTAAAATTTCTTGAGTGAAGACAGCAACCGTAGAGCAGCATTACCCTGTGCATGTCAGCAATGTCTGTTTCAAACGTGACACTCTGTCAAGGAAATCGATGTAATTCTCGCAAACTCTGGAGTAACGAATCGACTGTGATACAAAGACTCCATAAGCAGGAGGGACAGGATGTTGCTACACAAAAAGGGGAAGTTAACGATAGGAAAGTTGAAGTCATCAGGTTTGTCATAGAGCTTTGTTGAAAGTGTTCCTCGAGAGTCAATTTCGAGATGTAGATCTAAATATGATGCAGACTTCCTAGAATCCGTTGCGTCCTTTATCTAAAGTTCCTGCGGATAAATGAGATGGAGAGAGTCACCAAATCGAGAATTGTTCAGTGAAAGGACATAATCAATATAACGTAGAGTGAGGCTACGATAATTTTTGTCTAGAACGAACAGATTGCAAGAAGTCTAAATCTTTGAAATATCAACTGAAAAGTAAGTCTTACGTCATAGGCACAAAAAATGAACACTTTTTTGTTTTCTATTATATTTTCAAAGACGAATTTAGAAATTGATCGCCTTTCTTTCAAAGGCCAGACAAGACACTTCCGCGACTTGATTCTGTTTTTTTCATACATTGGAATTATAATCTCATATAGAATCACTCTAGGTGAGTAACCTAAAACATTTCCCTTTCACTTTTTGTCTGGTCGGCAGACAGTCCTAATCGAATTGACTAAAACCTAAGATCCATCAATTACTTCCCTTCATCGAGATGCAGGAAAACATAAAAAGTTAAATTACAAAAATTAAGTACACGTTGGAAGGTTATAGACCGGTGGTACACGTATTCTACACGTACGGTAGAAAATTATGAATATATAATACTCATGAATATCGCCCGGAACATTTATTATCTTAAAAGCAGCGACAGCAGAAGGTTAATTTAGATGCTTTGGAAAGTTTGACTTAATTTATATATGAAAGGATATATTGGTCAGTTTCTTGTATTTGTTTGTAATGGTTTCCGAATTCTATAAACGGAATTTCCTTTAGTTATGTTTTATGAACCCTTATATTTTCCTTTAGCAAATTTAGAACAGGCTAAATGTTAATGAGGACACCTGACCCCAACTGACCCCAAAAATAATACCGAATTTAAAATGTCCAATTTTTTATATACCATAAGGTATATACATTATCTTGTGTAAAAATATTGGACCCCCTTACCAGGTTTGTTTTCGCAAATTGAGTCTCAAAGTTTTCTTAAATTACAATAGATTTTATAGGAAAGGCCAAATAATTATCATAAAATCTTGTCGCAGAAAAAAATCCACGAATTTAAATTTTATTTCTATTTGATAAAATCAATGAAATACAATATATTATGAAATAAAACAATAAACAATGGGGGTCACCAGCTTATTTCTCTGTCCACAATACAAAACTTTGTAATTTGTTGCTCATATTTCAAGTGGATTTTCCCCTTGTTTTATTTGAAAATTTTATTTCTTAAGGAATAGCTGTTTTATTTGTGCTAAAATTAATTTTGTTGGTTAAGTAGAAGCAAAGGTGTACCAAAGGGGTAATCAGTATCATAAAACCGTAAAGACAAAGACAAAACCGGCAGACAAAAATCATCACAACAAAACAAACCACATAACAACATAAAACACACACACACATAACAACAAAATTGCACTCAGCAACGCGAACTCAAGTCGAAACGAGAGTGAACTCAGGTGCTCCGGAAGAGTAAGCAATACCTGCTTTCTATAGCACACCCGTCACGTTGCCAAAGACAGATTTAGTGTTGGTCAAATCCGGAAAGGATGACATTACAAAACTTTATGTCAAACAAACATCTGTGCTCATCTGAGAGATAGAAATCCCGTATTTGTATACAAGCACATGATATCGTCCGTAAAATTTCTTGAGTGATGACAACAACCTGGGAGCAACGTACCCCTGTGTTAACAATTTGCTTGTCAGCCGTGTAGCTCTATCAAGGAAGTCGTTGTACTCCCCACATGCTCTGGAATAACGAATCAATTGTGATACGTAAACTCCATATGCTGGAGCGCTGGAGCGGACGGAATGTTGCTACTTAGATAGGGAAGGTTAACTATTGGAATGTTGAAGTCATCACGTTTGTCATAGAGCTTTGTACAAAGCCTTCCTTGTGTGTCAATATCGAGAAATAGATCCAAATATGAAGCGGACCTCCTAGAATCTGTGGTGTCCTTTATCTCAAATTCCTTCGGATATATGGGGTGTAAATAGTCACCAAATCGAGGATTGTTTAGTGAAAGGACATCATCAATATAACGAAATGTGAGATTGAAGGATAAAGCAAGTTTGTGGTCCTTCTTGTCTAGAAGTGATTGTAAGAAGTCTGCTTCATATAAATGAAGAAACAAATCGGCAATTTGTGCCCATTGGGATACCTATTTGTTTGCTGAAAAACACGTCCACCAAACTGTACAAATATGTTGTCGATTAGAAAGTTGAGCATTTCTATTATTTGATCTTCTGTAAATTTGTTTTTCTTGCTAGTCTCTTGGATGACAAAGTAAGTCTTTTTATAACCGACTACCAAATACTTGTACCTGCGTTTTCTGTTCTTTTTGATAAAGCTACGTTTAATCAGCTGTGCCAAACGATATTTTAATTGTGAATGTGGAATTGAAGTATATAATGTAGAGAAATCAAACGTTTTAATGCTATTACATGATAAAAATGACATAGAATGGAGATTTTCCATCAGTTCTTTAGAATTTTTGAGAATCCACATTTGATTGACGCCATTTCTAGAGTAACAACAATCGAAATACTTTTGAAGGCTTGATTATATTGCCGTCAATATAGATGTTAACAAAACTGAAATAGGCTTAGTTGTACATTTGGATGACCCAGCAATAAATCGTTGCTTGTATGGAGTTTTATGTAACTTTGGAATCCAATACAAGGATGGAACGTCCTCGTTCTTTTTGTCAACAGAAATGCCAAAGGAAGAAATGACAGAATTATGATTGTTGATTATGTCTTCCTTTGACAGTGATGTTGCTGTATATGTGGTGCTTTTGCTAGTACAACCAACCCATAATTCAGCTGTTAAACAATCAATATAGTGTCTTTTGCATACGAAAATGATGTTGTTAGGCGCTTTATCAGCAGGTACGACTGGAACTATTAAACACAAGTTTCAAGGTATTTGTGACATTCACACTTGTTTTTTTTCCCTCATTTTAACTGTTTTTGGTCACATGACAGGTGTCCTCACTAACCTTGAACAAATTCATTTGTACTCCATATCAATGTTGGCACTTGATATAACAGTCGTCTAACAAGCTTAAGCGGTTTGCTCAGTAGTATATTAAAAAATATCTTTACGATTTGGTGACTTTCTCTATCTAATATATCCCAAGATGCTTGAGATAAAGGACAAAGCGGATTCTAGGAAGTCTGCTTTATATCTAAATCTACATCTCGAAATTGACTCTTCAGGAAGACTCTCAACAAAGCTCTATGACAAACGTGATGACTTCAATTTCCTCATATCGTTAATTTTCCCTTTTTGTGTAGCAACATGTCATCCGCTCCTGCTTATTGAGTCTTCATTTCACAGTTGATTCTTTATTCCAGGGTTGACACAGAAATTGCTGACACAGGGTTATGTTGCTCTACGGTTGCTGTCTTTATACGGTAGACACCGTGCACTCTTAGATAAATATGGGATTTCTGTATCAAAAAAGTGCAGATGTTGGTTTGTCATAGAAATTTGTTTTATCTCCTTATACCGGATATGACACACAGAATTGGAAATTAGCAACACGACGGATGGGATAAAGCAGGCAGGAACCGCTTATTTTTCCGGAGCACCTGAGTTCACTCTATTTGCGATTGAGTTTGCGTTGATTTTCGTTCCGTTGTTTTTGTGTTTTGTGCCTCTTTGCTTTCTTCTTTTGCTTACGTCATACCCTGAGGATAAACATATATGTTGATTCTCCGTTTTTCCTCCGATTTAAACTTGGATAAATTAATGAATTATTTTGATTGGGTTTATTTAAACTTTTGCTCAGCTTTGATATTTCTATTGCTTCTTGGTACATAAATATACTATTGGACACGAATTGGCAAACGTGTTTTTAATGGACGGACCATATAACTTGAAAAGGGGGGCTTGGTTTTTTGGTTTGGCCAAAGATTTTTATTTGATGAATAAGTTGCAACATAATGTATTTTAAGTCTTCCCGATAGAATATTATTTTCATGAATAGCATTGTTTTATATAGTAATAATCTTTCTTCAGAATATTTTTTTTCTTATCCTTTTTTGTCAAAATACTTTTGTCATCAAAAATCATTTTCAACATTATAAAAAAATCATTTTCAAATATTTTTTTTATGAAAAAATCATTTTCAAAACATGTTTTAGGAAAAAATTAATGCCTAATTTCAAAGTTAAATGGTTGGTACCTAATAAGAAATACGGATGCCTGACTATATAATTTGAAGACGACCTTTGAAAGGAAGTTGTCGACATTTAATGAATAGGACGACATATCAATCAGTTAAGACTGATCATTTTCGATTATAAAGACCTTAATTAACACAAAAAATCTCCGCTTCCTTATAATTAGCTTTGAACAAAATGTCACTGTGTACAGCAAACTCCGAACCTTTTAACATATATCTCGTTATTTGTATTTCACTTGTTCGTTGAGACTCGTGCAAACGTTAGAAATTATTTAAAAAATCCTCTCCTCTGAAGCTATTGAACAGAGTTTAATTAAACTTAGATTAAAGGTATTTTGCACAAAGGTTATGTTTTGATATTTGATCTGAAAAAAAAACATAGCCACAGTTCCGAAAATAGAACAAATGGTATAATTATATCAATTGGCAAATTATTTAGAAATTATAATGGATTTGGGTTAAATTTTAGGCTCTCCAAAATAAAAGCTCCAAATAAGTCTACATTGGGTCCAAGTTTTCAAATGACTCCATATAAGGTTAATTGCCGTTTTAATGTATAGAATAGTATATATGTTTTTGTCATCTATCGGCAGAATGAAGATAATTGCAGATAAAAAAGCTATTGCTCACATTAGCCTTCAGCTCATTGTTTTCAACAAAAGTCTCCATTTGGTCTAAGATTTTCCACAATGACTTACAGGAGTGATGACCCTTTAATGGTTAAAATATACACCTGGAAAAAAGTTAAGCACCCCCGTGATTTTTTTATCATACATTTTCAAAACACTTTTTGACCATTATTTAACAAATAGTCATTGTTATTTTATTGTAAACTAAAATATGCACTGTTAAGCACAATTTAACATGTTTGTAACAAACAAAAAGACATCGTTTATTTACATAACACGGCATGGCAAAAAAAGATGGCTTTTGTACATAAACATGGTTTCCGAAAAGGAGGGTCCCCTGAATCTCGAAACTTTTAATTAATCATCAAATCGCACTCGAAAAGGTAAATCATAATCAAAAGATTGATATTGTATCGTCAAAGAGTCAATTTTGAGTATGTGTACCTTTAGCACGAATGACTGCTGAAATCCGTGTTTTTTACTACCAGTTTGGCGTCTTGTTTCCTAAAAAATTATCTCACACTTTTCAAGGTAAAAATGTGCTTTTGACCGACGGCTAACATCCTTCCAATCACACATTGAAGAATTAAAACTGACCAAACTCATGAAAATTAAAAATTATTTCATATAATCGAAAAGCATAAAAAGTCTAGGGGTGCGTAACTTTTTTTCCAGGGATATATATTTTCTAATTTTCCATTTTTTTGTACTATTAAATGAAAAGTTTAGCAGATTTAAAACTATCACTTTCTCAAAATTTCAGCTCATTAGCTTTACAAATGTCTCAATTTGTTTGAAATTGTCAGATGACAAGACAAAATTTGTGTTAAATTTTACAAACCAGATTTTGTAAGAAAAAAATCTGAATTGTTTGAATAATAAATATACACATGGATCAAATACACGTATTAATGTTTATGTAAGATATTGAAATAATAGTGTGGTTGATCATTTCATTCAGATACTTCCTTCGATTACACAGGGGTAAAAACGGTGCTTCATCGATATCAAATATGTATTTATAGAAGAAATTTCCTAAATCAGGACAAAGTAATAATTGCTGAAGAATATGGGATGTATACCTGGCTTTACATCAAGTCTTAAAGTTAAGTTAAGTCTTTTGTTGTTGCTCTTTCCTTTTTAGAACTATAAATCTATCAATGATGTTATTTGTTTATTACCCATAGTCAATCAAATCAAAACCTCTTTTTAATAAAGCGAGGTACAAATCAAATGTTCCTTTAAGGGCAGTTGCTTGTCATGATTACAAGTAATCTGAATTGTAATCATAAACTGATCTAGAGGGTCAATGTGATAGTCATCTTTAAATATCAAATTTCAAACTGAATACAAATAGAGCAGAGGTTTATAATGTTCTGAGAAATCTTTAATTCTGATATGACAAATTAAAGGAGTGTGGTTTAAGATTCAACCGGGCATTATTCTTAGAATCATTTGGTTTTGTGTTCTTTTGTTCAAGACATATGTATGAATATAATTTCTTCCGATGTATTGTCGCATCATGAAAGTGTAAAATATCAAGATATACCTAATCATTAAACCATGGAAGTACATTGTAATATATCTTACTTCCATGATTAAACATAAAAGACCCCCGTTTAGCAAACACTCGTCGGTGGGTTCTTCTGTCATGCAAAACATTGTAAACTTTTAAAAAATGTTTACAATTTTTAAACTAAGAACAAATAACTGATGTTTATTTTGTTATGAGAAAACTAAAATTCATATCAAATGATAAACATTTGTATTGCAATTTGGCCTTCTTTATAGAACGAACACATTTAAACTCGACATAGTCCTATGTTTAAGCAGCATGCTCAGTGCATATTGCCTTAGACGTACATGCATACAGTTTTGTACAAAACATCTTTATTATATTGGCATGAAATTTGTATCACTATTTCGTCGACCAAGCATGTCATGTTTAGTTTTGAAAAAAAACTCGTCATCATTTTATTAGCAAAGTTAAAGCAAATTGTACAAAATGATAAACAATACACCCATTTACAACGTACTAACTTACGTAGTTATATCATTCATTTTTACATGCAAATGGCGACCTCAAATGTAAAAAAAAGTGTTGTGTCATGAAAATTCTCCGATGGCAAGGTTTGGATAAGAAACCATCTAGATTTATCTGCAACATATTCTAGATATACGATTTGATTCCCCATACTATGTATTTTCAAATTTGGTTTATAAAAGTCTTATTAAAGATTTGACCATACATCTAAGAATTTAATTTGCAGACGACCTTTGAAAGGAAATTTGCGTCATTCAATTACACGACGCCTTAAGAAAAAAAATCTGCTAAGACCCCCTTAAGTTGAATAGTCGGTCCATAATAAAAACAAATATCAGCTGTCTCGTTTAGTATTCATCTAAACTAACCAGGATGTTTTGTATGGATTGTCAACGAAGGAATGAGAAGTGTTTTCGTCCGTGTCCGATTTTCTTTTAAGTGTACACAAGTTCATTGCATTCTGGTATACCCCTGAACAACAACTATCAGTTTTTAAGCAGACATTTGCACATTCAATACCACTTCGAGCTTTAGTGGTTGCAAGATCGATGCCAGTATACTCTTTGTTTGGAAATCCACATGCTTTCCTTGCAGATGAGACCCCTGCAATAAATAACTGAATTTACAAAATGGCTGGGAGATTTTTTTATATTACATTGTCTTTTTTTCAGGTATTTGGTAGACTTTGAAAAAAAAATGTTTGTCTCTAAATTCCTTATTTGCATATTACAATCAGATTTGCACTATACCTTGTCGGGTTAAGAAAAAAGAAGACAGTAAAACAAGGTCAGGCCACCTTGACTAGTACATGGAATCCATGCCCAAAAAAACTATTTAGTATTTACATATTTATTTAGCTTAATGTAATTGTTTAATGTTGCACTTTTTGTAACTATTGTTGAAATTAAGATTCCATGATCAAATTTATCATTGACAACTTATTTGTTCAGGTTGGTGGACGTGTTTTTCAACAAACATTAGGAATTCTTATGACCACAAATTGTCCACTTTTGCTTATAGATTTGCTTCTTCATTCACATGAAACGGACTTCTTACAATCACTTCTAGACAAAAAATAGTAGACTAGCCCTCTCTTTTAATATCACGTTCTGTTATATTGATGATGTCCTTTCATTGAACAATTTTCGATTTGGTGATTTTTCCATCTTATATATCCTCAGGAACTTGAGATTAAGGACACTTCAGATTCCAGGAAATAATCTAAAGGAAAACGTTCAAAAAAAGCTATGATGAACGTGAAGACTCCAGCTTTCCAATCATCAACATTCCCCTCTTGTATAGCAACATTCCGTTCGCTCCAGCTTATGGAGTTTACGTATCACAACTGATTCGTTATTCCAGAGTTAACAGGAGTAACATCGATTATATTTCCATAACTGAGTGTTACGTTTGGCACAAAAAAATGCTCACACAGGGTTATGTTGATCCTCGTTTGCTGTCTGCACTCAAGTAAAACGGAAGACATCATGCCCCTATAGACAAATGTGGGATTTTGATCTGTCAGATGAGTGCAGATGTTGGATTTTCATAGAGTTTTGTTTGTCTTCCTTTATCGGATTTAGCACACAGAATTTACTGTTGGCTAATCGACTGGAATGCTGTAGCAACCAGAAACTGTTTTCTCTTTCGTAGCACCTGAATTCACCCTCGTTACGATTAGAATTTGATATTCCGAAGTTTTTGTTTTTTCGTGTTTTATATGTTGTCTGTTGATTTTTCGCCCTGATCTTGCTGGTTTCTGGAATAATATATTTTATCAAAAAACAGATATTTAACAGTATTGTATAGTTTACCGTTCGAAACAGTCATGAACATGCCGTAGACTTCAACTTCACACAGGCAAAGACATCCAGCGTTTCGAAACTGTATCCGGACAAACCTCCCAATCGATTCTTCTTTGCATGTGGCGTTTAAGAGCAGTACACTTGATTCTTGGAAATGACATTTTGATTTGCGCCCCCTGGAAAACGTCACCCACTTGTCAGAGAAGCATGCTGGTTTGTCAAACACATCGATGTCATAGTTATTTAACCATGGATAACAGTTTTCTATGGATAAAATTAACACAAATGATTATATACTCTTATTGGTTTTGTACTCTTTATTAAACATGTATTTGTGACGAAATTGAATTTTCATTCATTTGTTAGGACTATTGCATATAAGTATATGTCCCGTTTCATACCTTTACAATTAATAATCAACTACATGTAGATAAAAAAAAATGTCTTAAACTATTCTCGTTAAGGATATATTCTTTTCATGTTTTGGTATCGTTTAAATCTCGTTTGAAAATAACTTAAGAATAATTCAGAAATAATTAAAAATGGAAATATTTTTTTTATTATTTATGTGTACTATAAAATTGTATAAAATATAATCAATTTATATCAAGTGTAGTTTTGAGTAATCACTACATGTGAACTCAAAAATCGATGCTTTATATTGCTGATGGATTCAGGTAAGATTTTCCCAAATGGGGGTTGGACACATTTGTTGTAAAGAAAACCACACAGCAACCTGTGACCTTTTCTTCATATATTGCATTTGTAGGGCCAGAATGTTGCAAAAGTCAGAGTAAAAAAAAGATATTCTTTAAAATTTTGGCTACTGATCAGAGTGCATTCTCAGCATGTTTTATTTACACATTCAAAACTAATTTTACAATACAATCTTGAAATTCTATTTACTCTTATGTCTGCAAAAGCAAGTAAAAAACTATTCGTCAAGGTACCCCGTCCTGCTTTTTACTTGAAAGCCAAGGACTTCCAAAGTATAGTAATGATTTTGGTGAAAAAGGTCCCGAGAATTTTTCCCGAGACCGTGTTACAACCTATTCTAGTGTGCATTCGCTCTCCTGTATTACTCTAATTTATTCACAAGGTTGGGCGGAGCTTAATTTTCTCGGTCTTTTAGGTAGGATTTAAATGAAGAAGACCGAAATAATTGACCCGTGACCAGCCCGGTCAATAAAATAGAGTAATATAAGTGTGTTTATTATTTTTGTCAACGCGCTTTCTTATCTAGTTTAGTATAACCCCTTATTATTACTTCATTTGTTTATTCATTTAATTTTAAATGATGATATAGTATTTGCTATATTTTTCATAACCTTTTAAAGACTACAATTTATGTATCACGTGACTTAGTCACCTGTGCGATGGGGAAATATATTTTAGCGGGAATATACAACTTATTAAAAAATAAAACCCTTAATGCTTTATATAAAATCTGAGATGATTAAACTAATGATTTTCTCAGATAAGAGTTACCGAACAAAAACATGTAGTTATTTCGATTTCATATCGTTGCAAGGAAGTGTGGTTCATACATAAATAAAGATTTATTCAAACTCAGTAATTGCCTTCTTCTGTCATTAAAGTTTAAAACCACAACACAAATCGCTTGCCTTCGTTCAAATGTGACTTCCAAGTACACGGTACCAACGGTACTTTGATTATGGTAATGATTCTTATCAAGTAGGTGAAAAATCCATTAGAAAAGAAAAAAAAACTGGCTTTGAATTTTATTAAGAAAAGTATATAAATTTAACATTTCTGTTACATTTTTGTGATATTCTTTGGTTCAAATATTGATAATTTGATACTACATTTAAACGTAAAAATATTATATACATAAAGCATTTAAACGATTAAGTGTTATCGATTTTCAAATTGACGTATTTGTTTTTTATCAGACCAGTCGATTGATGATTCTGCGATAGTTGTAAGTATAGCATTTTGGAATAAGTGTGATGCTATCAGAAGTTATTTGGTGAAAACTGAAAATACGAGGATGCTTACCAATTCATACTTAAAAAAAATCATAGGGTACAATTTTTTTTCGTGAATCAGCCAAACTACAAAATTATATGCCTAATGAATAAGTAAATTTACATTGCTTTCAATAGTTCATTGGGGTAGTTTCTGTGTGTCTTGTTTTTATTCTTTTATTCTTGTTATTTTTTTCTTTATTTTTCACTTATTGAATTCAATCTTAATTAAATTGATTTCATGCATTTTTGTGCTTTGTTAGAGGAAGGCAATGCGGGGAAGGTTGAACCTACATAGAGACAGGTCAACATTGCCACCATTGTAACCGTGCATACCCGTAGCCAGGGGGTTCGAGGGGTTAAGCACTATTATAAAAGGAATATTATGAAAATCGAACCCCCTAAAAAATCCTGCTTACGGGTATGGTAACGTGCCTGTTTACAGCTATGTCAACTGTTGTCAGCTAATGCACTTTCTTAGGCAATTTAAACATAGGTTTTAAATCCTATAAACTATATATAGTCTTCAGTTTACCAGCTAGATTAACGGAACTGCAATAGTTTACAATAAATAATTTTGAAAAAAAGATACCTCCATGGTTTAGATTATAAAATTATTGTAATACAAAAAAGTCAGATGAAAGCAGTTGGAAGGAATAGTAAAATGAAACCTTGTAGTTAAAAACATGAGATTTCAAGGTATGCTCACCTAACTGTCTATTATGGATGATAACATTTGTGATATTATAGATATCTCCAAGGTCAACAACCCACCAATCCTGATATCCACAGGTTGTATGCGTACACAAATATTGATTATTTGCATCATATTCTGTCCAGTCACCATTTACTGCTTTTTCTGACCTATATGTAGAATACGTTGTAGATTGTCTGGTTTTCTTCCCAAGTGCAATATTTACACCTATTCAAATGAAAAAAGTCTTGTTCTTAATATGGAATAGGCGTTGCCTTTGCAACTATACAGTTTTATTTCTATTTTGAACCGGTACGACTTATTATTGGCGTAGTATTGTGTAATATTATTGCTAGTCATTTTTTAGAGCGGGACCTAGCGTGTCCAACAAGAAAATACACCTACATGAAACTCCACAGAACGTTTGATGGATGGAAAGAATGGAACGTGAAAGAATCTCCTATGCCCATATATAGTATGTCTTTGAACTTGTGAAATTTGACAGACTTTCTACACTATAGAACCTCGGTATCACTTTGCAAGTATATCAAAGGTTAAAAAAGGTAATAACAAAATTACCGAACTTGGAGAATCAATCTCGAAACAAGAAATACATACCAGAAAAATTGAAGATCGCAAAGGTCCTGACTTGGTACAGACATTTCAAAAGAAATTGTGGGTTAAACCAGGTTTTAAGGCGCACCAAACCTCTCTCTTCCAATGCAATATTTGGGTCAGGTAGTTACACAAAAACACAAAACACAACAGAGAGGATACGAAGCTTGAAAAATGCAATGACCAAAAACGTTCTCTTAAGAGGTACCCAACACTTTGGCTTAAATAAAATTGTGTCGTTTAATTTTCCTGCGAATTTGCAAAAATATAAGCTTTAGTCAAAATGTATGTAATTGTAAAATCTTAAGAAAACAATATGTTTCTTGGGAAATTTTTCATTGAATATAATGAAATTGCAACATATCATATTATGATCATTGAGAAGCTGGATTTCTTTGATATTGTGCCAGACTAAAACGTTCCAGTTGGATTTAAGAGTTAGTCCCCTTAGGTGTTCTGTACCCCTTAATATCTCAAATTTTTTGAAAGTTATAAGAACACATGTTAAAAAAAATCTACTTACATTTGGTTGGAAAAAAGTAATTGAAGAATAATATGTTTAATGGTTGACACAGGAAGTAAAATATACTCAAGAACAACGGGTACATTAAAATTCTAAATAGTTTTGACTAATGATTATTTCCTGTCTTTTGGATCGTTTCTCTACACTAACTAAATAAAATTATTTTAAAAAATGACATTTAAGTGGGAAAGTTACATATTTTGAGAAATTTGTGTTTGTAAATAGTTGAATCTCAAATGGTTTTTCGGTCGAGTTTTAAGGATGTTCGAAGGTGACTTTAAAAGGGATGAGGTTTTGAGATTAGGACTGTAAATCATTAGGGAATAATTAAAAATACAAAATAAGCTTACATTTTGATAGGTTACCGTGCTCGTTTTTAAGATAAAAAGAGCTCAAAAGGCGGGAAAAGGTATTCTCTGGTTTGTTCATAGCTTTATTATAGCATAGTTTAGCTGTTTAAACCTGTGAACAAGTGATTAGAATTTAAAATAACTTTGTAAAACAGATATTTATGATGTAATGAGGACCTTACACAAAGAAAATAGGGGTTACCTTGCAATTTTGTTTGCCTTATTTTGATATATTGAAACCTGAATTTACCTGACACAATGGTATGTGTGGTGTTCATCATCCACATCAAACATAATACCATGGTAGCCTTTTCTCCCATTTCTTTAATGTAATAAAAAAAGATAGTATGTTTAGATCTTCATTAAGAAACTCCTGGAAGGTGATGACACAGCATCAAGTAATAAAAGGTTATTAAAAGTAAGATCCGTAATTGATAACATCCCAATGTCGTTCAGGTAAGCTTCAATTGAATAAAATGTAAGCCGGAAAAAAAATAAATGTAAGCCGAAAAACCCGCATAGATATACCCATCCTACAGAACTTTAGAATAATTAAAGTTTGAAATAGACTTCATGTACTATTATTTTCACAGTGTTGCAAAGATTTTCCTAGATGTGCGTTGAATAGTTAAGGTATATTCGCTAATAACACACATTAAACGGGCAGACAGACTATTCGATCACTTTAAACTTCCAATTTTCAAAATTGAATATACACCTCCATTCTTTTATTTGCTTATTTGGATTTATTACTTTAAAGTTTTATTTGTCTCTTTATTAGGCCTTTGATAATCTTCAGTAATTCAAAGATTCGAAGCACAATCATTGCATACATGTAAGAAAATGAAATAGTGAATACGTGTACGCGACAAAACTTGAATAAAACAAGCTGCAATTTAAAAAAAAGCACAACGCAAAACAGCCAGCAGCCTTCAACATAGCCAGCGCGTGTGTGTGTGTGTGTGTGTGTGTGTGTGTGTTGGTGATTATCAACGCACCTGGGCCATGTAGGGCGGTCAGTTTTAATGGTGGAGGAAATCGGAGTACCAGGAGGAAACCACCAACCTTGGGCAGGTAACTGACGAACCTAATTACATACAGTTTTTTTGTTAAATACAAACGGGATTCGAACACCAGCTTAAAGGTGATCGGCTAGTGATCAATAGTGTGGTATTTAAACCAGCGCCTTAGACTTCCCAGGCACCCAACATAGCCAGGAGGCGATATTTAATGCATACAAATTTAAACCAAGAACCATAATATTTACTAATATCTTTAAGAAAATAGGAAAAAAGTGTACTCACTGTATCAGAAAGTGACTTAATGTGACTTTCTATAACAAAATATTGCAGCCACTCGAATGTTGATTTCGTGGAAAATGAAAAATCTCAGATGTAGACAAACATTTATACGGCACTTACTTACCGGAAATTGCCCATAGCAACGCATTATCAGAATAAATATCAACATAAAAAATCCTTATGTACACACAGTACCAAAGTTTGTGTCTATAAAAAAAGAGCTTTAAAATACATTTTAGGTGCAATTTTACACACAAAAAATAACAGTAAGTCTATATATCGAAAGTAAACATTTATTCAAATGAATATTGCGTTCTTTTTTTATTGTTTGCGATGAACAAAGGATATAGATTTTATTCAGTTTGACGCAAACTATGCACAAACTTTTACTACATATGCAACATCCGTTGATGACAAAACCAAGATATTTCAGAACGAAAATATTGATGATCAATCGATTTTAAAACAATACCCTAATAACACTTCTTGTTATACAATGGTCTATCTCCTAAAAACAAATGACAACAAAGTTAAAATAATTTTATAGCATAATAAATATCTACTTGCATTATCAGTTTCTGATTTCCGACTGTCGTTCTATGGTATATTTAATGACTAATATTTCTGAAAACCTTTTAATATTTTTAAGATTTGTAGTTAAAATCTGATCCCATGATTGTATTAGAACAAAACATATTAAACTGCATATGCTTCTCAACTTGATTATTTTTATCGTTTCTCTCGTAATGAAATATTAAAAGATTGATTTAGTTTTTTCAACAGTTTAGATAAATTACACAATAATAAGCTACAGTATTACATAATGCCAATTGAATTGAAGATTACATTGGTCCTGGATTGGTACATGTATTTAAGACAGGACTGGTTTAAGCATGTAAATACCCCATTGTTACCTCTGCTTCTATCAAAGGTGATCTCAGGATACTCTAGTAACAAAGAACACATCACTGTTGTCATTCACCACTTTAAAAGTAAATTATTCAATAGACAATAAGCAAATCAAAGCAATTATAATTTACATCTCCTTTCTTAGAATATTAAATTTTCTTCCAATGTCTATAATTGTAGTAAAAATCGATCTCTGCATGATCTATGTCGGGCAAAATAAAGATAAAGAACACCTACCTGACACATTGTACACTTTGTTAAATATACTAACCACAAACACCCGGGATAGAAATGTAACTTGAATTATTGATAATATGAAAATAGTTATCGTCTTATATTTTTGTATGAGTTGACCTTTCAAATCTAATTCGAGATGAAAGGCATATAACTTTGTTAAGCTAGTAGTATTAAAGTAAAAATTGCAGAAAACACATAGGAAACGAATATTTTAAATGATTATTTTAAAATAAAAATCAAGTTTCAGGTAAATTGTTCTACACCTGGATCGCGTTTCGTCTTTTCAAGACTCGTCAGAGGCACTGAAACCGACAGACATAGTATACATTAAAATATCTGAAAATCAGATTTACAAACACGGTTTCGTTTTCGTTTTGGTCTATGACAGATCTAAAAGGAATTCAGTATCGTTGGTGTATAAACGAGTCGGCAAGGAAAGGTGTTCCGATTGTATTCATCAGAACGCGCACTTGCTTTTGAAATATTTAAGCAATAAGGAGACCAAGCATGTGACACATTAAGTGTTCCAAAAATATCATCTTTGTCATGTGTTTAAAAAACTAAATTTATAACGATTGCATTAGACCAACACAGTAACACTTGCTAGATTTTGTAAAATTTATTTTGGATTATCTTTTTAACTTTTCATATGGTTAGGTAGTGTAACGACAGCTTAGAATTCAAAGGTTAAAAGAACTAATTTAAGAAAATAATAGAAACTTGAAATGTGCTAACACATGTGTTCATTAAAATCCAAATGTAAAATAATTTTTGAACCTTCAAAAAATTGATTTTAAATTATATTTCTACTATATTCGTTGTTTGAATTTACTATTTCATATATTAAGTTGCCTGTCTTTTGTCACGGAATTATTTGGTATAAGCGGTCGGGAAGTGTAAGTCGTTTATTATAGTTATTTTAGCACCGAAATATTCTTATATCATTTCAAGTGTTCATCTAAATGATATGTAATGCTGAAATGTAAATGAAATATATCTGGGGATTTACTGAAAATGAATTAAACACACTTTGGAATTTCATACCTATAATTTTTGTACTATACACAGGCAACGCTTATATCATGATTCGATTAGTTTTCCCTAGATGATTATTTAAAACCTTAAGAATTAAAAAAATCAATTTAATATTTTTATTGCATTAAAAGAAAATATTTTGAATACAAAACGCAAGTAGTAAAATGAATCATAAATAAAGCTATGCAAAAAAACTACTCAACATAAGAGAACCATAAAATAAAAGGCTAAAAGTGATACATATGCATAAAAAAATCAAGCCAACATTTTTAGTAAATTGAATAATTTCAGTGCACTGACTGAATATAACAAATGGCTTTAACATTCAATCATTAAGTTCTGTGGCTTCAATTTATTTATGGGGTACCAATTTTCGTGGTTTTTGATGACGTCAGTCGACCAAAAAAATAACGAGGTCTTAGTTGTGCATTTATATATGTTAGCAAGATGAGCAAACCACGAAATCAAAAATCCACTGAAATGTTTTCGTCGGAAAAACATAGATCCACACGGATCAAAATGAGCCCATAATTTTATCAAATCAAAGCGAAATATAAAAGTACTACAAAAGATAGATTCTATTTTATTTTTTATTACAGCTAAAAACGGACTTAAATCCCCGTGTTTATATTTGTACTCCTCAATGAAAATAGGTAAACTACAACTTAATCCCTCTATTGAAATTAGGAACAATGGAAGATGATTACTGTGATCAGTAAAATTGATATCTATACAGAGGAGATTAACTTGGCATTTTCAATATTTTTGGTAGAGCGCCTCTGATGAGTCTTGAATAGACGAAACGCGCGTCAGGCGTAGCAAAATTTATTGTCTGGAACTTTGTTGTCATTTGTATTTTTTGCTATGGGTATGAGTTTTTTTGCTTGAAGGAAAAAAAAACTCCTACACTGAAGGAAAAAAACTCCTTCACTGTAGGAAGAAAACTCCTACTATGAAGAAAGAAAATTCTTCATCAAAGATGATCATATGACCACCGATTGGATAGTTTCTTACTTTTAAATCAAAATCTGTTTAATATAATGTTACACTAAGGACATAATTCTTTGTATTTATATATCATTTACATTTTACACCATCAAAGACCATAGCATAGCATGTGAAAAAGTGAATCTCAAATTGAAAAAAAGACAAAGCTATTACATAAAAAGATTTTTCCAATCTCATTAAAATAAGATCTCCTAAACTATACTACGTCCTGTTGGAACGTAGTATAGTTTAGGAGATCTTATTTTAATGAGATTGAAATTTTCTTTCTATGAAAATGCGAGTTTTTCTTTAAACCAAAATGAAGAATAGAAAGGAAGTTCGAAGATGACGATTTTAAAAATACATGTAAGCTAAACATTTTGATTTTACTGTATTTTGGTTTTAAAGATAATAAGAGTTTATGCGTGAAAAGATTGTCTTTGTCTATTTTATGGCTTTAAGCTTTAATTAACATATAATAGCATAACCTGTGGAAAAAGTTATCAGAATTTGAAGAAAAACATATATTTATGATGAAGACCTCAAACAGCTACCCTGCAAGCAGTTTTAATCTTATAATAACCAAAAAAACTGAAGATTAAAAAAAGTTAAAAATCCAAAAATTTTATAACATTCAGCTACTGCTCAGACAATCAGTTTACCCCACTACAACCAAAATTAAACTATGCAAACCTAAAATTATATAATTTCAGGTAAGAGAAAATGAGTTATATCGTGTAAATGTTTTATTATATTTCATGTATTTCTTAATTCACTTCAAGAAACAGGCTAACATTTTAATGGAATCTACACTAAAGACAAATACAAATAATGAAAAGCGCAAATCTGTATCCTTTAAGCTCTTAATATACTCAAAACTGCAAAATAAGCAAGATTTTTTCCAACAATTTCAAGTAGCAGTTACAGCAAACAAAGCTACAATGAAGACTATCATCTTTGTATTGTACACTAATCTTCTTTCTATTGTAGACTAATCTGACTTTTTAAATTGAAAATTCAACAGGTAATTTTTTCCTGTAGGTAAATTTCTCTTTCCAAGAACAAGTTAATCTCCTCTGTATAGATGTCAATTTTACTGATCACAGAGATCATCTTCCATTGTTGCAAATTTTAATAGAAGGATTAAGATGTAGTTTACCTAATTTCATTGAGGAGTACTAATATAAACACAGGGATTATAGTCCATTTCTAGCTGTAAAACGTTTCCAAAATAATTTTTGTTGGCGAAGAAATGATGTTATGCAGATGTTTTCAAAGTTATTGAACACAATCTTGCCCTCCCCCTCTCAACCGGACACATATCGGTTTATAAAATATTTTTTTTTCTAAATAAGTATATGTGTATATGTTTGAAAAATAAAATAAAAAGAAAAGGTCACCGTGCTTAATATTATAGAAAATGGATCAAAATACCTCAAATTGGGCTTTTTCTATATAGATTATATACATTAGGGGGAAATGGTTTATATTTTTTTTCTCAAATTTTTTGGGAATAGATCATAGAAACAATCTTCATACAGTTAAAAAGCAAAAAAAAAAAAGGAAAAAAAAAAAAACGAAAAAAAAACGGAAAAAAGAAAATAAACTAAACAAATGAAATTTTTAAGGTAGAAAAATTAATTACAAAAAAACTGCACTATAGTTTACAACGCATATATATAGAAAAATATGTTGGTAGCAGATGTAAGAAAATATTCCGAGGAGGGGTATCTGCTTAAAAAATAATGCTATTAATGAAAAAAAAATATGCCTTCAACAAAAAAATATTGAATAAAAAGTTATGACCGGAGCAAAAAACTATGTCAACTTCATGTAAAAGGGCCTGTTTCTAAGGGCTTTTGATTCAAATCTTGTTCCTACAGTGGGCAATGTCTATGGCAAATAAAAATCAATATATCAGAAGCTTACTTTGATGCAATTAGCATCGATATGCAGACACCCTCATGTAAGTTCACGGATTATATTCGAGCTCTTTAGAGTTTCTTGTATCTAAAGCTTAAATTTTGTCAAAACGCTTTAAAAGGTCAAAAACAAAGAGACTTGTATTTATTATTAAGAACACAAATATTCTAAGTATTGTTTTTAAAAGCATGTAAACTGTTTTACCATCCATGGTACATGTATTGTAATTTAAAAAAAAATCGTGAACAGATGAAATATATGCGCGTCGGGCACAGCAAAGCTAACTCCAGTGTCAAAGAAAGAAACATTATGTTTTCACGATTTTGAATTTAACAATTAAAATTTTCAAATCAAAAACTAACATTATATTATCGGTAATTTAATTTTCATTGGAAAAGTCTTAAGACTGGCTTTGATTTCCTCGTGAAATATTTGGTACATTTCTAGCATAAAATGTGTGTGAATAACTTATGAATGAAGATCCCCAAAAGAAATTAAAAAAGGAGATCGAATAAATACCTCTTAATTTTTTCAAGATTCATTGTCCACCACCACTGTAAATACATTTGTGTTCAAAATGACATCGGAAAAGTACGTCTTACAATGTAGACATAAAAAGACTCCATTTGTTCATATTTTCAAAGGCAAAGAAAGAAACCGACCGTCATTTTTAACGATGAGACATGGGTCTTCCGCAAGCTGACTCTTCTGTTGTTATGCATTGAGATTACAAGCTTACAAGAGGTTTCGCCTACTAGGTGCATTTTGTACATAATATAAAACGTTTCCATTTGTATTGCTATTAACGTTCCTTATTGAATTTACTAAAATTGCCTCAGATTACAATTACTACGTATACTCTAAATCCATATAAAGGAAGATATTTAATATATTAGCGTTACAATAATATAGATTTTTGATGCCTTTATACTTATGAAGCACATGCGAGAGTTCGAAATATCTTTGTTTATGCCCCGCGACGACATACTTGTACAGTTTTTGTTAATAATAACTCATGTTTTTCCGTCACACTTGTGTATGAACTTCCTTCAAGTCTATTTCTGAAACCATACATGATAATGTTTTTTTTTCAATTTTTACAAGGGGATTCATTATAAAAATGAACGACCACCGTCATCTTCAGACTTTCCATTCTTAGTCTACTGCTTTTTGTTATGGAATGCACCGATGTGAAATTTAGGTATAATTTCCATCAAGAATTTCTTGGTAACAGTTTTTAAAATTGATTTGAAATTCAGGATGGTTAAGCACAAAAACCGTTTAGTATTCAAATTTATTAACTATTTTCTTTCATAGTTTTTCCTTTTTAAAACAGCATTTATCAACCTTGTTATTTTAATTTATACCAACATTCTTATTTTAGAGGAATTGACAAAACATGTGATGTCCGTAGCAGATCACGAACCTACTAAAGCCAGGTATAAATCGCGTATTGATCTGCGGGTATTAACTTGTTATGATTTACCTTAAGATTTCAGTTACAACCTCGAAGTGAAAATATCAAGTTGGAAGTGAAAATGTCGATTTGGAAGTAAGAAATACCAACTTAGCAGTGACAATTAACAACTTGGAACTGAAAATGTCAGCTAAGAGATAAGCATTGCCAACTTGGAAGTGAAAATGTCAACTTGGTACTAAGATATTTGAAGTTGCAATTGAATAATATAAAAGAACTTATATGGGACTACCAGCTTTATGTGCATGCATATGTATTTTCAAATACCAATTAAGATGTTTTATTATCAAAAACTTGTTTGTATATATATATTTTGACTTGTTTGTTAAAATACAAATGACAACAAAGCTCCAGACAATAAATTTTGCTACGCCTGACGCGCGTTTCGTCTATTCAAGACTCATCAGAGGCGCTCTACCAAAAATATTGAAAATGCCAAACATTATATGATTATGAAAAGCATAGAACCGTTTAACCAAAAATACCAAAAATGGGGAACCAAACATTACTAAGATGATCAACCTATGTCTGTGGTAGGAAGAACTTTAGGGGTTAGACAATTTTGAAATTTAAACAGATAATTTGAATTTTTGATGTGTACTCCAACACATAATTTAGACTTATAATATAATATTATTTCAATCTTTGGTTGACCATATTTAAAACCATTCTATGAACGAGGTTATTTTGTTTTTACCCATATTAATTTATGGAGAAATACAAATTACGTTTTTATTAAAGCGAGGTATAAATCAAATGTTCTTATGTGGGTATGAACTTGTCAGGATTACAAGAAATTGATTTAAATGATTAAAACGAATGAATTATAGCCAAGGATGCACGTGATAGTCATCTCAAGATATTATTCAATTTAAACTGAAAACAAATAGAGGTTGATAATGCTCTGAGAAAACATAAAATCTGACATGACAAATTGAATGATGATGGTTTAAGATACAACCGGGTATTATTCTTAGAACTGTTTATGGTTTTGTGTTCTTATGTTCAAGACATATATGGTCCCTTGCGGGTCCCGGGAGGCGAATAGGCCTGCAACATAGCTTAGATTGACGTAGGAAGCGACTAAGGGTCTTAAGATTTTGACATCGGAGTTAGTGCTTAGCCCACAGAGCGACCATGGTGTGTACCCTAGGTGGCTGAATAGGGTGAGCCCTGTCCGTGGGGGTTTTCGTCAGGTCTATAATACGGGAAACCTGACCGCTGACCATAGTGGGATAACGTGTATGGAAAAAACCCCGTTGAGGACTGCCAAATAGTGCACCGCATAGGCTAAATTTTCGCCCCTTCTCATCTCTCCCCTTATCCTGTGGACTTCTAAATAACTGTTCTGTGTCCCCCCATGTTTCATTTATCATCATCATTCCATGTTCATTTTATCATCCTTTTTCATGTTCGTCGCCTTTTAATAACTTATTTAGCGTTGCAAAGGCGTAAACACCAACTCACTGACTTACTCACTCAAGCCATATATATAACTTATTTCTTCCGATTTTTACCGCAGTATGAAAGTGTAAAATATCAAGATATACATATTCATTGGACAAAGAGACGTTCTCGATGAGTTCTTCTGTTTAAGCTAAAAAAACCTTTTTACAAATGTTTCATATACACCAATGGAAATCATTTTATTGTTCTTGTGATATACTTCTGTCACATGTATTTTTTCAAAACTATCAAGTGCATCTGAAAGACTAAAATCTGCCATTGGAAAAAAATTATATTTCTAATTATCGGTAATTAGTACATTTTTCTTTTGATGAGTACTGGCTGATAAAGTCTGTCTCACGAACAGGTGTGTATCACCAAAATTATCGGGTCAGTACGTTACGTCACAATTAATCACCGATAAAGAGAATATATGACTTTTTGATTTTGAGATCGACTTTATCACTTGTTTTTTGGTTCACCCTTCGGGTTCACCAAAACAAGTGATAAAATCGATCTCAAAATAAAAAAGTCCTATATTCTATATAACTCATATGGACACCCGACATGACTTCATTCTCCATAAAATTTTCTTAAACAAATTACGTATACGGAAGTCGTTATCAAAGAACTGACCACACATCGAAGTGTATAATTTGCAGACGACCTCTGGCAGGAAATTGGCTCGATTTTATTACAGTGTGACGACAAAATCTGAACATTTACAAGTAAAAGACCTTTAATTACGTAGTCTTCTAAATAATTTGTTTCAATTTCACGTCATTGCAAAATGCAACTGTCAATTTCCAATTTTCCACATCTTTAACGTTGTATTTTATTAATTTGCATTGAACTGGTTCAAGTAGACTTTAAGACGTTAAGATAGTCAGGCAAAGTGTTGCTACCTTCATTTTCCTATTTTATTTGCCTAAATAAAAATTTTAAATCAAAGATCTGGCTCTTATCATATCAAAGAACTTACTGCCTTCGACGAGTCATAAGTTTTATAGAATGTTTAAGAGCAATGACAACCTAGGACAAATGAGAGCCAGGATGATAAGTAATAAAATTGAATGCTTAAGATTAATAATCTTAGTCATGTGAATTGTAAATTTGTTTTGCCATCTTTTTGATACATGGAATTGCCGATGTAGTTATTGCCGCTGTTAAGGAAGTTTGCTAGCACTAGTAAACTCAATAATATCTTGAACAGACATAATTTACTTGACACGTCTTGTGTACACTGAACTTGTTAAATGTTCTGTATATTAGGAGGTTAAGTTCAATATTATTAGCCGACCAAATGGTGTCCAGTGTATAAACTTTTACTGCAAGAAGAATATTCCTAATAAAGGTAATAACAAAATTACCGAACTTGGAGAATCCATCTCAAATGTCCATAAGACTAGACAAAACAAGGAAGACATACCGGAAAAATTGAAGACCGCAGTGGTCCTGACTTGGTACAGGGATTTCAAAAGAAATGTTGTGTTAAACCCGGTTTTAAGGCGCACCAAACTTCCATCTTCCATTGCGGTCTTTGGGCCCGGTAGTTACACAAAACACAACTGGTTTGTGATGACATATCAGGGATGCTAGGGTGATCAGTCCATCAACCAGTCAAACAATAATCAAAGCAAGAACTAACCATTTCGTCTAACATGATATTGAATTTTTCTACCAGTGGCTGATAACGAAGAAAGATTTTTTTTAAGAAATCGTAACTATGAGACGTATTACCTATAACCTTGGTCTAATAGTCGGTTTCGGAGAAAGTAATCTATACTGAATTTCTTATAATACTGGACCCTTTGAGGTCCAGTAAATCTAGTAGTTGTAAAAAGGTTTCGTCCGTTTCAGTAGTGAACTGTTTAGACTGAAATTGTATTTTTTCAGTAGTGTTAATAGGTCAAGTTCAATATCAGTAGTATACCGCCAAGGCCGATCAAGTGGTGTCCAGTGTACCAACTCTTGATTTTACTAGACACGATTATGATTTTACTTGATTTACTGCAAAAAGACTATACTCAATCTATACTTAATTTCTTAAAATACTAGAAACTATGTGAGTTAAGTAATCAATGAGTTGTTTAGTAGGCTTAGTTCCTTAGTGGAACCTCCTTCTAGTGTATTTCATTTTAAAGATTTTTTACAGGTTTTTTAACCTTCGGGTATTTACCATCAAAATAGGATCATTTTTTCATAAGAACCATGAACCAATGTTTTTATTATTTTATAAAAAAAAGTTATAAGCAAATTTTGATCATATTTTATTTGTCATAATAGGCTTGAATAGGTTAAGTTGACTAATGCTAAATCTATGAAAAATTCCGAGAAAACCTTATCGATTATAATTTAACATGTTGCTTACCTAAAAAGCGAGGTCGAAACATGAAATTAATATTATTTTATTGACCCATCAATACAACAATACTTCTTAAAACATCATTTCACTCAGATGTTCCTTATTGCACTTATACTAAGACATAATTTTAACAAATTTATTGTATAAAATAAGAGTTGAATATTTAATATTATTGTTTGGAAAACATGATTTCGAGGTGTTTTTTGTTTATCAAAATGGTTGTAACAAAGTGGTTCCCAGTCGTGATCATCATATTTGCGATTAGGTCTAATCACAAGACGCCTTGCAGCTACCACTTGTGACATTGAATGCTGATGAATGATATATTTTTTTTTATAGAAGTGATGATTTTTGCAAGATTTCTTGTCCAACTGTTTTAGCGTTTGGGTGACTTTGAACGTATTCAAAACATTTGAATTTCCCATTGCCCATTTAAGATTTAAATTTGTTATGCATTTTTTGGAACTTTCTTTTGATACTGTGCAAAACGTTTAAAGATTTGTACGAATTGTTAATTATTTTGCAGTTTAAACATGCACTCAGTCTGTCGTATTAAAGTGCTTTCTATCAAAGGAAATTTTGATAAATGCTTAAGGTGCCAAGAATTAAATGATTGATCGAGAAATTCTGTCGTTGATATTTTTATTGTCTCTATCAGATGAAAATTGCGTAATATCTGAGCATGCAATATTCAATATAAAGATAATTTATATGATGTCTTATTTGCATGAATAGATTTGAAAACAGAATCTTCAGTCCAAAAACTCCAAAAGGAGAAAATTCTAAATAAAAAAGATAATGAAAATTTTGCTCTTTTTACTAGTTTACTTGTTTTTTTTAGTATGTATAAGAAATTGCTTTGCGTTAGGATCTTTGCAATGCAATTTACTGAAACGACACTTTTATGGTATAGCATACCATAAAATAATTAGGCATGCTATGTTCTCCAAATATATAAGTACAAAAATGGCATTTATCTACTTGAAGTTACTGGTTTCAACTTGTTTTATGATCATCTCATAAGTACAAGTTAGACATTCTGACAATAAATACTTGGCTGACAGAAAAGCATTTCTATAGGAACATTCCTTGCACTTTGTCGTCAGTTTTATCTGACAGGAACTATTCAATTGAATTTTTTTTAGACTTTTCTGATTGTTTGCATTCGTAATAAGCACATGATTTTTCAACTTGTAATGCGCGTAGGCGATGCCCCGATGGTCTCTAGGAGAGAATAATTGTGCTTCCCAAATGTCCAAAGGCTTTTCATGTTTTTGATACCAGTTCTTCGAAATTTTCACTACATGGATTTATAGGATGCCACATGCAGATAAACAAGAAGAAAAGTATAACTGATAATTTATATTTTATTAAATGAAAACTATTTTTTCTAACTGATTGTTACAAATCGGTTAGGACTAAAAAAATAAATGAGTGTTTTATTTTTGTAAGATGGTTTTTCAATAATGACTTAAAAATTCTTTTATATTTTCGTTTTCGGGAACATTCTCCCCTCGGGAAGAGTTACATTATGTCCAGTCTAGTTGTACCTTTAGTACAGGCTATCTCAATAAAACCCTTTATCTCATAAAGGCCTTATAAATTAAATGAAAACTAGATAATAAGGTATTGGCGTATTTGGCCGCAGCTGTATTATGAAATAAATAATTACATGCATATATGTATATAGATATGTATATTTACAAAAACTTTAAATTGTTCAAATATATAAATTGGTTACCGGAACTTATGGCAACCACAACTTAAATGGTTAAGATATTATTTCACCGTGGGTATCACAGGTGTAAATAATTTATAAATGCTTGACTGTTAGTAACAGAAGTCAAGTATTTCTATGAAAACTAAGAAATTGAAACTTAAGCAGCGAAAATCGCCAAAGAAAATTTAAACACAAGAAAAGATAAAAAAAAAAACATCAAACACAATTTTAAAAAGTTTTCTGTTCATGAATGTCCAATTGTATCCTTATGCTCAGAATCAACCACATCTAGATCAGCATCATTTACATCAGCAATATCACCAGTCGTATCAACATTCGTACATATGGAACTAGGAAGCTGAAATTAAAATGAGAACAAACAGCAGTAACTGAACTTTATAGAGGGAGGGAGTTGGGATGGGATAAATTTCCAGAGATGACGATGTGTTCGTGACCTGAAATTCTAATAATAACCGGAACCTTAAATTGTTTCAACTAACAACCACAAATTATGTAATTTAACCTACAAAGCACAACAACGGCCTCCGCGATAAACGAATTTAAGTATCAGTACTTAAATTCTATTATCTCATAAAGGCCTTATAAATTAAATGAAAACTAGATAATAAGGTATTGGCGTATTTGGCCGCAGCTGTATTATGAAATAAATAATTACATGCATATATGTATATAGATATGTATATTTACAAAAACTTTAAATTGTTCAAATATATAAATTGGTTACCGGAACTTATGGCAACCACAACTTAAATGGTTAAGATATTATTTCACCGTGGGTATCACAGGTGTAAATAATTTATAAATGCTTGACTGTTAGTAACAGAAGTCAAGTATTTCTATGAAAACTAAGAAATTGAAACTTAAGCAGCGAAAATCGCCAAAGAAAATTTAAACACAAGAAAAGATAAAAAAAAAAACATCAAACACAATTTTAAAAAGTTTTCTGTTCATGAATGTCCAATTGTATCCTTATGCTCAGAATCAACCACATCTAGATCAGCATCATTTACATCAGCAATATCACCAGTCGTATCAACATTCGTACATATGGAACTAGGAAGCTGAAATTAAAATGAGAACAAACAGCAGTAACTGAACTTTATAGAGGGAGGGAGTTGGGATGGGATAAATTTCCAGAGATGACGATGTGTTCGTGACCTGAAATTCTAATAATAACCGGAACCTTAAATTGTTTCAACTAACAACCACAAATTATGTAATTTAACCTACAAAGCACAACAACGGCCTCCGCGATAAACGAATTTAAGTATCAGTACTTAAATTCTATTATCTCATAAAGGCCTTATAAATTAAATGAAAACTAGATAATAAGGTATTGGCGTATTTGGCCGCAGCTGTATTATGAAATAAATAATTACATGCATATATGTATATAGATATGTATATTTACAAAAACTTTAAATTGTTCAAATATATAAATTGGTTACCGGAACTTATGGCAACCACAACTTAAATGGTTAAGATATTATTTCACCGTGGGTATCACAGGTGTAAATAATTTATAAATGCTTGACTGTTAGTAACAGAAGTCAAGTATTTCTATGAAAACTAAGAAATTGAAACTTAAGCAGCGAAAATCGCCACATTGGCTGGGCAGAGCCCAGACAACCGCCATTAAATGGGGGTTCGCTGCAAGAGCTGCCGGCCAAATATATAAAATCATTTATGCCCCTCTAAAATTTATTAGACTTTGTACCCCTGTCTTGAATCAGAGATCATAAAGAATAACCTTTACTCCATATGAAAAACGTTTCCAGAAGGTATCACACAAGGATTAACCTGCATGCATGTGTATGTTAAATTAACTGGACAAGAGCTTTCTTACATGTATTATGTAAATCCAATTAATTTGTTAATGCTGCGAAAAGTGTCTTATTTGTGAGGAATACAATACTTAGATAAAATAAATTATTCACAGATCCTTCATTTAAAGATACACATGTACATGATGAATGGAAATAACTAACAGACAATAAAAGGATATAATAATTTCTCAATGTGTCCATCCCTCATGCCTTAGTTCACGAACCAAAAGTAATATTCTAATCACAATTAAAATTCGCATAATTTCTGTGTATGTTCATTTAGTTTTTACCAAATCTAAGTTTATGAGATACCAATGACTTGTGGTTTAGCATTTATCAGGAACTGGACATAAACTTAGTGTTAGTGTTTGTTTTTGTGTATGTGTAATTACTTGAAAATCCCAATGTTTTTTGTTTTTTTTTAATAGATTATGTGCATGAATGGACTGTAATATTGATTTGTATATATTTGGTTACACATAATAAAAGCATAACATACATTGTAGAAATGGGATTGTATTTGACATCTTCAATTGAGGCTGGCTGCTTAATTTGAAAAACAATACAAATCGTGTAATTGCTAATCTCCAAAATTGCCCTATAACAATATGTACCCAGTAAGAGTCTATCATTGTATTTGGATGTCATGATCACAGTGTACAAATGCAACTCAATTTTTTGAGAATGATAGTTCGGCAATTAGTAATTAGCTGCATAAATTTGCAATTGCAAGGATAAACCAACTTTACTGGCGTATGAGTGTATGTAGGTGTGTGTGTGTGTTGTGTGTTATGTGAGGGTGTGTGTGTGTGTACTAACCCTCTTCTTTTAATATCAAACTCGTTTCAGCTGAAATGAATCATAATTTGTACCTAACACTTATGTGTATGCGTGTGTGTGTGTGGTTGTGTGTGTGTGTGTGTGTGTGTGTGCTAACCCTCCCTTTTCTTATCAAAATCCTTTTAGCTGAAATGAATCATATTTTTGTACCTAACACTTATGACTTTACATAATTAGCATTGTTAAATAATATTCAAATATGTAAGTATGACTTATATTAAATAAGAATGCATCTGAGTTCTCCAGCATGAAGGGTATCCAAAGTATATATAACATCAAAGTCAAAAATAGTTTAGCTTCCTTTAATACCAGATTCAAAATATATGAAATTGAATATAACTTAATTTGAATCCCTCTTCATCTCATATCTGAAATATCTGAAACAAACATGAAACAGTTTAATTTCTTCTATGGCAACCACACCTGAAATGAAGTAAATTCTTAGATAGTTGAAAAACAATATTTAATTTTTGAAATAAATGAAACAGTTGTTTGGTTTCATTCTGTAAAGTAAAACCTGAAATAAATCATTGATAAATGTTAGTATCTAAATAACACATAGTTCTTATTGCACTTTGAAATTCAGATTTGAAATATCTAAAATAATATAAACAATAATTTGGGTTCCTTCTTCAAAATTAACCTGAAATATCTAATAAGTAAAATATTAGTATAGTTTACTGCATGGTAAATTCTGAAATATGTAAATCAAGTATAAATAAGGCTTCCCCTTTACTTCAACTGTGACACAGCTTAATTCCATATAACATAAGTTTGGCTTCTGTCTTTTGACCAAATTTGAAATCTGTAAATTATCCAGTTAGAGTTAGCTACCCTCTTTATTTGAAATATCTAAATTTAATATAATAAGAGTTTAATTTTATTCTTCAATAATTTGGCTACCTCAGATTATGGCAACCACAACTTAAGATAAGGTATATCAGTAGGTAGGTAGGTAGGTAGATAGATAGATATAGTATTTCACCGTGGGCATCACAGGTAAAAATATTATAAAATACTTGTAACTTGATTTGAAACATCTAATTAACTATTACATTAATTAGTTTTAGGTTCTCCTTCAGCAACAATTATGATATATTGAAATTGAGTAAAACATAACTTTAGTTCTTGCTTCAATATCACAACTGATTTAATGAAAATAATAAGAGTTTAATTTTATTCTTCAATAATTTGGATACCTCAGATTATGGCAACCAAAACTTAAGATAAGGTATATCAGTAGATAGATAGATAGATAGATAGATAGATAATTTCACCGTGGGCATCACAGGTAAAAATATTATAAAATACATGCAACTTGATTTGAAACATCTAATTAACTATTACATTAATTAGTTTTAGTTTCTCCTTCAGCAACAAATATGATACATTGAAATTGAATAAAACATAAATTTAGTTCTTGCTTCAATATCACAACTGATTTAATGAAAATAAATAGATCATTATCTAATTTCCCTCTTAAAATTTAGATTAGAAATATCTAAATTAAATAAAAGATTAATTTTGTTTCTTATCTAGTTATTTGGTTACCACAACTTATGGCAACCATAACTTCAGACATGATAGATAAATAAATATTTCAACATGGACATCACATGTGTAAAACATTTATAATTGCTTAATATGAAATATCTAAATACATTTGTGTAGTTTCTTCTTCAGTATAATTTAAGATCTGAAATTTCTAAATTACATGTATAAATTAAGTTGAGCTTCTTCTCAAATATCAGTGAAAATTTTATAAAATTAAATTAATAACACTAATTTAGTTTTCTGTTCAATTTCAGATCAAAATTAATATAGTTTCCTTCCAATATCAGATCTAAATTTTCTGAATTAAGAAGTCATGTTTAATGATATAACTGTGCTATTTAGAGCAATGTGATTGCCTTTCCTTTTGAAAAACCTTTATTTACAAATTGAATTGTACTACATATATATATAGAACCCCCCCTTTTTTTTTACATGCATGCCTTAGATCATCATAATATGAGTTGCTATTTGATAATAATCTTTAACTGTATCTTTTTTATCTAACCTTATACCATAAAGTTTTTGGTAAGGATCTTTTATCATTAAGTTTGTTTGATTTGGTTTCTGTATTTTTCCCTGTTCCATGTAATTGCATTACCTTTTGCCTCTTTAACTTTGCTTCTTGATTTGAGAACAAGGCTTGCCAGTCCAGACTGTCTCCTATTTTAACTCCAACAAGTAGCTGAAACTCATAATAAATAACAAAACCAGAAAACCAAAGCTTGTAATATATCAAATATATCTTATTTTTTACTGGCTCATACATGTACATGTATGCAAATATACATGTGTGTGTACCCATATCTAGAAATTTAGCATTTAAGTAAGGGACTGTTGCCTTATTTTATTTGCTTGGCTTGATTACTTAGTTTGATATAATTTGTACAAGTATGTGTATGTATTGATTTAACTTATTTAATTGACTTGCTTGTTCATAAATTAAAAACAACATGCATTATTTAAAAGCACGCGTACCCCTTAACAGAACAGACCGAGCACTCAATCACCAGGCCTTTAACTATCAGAGAAACAATCAGCATGTGAATCCTTGAAGAAAAGAGCATTGAGTAGTGATCCCTTCATTACTGAGCCAACCACTACTTATGAGTTCACAGACAGTGTACTAATAAACACTACACTTAACTGACATTAAATTAAATAACCATACATACCTTTATAAGGACAATTTAAATAGGAATGAAAAATGCAAATTGGATTATTATGAAAATGACAATTCAAATTTATTTATTATAACATTAAATGAAATTTTTAATAAAACTGTTACTGATGTGATCCTTCAATAATTATAAACAATCGCACCTGCCTTTGATTTCGACCAATGACATTCCTAATTGATGATAACAAATTATGCATTTTGACATGTAAATTTGCTAATACCAGTTGTGCCTTAGGCCTGTTAATGTTTTATATTATGTTGTGCAAGAGTGCATACCAACTTTGAATGAGTTGCCTGTTTTTATGGTTTTGACTGATGGACATTAAAGGTTTTCTTGGTTTTTTTTTTTTTTTTTTTTTTTTGACTAACAAGGCTTTAATATAATCCAGTAATTCATTCAAAACATTACCTGCTAAAATGTCCTTCTTTTGGTAGTTCTTTGTCTGTGTGTGTGAGGTGACAAAATAAAACTTGGGTAGCTAGGCCTCCTGGCTCCTGCCCCTGTCAACTGTTTGGACATACATGACATAGTAAGCTGTCATCTAGCTTGTGAACATGGACCTTACCTCTGCAACTGACATTAGCTCCTACAAGGCTACAAGACTTTGATTTACCATAAGTATAAAATACATACATGTAAATGCATTTATAGATATTTTTATTTATTTCTTTCATTGCTGCGACCTAATGATAAAAGGAATGTAAAGTACATTAAGCACAAATCGTAAAAATTCGTAGACAAAAGCTTCACTGCCTAACATCATAGCGTAATTATATACAAGGTATGAACTACTAATGTAGCTCTTGTACATGTGCATGTCAGTCACGTAAAGTTCAGCAGGGTCACATTGGGTGTAATTTATATTCAAAACATTTATGTTTCAATAAACGCAATTCCACTTTCCTAAATGATTATAATCTGTTATTGTGTTTTTAAAAAATGTGTGCATATGTTATTGAATTAGGATATTATCGGCGAGATTTTGTGATGTTTACCATTTCACAAACACCTGTAGCTTGAACATTCAAATAAAGGTGAAATCGATCCATCCATTTTTGAAATTATGTTAAAATGAAAGACTGATATCAATTTTAAATAATCAAATACTTTCCTTCAGCATTTAGATCGATTCTCAATGCAGATTACAATAAATTTCCAGAGATGACGATGTGTTCGTGACCTGAAATTCTAATAATAACCGGAACCTTAAATTGTTTCAACTAACAACCACAAATTATGTAATTTAACCTACAAAGCACAACAACGGCCTCCGCGATAAACGAATTTAAGTATCAGTACTTAAATTCTATTACATGCAAAATCTGATGATCTAAAATATATCAGAAACATATAATAGGATTTATTCCCTCCATACTTTTTTCTAATAAGTTTTGCGGAAGTTTGTATCAAGAGACTAACCATACATCTAAGTATATGTTTTACAGACGGCACTTGACAGGAAATAGGCGCAATATCGTTACAGTGTTACGACATAATCGCATTTTCTTGGTTGATACTGAATACGTGCGGTTAGAACTTATCCATTTGGGAAATAGACCCGCTTCTGTATAATTAGTTTCAATTACATGTCATTCAGTACATCAATTTTCTTTTCAATGTTTAAGTATATACCTATTTGCATTAAAATGGTTCTTACAGACTCTCACGACATAACGTTCTCTCTAAGGCAGAAGAGGTTAAGTGTCGACTTTTTAACGATCAATATATTTAGGAAAATATGTTAATTTCTAAAGAATTAATAACAACCACAACAATTCACGATTTTCTATCATGACAAATCCCACTTTCTAAATCTGACGTTATGAATTTCTTGAAATCTTGTACATATCATCTTAAGTATTGGAAAATAAAATACAAATAACAACAAAGTTCCAGACAATAAATTTTGCTACGCCTGGCGTGCGTTTCATTTATTCAAGACTTGTAAGAGGCGCTCTACTAAGGCGCGTTTCATCTATTCAAGACTCATCAGAGGTGCTCTGCCCAATATATATTGAAAAAGTCAAGCATAATATCCAGATTATGGGCTGTCCTGTCATGATGAATGCCGAGGTCATCAGGTAATAATGCGGAAAACCTTACCGCAAACCATAGTGGTGCACCGTGTTGGAAAAAAATGTCACGTTCCTCGCACGTTGAAGAACCTTGCTACAGGAGGACGCTAAATTGTCCGTCCCTACCCATCAGTCCTTTTTCAGTGGCGGTAAAAAAAAACCCTCCCTGATTTGCCTTGTTCCCCAATTTTCTCATCTTCATCACTTCACTTCAACTTTGTTGTCATTTGTATTTCATGGTCATTGTGTCATCCATTCATGTTCACCTCCCAGAAAAAGTCGAAATTATGTAGCTTGGGACTCAAGCAATAATTTATCTAACTGAAACTTGTACATAATTTTTGTGACAGAAATTAGTGTTACACTTTTTTAAATTTGATCTGATGAATAAGCTTGGAGCAGTGTTATTTATTTGTTAACTTGAACTCAGTTCGTCTAAATCATTCACAGGGAAATCAATTACACACACCAAATATTTCATTTTTTTCTTATAAAAATGAAGCATTTCATGTTTCAAGTATTTTAACTTATATACCAATGCACAATATGTTTTTCTAAATGAGTATTAAAAACTTGAATACATTCAAGAATAAAACATTTTTTGCCGATAATGGAAAAAAAATAACATTTGAAAAAGGGGTTCTGTACTTTGACAGGTTTCACTCATACTCGTCATTTCCAGCATTTTGAGTGAAAGTTGTATACTTTCCAGAAAGATTTTACCTTAGAATGGCCATCTAAGAACTTTACCTTGAAGCTTATGTGTTTCGTCAAGATGCAACTTTACCACTCAACATATTGTTTGTTTTTAAATTCAAGTACTAATTCTTGACCTTTTAGCTGTTTTTATTCTTATAATTTAGCATAACACAACCTTGATACGCAAAAAAGAGCCTAATACAACAACATCTTTACTTTCCGATTTGACCCCGTGATAATCGACCGCCTTGTGACACCGCAAAAACCGTTTAATGAGTAGCAGTCATCGATAAAAAAAAGATGCCATCAAATATAAAAAAATGTGTTTTCGGTGATCGGATGTTCCACGTTATCCACATGTTCAAAGACTATGATACAATTCTTACTGTAAAGATCTACGATTCAGAATCGAAAAAAAATCGTTCATTTCAAAATAACCTGTACGAACCATTTCAACATTTCATAAAAAAATCGTAATGCACTATTTTTTTTATTGAAACGATAGACCTATTCAGAAATTCAACTTATGTTCTGGTAAACGTCGCTTACTGTACTCGTAATTAAGGTTATGGCTAATTAACAATTCCACAATGCAGTATCATTTCTGAAAAGTTCCATTGACACATCAGTTTCTTTAACTGTAAGCAGTCGGGAAAGAATAAAGACCACACTGCAGCATAACCACACCCTCTATTTCAAAAATGGATTTGCATGTCTAAAACTCTTTCCTAAAATGAAAAATATGTAAAACAAACAAATCTTACTTAATAAAAGAACTGATGAAGTTCAAATTCTGTATTTAACGCGTCGGACACTTCCGACAAAACGATTCCCGAAAAATCTTCCAAAAATTGGTTTTACAAATTAACCAGAGCATTTTCCAAACAGCATTTAACATTTCGTTGTTTTCCCCTTTTGCGTAAAAGATTTATAGTTTATGCATGTATAACACATGACACAACGTTTTCTTGATAAATAGAATATGTTGAAACATGGTATATGTAAAAACCATCACTTCATTGAATGAGACCAGAATGTATCCCACACGGGAAAGTAGTAAACTGAGGGTTACCTTTAATTAACATATTGATTTAATTTAATACAGTGACATTCAGCGAGAATAGCTACATGAGTTTCGGAAAAAAAGAAAAAGAGTTGGAAAAATTTCAGGTTTAAGAAACTACCGTTTGCTTTGCTTAGTTTGTCACAGACAATTTCAGAACTTTGATATATTCTTTAAATTATAGATGCAGGCCTGTGAAAAAAATGTATGTCACGGATGGTCCGCCAGTACTTGAAATTAAATTGAACCCTAACGTGCAGTACCAGTTTGAGTTATGGACTCTCACCAAAAAATTAACCACAGTTGTTTATGCGTAATATATAGTTCACATTGGTCTTATTTCCAGAGTGTGTCGTCTTGACCAAACAGCAAACGTAGCGTTTTTGACAGAGAGGGCACCATCAAGATATTTGAAAATGAGGAGGGCCTTGCTTCTTTTATCTTATTGTTATTTATGAGTTCTTGAAAAAAAGTCTCATAAGATTATCAAGATCCAATTTGGTGAGGAGAGGGGTACACTTTTTGCCCATTGGAATATAAACTTGTTCTGAAAAAGAACTCCAAATACGACTGATAAGTAAATTAAGCATACTGCGATCAATTTTATAGAAAAAATAATACTACTTAATTATTGACGAAAGCATTTATCAAAATATGTTAAAGCTGTAACAAAACCAAAGATCATAGATAAAATTATAACAATATATTCAGGTTTAAACATTTTGTAAAATATGTCTTGTTAGTTTATAATTTATGAAAGGATATGAGACCACAACACATATGTTAACTGTAACTGCAATTAATTTTTATGAGCTTTATGGCCATTTCAGAAAAATGTTCCTCGTTAGCAGCACCCATACATAGGAAGTCCACCATGTCAAAAGTGTTAAATGCATAAAAGCAAACAAAATCCCAATAGATATAGCGAAGGGCAAAATTTAGATGGGGGAGTTAAATCTTAGGATTTAGAATTTACATAAATTTAGATAATGGTTGTAAACAAAGTCTACAGATGAGAAGTAATATCATGTGCAAGTACATCATATCTAAAAAATAAAGAGCATGCATCTAAAACATGGAGAATTGTTCTACTAACTCAACACGGCATTAAAGACAAACTTTAGTATCAAATAATTTATAAAAGGATATTATATTTGTATCTATATCGAATGCAACGCTTTTATTGCAAATCATGCCTTTTAAAAGTGATTTACTGTTTAACGGTATAATTATAATATGAAATTTAGAAATTCTTATTCATGAAAAATACCAATGTGCAAAAATATTTTGCATTACTGAACATTTTATATGGTGGTTTATCATAGGGGAGTCGTTTTGGAAAAGTAGTTAATGAGGAAAACTATGAGAGTGAGGTATTTGCATAGAAATAGCTTATTTCAATATGTAATCATACAATCTTACGAAAAACATTAATGTAGAAGAAATTACTAAGACAAAAAGATCAATTTCTTTTAGTTGACGCTGCTAAATCTAGAATAAATACCAAAGGGAGTGCCCTTCTTGTTTTTTATAGGGGATTTGGTGATTTTTTAAAATAAATAGGCGGGTTACTGCTTTAATATAAAAAAGAGTCAGGATGCAGTTTCTGGCTTTAAAATGTGAGTAAACTTTAAAAGAAAAAACAAAGCAGGCTCCATTTTGCCGACAATAAACAGGCAGGATGTAAAAACAATATCCATAGCCCCCCCCCCCCCAAATATCAAATGGAGGCTCATTTGTATCAAATTACTTTTCATGGGATTCGTATTATAGCTAAAGTATTTGGAAAAAAAATCTTCATTTTTTCATTGCTTTTTTACCAATTTGATAACCTTTGTTTCTTATTCAGCCGAATAGATCAATTACGTTAGGTATTAATTATTTATAACCATAAATAACAATCTAATTTTCAATAGTATAAGACGCGCTTGGCGTAATATTTTAATTTTGAAATCAATGTTCTTTTCTTTTGCTAAGGTTAAGGAATTAATAATTATTCCATCATTCTTTATTGATACTATAATTTAATTCTTCTTTTTCTACATGTATGGGTATAAAAGAGAAATCTGATGCTGCGCTTAAAAAAATTATAAATGTTCTGAAAAGTTTTGCTAAATTAATTTCATTTGTTATATCAATATTAAATATTTATTAAATGTTATTACATTCCTGCAGTCATTTTGCCTGAATTTGAAATTATAGTTGTCTATGACAAAAACCACCTATCAACCATTTGTTTAGCTATTATAACTTAATGAATTTTACTACAGAAAGCAATAAAACAACAGTTGGAGAATCGGTGAAATTTGCACATGTCATTAATCATCTATCACTTTAATTATTGTAACGTTGATCGTTGTTATACATGTTTTTAACATATTTCTACATCATTTTCCAATTGAAGGAATATGTGATGTGGGGCTTATTGGGACCATTAAAATGGTGCCATAAATTATTTCTGTCATCGTTAAAGCATGTTATCACTTGCATGTTTTATTTCGATTTTCAGGTAAAATTTTAAAGTAAAGCACACATCTTTTTCTAAATATTATTTAAAAGCGTTATGTGACTAGATATGCACCTCGGCATTTTATTCATTGCATGTTTGTTTTTCAAGTTATTGCAAATACATTCTTTTTTCCATGATGCATTATTTCACATTATCTTTCCATTGAAAGTTTGCATGTTCAGATGCTATGCAATTTTTGCGTTAATGGAGACCAGAAGGAACCAAAACTTTTTAGAAAATTATTTCAAATTTGTCATAGTTAAAACTTGTTATCAATGACATTTATTAGGAATCTAAGTAAAATATGTAGCATTGCTGCCCTTTTGTCTAATAATGTAAAAATGCATTTAAAGGTAGACAATTTATTGCTTGTAATTGAGACAGAATGGAAGTGATTCATGTGATTAGCATGAAAAATGCAAAAAAATATCAATTTTCATTTAATAAGAAACTAACAAGCAAACATATTTGAAACAATACAAAGAAAATACCGATAAGGCAGGACGAGGAGAGACATTGAAAAAGATCACAAAGATCAAAAAGATCGAAAATGTCGTGGCGGATGAAGATGTTTGTGACGACACAAGACCAAACCATATTATACAAAATAACATGGGTTGGTCCAACCAATCAAATTGAGCGTTACATACCAAATTAAATTATTGTCGAATGTAGTATTTTTTAAATCATATACATCACATTTCTGATTTTGGCTTATTAGTTAATAGGCAACAAACACTAGTGACATTAATATTGAAAGTTGCCGACTGTTTGAAGTTTTGATTTTTAAATTGCTTCTGACTTATTAAGGTTGCATCACGAAAACATTTATTACATTTGTTTATTTTCTGTTAAAACAAATGTTGTTTGATACGTCATGCTATTGTTAATGGAGTACCTTCGTTTACCGATAAGTACTGTGTAGTCTTGATATTGGACTGCATTCTACTTAATGTATAACATAGACGGTCAGTTGTAGCATTTGTTTGGCGAAAACATTATGCTAAGCGAATGTTTGAAGAGAAAAATGCCGCAAGTTTAACAAATTCAACACATCTTTTAATAATGTATTCAAACCCAAAATATGTCTCTTCACAGCCCACGTCATTTGGCACATGTCTATGTGATTGTATTAACATATAATATACACTTGGACATAAGTTAGGGACCACCTGAAAATCAACAACTTTTTCAAAGTCATGAATTAATATCTTAAACATATAAAATAAAATCAACCAAGGGCTAAATAAAATTGTCATCAATCAAACTTTGAATTTAATCAAGAAAAATTAAAATCATTCTATCCAATATGCAATTAATTTGACAAGGTGAATTTTTTGGGGGGCAAAAATAGGGGGTATCATTTTTTTCACAATATGTTAAAATTTGAAAGATATCTTGAACTTGAAAACTTAATTCTATTGTTTAAAAATGTTTATTCTTTAAGTTGAGGTAATATTTGACGCAATCAAAAACAATTTCTTAATTACAGACAATTTTAGCTAGAAAACTTTTTTTGGAGTTTTTCTTTGTAATTTTCCCCATGTTAAAAACAGCCACCTGTTGGTCACAAACGTGATGGTAACATCGCAGGTTGGTTAATGAACTTTTCTGGAAATTGTCCGTTTCCAACATAAAAAATAAAAAATCAATTATAAAGTTATTTTATATCGAAATGAACAGGAATTTGATATGTATTTAGAAAATATGTAAATGCGTTAAAATACTGTTCATATAGTACCAAAAATAAGTATCCATGGCAACCATTTTGTCTGCAATATGACTTTTCTCGGATTTGGAAACTGAAGTTAAGCACCATTGAATTGATTAAAAATCATTTATTTGGGTTCGTTTTTTGATCAATTTGTTTGGATTAAGGTGTTCATTGTTGATAATGTTAAGAATAATTTAAAATTTTGGACGAAAAGGGTCAATCAGAATGAGAAAAACTGCGTTTATTATTTTGATATCATTTTCTGTATAATTTTCAATAATACAAAAGAATGAGCAGCAATTCTCAAATTCTATATTTTATGATCTATCATGTGGTGAAATTCTAAAACAATCGATGTCGATCTTCGGGGTGCTAAATCCGATTTAAGAAATGAGGTATCAAATTTCGTCTGATTTGCCAAATAAGGTAAAAGGGGCGGGACTTAAGTTCCAATAGAAAATTCTTCTATTAGGGTTTTTCTAACTATTGAGTAATATTTATAAAATATAATGGTTTGGATAACTGTAAATAATTATGCCAGGCTACAGACAATAAAACTACAAATATTTTATCAAATCTATATGGTATAGGCATTTTATTTTTCCGAGTAGTCGTCGCAATAAGGGGGACAATTCTTGGAAACTTTTTTTTTAATTTTGGCGGGACTAACGTCATTAACATCACTGTGATGGTGGAAAAACGTTTCAACATTAGCGGACATATTTGTCTTTTTTTACAATGCAGGTTTTTGCTCAAATTGATTTGCTCTTATACGAAAATAAGAAAACAAAACTCTTGAAAATTTTAAAAATCGGTGGTCCTTAACTTTTGTCCAAGTGTATATCTTAGAAAAAAAATAGTATGTAGCTGGCTTTGGACTCACAATCTTTATCTCCATAGTGTACAACATCAACCATTAGGCAATGGAAGACTTGATTGGAATGTGTTCGGAAAGGATATCTAAATAGACATGATAGAAAATCATTTACATTCGACATTTACATTTAGATTCAAGATTTAGGTATTTAAAGTCAGGGGAAATCTCAAAATGAAAACACAGTATAGGTAGTTTATACTAGTAATGTACGTTTTAAATGTTTCAATACTCTTAGGACATTTTACATATGTAAACTTCAATTTTTTTTGAAGCATGAAAAATACATGTAGTTAAGAATTTCGACATATATAAAACGTTTGTGAGAGCCGAGGAACGTTTGTATTAAGTTAACAATTAACTTCGAAGATTAATCGGACGGTTTGGAATCAATTTCAAGTGCTTTCCGAATTTTTGGAACCTGTTTTCCTATAATTAGCGGAGAGGTACACATGTACCGATTGGGCATTCGACTGTCAATTCAGAAAGGGTATTACAAAATCATTCAACAGAAACGAGAACAACACAAAAAAACAGACAAAACAACGAGAATGCACACAGGAGCTTCAGATTTGTAAGCAGTCTCTGTTTGTTGCACCACATTCTTCAAGCAACGCTGCCAACTACTGTTGCCAACGGTCAATCGTGTCAAATCAGGTAAAATGAGACCAAAAATAAAATATGATATGAAAAGCACACATTCTGTTGTCGAGATAGAATTCCTAATTTTGTTTACAACTATATGATGTCTTCCGTAAAACTTTTAAGAGAAGACCACCATCGAGGAGCTACATAACCCTGTATAAGAATTTTTGTGTTGGACAGGTCCCACATGTGCAGGCTCTCTTACAAAAATGTTTTATTTATATAAAATGTGTCTATGATGCACGAATGACCCGGCCGTTCTTGACTCCTAACATGTATTCACCGAGATACATATATGGACCGTTACCAAAATCGTTCATACTTTAAATATAGGTCGCAGTGACCTACTTTCTACTGTGTGATGGTCCTGTGAAGGGCCCGGAAGGCTAATAGGCCCATAGCAGAGCATAGCTTGTCGACTAAGGGTCTTGGGATTCTGACGTCGGGTCAGTGTTCAGCCCACAGAACAACCACGGTGTTTATCCTAGGTGACTGAATAGGGTAGCCCTCTTCCGCAGGGGTTGTCAGGTCTATAATAAGGAAACTCTGACCGCTGACCATAGTAAGCCAACGTGTGTGAGATTTTCATGCACGTAAAAGACCCTTGTGTGGACCGCCAAATAGTGCACCCCCCTACTAATGGCCACTTCTCCCATTTTTCCTGTGGTTCTTTAAAATTTACTACTCCTTTGTTTCCCACCCCACCCCCATATTTCATTATCATCATCATTTCATGTACATTTTATCATCCCTTTTCAAATAACCTATATTGTTACGAGGGTGCAAGACACCAACATACACACTCACTACTGTGTGGTGTTTCGCTATGCCATGCATCTGCTGGTGAAAAAATCATTGACCCACCACCATGTAGCACCGGAGATATCAATCTTACCCAAAAACTTTACAAAAATGTTACGGATGGACAGACGTAAGGACGGACTAAATGACTGAAACTTTCCTATAAATGTTACATATGAAATAAAGGTGTTTTGATATGGACCCCGAGTTTAAATACCTCAATCGTAAATCTCAATTGTAAATGTCGAATGTAAACGATTTTTCTATCATGTCTAATAGAATACATAATTTTATTATAAACATACAAAAACAGTTTGTGACAGAACATATACATATCATGATATCTAAATGTAAACATGAAAATATCAAATAAGACGAATAAATTAAGAAACCATATGAGTAAATGAACATGAGACCACAACACATATGTTAACTCCAACTGTAAATTATTTTTATGAGCTGTATAGCCATTTCGGAAACTTATTCCTCATCAGCAGCACTACAACCCAAACAAAGGAAATCCACAATTCAAAAGATGTTCAAAATGCATTAAACCAAACGAAATCCAAATATATATAGCTAAGGGCAAAACTACGATGGAGGGATTTTTTCTTTAGGTTTTAAATTTACAAGAATTTATATAGTGGTTAAAAACAAAGTGTACACATGAGAAGTAATCTCATGTACAAGTACACCATATCTAAAAAATATAAAGAGCATACATCTTAAACACGGGGAATTGTTCTACTAACTCCACACAGCATAAAAGACAAACTCCGGTATTAAATAAATAAAGAAAGGATATGGAGTAAATGAACATGAGACCACAACACGTATGTTAACTCCAACTGCAAATTATTTGTATGAGCTGTATGAAACAGATTTTTAATCGCTATATGTTTTGATTTCAAACAATTTTTATGCATAACATGTGTTTTAAGTAAGATATAAGCCCTTAACAGTCTATTCGATAAAATATACATCCAATTTGTTACCGAATGGACTGTTTACGGCTTATATCATTTACTTGTACTTTGAAAACAAATCATTATTGAAGTTATAAGTGTGGGTGGGTTTTACATGTCATATTCTGTTTGCTGTTGATAGACTTGGTAGTCTTTAAACGTCCTTAGTGCATTTGTATTTCCATTGCCTTTTCATTTCCTGTATTTTTGTACGTTTTTTTCTATTCCATGTTAAACTTTTTCAGGGTTCTGCTTACTGTCTTAATGAGCGTTCTATCAAAAGACATTTTGATAAATGCTTACGATGTACAGAATTAAATGATTTATGACATGTAAAAAATTATGAAATTATATGTTTCCATCACATGAAAATTACGTAATGTCTAAGCATGCAATATTTAATAGAAAGATAATGTAAAGAATGTCTTATTTGCATGCTCAGATGTCAAACTAGCATTTACAGTAAAGAAATCCAAAGGTGGAATATAATAGATAATAAAAGTTCATCTCAGATTATAATTGTGCTCCAATGGTCAGTATGTCCTGATAAAAGAATAACTTAAATGAAATAATAAATTATAAATTTACAAGTTTTCAGTGTGAAAAAGAAACTGCTTTGCGTTTGCCATTAGGTATTCAGAATAAAATGTACTGGAACAAGACTTTATGGGATAGCATTGCATAAAACATATTAAACTTTGCTTTGTTTTCAACATATACCAGTATAACGATTGTATTATATCCACTTGTACTAAAATGTTTCATAATCATGATTAAAACACAAAAAAATCTGAAATTTATACTCAGATGACAAAATCATTTCTGAAGCATATATAGTTCTTTGTGCGAGAACTTAGTTTTCGGTATTCGGACTTGGTTGACAGGAACTTTTTCAATTAAATAAGAGTAGAATTTTCTAAATTTCTACATCTTTTAGTTACACAAGCTTAAGGTTCTTCAACTTAATGTACGATGTCGATGTCATTCGAGACTGATTTTTTTCCTATGCTGATAAGCTTCGGATATTTAAAAAAAAAACAGTACTTCGATATTTTCACCTGATAAGGTTTTACGCGTAAAATGCAACATTTAGATAAACAAGAACAGAGAAACAATTTTGAATATATTGTATTAAATGAACAAAATTGTATTCTAACTAATTTTGATATATCGATTACGATTTATTATTCAAATTAGTAATATATTTTTAGATTGATAGTTCTAAGTTTTTTCTGAATGACGAGACATTTGTTTCGATTTAAAGAACACTCTTATTCCATGCAGTGACAAAACGGTATGTGTGCCGCACAGGATGAGATACATTATGTCCGGTCAAGCTGTACCGTTAACCGATTGTTTTAATCAGATGCACTGGGCAATCTGATAAATTCAAATATATCAGAAACATATAATAGGAATTATTTCCTCGTTACAATTTTCTGATAAAGTCTGCGGAAGTTTGTATCTAGAGACTGGCCATACATCTAAGTAATATATAAGTTTTGCAGACGACAATTGATAGGTAATAGGCACATTTTAATTACAGTATGACGCATTTTTTCTAGGTTGCCGCTGAATATTTGCGGAAAGAAAGGTATCCATTCTAGAAATAGACATCCGCTTCTGTATAATTAATAGTATCAATTACATGTCATTCGGTACACCAATTTTCTTCATCATTTTAATGTATAATTATATATACCTATTGGCATATTCTCTGACAAGAGAATTATTTCGGTTCTAAAGCACTGAGGTCTCGGTAAATTTGAACAACCAATGACGAATCATAATTAAGTAAGACGACCCACATTTAGGTTGCTCATACACTCTATTGTGTTTGTGTGTGTGTTTCAAAAATGTTTACTTGATTACTACAAAATTAATGTACCTAATAATTTGTTTTGGAAAAAAAGTCGTTTAATCAGAAAATTCTAGATTGCTAGCAATATTTTGTTGATAGCATTTTCAAAAGAAGTACTAGTTTGACATTGGCTCGATATCAGTTTTTATCTTTATCCATTTGACATTCTAATTCCTGTGACATTCTTTTTGACTTTCAAAACCTTTATAAATTTTGCTTGATATTCGCTTGACATTAATGTTTTGTGTTACATTTGATTGATAAAAATATTAATGTTTAATGTGTCTCATTAACTGGTAGAAAGATAAAGTATTATTTATAGCCATGATTCTAAGTATGTCGGTAACGGGGTCTACCTTTCAATGTTTTGATTCAAATGGTGTTGATGATGAGTTACTCCTTGAAATATGCATATACAACATATCCAAATAACATATTTTATACCGGTTTTTAGTATTTATATCTTCAAATATCGGCAAGAAAAAAAGTATATGCCTGCGTCTCTGTGTCTCCATAAAAGGCATATTCTTTTAAATTCATTTTTAATTTTTAAAGATTTTACAATTATCATGTTGTTAGACTACGTCTTGTCTTTCATTTTAGTCATTAAACATCAAAGCATTTGTTGCAAACGTTAGATAGCAATTTGCATCTTTGTCCATCTGTTTGTCTTTCACGAATAAGGATTTCACATCAAAATTGTTTTTGTCGACGCATGCGCTCTATGTTAATTTAAATGATTTCTTACCAACATTTCTTACAAACACCAAATCATTTGTGGGAAACGTTAAATAGCAATTTGCATAAAAGATATACCTAAATATATGAAAAATTAGGCCGAAAAGAAGTATGTTGAGCGTTGTTGATTACCGTTTGGTTGATTTTGTGTTTTGTGTTTCTTCGTGCTGTTCTTGTTCGTGTTTACCGGTTTCGTCGTTGCCCTTTCGGACTTTTGACACTCGATTGCCTCATTGGTATCTGCCTCTTTCAAGAAGGACTAAAATCGACCCGATATTTGCACAAATTGTCAACTTTGTACCATCTCAATGAATTTGATGTAATTACGACACTAGATAATCAAACTTTACATATTTAATCGATTCCACAGGCTGCAACATTTATGCATGATTTTATGACGTCATAAACGTGCTGAAAACTCTGAAAATATCAATATTTGCTTATTTTTGAGGGTTTACAAGATGTTTTCCTTGATATTAGTATAGAGCGCATTCGTCGACATTAATTCTTTGTACATCTATTTGTCTTTCAAAAATAAGCATTTCACATCAAAATTGTTTTTGTCGACGCATGCGCTCTATTTTAATTTAAGCCGTACCTTACTAAAAATGTTGTAAAATTGCCAAAAATTTTTTTTTTATAAATTTCATCAAATCAAGGTATTTATAGCCCAGTTTTCTCCTAGCTGCTGAATATTTTAAACCTAGTTTTTGTATTTCCTTAAATTACAGCATTTCAAAACATATTTGTTAGTAATTTCAGAAAGTTTACTGCGAGATGAAATTTTGGGCCAATTTTGGTTCTAACCGAACGTACTCATTTAAGCGCTGGCCTAAAATTCTATATTTTTTTCTGAAATTGAATGAATTTGCTACTTGCTTGGATAAGAATTCAACCTCCTATAAAATTTCGCCCACTGTTTTTGCAAGAAATGACTGACGAACTGGGAATCGAGTTGGAGTAGGAAAAGAATTACTAATTGTAGACATGTCGAGACCTCTAAAATAATAAAATCTTGTCAGTTAAAATAACGACCCTTTTTTTCACTGGACTGCTTACCTGGAATTGCATCTACAATTCGACTAGGGTGATCTTTATGGGTATTTTTTTCCGAATTATTGAATTTCCTCACCTGGAAATAAATATATCTAACTAACCTGCATATATTGTATATATTTAGAAACTTATTCAACCGTCAGGACATTTTTTTTGAATTTTTGCAACGATACCTTTGTCTCCATGGTCGACTTTTAGACCGACGTTATTTTTTTTTATTAAATCAGACGTTTGCAGAAAAACTCGGAATTTTGTCAGATCAAATAATTCATGATTATATTAAATATGCTGTTTGTTGTACTGAGTATATTCACTATCCCTTTTGTGGCTCATAACTATGTATCTTGTGTTACAACATTAATTTCCAAGACTCTTAGATCGCAATGAACAAGGGAGGCTTGTAACCATAAATTTTGGTTTATCCCACCCTTTTTAAATGCCTTTACCAAAATAAATACCAAATGAGGACCACTGTGTTCTTCCATTTCTTTCAATTGCTTTTCTTTCGGACATTCGAAATTGGCCATTGCAATACCTTTATTCGTTTCAATATTGTAGAGGTTTGCTCACCCAAAATGTTGGGTTCTGATTGATTAAGCATTGTGTCGTTTTCTTATATATTGTCTTGAATGTCTCATTGTTTTGTCTGATAAATTTTTTTGGTCCTTAAAAGTCGAGTATTCATTACTTTGTTTTTTATTTCAATAATCATTTTACAACTAAGTAAAGAATATAACAGAAAAATAACATTTATAACATATAGGAGTGTTAGAATTTTAGTGTTAAATTAATTGATTCGCGTTTGTATTTTCAGAATAGAATCAACTGAAACGACCATCTTATGGTTCAGTATATTATAAAACATATTGAAGTAATTTAGCTTCCAACATGGGATTTTATCATAATTATCATTTTATCGAAATCAATTTTTGAATGACATAAAATTGTTTTTTGCTCGCTTTTTTAATTACTTTCATGATAAAGACATCATAGACTTTGAAATCTTTTAAGCGTCAGCATTTCTTGAGCTCAGGGCAACGATTTTTCACAATGTAAACGTTATTAGAAAAAGGGGGTCCTTAAATGTTGATATAAAACAATTTTAAAATGCATATATGTTTATTTCTTCTGTGATCGTTAGTCGTTTTCATTGAGTCACGGCAAAAAGTTTGTAACCAAATAGGGTAAGAAAATCAACCTACAATTTGTCTGATATTCAGGAACCTACAAGAAACATATTTCAAGATTATTTTATCAATGGCATTGAATGATCATACATCTAGGCATATATATTTTCAGACGAACTTTGACAGCATGCAATCAAATAAGAATAGAAAATTAGCATAACACAATGCTGAGTAATCAGTTGTAATTTTACGTTACTGTATTTGTAACCCTTCCAGTTTATCACAGTAACTTAAAAATAAAAAAAAACTGGTTCGCTTGAATTGAAAACGAGTCAACTATCTATCGTCTTTTTGCTTCAATATTTAAGTGGTCAACTTGATATCTTAAGAACTAAGATATAATTAAGGATTATGCTCTCAAAGATAAATATAAAAAATATGACAGTTTGATTCGTCAGGACCTTGCTCATAATTTGCTTTTTATCAACTGTACATGTATATTTACCCGCTCCGATGCCAACTAGTTTGTGGTGAATATTCATCTATTTATCAGGCATTGGATTCAAATTAATTAAAAAAAACCAAAAACATAGTCCTTATATTGACATTAGTGCTTCCACATTTCAGAGTAACATATCCATGTGCTTATCAACAATATCGTATACAAGCTAGTTTTAGTGTATTAGATTAATTGTTTACAGTTACAGGTTTCGAGCACAATGCATGCATATTGAAACAACTTTTAAAAAGTTATAGTACCCACCATTACGATCATCTCACTTAAGAAGAGATAAATAATTCTTCCGTAAATGACTCTTTTCAGTGTAAGATGACCATGTTGAGATGCAATCACGTGCAGCGATTCACACTGGTCAATTAACCAATAATAACAACCGGTACTGATATTGATCGATGATGTCGACCAACTAAATGCAATGTAATTTAAAACTTTCGGTTTTTAGAATGAAGCCACCTCAGGTTTCAGAATAAAAAAAAAATACGGAAGAAATAGGTTCTTTCACGCGTTCTTGGCAAACCGGCAATGATCTTTCACTCGTTATAGAATTTTTAGGGTCTTTTGGCTTGTTCCGCTGCGCTCCACTCGCAAAAAACTGAAAAATTCTATCACTTGTGAAAAATCAGCTGGTCTTTTCCAAGAACTTATGTAAAAACCTTTAATTCATTCAAACAATCATTAGCAATATATGTACACGCTTTTACAGAGATTCTTTTGTGATATATGGAGTGTCATTAGTATTTTTGGACTTACCTTCCTCTATAGTTACATGTAATCTAAAAAAAACCTCAAAAATAACACATAGAAAATAATTCCCAATATCAAGACCGAGTCAACTTTAACGTTTTGAAAATTTTATTTTAGTACGTTTCAAAACATAAATTACAATCATTATAATTCTGAAACGATTATATAGGGAAATATCCGTCTCCAAAATGAATGTGTGTTTACGCCTACCAGTTTTTTTTCCGCGGCAGAAAAAGGTTGGCGTAATATTGTCCTATTCCCCCCGAAAAAAACCATGAATATTAACAGCTTACATTTTAAGTGAAAATTTTCATATTTCATTTTTGGGGTTAAAACGTGATTTTTAAATCATTTAAATTTTTTTTCGAATTTTTACCAACATGATGTGTATAATCTACTCGACATTCAGTGAAAATTTCAACTCCATAACTGTATTTTTTCGATTTTCAATTGATTTACAATAGACATGGACAGTTTCTTTTTTCCATGAGTATACTACTACATACTCATTTTCCGTGGAGAAATTCTACTATAGGGGTAAAAGTATGTCACACTGACACAGATGATCGATAAACACAATGCTTTATTATGGGCGAGAAGTTTTGATAAATTAGGTTATGAGAAAGCATTGATATGCAATGTCTTTGACTAAATATGGCTTATATCTGATGTTATAAGTCCTTATGCATTGAAGTATACCGAAAAGGACTTACATAAACCACGAGATACTTTATTCTAGTGCACTGGTATTTGAGGTCGCAATATACGTTTAACTAAAATAAAACTTATTATTCTAATTGTATCGCTTTGTCTGCTATCAAAAATAGAAAACATCGAATGTAATTATCATAGATCTGAAAGATTACCATTATTATAATACCCAAAGGTTCACTTACGTTCGGTATTAGTTTCCGTATGGAAAAACGAAAAAGAACCCTTCATTATATTTAAGAATTATTTCATTTAAAGAGAGGACAATATGCCGAGAGCATATTACTGAATAATTTTGAAAACAATTTTCTTGAAGTTCAGTGAAAGAATGATTATTCCTATATACTTTGTCGATAAGATAAAAGACATTTAAGTACTTTTCCATATTAACAAAAGACAAGGGGTTGTACATTGATAACTTCAAATTTTAGATTTTTGGATCAAGCCGCATTCATTTATTTATAAAAACATATATACCCAATGCAGTTTACACATTTTGAAATGAAGCTTGCTCCTAGATATTTTTGTCTGTAAGAATAGTGAAAAAATATGGCTTGCAATCTTCACGCATTTTCACTGTACAATGTAACTAAGTTTTGTATTGGAATATCTCCTAAACTCAAGATTGATTTAGAGATTTAGTGGTCAAAACAGTTAAATGGGGTTTCGTGTTTTGTATATTTGTTAACGACTTACTCCTGATGAATGTGCCTGATTCATAGAAATACTTGATACTCTCTGTATTTTTGCATGGTTATAAAAGTGGAATCTATGTATATGACTTACATTTTGTTGTACTAGCTTCTTGTATTGTTATTTTTTAAATCATTTCTTTATACCCCAAAATCTCTTCAGTAGCAAACAATTTGGATTTAGTAATGGTATGTCTACTTCGCTCCAGCTATTGAAAGTCCTTGACAGATGGAACCAAATCCTAGACAAAGGAGGAACAATACACTTCGTCTAAATGGACTTTATGAAGGCATTTAAGGAGGTTCTTCATAAACGCCTTCTATAGAAACTTTAACAGTACGGTATAAGTGACAACACTTGTCGATTAGTGCAGGTTGTTTTGAGCAACAAAAAGCAACGCGTGTATATTCATGGACATAACTCAACATGACATGACTTCAAGAGTAGTATATACCAGGGTTCTGTCCTTGGGCCTATACTCTTTGTAATTTATATCAATGATTTACATGAATGCGTAATCTCAGAATTAATTCTATTTGCTGATGATACAAAATTATTTAGACACATTCAAACTGATGATGATATGGAACTTGTACAACATGATCTAAATAATCTTTTTGATTGGAGTGTCGAATGAATGAAGCAAAGGTGTACCAAAGGGGTAATCAGTATCATAAAACCGTGAAGACAAAGACAAAACCGGCAGACAAAAAATCATCACAACAAAACAAACCACATAACAACATAAAACACACACACACATAACAACAAAACCGCATTCAGCAACGCGAACTCAAGTCGAAACGAGAGTGAACTCAGGTGCTCCTGAAGAGTAAGCAGTTCCTGCTTGCTATAGCACACCCGTCACGTTGCCAAAGATCGATTAAGTGTTGGTCAAATCCGAAAAGGATGACATTACAAAACTATATGTCAAACCAACATCTGTGCTCATCTGAGAGATAGAAATTCCGTATTTGCATACAAGCACATGATGTCGTCCGTAAAATTTCTTGAGTGATGACAACAACCTGGGAGCAACGTATCCCTGTGTTAACAATTTGCTTGTCAGCCGTGTAGCTCTATCAAGGAAGTCGTTGTACTCCCCACATGCTCTGGAATAACGAATCAATTGTGATACGTAAACTCCATATGCTGGAGCGGACGGAATGTTGCTACACAGAAAGGGAAAGTTAACTATTGGAAAGTTGAAGTCATCACGTTTGTCATAGAGCTTTGTACAAAGCCTTCCTTGTGTGTCAATTTCGAGAAATAGATCCAAATATGAAGCAGACCTCCTAGAATCTGTAGTGTCCTTTACCTCAAGTTCCTTCGGATATATGAGATGTAAATAGTCACCAAATCGAGGATTGTTTAGTGAAAGGACATCATCAATATAACGAAATGTGAGATTGAAGGATAAAGCAAGTTTGCGGTCCTTTTTGTCTAGAAGTGATTGTAAGAAGTCTGCTTCATATGAATGAAGAAACAAATCGGCAAGCAATGGTGCACAATTTGTGCCCATTGGGATACCTATTGTTTGCTGAAAAACACGTCCACCAAACTGTACGATGAATGTTGCGCTTTTACCTGGACAAACGCAATGTATTGAAAATACGCTTCAAGTTGAAACAATGTGACGATCGTATATACACTATGAAACAGTATAACGGTACTACAATAACACTCGAAGAAGTCAACATTGAAAAGGATAAAGGAGTAAAAAAAGACAGTTATCTATCCAAAAGCACATCCAAATACAGGTCAACAAAGCTAATAAAATTGTCATTACATTCGTGGAACATTCTGCTCATTTGATTATAAAACGTTTGGTCTTATTTTAAAGCTCTAGTAAGACCTCATTTAGAATGCGCCAACAGTGTGTGGAATCCGTACTAAAGTGGTTATATTGAAACAATAGAGAACCTTCAGAGGAAGGCAACCAAGATGCTTCCGAATATGTCAGATGAGAGCTACCAAGAACGATTTGAAAAACTGAAACTACCTACACTGAAATATAGGCGACTACGAGGAGATTTAATTAAATGTTTCAAAGTTCAAACAGGAATTTACGATGCAAAAACGACAGATGGTTTGTCCACAATGAATACTAACACCACACGAGGATAAAACAAGAAAGTTGTGAAACAAAGATTCATAATTCATGCACGAAAACGTTTTTTTTTAACAAACAGAGTTGTTGACACCTGGAATTGTCTATTATGTTGTATCTGCCATCATAGTGAAAGTGTTTAAAAACAAACTTGACAACCATTGGAAGAAACATCCAATCAAATACGACTTTACAAAGGCGTGTGACTAATAAGAGGAAGTGACAAAGAAGTTAAACCAACAGAGAATCAACCTGAGATGAACACAGAGGACCAGTATGTCCTGCTTTCATAACGAAGTTAGATATCATTTGTTCGATACAGGTTTCGTGTTTTCATGTTATTTTACACTCAGTTAAATAAAGCTTTAAAACTTTAAAACAAAATTGGTCCAATAATTATTAATATAGGTTATCACTTGAATTCTCCATTTAGACTAAAAGTGAAGTAAAAAAAATATATTACAATTCTATTTGAATGAGTCATATGACTTCAATATGCATCTCGGAAAATAACTTATCAATATCTAAAATATTATCTGTACAGACTTTGCATGTTGTTTTCTTAAGTTTCTTAAAAGTAAATGCATTTTTCTCTATAAGGCATTATTTTATATTATCTTTCAATTGGAAGTTTGCATGTTTAGATGTTTAGATGTTATGCAATTTTGAATGGATTGAGACCACAAAGAACCTAAACATTTAATAATGAATTCTATTTTGTCATCGTTAAATCTTGTTATCACTGACATTTAGTTGTTATTAAAGAAAAAAACATGCAACACTGTTTTCATTTTTATCAAACAAAGTTAAAATTCCTTTACAGACAGACAATTTATTACTTGTTATTGATATAAAAAGGAAAGCACAGTTATAAGCATGCACGAAATCATGCTTTTGTTGTCAGAAAGAAAAGCATTAAAGTAAAATTAAGAAGTAGAGATATGTAGTCAAATGTCGAAAGTAAAAAAAGACAAAGACAAAATCTGTGAACAAGAACAAAACAAAAATATAACACAATGAAAAAGGCAAAAACAGAAACAAAGACAATTAAATAACAGTCAACAACGTGACCTTAAGTATTAACTTAGAGAGAAATAAAAAATACACGACGAACATTTTCATAGATACGTCTAGAGACTTCATTATAAAGTAACCTCCAACTGCACTGAAATGATATATTCGGTTCTGGTCAGCTGATGTGTCCACATCTTTCTTATTCTTTTAGCCCCTGAGGAAGGACTTGTAGTCCGACAATTTGTGCATCTTTTAGTTTTTCATTAATTTTTACCTTTTATTGTGATTTTCTTGTTTGGATTTTACCTTTTAAATGTGGTTTTACCTTCTAAACTATTGTTTTGTTTACCTTTTAACTAGCCACTGTTCAATACCTTTTATTATTTGAAATGATATATGTTGTTTTAAAATTCTATTTAATTTTAATCACATTTAAGGAAAAGAGAAGAATAAATGATACGTTTGGACGCAAAACTACGTTTGAAAGTGATCAAATGACCACATTTGATTAAGGAATGACCGCAATACTTTTTCCTCTCTAAAAATGATAACACTAACATTGTGGAAGCAAGTTACACACTAATGTGTGCCACAACGTTTTAATGTAATTTGTTATAAACAAGACAAAATTTTATGATCATATTCAAAATAATTTTCAATAGAAAATCATAAGACGTGAAACATTTCGAATCAATTTATTAATTTACATTCCCAGCTTACACCCGCCAGATCAAAACTTTATCCATGGAAAAATGGCAAAAATTTTCAGGTTGTAAACACTCATCTGAACTTTTAAAGCCTTAATATTATCTTTACAAACCTTTCAGTTCAAAGCATCTGAATACGTCGAATCAAACTCAATCATAATTAGCAATGGTTAATTAATGCATAATAACATTTATGACATATTGTACACTTCATTGTTGCGGCAATACGTCGGCTGCTATAAATCATGAACATATGACCATATTGCATCTGAAATAAGGCCTGATTTATAAACCATAAAATCATTTAAATTTATAATATCAAAAGTTTTCTTACAATTAGAAAATATGGAGTTATTAAATGTATTACTTCAATTTTGATTTGCAATCTAGATTACAGGGCATTTTATGACCATATTTTAATCTCTTACATGGATATCGAAGTATCATTAATAATAATATTTTTGTTTGAAAACAATTTTAATGGAATGAGCACTCTTGATTTATGCCTAGAGTTAGTAAAAACGTGATTTGCTTTTCAAACGAAACCCTCTCGCTTTATTCTGCAAATATGAATGATGTTCACTTACTTAACAACCAATGCTGCAATTGAAAGCATTCAATCAAAATAATGAACAAAATGAATAAGTGTTTATATAGACTGTGGTTTCATTATTAATCGTAGGGTATCAAAATTCGTGGTTCTAGTGGGTAGCTTGAACCGCGAAATTTAATATCACACGAAAAGGAAATTCAACAATAGACTAAAGAACCAAGAATTTTACAATCCATAAACTTATACTTTTTCACCAAACCACGAATATTGGTACCCACGACAATAAGTGAATCCACAGTATATAGTACATGAAGACTACATACCTGATTTTTGTAATTGGAACTACTGTTCTGTCCAATACAGATGTTTTAGGTATCAAAGATAACGATCAAAAAAAAAAAACAGGAACCAAGAAACGGTAAATTTGTGTTGTAATTGCACATTCTATTTAGAAGCATTTGAATAACAAAAATGGAAGATCCTTAAACATGACAACCAATAAAATAGTCAACTGAATACATACTGTGATATTTCATTTGTTGTAGGCTTTTGGGTTTTTTGGTGAGAAGAAGACGGTAAAAAGTAATTATAATTTGCACATGTATATTTCACGTTTAAAAAATAGATGATAATGAAATATGGAATAAATCAACCCGATACAACTTGCATAAATTTTCAAATATCATTTAAATTCCACTTTTCTATGTATCGTTTTAAGACAACACTGAATGAAGCAGAGGTACCAAGGGGGTATCCGAATGTCAAAAGTCCGAAAGGGCAGAGACAAAACCAGTAAACACCAACAAGAACGGGACAAAAACAGACAACATGTAAAACATGGAAACACAAAACAACTGAATATCAATCAACAACGCGAACTCCAGTCGAAACAAGAGTGAACTCAGGTGCTCCGGAAGAGTAAGCAGTTCCTGCATGTTATTGTACACCCGTCGCATTGTCAATAGTCCATTCAGTGTGTCAAATCCGGAAAAGGAAGACAAAACAACACCCTATGACAAACCAACATCTGCACTCATCTGAGAGATCGAAATCCCATATTTGTCTATAAGTTCATGATGTCTTCCGTAAAATTTCTTGAGTGAAGACAGCAACCGAGGAGCAACATAACCCTGTGTGAGCAATTTTTGCGTCAGACGTGTCGCTCTGCTAAGGAAATCGATGTAAGTCCCGCACGCTCTGGAGTAACGAATCAATTGAGATACGTAAACTCCATAAGCTGGAGCGGACGGAATGTTGCTACACAAGAAGGGGAAGTTGACGATTGGAAAGTTGAAGTCATCACGTTTGTCATAGAGCCTTGTTGAAAGTCTTCCTTGAGAGTCAATTTCGAGATGTAGATCTAAATATGAAGCAGACTTCCTAGAATCCGTTGTGTCCTTTATCTCAAGCTCCTGTGGATATATGAGATGGAGAAAGTCACCAAATCGAGAATTGTTTAGTGAAAGGACATCATCAGTATAACGGAACGTGAGGTTGAAAGGGAGAGCTAGTCTACGGTCTTTTTTTGTCTAGAAGAGATTGCAAGAAGTCTGCTTCATATGAATGAAGAAACAAATCAGCAAGCAAAGGTGCACAATTAGTGCCCATTGGAGTCCCTATTGTTTGCTGAAAAACACATCCACCAAACTGAACAAATATGTTGTCAATAAGAAAGTTGAGCATGACGATTATTTGGTCTTCTGTAAATTTGTTCTTTTTCTTAGACTCATTGATGACAAAGTAAGTCTTGGTATAATCGACTACAAGAAATTTGTACCTGCGTTTTCCATTCTTTTTGAAAAAGCTGCGTTTAATCAGCACGGAATGCACGGAATGACAGGAAAATGTGTTAAAGGATGGTCACACTTGAATCTTGTATATTAGATTTTATGATTTTGGTTAAAAAAATGCAAATAATTGTCCACTTTACCAAATGACGAAAAGAAAAAATCACAGTTTGTGTGCTTGTTTTTGAGTTATATGACGTCAAAAGTTTGGCAGGAAATCGGAGTCCTCTAGATTTTACATTATTCACAAAAATGTAACATTGGAAGTAGTTGTCCTTAAAAACCATACAGTTGTATCAAGAATTTCATGGTATTTTTAGTTAGTTTATTAAAGATCTACAATGCATATTAATGTGATAAAAAGCAGAGACTAGTGCAAAATATGCTTATTCAGTATTTAATGCCTTGTCTAGAGGAGTTCTGAAATCAACCTAAAATTCTGAAACATGGAGCGTGATCATCCTTAAATCATTTGAAGTGTATCTGCAATGTTTTAGCAAGATATCACCATAATTATATTTTACACTTTAAGCTATACCATTCAACCAAATTAGCTACCTAATTACGATTGCAGCTTTACAAGTACTTTAAAAGTCTTCTTTGCGAAATTGTATTTTTAATATGTTTGTAGCAATTTAATACCATAATACAATTACGTATTCTTTTGAAAATGTACTCCTATTACGTTTTCTAAAATTGAAGCTAGAAATGTGTTGCCATGAACATCAATTATCCCAAAATATATTTACGTGAAAGAGTTGCTTATTATAGAGGCATGACGTGCGATTGCAGTTCAAATGAATGGTGTTTTTTATATGCTTGTAACATTGCTGTCTGTGTCGACTGAATAAGTATAAATGGTATCTTTCGTTTTCAAATGTCCACCCCATCTCTTTAATTTCACACACAGATGAGAATTGTGATCTTCACTGGGAACAATGTTGTTGTTTTTCTGTTATCTTTCCGTCTCGGTATTTCAAATATAAACCCGATTAGAAATTGTGACCCGGAAAAAGCAAACATTGCGTGTTGATAGAATGTGTTTCTTCAATTGTGCCCATCTAAAAAGAGAAAAAAATCCTTTTTATTTTTGCACATCTGCAAAAATAATACGGTTAGTATCCTAAAATCACACTGGAGATTATAAAAGAAGTAAAGAGGCACCGATGGGGCATTCAAGTGTCAAAAGTCCAAAAGGGCAACGACAAAACCGGTAAACACGAACAGCACGAGGAAACACAAAACACAAAATCAACCGAACAGAAATCAATCAACGCGAACTCATGTCGTAACAAAAGTGAACTCAGGTACTCCGGAAGAGTAAGTGGTTCCTGCCTGCTATAGCACACCCATCACATTGCTAATTTATGATCCAGTGTGTCAAATATGGTAAAGGAAGTCAAAACAAGACTCTATGACAAACCAACATCTGCACTCATCTGCAAGATAGAAATCCCAGATTTGTCTTCGAGTGCACGGTGTCTACCGTAAAGTTTTTTGAAGGAAGACAGCAACCGAGGAGCAAAATAACTAAGACTTGAACAATACATTGATAGATAATTTCTGCTCGATATAACATAGCAAGAAAATAAACTTATTGCATCTCTGCTTTGTTTTCATTTTGTAAATCTTTGGGGGAAAATTGAATTATGTTTTAAATTAGCTGATTGTTAACGCCAATCATATATATAGTTATGAATGCACCAGAACATGCACTTTTTGTTGTCTCCTTTGTTATAATACAAATAAGTAGCTTCTGTTAGAATCTTACCTACACATAGATAAAACTCAGAAATTTCATAAATAATTTCAATACAAAGAAAATATTGATGACTATTTTGGAAAGTAAGAGAAAGAGTAGATGAACTTGTAAAAAAAATCTGTCTGAGTGTCTGAGTATTTCTCGACAACTGTTCAAGTGACCTAAAAGTTTTCGAGATTTAATTATTTCCTAAAGCTTATGAATTCTTTGAATTAGTATCTTTACTTAAGAAGAAATGGAAACCTAAATTAAATATCATTAAAAAAGGTACAAGATGCCGATGGCAAAAAACTTTAATAATTTAAAGATATTTTCCTGATTTAATTGCATGTTATCTTTAGTTATTGCTTTTAGAAAGGAATGCCCTTTTCTACATAATTTGTGCATGTCATTATATTACATTATCTTTCAAATTTTAGCTTTCATGTTGCAAGATTACGTTATTTTGAGTCAATGGGGGAGCATAAAGAATCAGTTTTGTCATCGTTTAATCTTGTTACAAAATGTATCACTGACATTTATTTGGATTTAAAATAAAAGCAGGAAACACTGTCACTTTTTATCAAAATCAAAAGAATAAAAACTGCACATACAATTCATTGCCTTTTAAATGGCAACAGTACAATAAATGCACGGAATTCTGATTCTCTGTAATGCGACAGGTCACTTGAATGATGAAACTACCTACTTTAAAGATACATTTTGGTATTAAAATGAATGTGCTACATGGATATTGTGATTTTCCACTTAAAAGAAGCAAAGAGGCACCAATGGGACAATCCAGTGTCAAAAGTCCGAAAGGGCAACGTAGAAACCGGTAAACACGAACAAAAACATCACGAAGAGACACAAAACACACAATCAGCCGAAAAGAAATTAACAACGCGAATTCAAGTCGTAACGATTTGAATACATTTTGTTAACTTGTGTCGTTCTTCCTAGCCGTAGCATTTAAAAAGATTGAAAGTGTCTAAATGACTTTTTGAGTGACAAAAACTTAGATGGCAGGCCTAGGACTAGCTTAAACCCAGACAGGTATTTTGAGGGTAAGAATTTCAATCATGCTGATGAGACTGAATTCCCTTTCCAAGAGTTGTCCAGTTTTAACTTCCACTGTCAAACCAACACATAATTACATTCTAATGTGGGAATTCATTCTTCTTTGTAAAAATCCCTCGGAGAGTCATATTTGTTTGGCCTTTGTTTATATTCAAAATTTCTGCTTTGCATTCAGGGTTTATTCTTGATAGGGTAATGAAACGGATCTGGATTCAAATGAACTACAGGTTGGTGAATATGACGTGCAATCTTAATCTTTTGGACGCTCTCAGTCAATATCACAAAATATCAACAGGTCACCTGGTAAGATTCAGCTAATCAAATCAAGCGAAAAATATAAATAAATGACAATTTTTAGCATTTTTCAACTCCATAAAACCGAAAAACTGACAATTTTCTAATTTATTACTTTTTTCTGATATTGAAGGAAAAAGCAGAGATGTTCAAATGGGGTTTTTGAGTGTCAGGATTCACAACGTCATAGTTGGCGTTTGACAGTATTTCACGCAATTATGTTATCACGTTTATTTAATGCAAACAAATCGATATATCTTATAAATCATTATAAAAAAGTATTGTTTTTTGCTTTATTATTTCGGTTTCATTTGCATAGTAATATCATAGTAAAACATGTCGTGTTCTGTATTTAGAAGGACTTTGATAAGTCTAAGATAAGATTTAAAGATCAGTTACAATCATATAGTAACAAGAAGACACTTTGATAACAAGCCTTTTCTCAGGGCAGTCTGTTGAAAAATTGTTTTAAGGGAAAAAGACAGACAACCTCTTTGGATTAATGAGTTATTCTTTAGTTGTAATATAAAGGCATTTATCGAAAAAAATACTATTAAAACAACATAAAATATACTATTAAAATACCATATGTAAATTTTTAATGAGATTGATATTCGATGTTCGATGTTCGACATTCAAATTTTGTTACTCAAACGGTAAATTTTACGAAAAAAACATTGGTTTGATATTCACAAATTAAAACTAGACTGAAAAATATCGATAAATGTATATAAATGGATATGGATGGAGTCAACTCTTGGTACAGCTGTATTAAAAGTATACAAAATCTATTTGATATTCTTCCAAGTCATATTTTAAACAATAAAATAAATATAAAAAAAGGAATTATGGGAAAAAAATGACTGTGATGTATTCAGTCATTTGGAAGGAAGAACTCTTCTGTGAAAAAAGTAAAAATGATAACAAAACAAAAACCCACAAAAAACTTAGAACTTATCGCCTTTACAAAAACCTTTTTAAATTTGAACCTTATATATCCACAACCAGTACCGCAGATAAATAAAGATTGTGCAAATTCTTAATTGGGTCCCATTCTCTGGAAATTAAGACTGGCAGACAAAATGGTAGTCCTGTAAACGAGCGTATATGTAGGTTATGTAAATCAGACGTGGATGATGAGATTCATTTTCTCATTAACTGTTCAAAACTAAATTATATCCGTGATGCAGTCCTTAAGAACATAAAAAATGCTATCCCAATTTACTTAATTGTAAATCAGAAGGAAAATTTATATGGCTTCTTTCAAATGAAAATCCAGAAATACTTAAAATTTTAGTAAATCTTATAAGAAATTTATTCACTGCCAGACAAAATATTCTGGAAACTGGTGTGTCCTAAATATAATTTATATATGTTTTATCCAAGTAATATGAATATAGTATATAAGTAATTACATCTCAAATTGGCTTATATTAAAAAAATGTATATAATATCAAAAATAAGAATTTAAAAATAATGATAAATCACTTAACCTAGCGAGTCTCACCCCATAAACTTACTGGATTGACTTTTGTGCCTCTGTTGGCTTAGTCTTTAAAGGGGTGGGGGTGTAATATATCCAACCAACCATTGTAATCAAACATTGGGTACTGTATATTGTAATTTTCTGTGATTATTCTGCTCTTTTTTAGCGCTGTGATTAGCATTTCAATTATTTGTTTGTTGTTTGTTTGTTTATATGGAACGACACAAACTTTGGTTTGGTATTCATTTGATATTCTCAATACAATTGTACACCGGAAACTAATGTCAATTATAATTTTCTAACATTTTATAGTCGATTTAAAAGCTAATTGGAGCTTGTGTTACTTTTGTTATATACGCATCGACTTAAAATAAAACTTTGATTGATTGATTGCCTCTGATGAGTCTTGAAAAGCTATAGGAAATTTTGTGCAATAAGACAATTATTTGCTTAAAACATAGGATTTAACCAAGGAATTCGAGTACTTTAATTTCTTGATTTACATGTAACAATTAATACAAATTTTATAAAAAGCTCTTTAACTTCATTCCTGTGACGGCCTATCTTTTTAGAATCTTATCTGATGTAAAATGTATTGTTAAAAAATGGAAAATGTATACACATAGGTCCAAACCTAACCTGTATGCGACCCAGACTTATAAAGCGGACCAGAAGTCTGGTCCAGGTCTGCTTTTTTCTCTGGTCTGGTTTGGTTTGAATGAACCTAGGTCTGCTTTCAAGTTCACTCCAAATGCAAACTTTGCCCTCTGACCTTTGCAGACCTGACCATTCCTTGAGTGGACCAGACTTAGAGCAGACCAAACTTAGGTCTGGTTCGCTCTAGGTCTAGTCCACTCTTGGTTCACTATTCAAATCAGACCAGACCAGACCAAACTTAGGTCTGGTCCGCTCTAGGTCTGGTCCACTCTTGGTTCACTATTTAAAGCAGACCAGAACATACTTAGAGCAGACCAAACTTAGGTCTAGTCTGCTCTAGGTCTGGTCCACTCTTGGTTCACTTTTTAAAGCAGACCAGACCAGACTTAGAGCAGACCAAACTTAGGTCTGGTCTGCTCTAGGTCTGGTCCACTCTTGGTTCACTATTAAAAGCAGACCAGACTTAGAGCAGACAAAACTTAGGTCTGGTCCGCTCTAGGACTAGTCCACTCTAGGATCACTATTGAAAGCAGACCAGACCAGAATTTTGACTGAACCAGACTTGTGGTCTGCTTCCCAACCCAACCAAACCAGAAAAGTGGACCAAGGTCTGCTACTTGGTTTGGTCAAGAGAACTAAACCAGACTAGAAAAGTGAACCACAGGTCCGCTGTTAGTTCACTTTTGTACAGGTTAGGTTTGGTTTCATTTGTATGTAGCAAAATTTATTGTCTGGAACTTTGTTGTAATCTATATTTCTAACATCCGTGATGGTTAGTGCTGCTTGTGGAGTTTTAATTCCCCGAGGTAAACCCGCTCCGGCATCAACACTTTTGTGTTTAAGAACACATCAAAGCTATAAATTATCCGTTTAAATTTTAGAATTCAAATGAATATCGAACTACTAAATTTACCGTTTGCTATTCATTTTGATCTCCGGTTATATATTTATATCAAGAAGAGAACGATAAATGAAGATATAATGAATTTCAAACGGTAAAATATACCTTTCGGTATTCAGGTTGATATTAACAGTTACAAAATACCAAAATGAGGGTATAAACGGTTAATTTGGATATGCTATATATCGATATTTCAAGGAGTAACCTCTCATCAGTAGCATTGGAAGGTCAAATCTAAACTGTTGAAAACGAAAAGTACTCAAAACCAAAACGTTCAAACAAGGAAGCCGAATCCAGCACCGAGGATATCGACCATTTGCATATAATACAAGGAAAGAAACCTTGTGTTTTAAACAATTTAGAATTTAAAAATTTTAAATTTCAGCAACAAAAATATAAGAAATTTTATGGTAAATCGTGTCAGACAAGTCTGACGACCAGGCTTGTGATTACCCTCGGGGACCTCTGGTCCACCAGCAACGGTTATCGCCCAGTGGTTTCAAAATTACAAAATACCAAAATGCGGGTATAAACGGTTAATTTGGATATGCTATATATCGATATTTCAAGGAGTAACCTCTCATCAGTAGAAATTGAATATCGGATATCGAATACCAGTATCACTTTATCAAGTTTTTGAACAGAGAGAGTTATATAAATTGATAGCTAAATTACTCGTTCTAATCGTTGCTTAAAAAACACATTGTCACCTTTAAGTATTACAAACAATATACTAGTAAGTGGCATACCTGATATGGAATCATACAACATGAAATATATGAATACAAAACTTCGCTCGCAAAAGGCGGTAGTCATTTAACATCGTGCGGGACTTACATCGATTTCCTTAGCAGAGCTCAGACAGGGTTACGTTGCTCCTCGGTTGCTGTCTTCTCTCAAGAAATTTTACGGAAGACATCATGCACATATAGACAAATATGGGATTTCGATCTCTCAGATGAGTGCAGATGTTGGTTTGTCATAGAGTTTTGTTTTGTCTTCCTTTACCGGATTTTACACGCTAAATAGACTGTTGGCAGCGCGACGGGTGTGCTATAGCAAGCAGGAACTGCTTACTCTTCCGGAGCACCTGAGTTCATTTTTGTTTCGACTAGAGTTCGCGTTGTTGATTGATATTCAGTTGTTTCGTGTTTCCATGTTTTACATGTTTGTCCCGTTCTTGTTGGTGTTTTGTCTCTGCCCTATCGGACTTTTGACATTCGGATACCGCATTGGAATCTCTGCTTCTTTCATTTCACTGCTGATAATATCCGTCACATCACCTGTTAACTATTTATCCTTAAGGTAATGTGGTTTCCTAAATTTTGTTCATAGAATTGTCGTCATTTTCATGACAGGTAGCCTTGAAGGGGTACTTTATATGATGAAAATATCATTAAAAAATGCATGTTAAGTAATTTTAATACAAAATCAAACGACAAAAATCACATTTTATCTTGAAAAAAATTATCAAAAATGTTTATACCTTTGGTTTAAATAAACCTTTTGTGTGTATTCCATATTATTTACATGCAAATGACTTTCTATTCAAAAGGGCTGAAAGTATAAAAAAAAAAATTGTGTCACTAATTTAATTGTTGATGCGACTATGAGTTTTTATGTCTAATAAGTTAAATATTAATTAATTAGAATAACAGGTATTATATCATTCAAAGCTTCGATAGATGTGCAAAAAGGATGCCCAGTCTTAAACACCACATTCATCTTTATGTGGTGTAAAGAGATACTGTAGTCTTTGAATAATTTTATAGTTCATTTTATATATGTCGCAGAATTTTATGCTCTCATGTCTATTTTCTACTTGAGATTCATGTAAGAAATCAGGTAATTGATTACCAGTTAATTACAGTATTGAATTTTGTATAATTTTTATGTAGGTGTCATGCAAATTATGTTTTTATTCAAGAATAGTTTCTTTTATGCCATAGGAAAATACAACACACTTTTCACAGGATAGAGATCAGACGAAGAGAAACGATGATTGTTGCTTATCTCTACTTGCAAGCTATCAATAAAAGTAACAAAAAAAAACCCCTTTTCTTTCACCTTAGATTCACGTTAGTGGAAAATTGAGAGATTGGAAAAAGTTGACCAGAAAATTTGAGATAAGACAGTCTTTACCATTAATATTATGTAATCTGTTCGTAATGGGTAAAATATCAGCATGATCAGGGAACATTGTAACATTAATCTTACGCAATTTGTTTTTATGTGCAATGCATCAGATAAAAGATTGAAGAAACGTTACATAAGATCATGAGATTTGATCAACTTTGGAATGATATATAATTAGTAAGGGAATTCGTCATTAACAATTCATATCACAATAACAATTACTAATATTTCCAAATCAAACAGTCATGACAAATCTAATGGGTCATCTGGTAATACAATATCTCATATAATACAGATGCCGTACCTATGATTTATTTGACAGACGAGTGAGAGCTTTGATAAAACTTCATGAGTGACCACTATTAACACACATACTAAAGTGCAAACTCTCACATAGTCAACACTTTTGTCTAGACGGAATTTTTAGATGTCTTTATGATCACTCATAACTCAATTTCTCGTACTAAATTTGAAAAATCCTTCATATTCATTAACAACTTTCTGAATGATATCTTAGGACATAAACAAGATATTTCATTCATAAAATCGTTTGACCTTAACCTTTTGTATTCACATTCATTATCTATCATAAAGGTTGACCGGAAACAGAGGTCAAATGTCAACAAGAGTACTAGCGTTTACACTGAATTGGATTCAAACAATATCTTTTTGATCAGAGGAAATCCAAACCATTTAAGAATATGTCTGCGAATAAACCATGTAATTTTGTCCAAAAACAATATTTGCTTACCCATTTACATGTAATTTTTTACCAATGAAAACTTTTGCTAAAAGACTACTTTTGGCAAATTTCTCGGCAAAATCAAAATACATGTAGTAAACCTACAGACTTTAACCAGTACTACCAAATTTCTATACAAAATAATTTTGACAGAGAACAAAACTATTGCAAAATGTCATTCTCTAGTTATCTTTCAGTTATCGAAAGTTGAAAAGGAACCTACTAATATTTCAAATGAGATTTTAAGATTTTAAAAATCCTATATTCCAAGTCAGGACTATAATGTGATCCCCAATTTCTTCGGTATGACTTCCTTGTTTTGTCTTTTTCTTGGACATTTGAAATTGATGATCAAAGTTCCGTAATTTTGTTATTACCTATCTTCATTACCTTACAAGGAGGAAAGCTTTATATATAGAAATGAATATTTAATATCAGATGTACATGTACTTGGCTTAGATATTTCAATTACTTTTTTACACAGATCAATCCTTAAATATTTTCTTTGCAATCTGAATTTGAAATAAATTGAACTTTTCTTATTAAAATCGTTTTGTTGTTTCACAGTGAAAAAACAAACTGCACTTTCTTATGCATGCATTTCATTACAATTCAGTAAAGGCACAGCTGTACAAGCAGGGGGCATTGGTTTATCCCAAAGATTTATAACATCAACCCCACTCTCTTGTCTTTGGTTAAAAAGCAATGAGAATCTGATATCACGTAATGATTAGTTTTCTTTCTCAAAGCTTTAATAGACAGTCAAGTACTTTTAATAGGTTTATTAAAGGACAAATAACGACAAATAGTATACGTTGTTATATGAGTATATGAGTTAAAAGATATGATAGTTAATTGTTTTAATTAGTGTTTGACTGGTCTGCTGTACTGAGATGATCACCTCAATATCCCTATTGTGTCTCACAACTATGTTGTGTTCTATGGTCATTACCGGATCCTAAGATCGCAATGGAAGAGGGAGGTTTGGCGCCATAAAACCTGGTTTAACCCACCACTTCGTTGGGAGTGCCTGTACCAAGTCAGGACCATTGCAATCTTTAATTCTTCTGGTTTTGTGTTTCTCTCAAATAAAACTTACAACAAAGTTCCAGACAAAAGGTTCTGCATTTTGTTCGTGATAATTTTCATAAACTACAGTCCTATTATTTTTTACTTATAAAACCTAATTCCAAGAAAATTTTAGTGTCACAATATTTTACGTAACTATGTATTATGGGTTAAGCAAATTGTACAGTGTCACACTATTCTATGTAACTATATATTTTATGGACTTGAAGATCGCAATGGAAGCGGGAGGTTTGGCGCCATAAAACCTGGTTTAACCCACCATTTCGTTTGAAATGCCTGTTCCAAGTCAGGACCATTGCGATCCACCAGTTCGCCGGTATGACTGATTCGTTTTTGTCATTTTCTCTGGACTATGAGATTGATCATTCAAGTTCGGCAGTTTTGTTATTACCTTTATTATGTATGAAATGATCTCCGAAGCCATCAAAATCTTTCATCATAAATTTAGGCGAGATCTTTATCAATATATTGAGGTTGTTGTGTAAAAATGGTTAAAATGTAGATACGCTTAATCAGTAATTCACTTTTTTTAAATAGTCTTTTCTCTTAGTTAGATCTATTAAAACGATATTTAAACAGATACCCCTATGTCGTAAAATGATTATTGATTTACAACCAAGTGTCTGTATGCTGCGTAAAATTCAACAACTTTGATTGGTGTATTACGAAATTAGAGCTGTGTTAAAATCGCTTTCTTTTTTATATAAAAAACAGATACTGCGTTAGATAATTCATACATAAATTTTATAACATAGTTGAGTGCGGTACATTTTAAAAGGATTTTTAGGTGAGTTCACAAATTGACATGTGCAAAGACACTTGATGAGTCGTGCATCATCAAGTTATTTGAACTAAAGAAAGGATTTAAGAAAAATTTGTTACAACAACACTTAAACAAATTGTTGTCAATATTAAAAGAAACAAAGTAAAAGTTAATTAGCATAATAAATCTTATGCTGTATGATCTGTTTTAAGATACAATACAAGAACTGGTATAAGAACGGTTAATTTGGTTATCCTTTGTGTAATAATTCCCTTCGACAGCGAGTTCGTTCGCATTTTCATAAGAACAAAAACAAACACCAATATTGGCCCAAAAGAGCCACATTGAAAGGCGACCAATATTTTTATTGAAAATCAATACTGATAGCAAGCATATTAAATTTATATAAACAATACATGAATAATGCGAAGGTGGGGATCAAAAAGCGCCACCTTAAAGATACATAACAAAATAATAGAACCTCAAATATGATATATTTGAACAAGTTCAAAAAACAAGTGTTACATAACATTACATTTAACTGATATATACATAGAATATTAAAACAAACAAAGCAGTTACGCAAAATATACATAATAACCTTCATGGCCTTATCTACTTTTTTATAATCAGAGCGCACTCTGCATTTATTAAACGTAAGCAGCACCTCCTCAATTTTGATTGGTTTAACTTTTCTCATGCTTTATGAATATTCATGAACCAGTACAAATTCCACAAAATAATTTATGAAATAAATTGTCTTAATATCGATATTTCAAGGAGTAACCTCCCATTAGCAGTATTAGAATCAACACACTGGAAAGTTCTAGATTGGTTTCTGTCATTTTCTGTTAATATACAGGGCATTATCAAAAGCTAACATTTCATTGAAAAAATGTGAAAATATGAAAAAAGCGCATTAGAAGAATTGGTTAGCAATTAATATTTGTTTGAATTCTAAGAAACCGGTAGAAGACAATTGTAAGATAAAATAAAGAAAATATACCAGCAGGATGTTAAGAAGCGCAAATGAAACATTCGTATGTCTTTAAAATGTTCATTTGAGTCAATTTGATAAAATAAAGATCTATTTAAGTGCTAAATGTAATGATTAAGCTTAAGAACTTTCAGAAAAGGTATCTGCACTTAAGATGAATAAGACACATAGAATATAATATATCTAGTAAAATAGTAGAAGATGCCGATAGTGCTTAAAAAATATTTTCTTCATGTAAGTGAATGATATTTCTAATCTTTTGGAAAAGAAAAATCTTTCTATACTCGTTGTTTTATTTTACAATATCGTTCAATTATTTGTTTGCATGTTTCAAAGGTGTTCATTTTTGAGTCGATTGAGACCACAAAGAACTATTATTTGTCCCAGTACTCAATTACTTATTCCATTTTGTTAACGTTAAAATTAGTTGTCCATGACATTTTTACAAAAAGTTTGAACTACTTCTACATATTTAACAAATGAAAAAAAGAATAAATGAATATAAAGACACAAACAGTTTATTATCTTAAAACAATTTGAAAAGAATCACGTCTGGAACTCATCATTTGAATATTGTTCGTTTGTGAACTGAAAAGATAACTAATATATTTCAGAAAACTTAGTTTATAACAAAGTCAAAGTATGTTTAACTTTTTGGCCTATCGCCTGTTTGTTTTTATGCCCTTATGGTATCACAGAATGATGCCTTCGATTGTGATTTGTTTGTTTTGAGCATATGTGTTAAGTTGTGTGTTTATACCATATGTTTTTGCATCGATTGGTTGAATCTATATTTTTCATGCTTAAGATAATCGATACGAAGAAAATTAATTTTACAAACCAATCAAAATACCTATTGCTATGCTCTATTACGTGCACATTGGCTATACAGTGAAACTTCTCTAAACCGGCCACCACAGGGACCATATAAAATGGCCAGTTTAGAGGGGTGGCCGGTTTTGTGGGTGTCTCCTAAATGTCCATCAATGTTACAACCCATGATCAAAATATATTGATCTTAAATTCTTAAAGAATATTCTTTATCTTTTACCTTCCGAAAGCTGTCTCACTAACATTTGAAAATAAGGTTATGCTTACTTATTTTATATTTTTATTATTTTGATATTAAATTTGATTTGTAGTAAAGCTAAAACAGTGAGTGTTTAAAAATCAGATAGTTTTATAGCATGGCCAAAACTTTTGGTTCATTTAGTAAGTTGGCAAATGCTTTATCAGTCTGGCATAAATTGAAATGCATATCATATGCATATCAAGTTTTAAAATAATTTCAAAAGATTTTTTTAATACCATTAATTCTTTTCAGCTCATTAATTCCCATTTACATGATTAAATTGCCTATAAATATTTTGATCAGCTTGGACAGAAAGATTTGAATAAACAAATTAATGTCACAATAACTTACAAAGGTGCAATTTTTAATTTCATAAATCCTTTTAATTATCATTATAATTAACTGTTTATATTATAATTAGAATTGACTTATGAAGGGCTTCAAAATTCTTTAAGTTGCTTTTATAACTTGTGTCTTGACAACTCTATTGCCTGTGGCATTGATTGCTTGGCCAGTATTGAGGGGTTTAAATTACTTGGTTAATGAAGGGAAAATTTAAAAAAGGTGGCCGGTGTACGATTTGGAGGGGTGGCCGGTATTGTGAGGAAAATTTACATAGAATTTTAATAGAATTTTGCAGGGACTTTTTAAAATGGCCAGTTTAAAGGGGTGGCCAGTTTTCAGGGGGTCCGGTTTAGAGAAGTTTCACTGTATATGAAAAGCATATTCCCCAAAAGACCAAATGAAGTATAATTTCTTATCCATCATATTGCTTCCATGAATATGATGAAGATCCTTATGCAAAACAGATCCGAATTTCCAGACGGTTGAATTGCCTAAAAGACTAAATAAAGTATAGTTTCTCTAACTCTTATCCATCATATTGCTTGTATGTATATGATGAAGTACCCTATAAGAAACAGATCAGAATTTCCAGACGGTTTAAGTCAGTTTTTTTTGTAAATTGTTTGTATACGTGAAAATTCAGATGAGCAACGTTTTTGAAGAGACATGAATCCTAATAATATATATTGAATTTATTCAAAATGCAAATACGAGCATAAATCAAAACAATCTTACACCTTTAAATTGGTTTTAGATAAGGTTATTATTCTGCAAAACTTTATTCTTATCTAGAAAAGTCCGAGATATCCTATAACATTTCTTTTCATTAGTTGGATCTTTAATTGCATGATTTATCTGTAATTATCTGAAAAATTAAGGCTTTTTCTACAGACTTTGAAGATGCCATTATTTTATATTTTTTTTATTTGAAGTTTGGATGTAAAGATGTTATACAATTTTTTGTCGATTGATTAAAAAACATGTTGGTTTATCAGTTACATGTATTTCTAATTTAAAATATGCATGGCTTGTTATCTTTGACATTTCCTCTTAGGTTTTTACGACAATGTTTTGGCGAATGGCTTGGTAGAGATATAGAAAACTTATTACTTTTACTAAATATTGAAGAAAAACAAAGCAATATTTCATGTAATATGAAAGGTTAAACCGATGAAAATGTCTATGTTTATCAAATTAAAATAAAACAAAATGAATTTGACATTGCTATCTTTTGTTCAATATGTTCATTGAACAAAATGGAATATTTTGAAAGTCCACCATGCAAAGGTCAAACACAGAAGAAATTCACCATTCGACAGACCACAAAATGTTTAACGAAAGATGTGTATACGCTAGAAAACACCATGTATTCACTATAAAAACAAGCACTGCAATTCTTATCGAAATTTGATTTCTCACTTCACAATAACATGTCATATTCATTTTAGCATAATTACTTGTTTTGATCTTCGAGATACATCCCTAATAGAAACTAATTTTATAAATTGTACTTATTTCTTTTTTATCCTTCATTTGAAAACAAGATTTATGCTCATGTCAATTGTTGCCGCCCCGTTGAACCTACTTTTATTAACCCCTGTAAAAATATATGAACTTTGCACTGAGATATTGCTCTACCCACATGCACTTGATAACCATTTTTGTTCCTTTCAAACGACTTACATCGATCTTTTAGACTATCCTTGCAAATGTTGTCAAAAAAATCTCGAAAACTTGAATTTTCATTTCTGAAAAGGACTGAAGAAAGAACCTCGTTTTTGGTAGCGCTAACCATCACACCGGCACGTCTTGTCGTAGCTGTTTTGTCTTGACCTTTTAATGACACGATGAATAAAGAAAGTACATATCAGAAGAGCTTATTATACTTACAATGTACCTATACCGTTCACGAGGATAAATAATTGCTAGCCATTTCAAATTAGAGAACCTTAACTCCATGCAATTTAAATGTTAAGCTAACGACGAATGATGCGACACCCTGTTACTCTTTTCTCACTTTCAAAATAAGAGAACATAAATAAAAATATAATATGTATTTAAAAATTATTCATTAGGAAGGTATGATAGATTAAGACAATTTGTACTGAAATTACATCATACAAAACTTAAGTTATAAATAAAATAGTTTTATGACATTAAATGACTCAATATTCAGCCTATATCTTTACAAAATTTAATTTAAACATGAAACGGTATTTATCGATTGTTGTTTTGCTTCAATAAAGGAGAAGATTCACGAACACCCTTATTTGGCCCACAATTTGGCAAAAATCTTAACTTTAATATTTCATGTTATAACTCTTTGTAAGTATAGTCATGTGTTTGATTTCTCTAATTCTAAACTTCTTTTTGACATATTATAAAAGACCAATTCAACCATACGGGTCAAACTTTGGGAATTTAACAAAAAATCCAAAATTTCACCATATTTTGCTACTTTTTGGTTCTAAATTGGTTAAGAAAAATATGAGCGCAATCAAGGGCACCCTTCATATTTTCAGAGAACCATTAATATGGTCATAATTATAATCTACCTAATTATGAAGGGTGTCCTTGAGTGCGCTCTATATTTTCTAAGCACAAATGTGCATTAAAAAATGGCAAAATCTAAAGATTTTCAACATTTTTTGCAAAATGTCGAAGATTGTGACGTCACTGCGACGTTGTTATGTCACAAATCAAACTTTCAAATGCATATGTCTTACATATATCCATAGTACTATATCTACAACAAATATGACATGATTATCTAATACTTGAAATTTTAGGGCCAAATATGAAGGTTCGCGAACCTACTCCTTTCACTGAACCAGGCCTTCAAGGAATTCGTCTCATTTTTTTGTCTTTAAGCTTAATGTCGTCTCAAATGAAAAGGCATGAACTTATTGTAAATGAATAAGGCTCAATGTCAGGCTTTGCCTATTGCCACCGCAATACATGTAAAATCACCAGTCTTCGCCTTTTAATCTCTTGGTTGTCTTAATAGAGTTACGCATGTACCGATTCACTTGTAACAATCTAAGAATCTATATGAAATAATCTAAAGATATGTTATACTCATTTTGTTCATAATGCTTACTTATACTGGCCATCAATTTCATCAACGTGGTAATGGTAGTCACTTTTAGTATTTTTAAAGTAATCTTGAACTTAAGGACCAACCACATAAAGAATAGATGCAACCATTCTTAATAACATTGAAAGAATTGTAATTGAACTTTGAGAATGACGTCAATTTGAAGCAAAGTATAGCGAAACTGGTTTTTCTTACACTTAGGCAATATAAACCGATTTTGTCACACTAATGAATGTTCAGTTTGTCGCAAATGGTCAGTTTTATTAGCAAACCATACAGAGGGAGCAAATCCAATTATATGCTTCTAACAACATTAGAGATATCTGATATCTGAGATTTTTTCAATGGCAGATAATGTCTGTAAAAATAGTTTCATCGTAATTAATGGAAATTAAGCAAGCTATGCATCATGATTGTGGCATATGAATTCATTTTGACATAATTTTCTGAAGAAATAATAAAAGCATCCCTTTTGTCATGATAAGATGGTGTCGTTTAGAAAAAAAGGGATATTTAGCCAAAGGATGAAACAGTCATATCATTTAAACAAACTGCATCTAATTCTGTAAAAAAGATTCAATATTAAAAATGTAAAAAATATGTCCGCTTTGTAACCATTATGCTTTTTAATACAATAAACTTAGATAAAAATTATTAAAAACGCTTTGTGATATTCTCTAACTATAGTTCATATTAACCATAACGTATCTATTTCCTACCAAAATATCAACTCACATATAATATTTACGCTTTGGACAATAGAAGTCAGACACGTAATGCCTTAAAATTTGGAACTACTTATTTTACCGAACTTCATTAATAAAGGAAATTACAAATGTCCATAAGACGAGACAAAACAATAAAGACATACCGGAAAAATTCAAGACCGCAATAGTTCATACTTGGTACAGGCATTTCCAAAGAAATAAAGGGTTAAACCAGGTTTTAAGGCGCGCCAAACCTCCCACTTCCATTGCAATCTTTGGGTCCGGTAGTTTCCGGTAGTTTACGTTTATTCTCATTTCAACGTGAGACAGCAACTATGATTTTTGTACTATTGTCTTATGTGTTTTGTTGATATTGTATGTTTGTTTAGATATTTTATTTTCTTCTGCGTCAGCTGAATTCTGCTTCAAAATGCCTTTTTAGACTTTTGATACATGAATGTCCCATCGGCACTTCATATCTTTTTTTACACCCTATCTTGTTTTTAATTTGTAAGTTTATGGGAACACATTTATAACAACACGATTGTTACGCCAATTAATGAAAAATCAAAAATATGTTCTTGCTGTTTCCATTGATATATCACAAGGACATATCTCTTTTATTAACATCTCTAAGATTTTTCTTTAAGGTTTTTTGGTCGCTCTTTTTATATCTCCAAATATAATTTATGATCTTAAATGATAATTATGATCATCTGTAAATTCAAGAAAGGTTTTAACTTTGGAAAGTGGGAAAAAGACAGGCAATTAAACATTAATAAAGCTTATTTAGTGACATGTAATGGTAGTTCCAAATGAAATGTCCTTAAACCGTTGAGAATTAATTAGATCTAAAAGCTAAAAACTCTTGAAATTAGTATCTGTACTTAAGATAAATCAAACTCTTAATTTTATTTTTTTTTAAAGTATGTTCTTAATACTTTGTCGATGGCATTATTTTATATTATCTTTCAAATTAGAGTTTGCATGTTTAGATGTTATGTTATTTTTAGTGAATGGAGATAAAAAAGAGCCAAAATTTGCCCCATTCCTCAATGAATGATTTCAGTTTTGTCTAAATTAAATCTTGAAACTTGTCATCATTTACAAGTTTTATATTGATCCTCCAAGTGTGGTTGTTTTATACACATTTGTTTATTTACATTTGTTCGGATTCATTCTTAAATGATGAACACAGCTTCATTTTTTTATAAATAAGATAAAGCCTCAAACATACGAACAAGCAACTACCTCTTTTAATTTTTATTAAATTGGGAATATATTAAATAATGATTGCAATTTTGATTCAGTAATGATAAAATATTATTAAAGGATTTTTGCTTGTCCAATTTGAAGATATCTTGTGAAAATAAAATAGGTTAGTTTCACCATTTTTATTCGGTTTGCTCGTGTGTCTGTTAATCAACAAATACTACTAGATGCTCTTTAGTAATGTAGCCACTTCAGTGATATAATTGATAACGACAATCGAATGACAAATAGACAATTTGTTACTTTTAAGTAATATGGTATGAAAGCAGAGCAACGATACGTGTCGTATAAAATGACAGTTATTCCACTTTTAAATGAATAAAAACGAGTCTATTCATTTAGCAAAATGGGGTTTAAATTTGAATGTTCATCAAAAAAAATATCAACACAGAAAAAAAATTAAAATCCTTTATTAGCAACCAGTAACGATGGCTAGATGGACAGAGAAATTACAATATAAATATTCATAACATAAATATAGAATTTACTTGAAATGAAATAAGTGGTTAATTAATCAATCATTAGTAGTATCATTGTTTTTATAAGTATACATAGATAAAAAAAATATATTTGTGACATATGTAAAAGAAAAAGAGCACTTACAGGCGTGTAATGGACACTAAATATATGATAGATGTGAGTTTGTTGTGTCTACAATTAAGCACGTTGCATCGTGCAATGTCGGCCTCAATGTAAAAAAAGCCCGACTTTATCGTTACAACGTAATTTAAATAAGGACTTTTCCGAAGAACTTAACAAAACGTAGAGTTACTGCTACCGTTCCTACGTTATTGTTAAAAAAAAGATATTATTTTTTGAAATGTCATTGTCTTTCGAGCTAACATTTAAACCACTGAAGGACGGACCACAGTATTTTTTCTGTCTATGAAGAAATATTACAAACTATGTAAATGTTACGATTGTTGTTATTCTAGAAATGGTGTCAATCAAATGTGGATCCTGAAGAATTCGAAAGATTTGATGGAGAGTCTTAACTCTAAATCAGTTTCAGTTTTGTAACAGCATCAAAACATTCGATTTCTCCACCCTTTACACTTCTATTCCACATGAACAACTGAAATCACGATTGGTACAGCTGATTAAACACAGCTTTTTCAAAAAGTATGGAAAACGCAGGTACAAATTTCTTGTAGTCGATTATACCAAGACTTACTTTGTCATCAATGAGTCTAGGAAAAATAACAAATGTACAGAAGACCAAATAATCGACATGCTCAACTTTTTTATTGACAACATATTTGTTTAGTCTGGTGGACGTGTTTTTTCAGCAAACAATAGGGATTCCAATGGGCACTAATTGTGCACCTTTGCTTGCTGATTTGTTTCTTCATTCATATGAAGCATACTTCTTGCAATCTCTTCTAGACAAAAAAGACCGTAGACTAGCTCTCTCTTTCAACCTCACGTTCCGTTATATTGATGATGTCCTTTCACTAAACAATTCTCGATTTGGTGACTTTCTCCATCTCATATATCCACAGGAGCTTGAGATAAAGGACACAACGGATTCTGGGAAGTCTGCTTCATATTTAGATCTACATCTCGAAATTGACTCTTAAGGAAGACTGTCAACAAGGCTCTTTGACAAACGTGATGACTTCAACTTTCCAATCGTCAATTTCCCCTTCTTGTGTAGCAACATTCCGTCCGCTCCAGCTAATGAAATTTACGTATCTCAATTGTTACTCCAGAGCGTGCGGGACCTACATCGATTTCCTTAGCAGAGCGACACGTCTGACGCAAAAATTGCTCACACAGGGTTATGTTGCTCCTCGGTTGCTGTCTTCACTCAAGAAATTTTACGGAAGACATCATGCACTTATAGACAAATATGGGATTTCGATCTCTCAGATGAGTGCAGATGTTGGTTTGTCATAGGGTGTTGTATTGTCTTCCTTTACCGCATTTGACACGCTAAATGGACTTTTGGCAACGCGACGGGTGTTCTATAACAAGCAGGAACTGCTTACTCTTCCGGAGCACCTGAGTTCACTCTTGTTTCGACTGGAGTTTGCGTTGTTGATTAATATTCAGTTGTTTTGTGTTTCCATGTTTTACATGTTGTTTGTTTTTGTCCAGTTCTTTTTTGGTGTTTACTGGTTTTGTCTCTGCCCTTTCGGACTTTTGATATTCGGATACCCCATTGGTACCTCTGCTTCTTTATGTAACCTGTGATGCAGGTTTCTCAAGAAGCATGTTACTCAAAAGTGTGTGCCACAATTTTTAATGCTATTTCGAATAGACAGAAAAAATACTGTGGTCGATTCTTAAAGAATTATTTAAATGACATGTTTTCTTAATAAGAAATCATATGATAAGAGGAAAATTATTTTAAATCAATTTGTAAATTTAATTCCTCAATTGGAACCACACCCGATCAAAAATTTCATCCATTGAAAAGTAACACAAAGTATCAAATTGTAAATATATCACCTGAATGTATTATTTCATATTATTATCTATAGGAAATTTTAAGCAGTTAGATTGATCTTCATCATATTTCTATAAACACTAGAGTGTTTGGATTTTGAAAGTTATCGCAAACGCTTAGGTTTTAAATCATGGTAACCAAATAACAATCCACACAAGTATGTATTATTCTTAAGACGCATAATAATACACCTTTGGTATAACAATTACTGATGATTTTAGTTGTACAGCATAAGATAATAACTTATTTAATCATGATATTGACACTGTTGGTACTCTGTATTTAAATCATTTGAACCTTAAAGAAGACTACATTATCACGAACGTCCAATGTAACCATGAAGAATTACAAATTAGAATATCGTCAAATTGAAACAAGTTATATAAAAACTGTATTTGTTACGCTAATGATATAGAAGCTGTTTTGTAATGCAAATGAATGTCCTTTTTGTCGAAGATGTTCAGTCTTTTCCTTCAATGAAAGCGATAATGTCGTCACACTGTAATCCAATCGCGCCAATTTCCTGTCAAAAGTGGTCTGCAAAACATATACTCAGATGTATGGTCAGTCACGGGATAAAAGTTCTCTTTAACCTTATTGGAAAATCGTTTGGATAAAACATATCCTATTATATGTTTCTGATGGGTGCAGAAATATCAGACATTGCTTTCAGAAAAAAAAGTTTCACTTTAAGATGATTGCTGGTCAATTTTCAATATTTCTGAAAGATTTTTAAAATCTTCGGGATATACCATTGGCAAGCTTATTTTATGCCCGTTAGGGTTTATTGGGATATTAACAGCTATTATACAAAGGTTGTCAAGTTCTCTTATTTTAATTTTAATTTTTACACTAAGACAGGTCTAATGCTTAATATATGAACAAGTCAGAGAAAGCCTTATCAAAATTGTTAAAGCTCTTTTTTCAAAAAGGAAATCGGCAACCTATGACAATTTCAAGCTTATTCTTATCTTTACCTTTTCATCAAATACATAAATTAAGATAACTTTTGATTTCAGATCTGACAAGCGAACATCCTTAAAAAGTCATCATGAATTCATAACATTTCTAAGAAAAATGAGAATTTCATCAAGTTACCGTTGAGTTTACAGAATTTGCATGAGCATGTAGTCAGCCGTATAGAAAATAAGTGTTATTACATCATGTATCACGTTTAGATAGTACTATACAAATTTATTTATGAGTAAAAAGTTGAGGAAAATAGCCTAGCCTAAAAGCAATTTGCCGCCTGATTTCATCAATGGTAGATGTACTAGAAAGGTTAAGCATTATTACAATGCAATTTGTTCTGTGTGGACGTTGGGCATTGAAACACTTATCTTACGCAATGTGTTCTTCACGGGCAACATATCAGCTCTATAATAAAAGAACCGATGATGAGATCATGAGATTTGATAAGGTTCGAAGTAATGTAATCAGCTAGGGACTTCGTTGTTAACACTTTATATCGCCATAACAAATATCCGTGTTTCTTAAAATCAAATCAACATAACAATTATGATAATAATGATTTGTTTGACAGAAAAGAGTGCGCACGTTTACAGTGAGGATCAGCAATCCACTAGAAATGAGCATTTTGACAGTAAGAGGTGACCATTTTTGACGGAATTAATAAAGATCGCAGTTAATTTTTAAAGTATTGAAGCTGTTTGTACTTTGCATTAAATCATTTGAACTATAAAGAAGACGACACTATCACCAACCTATTCCACATGAACAACTGAAATCGCGATTGGCACAGCTGATTAAACGCAGCTTTTTTCAAAAAGAATGGGAAACGCAGGTACAAATATATAGTAGTCGATTCTACCAAGACTTACTTTGTCATCAATGAGTCTAAGAAGAAGAACAAATTTACAGAAGACCAAATAATCGACATGCTCAACTTTCTTAATGACAACATATTTGTTCAGTTTGATGGACGAGTTTTTCAGCAAACAATAGGGATTCCAATGGTCACTAATTATGCACCTTTGCTTGCTGATTTGTTTCTTCATTCATATGGAGCAGACTTCTTACTATCTCTTCTAGACAAAAAAGACCATACTCTAGCTCTCTCTTTCAACCTAACGTTCCGTTATATTGGTGATGTCCTTTCACTAAACAATTCTCGATTTGGTGACTTTCTCCATCTCATATATCCCCAGGAGCTTGAGATAAAGGACACACCGGGTTCTTGGAAATCTGCTTCATATTTAGATCTACATCTCGAAATTGACTTTCAAGAAAGACTTTCAACAAGGCTCTATGACAAACGTGATGACTTCAACTTTCCAATCGTCAACTTTCCCTTTTTGTGTAGCAACATTCCGTCCGCTCCAGCTTATGGAGTTTGCGTATCTCAATTGATTCGTGCATGAATTACAACGATTTCCTTAGCAGAGCGACATGTCTGACGCAAAAATAGCTCACACAGGGTTATGTTGCTCCATGATTGCTGTCTTCACTCAAGAAATGTTACGAAAGACATCGGGCACTTATAGACAAATATGTGATTTCGATCTCTCAGATGAGTGCAGATGTTGGTTTGTCATAGGGTTTTGTTTTGTCTTCCTTTACCGGATTTGACACGCTGAATAGACTATTGGCAACGCGACGGGTGAGCTATAGCAAGCAGAAACTGCTTTCTCTTCCGGAGCAGCTGAGTTCGCTCTTGTTTCGACTGGAGTTCGCGTTGTTGATTGACATTCAGTTATTTTGTGTTTCCATGTTTTACATGCTGTCTGTTTTTGTCCCGTTCTTGTTGGTGTTCACTGATTTTGTCTCTGCCCTTTCGGACTTTTGACATTCGAATACCCCATTGGTACCTCTGCTTCTTCAAATGTAACCATGAAGAATTACAAATTATAATATCGCTGAAACCATTTAAGAGCATATCTTCTTAGAAACCATGACGTTTCGTCCAAAAAACCATATTTGCTTACCCGTTAAACTGTTCAACTGACAGCTTTTTCTAAAAGACTTCTTTTGGCAAAAAAGCTTGTCAGGTAAATAGCACTGGTCAACATACGAGCTTTAACCAGTCTAAATGCTCTCTTTACAAGATCGTCATACTGAATAATGAAAAATATTAACAAAATATTAATTTATCGTTGTCTTCCAGTTATAAAAAATTGAACAGAAAATCTTCATAGGTTCCTATAATAGATTAAAAATGAAATTTGATTATTTAGGAAAGTTTTAGATATGGAAATGAATATAATACCAGAGCTAATTTTATAAAGTTATTTGATTATATTTATGCAGGTCAAAATTAAAACCCTTCTTTAATATAGATTAAGAAATAAATGGAAACTCCTTTCACGTGAAAAATCCTTTTGATGTTTCACATGATAAGATACTTCACTTTCTTTAGACTACATTTCATTTATATTCTGGGAAAACACAGCTGCACATCAGGGATATTGTTCTATCCCCAAGTCATATTACATCATCCCTTCCCTCTTGCCTTTGATAGAAAAGGATTGCGAATCTGATATCACCTAATGATCAAAGCCTAAATAGGCAGTCAAGTACTTTTCATAGGTTTATTAAATGTCAGGAAAAACGACATATATTTAATATATATGAAATGATCTCCAAAGCCATTAACTAAGCTCTTTCTATGCAAACGTGGTAAGGCCACATCTTAGTGTCGATATAATACTTGTGATTTTCATATTTTTAAAGCTTAACCCAATACATGTTCTTTCAATTTTGTATAAATTGTATATACATTAATACATTCAAGCTCTACTGTTCGAACTATAAAGGTGATCTGAGTTTGATTATCCTTGCTCAATAGTCCTATCAAATGCTTTGTTTCTCGTGAATCCTCCACTGGGTTTTTGCGTTTTCAATGTTTCAAATGTTTCAAATAAATGAAAATATATTTAATTGGGCAAAACAATTGATGGGGAGAAAAGCAGAAAATGTTAGATAAACATGTAAAAATTTGCTCAATTTTTTTTTCAAGAGTCACAGTTGGGTTCGATCAAAGAACACTCGGACCTTAAGGTTAGCAACTATGCAACTAAACCAACTAAGTTCACACAAAATAAAGATTTAAAGAGGTAGAGCTACATATATATCTCGCAAAAAATTATACAGTTTATTAATATTTTTGATGTTTGAATAAAGTATTTGTGCAATAGCTGCCCTCATATCTTTACGGTTAATATTTTCAAATGATACATATCCAGTTTTGCAATATATCAATGGAATGGAAAGGGGAAAAATTGATAGCAATTTGCTGCCTGTTTTATTTTCTTTATAGATGTACTTACAAGTTGAGAAAAAAAAATCGAGATTAGAGTTGTCGACCAAAAGAGTTGAGTGTTCGGTGTAAGCAAAGTAATCCATAGACATTGCAACATTACTCTTATGCAATTTGGTCTTTTTGGGGAATATATGAGCTGAAGATTGATAGAAATGCTTAACAAAATAATCCGATTTGATTTAGTAAGAAATTCATTGTAATTAGCTCGGGAATTCGTAATCAACAATTTATATGAGCGTGACGATTTCAAGTGTTTCTTCAAATCAAATCACGAAGACAGTTGTAATGAGTCATCAAGGAAATGCAATATCTCATGTTTGATGCTAATACAGATGTCGTACTTATGATTTGTTTGACATACAAGATGGGGCAATTTGACAGTGGAGGGTCAACATTTCGATAGGAGAGATCCTTCTAACAACAAGAAGTAACAAGCATTAACAGATATAATAGAAATCAAACTTATTAATAGTCTTGTTGTCTAGACATAATTGTAATATTTAGAAATAGTCTTCAACACCTCCATTTCACACTTAAATTTAAATTGAAAAAATAATGATGCTTCAAAAGCAACAACATTATTTTTGATGTTTCATTTTTACAATCACCTGAGCAAAAACGTTGTTTTTAAGTTACATTAAAAAGTTACATTCCTAACTTAGCCGAAATGACAGTGAATTGTCAAATAAATGTCCAACTTTAAGACGGACCTGGACCTGGTTAAACATGATAAACTCACAATTTTTTGCTAGAAAAGATTAGAAGGAATTTATAACAAATTCAAGAACATTTCTGGCGAAAAAAAAACATGCATTTGTTTCAAGAAGGCAAAGCCAGGAAGACATACCATGCAAGCCTTAAAAAATATAGATTGCAATGATCCTGACTTGGTACAGGCATTTGAAATAAGATGGTGGGTTAAAGTAGATTCATGACATAAATAAAGGTAATATCATAATTACCAAATTTAAAATGTTTCAATGTTATGCCTTTTTCTTTACAATCCTCGATTTGGTGACTATTTACATCTCAAGAGGAACTTGACATAAATGACACCACAGATTCCAGGAAGTCCGCTTCATATTTTGATAAATTTCTTGACATTGACACACTAGGAAGGCTTTGTATAAGCTCTATAACAAACGTGATGTCTTCAACTTTCCAATAGTCAGCTTTCCAATAGTCAACTTTCCCTTTCTGTGTAGCAACATTCCGTCGGCTCCAGCATATGAAGTTTACGTATCACAATTGATTCGTAATTTAAGACCATGTGGGGAGTATTACGACTTCCTTGATATAGCTACTCGGCTTACAAGCAAATTGTAAACACTTGGTCTAAAATTCGGTCACGGAGACAGCGATGTCGAATAAAAAAAAATCAGAAAAAAATGTACGAGTCCTGGCATATCGAATAAGTTGTGAAATATAAACACCTTAAGCAGGTGAGGTAGGTTTGTTGTTTTCAAGATAAGGGAATCGATAATTTGAAAATTAAAGTTGTCTCTTTTTTGCAAATTCTTGTACTGAGATGACCATCCTTGTCATATTCGAGAGGCAACCAAGAATGAAGTGAAGCAATTGGATTCGGTGGTTTCCTGAATCTCTAACTCTGAAGGATATATCAGAGGAAACCATCATCCAAACGAAGCGTTGTTTACAGAGAGGTCATCGTCTGATATATCTGAAATTGAGATTGAAGAACCTTGCCTCTTTCATTTTCTTGTCCTTTACGAGGACATAACCCTATGTTAGCAATTTCTGTGTCCAACCTGACGAGCTGCCAAGGAAATCGATGCAATTCTCTCAATCTCTGGAGCAACGAATCAATTGTGATACGAAGACTCAATAAGCAGGAGCGGACGGAATGTTGCTACACAAAAAGGGAAAGTTGACGATTGGAAAGTTGAAATCATCCCGTTTGTCATAGAGCTTTGTTGAACGTTTTCATGGAAAGTCAATTTCGGGATGAAGATCTAAATATGCAGTAGTCTTCCTAGAATCCTAAATTATTGAGGATATATGAGATGGTGATAGTCACCAAATCGAGCATTTTTAAGTGAAAGGACATCATCGATATAACGGAAAAAGAGAGAGCTAGTCTACGATCGTTTTTGTCTAGAAGAGTTTTTTAAAAGTCTGCTTCATATGAATGAAAAAACAAATCATTTTGACTCTTTCAATATATAAATAAAATTGTTATGTTATTTTGGAATTTTTTTTAGGAATACTTATTTTTGTCCAAAAGTCTATGCCATTTGAACATCAACTCACCATAGATACTTATAACAAGCATTACCTTTCGCCTTTTTATCTCTAGGTTAACAAAATAGAGTTAACAAATTAACTCGGAACTGTCCAAGGATCTTTGAAAAGAACTTAAAGCCATGTGAAACTCTAAGTAACTCTATTTATTTTTAACCGAAACAAAGTTAAACTGCATAATGCTTACTCATGCTGCACATCAAATTAATCGACGTGTTATTGGTACTAAATTTAGTATGTTTTATTTTAAGTTATTAAGGAGGAAACTTCCTTTCTAACATTACACGAGAAGAATTGTGATTGAAATTCGATTATGACCTCAAATTGAAGCAAAGTATATAGTAACTGGCTTTTGTCACACTAATGAAATAGAAACCGGTTTTTGTTACATTAATGGATGTTCATTTTGTCGCAAAAGGTCAGTGTTATTAGCAAATCTTACAGAGGGAACAAATCCAATTATAGTTTTCTAATAACATAAGAGATATCAGATATCTTAGATTTATTTTAATGGCAAATATTTGGTCTTTTAGAAAAAAGAATAATTGTTTCGTACTTGATAAAAACAAGCTAAGCAACATAAGTATGACGCATAAATGCATTTAAACATTCTGAAGAAAAAAACTCAGAATATACAAGCCCTCATGGTACTATTTTGAAAGATAAAATGGAGTCATTTCGAAAAAAAAAGAAATATTGTGCCAATGGATGAAATAGTTGCATAAAAATTATCTTTTCTTTCTGAGAAAAAATGGTAAATATTAAGTATTATTCTCTGTCAGAATCAGGCAATGAGTGAATCATGATTTAAAAAAACACACAACTTTGACTTCACAATTTTGTTAAAAATGCTTAGAAAGTAACAAGAAATCCATTTGAACTACTCAAAGGTGTCAGAAATTTGAGATATACTTTGGTTGAAATGCATGTAAAATTTGGATCTAAGGGAGATAACTTGTGTCAAGTCATACTAAACCCCTAACATTGTAACAGAAATTTTTCCCATACTCTGACACTGGAGATGATAACTGATGATTGTTTCTTCATTAGAAGGCATTTTTTAATGAAAATCCATTGTCAAACCGTGTGTTTTTAAAATCATGATTCAAACATTTTTGATTTTGCCTGATTCTTACAGAGAACTGCACTTAAGAAATAAGATAAACTGTCCGTTATGTAACCCTTCTTTTTTTCACACCAATATACATGCATAAAAGCAAATAAAAGTCCTTTGGGATATTCTATAATTATAGTCCATATTAACAATAATGTATGTATTTTTTTACCACATACATTGTTTAAACTCATATATTATTTACGTTTTGTACAAGTGAGTCAGACATCTTTTCCTGGCCGAAAAAAACCTCCTATAATATTGTCGTTTTCTACAATGGAAGTCAGAAACGTGATGCAATTATATGTATATTAACTGGAAGGAACTATTAACTATACTGGAATTTTTTGCGAGATTATTATTTTTGCTTTCTTTCGCGAGGTCTTTGGAATCATTAAAATTAAGGATCACTAAACTTTAATGCAAATATTTTCGCACTTTAAGTTTTGAAAACGCGAAAAATTACGACCGCTTAAATTAAACATCCTACTTTTGGATATATGTACAAATTGCGAAATTTCCAACTCGCTAAAATTACCTGCTATACGGTACTTATTCTACCGGATGACCTAAGTTTATTCTCATTCCACTCTGAGATGACAATGCAAAAAATATTATTTTGTGTGTTTTTTTTTGTTTTTTTGTTGGTTTTTTTTTGTACTTCTGTATCAATTTAGTTTGACTTTGGGTTTTCGGACTATTGATATTTCAATGTCCCATTGAAGCGTCATAGCTTCTCCAACCCTACCACTTTCATTGCTATGATTTCTGTTCTTCTTAGAAAATCAAAAATATACAATTGTAGCCCACATTAAAAATGAAGCTAAAATATCTGAATAGGAATAAAGCTGAATGAATCATTTTCTCCTGAGAGTTTGTTCGATATCAACAATAGGGGAGTTCTCAGTTTGAAGAAGCAAAGACGCACCAATTGGGCATTCGAGTAGTGTTAAAAGTCCGAAAGGGCAACGACAAAACCGGTAAACACGAACAAGAACAGCACGAAGAAAGCCAAAACACAAAATCAACAACGCGAACCCAAGCCGAAACAAGAGTGAACCTAGGTGCCCCGGAAGAGAGGTGGTTCCTGAAATTAAAAATCCTAGTGTTGCTCTGTCTAAAAACTATTAGTTTTATGGTAACCATTTGAATTATTTGTAACGGAACAGTTGTCAATTTAGTAAAAAGAAACTTAAACAAAAATATACTCTTGCTGTTTTCTTTGCTTTATCACGAGGAAATATATTTTCTATTAAAACTTCATAAATAATTCCTCTTAAAGTTTTTTGTCGCATTTTTTTTTGTTCTGCAAATATGATTTATTACCATATAATGGTCATCTATGAATTCAAAGCAATGATTTTTGTTAACAATTAAGATAGATTTGGCTGACAAGCAAATTAAAAAATCAATAAAACTAATTTATTAACATATTCATATGAAGTGCCGAATGACTTGTCCTTACTCCTCCGAGAATTAATTTGACCTTACAGCTAAAAATCTCTTTAAATTGTTATCTGAATTTCAGAAGAATGAAAACCCTAAAATTAAATTTCATTAAAAGAGTCTAAGATGCCAATGGCAAGAAATATAATGGCGATTGATGATTTTTTTATATTTAATTTAAAATACAAATGACAACAGTTAGAAAGGAAGAAATTATTTTTTCTCCATATTTTTTAGATGTCATTATTTTTCAATTTCTTTCAAATATTAGTTTCCATGCATATATGTTTACAGGTTATGTTATTTTGGGGAGATGGAGATCACAAAGAGTAAAACATTGTTGCATTTCTCAATAACAGGTTCCAGTTATGTCTTCAATAAAACATTTTATCTATTTAAAGATTGTGATTGATCCTCCAAGGGTGGTAGTTTTTTAACACTTTTATTTATATTTGTTCCGATTCGTTCTTAGATCATGAACACTGCTTCAATTCTAATTATCAAAATAAAACCTCAGACATCAATCAATCAATCATACTTTTTATTTCCTCAAGTAAATGCAATATATGCACGATTGATTTAATGTATATAATGCAAATAATTAAATATAATTACATGGAAGATAGAAAATGTTTTGACAATAGACCCTTTCACGGTTATTGCAGCCATATTGGATAGGGGGCACATTTTTTGAAAGGAGGAGAGAATATTATACAAAATCGGGAAAATATATGTGTGTTGCTAAGCAATAGAGCTGTTTTTATGACATTTTCTCGAATTTTTGCCCCCTATTCAATATGGCTGCAATAACCGTGAAAGGGTCTATTTACACTAGTGGAATTATGTAATATTACAATTAGGGAGCATTGGTATGAGTACAGTCCTGGTTGATGCTAGCACTTAGTAAAAAGTCTAATTCATCGGTTTTATTCTACAGTGCATTGTACATTGTGAGCGTGGTAGAGTTATTTCCCTAGTAGGATATCGTAAAAAAAACATCTTGCGTGTACGAGACTACATCGAAGTTTGTTGCGTAACAGGTACAGGAAACGTTTTGTATTGTCGATTCCAAATTTCGCTTAATATTATTGTTGAGTTAATACTCGGAAGATCTGTCAAAAGTTTGGTAATAAAGTATGATCTCTTAATTTTCTTTTCTGTTCTTGAATTCTGCTAATAATTTACAAATATCACATTATCGTGTATTTACCGAAATTTATATCACTATCATCATTTTTTGCGGGTTAACCATCCGTCATTTTTTTGACATGCTTTGTATTGCTATTGTTCCATTCTTGCTTTGATTGGAAATATCCATTTTGGGTAAATTCCAGTAAGAATTTGTTAAAGTTATATTTATGAAGGAAGGGTATAATATTTTGGCGGCAGTAACTTTGAGCTTTAACATGTGTTTTGATTATCATATATCACCTGGTTTAACCAACCATTTCTTTTGAAATGCCTGGATCAAGTCAGGACCATTGCAGTCTTCAATTGTTCCGGTATGTTTTCCCTTTTTGTGTTCATGGACAATTGAGATTGATCCTCCAAGCTCCGTAATTTTGTTATATCCTTTATTTTTCAGTTAGTCCAAAGTTTGCAACCGTACAGTGTAGATGGGAGGACAACAGAGAAGTATAGTTTTACAAGAATAATTAGGTTTGTTGTGTCCGTACATTTGTTGAAATTCCACCAAGCGCAAAAAATGTATTTTTTTCTGTTTGACAGGCACGAAGAGTTCTGTCGCGGGCCTTCAAGTAAACGTTTAGCATGTTACTAAGATGAGTAACGTGTTTTTAATTCTTTATGTTACCGGACCTTACTATTGCAATGGAGGAGGGGTGTTTGGCGCCATAAAACCTGGTTCAACCCACTATTTATTTTAAAATACCTTGCGATCTTCAATTTCTATGCTTTGTATTTGCCTTGTTTTGTCTTTGATTTTTTTTATATATGAGATTGATGATCCCGTTTCGGTAGTCTTTATTTTTAACTTTTATTTAAAATATCACTGAAAAGCCAGATGATACAAAGGGGAGCTAACTCTAGAAGAAAGTGATACATAATAATTAAAGTTCTTAAAATTAAAAATGATAGAAGAAACAATTTACATATTTTTCATGAAGGACCTGTTTTAGCAGTGCTTTTAGGTCTATAAAACCCCTGATGTAAAATTACTACATGTATTCGATTATCCATTAAGATAAAGAGACAATCGATGCATTTAATGAGGTGTAATGGACAATTATTGATACAGATGCTTTAGATGTGTGTTTCACTCTCGACAATAAAGGCACGTCGAATTGTAAATGTTCCGCACTTATCAGGAAGAAGCAAACAAGTGCCAATGGAACATTCGAATGTCAAAGTCCAAAGGGGCAGTATAAAAAAGTCTTTATCATTACAAGGTTATTGAAGATGAGACTTTATCGAAGATCTGGCAGTACAAATATAGCAGATGTTCCTTTACCTTTTGATAGGTTGTAAATCTCTCACTTGCTAACGAAGATTTATTTTGAAATGTCTTTCGCCCTATTTTGTTTATATTTATTCTTATTACATTATCATAGTTTAAAAATCACAAGAGCAAAAATTTTGATCTTACGTCATCAAGAACGCTTTGGCTTTAGATCCGAGATTTAAAAAAAAAAATTCATTTGAATAAATGGTAACCATTAAAAATCCACAAATATCTTCATTATTCTGAAAAACTTAAAAGTATTAGTTTGTTTACTGGTGATCCAGGTTTATTCTTCAAATATGGTTATATAACATATATGAATAACTGATTCAATTGTGCCAAAAGATAATTCTCGATAACTAACGAACGAAAGAAAACGAACGAAACGTAATCTATCTATACGAAGGAGACAAACGGAATTTTTATTACGGATGATTTGACGAACGTAACTACTCGATTACAATTAACGGCCAAAGATTGACGAATTGTTCTTTTTTATTTAAATTATGTTTCATATTAGTTGTCACTTGAATTTGAAGTCTGAATAATCTTTTAAAGGGTTAGCAGCATCACGTGTATGTACAGCAAATAATTGTCATTCAACTAATTGTTTTTTTACCAATGACATAAACTGAATTCTATGAATTCCTGCTCATTTCCTTAAAAAAAACCAAAAAACCAAAACCTGTATACCTCTATTTTATTCACAAGGTCTGGCGGAGCTCAAATTTCTCTGTCGTCTAGGTAAGATAAACTTAAATGAAGCAGCCCGAAATAATTGACCCGCGAACAACCCGGTCAATAAAATAGAGTTATACATGTAACAAGTAGTGAACATGACTTGACTAACTAGGGGCAGATAAAAAAAAAATCAAAGCGTGGGGGGGGGGTGGTTCGCTTTAAGTTTACCGAGTATACAGATGAAAGTATCGTCAAATTTAAACAAATTATATAAGAGCTGTATTTTGTTACGCTAATTAGATCGAAACTGTTTAGTAACACTAATGAATGCTCTTTATGTAGTAGATGTTCAGTCTTAATCTCCAATGAAAGTAATGAGGTCGAAAGAGGGATAGGCCAATGTTGCTGAAAATTTGCACGAAAGTTACAAAAATTTCCGCGTAAAGGGGTGTATCAAATCCAGAACTTCCTCCCCCATTTGAACACTTTTTGACATCTGTTGTCAATTATTGCTTTCTATTGACAAGATCAGTGTCTCCTGGTTTGAAATAACTCATTTAGTACTCCTATATAAGAATATGCCATCTGTTTTTATATGAGAGAGCGTATTTAATTTGTGCTTTTTTAAACATTGAAAAATGCGAAAAAAATCAAAGAGAAAGTAACAATAAATCACTCTTGATAGAAATGTCAAATTCGAAGTATTTTGTTTGTGCGTCCGTCGTTCTGTTACATGTCAGGGTATTCATCTCTTTTCTTTGTGACATAATGTAGATGCGTACTTCCTATTTTAGAATTTGGTCTGGTAGATGTTTTGGGGATATATTTTTGACTAGCTGCAAACAGTTTTCTGGTTTTTAAGTTGAAATTTAGAATAAGAATAGTTCTAATTAAAGAGCATAATAATCTCAAAATTTCAGAGAGACAAGGTATAAAATTTTAAAACAATAAAGTCTCCCTTACAAATTGCTTACATCTTCACTCATCCTATCGTTGGGTTTTTAGGTACAATTACATTCGTTCGTCAGTTATCGAGAATTCTGTATTGACACAGTCGGTACTTTATATTAAAATCATTTGAACCTTACAGAAGAACTAATTTATTAACAGTTACAGATTAAAGCATCGTCAAATTAAAGCAAGTTATATAAGAACTGTATTTTGTTACGCTAATGAAATAGAAACTCTTTTTGTAACACTAATGAATGTCCTTTATGTCGTAGATGTTCAGTCTTAACTTCCAATGAAAGCAATGACGTCGTCACACTGTAATCTAATCGCGCCAATTTCCTGTCAAATGTGGTCTGCAAAGCATATACTTAGATGTATGGTCAGTCTCCGGATAAAACTTCTTGTTAACCTTATTGGAAAATCGGTTGGATGAAACAAATCCTATTACGTGTTTGTGATTTATGCAAAAACATCAGATATTGCTTTCAGAAAAAAATGTTACACTTTAAAAGGATGATAAATATTTCTGTCAGATTTTTTGAATCTTCGGAATATTACCATTAAAAAAAAACTAAATTGGTTGCCTGGGAACACTCATATTTTCATTTATAATATGGTTTATATGAGTAGTAGGAGCTAGTATAGAAAGCTTTAACAAGTTCTTGTTTTTTTCTTTAGTCTTTTTTTAGGATTTTACACTTAAACAGGTCTTATGCTTCATCTATGAAAAAGTCAGAAAAGCTTTTCCTGCTTAATTTTGAAGACTTTTGATTTCGAAAAGGAGTTCGGCAACCTAATGATATTTAAAGCTTATTTTTTACCTTTATCTTTTCATTAAATTTAAAAATTTAAATACCTTGGGTTTTTTTTAATGACCAGCGAACATCCTTAAAGACATATCATGAATTCATTACATTGTTCAGAAAAATGAGTCTTTTATCCAGTTACCGTTGATTTTACAACATCTGTAGGGGTCAGCCCTGTTATAGTTGCATGTATTTCATAGAGATAGTACTATACAAACTTTGAAGTCTTAAATGAAAAGTAGAGGATAATAGCTTAGCCTAATAGTAATCTTCAGGCTGATTTCATCCATGGTAGATGTACTCGCTACTAGAAAATTGGAAGATTGCAAAGTGTAGCTTTAATATTATGTAATTTATTCTGTATGTACACATTTATCGTTGGACATCGAAACATTAATTTTACGCAATTTGTTCTTTATGGGCAATATATCAGCTCGAGATTGAAACAAACGTCAAACAAGATCATGAGATTTGATGAAGTCCGAAATGTAATGTAATCAGCTAGGGACTTCGTTATCAACAATTCATATCACCATAACAATTACCCGTGTTTCTAAAATTAAATCGACATGACAGTAATGATAATGATTTGTTTGACAGACACCAAGATTGGCCACTTTGACAGTCAGGGTAAGTAATCTAATAGAAATGAGCATTTTGACAGTCGGAAAAGACCACTTTTTGCAGAATTAGTAGAGATAGCTCTTAATATTGTTGGTCAACGCTTTTTGTCTAGACAGAATTGTAAGATATCTCAATAGTAATCAACAACTAAATTTCTCAATTAGATTTCAGAGGCTTCAATAACAACATATGATTATGAATTTATTATGACATAATTTTCATTGAAACAAACACCTGCTCAATGTTTGATATTTCCTTTGATTTCAAAAGCCAGATAGGAAACGAATGTCAAATGTCAAACGAAAATCAAACTTTTTAACAAAAAATTAATTTTGCTATAAGTTAATCAAAACAATTTAAGAGCATATCTCGTAAGAAACTATGTAGTCTCTTCCAAAAACAATATTTGCATACCTGTTATTTGTTCAACAGAAAGTTTTTTCCAAGAGACTTTTTACGGCAAAAATAATTTTGCATAAAATTGAACATAGAATTGGTCAACATTCGAGCTTAGGTTTGTTAAATTGTTTCAAATTTACATGTTATCTGTAATTATTAAAAAAGTCAGTGCTTCTGTAAGGTTCAAATGATTTTAATATAACATACCGACTGTGTCAATAGAGATTTCTCGATTACTAAAGAAGGAACGTAGCTCTACGTAAAAACCCAACGAAAGGGTACAAATAAAGCTTTTACCTATACGAGCTTTAACTGCGTTCTTTTCAAAATCATCATGACTGAATAATAATCTTCAAGTTTTACAAAAAAGTCTTCGTTGACTTCCTGTTATTAAAAAAAAATGAACAGAAAATCTTCAAAGATTATAATCTTAAATGATATAAAAATTTTGAAAATCGAATATTAATTACCATAAGAGGAGGAAAGCTTTATATACAGAATTGAATGTTGAATGTCAGAGATCTTTTTCTTAGCTTATTTAATCATATCTTAGGAGAGAGACATTAAAATCCTTCTTTGAAAATCGAATAAAAAGTAGATGAAACTCTTGTGTCATAAAAATATTGTTTTAATGTTTCTCACTGATAAAAGACTTCACTTTATTAAGCGTACATTTCATCTTAATTCTGGGGAAGCGCAGCTGCACATTGGCGAGAATATTCTATCCTCAATACATTGAATCAAGCCCTCTCTATCGTCTTTGATACAATGATATCGAATCTGATATCAACTGATCAGTTTTCCTAAAGCTTAAATAGGCAGTCAAGTGCGCTTAATAGGATAATAAAATATCAAGAAGAAACGACATATATTGTATAAGGTTAAATATGAAATAATCTCCAAAGACATTTACTAAGTTCTGTCTGTACATACATGATGAGGCCATATCTTAGTGCGGATATCATACAGCTTAACACAATACATGTTCCTTCTACATCGAACTAATACAATATGAAGGATTTTTACGTTAAACGTCATGATTATACCTAAATATAGGTCTGCAGCAACGTTGATACAATATACATTTTAACATGCTAATATACATGTACGATGCATTGTTTCCAGCTCTATTGTTCTTCCTAAGATGATCTGAGTTTAATAATCCTCGCTTGATCCTATCAAATGGTTTGTTTCTCGCGAAGCCTCCACTGAGTAATTGCTTTACGGATTACATGTACGTTTGAATACATGATAAAATCTTAATGGGGCCTGTATATATACGAACTTCAGGTTAATCAGCACCTACATATTTCTTGATGTTATGTATGCAGCATTTGTGCAATTAATATAACAATATTTCTATGGTCAATATTTTAAAAGTATACATATGCATTTTTGTACCCATAATTATTATTCTCTTATCCGATTGACATGATTGACGTTGTTATACCAAAAAGTGTTATAATTACAAATAATAAGTATTAAAACTGAAAACAAAATTTCCATTTCTTTTCAGACAGTTTTATTTGCAACCTATCAATGCAAATAGAAAGGAGAAAAAAAAACTTACTAGTAGTGGAAAATTCAACGACAGGAAATTGTCTACCTGCAAAGTTGATTGTTTGGTATGGGCAGTTATATAATTGGACATTGCAACATTAATCTTACGCAATTTGTTCTTTATGGGGGAATATATGAGCTGAAGATTGATAGAAACGCATCACAAGATCATAAGATTTGATTTAGTCAGAAATAAATTGTGATTAGCGCAGGAATTCGTTATCAACAAATTATATGAGCATACAAATTACCACTGTTCCTTCAAATCAAATCACGATGACAGTTGTAATGGGTCATCAAGGAAGTGCAATATTTCGTTGTTGAAGCTCGTTCGGTTGATTTTGTGTTTGTGTTTCTTCGTTTTGTTTTTGTGCGTGATTACCGGTTTCGTCGTTGCCCTTTCGGACATGTGACCCTTGAATGACCCATTGGTGTCTTTTCTTCTCATATTTGATGCAAATATAGATTTAAGACTTATGATTTGTCAGACAGACAAGAGTGAGCAATATGACAATCAGGGGTCGGCAATTGGATAGGATTTAGACTTCTAAAAACCAGGAGTGACCACGATTGACAGATATTGAAAGTCACCACTGTTGTCCAGACAGAATTGTAAGACTTTAAAACAGTCATCCATAACTCCATGTCATACTTATATTTTGAATGATAATGATGATGCTTCAGTAGCTGTATAATTTTATTTTATAGTTCATTCTTAAAAATGCATAAACACGTTTTGTATTCACATTCCTAACTTAGCGAAAACGAAAATGAATTGTCATATAAATATCCAACTTAAAGACAGAATTGGTTAAACTTGAGTTTTGATATCAACAATGATTTTCTAGAAGGAAATAACAACAATCCAAGAACATATCTGCGAACAAACCATGCACGTATTTCAATTAAGAAGAAATATTTTATATCTGTTTATTATAAGAAGTGTTTTCTCTGATAGCCTTTCTTAAAAAGACTCATTTTTGCAGAAAACTTTTCCTGGATTCTTAAAATGGGACGTTGCAAGTATAACTTTGCTGAAGTATCTTTACATGTACTGAAACTAAAATAATATCGCCATAATATTTGTCAGCATTTCTTCAGATTAAATCTCATCGGACGGATCAAAACCACTTGATCAAAACTATTTCAAGGTTTTTTTCATATTTATCTTTCAAGTATCAAATGACAAGATAGGATAAGAGCATGGGTAGGTCCCCTAAATTGGACAATTTTTCCAAAATTGGAATATTGAATTATAACGTGTGATTTTGTGGTGCAGAAGTTACAAGCAAAAACGAAATAGTGGAAAGAAGAAGGTTTCATGGCCTTAAATTATTGAAACTGGACAATATTGAGATTTTTTTTCACTTTTTTGGTGGATTGGCTTTTTAATAAAAATTAAACGAAAATCAAACGATTAACTTTACATCTTGATATAAAAAATCATTGAATATTGAGTATCAGACCCAATGCACTTATATTTTTTTCGCAGATCAACATTAAATTTTTTTCTAAAAAAATCAAATTAAAAACGGAACTTCTTTCTCATACGGTTGTCTGTATAAATCGTTTTGATGTTTCACAATGAAAGAACACTTCACTTTCTTAAGCGTGCATTTAATTTGAATTCTGTGAAAACTCAGCTGCGCATCAGGGATTTGTTCTATCCTCAAGACATATTGAATCCATCCCACTCTCCTACTTATGATAGAAAAATTGCAAATCTGGTCTCAACTAATAATCAGTTTCCCCAAAGCTTAAACAGGCCGCCAAGTACTTTTAATAGGTTTATTAACTGTCTGGAAATACGACAGATATTATATAAGGTTAAATATTAAATTAATCTCCGAAGCCATTAAGTTCTTTCTGTACAAAATAATATTAGCTTTTGTTATATATTTTTATTCATTTTTTGGAGGGGCAACATGAACCTGGGACTGGTTTCATTTTTTTAAAATACCTATTCCAAGTCAGAAAGAAGCTGAAGAACCAATGGAGTATCCGAATGTCAAAAGTCCGAAAGGGCAGAGACAAAACCAGTAAACACCAACAAGAACGGGACAAAAATATACACCAATAAGAACGGGACAAAAATATACAATATACAATATGCGAACTCCAGTCGAAACGAGTGTGAACTCAGGTGCTCCGGAAGAGTAAGCCTTACAATTTTTTATTTCTCCAGTGTGTCTTTGTCTTATTAAATGGTTATTTTTTTCTTTTTAAGGACATTTAACATTGGTTTTCCCAGTTCGGTAACTTTTTATTACCTTTATTGCTAAACTACATGTCTTGCCATTAACAAACATGTGTTGAGAGAGGCAGAGGTACTAATGGGGTATCCGAATGTCAAAAGTCAAAAACGACAGAGACAAAACCAGTAAACACCAACAAGAACGAGACAAACATGGACAACATGTAAAACATGGAAACACAAAAATAACTGAATATCGTCAATATCAATCAACAACGCGAACTCAAGCCGTAACAAGAGTGACCTTAGGTGCTCCGGAAGAGTAAGCAGCTCCTGCTTGCTATAGCACACCTGTCGCGTTGCCAACAGTCAATTCAGTATGTCAAATCAAAACAAAAACCTATGACGAACCAACATCTGCATTCATCTGAGAAATCGAAATCCCATATTTGTCTTAAGTACATGATGTCTTCCGTTTACTTTCTTTTAGTTTTGCTTAATCTATTTTGTTTTTGGCTTTTTTCTTTGTGGAAGAAATTCGTAATAAGGATTCACCAAACCAATTGAATATCAGTTAAAATCTTATTACTTCGACGAATTTTCAATTCAGTGCTATTTTGCCACTTTAACAGATACACACCAAATCACGACGAGTTAAGATGAAAATTAAGTCTTTATTTGAAGAATGAATAGGAAACAAAGGTATATCAAACTTCCACTATTTCAAAGTTTGTCTATAGCTAGAGTGTTTCGTAAAAGAAGATTTAACAAAGACGCTCTACATGTATATTGAAAAAAAAGAGACAACGAGATGAATAATAAACAAATGAAAAGCATATCTAATTTAAAGACCAAAATTATCAACCAGGGAAGGAATGTCACATCTTGAATTTATTGGTAATGTTTTTTATAAAGCTAATAAGTTTAAAAGCAATCCGTTAGAAATGAAAAATTGGCTTCAAAATTTATTACGGAAAGGATATGAATTGAATATTTTGGTTAAATCTTTGAATTTAGTGTTTTTGGTAAAAATATTGATAACTTGTTCCTTACTTTACCACTTCCGTAAACGTTGCTACTATTGTCATTTTAAGCATTATAGCGATCAAGCATGTCGATTTTGTGTGATAAATCATTTTTGTTTGAAGTGTTGTGTCGGATTTTAAATCGATATGTATGATTTTTTTTTATATCAGTGTATTGATGATTCTGAGCTAGCTGTCAGTAACACTGAGTGTCTTAAGAGAGTTTCTTTCCCGTCCTTTTGTTTGTTCTTGTTGTTTTTTTACTTAGGTTCTCTCTAGTGGAATTGTACTTTGATCGATTTGATTTTTATTGTGTGTTTATTTTTGTGCTTTGTCTAGGAAAATTGATAGGGGGAAGGTTGGGCCCAAAAAACTAGTTTAACCCCGCCACATATTATATGTGCCTGTCCTAAGCCAGGAATCTTTGACAAAGCTTTCGTTTGTACTTGTCTTTTTGATGTTTTCTGTTCCTAGTTAAGAAGGGGGTCTATCTGTGACTATTTCAGGACTTAAATTATATGCATTTTATTTAGACCATGGGCCAATTGCAGAACCGCGAGCAGTGCCAAATGTCCTCGTTGAAGGTTGCTGGCGGTTGTCCATTGTGGTTTTTCTGAATTGCCGCTTGATTGTGGGCTGTGTCGCGTACACTTATTCCGCATCTCCTTATTTTCTATTTTATTATGCTAAGAATATTTAGTACCTTGAAGTTTTTTCTTATACTGTACAGATTGTATTGAAACCAACTATCAATATATGAATTAATGAATCAATAAAGTCTTCTTTCTATCTATTTATCAAATAATAATACCAAGAATAATAAAGCAACATGGTCCTTTTTTTTTGTCTTGAGAACATATTTTGATGACAATTTTCTATATTTTTTTCTTTCCGTATCTTCTCTGGGATTGTTGTCCCCACAACAAGATAAGAACCTAAAAAGCCTTATCGACCATCTTCAGTAAATTTCTTGTTGATGATGTCATTAGCTCTTTTTTCATTTATAATGAAACCATATGATTTTTATGATACAATATGTTTCAGTTAGGTTTGACGAACTTTTCTTTTTGGTTTGAAAACTATTTTACAACATTGTAAATGACAGCCTAAATTGGAAACAATATTCTTGTCCTATGTCATGTCATTCTCTGCGTGTCCAATGTCACAGGCAATAAACATGACAATACTATCAATATCCACTGAAATATGTTGGAATAAAGCCAAAACAATGTCGTGTCTACGACATCTCAAAGTTCGAATGCAGTTGTCTCTGGTGATCTATTCCGTTTCATTGGATAGAATTCTATCAAACGATTCTTGTCACAAAACAACTGTTTCATAGCACGAACGAATTTCGTATTGAACGCACAATACAGAAGAAAATTAAATGAAAGGCTACACAAAAGAAGAATGTTCCCTGATAAACGAAGCATTCGATAATGATCTGCTGAAATATGCAGAAAAGGCGCGAAATCCCCAATAGTCGACGGGATAATGGCGATGATCGAGAGAAGTACGATGCTGATTAATGTGATTGTAAATCGTCGTTGGTCTTTGTTCCAATCTTTTTCTTTATTATTCCGAATGTCTAATTCCTTTCGTGTCGATCTGGCTTTATGGACTGCTCTTATAAGATATGCATTACAAAGTATTAAAATCACCAATGGCGAAGCATGAAACAGAGCAATACAAATAATGTCGTAAACCTGATAGTAAACTGTGTTGTTGCGGAATGCTGTTTGTGCCATTATGTATTTGTTGTCCTTCTCTTTAACATAATAGCAGAAAAATCTTGGTAGGGAAATGCAAAATGTAAAGAAAGTAATAAATATTATCCTTATTCTTGCTCGATATGTACTGCAGTACCCACGAGCCCAAAGAGGTGCCTTCACAAATATAAATCTGTCAAAAGTGACCCCTATAGTCAGCCATACACTAGCCGCCATTAAAAAGTTTACCAAAGGGAAGAATATATATGCATTAAATATCTGCCATTCATATATAAAGGAATGGCCAGATATTGTCATGTGTAAAAGCGATAACAATAAAGCAAGCATGTCGACTAATGAAAGTGCCTTGAGATACAAATATGGAGACTCGTTCAACTTGCCTTTGAAAAGAATAACTAAGCTTAATAAGTTTCCACAAATTCCGAAAACACATAGAATTGGTCCAATATAAGTGTTCAGGATAAGCGATGGAAGGTGGTTATCACTTTTAGTGTCATTGTTATCTTTAAATGTCATATTGGTCATGTTTATCGGTTCTTCCATCAAAACGGTTGGACTTTGATCCATAATGTGAACAATGCTGCAATAAATAAATAAATAAATTTAATTCAGATACACAGTAATGGGTCCATATAGATTTTTCAAAATTGATATTTAAAAAAAACATTTTTATGTTATGTTTTGAATTATATTTACAAAAATTTAAGGCAAAAACAAAGCTATTGGCCTTGGAGGATCAATCTCAAATCGCAAAGAATGAAGACATACCGGAGAAATTAAAGAGCATGATGGTCCTGACTTTGTTCGGGTATTTAAAAAAGAAATTAAGGGTAAAACCATGGCGATTAACCTCCCTAATTCATTACGATATTATGGTCTAGAAGTAACACAAACCACAACACGGTTTTGTCACACAAAAGGGATATTAATGTGATCATAGCAATAAATAAACAGTTAGTTATCTTTAACAGTTAATCACTTTCCATTTCTTGTAACTTTCCACCAGAAAACTAGATAAAAACTAATTTATACTTAAGATACATGTATACATGTAGGTATATTTTAGTTAACCGACTTGGCAAGACTTAGAATTTTCCAATTGGTACATCTTTGTTTTTCCTTAACAAACATTAATATTAATTGAAGTTTTTTAAAAGGGGTACAAAGATTATGTTTATGGAGACAAAACAATATAATTTATAAATACGATTTAGCATAATACTGAAACAATATTTTATTAACTTAAAAAAAAATGAAGTATGCAGCAAAACACCATTCTCAGTAAAGCAAAAAACTATCAATATCAAGTATAAAAACGTTGAAGAGTCTAAGGTATGCATGAAAAAAATAATTTAACAAATATAGATTAAATGTCCTACCCAAAAAAGAAAATGAAAACATTTAAGCATAATGATAAACGGTAACAAAAAGTGAAACTTGTATTACCTTGTATTACAAACTTCCTTGTGTAAGTTCCAATGTGATAGGATGCTTTTGGCAGCTCGTACAGATGTTTTAATGCTTCACTATCTAACCCTATTGATTCCGGGATGAAGCTTATCAAAAAAATTCCGTGACCTATCCATGGACATTTTTCAAGACTTTCAATTGATAGTCAGATTAGTCGTAGAAGCAGGTTCCATTAAACAGATAATTGAAAGCTTTATAAATGATAGAATAGGATCTTACTTTTTTTTATAACAGATTAGATTTCTTGTAATTAAAAATATAAGATTGCCAAATAAGGTTTGTTAATAGAGATTTTTTTTTCTTTTCTGGCTAAATGCAAATCACCAATTTGCAGGTAAACCCATGTACTTTCTCCGTATGAACTGTCTCATCTTGCTTGAAAATTTATGATAACTTAAAGTGAAGGTTGAATAAAAATGTTTTCCGATACATGCAAACATTCTATATGTAGGTCTTTTGTCAAAATCATGGAGCATGTGTTTTTAGCATTGACCAACCTTAATGCTTATTTAAATAAAAAAAATAAGTTAAAAGGTAATTCCTTATGAATTTAGCACTCAATTTTGAGAATGTGTCTTTTCATTGATTCTACAATTACATTTGTAGGTATCCGCACATTGTAGCTTTTAAACTTTAAAATTGTAAATTTCATGGATTTTTGGTCCTGATTATAAACAACATTTTATGGCAGTTGAGCACCTGAGTTCACTCTTGTTAAGACTTGAGTTCGCGTTGTTGATTTCCGTTGGGTTGATTCTGTGTTTTATGTTTCTTTGTGCTGTTTTTGTTCGTGTTTACCGGTTTCGTCGCTGCCCTTTCGGACTTTTGACGCTCAAATGCCCCATTGGTGCCTGCCTCTTTGCTTCTTTCATATGAAAATAATGCACATAAAGAAAGATGAAGTTATTTTGCAATGCATGCAATTAATATAATTTTCTTGCGAAATTCATGCCATATTCAATATTTGCATGAATTTAATATCGATTTTACATTTGTGATGATAAAATTTAACTTCCTCCTTAATTCAAACGTTTTAAAGAGTTTTTCTATGCAAAAAGGGAGTAATAACAACATCACCGAATTTGGAGGACCAATCTCAACGTCCACAGGACAAGATAAGACATGGAAGACATACCGGAAAATCATGAATCGCAGTGGTCCTGATTTGGTACAGGCATTTTCAATGAAATGGTGGGTTAAACCAAGTTTTATGTCGCGCTAACCCTCCCTCTTCCAATGCAATCTGAAGGTCCGGTAGTATCACGAAACACAACTCCGCTGTAAATAAAGGTACTTACAAAATAACCGAACTTGGAGAATCAATTTCAAATGTCCATAAGACAAGGAAAAAAAGAAAGACATACCGGAAAAATTGAGGACCGCAAAGGTCCTGACTTGGTACAGGCATTTCAAAAGAATTTGTGGGTTAAACAAGGTTTTAAGGCGCGACAAACCTCACCCTTCTATTGCAATCTTTGTATTCTGTAGTTTCACAAAACACAACAGGTTTGTGAAGACATATTTGGGATGCTAATGTGATCATCTCAGTACATCAATCAGCCAAACACTAATCAAAGCGAGAACTAACCATTTCGTCTAACATGATATTGAATTTTTCTACGAGTGGCTGATAACAAAGAAATAATTTTTTGGGCTCGTATGAGACGTATTTTCTTATAACCTTGGTCTAATAGTCGGTTACGGAGAAAGTGATGTCGGATAAAAAAATCTAAAAAATGTGTACAAGCCCTGGCATATTCAATAAGTCGTGAAATATAGACACCTTACGCAGGTCACGTTGGTATGTTACTTTCCAGGTTAGGAAAATTAATAATACTGAAATTAGAATCGTCATTTTTATCGTAATTTTTGTACTGAGGTGACCACTAGGGTCAAATTCGAGATGTTGATCCAAGAATGATGTAAAGCAAGTTCATTTTGTGGTTAATCTTTAATCTCTAGATCTGGGGATATATTGAAGGATTCCATCTACATGTACCATACAAGACATAATAGAGTTAATAAGGCCATGGTTCAAGTACAACAAATAACTTTCCAAAAACACATATTAATTAAATAAATTTAATGTAGTGAATTAAACTACATGTACATGTATAATGAATGATTTCAAATTTTGAACCTGTTATTCTAATGCAAGATTGGCATAAAATTACATTAACCAGTCCATGTTATACATGTATTTTATGTTCCAAAATTGAAAACATTACTTAAATATTGTACTGATTTGTTAATGTGATAAGACTGTCATGAATGTTTTAAACTGGTAAATCTGTAACTCTACCACAAAATGGGATATCAATAACAAATCCGTTTTCCTATTGAAAAATTATTCCAAAGAGAATCCATTGTCATGTTAACTCTATTTCAAAGTAGACTGATATTAATATAGAGGCAAATACTTTGGCGTGGTGCGTACATTTTTTGTAATATGAAAGAAAAAGAAGAAAAAAAAAACAAAAATATGTAACTCTACAACAGAACTATGAAATCAAGAACAAATCAGAATTTCCTATTGAAATATTATTCCAAAGGGGATCCATTGTCATGTTAACTCAATTTCAAAGCAGACTGATATTAATATCGCGTCCCAATACTTTGACGTGGTGGGTTATATGATTGGAAAACAAAGATACAAAATATGACAGAGTTAAACAGATTTGTCTTGTTTTGTTGAGTTTAACGATGAAGTTGATATCACCAGAAGTAATCAATCAGAATCTTACAAAAAGCAAGATGAACACTTGAACTTTTGTTAGACGTTTTTAATTGTATATCGTATAGCGGGTTATTTTCGCAGTGGTTTTATTTTCGCTTATTTTTGCGGGTCATTGATAATCGGGAAAATAATACCCGCGAAATTTTGAATCTAAATACAAATATTTTTATTTGGAATGTTCACCATTCTGCTTAATGCTTTGCAGATTACTATTCTTTCACTTGGGAATATCCATTCTAATTCATTAAAGATAATTTACATATACTTTATCAACTATGAATTTTATTAACACACGTATTACATCATTATTTAATTACAGTTCAAAGGAGTTAGCAGCTCGTACATTTACACAGGCCTTAATTTTAATCAATTACTGATTAATCAGACAATTTTAATTGACAATATATAACAAAAAATTAATTTGATTTTTGAAATAAACATATAATTAGTGTTTATAAAATACAATTTAAACATTTACTTGAAAAAAAAAACGAATATTACCCTTATATATAATGCATGCTACATGGAGGAATCGCGAAAATTTAACCCGCGAAAAATTTTAAAGTACTTTCAGCTACTTAAATCGCGAAAATTTACCGCGCTAAAATAACCCGCTATACGGTATTTCTCCTAAAAGAAACAAATCTGATCGACTTGTTTTTCGATTACTGGAATGAAAATCACTCTTAGAGCTAGCTCGAATAATACTCAAACTAAACATGCTTAAAGTCGAACTCGTTGATTTTCTACACCCTTCAATGTAAGTGTATTAATAAGAAAGTCATGAAATATTATGTAAAAGAAGAAACAAGAGGCTTCCAGGTGCCTGAATCGCTCGCCTGACTTAAATGCCTAAATTATAAGCCTATTGAAATTTAAAGAGTCATAAAGTAAAAGGTTTAACCGAAAGCTGCATAATAAGTACTATAGATGTTTTAAACACTGCCAATTTGAAAGAACATATTGTGTTAACTTTTAATTGAACATATATGAAAATGGTAAATTTTGACGTTCTAAGGAAAAAACTCCTAAAACGAACAGTCCTACAGAATTGACCGTCTTCATTTTTTGAAGATCTTGATGTGCTAAACAAAATGAAATTTAAATATTTTAAATAACTTTATTAGTGTTTAAGATATTGAGCTTAAAAAGTGCAAAAATCGGAAAAAGGGCAATAACTCCTACATAGGTAATTGGATTTTCTTGAGAATTGCAGGGCTGGTAGATTTTGATGTGTTGATCACTTTTGTTTCCATCACATTTTTGATTTCTGTAACCTTTTTTGAGTTATTTGCAAAAACTAAAGTTACCCCTATGTTCTATGTTTAGCCATGGCAGCCATGTTTTTTAAGAATAAAAAATCCAAACGAGAGTTTTGTAGCACTTATGCTGATAAAGAACTGTACCAAGTTTGAATGTTATTGGATGTATGGTGTTAGACAAGTTAACGATTTTATTGTAATGATGAAATGCTGTAAAAATGGTCAATTTTGACGTTCTAAGGGAAATAACTCCTAAAAGGAACGGTCCAACAGCATTGACTCTAATGGTCATTACCGGATCCTAAGATCGCAATGGAAGAGGGAGGTTTGGCGCCATAAAACCTGGTTTAACCCACCATTTCGTTTGAAATGCCTGTACCAAGTCAGGACCATTGCGATCCACCAGTTCTCCGGTATGACTGATTCGTTTTTGTCAATTTCTCTGGACTATGAGATTGATCATTCAAGTTCGGTAGTTTTGTTATTACCTTTATTTACTACAACCAAGCCAATGTCGCTGCCGGTGGAGTGAAAATTCCCCGAGGGCATTGCAACTTGGTAGCTTTTTTAGCAATCATGAAAAATTACAAAATTCAGAACTCTATGCCGGCTAGGACGTCTCCCGGATTACCAAGGTCCTCCTTTGCTACCTCTAGGAACAAGGTAGCAAATGAAGTTTTTGTTCCTATGAATATCCTTAAGGATACCACCAATTTGACTTTTGTTCAGCCAGAGGGTAACTATTATTTCAAAACATCAGATTCATTTCAAATTATCAAACCATGTTCTATTAAACTCAATGACGTTCTAAAATCATCCCCTATTCCTACTATTTCGACATGCAGATCTAAAACCGGCAAAAAATCAACTTGCAAGACCTGTGATATGCTAATTATTTCTCCTGAATTTACCAGTAACTTAAACGGTAAAGTTTACCAAACCCTTTCTCACGACCCTCTGGACTGTTCTACCGGAAATGTCATTTACGGAATTGAGTGTACTTTATGTGGACTGTTGTATGTCGGTGAAACCAAAAATTCATTGCGTTCTCGAATGAATGGTCATAGGTATGACACCAAAAATTCTGATTATCGGGTTTTGTATAACCACTTTAATCAACCTAACCATGACCAATGTTTGAACATGAAAGTCCGGTTTATCGAAAAGATTTACCACGACACCAACAGTCCAAATCTTAGTACACATCACCGTAAAAAACGAGAGCTTCACTGGATAAAAACTTTAGGTACTGCAATGCCTTATGGATGTAATGATAACATCAAAGGAGTAGGAAATCTTTCTAGCCCTCAATGTAGTGAGGTGAATGTTATGAAACTGTTTGAACCCAATGGTAGACACAAACGTAGTCATGGTCACAAACGATACAAACCAAGATCTGGTGCCAGTCAAACTGACAACAGATCTCTTTCAGACACGTTTGATGATCTGGTTACAAGTCTACAACAACCATTGGGAGTCCATCATGTTCGTACCATTCTCTATTCACTACGAGTCACGAAACTTAAAGACCTACGTGATCTTGGGTTAGAAAAAGCAGGTACTGATCCATTTACTCCTTCTTACAGGCTTACTAGCATTATTTGCGACGTTGCTCTTTTCCGTCTTTTTAAGCCTGTAAGAAGTGAGCCTCTTACTACTGAGGATAGGAAATTTCTCCATATTCCATTTAAGAACAAAGGGATAGATGCTATAAACATTAGCATTATCTTAAATCGTAAGGAAGTTACATCTCAAATTCCTCAATATTTCAAAAATCAGTCAACACCAATTGTTTCCTATCGCTACACTAAAACCATAAGTAGTAAAATTTTCAACCACAAAAAGGCATTGCAGGACCTAAACATTGAAGAATATCTAAAGTCCCCTCTGACATGTGATTGCTATGCTTCTCCCTTTGTCTATGGTCCATCTGGTCATGTCATCACGGGTGATCTTAAGATAATTGAAAATGATTTATTACGTAATGTGGTTTCCCATGGACCTAAATTCAGGGAACCGCAACGTATAAATTGGAATCATAACTTTAAGATCATCATGGACGCTGTGGAGGACTATGCTAGAGCCTGGATAAAGAGGGAAAAGGATCAAGAACCAGAGCTTGAATCACTGTCGGACTGGGTAAGGACTATCCGATCTCTTGTACGAAGCCGAATAGACAAACTTCGCAAATGTGTGAACCCCCGGCCTTCTTCTGTATTTAGAGATCGTGAAACTCTCAATTGTCTCTCTTCCTTACATGATAGGTATGTTGTCACGCCAGCAGACAAGGCTTCCAATAATATAGTTTTTGTATGTAAAGCACATTATTACAATTGTCTAATAAAAGAACTAGGCATTGATGGTAATACTTCCGCTAGTGCTACATACACACGGACTACATTTAACAAAGATGAAATCATAGCCAACCATAGCTCTTTTATGTCCTCTTTCAATATTCCAATGAAAGAGGAACATAAAGAGTTACCATATTTGTACTGGATACCTAAACTTCACAAAAATCCGTACAAAGAAAGGTATATAGCTGGATCTTCATCATGTTCAACTACAGAGCTGTCCGTTCATTTAACTAAAATCTTGTCTGCTGTCAAAGAAGGTCAACAAGCATACTGTGACACTATTTATAATCGTAGTGGAATTAACCATATGTGGATTTTGAAAAACTCAAAAGATTTGTTAGATCATTTTAAATCTAGATCATTTTCTGAGGTTCACTCTTTGAAAACGTTCGATTTTTCAACTTTATACACTACCTTGCCACACGAAAAACTAAAATGTCGCCTGAAAAAAACTTCTCGAAAAAGCCTTTTCAAACTCAAGGAATTTTGTTGTTTTGGGTTATAATTCTACATTCTTTTCCAAAACATCTTTCAAAGATAAAATTTGTTACACACTGGAACAAGTTTGCAGTATGCTTGATTTCCTCATTGACAACATATTTGTCACCTTCGGAGGAGAGATTTTTCAACAACAAATCGGCATTCCAATGGGCACAAACTGTGCTCCTCTCCTCGCCGATTTGTTTTTATACTCTTACGAGACTGAATTTATTCAGGGACTCGTAAAGAACAAGAAGATGAAAGAGGCACGGTCATTTAATCTTACATTCAGATATATTGATGATGTCCTTTCTGTCAATAACACCTCATTTGGTAGTTGGATTCCTTCAATATATCCCCCGGAATTGGAGATTAAAGAGACCACCGAATCTAATTGCTTCACGTCTTTCTTGGATTTGCACCTTGAATTTGACCCAGGTGGTCATCTCAGTACAAAAATTTACGATAAACGAGACGATTTTAATTTTCAAATTATTTTCCTAATCTACAGAGCAATATACCTACTTCTCCTGCATACGGTGTTTATATTTCTCAACTTATTCGATATGCCAGAGCTTGCACACATTTCACAGATTTTTTTATCAGACACCGGTTTCTTCGTGACCGACTTTTGAAACAGGGCTATAAGAAAATACGTCTCATACGATCACTAAAAAAATTCTTTCTTCGTTATCAGCCACTAGTAGAAAAGTTCAAAATTGAGTTAAAAGATATGATAGTTAATTGTTTTAATTAGTGTTTGACTGTTCTGCTGTACTGAGATGATCACCTCAATATCCCTATTGTGTCTCACAACTATGTTGTGTTCTATGGTCATTACCGGATCCTAAGATCGCAATGGAAGAGGGAGGTTTGGCGCCATAAAACCTGGTTTAACCCACCATTTCGTTTGAAATGCCTGTACCAAGTCAGGACCATTGCGATCCACCAGTTCTCCGGTATGACTGATTCGTTTTTGTCAATTTCTCTGGACTATGAGATTGATCATTCAAGTTCGGTAGTTTTGTTATTACCTTTATCTATACATGTTTTATAGATCTTGATGTGCTGAACAATATACAATTTATAATTCTTCAATAACTTTAATAGTTTTCAAGATATTGTGCTAAACATGTGCAACTTTTGCAAAAAATTCGGAAAAAGGGAAATAACTCCTACTTGGGATTTTGGATTTTCTTGAAAATTTCAGGTCAAATAGATCTTGACGTGCTGGTCACATTAACCCAAAGCCAGAATTTTGATATCAGTAACCATTTTAAAGTTATTTGCATAAACCGTAATTTGACCCCTATGTTCTATTTTTAGCCATGGTGGCCATGTTTTTTGTTAGTTTTGTACACATAATGCTACTAAATAATTGTACCAAGTTTGGTTGCAATTGGACTTATGGTGTGGGACAAGTTAACGTTTGAAAAATTGTTAACAGACGACGACGACAGACGACGACGACGGACGCCAAGTGATTGTTTAAGCTCACGTGGACCTTCGGTCCAGGTGAGTTAAAAGTACAAACATGCGAAGGTTATTTTATAATTTAGCGTTAAAGTTTCTAGTTGCAATTAACTTAATTTTTTTTATCAAATGAATATACTTTTGTTCCTAGCCTAATTGAGTTGAAAACGGTGAGCGACAATAACTGGTCATTATATATTGAACACATTGAAAGGTGAGGACTGTATTTCGATGTTCAAATATCGCTGAATTATGTTTTTTATGCATTTTTTTTTGTTTTCTAAAAATAATATTCCACTAGGATAGGAAGTCTTACCAATGTAAAAAATAAAAATGAAATGGAAAAAAGATTAATGTGTCTAATTAATACAATGTTTTCTTCATGTCCGGCAATTCATTTAAATGGCTTATACAATTTCCCACTAAATAAGACATTCTATCATTTCCTTTTAGGATGCATGCAATAATTAGATGTATAGGTTTTCGTTCTTGAGTACTATTTGATTTTTTCTGTAGATAGTTATAAGATATTTCCGGAGAAAAATAACATACTATAAACTCAACTCCCGGTTAAATTATATTTAATAGCTACAAATGTACCCTGTCTAGACATCTCAATGTCATTCTTAGTCCACATTTCTTTTTTTTTAATGTATCAAATATGTAAATGACTGTAACTACTTTTGTGAATATTTATAAGGTGCAGTATCTGTGAATAAAATGGATCAATATTTGCTGTTTTTCTTATTTTACAAAGTAACTAGAATAACTTAAACCCTAGTTTTATAAAACATTAACGATTCAACATAGCCGTGGGATGAATAGCAATGACCGAATTGCAATGTGAGTAAGAAAAGGGCACTCAAATGTACAATTGCAAAAACAAAAGAGCTAAAACCATTCATCATCATCGAGGATACTGAACCTACAAGCAATTACACTTTAGCTATAGCTTTCCCGAGTGACTTTGCTACAATAATTATTGTGTGTTTTATTGCACGCAATATTTAATTAGCATTATATTTAAGACGGTTAATTGTGTTAAACATTGATTGTTTTATTTAAAATCATTCATTGACTTTGCATCGGCTCATTACAGGTCTTAAATGTTTTTTTTATGAGTATTTGATATAAGCAATTCAGATAAACGTTAAATACTGTGCCTGTAGCTGGAAAGATGAGTAAACTGAGTGCACAAATATAACTTACATTTAAGAATAAATATGGCAATGTGCAATGTTTGCTAGTCATATATTTTCTATGCACAATTCATGTCATTTAAAAGTATTTGCATGACTCTAATGTTAATTTGACTATTGTGCTTATAAAGTTTACTTCTACTGCTTAAACGTTTCAATAGTGTTCCATGTTTGCAAATGACAAACCACACTTCCAATGTACATTATCGTCTGTTTGTCATTTCGCTATAAAGGTCTTAATTTCGTCTTTCAAGGATTAAATTTATGATTTTACCATTAAACTTTAATACAGTTTGTGACGCATAAACATACAAAGACATAAAACTAACTAATAAAAGCACACAATAATACATAGTTACAAGTAAAGAAAATTAAGGGTTCCCTGTCCTCAGTTCAAATGACTTTTTTATCAAGGATCCTAGTTTATTTATTTTGCAATGGTGTTGAGGGGTTTAACAAATAAGCTACCTTTTCTTCATCATTAAGATTACTAAATGATTAAATTAATGATTTTACCTTCAATGTGATTGGTTGTTTCCTGTAAATGTATAATGTAAAATATGGACAGGGAAATGTGGTTCCATGACAGATTTCTCTGAGATTGAAAATTCAAATTCTTACATTGTCACTACTTTTCAACGCCACCAACCGGTACTTTTCATGGGCTTTTAATGTTTAATTTGGTATTTACAGACGGGTGTATCATGCGCTCTTGGTGCAGCTGTTTTTTTGTAGCTGAACAACATCTAAGAAAAATTGAGTAGCATATTTCCGTCTTGAGCATCCGTCAAAAAAACATGTTTTACAAATAAAGGTAATAACAAAACTACCGAACTTGCATTATCAATCTCATAGTCCAGAGAAAATGACAAACATGAATCAGTCATACCAGAGAATGGGTGGATCGCAATGGTCCTGACTTGGTACAGGCATTTCAAACGAAATGGTGGGTTAAATCAGGTTTTATGGCGCCAAACCTCCCTCTTCCATTGTGATCTTAGGATCCGATAATGACCATAGAACACAACATAGTTGTGAGACACAATAGGGATATTGAGGTGATCATCCCAGTTCAGCAGACCAGTCAAACACTAATTAAAACAATTAACCACCATATCTTTTAACTCAATTTTGAACTTTTCTACTGGTGGCTGATGACGAAGAAAAAATTTTTTTAGGGATCGTATGAGACGTATTTTCTTATAGCCCTGCTCCAAAAGTCGGTCACGAAGAAATCGGTGTCTGATAAAAAAATCTGTGAAGTATGTGAAAGCTCTGGCATATAGAATAAGTTGTGAAATATAAACACCGTATGCAGGGGAAGTAGGTATATTGCTCTGTTGATAAGAAAAATTAATAATTTGAAAATTAAAATCGTCTCTTTTATCGTAATTTTTTGTACTGAGATGACAACCTGGGTCAAATTCGAGGTGCAAATCCAAGAAAGACGTGAAGCAATTTGATTCGGTGGTCTCTTTAATCTCCAATTCTGGAGTATATATTGAAGGAATTTCGCACCATTTTTCTAATCTTTTCAAGCTAGGTTAAAGAAATTCGTTGCGATTTGCGAGAGGGTTCAGCGATTTTATGATAGCTGTTTATCTTCGAAAAGATATATTAAAAGGATTAGGGATTTTGTTAACTGTGGTAACTTGTTCTAGCTTGAAAAAGAAAGCCCGTTGTCTGGATTCCAGTATTTCTCCATTGCTGTCAAACGCCGAGTTCATCAAGATCCACGGGGTCAACAACGTGATGACGTAATTATAAAATATTTCTATTTATTTTGCACAGTGCGTGTTTGCTGATAACATGATTTTGTTCGCGATTTTAGTTTCATATTATTATTAAATTGTGAAGAAATGTTTGTAGTTAGGCGAAAAGAAAGCGGCAGCCGTAGTACATGTGCGTGACTGACACAAACGTTAGTTTTTCAGCTAAAAGGGGGAGGGGCGGAGGCTTTTATAAAGTACAGTAGTTTAATAATGTACACAGGGACATACAGGATAGGTATACAATCTGTGCACTAGGTCATACATATAACAGAATCATAAGTGTCATACTGCAGATAATGCAATAGTTTTGTGTCATAGAACCTCAACCCATTTCATTCTACTTTTTTACTGTGACTTTTGTTTGTTAGTTTAAGACTATTGGCTCCATTTAGTTAAACAGATCTATTAAGTTACAAAGCAAAGCTCCTAATTTATGTTAAATTCAACTGAACACAACTCAGGATCATCATATTCTATATTTATCATACTATTTTTTTTCTTATTGCTGCATGTTTCTGCTTTGCCTTATAATTTGTTTTCATGAGTAAAATCTGTTTGAAAAGTGTACAGTGTCCATGTATGCGGTTTACAGTTGCTTTGATTTCAATCAGACTCAGTACTTATATTTATTTTGTTGTCCCATAAATACTGTTTTATATCTCTGACTTTTCACTCATTTCATTGAAAGAATTTAATTTAAATGATCTGAGTATATGAAATTATGCTCAAGTATTTTGTTTGAATGTAAGTTTGTTTTATATGCATGATTTTTTGTGTCCTTTTTAGTCTTCATGCTTTGTCTTTGTTTAAGTATGAAATGTACTTTTTGTCAATCAAAGCATTTACATTTTTGACTTTCTATATTTTATATCCAAACTAAAGTTAATCTAGTCATACTGGTTGCTATTAAAACAAAAAGAATGCTATTAACTTTCATCATACAAGTGCACACAATTATTCTATGCCTTCATTTAATGAAATAACCACTTTTATCATTCACACTTTGAAAACTCCAGCTCCTCAATTTCTTGAAATTTATACATAATTATGTATAAACTAATAAGGGATGATGTGTCCTTCATTGAATTCCATAGAATATAACATCTATCCTATAAAAGATTATTTATTTAGTCACACATTCATTTAGTTTAACATCATAATAGCATAACTGCCAATAGAATAACTTCTCTTTGTAAAAACCACACACCAGATTTCATCATGGAAGAAAATTGCAAGCTGAAAATAATAAAACAAATATTTTAAAATGATTAAAATGACATTATATCATATGCTATATTTTATAGTTATTGTTAGTCTATCACTTTAAAGAAAATGGATTACAAAAACATATACAATTTGACATACAATCCCCTATTGACTAAAAAAGATGCTATTCTATATTTTGAAATGCAAAAATGAAAACCTTCAAAAGGAATACCTCATCATAAACTAGTTATAGCAAATGGTAGATTGATATTAGAAAAAAGATAAATGTACATATGCATAAAGCATCTTCTCATTATATAAATACTTATCTTATCCAAACTGTATGCTTATTATTTTTTCAAATATCAAAATTTTCACATGTAAACTTACAGAATAACACAAAATTCATGATTTTTTAGATATATCTGTATTGCCCAAGACTTTCATTTAAGTAATGAATATAATGCTAAAATGTAGATCTATATAATAAATGTGATTTTAAAGTATTCAAATAAATAATAAAAGCAAGTACCCCCCCTTTTTGTAAAAGTAATGCCAACATGTTTTATTGTGTAAATTTAAGCACATATTGTATTAAAAATAAAAGATAGAACTTACTTGTTAACCTGGAAAGTATGGTTTGTCTCCATTCTCACCGAAACAAAATTTTGTTAACATTTTCTAAATGGCACACCTGTTGAGTCGTCGCCATCAAAACAAAAGCTTCTTCGGGATCATGAGAACCAATACTAAAAATGCTTTACTGTCTCATTGTTACAAGTAATTGCTGTGATAAATACGTTTCAAATCGACTAGATAGTTGTGTTGGTGTAACAACATATAAAGAAATGTCCTTAAATAGTGTATTATTTACATAAACGTCATAAAACTTAAGCGGAAATAACATATTCTCCTAACGTCATAAAATATACAATTCGAGTCAAAAACGGTAAAAATCGAAATTCCGGACATTGTTTCTCAAACGGCATTAACATACCTGCGTTTGGTCAAATTGTTGCTATAGCCTTAAAGTCAGTAAAGTCAGTTTACCACCATCAAATATCCAATTGATCTCGTGAAATGAAAACCAGATATCTTTGAATCGGATGCATGCACATGTATTTGAAAGAGACAGAGGTACCAATGGGGTTTCCGAATGTCAAAAGTCCGAAAGGGCAGATACAAATCAGTAAACACCAACGAGAACGGTACAAAAACAGACAACATGTAAAACATGAAAACACAAAATAACTGAATATCAATCAACAACGCGAACTCCAGTCGAAACAAAAGTGAACTCAGGTGCTCCGGAAGAGTAAGCAGTTCCTGCTTGCTATAGCACACCCGTTACGTTGCCAATAGTCCATTCAGCGTGTCAAATCCGGTAAAGGAAGACAAAACAAAACCCTATGAAAAACCAACATTTGCACTCATCTGAGAGATCGAAATCCCATATTTGTCTATAAGTGCATGATGTCTTCCGTAAAATTTCTTGAGTGAAGACAGCAACCGAAGAGCAACATAACCTTGTGTGAGCAATTTTTGCGTCAGACGTATTTGAAAAAATGAATTACCAACTCTTGCAAATTGGTTTTGTTGTTTTCCCTACCCCTTAATCCGGGAAAACTTTTAGGCAGTGACACAGACATGGATTTCTGCAAGGAATAATAAAAATCTGACTGCAAATAAAATAAAACATTTTAGTGGAAGGGAAGGTGACCTATTATATCTAGCCCGATGCAACACTGCATCGGATTAGATATAATTGGTCACCTTCCCTTTCACTAATACAAGGGGGTGAATCAAGTCTGCTCAGAGTTCTAAAATGTTAAACCTCGGATGAAAAGACATAAATAAACATTTTTGTTACTTCTCCCAATTACATCTCTATTACACCTTCTTTAAAACTTTTACCTATTCCTTAGTCTAGGTTTGTAGCTTAAACCCAAAATTGCATCTGTCATGTGGTTAGCACCAACATTTGACAATTTTACAGCATTCGGTCAAATGTCAAAGTAATCAGACGGATGCCAAATGCCTACCACATATTAATTTATACGATCATATAGCATATGGTGATCATTGTAGGATCAGCCCTGAAGCTTTGTAATACTTAGTGGAAAACAGAGAAGCCAAATCCAGCACCGAGAAAAAAAATATTTTAGAATATGCCATCGATATATCGAAGTGTTGTCTGCAAGACTTTAGTTCAATGACGTCGATATCTCTACGTCTATAGTTATAACATTATTGTGTTAATAACGGAATTGGCTACCGTCGGCCAGAGGGGAATTAAAGCTTCATCAGCAGAATCGTGCAACTTTAAAACAGTCTTCGAAACATTTGCAAAAAATAAAAGAGACAATTCAATAAATGGTTTACTATTGAAGACAATGACCCTGGCAAAGAGATACATTTTGTAATCTAAAGACATTACCGGTTATTTGTTTTGATAGGTTTTCACTATGTTAACTAACTAATATAACAAGATCTTCTACAATGAACAAGAGAATATTAAATTATATGATCAATCAGAATTAGACCTTCGTTGGATCGATTTCGAATTATGTCAATGGTTCGTGCTTCCTTTTTTTCTGAATTTAATTTTTGGTTGATGGTACATTCATGTTTATTGTCTCCCAATTGGAACTGTTCTACAATTTAAGAAATAATTGTATCAGATATGACCATGAAAAATTCAAAAATATTAACACTCCAAAATAAACATTTGGAAATCACAATATAGCAGCAAAACACAGGTCCACACTCAGGGTAGACAGGTGCAACAGGTGCAACCGAATCCTCATATGTGAAAAAAATCCATGTGATATTTGGTCAAACTGTTGCTACATCGCCACAATTGTAAAGTTTGTTCAGTAAATCCAGTTCTACACCATCAAATAAAGGTATTAACAAAACTACAGAACTTGGATAGGTTTTCTAATTTAGGAGTGTTATGAACATCTAATGCACCTGATTTCGGCCCTATTTTTAATTGGTTAGGATCACCAAAAAATTTCCAGATAAGTGGGTTGAGACTTCTTACCGTATTTGAATTTCTTAGGAATTGGTCGACTCCGTCTTAATTTATCATTATGACACCATACTTCGCAGGACGACGATGATGCCCCTATGTTCAAACATTCAATGTAGGTCGTTTTAGATATTGGTCAGCGAATAGGTCATCTTATTTGGAAAAAGTCAAATTAACTGCGAGATTTTGGTGACATGATAAACAGCATACTAATTACTATTGTCTCGTAAATAAGGTTCATATTGACAAAGTAAAATGAATAAAAGTTACAAAAGAGTATACAATCAAGAGAAAATATGATAATGAGCTGTGGAATAAGTACACGCGACACAGCCCACACTAACAAGTGGCAATTAAAAAAGACCGTAATGAAAAACAGCAAGCAGCCTTCAACGAGTCCAATAGCCGATATTCGCTGTTTTGCGATTAGCCCAAGATCAAAATATAATTCATGTAATTCAAATTTAGTCGTGAAACAGTCTAAGAAAGACCTCAAATGATCAAAAAAGACAAAAAATATGAAAGAAAAAAATCATGTTTGACAATTTATTTGTTCGAAAAAAAAACTATTGAGTGCATAAAGGTTTTCTTCTTCTTGGTTAATTCATAACTCAACATACGTCACGTTAACAGCGTTAAACATTATTCATGAAAAGAAATACACCAACAACATTATGACCACCCTTTGTCCATATCTATCTCAATTATATTTCTAATGACGGGTTGTGTTCACCTCAATCAGCTGGGGATTTAAGCTTCACTTCCAGAATCAACAATTAACGGATTGTTAGATCCATAATACAAAAAAATTTTGATAGATACTTCAACATGTTCAATGGAAGTCGTAGTTATTGACCTTGGCAAAATGGTAACTTGAAGGCATTACTGGTCATTGGTTTTGATGTGTTTTCACTGAACAACAGTATATTGTTAACGAACAATTAAGATTCTTAAATTAATATTATCAATCAAATTTAGAATAAAATACGTATCCAAAAAGTCCTTGGTGATCAGTTTCGACTTATGTCAATAATTCATACTTGTTTTTTAATTGAATATTTTGCTTATCGGACAGCATGTTTTTTTTTCAATTGGGTTCAAAATGAATTTGATCGGATAGGTTCTCAAATTCGAATGTAAAATAAAAATTCTTTTAAAGTTTTCTCGATCTTTTTTGCACCTGATTTCATCCTATCTTTAATCTTGAGGACAAAAATATCAAATACAAAAGGAACTTATCTTAAAAGTGGACCTTTTTTGAACTTAATAGCCATCGGTCTACTTCATCTTAATTCATCATATAGACACCATACCTCTCTAAACCGCAATGATGACTCTTCGATAAAAAATCATATTGCGGTCGTTTTAGATATTGGTCAGGTAACTGTGTCATCTTAATTGGAATAAGTCAAATTAACTGCCAGATTTTGGTGACATGAGAAATAACATGATAATTACTATTGTCTCGTAAATAAGGTTTATAATGGTATTAAATGTATCCCCGTTCTTGAGGTGTATGCTCTTATTGTTATGATGGTATACTTGTACACGAGATAGCTTTCAATATTTCATTTAGACCATGAGCCAATTGCTTAATATGGTCTCGTTACAGGCTACTGGCGTTTATCAATTAATAGTTGATTTTCTAAATTCCCGCTAGTTATGTGAGCTGTGTCGCGTACAGTAATTCTACATCTTATTATTTTCTATTGACAAAATGAAAGGAGTAAAAGTCAAAAACGAATTTATAAACCATGCAGAGAATAGAGGTTATTACATAGATGCATATGAAATACCGATTTTTCCCAGTGAAATAAAATCTGGTAAATTCACAATGTGAAATAACAAAGATATTTTCACTCTTGCGTCCTTTCCGGTCAAACTCAATTATGACGTCGTGAATTGTATTGCGTTGTCGGCATGACTCCTGCGGCCTAAATTCATACGCCCATGACGCCATTCAAATAAATTTATTAAAAACTATTTATTAGCGGCATTTTATCTATGTAATAAATACGATAATCAATTAGGTCTCATGAATAATCAAAATATGATCACTCGTGCGGGAACGCACTGAGATTTAACTCGTGCGCGGAACAAGTTCCGCGCACTCGTATAAATCTGTGTGCTTTCACCGACTCGTGCAAGCTCCTCACAACGTTTAACATTCGCCTAACGTCTATTTATAAACGCTGCCCTCAGCCCTTCGGAACTCATCGATTGCTATGCACTCGGAGCATTTGTACACAACATGGCGTCCAATGTCGCCTGCTGTGTCTGTTCTGAAGAGAGACAGAATTCTTTTCGAGTTGATAATAGGAAATGTCTAATTTTAAAACCCATTTTATTAGAAATGTTTTTTGAAAAGCAGGATGTTATTTTAAAACTATTTAGTTCCTCAAGTTTCATTTGCCGGCCATGTTTCAATCGCGTTGTCAATTTTCATTTGTTTTACAAAGACATGTTCTGCAACCTGGAGAGACAGTTTGGTGAAAAGAAGAGAGCGGCAAATTTTAGTCCCGAGCAGATGTAAGAAGCTCCACATATCTGATTTTTTTTGTCCTGTTTGATAAGGCTCTCAGTATCAATAGTCAAAATAATTATGCTTCTAAGTTCTACTTCTACTTCTACCGGATAATGGCCACAATCAACAAACTGAATATTTTGCCATGACTTCAGTGCGCATACGGACCCCTCCCCCTCCCCCCATATGTTTTTTTTTTTTACATAAAAAGGCTTAGCCTGCTTTCCTAGAAGCATGTGCTTAGGCCTTTGACATTTGACCTGTTATGTGCATAATAAAGGTTATACTTAAGCCGGTATATGCTCAATATTGGACGCAATGATTTGCAAATAAAATATCTTGTATTTTGTATTTAGGCAACAATAAAATTTATTGAATTAACCTGTACATTATCACCCAAATATTGTCATAAATGGGGTAGATTGGAGGTTTTCATTCCTTCTGACACATTTTAAAAAATACCATAAAATTTAAAGAATATAAATTTTGAAAAAAAAATTCCAACAACCAAAATTGAGGAGGATGCGGGATGAGAATCTACATTTTAATTTGATATGGCCTTACTGAAGGGGAAACATTATTTACAGGTCTAATAATTAATTGAGTCAATTGAATAACCAAAATATGATCACGAGTCGGGGAACGCCTCATGATTAAACATGCAAGTGCGCCTATAATTAAATCTGAGTGCTTTTCTGCATGAGTGATCATATAATTGATTATTGTATTTATTACATAGATAAAAATGCTGATATTTAATTGTTTTTCTAACAAATTTATGCATGGCATATGAATTTAGATGATCAGCAGTCATGCTGACAACGAATTAATTCACAACGTCATAATTAAAAGTTTGGCATCACATTTGACAGAGTGAAAATACTTTTGTTTATAATGAATTTACCAGATTTTATTTCACAGGGAAAAAGCAGTATTTCACATGCATCAATGTAATAAATAATGCCTCCCAATGGTAATGCATTTTCAAACAATTTTGAAAAAAAAATTCAACAATCATCTATTGATTAGGGGAGGATGGGCATGAGAATCTGCATTTTAATTTGATATGGCCTTACTTCATTGTATAATGCCCTCCCAATGACAATGCATTTTCAAACATCTATTGTGAAATTATTTAGGCATTATACAATGATTTAAGGCCATATCAAATACAGAAAGTATTAAGTAAAGTTAACAAAATAACAACAGAGTCATATATGACATGATATATATAACGTTTTTGTAGATATTGTATTGAGAACAAAGTTGAAGATGAGCTTCATTTCTTTACACACTGCTCAAAATATTCAGTTTTTCAATCTACTCTTTATAATAATATATCTAATATTAAATCAAACTTTTTAGAATTAGAACCTGCCCAGCAACTACTTGTTATTTTATCTGCTGAAAATGAACTTTTACCATTTATAAATGACTTTATAAAGCAGTCCTTGGAACTGCCAAGATAGGGTCCATATCGGTCAAAGTTCTTATCTAATTAATTTCATGTCATTGTTTGAATGTAAATATGTTATATGTTGTATTGTGTTTGCTTGACCCCCATGGGTGTTATTTGCAAATAAAGTTATATATATATAATCTTAAATGAGAAAAGAATAGAAAAACAATAAAAAGAGCCATTCCATGATGATGATTTTAAGTTAAATCAGCAATATGACAAGAATTCAATTGCTGTGAAAGAAAAACAAGAATTACTATCTGAAAAAATGTAGGGGACATAATAGTGTTCAGGAATCCATTTGTCTGTCCGTTCCAAATTCTGCGAGATTTGGCATTATGTCTTCATACATATTCTTTTGCTGACTTTTTGTTCTATTTGATGATTATGAAGATCAATTGAATGAAAGTGATTATTTTTTTTTTCAGAAGTTTGACACCAGAGCACAGCTATTGCAACAGAGATTTGCCAAGGAAAGAACTATTTCCAGTTCAACCTGATAAACCTAATGGTATAAATCAATATGTTTTTACCAATTATATTATGCTACAATTGGAGTTTTTTTAATGTTGCCTGCAACTTGTTGCTGAAGCAACATATAGAGGTAATTTTAGCACCATCCATCGTCTTGTGCCCTTGTCGTGCAGCGTCACAACATTTTTTGTCACAGTTTACTGGGCAACTACATGCCACAGCTCCTTGATATTTGGCAAGGTGTAAAGTGATTTTATGCCTGAAACATTGCTTCTTGTATTAAAGAAGAATGAATATCTAGTTCATATTCCTTAAAAACTGCACAAGACAAAGAAAAGATTTTGTTTGCATAAATTCATGTTCAGTTTAATGAACTGTCCAAAAAAAACTAAAGCTAGTTGAGGTTTGATGACCACTTAGGAATCTACAGCCCTTTAAATGTTAAAGAGAACATTTTTGCCAAGTGCCTTAGAAAATCCAATAGAATGGGTAAACAGATTTTTTTGCAAACTTCCTATTAATTGTTTAAATTATATTGGAACTCTATGAGAACAACAAACGAACATGCAAAGGACATTGCAGATGCAATATACTCCATTGGCATGAACATTAGAGTTACAGGAAAGCTTCCCTTTTGTTGAAGCTTCTTTTAGTGATGAATAACATCAGAATAAAACTTTTTAACAATTGGTTGGCCCATTACTTTAAAGTTAATGCATAAAAAAATTGTCCATCTCAAATCTGATTATTTTATTTTTTGCCCATTTAATTCCAATTTTCAACATTAATAACAATAAATGGATCATAAATACTATAGTATTCATACCAATGCTTCCAACACTCAAAATTTATAGCCAAATGAAAGAAATAACCATTGCTATCTGGTGTGAAATCTATTGTTATTTAGTTTGAAAAAAATGATTACCAAGCCAGGATCATTCAAAGAAGTAAAGTTTACAGATAATTTGTCATGAACAGTTATTCCACACCGCATTTTTATCTATCATAATTGATTTTGATGGTCTGTTAAATTTAGAATTCTGATTATCAATATTGTCCACAAATTGAGCTACATGTAGTTCACAACATCATATGTGCATAATAACCAAGACAGGTTCATGCATGAAATAAAGTTTACAGAGGACATGTACAATAATTCCACATCTCATTATTACCAATTGATTATTATGATTTTGATAGTCCTACTGAATATCAATATTATCAACAACTTGAACCAGTTCACAGTCATCACAAGAGCATATTGCTTCACATACACTACAGCATAAACATCCCACTGGACTTTCCTCAGATCTTGAGTGTTGAAATGCTTTCAACAAACACTCCCTCAGACAAGATTTAGAAGTACAGTATGTTCTGACATCATCAGACATTCCCTCTATGTTTTTACCAATGTCTGCTGGACTAAAGTAGAGAATGGCTGTTGCCTGTTGACCTCTTCTGCCTGCTCGCCCTATCTCTTGTAAGTAGTTGATTAACAACCTAGGAGGTTTGCAATGGATGACCGTTTCTACTCCTGGAGGATCAAAACCCATACCTAAAACAGAAGTACAGAAAACAAGTCGGAACTGAGGGTTAGGTTTCATCAGCTCTTCCAAAATCTTATCAGTAACAACTTGGTCCTGATTGGAATAGAGGCACCCAAATAGAGAATTATCTATACTTGTAGTGCTGGCTGAAAATAACGAACATGCAAAGGACATTGCAGATGCAATATACTCCATTGGCATGAACATTAGAGTTACAGGAAAGCTTCCCTTTTGGTGTTGAAGTTTTCTGACCTGCTCCTCGTATATATTGCATATGGATCTTTTTCCTGGCATACATTCCTTCTTGATGACCACTAGTTTGAGATTGGGTTTGTCAGGGTTTGCAGATACCAACTTATAGCCTTCCATCAACATACTACTGGATATTGTTTTTATGTGTTTATCTGTTAATGTACCACTTAGGCAAACAACTGTACAATTTGGAAAAAAAGACCTTAGGCTTCCTAGTTCCAAAAAACTTTTTCTAAACTCTTTACCCCTGAAAAGAAAACATCTTTATCTTCTTTACATCATCAATTTTCGTAAAGCCAATATATTTTCATATGTCCTATGGTATACAAACTGTATTTGTTTTAAAAATTCATTGAAATAATTCATATCAAGACTTTATCATTTACATGTGCCATGTTAACATTGTGTACATGTAAATATTGTTCTTATTAAAAATTAATAATCATTTGTAAAAATATGGCATCTGAACAAACATTTTTAGCTAGCTGTATATTGTGAAAACATTAAAAGAATTTTTAAACACAGAACTCTAAAACATATACATGTAAATACAATCAAAAATAAAGTAACAAACAAAATTTAGAATGCACAACATCAAACACAAACATGACAAAAGGCAATTCAATTGTTTTAATTACCAATCATCTATTTTATGACATTCATCAACAACCACCACTCCAACTTTCCCCTCAAGGCACCGTAAAATCTCTACACTTTTGTTGGCTGTTATTAATGATTCTGGGTGTGACAATATGATACTGCTGTTTGAAACAGCATTTATAACTACAAAATCAGGTAAAATGCATTTTTCAGTTATGAAGAAGGGCTTCTCCTCTGCAATGGGATCTGATCCCAGACATCACGTCTCCCTTTTTATATACTAAATTCATGTTCCTTACAAAGAATTTAAAAAATTGAAGAGAAAAAAGGTAAAATAAAAATCTTTGCAAAGAAACAGAACTAGCAACATACATGTAAAAAATTAAAGAGGATCTTCACAACTGAAACTAAATTTATTTTTGGAAACCTTTAATTTTAAAATAAATTTCCAGGTCTTATCTCATGGGTTCAAAACAAATCTGTCAGATTTTCTCACTTATGACATCCCTGTCTTTACAAATTGCTTGTTCATGTACAATGTAATTCCATAATATTCCATGTAATATAAAATAAATCATTTTAACTCTCTGCATTCTTTTAGATTTTGTACTCATTATTATTTTAGTTGGTTGCAAAGTTGCTTCAATTCACAGAACCAAACATATTTTTACAGGTCACAAGCTGTTGGTCCTAAGCTAACTTCTATGGCTTACTACATAGTTTATGTTTGATTGATAGCTGTTTGCTTAAAGTCCCATCTGTGATATTTAAGCCATAATGACAAATCAGGATATAAACAGGTTGTAATATGTAATATATAAATAAAAGTTCAATATAAAAGAAAATCATAAGAATGTACATAAAACAAAAAGTATGACTGAATAAATAGATAAAAACATATATTAAACATAGGTAATCTATTTTACAAAGCTCATCTTGTAACACATTATTGACACTAAGCAGGACTTGACTTTTCCAAATTTTAAGTGTTCATCCGTGGGGAAAAACAAGGTCACAACAAGCTTCTGAACCATGCATCTTGTTAAACACACCAATATGGTTGATGTAGTACTTCCCTCTTAGAAGGAATGGACTTTAACCATTGTTCTGTAAGTGGTCGTCCATGCAACAAATATAGGTCATAGCCAGCATCCAAATCTCCATGTACATGATGTACATTTGTACATTGTGCTTTGCATCACTAAGTGAACCTACCACACCAATATGGTTGATATGGCACTTGTCAGTAAGTGAGAATGGACTTAAACCATTCATCTGTAAGTGGTCATTTATGTGGAAAATGTAGGTCACAGCCAGCACTGCTAAGTGCACCTTCCATACCAATATGGTTGATGTGGCACTTGTCACTAATTATGTATGGACCTTAACCTTTCTTCTGTAAGTGGATCCAGACGCCAACACTCAGGGTATCCCACAAGCCCCCTAACTTTCATGAGTTGCACTAATAATGACCTTGTTAATACATATAAAACTGATCAAAACAATAATATGAACAACACAACAATAATGAATCAAAGTAATATCAAATAAAAATAAAAAGAACTTTATAGTAAAACTGTTTTGTTCTTTATTCTACATGTATTTATGGAAATGTGCCTGACAAATTTAGAAACATGTTTAAAAAAAATTGAACTAACCATCTTTTTCGCTTCCTTGCACCACACAACAATTTTGATCTAGCTGAACTGCAGCTATTGATCTCTCTTGCAACTTTAAAAGATGATCCCTCATGATGATATTTAATGGTGACACAACTAAGACTTTGTTGTCTGTTCTTCCAAGAATCTCAAATAGCTCTAATTAAAAAATTATATGTAATCAATTTGTGTACAATCTTTACAGTCATTTCCTGATAATAAAAATTATTTATCTGTAGAGTAACTGTACGTGGAGTCGTACTGTCGTACACTTTTGGTTTGTTTCAAAATTAACTTTTACGGGAAATGATGATACAAATATTTTTATGCATAAAAGACATGAAAGATACTATATCATTAATATGTTCTTTTACAGGATAACAGGGGCTGCTCTGGCCTCAAAATTTTTGTCGCCAGAAAAATCGCCAGATTTGAAATTAAGTCTCCAGTTTTTATAAAGTGTAGCCAGTACCGTTTTCATTGAGGGGTCATGCTTGTGTAATGTATGTTTAGATGCATATGTTAAAAATATTGTTTTCAGTCTTTTTTTCAGGTGCATGTTGAAGGATGGTTTATTCTCATTGAAAGACTGTTTAGATAATAAATGATGAAGGTGGAGCCTTTCTTGTTTGATATCTTTTTGAAATAAAACATACCATGATTTATTTAATTATTTATCTGTTAATTGCCATATACAAATTAAATAATAACAATACAATATACATGATATATAAACATAACAATACACAAAAAACCCCAGCACCATATGAATGAATACTCAACCTAGAGAATAAAGATCACTGAAAGCACTAAATGAGCACTATGAAAAAGGTATTATTTAGGAAAGCAAAGATAAAATTTTGTAGAATCCATATCACATTCTGCATTTTCATGACCAACAAAGATTGCAAAAGATCATTGTTTGACAGACTGTGGACACATTATAAAGATTCATGACTCATGTGGTTTCTATTGAATCCTGTACGTTATTAGAATGTTTTAATAAAAAATATATCTTGATTTTCTCAAATAAAAACTTCTTATTCCAGTATTGTTATGTGTTTATTTATTTATTTCATTTGCTGATGGTAATAGTTTCGTAAAAATATTTCTGTTCCTAAAAACAACTTCATTTCAGTTTCTTTTTTTTTAAAATAAGAATAATAAAATTAGTTTTATTTTGTTTTAGTTATCTTCCCTTTCTTTGTTTGCTTTCTGAAATCATTATTGTATATATCCCTCAGTAACCTCATTTGAATTGTTCTAAAAATAGAATGGTTTGTTTACATGTGTACTTTCTTTCTTGTGATTATTTGAGGAACTTAATAAGGTGCAGATTACTATTCTCTCAGTGTTTTGTGAATAAAAACTAATCCCAAGTTGGAGATAATTTTGATTTACCGGCAATTATTTGTTTTCACACCTTGGCTGAATGAGGCCATGTGTGCAATAAACACATGATACTATGTCAAATTGGCTTGGACAGTTAAAGTAATTCAGGCGTACATTTGAAATTTGTTCCTGATCACTGTTTTGACACCTTTATTGCATTATCAAAAGATGTGAGCCTAATTTCTAATTAGTCGTTATAATCCTTTTCTTCAACCTGCTGTGATCTACTGTTTACCTTTTCAATTATCTACCTGCTCATCCGTGGTGACAGGTGGTCACATACGATAACTTACCTGTTGACATATTGATCAATACTGGCGATGTGTATTCAATTTCCGGTCGAAAATGACAAATCTTACTTAGGCGCCAGAAAAATCGCCAGCAGCCATTTTTTGTCGCCAGGGAGAAAAAAATATCGCAATTTGCGACATTGGCGAAGCCCAGCGCGATCCCTGGGATAAGTCATGTTTTTGAGTTGACATGGTTGAAGAACTATTAAATTAAAATTAAAAATCGAAGTCCGATTAATCCGCTAGGTTGTAAACTTGTCTTTTCTAAAACGTCAATTAAGAATTTTTATTTGTTATACATACAATATATTTATTGAAAACTGAATACCGGTAAAACGATCTGTCTTACAAAATTTTTAAATTATTTTTTGAAATATTTTTGGAAAAAAGTTACAATTATGTTTTTAGTGAATCCCGACACCCTTGATCAACATACATGTAAAGAAAGAAATACAAATTAAGCTGAAAACACCATTTTGTGAAAAGCTTAGATCAGAAATCACTTGGACATTGCAAAATAATGTTATTCTAATTATTTTCCGCAAATATTTTCAAAAGTTTCAATCGTGATTTCAGTACTAATGCTTAAAATATAAATTTGCCGATTTTCAGAGGTGGTCAAACATGCATATTGATAAACAAACAGATATGATGCCATTCTGTTTTTTTTCTGGAAAATAAGCAGTGAAAAAATGTCTTTGAAATGATTGTCTTTCACTCCGTATACGACTTGGTAAAAAATGAACGAAAATTTTCAACCTTTTGAGGTGTACGACTCCACGTACTATTTGTAGCAATTTTCCACGCTTTTGTTACCTTCAAATTATAATCTGGTTTGTTTCATTGTGTTGTAACTGTAAAAATATTACTAACTTATAATTGAGTGTTTGAAGGTCTTGTCCACCCCTTTATTTGGGAAAATGATTGCAACCGATTCACCCCTTTATTTGGGAAAATGATTGCAACCGTTTCTCATTTGTCGTAGAGATTTTAAAAGTTAAAACCTCAAAAAGTGTACAACTCCACGTACAGTCAAGTGCTCTAATTTTCAGAACACTGACATGACTGAATACAGTAGACATAAATGTACATGTTTATAGTATTTCTAGCAGTTCATTATAATTACAATGTACCTTCTTCTTTACTAAAGAATTAACTGTTATAATTGTTTGGTTTATTGAACCCATAAACTTAATTTCTCATGGTGCACAGCCACATTGAATAATCCCTGAAGCAGATCATGTAAATTTTCACTTTGTCTATGTCGTGATTATGCTTACCTAAAGATACCACAGTGGCTTGAATTCTGGTCATTTATATCAACTTGTATGTATTCAAGGTAAAAGTTATATAAAAACCTCAAAGCAATTTGTTGTAATGTGTGTGTTTTTAAATGTTGTGTGGTTTGTTTCTTTGTGATGTCTTAATTTTTGTCTACCAATTTTGTTTTCGTCTTTTCGGTATAATGATATTTGATTACCCCTTTGCTTCTTATATAGAAAACATGTAAAACTGTTTGTGCAAGGTCTAGGAATTATTTAGATTTAATTCCTTGGTTTGTGTCTGTGCCAATTTATATTGAAAGAATTTGAATTTATAAAATGCCTACTAGGTAAAATGTGAAATATCATGCTTTTGCCAAACCCAACGGGCAAATTAACAAATACATCGCATCCCTCCACGATGTATCTAACTGCTAATAGTTGTTCTGGTTTTAAGGTAAATCCAGGGTAAGTTTCACAAACAGCTCGGTGAATTTGATCGTCCATCTTGAAATAAAATTCACAAACGTAAACAATCAAAACAATACGCAACAATATAGTTCTACCTTTATATTTCATCAAAAAACAAAAATTCATCAAAAGTTGCCAAAATGTAAATAATTTATCTGAAGTTGAAGTATTTTAATTTAAAAAATCTTATTTCCGCAATAAATCTCACAAAAAGTGCGCAATAGCCAGAAATGGGCTTTTTGGTCAAAACCGCTGGGTGCAGCGGTCTAATCGACGAAAGGAGAGAGCGCTGTGGGGAGCTTGCGACTCGTGATCATATTTTGGTTATTCACTCGACCCAATTAATTATCCTATAAATAAAGAACTGTGGAATGTTCACGCGCCACAGCCCACATAAACGAGCAGCAATTTATAAATAACACAATAAAAACACAGACAAACATAGTCAAAGAAAAAAGTATAGATGTTTGGCCATTTGTTTGTTCGAAAAAAAAATTATTGAGTGCATATAAGTTTTTTTTCATCTAAGATGATAATTAACCTAACATACATCACGTTCAAGGAGTTAAAAATTATTCATAAGAGGGAATATGACAATAACATAATAACAACTGTATGTCTATATGCATCTCAATTATGATGTTTATGACGGGTTGAGTTAACCTCGGCTAGCTGGGGATTAAAGCTTCCCTACCAGAATCAACGATTATCGGATTGTTAGAACAAAACGCATAAAACACCTTATGTGCCTTTTTTTATTCTATCTTTAATTGGTTAGGAAAAAAAAATACATTACAAACATGACAAAGGAGCCTTTTTTATAAGTGGATTGAAACATCTTATCTGAATTTTATTGCAATCGGTCTGCTACATCTTAATTTATCAGCTGGACAGACCACAATGATGACTCTTCGATCACAAATTAAACTGCGGTCGTTTTAGATATTGGTCAGGGAACTGTTTCATTTATTTGGCATAAGTCAAATTAACTCCGAGATTTAGGTGACATGAGAAATAACATGATAATAACTATTGTCTCGTAAATAAGGTTGATAATGCTGTTAAATGTATCCCCGTGCTTGAATTGTATGCTCTTATATTTTCTTATGATGGTATACTTGTATACGAGATAGCGTTCAATATTTTATCTAGACCATGGGCCAATTGCTACTGGCCTCGCTGAAGGTTGCAAGCGGTTGTCCATTAATTGTGGACTATTTTAACTATTTGTTTGTTCCAAAAAAGTACAATTGAGTGCATCAAGCATTTTTCATCTTGGATAATTTATAACCCAATATACATCATTAACAGCGTTAAACATTATTCATGAAAGGGAATACGCCAACAACATTATAACAGCCGTTTGTCTATATCTTTCTCAATTATATTTCTTATGACGGGTTGCCTTCACCTTAACCAGCTGGGGATTTAAGCTTCACTACCAGATTCAGCAATTAACGGATTGTTAGAACCATGGAAGTAATATTGAGAAGGAAGAACCACTAAGCAAGATGAAACGGTTTATCTGCGTTACCGCCTATCTTATCGGAATCCTGTTAATTGACAATAATCGTGTCATGTAGATACACACTCAGCATGTCTCGATCGGCTTTGACCTTATCGGCAAGTTCCATTTTCGACGGATATTCGCGAAATGACCAGAATCAAATGAAAACAAAGACCTCTACAATATATGAAAAATTAAATGTACCCGATCGTGTTTTTTGTGATGGTGGGGGCGTCTGAAATAAATACTTGTTATTAAGGATGCTCGCTAGTCTTGTTTTTGGATTTCTGTCATTTTTTCGGAATCTTCTGTTTTTTACCATCAAAATACGGTTAGTTTTTTTGCCCACAAACCCCCAATTTTTTTTTAATCGATGTCTTAAATATGTCATAAAGAAGTGATTAACAAAGTTTTGTCAAATCCTTTTTATTCTGTCATGGGTTTTAACAGCTGAAAAGGGTTAATGCTAAACCAGGGGGTATCCTGAAATTAAATAAAATATATTGGAAAATTTAACTAAATGTGAATGCACAAATTGTATCATAGACCTGTACAATATAATTAGAATATATTCAATTTTAATATATTTAATATACAGGTCTATGATTATATGAATAGTTATGTAACACCATTTTTTATTTATGAATAAATTTGTGTTTTGTTCAAATGTAGGACCTGTAGATTCTCATAAAAGCAAATTAAGTTTAGTTTTTCATAATACAGATTTTCGTATTTTCAAGCTTGTCAAAAAAATCTTGAATAAAAAAAAACATTTCATTATTGTAGCAGATTTTTCGTTTTGCAGAGAAACCTTCAAATAATTGAATAAATGTTTATACAAATTATTTAAATAAATTGACTTTACTTTAATCACTTAACTCCTCTAAACAACATTTAAAGTTTAAAATCTACTTAATCTAAGGCTTTGATTTCCAACTTTTGCCGATAGAATTGCGTGATTTCAATCAAAATCTCTATTATCCGACCACATCCGACCAAATACTCGTTAGTATCAATCGAACCGGCGTCATGTCTATTTTTACAGCGTATGTTTTTGTAATCGGAGGTCACCGGGAGCACAGGTTAAATGTGATTTAAAATTAAGCAACATTTTTGAAATTACAACAAATTCTTATTTTAAACAGTTGTAATGACCATAATTTTTGTCCGATTTTGAAGTTTATTGCACCATTCGATTCGTATTTGAAAGCGCAAGTTTACGATGTAGATGTCCCACCTATGGTAATTAATTACAGGTGCTCTTTAAAGGTTAGCAATTTCATCCAATTCGATAAAAATCACGTGTCCGATAAGAGAATCCAGATGACGAATTGGAGTGGCGCTAACGCAGATAGTCACCAAAGGAATCTTATCGAGACAATGCTAATTAGATAAAATCCCATAGTTTGGTAGAAGGCTCTGCTGGTAACTAATATGTGATAATTGGTCGATGTTGTTCCTTCTCAATATTACTTCCATGTTAGAACCAAACACAATAAAATGTTGAAGGATACTTCAACATTTTCAATGGAAGTCGAAGTCATTGACTTTGGCAAAACGGTAATTTGAAGACATTACCGGTCATTTGTATTGATACGTTTGCACTGAACAACAAGATATTGTTAATAAATAATTTAGATTTTTAGATTATTATAATCAATCAGAATTAGAATAATCTACGAAATCAAGAAGTCCTTGATGATCAGTTTCGACTGATGTCAATAATTCGTGCTTGTTTTTGAATTGCATATTTTGCTTATCGGACAGCATTTTTTTTTATTGGGCCCAAAACTGGATTTAATTTGATAGTTTCTCAAAATCGGATGTAAAATAAACATTCTTTTAAAGTTTTCTTTAACACCTATCATCCTATATTTAATTGTTCAGGACGAAAAAAAACAAATACAAAAGGAGCCTGCCTTATAGGTGGATTTGAACTTCAAAGCAATCGGTCTACAACATCTTTATTAATCATAAAGACACCAAAGTTCTCTAGACCACAAATCAAACTGCGGTCGTTTTATAAATTGGTCAGCGGGAACGGTTTCATTTTATTTGGATTAAGTCAAATTAACTGCCAGATTTTGTCGACATGAGAAATAACATGATAATTACTATTGTCTCGTTAATAAGTTTAATAATGCTGTTAAATGTATCCATGTGCTTGAGGTGTATGTTTTTATATATTCTTATGATGGTATACTTGTACACGAGATAACTTTCATTATTTTATGCAGACCATGGGGCTTATTGCTACTGGTCTCGTTGAAGGCTGCTGGCAATTGTCCATTAATTGTGGATTTTCTAAATTTCCGTTTGTTATGTGAGCTGTCGAGTACACTAATTTGATTGGCTACAGTGAAAGTTTGCTGCATCCAGTCAAAATGCTCCATATTCTTGTTTATTGAATCTGTTAACAAACATATGGGTTTACAAAGGTGATAAATAATTATTTTTTTTGCAAAAACTATTAGGGGTATTGATCAAATCTTACCAAGACTACCTATATTTTATCTTTATATGAATATAAATATGTAGTGAATGTAATAAATTATCTTCTATTTTTGGAACGATCTGAAAGTAAAAAAAAAATTCTTAACTTGGAATAGATATTGCTTCAAGGGAGATAATTAAAATGTTGAGATTACAAAATCCTTTAAGATCTGTCAAGGGTGAAGATGAGAGATAGCGGATCTTAACCCTTGGCTAGCGAAGATGAAGGAGTCCAAATTATAAGCAAGTTTACAATCCAAAGAATAGATGATAATGAGCTGTCGAATAAGTACAAGCGATCGACACAGCCTGCATAAACAAGCGGTAATTGATTCAAAAAGACTGCAGCGCAAAGCAGCCGCTACACGTTGTTTTTCAATTGTCCCAAGATCTAACTAAAATGCTTTCAATTAAAATCCAGTCTTGAAAGAGTTAAAGAGAGTTCCCTAATTGTCAACAACAAAAAACAGTAAAAAAAAATAGTAAAACAAAAATGTGAAGATTTTTGACAATTTGTTTGTTGGAAAAAGTACAAAGGAGTGCACAAAGGTTTTTTCATCTTGAATAATATATAACCCAACATACAACACGTTTACAGCGTTAAACATTATTCCTGAAAGGAAATACGCCAACAACATTATAACAACCCCTTATCTATCTCAATTATATTTCTTATGACGGGATGCGTTCACCTCAACCAGCTGGGGAATTAAGCTTCACTACCAGATTCAGCAATAAACAGATTGTTAGAACCAAACACAAAAAAGTGTTGATAGACACTTCAACATGTTCAATGGAAGTCGAAGTCATTGACCTTGGCAAAACGGTTACTTGAAGGCATTACTGGTCATTTGTTTTGATATGCTTTCACTGAGCAACAAGATATTGTTAATGAATTATTAGGATTGTTAAATTAATATCAATCAAATTTTGAATAATATACGAATCCAAGAAGTCCTTGATGATCAGTTTCGACTGATGTCAATAATCCGTGCTTGTTCATTTAGTTTATTATATAAATTGCATATTTTGCTTATCGGACAGCATGTTTTTTTATTGGGTTAAAACTGGATTTCAATGGATAGGTTTTCAAGTTCGAATGTTAGATAAACACTCTTTTCAAGTTTTCTTGGACACCTTTTGCGCATATTTTTGTCCTATCTTAAATTGTTAAGGACAAAAAAAAATCAAAAGGAGCCTTCCTTATAAGTGGATTGAAACATCTTATTTGAATTTTATAGCAATCAGTCTTATCATATGGATACCAAAGTTCGCCAGACCACAATGTTCACTCTTCGATCACAAATAAAATTGGATATTGGTCAGGGAACTGTGTCATCTTATTTGGAACAAGTCAAATTAACTGCGAGATTTTGGTGACATGAGAAATAACATGATAATTACAATTGTCTCGTAAATAAGGTTTGAATGCTACTAAATATATCCCCGTTCTTGAGGTGTATGCTCTTATATATTGTAATGATGGTATACTTGTACACGAGATAGATTTCAATATTTCATTTAGACAATAGACCGATTGCTTTGGCCTCGTTACAGGCTACTGGCGGTTATCCATTAGTTGTGGATTTTCTAAGTTTCCGCTTGTTATGTGAGCTGTGTCGCATACAGTTATTCCACGTTTCATTTTTTTCTTTTGGCAAAGTGAAAGAAGTAAAAGTTATAAACGAATATATAAACCATATAGAGAATAGAGGATACTGAACTATGGAATACTGTAAACGTACTTATTTTCGCGAGGTATTTATTTTTACTGAATTATCGGTCAAGCATTTTTCGCGAAATTAAATACCCGTAAAATTACATAATTTGTATAAAATGAATAGAGTAAAATGCAGAATTCGTGAACTTAAGTACCCGCGAACTTGGTTGAAATCGTTAAATCGTGAAAATAATTACTCGCAAAAATAAGTACGTTTACAGTATGCTCACCCTAACACAGCCAAAATAAACGAGCAGCAATTTAAAAAGAACACAATAAAAACACAAACAAAAATAGTCAAAGAAAAAAGTATAGATGTTTAGCAATTTGTTTTTGTTCGAAAAAAATAAACTATTGAGTGCATATAAGTTTTCCTCATCTTGGATGATAATTTACCTTACATACATCACGTTCAAGGAGTTAAGCATTATTCATAAGAGGGAATATGACAATAACATAATAACAACTGTATGTCTATATGTATCTCAATTATGATGTTGATGACGGGTTGTGTTAACCTCGGTCAGCTGGGGATTAAAGCTTCAAAAGCAGAATCAAGAATTTACGGATTGTAAGAACCAAATGCAAAAAATGTTGAAGGAGACTTCAACATGTTCAATGGAAGTCGAAGTCATTGACCTTATTTGGAAAACGGTAATTTGAAGACTGTACCTGTACCGGTCATTTGTCCTGATACGTTTTCACTGAACAACAAGATTTTGTCAATAAATAATTTAGATTCTTAGAATATTATAATCAATCAGAATTAGAATAATCTACGAAATCAAGAAGTCCTTGATGATCAGTTTCGAATGATGTCAATACTTCGTGCTTGTTTTTAAATTGCATATTTTGCTTACTGGACATCGTTTTTTTTAATTGGGTTAAAACATGATTTAATTGGATAGCTATAGGTTCTCAAAATATGATGTAAAATAAACGTTCTTTTAAAGTTTTCTTTAGCACCTGTTTTCATCCTATCTTCAATTGGTAAGGACGAAAATAAACAACAAATACAAAAGGAGCTTTCCTTATAGGAAACATCTTATTTGAACTTCAAAGCAACCGGTCTAATACATCTTAATTTATCATATAGACACCAAAGTTCTCTAGACTGCAATGATGCCTCTTCGATCACAAATCAAATTGCGGTCGTTTTATAAATTGGTCAGGGAACTGTTTCATTTCATTTGGAATAAGTCAAATTAAGTGCGAGATTTTGTCGACATGAGAAATAACATGATGATAATTATTGTCTCGTTAATAAGTTTAATAATGCTGTTAAATGTATTCCTGTGCTTAATGTGTATGTTATTATATATTCTTATGATGGTATACTTGTACACGAGATAGCTTTCTTTATATATTTAATGTAGACCATGGGGCTTATTGCTACTGGCCTCGTTGAAGGCTGCTGGCAGTTGTCCATTAATTGTGGATTTTCTTAATTTCCGCTTGTTATATATGTGAGCTGTGTCGCGTACACAGATTCCACATCTCATTATTTTCTATTGACAAAGTAAAAGGAGTCAAAGTTATAAGCGAATTTACATCCAGAGAATAGATAATAATTAGCTGTGGAATAAGTAAAAGCGATCGACACAGCCTTCATAAACAAGCGGTGATTCAAAAAGACTGCAACAGCTAACAGCCCTTAACGCGCCAAGCAGCCGCTACACGTTGTTTTGCAATTGGTACAAGGTCAAACTAAAATGCTTTCAATTCAAATACAGTCTTGAAAGAGTGAAAGAAAGACCCTAATTGTCAAAACCAATAAAAAAATAGTAAAAACAATATGAAGATTTTTGACAATTTGTTTGTTCGAAAAAGTACAATTGAGTGCATAAAGGTTTTTTTTCATCTTGAAATATATAACCCAACATATATCACGTTTACAGCGTTAAACATTATTCCTGAAAGGAAATACGCCAACAACATTATAACAACCCTTTGTCTATATCTATCTCAATTATATTTTTATGACGGGTTACGTTAACCTCGATCAGTTGGGGATTTAAGTTTCATTACCAGAATCAACAATTAACGGATTGTTAGAACCAAACACAATAAAATGTCGAAGGAGACTTCAACATGTTCAATGAAAGTCGAATTCATTGGCCTTGGCAAAACGGTTACTTGAAGGCATTACCGGTCATTTGTCCTTATATATTTTCATTGAACAACGAGATATTGTTAATGAACAATTTAGATTCTTAGGTTAAAATAACCAAAGTCCAATTGCGATCGTCTTGGATAATTGTCAAGGAACTGGGTCTTGTTGTTTTGGATAAAGTCAATTTAACTGCGAGATTTTGGAGATATGAGAATAACATAATAATAACCACTTTCTTAAGCTTGTTTATAAGGTTAAGAATGACAAAGTAAAAGGGGTAAAGGTTAAAAACAAATATTCAACCCAAATATATTGGGATTTTAGATATTTAAGTTATGTGTTCGAAAAAGTACAATAGATTGCAAAGTTTTTTTTATTTGGATATATGAAACAACATTCATCGCATTCACAAAAGGGGACGCTATTAGTGAAAAAAAAAATAAACCAATAACATTCGACACGTTTCAACAATTCATGTCTATATATCTATTATAATTATATTATTTGTGGGGGCATAACCTTGGCCAGCTGGGGATTAAAGCTTCACTACCAGAATCAACTATTAGTACGTGCCATTATGGATATTTAGAACAACCAAACATTAACGAAAAAGATCATAAGACAGTTCTATGAAAGAACTTAGGATGAGGACTTTGACCTTGTCAAAACGGTAATTTGAAGACATTACCGATCATTTGTCCTGATAGTTTTTCATTGAACAACAATATATTGTTAATGAACAATATATTTTGAGAGGAATATAATCAATCAGAATTAGAATAATCTGCGAATTCAAAAAGTCCTTGATGATCACATTCGATTGATGTCAATAATTCGTGCTTGTTTTTTTAAGCATATTGTGTTTATCAGGCAGTATGTTTTTGTATTTTTGTTTTTTTAGCGCTCTGTAGGTCGTATTCCTGTCTTCGATACTGATTTTCCGCAAAAACGTTAATATTTATATTGTTAACCTGAAAGGGCAGTTCTAGGAATTTTTTAATTGGGTTAACACTGAGGACGAAACCGGGGTTTTAATACCACTTTTGATGAAATGTTTTATGGAAATATCAAAATTTTCTGAGGCAAGGACAGGGTTCTAACTCCCCGAACTGCCCCTGGAATCACCATATTGAACGACACAGGGATGTATTTTTCACCTTATATAAAACAACTACAATGCAAGATTCATTAAAATCACTTATTGACAGATTTCCATGAGAAATACGAAGAAAACGCATGTAAATTTAAGGGTTATCAAACTGTGATCTACATTTGGCATTCTTCATCAGTTTTCTCAAACACTATATCATTTTGGTCCTTTTTCTGAATTGGTAAGGACCCCCAAATCCTAAATACAAAGTTATAACATTTTATGTAACGAAAAGCGTCATATCAAGATTCCATAGCTATTTGGTCAATTTCAACAAAAGTTATCCCTGGACGTTTCTACTGGTATAAACAAAACAATTTATATCATAATTACAAATAGGCGGTCGATTGAAAATTTGTCAGGAAACTGTGTCATCCTATTTGGATTAAGTCAAAGTATTCTTGATTTACTTCAAATGAACTAAGCTACGGGTAATTAAGGAAATAACATGATGATTACTCTTGTCTCGTAAAAAAGAATAGATAAAGCGAAATCTGATAAGTTTAAGCAAAATGGTTAATAATGTAACATATTCACATGCATGACATGTATACGCATCGTATACTCAGAAATTTTGCTTTCTGGTCGACACACAAAATGTACTTATTGGTCGAGACATACATGTATACTAAACATGAAAAAAACACAAGAAGTTCGCACAGGAGTAACCTCAGGGAATAAAAGCTTCGCTTGCAAATCATCAAATGATTAGAAGTTTTCAAAACAAAAAAAATAAAATCATGTACAAAACCACTTCAATAGAATTATCTTGGAATATATAGACATAAGAGAGACATTGACAAAGAGATAATTAAAATTGACGACAGGGCAGACAAAAGACATTACCGGTTATTTGTCTTCATGAGGTGCCGCTGAGCAACAAGATATTTATTATGTTTAATTATCTTAATGGTCTAAATACACACAATGAGGGAACGACCATTTAACAAGAAGGTGGGTGGCTTGGATTTGTGAAAGGCGTCATTACAGTTTTTTTCCTAATTAGTATTATATTAGATGGCAAAAACCCTTCTTCATAATATTTTGGAAAACATCTGATGCCAGAATATTTTCTTCATCACAAATACGCTTCAGAATATTTTTTAGAAAGAAAATGAGCACCTTCAAGGTAAACCTTATAAGTTAACATCGTAGATATAGGTGATTACAAAATTACCAAACTTGGAGATGGGAGCTATACGGAATTTTATATGTACAATGTTCTGACAAATGTGGGATAAATAAATACTGACAAGAAAAAGATATACGATATAAATAAATAGAAGAAATGGTGGTGCACGTATATCAATTATATAACTTTATTGAATTAATACATCGCAATCGGTACATCAATAATGATATAATACAAGAGGCTCCAAAGAGCCTGACTCGCTCGCCTGGTCCTTCAGCCATAAGGGTGTTTTCTTTAAGGGGTCATCTGACAAATGAGACCAAATGCAGACTTGTGTGAATCTTTTGTAAAGAGCTGCATGTTTAAGCAAGCAACAGCTTTTCTCTATCTGAAATAGTTCTCATTCTATATAAGGAAAAAGCACCATTATTCACATGTAATGGGCCATTACCCCTAGAAAGGGTCATTATCTGACAAATTCAACCAAAAAGAGACTTTTGTGGAGCTTAATAAGCTGAACATTTAAGCAAGCAACAGCTTTTTCTCTATCTACAATATTTTTTATTATATAGGGAGAAAACACTCTTTTAGACCTGTAAAGGGCCATTACCCCTATAAGGGGTCATCTGACAACTTTGACCCAAAATAGACTGTTGTAGAGCTAAATGAGCTGAACATTTAAGGAAGCAACAGCTTTTTTCTATCTGCAATAGTTTTAATTCTATAGGCCAAAAACACTATTTTTCGGATTTAAGGCCAGGGGCTGTTACCCCCATGAGGGGTCATCTGACAACTTCGACCATATAGGAACTTTTGAAGAGCTAAATGAGCTGAACATTTAAGCAAGCAACAGCTTATCTCTATCTGCAATAGTTTTTATTCTATAGGTCAAAAACCATTTTTTTGCCTTTAAAGGGCTGTAACCCCTATAAAGGGTCATCTGACAACTTTGACCCTATGGAGACTTTTGAAGAGCTAAATGAGCTGAACATTTAAGCAAGCAACAGCTTTTTTCCTATCTGCAATAGTTTTCATTCTATAGGCCAAAAACCCTTTTTTCGCCTTTAAGGGGATGTAACCCCTTATGGGTCATCTGACAACTTCGACCCTTTGGAGACTTTTGAAGAGCTAAATGAGCTGAACATTTAAGCAAGCAACAGCTCTTTTCTATCAGCAATAGTTTTCATTATATAGGCCAAAAACACTATTTTTCGCCTTTAAGGCCAGGGGCTTTAACCCTTATAAGGTGTCATCTGACAATTTCGTCCCTATATAGACATTTTTATAGCTAAATGAGCTGAACATTTAAGCAAGCAACAGCTTTTTCTATCTGCAATAGTTTTCATTCTATAGGCAAAAAACACTATTTTTTTCGACTTTAAGGCCAGGGGCTGTTACCCCTACGAGGGGTCATGTGACAACTTCGACCCTATAGAGACATTTGTAGAGCTGAATGAACTGAACATTTAAGCAAGCAACAGCTTTTCTCTATCTGCAATAGTTTTCATTCTATAGGCCAACCCCCCCCCTTTTTCGTCTTTAATGGGCTGTAACCCCTATAAGGGGTCATCTAACAAATTCAACCCTATGGAGACTTTTGAAGAGCTAAATGAACTAAATATTTAAGCAAGCAACAGCTTTTCCCTATCTGCAATAATTTCATTTTTAGTTATATATCACAACTTGTTAATGTCCTAATTATGGCTGAAATATCGCCGACGGACATTAAGCAAACAACAATCAATCAATCATTCTATAGGCAAAAAACACTATTTTTCGCCTTTAAAGGGCTGTAACCCCTTATGAGTCATCTGACAACTTCGACCCTATGGAGACTTTTGAAGAGCTAAATGAGCGGAATATTTAAGCAAGCAACAGCTTTTCCCTATCTGCAGTAATTTTCATTCTATAGGCAAAACACTATTTTTCGCCTTTAAAGGGATGTAACCCCTTATGGGTCATCTGACAACTTCGACCCTTTGGAGACTTTTGCAGAGCTAAATGAGCTGAACATTTAAGCAAGCAACAGCTTTTCTCTATCTGCAATAGTTTTCATTCTATAGGCCAAAACACTATTTTTCGCCTTTAAGGGCAGGGGCTATAACCCCTATAAGGGGTAATCTGACAACTTCGACCCTATAGAGACTTTTGTAGAGCTAAATGAGCTGAACATTTAAGCAAACAACAGCATTTCTCTATCTGCAATAGTTTTCATTCCGTATGGCAAAAACATGAAAAAACGCTATTTTATACCTTAAAAGTGCCATACATTGTAACCCCTATCAAGGGTCATCTTACAACTTCGACCCAATGGAGACTTTTGTAAAGCTTTTGATTCTGAGTCCAAGATCCTTCGGAATTTTGTATCTGTTATGGTTGCTGAGTCTCAAGCCATTTTAAGTGATTTTACCCAATGTTCTATTTTTAGTAACAGTGGTCATGTTTTTTTATCGATTCATTTTAAAATGAGGATCGTTTATTGCCAACATGTCATATATCATTCCTGCAAAGTTTCAGTTAAATTGGTTCATTGGTTTCAGAGAGGAAGATTTTTGAAACTGTTAACAGATGACAGACGACGGAAGACGGACGACGACGGACGCATAGTTATGGCATAAGCTCACATGGCCTTTGGCCAAGTGAGCTAAAAAGGGAAGAATTTGATAACAACATCGTACATTCACTTGTTTACTTATTAAAAAATATTTCGATATCAATTTAATCACCAATCAATGTTGACCGTGCTTTACACAAACATCCATTCAAAATCTTGCACTGATTTAGTTAACAAGTGTTCCATTCTTCTACTCTCAAATATGGATCCTTGTATAACATTATCTAAGAGACAGCATGTGAAGTTTTTTCCCCCAAAACAAAAGACATCATTAGTTAAAATGATAATGCAGAATAGGCAGGACTCTAATCTTAACCAGATAGGTTGTAGATCTCGATGGCGTAGCTATCCCAGCCTCTGAAGAAGAAAGTAGCAAGTGTGGGTGAGTTTGTGTTTAACGCCCTAGAAACATTAAATAAGTTATATAATAATACTATTACATGTATAAGGACAGAAAGAACAGAAAGGAAGGGTAACAATAAAAATTCTTTTTGAATAAAATGGTGTTTTTACTATCCATATAATAATGCCACATAGTGACGTTTTCCAGGTACTACGAAGGACCGAAACAAATGCACCAATTTCAAGTAAATCCAACAAGGTTCTAATGCCACTCGAAACTCGCTGTAAAGGTGTCATACAGTACTAGTAGAGTCAAGACTTGTAAATTTCCCAGTAATCTCAGATGAAGCACAGGGACTTGCTTCACTCTATCAATATTTTGTCATTGTCAATGTGCGGTACGAAAAAAAATACTTGCTCCCGTCTATAAATAATTTGTGAGAGTCAATGTGTGGTATGAAAAAAAACGTGTTTTTTACGTGCCGCACATTTTCTGACAAAACATATAGAAAGACCTTACTTGCACACAAGTTGAGCTGCAAGGATTTTTACATGTCTGTTGCATGGTGACATGTGATTACTAGTATATATTATTATACTTCATAAGATTTTTTCTAACAATTTTTAATTAAACAATTCAATCTATCATATGACTTATTTCAAAAAACAAAATCCAGCGGGTGATAATTTTTTATACATCACCCTCTCGTTCGCTTAGCTCGTACACAGCCTCAATTTTACGGGGTATCAATCTACTCTATCACCCTCTCAGCTATATGTTATTTATATAATAACAATCCCTTCCTTTAAATATGTACTTCTTCATGGATTACCTAAGTCATAAAAACCGAAAAGAAAGTCGTTCTTTTCAAGATTGACAAGCAATTCAAGAATTTAACAATTATACTTTCGAATGAAATGAAAGACATTTTTAAAGTACTTGTAGCTGGTTCAGGCGAAATATGCAAACAAATGCAGTTTTACAAATACTTTCATCACGCTTCCACGTTTTTACAAAGCATTTACGATGGATACACTTAATAGCAATTTTTCTTAGTTTGACAATGGGTAAGAAAAAAGGATTCTCGTCTAAGTTTGTCATCTTAGTTACATTTCCAGTGAAAAATAAAATCAAATCCCGGATTAAACGTTTTGAAAAATCATTTGTACATGAACCAGTTGGTTGACAACGAGCGTGATATATGCGCAAAGAAAGACAAATCAAGAACGGGAATAATATCATGAGGTATTGTATCAAGATCCTAGGAAAAACCCGCGAATTCGCGGGAAAATCTCAATATCGTTGCGTTGCTTTAAAAAATAGACCACACAATATTAAAAGCATTGCATTAGCATGACCTTACATGGTCTTAATTACTAAAGATGCAACAAGAACACTAGTTTGCTTGCTTGTAACATCTCGTCTTGATTATGGAAACGTCCTTTTGCACGGCATACCATAAGCAGAAATTCAAAGACTTCAACGTGTACAGAACTCAGCTGCAAGACTGATAACTAGGACACGGAAGTACGAACATATCACATCCGTCCTAAAATCACTACACTGGCTGCCGATATCATTTCGTTGCCAATACAAACTGTTGTTGTACATATTCAAATCCTTAAAATGTGAGGCACCGGTCTACTTACAGGAACTTGTGACATTATACCAACCAAGGAGAACATTACGATCAGAAAACAATATGTTGTTAGAAACACCAACGGTAAGAACAAAGATATATGGAGAAAGACGATTTGATCGAGTAGCTGCCGTTTTATGGAACAAACTGCATTTTGATCTTCGTAATATACAAACTGTTGATGTATTCAAGAAACACCTTAAAACATACCTGTTTAAACTTGCATTTTAAACTTTGGTGTAAGAACATGTAGAATGACTGTGATATATAATTAATCTGTGTTATCTGGGAACTGTGATATACTGACGATCTTTTAAAAATCTATTTGTGCTATTTTGATCTGTGATATACTTGATAATGTATTTTAAATAGTCGTATTCATTTTTTTTTTATTTTTTATTCTTTTTTTTTTACTCGACTTTTTTCATTCAGCCTTTCAAAATGTGTTAAAAAAAAACAAAACCCAAACTGTGATATATTTGATGGTCTTCTTAGTTGACTATATTTTACTTTTTTTTATTTTAGTCTTTTTTAGATAAAGATTTTATATTTTAGCAGATTTTTCCCCCTTTTTAAGTTCTTTATTTTTTTTTTTTTTTTTTTTTTTTTTTAAATAATTGTTACTATTATTTGCGATAATTCCGATGCTTCTCGTTTCTATTTTTATATATTTTACCATTTATACTAATATAACTGTACATTTAACTCTTAATATTATTGTTACTTTAACATTGCCAATATGTTTAATTCTTAATATTTTAAAGTATGTTTGTAATATGTATATTTGTGTTTATTTTTCGCTGTTTGATTTTATGTTCTGTAAAGCGCTTAGAGTAATGTCATTTTAGATAAGCGCTATACAAGTGTTGTAATAATAATAATAATTGTGCTAATCGCAAAATAAATATTCTACGGTTAGTTTATTATTGTCTTTTATTGTTTGTTATTCCACCTGTTAATTAAACAAATGTCCAGTGGCACATAATGTGATTCGCCAACAAATTTCTTCCCAATTTTTTAACGTAGGGAAAAAACTTTAATATGGTTTTCATTTTTCTATCAAGTTATAATTTTTGACGGTAAAACATTTTTTGCATACATTTTTAAAGTAAACTTACCAATATAATCTATTATATAAAATCTTTTAAATATATAACATAATTAATGGAAAAATGTTTTTGGGATTTTTTCTTTGTAATTGTCTGAAAACAGGGGAGATATTTTCAAACATTTCTAAAAAAGCGGGGGGGGGGGGTAATTCCGGAACGATGACGGTCATAGTGTTTCCGGATCAATTAAATAAATTGATTGGCAAACTGCAGACATAATTGCATATGTGCTAATGAAATTTTCAAAGGGCAAAACCATCCCCTATTTTTGATTAAGAATAATAATAAGAATAAGAATAAGTTTATTAACCAAATCAAGGGCCCCATAAGAGGCATACAAAACATAAAGTACAAATAAAGATGATTGTATAAAATATCGTTAAAATAAGGTTTTTGTTATACATAAATATTTCAAATATGATATATAATATGATTGATTGTTACAAGTGTGTGTTTCAAAGTAGACTCAAATATATATAATATTATATGACACAATGACTATTCGAGAGGAATTCACAAATGCTGTTTAGTATTTCTTTATTTTCGTTATTCATTAGCCATAGGATTTTATCATCAGAGGATATGTTGTTATAATTAGAATAATTTATTATCCAAGATATTTATGCTAACATACCACCAATAATATGCGACATCACTTTGATTAATTTTCCGAAAATACATGTTTCCTTCCACTTGCCACAACAATCAGGTTCAGCATGTATATTTTAAAACCAAAAGTGTACTTTCCTAGAGGCAACAGATGCACATTTGCAGAACAACAATTTACTCTCAAGGATGTGACAGATGCACATTTATATTTCATTGATGTGACAGATGTACATTTATATTTCATTGATGTGACAGATGCACATTTATATTTCATTGATGTGACAAATGCAAATTTATATTCCACAAGTATTCTTTCAATGATGTGACAGATGCACATTTATATTTCATTGATGTGACAAATGCACATTTATATTCCTCAAGTATTCTTTCAATGGTGTGACAAATGCACATTTGTAGACCTTGATATGATAGGTGCACATGTACAAGTTTCATGATTTTCAAGTTTGGACTATTGCAAGGGGGCAATATTTATTGTGTTAACTTCCTATTCACAAATAAAACAAACTACTAATTGGTTTGGCGATAATTGGTCACAGCATTTTATATTAATAAATATATATATAGATTCACAAACAATGAACGCAGATTGCGTTTTTAGATGAACTGTCCGTATATTGCAGTTAGATGAATGGAGCCGGCAGATTGCCTATTATGGCATCCACAGCTGGACAAAGTACATTGTAGAAAAAATTAAATGCAATCAATTTAGCACCACTGTGGGAACACAAGTGATGAAGGACCAAAACCCTTAACTTGACAATAAGATACAGCGATTATGCCACAACAGAGTCAATAATTCCACCATAAATTCAAATTAAATATTTCGATCATCAATTCCATAATTAATGTTAATTAATAAATCCCAATTTAGTCAGATAACTCCATCTGGCGATATTTTTCTTCCCTCTTTAGCTACCATGATGTAAAATCCAAATTGATGGGACTGCACCTGAAAAGAAAAGCAAACAACAACCCAAGCAGTATCTTGTTTATATTATATAAGCTCAAAACATTTCCTAATATTTTTCAGCACCTGAATGAAGGAACAAAGAAGCAAAGACACATTTAAATATATTGCATGTTAATATTTAGGGAAGGGTAAGGGTGGGTTTTTACGTCTGTTCCATTCAGATTCTCGTCAAGACTCGATTTAAACAATTTGGCGCGAGCCAATCAAAACCCGTGAAAATACCTAATGAGGATTCATCCCATTACCAAACTCTTAACATAAGACAACAGGAAACCATAATGCACCATCACTTTGATAAATTAATTTAATCATAAGGCTTAAATTATATTGATTAATATTTTATTGAAAAGAGTATTTCTTGAAATGTCATAGAAGGAACATTTAAGTAGGAAATGCTCCTCTGATTCTATTTCATCAGAAAAACACTTATCACATATTCTGTCCTCTAAGGGAGTTTTGGGTTTTGTAAATCTCCCAGTTTCTATTTTCAGTTTATGGTTACTGATTCTAAATTTAGAAAGGTATTTTTGTTGATTAAAATCAGATATAATGTTAAGATAATTTTCGAACCCATAATTGCATTTGAATTGCAAATATGTCCGCAATTTACTGTTATCTGATAATAATTTATTTCTAGTGGTATACCACTTATTAATATAAAATGTTTTGGTTAGTTTTTTTATGTTATAATTGAATGTATTATTTTTATATTTAAGCATTTTGTGAATTCCAGTATTATTATCAAATACCTTCAAAAGTCTTTGCACACAAGAGTACCAAGTGACACATCCCTGAGGGTGAAGTTGTTTATTTTCAATGTATGCATCTTTTAGTAGATTATTGTTAGATGTATCTAAACGGTTCCAATATTTAAAAATTAAAAACTGATTTATGAAGCTTGGTCGTGGCATTTGCTGTTTAGGCTGCAACCCGGCTAACAAAAATTGCTTCGTTATTTTAGTAGTATAGAAGATATATCAGATGATACGAAAGGGAAAATACCTCATGTAATAGAGAGACTTTTTTTAGAAAAAGACGTCTAGTTTAGGAGATCAATGTACCTACCTAACATACGGCATCGATCTTCTCTGTGTTAGTTCGCTCTATATCAGTCTTTCTACTTTTACTTTCACTGTAAACATGATGTTAAGAATTTTGACACTTTAAGAACATGTTTAGGATTGTGTTTAAAACCTATACATTTGTAAGCGTTTAGGTTTTAATCATGGTTAGATTTTTTTTGGTGATTAATAAAAAATGCTTCAAGAAAGTGTTCAGGATTATGTTAAGAATGTTAACATATGTTTTTTACAATGTACTTACTTACTTCCTATCCTTGATGTCTAATAACATGTGGGGCAGCTTTGTTGCTGTTTCCGTAACATAGTCCTTTTTACAAAACATGTGCTAAATCTATTTACCTTTTATATGACTAATTAAATAAAAGGATTTACCTAGAAATTGAGATTACAGCTCCAGCCCTATGTTATCAAGAGGTTGTGGGAAAATTGTGGTTACATTGATATAGCTGGACGTCTTGCTAAGATAGGCCTATGGTAAATCCTCGAGGGAGTGAAATTGCTCCCCGGTTTTTGTCGTCATTTATACTATTTTACCGAAAACATCATATGCTCTCGTTTCTGGGCTTTCGTATATGCTCGTAGACAGAAACAGGATTTTATCTCTTAAATAAACACAGATGTTGGTCTAAAACACATGTACAGGCTTATGATTGTCGTTCTTTACTTAAACCCATTCTTAATCGATCATTGGTGTGGATGGGGTAAAGCATAAAGCAGGAACTTATCTGAAGCACCCGAGTTCACTCTTGTTTCGTTTTCAGTTTATAATCGTGATGCTGATTGTGGTTTGGTTGTAATCTGTGTTTTTCTCAAATTTGTGCGTTTTATTTTTGGGATATTTTTATGTCTACAAGCACCTACCAAGTTTTTTTCTTGTTTTTTTTTTCGGAGTAAGGGCATTCCATTGGTTTGCCTTGGTTTCTTCTAATTTCTTCTAGCTAGTATTTAGATTAGTTTTGAATCATATGTAATGCAATGGGTCGATTGCCAAACGGCAAGCAGAGTACTTCGTTCGAGATGAATTAAATTGCTTCTGGCCGTTTTCGATTCTGTTTTGGGAGTTTTTTAATTGCAACTTACATGTATTTATCACACTTGTTGCTTCACAGATACTGTGTTTACCTGTTTCTTGAATCTACATTCGTTTTTCTTTACTTTAACACGAATATCATTATTCATAAGACAGGGAAACGACAAGTCGATTGTTTAAATATCATGATCATATGTCTTTCAGTAAAAAGTAATTTTATTTTTTTTTCTGTACGTTTGTTATAATAACAAAAAGTATACCGAGACCTTTGGATAGGATTAGAAGAAGAGGAAGTGACCAATTCTTCAACAAAAGGGTTGATAACCTCTGCTGAAAGACCAGAGGACCCCAAGGGTATACTCACAAGTCCGGTCCTTAGACTTGTCTGGCACGAGTTCCACAAATTATCTATATAATCTAAAATTATTCCAATATTTTCCTTGTTATGCACCTGATTGATCTCCTCAGACAGGCCTCCTTGTTTCGAAAATATTGGGTATATATAATATTGCATATCTGTCGGCACTTCTGGTTTTCGTGCTTCCAATGGATTAATCCTTGAAAATACATACATGTTTACGATTACAGCATAACAAAATTGGCACCCTCTTAGTATCTCCAAAGTAACCGGAAACACAGATTTTTATACATTAGCTTAAAATGTAAAAAAAAATCGATTCCAATTAACCTTGCTGAATCAATAGTTAAAGCAGAAAACAGGTTTATTATCCTGCTACTTTCAGAGTTTTTGTAAGACGAATTAATTCGTGAACAATTCAAGACTTTCGATTTTGATTTTACGTATTAAGATTTAGGATGTGAACTCCAAAGGACAATTTTAATGACAACAACTCGTTAATTTGCTGGAAACTGGTTCGATTCATATACCATTTCATCTTTAAAAATTGATTGAACTACAAGTATAATTCTAATTTTACTTTTACATTGCTTGGCACCTGTTGGACAAAAACCCAAAACACTAGATTTTAGGCTGTTAACTCACACATTTGTTTTTAAGATTGACTTAAGGATGGTCATTCCTGAACTTTTTTTATGATTTGTTATGGAAATGATAGATAGTCCTCTAGATTTTAAATCATCAACATTATGACTTGTAGAAATCTGATATTGATCTGGTAATTATGAAAGAATCTTGATACACTTGTATAATAGAGTTGCTGAGTACAAACAAATTGATTTTTTACATGTTTTATGTGTGGTGATTTTTGTGTTTACCTTTTTGAAATAAATTCATGAGAAGTTGATAAAGGTTCTCGAATTAAACAATTGTAGAAAACAAAATATAAATTTTATTTCCATTTTTTTTGGTAACAATTAACATAACTTAAAGAAAGCAATTCAACCATACTAATTGCACAATCATTTTACAAAAATACATCTTATATTATGTCTTTGATAATTTCCAGTGGTCCTTTTGAAGATGAGTTATATTCTTCACCATTCTATGAAGTACAACTAATTACAGTTCTACTTTTACACGGAACAGTTCTTATTTAAATATGGAATAATTGAATGCAACAATTTTCAAATGCAATTTTTAAAAGAGAACTCGAGGCGAGGTCATCAAGTGTCCTCCCTGTCGATTGACAATCCAGGGGTACCAATGCTCGTGGTGAACGAAATTATGAATGTAAAGTTTAAATTGATTCCTTCTACACAAAAAAAATAAATAAATAAATAAATCACCAGTTGTTTTGTCGGGGAGGGCGCAAAAATTTACCCCTTGAAAAAAAGCGAATTCACATCATACATTTTACTTCAGTTTAGATATATAAGAGTCTCATTAAATACACTGTAGTCCATCCAGCATTTTTAAAATGATTCAGATTACACAAGATTGATGGATGCATAAAACGAACGGACAGAAAATCTGGAATTTTGATTTCTAAATATTAATTGTGTGAAAGTGGACAAAAAGTATTGTAAATGGTAAAGCAAATCACTTTTAGAATACAAATTATTGGTGTTTTTTTCTTTTCAAATGTGATGAATATAAAGTATGTAGTCGAAGACTAAAGGGGCTGATATATTTATACAGCAGCAGAAATCAAGATTTACAAAATGTTAACCCGCGAGTAAAATGAAACCTTATTCAACCGTTGAAATCAAAATGTAATAGCGAATTCCAAAATGAAAATAATTCACAGAAATATGGTTGTTACATGTAATAGTAGTAATACTTCTCTACATGTTTTTTTGTACTTTTGATATGCCCTTTCGAGAACTTCGTGTTATTTTTGCTAAGACAGAAATAAACAAATATACAAAGACGATGTTTTTTTTCTTTGAGAAGCAGGTGATATTCATTTAGTCTGATCAGTCAGTAAATCATAACATTGTTTTCGCTTTAATCACACGTAAGGCTCTTGTTAGAAATAACCAGAGGAAGCAAGCAACAAAACAGACGATGACGCCACACCAAGCTAATGGCGCCGGCCACAAAATAGTCACAAGGCGTGCTTCACACGTGGAGGACGGATACTCTCTGATTGTATGACATTCAGATTCTTCATAAAAGTTCTTTGTGTGAAATATTGCCAGTCCAAATATTGTAAATAAAGCTGAAAAGGAGAAAAGAATGGTCATAAATTACATTACTAATGTTAGAATATTGACATGCTTCGAAATGCAGGACAAATAAAAAAAACTTTCACTTTTAAATATTAAACACTGCTAAATAATGGCATATATAAGTTTATTATAACTGTTGCATTACTATTAGATATGAAGAAAGTGATAAGAGCTGAAGATTTTGCTTGAACATTGGCTATATTCATCATTTATTTTAAGATGCTTGTAATAGGTCGAGATCACTGCGATTTTTATTTCTTCTGTTTTCGAATGGATTACTTATATTTGTTCTAAAATGCTTTATTACATGTAATTTTTGATTAACTATGTAATTAATATAATTTTTGAATGCTTTCATGAATCTTTTTTCCACACACACATATATATGGTAAACGTACCTGCCATGGCATATAAAACCCCTGTGACCATAAAGGCTGTTACTTGTTTAGTTACTATTGCAAATATTCCTACGCCAGCGGCGAATACTAGATCAATTATACTGACTATAAAACAGGAAGCAGCAGAATTTTGTAACCCTGTAAAAATGGTAACAAATGAAAAGTGAGAGAAGTATGAAGACCTATGAAAAGGGGTTCCAAACATATGGTCGCGTTTTGCATGTAAGATTTGATGAATCATGTTTTGAAATAAGTTACATAAATTGTTATGTTTATAGTATTTATAACATACTGATTGTTCAAGTGTATTCGTCAAAGTAAAACCCGTTTGTATGTCTTGAAAGAAGCAGAGGTACAAATGGGGCATTCGAATGCCTACAGTCCGAAAGGGCAATTTCCGCGAAAGTCCCGGCCACGGCCGGCATAGTGGGGGAAATATATTTTTCCGCGAAAGTCCCGGCCACGGGCATAGTGGGGGGAAATATATTTTTCCGCGAAATTTTTAATTTCGTTGTTTTTGTGCGTTTTAATTTCATTGGAATCTTTGTTTTGTTTCTTTTTATCGGCTGTTTTTTTTCTTTTCTTTTTGTAAACTTTGATAAGAATACACAAATGGAATCAGGAACCGGTAGTCGAAATTAAAAGACATACTCGCCACAGCTCGGCCATCTGAAGTTAAAGTTGTATCTTTATCTTCGTCATATTCCATTACAAAATTATAACATTTATTTCTGGTGGCGTTAACTCGTGATAATTCGGTTCGTGCAGCATCTGAAAATAAAATAAATTATGAAAAAAAAATGAATTAAAACAAATCCTGAAAGAACAGACCTAAAAATCATATAAGTCTTTGAAATGTTTATGTATTTTTGAGTCATTTTGACAGAAGTAGAATATTTAAAAGAATTGATAGCAACAGTTTAAACTCACAATATCATTAATTATTGTCCCCCGCCGCAACGCGAAGCGGGGACATAAAAATTCGTTTGCCCTTCCGTGGGTGTGTCCGTCCGTCCGTCTGTCACATATTTCTAATCTGCTATTATTCCTAGGCTTTCGATATTTGGTATGCAGCCTAAGGTAGGGAGGGGTCTCATATGATGGGATGCGTTTTCAGGTCTGTCACTTACCTATTTCCTGTCTAACGAGCAGACTTAGAATTTTGTTTATGGCGCTCGGCGGGGGACTCAGGAATTCCGTTCTTGTATTTTTTGGCAAGGCTAGTACAAATGATTCGAAAAAAGTGCTTACGGTTTTTTTGCAGACACTTGTAAACTTTATTTTATATCTTATTTCTTTTTTTAGATATGGTGTACTCATACACGAGATTATAGGTCATGTGTACACTAAATCAATGTACTTTTTAAAACCCAAGGTTTAACTCCCTCCATCGTAGTTTTTGTAATTATTGATTATTCGGATTTCATTTAGTTTTAAGCATTTTCAACATTTTTTTTAAAAAATTGTTGGTTTCCTATGCTTGGGTTCTAGTAAAGGTGATGATGAGTAGAAATCAGATATGGCCATACAACTCATAAAAATTAATTGCAGTTAAAGTTTACATTTCATATTAGGCACCGACCATTTGATTTTCGGGGTGGGGGGCTGGGATTTTCAACCGAGCCGAGAAGTTTTTTTCGACCGCTGCGCGGGCAAGCTTATTTTTTTCCCATACACTCAATGCTAGAAAATATTGTTCAGAAAATCGCAAAATGAGGGCCAGATTATTTTTTGGCCAAAAATCGGAGCCAGAAATTTTTTTTTTAATCCCAGCCCCCCCCCCCCCCCCCCGAAAATCAAATGGTCGGTGCCTGACGTGGTATGATCTCATTTACATTTACTCAATATCCTTTCATAAGATATTTGATCTAATAATTATGAATCAATGAATCGATTTATGCACTCTTTTATTATAAGGAAAGGCTTACTTTTTTCAGCAACTTACTTAATAATCAAGAAAAGATATTGATTTTTCAAAAAAATCTTTCATTTAATGCAACACAACATGTTCTTCGAGTGAGATTCGCTAAAAAGAATCTTTTAACACAGAATGCCAGGGCCTGGAAATAAATTAAATTGTATTTTTTGTTTGAGTAAGAGTTGCCAAATTATTCTTTTTTTAGTGACGGGGGTTGGGGGATTACGGGGACACAACTGACCGCCTGTTTCAAACAAATACTTACAACCACATGTAGGATTTGATGAATCATTTTCGAGGTAACATTAAAAATATAGGTTGTGTTATATAATTTTGGAAAGAAAGCAAGAATATACATCTATTAATAAAGGCTTTGTTTTCTCAGCTTGTATTACGTTATACGATATAATTAGGATGTAAAGTTTTAAATTAGTATTTCTGTTTAGTTGGGGTCCCTTAATACATATAACATAACTCTGGAATGAAAAAGTGTACGCATATTCACAAGTCTGCGAAAACGACTACGTTTGTTTATTAAGCAGAAAAAACATAAAGGTGGTATAAAAATGAAAACATGATCATACAGTAAGAAGTGGGATTCACAACAAGGCCAAATGTGATTTTTGTGGGTCATTTCTAACTAGGAAGTGCACTAATATATATCAGTTTGGGTTGATGTCAGCTTTCTGTATTATGACCAAGGCTTGTTAGATGACAGAGCTACCCCAATTTACCACGCAGGCACACATTTCAATTGCTCCAAGGGCAAAGCGGCCTGTCTTGACATAATTTGGTCCCTTTAAGTAGACAAGCCTAGCGCCTTTTCTCAAACTGGAACTATACCCGACGACTATGACGTGTATGATATTTCAAAACTTTGTTCAGTTTAAATTAACAGATATACAAATGTCATGAATGTACAAGTACAAATTTCAATAAGATCTGGGTGCCGTTATATAAATCAATTGTAATTGTTATGTTTTGTCATCATGCCCTCTTGGGCCCTTAATTGGACTTTGAAATCACATGTTTACCTGATAAAGCGTCGCACTGTTTCCACACATCATTGAATTCTTTATACAGATAGTATGTTGTCCATTCGCTCCCGGACTGGACCCTAAATTCCGTAAACCACTCATCTTGTGTTGGAAGAACTACTTGAATGTTTGATGTGGCGTTCACATATTTAGATAAAATTGTTGAATCATAGTCCAATTCCTCCCATTTTGAAACACCAAAGACCAACAGTAGCAATATGGAACCTGCTGCACCAACACCAACGGCACTACAGATGAGAATAATAAGAGGAGAAGTCATTCTACATGTTACATGTCCTAACTGAATGATTTTCGTGTAAACGTAATCCCGTGATTAAGGCCATATAGAATCAACTCATAAATTAACCAAAGAATCATTTAAATTTCGATTATTACATTTTCTAGCACGGTATAGAATAAGTCGTGATCTTTTAACGCATGCGTATCTATTGTGTTTCTATGACAGTCATCAGAAACTGTCAATCTGGATCAATAATGGTATTTACTACTGCAATCGACTAATTTACAGAAGAAATTTAAAATCGATGCTGCATGCAACTAGTTTCATGACAAAGTAGTTGGTAAATAGTGGATTTAAAATTTCCCATGACTTCAATTTGAGACGGTTGCAGTTAATAAAAGACATTTACAGAATATCATGAATATTATAACATTTATGTTCGAACTGAATGCCACCAAAACGTCATGAGTGCGTCAATATATAGAGCTTATGTGATGAACGATTATCGGTTTTCTGTTCATATAAAATGAACACTTCCATGACTTTATTAAATAATTGTTTATAAATCTAGAAAAATATATGGATTATCAATTTCTATTAATAAAGGAATGTAGTAATTATAAGTTGATTGTCAAATTATCTGCAGTAACAATTTTTGTTGTCGTTTATTTGATCTAAGATTTATTCGAACATACTTTAATTGGTTTCTAAAGAACACATATTGGATCAAAGGAGTGAAGATTAATTTTTTAAACTAAATTTATTTTTGAAACACAAGAAACAGGATAGAATCATACAACTTCTAAGAAAAGTTCAAAAATTGCAGTTTTTAGTGTGTAGATTTCATAAAAATGAACCAGAAATGATTCAAAAAAAAGTTACGTAAAGTTTGACAGTCACTGTGACATCAACAACAATTTTTTTTTTCGAGATTGTACAGAAAACAGCCATGGACTCCCCAAAAAAAAATGAAAAGTCAGTCACTAATTACGGACACTGTCAGTTGTTTGTAACATTGGCCATTAAGTAAGAAATGAAAAGGATGTCAGTCGACTATGAAACAGACATGTGCCCGTTGTAATAGGAGACAACCATGTCCTTGTATGTTTTCCCGAATATTAACTCAAACGTAATTCCCAAACATGTATAAAATTGAATCTTGATTATTGGTTTACAACAGAAAAGAACAAAAATATTTGTATAGCGTTTGAAAGAAAATAATCAAAATTCTGTAAATTCCATTGATTGCTAACTTTATTCTACAACACTTGATTTTTAAGATAAGAAAAAGTCTTACGCTTATTCACAAAAAGACTCAAGGAGCTCTCATTTGATTTTTAGGGAGGGGTGTGGGGCGAAGGTGCTATTTGAAATAAAAACTGAGGCAAAATGCAAAAAAAAATCAAGAAATAAAAACTTTAAAAAGGCCTAAAAGGTTACATTTATTTTAATTTTTAAAAAAGCAGGATGGTCTTTCGGTTGAAAAAATCATAACGCAAAAATAAAAAACCAGGCTCTAATTTTTCAGAAAATGAAAAGACAGGACGAAGAAAGTATCAATAGCCCCCCTCCCCCATGGTTGGTCACTTATAACATGGTCAGGTAAAATCGTATCATTACATGTACACATAAACTACATTTATTATTTTGGCCATTAAAGTCACTCGTACAAGGTTATATACTTGAGATATGCTGATTTCATCTCTACCCATGCATTGATGATAGTTATAAGCAGTAAGTATATGGTGATAAATGGTTGATTTTGCATTTGACTGTAACGTGTTTATAAAAATGATATATTCTTTAAAAAAGTCATGCATCAGACAATAATGTTGTTTTTTTCCATGTTATTTTTTTTTCACATTAAACCTTTGATCTTGCTCTACATTTTTTCTAAGGTTAGTTTAAACTTAAGAAAAGATAGTTTCTAAATATAGAACAGCAGGGTTAAAATGTTAGACAAAAAAGTACGGCGTGCAATAACTGTCAACGGTTGTAAATCATTTAATTTCAATATAACGTATAGTATTTATTACAGCCATTTTTAAATACACTTATTTTATTCAGGTGTGTATCTACAAGTTAACCCACCAATGTAACTTTAATTACTGGTTATGAAGTTGTTTGTAAGATGTTCACGTCGACTAATCGTTGAATCTGTGCCTACAGTACGGAACGGTCGAAAACTATGCCATCGGAGACACAAAAGACTTATATCGTATGCTTCGATACCGGGTGTTCCCGACACTTTTGAGGATTACGAATTGCATAAAAAGTTGATGTCAAACGTTAGATTACCAGAATACTACAATTTTTGTTCAGATATAATCGATCAATGGGCAACAAGCGCAATCGTAAGTATGAATTTATTTGGTTCGAAAAAACTGTGTACAGCATAAATTTCAATTTATTATGCGTAGTATGATGGAAATTCTTGGTAGTATGACGGTCAATATTTTACTAATTCCGACATCTACATTTATATTTTCCTTATCAATCAACTGGATTATCTCTATTTACGCGAAGAAATAAGCTATAGGGCTAGCGCCGGTTAGAGTATAGAATATGAAAAATCCTTAACGGGTATAATAAAAATATTATACTCAATGTGCCTAGATTTAGTATTAGTAAAAATAAATGAACTCGATACATGTATGTGCGTTTCTAACTTGTCAAATTGCATAACATTAGCATTTCGATCAAATGGGAACACTGTTTTTGTCGATAACTGTAAGCTTTAAATGAATGATATCGTGTCTTTTTATAGCCTCTTACTTCTCGAATTAATCAATGCATGCAAATTGTGCTAATCAATTTGATTGATCTGATAAATAATGATATTCATATTTTGTTTTTTTTTATAGAGAGATCCTAGTCGGCCTGCATTGTGGTGGGTGGATGAGAGTGGCAAAGAATTGAAATGGACCTTTGCAGAGATCAGCCGACTTTCTAAAAGGTACGACTAATGAATACAAAAAATGTAATATGACTCCGAAAGGAGCAATGAAAATGCAAATACGGTCTTTGAATGCCGGAACTACATAAAAGGCAAGATAAAACCAGCTAACACAAATGACACATATTTCCTGCTATAAATCATAACATTCGAATACGGTCTTTGAATGCCAGAAATACAAAAAGACAAAATCAGTTTACACTAAGACACCGATTCCCTGCTCTAAATCGTACAGGATTTCTCACACAATGCTAACAATTCTATAGATTCAAATAAATTTATCGAATTTTGTATTTCATTTTGTAAGAATGGTAATCTCATTTTATTATATAACATATTTATCTTTCTTTTTAACTCAAAATGACTTAATATTTACTTAAACAAAAATACGGAAATGCATTCTGTAAACTCTTTGGTTTTTTTATCTTTTTTGCAGGGCAGCAAATGTTCTCCGTCATGATTGTAAACTCCATATCAACGATACTATAATTGTTATTCTCCCGAAAATCCCTGACTGGTGGATTATCAACTTAGCCGCCATAAGAGCTGGTAAACACATATCATATTTTAAGATTCGAATAGGTTATCGTGAACACAGGGGCTCGCATTTGGAGTCGAGAATCGTAAAACTAGCTTGATTGGACCCAAAATGATGATTGATCCTCGCCAGGGTTGAAAATTTCAAAAAAAAAAAAACACAATTATCCTACTCTCTCTAGACTCCATTTGTAACGATGGTCTCGACTACCGATGAATCGACGAAAATAGGGATCACAAGCGTATAGGGAGGGTAATGTTCCGTTCACGCTTAAGACCCTCTTGTAGAGATTGGTAAGTCGGCTCAAGTGGGCTGCTACAAAGTCCACATATTTTAAAGCTTTTGCATGTAGGATGTATTCAAACAATTAAGGTTTTAATATTAATGACGAGAACAAGCCCTTGTAACTAAGAACGTAAAGCTGAAATTGAAGCGCCATTCTAAAAAAAAATGGACCCAAATTATGTAAGTAAGATGTATAATTCTACATGTACATCATTTTTTAACCCTATTTTCAGCAATAACGGTCGAATTGTAACATTTCTTACCTGTTTTGAATTCTTCTAAAAGTATCAAAAATCCTCTGTTGCATTAAATAATACCTTTCTAGCCCCATATTGATCCTTCTTAAGATATAAAACACTGAAACGTCTAGAAAAATCAACTTATAGAAAATCAGTCTTATATATCTACTTCATGTACCAAATAAACTGTCATGATACGAGTAACAATGTCAAGCATATTCCATCTAATGCATAATTTAATGCTTTCTTTTATCCGGCTTATTGTTTTATGGAATTCCAATACTTACATGTAAGTGATTGTATGTATTGTGTAAAGTTTATATTGCCTCCTAGCGAGGACTGAGAGCTTTTAATTCCATACAGGACTTCCTAGTGGCGTGCTTGTTCTGAAGTATGATAAGTTTTTCTGCAATTAAAAAATTCTATACAGGGAAAAAGATTATAATCGCTTTTAATAACTATTTTGTTCAAATAAAAAATTAATCAAATCCTTGTGATAAAGATTTATATGTATTTCAATATTTTAACAGATATTGGCATAATTTAGTGATTCTTTAAATAACATGTAATACACCGCGTACATGTATACATTTGGGGGTACGGCACGGTGAATCATGGGGACGCGGATCGGAAGCGGACAATTGACAGGTCAGTCAGCTTTTTTGTTTGATTCTAGAAAAATAAAGATTCTTCTGCAAAAAGCGATTTGTCCACGGAACTCTGTGTCATTTAAACTTTCTTGACATTACTTCTCTTTAGTCAAAAGCCTCACGGGAATAGGTAAACACTTCAACAGTTTGTCGAAGGGGGTACGTCAAAAGTAATGAATTGGCCATTTGGTACTGATTCTCCGCGATAATTAACACAGAAAGGCACTGCCGACCTTCGGCTTATGGTGCTCCATTCGCCCAACACCGTTTACTTTCAAGAAATCCAGATTTAGGTTCATACAAACCAATTTTCACAACTCGGGTTTGTGACGATAGGGGGTAAAATTTTAGGTGGCGATCGGGGAAAGGGATTGACTAACAAAATTGTCAAAAAAATTAAAAACACTTGTCCATTTTTGGGTTTCACTTGTTGGAATGCTTCTTTTAAACAGTTTAAATCTTTCTTTACATTTGATTTCATTTCCAGCAATTTTAAACACCACGCGAGTTTATGTATGCATACATACCTATGAATTCAATGAAGGCATGAAAAAAACACAAGCCAATGGGACTTACATGTAGCTACAATAGGAGAGAAGCAAACATGTACCAAAGGGGTAATCAGACATCATTAGCCGAAAAAAAAAACAAATACAAAATCATCACAACGAAATGGGCTACACAACAAACAAAAACACAATAACAACTAAATAGCAGTCAGCAGCGTGAACTCAAGTCGAAACGAGCGTGAACCCTGGTGCTCCGTCACGGTTCCAAAGATCGATTTAGTGTTGATAAAATCCAGAAAAGATGACATTACCGAACTGTTTGTCAAACCAACACATTTGCTCTGAGAGAAAGAAACACCGTATTTGTATACAAGCACATCCATGATGTCTTCCGTAAAATTTCTTATTAATAAGTGATGACAACAATCTGGGAGCATCGTATCCCTGTGTTAACAATTTGCTTGTCAGCATTGTTGCTAAATCGCTTCTTCGCTGTTTATTATATATTTTCAATACACGAATTCACGAATGAAGCGACACTGTTAGCAACCATTGGCGTACTTTATATTTTATATCTTAATATGACATTAATAGTATTCATTCATCGAACATTGTCGAAGGCACTGAAAAAAAACGGGGCATACATGTAGCTAGAATAGGAGAGAAGCAAAGGTGTACCAAAGGGGTAATCAGACATCATTATCCGAAAAGACAACGACAAAATCATCACAAGAAAATAAACCACAAAACAAACAAAAACACAATAACAACTAAACTGCAGCCAGCGACGTGAACTCAATTCGAAACGAGAGTGAACCCAGGTGCTCCGGAGGATTAAGCAGATCACATACGTAGATACTAGTAAGTCGTAAAATAACAATCTGAGCACCTTCAAATGTTAATGTACTCATGTATTTTATTTTATCATGTGATCATTACCAATCGTTGTCTGGTCCTTTGTCCCACACCTTGTACTTTCTGGACCCAATATGAAAAGTCAATAGTTTTTGAGACTTTCATCTTACGTTTGGACTGACCAAGCATATTTGTCAATGAAACACATAATAGACATAATTGCAGATAGTTGAGGTTCCTTCCAAGAATTTGAAAAAAAAAAAAAACCAACAAGCATTAAAGTTTCGTATTTTTCCTTTTGGGACCAAGAAGGACTTTATCATCCGTTTTATATCCAATATATCACTAAAATACCTGGAAAAAAGTGTGGCCACTAAAAGTATGTGTCGCCTGTCAGCACCATCACTAAAATCAACTACCTAAGCTTTCATTTCTTGAAATAAACACAAAAAGAGTCTGTATAGGCGATAAAGAGATGTGGAATAAGTGTACGCGACACAAAAGTTCACAAAGTCACTTAAGCGTGAAATTTGGATCGAGGTCACACGGCATGGTAACACTAGAGTAGACTATTACTCCAACTGTCTGTATACCAAATATCAGATGCCTAGCTATTATGCTTTTCAAGATATTCATTGTCCACAAAAGTCTTACAAAGAAGTTTTTGGACTGAAAAAAAGAACTAAGTTCACAGATTCACTGAAGCGTGAAAATGGGACCAGTGTCACACGGCATGGTGACAGGTGCGTAGCTGTCTATATACCTAATATCAGATGCCTAACTATTATACTTTTCAAGCAATTCATTAATTGCCCACAAAAGTCTTAGAAAAATGTTTTCGGCCAGAAAAAAGACCCAAGTTCACAGAGTGACTGCAGTATGAAAATGGGGCCAGGGTCACAGGGCATGGTGACAGCTGCATAGTCCTTACACTCAAATGTCTGTATACCCAATATCGGATGCCTAGCTATTATATTTTCCAAGCAATTCATTGTCCACAAAAGTCTTACAAAAAAGTTTACGCCGCCGCCGCTGCCGCCGGAAAGTCATACATATTCTCACCTTTTGCGACTATTCGTCGTAGGCGAGAAAAAAATGACCACAAATAAAAGTTAACCTTATGCTCCTTTTGCGCCCCTCAACAAAAAAGAAGACCTCAAATCATTATGATCAATCATTCTATGGTAAAGTAAATTTTATAGCAATCAGTTAACATGCAGCACTAAAGCTTTTGAGGAAAAAGTTTAATTTTAGCTCCTTTTTTCGATCCCTAATTTCATTAATGGTACATGCAAGTAACATTACTGTACAGTTTCATAGCACCTGGCTAACCAGAACAAGTTATTGTGGGTACAAAGAAAAAAGGTCGCTATTTGTCCCTTTTGGGTCCCTAATTTCTAAACGGAATTATAAAATGATTCCAGAAAAGATGGTGCACATTTTAATATACATTGTGTAAAATTTCAAGAAGATCTAGACATTTTATTTAATTCAGATAACACAAGACAGGCACCCTTTTAGCGCGACGGACGGAGTGGCCTGACTCCTAGACCTGCTTTCGCCTTCTTTTGAGCAGGTAAAAATATGCAAACTATGGATCGCACAAATAGCTAAAGACCCTTGTTCGTCCGTACTTACGTCCGAAGCACTTTGGTTGAGTTCTTGGTTAAGGCCCTCAACTTCGATACTAGATGTTGGGGGTCTATGATATTTCACCACTGTGCATCTCGAGTAGCGTTACACCACCCACTAGAAAGGAGGTCACACCTATATTTCACTCATGAACGACTTTAGTTTAGCTTTTTACGTCCCATGGCTGGATGTAATATGGTATTCACCACTAGATGTATTTTATGATAACACCATATTATCCAATTAGAAATACGGCCAATGCTATATTTTACGCATGAACGACTTTGATTTATTTTACCCTACCTTTTTTCTTGGTAAAGGTCTATATCCCAAGAAATACATGTCGGGGATCAAATGATACTTTAATAACGGGAGGGTCATTCTTTGGCTCATCGACACATTTTCTTGTTTTAAAAGAAGAACCATGCAAAGTAACGCAAAACATCATTAGTTTAACAAAACGTTAAATTAAGATTTGGTATTCAGAATGGTGTATTGTTCTCATCTGCAATACTTAAAGTTTTAATATGAGGGTTGAATTTTAAGGCGATCGGGGAACTTTATTGTTGATATATTGTTTGTTTTTTGTTTTTTTCAGGGTGAAGGGGGGGGGGTAGTGTTAATATGAAAGGAAATTAGACTACTAGTATATTACTTTGTGGTTTTACTACATACGTTTGCTTTTCAATTTTGAAACAAGAAGTTTGATGATTTAAAATGTCAAAATAAATATGTTTGTCGTTCAAATTTGTTCGACTCTTGTCAATAATAAATTATGGAAGATATTGTAAAACAAAGCTTACTGGGTATTTTGAACAGACACTCAAATGAAAACCGGACTAATACCAACTACTTTCTATTAACCCAGCATAACTTTTGGTTAGAGATCATAATGATGATATTATCATGATTATAGAGACGTGAAAAATGTACATACACAGCCAAGAACTAATTGTTGCAAGGTAAGCGAAACACGATAATCAAAATTAAAAATAAGTTACAGTCAATAAGTACAGAGTTAGCTACAGGTTGCATGGAATGGCTGTACTAAGTCATCACCATTGCGAATCTGAATGTTTCCGATATGTATATGTTTTACCCTACGACAGTAGAAGTAGAAGACATAAACAAGTGTTTGTCCACCCGTCAGTTCGTCCGCAAATCAGGTTAGAAGCTACGCTTCATCAACATGATCAAGGAGGCATGACATCATTATGAACTTGTATAAAATATTCCTATCGGGGTCTTGTTGGTGTCCAAGCTGTTTTAATGCTCACTGAAATACCGCGCATACGGTTCCCTTTTATATGCAGACTCCGGTGCCATTAAATAATAAATATTATCTTTGGAATAATAACTTCCATAGTAAACACAATGAGTGAAACAAATTCTCAGACCTTTTCTTTCTTTTTTTACGTTTTGTGGTACCGGCCCAGGTGTTCGAGTTCTGCTTTTACAAAAAAAAAGACTTTGTTAGTAACCCGTTCAAGATCGGTTGTTTCTTCTGGGAACTCTGGTTTTATAATTAACTGTGTATTCCACGTGCACCGCAAAGGGCGAACCCTCAAAATCCTCATTGAAACTAACCACAGATTTCAACCTTGTGTTTCTTCTTTGTTTAATCGGACCAAAATATGAGATTGGATCTTCCTCTTGTGTTAATATTCCCATATGTTGTGATGGCTTGCGTAGATTGAAGTCTGGGAAATGTCGTTATGATCGAGTGGTAAAAGACTTTGCGGTCTTGCAGTACTTCGTGTGAAACATATTGTATTAGCAGACGTTAGTTGGAAAAAAAAACGTTTCGTTTGTGTCAACTATTGACTGTAATAATCTCATTTTGTGCTCCGTCTTACTTTTACAGGACATAGTTGTCTATTGATTTGATACCATTGAAGTGTTATATTCTTGAGTATTTAAAAAAAAAAATTTTTTTTGCTTATATGTCAAACAGATATTGAAATTGTAACACCAGATGGTTAAAAAAATCAATTATAGTGACTGTTTCAATTAGTGTGTTGCAGTTTGTTGTACTGAGATGATCACCTCTTTACCCCTATCATGTCTCGCAACCGTGTTGTGTTTTGTGTTGCCGGACCATAAGACCGCAATTGAATAGAAAAGTTTGGCGTCATAAAACATTGTTTAACCCATTCTTTTGAAATGGCTGTACCAAGTCAGCACCATTGCGATCTTTTTCGATTTTTTTTTATATGTCTTGACCTGTTTTGTCTTTTCTTCTTTGATATATGGGATTGATCATCCCAGTTCGGTAGTTTTATTACCTTTATAGACAAAAAATATACCTAAATTCTCAAATAATTGCGTGTTTTCTGTTCCGCTCTATTGGTTTGATGTAATTTGTAGGTATTTTTTAACATTTTTTTCAAATATTTTAAATTTATACATTATGCTCAAGAAATTATAACATCATATAACTGATAGAATAATACAACAGGAGCTATGGAACGCCATAGCTGACTTATGATAATGAGTTTCATTATGTGATGATACTTTGTCATTATATGGTGGTACTTTGTCATTATGTGATGGTACTTTGTCATTATGTGATGATACTTCTTCAATATGTGATGCGAGCGAATGTGTAACTGTTCATAAAAGTATGAAGGATTTGGCCCCATTTACCCCATAGTTTCTGGGGGCCTTGAGCAGCCCCAGATCCCCCGGCCTGCCGAAAAATGTTTGCCTTGCCTCTCTCGTGATCAGGTTTGCCTCATTATTTTTGGGACTTGAGCAGCCCCAGATCCCCCGGCCTGCCGAAAATTTTTCGCCTTGCCTCTCTCGTGATCAGGTTTGCCTCACTATTTTTGGGACCCTAGCTACCACCATGAACTTAATTCTATACAACAGAGAACAGGCGATATCTCGTATTCCAGGTAGGTCTCATTGGTTTTTGTTCTTTTACCGTGCCTTCGTCATATATATAGGTATATGATGCTTATTTATACTCAAGCTTGTGTTTTGAGGTGAGTGGATATGGAATCTAATATAATGAAAGGCTAAACCCGGAAAAAAGAAGCATTCCAACAAGTGAAACAATAAATTGGACAAGTGTTTTTCAATTTTTGGACAATTTTGTTAGTCAATCCCCTTCCCCGATCGCCACCTAAAATTTTACCCCCTATCGTCACAAACCCGAGTTGTGAAAATTGGTTTGTATGAACTTAAATCTGGATTTCTTGAAAGTAAACGGTGTTGGGCGAATGGAGCACCATAAGCCGAAGGTCGGCAATGCCCTTCTGTGTTAATTATCGTGGAAAATCAGTACCAAATGGCCAATTCATTACTTTTGACGTACCCCCTTCGACAAACTGTTGAAGTGTTTACCTATTCCCGGGAGGCTTTTGACTACAGAGAAGTAATGTCAAGAAAGCTTAAATGACACAGAGTTCCGTGGGCAAATCGCTTTTTGCAGAAGAATCTTTATTTTTCTAGAATCAAACAAAAAAGCTGACTGACCTGTCAATTGTCCGCTTCCGATCCGCGTCCCCATGATTCACCGTGCCGTACCCCCAAATGTATACATGTACGCGGTGTAATAAGAAATTTATATTCAATCATTTATCGATTCAGTGAATTCGAACGGAAAATGCCTTTATTTTATATCTCAGTTGGCATGGCAACACATTTCAACGTTGTTTGAGAAGCTCTTATTTTCTTTTATGCAAAAGAAAAACAAAGGTGTACCAAAGGGAAAATAATCGAATTTCGTTAGCCTGAAAAAACCAAACCGAAACCCGTAGACAAAAAACAGATGATCAAACACAGAAAATCACATATGTCAACCAATTCGCAACCAGGGGCGGTGTTCTCGAAGCTGTCTTAGGACTAAGACGTGTCTATAGACCATCTAAAGACTCGTCATAGTCTTAAGTCGTGTTCTCGAAGCAGTCCTATTTTTAGCTCTTGTCTTATTTTAGGATAAAAACTAAGACATCAAATTTGATGTCTTTAGACAATCCAATCTTTTTAATTTTTACTTATTTTAAACACTATAACTCACTATATTTTGTCCAGATGTTCACCTAATGACATTTAATCATCGATTAAACTTATTTTCACATACTTCGATGACCCTGTATGTTGTTTTGATTATTTTAGGACAACGTGGTTATGAATTTAAAATAAAAACTGTAGCTAATTAAGTGTTGACTTTTAGCTTTAGCATTCAAATCGTAGCCCTTTTGGTGTACATACAGAGGAATATATTCTTTAAAAAGGTTAATTATTAAATTTTGTTTGAATAAAAATTGTATTAAATCTATATTGAGACGTCCTAACAAAAGACGCGTCTAAGATAGTTTCGAGAAACAGATTAGGATGGTCTAAAGATGGTCCAAACAAGGTCTCAAAAGGGGTATGTTCAGGAAGTGCTGAAATTGGCCCCATATTTGCACAAATTGTCAACCTTGTACCATCTTAATGAATTTGATGTAATTCAGTTATTAGATAACCAAACTTTACATATTCAGTCCATTTCACATGCTGACGACAATATGCATGATATTATGATGTCATAAACGTGATGAAAACTTTGAAAATATAAATATTTGCTTCATTTTTGACAGTTCACAAGAGGTTTTTCTTGAAATTAGTAAAGAGTGCATTCGTCGACAACCCTAATTCTTTGCCCATCTATTTGTCTTTTAAAAAAAAGCATTTCAACACAAAATTGTTTTTGTCGACGCATCCGCTCTATGTTAAAATAAGAGATTTCTAACCAAAAATGCTAATCATATAATTTCTAGCCAAGATTTCTTCTATCTGCTCAATATTTTGAACCTAGTGTTTGTTGTTTCTTAAATTACAACATTTCAAAACACACTTGGCAGTAGTTTCAGAAAGTTTATTCCATAGTTGAAATTTTGGGCCAATTTTGGTTATAACTGAACCTACTCCTTTGACTTTAGACGCGTCTTTAGACAAATTTTAGGATACTTTCGAGAACACCGCTCCAGCAATGTTTACTCAGGTCGAAACAAAGAGAACCAAGGTGCTCCGGATGTGTAAGCGGGTCCAGCTTGAGTTTACGTTAAACAACGTACTATTTTTTATTAAGATAGCCATTTTATCTGTCATATTTTGAAAAAAATTAAAGGAAAACATACCAATTCTGAAATTAATAAGTATCGAATTTTTCAGACACATTAATATGTTGGCAAACGCCACCCTTTTTATATTTTTCTATTATGATCGTATACAATGTTGCTAAAAACTTTGGACAAATAAACGCATTATTTTTTTTTCACAAAAGCTGCACTTTTTCTCCACAGTATTGCTGCGAACTAAAGGCACCATGTACCGAGTTTGACAACTGTTTCATCTTTTTTTTTTAAAGATTTTTTGTAATTGCAATTTTAAGTCCTGTTACAGTTTTGCTGCGAACAGCAGACATCAAGCACTAAATTTTGTCTGTCTTATCTTTTTGGCTTTATTTATTGGTGTTATTTTAAGTCCTGGTACGGTTTTACAGAAAAAAAAACACCGAAATTTGTCTGCCGAAACTTTTTTCTTTATTAATAGGTGTAATTTTGAGTCCTGGAACAGTTTTGCTGCGAACAAAAGACATCAAGCACAGGATTCTGTCTGCTAATGCTCGTCTTGTGATAGCAGATTGTCATACTGTACAATACATAGATGAGGTACCTTGTGGATTTATTTTTAAATGGGATTTTTTTACCCATTATAGAATTGTTGTTTTTTGTGTCATAGAAAGTGTCTTCGGTCTGCTATAACAGTTGATTGATTTGCTTACACTGAAATATAAATTCTGTATTTGACCTTACCTGAGTTTCTGTTGTTCCTGAAAATATGAAACACTCGTGTGAAAAACCTGAAAAAAATCAAACGTGCTGAGAAATATTTGATAACCGTCATTTAAATAATAAATGATCAAAAATGACATACTGTAAACCAATTTATTTTCGCGGCTACAATATTTCACGTTTTAGAGTCATTGGGCTATTTCACGGCCATTATTTTCACGATTTGTCATACAATCAATTAAACTTCTATGAAAATTAAGTGATTCGACGACCATTTATTTTCGCGAATTTCCGTTCCCCGCGAAAACCGCGAATATAAATCGCAAAACAAAAGTTGGTTTACAGTATTCCAATTCAAACATGGAGTCTGTTTTATATCAAACTGAGCAGAAAATTTGATTAGATACATGTAAAATGATTATTTTAATTTTGATTTGTGTGAATTTTTTGAACAGTTTAAATGATAAAATTACTCTCAACATTTCTATGCAAAGATATTTCCGGCTAAGGTTAAAACATGGAAATCATTAGGTAGTCTAATGAATTAAAGGGATATTGTCTACGAAAAAATATATTTTTTTTTACTAAAAAAAAAGGCCAACAGACAACTTGTTTTGTCTAATTTTAAACATTTGAATAACAAAAGTACGGCTATGGTACCAAATTACTCTAAAAATTGATATTTATTAATCACTAAATAATATTTGTAAAGCTTTACAATAATTCATATTCATGAGCTTAGTCCCGCCTTTAGCATGCACACTAAGGAGGTACTTGCACCAAACACCAAAATCCTGTCAATAGATTTTCTTTAAAATTTGTAAATAGGCACATCAAGAGATACACTTTGAAAATCCAATTCGAAAAAGGCATGCTTCTGAGTTTTCGAGATAAATGGTTCTGAGGGTTGGCTTCTTTACATTGAAATGTTAAAGAAAGTACAAAATTTTATGTACACAATTTTAAAGGAAAATTCTGATTATTGAAAAACCTGATCAATAGAATTTTGTAATTTTTTGGATATTAAAGTTGGCTGTTATATTGCTTTAACATGATATGAATAAAAGGGGGTGCTTCTGAATTAGTTTTTCAGATAAACACAAAAATATGTCAAAAAGTGGTCAAAATAAGCAAATTTAGTCATAAATTATCTCCCTTTGTCAAAATGCAGAAATATGAGAATCCATTAGCATTGAAAATTATTTTATAAAATGAAACTAACAAAATAAAGTAAAAAATAGTTTTAATGTTTTTAATATCAAAACAAAGTTAAGAATATAACATAATAATATTATTTAAACGGAATTTCAAAATCTTGAACACCTTTTAGTATCAAATTAAATGGCAGGTTTAGATTTACTTTTAGCTGGTCATGTTGAGTCTTGCAAATTCCGACCAGTACCTCATCGTGGTGCAAAATTACAAATACCAAAACGCGGGTATAAACGGTAAATTTGGATATGCTATATATCGATATTTCAAGGAGTAACCTCTCATCAGTAGCATTTATATCAAAACATTGGAAGGTAAAATTCCAAAACTGTTGAAAACGAAAAGTACTCAAAACCAAATAGTTCGAAAAAGGAAGCCAAACCCAGCAACGAGGATATCGACCATGTGCATTACAAGGAAAGAAACCTGTTGTTTTAAACAATTTTGAATTTTAAAATCGGAAATTTCAGCGACAAAAATATTAGAAATTTTATGGTAAATCGTGTCAGACAAGTCTGACGACCGGGTTTGTGATTACCCTCGGGGACCTCTGGTCCACCAGCAGCGGTTATCGCCCAGTGGTTTCAAAATTACAAATACCAAAACGCGGGTATAAACTTTAAAAATTTGTAAATAGGCACATCAAGAGATACACTTTGAAAATCCAATTCGAAAAAGGCATGCTTCTGAGTTTTCGAGATAACTGGTTCTGAGGGTTGGCTTTTTTACATTGAAATGTTAAAGAAAGTACAAAATTGCAAGACGGGCACTGTTCCAGCGAAAACAAAGGATACTCTGGAGCAGCTAACACTGGCGGTGGTGTGTCATGGGCTGGACGACCCATGGCACATAGCGAGTCTATACCTATTGGTGTAAGTCGACGCAGAGGGGCTTTCCCCTAGTCGCGACTATAAATACCCATCAGTCATGTGATCACGTCTTCCAGAATTCCGACCAGTACCTCCCCGTGGTGGAAGACGGGCCCTGCATCCATCGATAACAAAGGATACTATGGAGCAGCTTACACTGGCTGTGGTGTGTCATGGGCTGGACGACCCATGGCACATAGCGAGTCTTTAACAGTTTTACTGTTAAATAGTCGATGCAGAGGGGCATTCCCCTTGTCACGACTATAAATACCCATCATCATCATGTGATCACATGCAAGTTTCCTTTATTAAGGCAAATTTGGTATCAAATTGATATTCTACGTTTTCTTTTTTTACATTTTTGTAGATTTTTGTAGACAATATGCCTATAAGGGTATATCATTTTAAGTAAGAAAAAGACAATTAGAGAAAATGGAAGACAGCAGTCAAATGATAACCTCGCACTTTTTTCAGTGCACTGTAAAAAGCATTTGCCGTATTTTTAGACTGTCTTCAAATTTCCAGCGTTTTCCATAGTCGGTACTCCGTACTAACCTAAAATTAATTTATTGCAAAATTTTAATTTACAAAAACTATTTATCGTAGGCCACCGGAGACTTAGAAAACCCACCCCTGAAGATGTTTGTTGGCGACAAATCAGAACTAAGGTGAGTTTATTTAAAAATGTAATATGTAGAAAATTTCAAATAGAAGCAAAACTCAGGCAAAAATGTGCCAGAAAACAGTTTCACATTGATGTCTGCTAATGTGTACTAACGTTAAAAATGCTTTGCCCTAAGATTAAAAAGGAAAACAAGTCATATTCCTCAGTTACGGAACTCACAATTATCAAAGAATCCAAATATTTTATATATACTGATTATTTGAGAAACATGACTTTTCCTACATTAAGTATTATTGTTCACATGGGAATGTACCTCCTTGTATTTTTTTTAAAGTTAGCTCATGATCATGTGTAGTTGTTTTTAATGCATTTTCGTATTCCGTATTTAGAATTTACGGTCTATTCTAACAGGTTTACTAGTAATTTGTGGTCTGCCAGTGTCAAATCCCATTTCTACATGAACCAATATAGTATAACACACCGGGACCCCGGAACAACATCCATCACTTTTTACGCGGTTTCTCAGAATGAGTTTTTAAAATGTTTATTTTTTTAGGGCAGGCTGGTTGGGCTATAACGGACTTATGGAGAAGGCAAATGACAACTTTGAGGTAAAATATACAATCTGTCAAAAGATTTGTTTATGAAATCAACGTGTCGAGGATGTAACACTAAATCCAATAAAATATAACACAAAGTGCTCAGTAATTTTCACATCGATATTACCCAGTGTTTAATTTTTGATATTTTTAATGTGTACATGTTTTAAAAGTAAGAGGTCTGCTTAATGTCCGGTCGACGATTTTTCATCCATAATCGGGACATTAACATTTGATAAAATTACATATTTTAAAAGTTCAAAAGTTTGCTAAATGTCCCGTTGGCGAATTTTCAGCCATAATCGGTACATAAACAAACAAATAAACAAACAAACAAACAAAATGTTTTATGGTCAATCAAAGACGACCGTTAAGGCAGAATAACTATCATATATTTCATACATTGATTACATTGATTGAAATGATTGATAAAATAAGTTGACAAATAATGATATTATGTACACGAAAATATGAACTCAAACAGACAAAATTATGTTTATTTATCTAACAAGCACGGTTACATGTAACAAATTATGCATGGACACATGTTACAAATTATGCATTTTGTCATTTAAAAACCGTGTACAAATGAATGATCTGTTTTTCCCCATTTTTTACAGACAATTAAGTCCAAATCCAGTGATCCAATGACAATATTTTTTACAAGCGGAACAACAGGAGACCCAAAGATGGCGCTTCACTCACATGGTAGCTATGGTTACGGTCACATCATCACAGCAAAGTAAAGTTACTTTACATTTATTCTCTTGTCAAAACTTCACATAAAGATTGAATGATCAGATTCGTTTATGACAAAATTAGTATATTTTGTGGTCTTGGCGCAGACGAGAAGCTGTCCCTAAAATTAGATTTTAAAGTTTTTTGTTTAATGTTTTATTGAGTCAAACCTTAAGATTTTATCTAAACAAAAAAAAAAAAAACATTTTGGAGAGTTTTTTGAAAATTGGTTTAATCAGTTGTAAATAGAACATAACAACATTGATAGCCGAACTTCCAGGAGTAAATAAAAACCGCCTATACCAAAAAACCTGAGCTTTGAAGACAGAGTAATTCATGCATTTTCAAGCTTTATGTAACGAGTACCGTAAATGATGTATCTAGAGAAAATTATCAAAATGAAATGTGAAAGAAGAAAAAGACAACCAAGGCAAAGACATAGAAAAATATGAGAGATGCAGGCATTTTGAATTCAAATTGGTAAAAGCTGTTCAAATGAACGTTTTTAGCGTCACTCTGTGCTTTTCCAATGCAATGTTTGCGTCCAGCAGCAGCAAACATAGAAAATTGATACACGATTGAATTCGAAAACAAGACCTTTTATATAGCTTACCCATTTGTATTTCATGTTATAGATATTTATTGAATGTTGACCATACTGGTATGACGTGGACAATGGCTGACACAGGATGGGCAAAGGCAGCTTGGACAAGTCTGTTTGCTCCTTGGATCACAGGGGCCTGTATATTTATTTATAACTCGGATAAGTTTGACCCGGAGAAAACTTTACAGGTAAGGTTTTTGAACGGAGAAAACTTTGAAGTAGAGTTATTCTTTTCTTAGATTAATTTTTTCCATTGCTAAGTTTTCCTTTGTTTACTATATGCTTGAAAGTAACCTGAACACGGGTATTTTTATAGACTCCCACATATCACATGTTATCCAATATATGTTTGATTTAGAATGAGCACGTGGAACATATAACCCTCTTGAAGAAATCCTGTACTGAGATTGTGATAATTTTGATGAAGAACTCAATTTTAGTAGTGTTATGAAACCCAAGCTTAATTGCTCCTATCCTTTAAGATGTAGTTAAAGAACCCACGTTTGCTTAAAAAAGTAGCCGTGCACATTATGCGCTTTTTTTTGTCATCAGCAACTTTATTATGTCAGGTAATTTCCAATATCTATTCAAACAGATTGATACTTTCAGAAGGTGTTCTGCCCTAAAATTCAATTCGCATTTGTTGCAATAAAATGACACTCGTACTATGTTTTTTTATTGCTGTATTTTCAGATTTTAGATACATATCCTTTAACGAATTTCTGTGGTCCACCAACAGTGTATAGACATCTATGTAAACAACCTCTCAACAAGTTTAACCTGTCACCTGGCCTGAGGTGTGTTGGCGCGGGTGAACCAGTAGTAAGTTTAAACTGTCACCTAGCTTGGGATGAGTTGGCGGAGGTAAAGCAGGTGAACCAGTAGTAAGTTTAAACTGTCACCTGGCTTGAGATGAGTTGGCGCAGGTAAAGCAGGTAAACCAGTAGTAAATTTTAACCTGTCATCTGGCTTGAGGTGTTTTGACGCGGGTGAACCAGTAGTAAGTTTTAACCTGTCACCTGGCTTGAGGTGTGTTGGCGCGGGTGAACCAGTAGTAAGTTTTAACCTGTCACCTGGCTTGAGATGTGTTGGTGTGGGTGAACCAGTAGTAAGTTTAACCTGCCACCTGGTTTGAGATGAGTTGGTCGTGTAAAACACCAGTAGTAAGTTTAAACTGTCACCTTGCTTGAGATGTGTTGGCGCGGGTGAACCAGTAGTAAGTTTAAACTGTCACCTGGCTTGAGATGTGGTGGCGCGGGTGAACCAGTAGTAAGTTTAAACTGTCACCTGGCTTAAGATGTGGTGGCGCGGGTGAACCAGTAGTAAGTTTAAACTGTCACCTTGCTTGAGATGTGTTGGTGCGGGTGAACCAGTAGTAAGTTTAAACTGTCACCTGGCTTGGGATGAGTTGGCGCAGGTAAAGCAGGTAAACCAGTAGTAAGTTTAAACTGTCACCTGGCTTGGGATGAGTTGGCGCAGGTAAAGCAGGTAAACCAGTAGTAAGTTTTAACCTGTCACCTGGCTTGAGATGTTTTGGCGCGGGTTAACTAGTAGTAAGTTTTAACCTGTCACCTGGCTTGAGATGTTTCGGCACGGGTGTACCAGTAGAGTAAGTTTAACCTGCCACCTGGCTTGAGATGTGGTGGCGCGGGTTAACCAGTTGTAAGTTTTAACCTGTCACCTGGCTTGAGGTGTGTTGGCGCGGGTGAACCAGTAGTAAGTTTTAACCTGTCACCTGGCTTGAAATGTGTTGGCGCGGGTGAACCAGTAGTAAGTGCAACCAGTCGCCTTGATTGAGTCATAAGTTTAACCTGTCACCTGGCTTGAGATGTATTGGCGCGGGGTTACTTATGTTGATAACATATTTATAAATAGAAAACACATTGATAAAAATAATTATCGAAATAATGCGAGTTTAATGAATTGAGGTCTTCAACGTACTTATTTTCGCGGGTATTTACTTCACAAAATTACCATGATACTCAATATTTCGGTGTTCTGAATATTACATGTATCTTATTCATCTTAAATATTATTCTGTTATTTCATTTCACGAGTATTTAATTTCGCGATAAATGCCTGACCGCGAAATCCGCGAAAATAAATACCTTGCAAAATAAGTACATTTACTGTATCTAAAATCTTAAATATGAGAGAGCACCATACATTTAAGTCAAGAACTAACAATTGCATACACATAAGAAATTATAATATTACAATGTACTTAAAACCCTACGTCAAAGACACTATTTGTCAAATATTTTGTATTAATAATTCTCACGGTATTCTACCGGTATCATTCGAACTAACGGGCTATAACCAGTATTTTTTTGGTTTCTGTGCCGAGTCAGCCTTTTGATTTTACAAATGTACATGTTTTTTATTTCCTTCGTCGAATAATCAAAATCCGAATGAAAAGTCTCTATAATGTGATACCTTGGTTTTTAAATGCGAGATAGTTTTTATGATCATAATTTCTTTCCAAAATAATCTTACTGGTCATAAGGGTTATTTTTGAAGAAACCAATAATTAAAGTTTCTAGCTGAATTTGAAATTGATGTATTTTATTTAGACCTTGGGCCGATTGCAGAACGACGAGCTGCGCCTACTGGCCTCATTGAAGGCTTCTGGCGGTTTACTGTTGTGTTTTTTTCCTGAATTGCCGCTTGTTATGCGAGCTGTGTCGCATGCACTTAAATATTCCATATCTCATTATTTTCAATTCATTTTAACTTAAGAATCCCGAATTGATAAAAGAGTGGAAAGATGGAACTGGTTTGACTCTGTATGAAGGATATGGTCAGACCGAAACCGTAAGTTATTAGTACAATAGTGCTTTTCACATTTTATAGGAAACACCGCGTACATGTATACATTTGGGGGTACGGCACGGTGAATCATGGGGACGCGGATCGGAAGCGGACAATTGACAGGTCAGTCAGCTTTTTTGTTTGATTCTAGAAAAATAAAGATTCTTCTGCAAAAAGCGATTTGTCCACGGAACTCTGTGTCATTTAAACTTTCTTGACATTACTTCTCTTTAGTCAAAAGCCTCACGGGAATAGGTAAACACTTCAACAGTTTGTCGAAGGGGGTACGTCAAAAGTAATGAATTGGCCATTTGGTACTGATTCTCCGCGATAATTAACACAGAAAGGCACTGCCGACCTTCGGCTTATGGTGCTCCATTCGCCCAACACCGTTTACTTTCAAGAAATCCAGATTTAGGTTCATACAAACCAATTTTCACAACTCGGGTTTGTGACGATAGGGGGTAAAATTTTAGGTGGCGATCGGGGAAAGGGATTGACTAACAAAATTGTCAAAAAAATTAAAAACACTTGTCCATTTTTGGGTTTCACTTGTTGGAATGCTTCTTTTAAACAGTTTAAATCTTTCTTTACATTTGATTTCATTTCCAGCAATTTTAAACACCACGCGAGTTTATGTATGCATACATACCTATGAATTCAATGAAGGCATGAAAAAAACACAAGCCAATGGGACTTACATGTAGCTACAATAGGAGAGAAGCAAACATGTACCAAAGGGGTAATCAGACATCATTAGCCGAAAAAAAAAACAAATACAAAATCATCACAACGAAATGGGCTACACAACAAACAAAAACACAATAACAACTAAATAGCAGTCAGCAGCGTGAACTCAAGTCGAAACGAGCGTGAACCCTGGTGCTCCGTCACGGTTCCAAAGATCGATTTAGTGTTGATAAAATCCAGAAAAGATGACATTACCGAACTGTTTGTCAAACCAACACATTTGCTCTGAGAGAAAGAAACACCGTATTTGTATACAAGCACATCCATGATGTCTTCCGTAAAATTTCTTATTAATAAGTGATGACAACAATCTGGGAGCATCGTATCCCTGTGTTAACAATTTGCTTGTCAGCATTGTTGCTAAATCGCTTCTTCGCTGTTTATTATATATTTTCAATACACGAATTCACGAATGAAGCGACACTGTTAGCAACCATTGGCGTACTTTATATTTTATATCTTAATATGACATTAATAGTATTCATTCATCGAACATTGTCGAAGGCACTGAAAAAAAACGGGGCATACATGTAGCTAGAATAGGAGAGAAGCAAAGGTGTACCAAAGGGGTAATCAGACATCATTATCCGAAAAGACAACGACAAAATCATCACAAGAAAATAAACCACAAAACAAACAAAAACACAATAACAACTAAACTGCAGCCAGCGACGTGAACTCAATTCGAAACGAGAGTGAACCCAGGTGCTCCGGAGGATTAAGCAGATCACATACGTAGATACTAGTAAGTCGTAAAATAACAATCTGAGCACCTTCAAATGTTAATGTACTCATGTATTTTATTTTATCATGTGATCATTACCAATCGTTGTCTGGTCCTTTGTCCCACACCTTGTACTTTCTGGACCCAATATGAAAAGTCAATAGTTTTTGAGACTTTCATCTTACGTTTGGACTGACCAAGCATATTTGTCAATGAAACACATAATAGACATAATTGCAGATAGTTGAGGTTCCTTCCAAGAATTTGAAAAAAAAAAAAAACCAACAAGCATTAAAGTTTCGTATTTTTCCTTTTGGGACCAAGAAGGACTTTATCATCCGTTTTATATCCAATATATCACTAAAATACCTGGAAAAAAGTGTGGCCACTAAAAGTATGTGTCGCCTGTCAGCACCATCACTAAAATCAACTACCTAAGCTTTCATTTCTTGAAATAAACACAAAAAGAGTCTGTATAGGCGATAAAGAGATGTGGAATAAGTGTACGCGACACAAAAGTTCACAAAGTCACTTAAGCGTGAAATTTGGATCGAGGTCACACGGCATGGTAACACTAGAGTAGACTATTACTCCAACTGTCTGTATACCAAATATCAGATGCCTAGCTATTATGCTTTTCAAGATATTCATTGTCCACAAAAGTCTTACAAAGAAGTTTTTGGACTGAAAAAAAGAACTAAGTTCACAGATTCACTGAAGCGTGAAAATGGGACCAGTGTCACACGGCATGGTGACAGGTGCGTAGCTGTCTATATACCTAATATCAGATGCCTAACTATTATACTTTTCAAGCAATTCATTAATTGCCCACAAAAGTCTTAGAAAAATGTTTTCGGCCAGAAAAAAGACCCAAGTTCACAGAGTGACTGCAGTATGAAAATGGGGCCAGGGTCACAGGGCATGGTGACAGCTGCATAGTCCTTACACTCAAATGTCTGTATACCCAATATCGGATGCCTAGCTATTATATTTTCCAAGCAATTCATTGTCCACAAAAGTCTTACAAAAAAGTTTACGCCGCCGCCGCTGCCGCCGGAAAGTCATACATATTCTCACCTTTTGCGACTATTCGTCGTAGGCGAGAAAAAAATGACCACAAATAAAAGTTAACCTTATGCTCCTTTTGCGCCCCTCAACAAAAAAGAAGACCTCAAATCATTATGATCAATCATTCTATGGTAAAGTAAATTTTATAGCAATCAGTTAACATGCAGCACTAAAGCTTTTGAGGAAAAAGTTTAATTTTAGCTCCTTTTTTCGATCCCTAATTTCTTTAATGGTACATGCAAGTAACATTACTGTACAGTTTCATAGCACCTGGCTAACCAGAACAAGTTATTGTGGGTACAAAGAAAAAAGGTCGCTATTTGTCCCTTTTGGGTCCCTAATTTCTAAACGGAATTATAAAATGATTCCAGAAAAGATGGTGCACATTTTAATATACATTGTGTAAAATTTCAAGAAGATCTAGACATTTTATTTAATTCAGATAACACAAGACAGGCACCCTTTTAGCGCGACGGACGGAGTGGCCTGACTCCTAGACCTGCTTTCGCCTTCTTTTGAGCAGGTAAAAATATGCAAACTATGGATCGCACAAATAGCTAAAGACCCTTGTTCGTCCGTACTTACGTCCGAAGCACTTTGGTTGAGTTCTTGGTTAAGGCCCTCAACTTCGATACTAGATGTTGGGGGTCTATGATATTTCACCACTGTGCATCTCGAGTAGCGTTACACCACCCACTAGAAAGGAGGTCACACCTATATTTCACTCATGAACGACTTTAGTTTAGCTTTTTACGTCCCATGGCTGGATGTAATATGGTATTCACCACTAGATGTATTTTATGATAACACCATATTATCCAATTAGAAATACGGCCAATGCTATATTTTACGCATGAACGACTTTGATTTATTTTACCCTACCTTTTTTCTTGGTAAAGGTCTATATCCCAAGAAATACATGTCGGGGATCAAATGATACTTTAATAACGGGAGGGTCATTCTTTGGCTCATCGACACATTTTCTTGTTTTAAAAGAAGAACCATGCAAAGTAACGCAAAACATCATTAGTTTAACAAAACGTTAAATTAAGATTTGGTATTCAGAATGGTGTATTGTTCTCATCTGCAATACTTAAAGTTTTAATATGAGGGTTGAATTTTAAGGCGATCGGGGAACTTTATTGTTGATATATTGTTTGTTTTTTGTTTTTTTCAGGGTGAAGGGGGGGGGGTAGTGTTAATATGAAAGGAAATTAGACTACTAGTATATTACTTTGTGGTTTTACTACATACGTTTGCTTTTCAATTTTGAAACAAGAAGTTTGATGATTTAAAATGTCAAAATAAATATGTTTGTCGTTCAAATTTGTTCGACTCTTGTCAATAATAAATTATGGAAGATATTGTAAAACAAAGCTTACTGGGTATTTTGAACAGACACTCAAATGAAAACCGGACTAATACCAACTACTTTCTATTAACCCAGCATAACTTTTGGTTAGAGATCATAATGATGATATTATCATGATTATAGAGACGTGAAAAATGTACATACACAGCCAAGAACTAATTGTTGCAAGGTAAGCGAAACACGATAATCAAAATTAAAAATAAGTTACAGTCAATAAGTACAGAGTTAGCTACAGGTTGCATGGAATGGCTGTACTAAGTCATCACCATTGCGAATCTGAATGTTTCCGATATGTATATGTTTTACCCTACGACAGTAGAAGTAGAAGACATAAACAAGTGTTTGTCCACCCGTCAGTTCGTCCGCAAATCAGGTTAGAAGCTACGCTTCATCAACATGATCAAGGAGGCATGACATCATTATGAACTTGTATAAAATATTCCTATCGGGGTCTTGTTGGTGTCCAAGCTGTTTTAATGCTCACTGAAATACCGCGCATACGGTTCCCTTTTATATGCAGACTCCGGTGCCATTAAATAATAAATATTATCTTTGGAATAATAACTTCCATAGTAAACACAATGAGTGAAACAAATTCTCAGACCTTTTCTTTCTTTTTTTACGTTTTGTGGTACCGGCCCAGGTGTTCGAGTTCTGCTTTTACAAAAAAAAAGACTTTGTTAGTAACCCGTTCAAGATCGGTTGTTTCTTCTGGGAACTCTGGTTTTATAATTAACTGTGTATTCCACGTGCACCGCAAAGGGCGAACCCTCAAAATCCTCATTGAAACTAACCACAGATTTCAACCTTGTGTTTCTTCTTTGTTTAATCGGACCAAAATATGAGATTGGATCTTCCTCTTGTGTTAATATTCCCATATGTTGTGATGGCTTGCGTAGATTGAAGTCTGGGAAATGTCGTTATGATCGAGTGGTAAAAGACTTTGCGGTCTTGCAGTACTTCGTGTGAAACATATTGTATTAGCAGACGTTAGTTGGAAAAAAAAACGTTTCGTTTGTGTCAACTATTGACTGTAATAATCTCATTTTGTGCTCCGTCTTACTTTTACAGGACATAGTTGTCTATTGATTTGATACCATTGAAGTGTTATATTCTTGAGTATTTAAAAAAAAAAATTTTTTTTGCTTATATGTCAAACAGATATTGAAATTGTAACACCAGATGGTTAAAAAAATCAATTATAGTGACTGTTTCAATTAGTGTGTTGCAGTTTGTTGTACTGAGATGATCACCTCTTTACCCCTATCATGTCTCGCAACCGTGTTGTGTTTTGTGTTGCCGGACCATAAGACCGCAATTGAATAGAAAAGTTTGGCGTCATAAAACATTGTTTAACCCATTCTTTTGAAATGGCTGTACCAAGTCAGCACCATTGCGATCTTTTTCGATTTTTTTTTATATGTCTTGACCTGTTTTGTCTTTTCTTCTTTGATATATGGGATTGATCATCCCAGTTCGGTAGTTTTATTACCTTTATAGACAAAAAATATACCTAAATTCTCAAATAATTGCGTGTTTTCTGTTCCGCTCTATTGGTTTGATGTAATTTGTAGGTATTTTTTAACATTTTTTTCAAATATTTTAAATTTATACATTATGCTCAAGAAATTATAACATCATATAACTGATAGAATAATACAACAGGAGCTATGGAACGCCATAGCTGACTTATGATAATGAGTTTCATTATGTGATGATACTTTGTCATTATATGGTGGTACTTTGTCATTATGTGATGGTACTTTGTCATTATGTGATGATACTTCTTCAATATGTGATGCGAGCGAATGTGTAACTGTTCATAAAAGTATGAAGGATTTGGCCCCATTTACCCCATAGTTTCTGGGGGCCTTGAGCAGCCCCAGATCCCCCGGCCTGCCGAAAAATGTTTGCCTTGCCTCTCTCGTGATCAGGTTTGCCTCATTATTTTTGGGACTTGAGCAGCCCCAGATCCCCCGGCCTGCCGAAAATTTTTCGCCTTGCCTCTCTCGTGATCAGGTTTGCCTCACTATTTTTGGGACCCTAGCTACCACCATGAACTTAATTCTATACAACAGAGAACAGGCGATATCTCGTATTCCAGGTAGGTCTCATTGGTTTTTGTTCTTTTACCGTGCCTTCGTCATATATATAGGTATATGATGCTTATTTATACTCAAGCTTGTGTTTTGAGGTGAGTGGATATGGAATCTAATATAATGAAAGGCTAAACCCGGAAAAAAGAAGCATTCCAACAAGTGAAACAATAAATTGGACAAGTGTTTTTCAATTTTTGGACAATTTTGTTAGTCAATCCCCTTCCCCGATCGCCACCTAAAATTTTACCCCCTATCGTCACAAACCCGAGTTGTGAAAATTGGTTTGTATGAACTTAAATCTGGATTTCTTGAAAGTAAACGGTGTTGGGCGAATGGAGCACCATAAGCCGAAGGTCGGCAATGCCCTTCTGTGTTAATTATCGTGGAAAATCAGTACCAAATGGCCAATTCATTACTTTTGACGTACCCCCTTCGACAAACTGTTGAAGTGTTTACCTATTCCCGGGAGGCTTTTGACTACAGAGAAGTAATGTCAAGAAAGCTTAAATGACACAGAGTTCCGTGGGCAAATCGCTTTTTGCAGAAGAATCTTTATTTTTCTAGAATCAAACAAAAAAGCTGACTGACCTGTCAATTGTCCGCTTCCGATCCGCGTCCCCATGATTCACCGTGCCGTACCCCCAAATGTATACATGTACGCGGTGGGAAAATATCCATTTGAAAATGTATTATTGAGACGCCTAATGAATATGTACGTTAATTAATCAAAGAAGGGTAGTAAAAAGCCTCTGATGACAATAATTTATACTTGCGAATTAAATTTAAAAAATCTTTACTTGGGTTTGATACAAGTAATACATTTCTAATGCATAGAAAGAGCAGAAAGCCACCAGTTGGGCAATCGAAAGTCCAAAAGAACAAAGGCGAAACTAGTAAACACAAACGAAAACAGCATAAAGAAACGCAACACAAAAACACAAAAACGTCTCAAAAGCCACCAACAACGCATGTAACTTACATGTGAGTCGTAACGAGAGTGAAGTCGGGTGCTTTGATATAGAGAACCATACTTTGTGTGTGCCTTCTTTGATGTTAATACGATTTTGTTAAAAGTAATTGCCGTTTACTTCTCCAGTGTTATTTTTCAAAGATGTATTATGAATGTATGATTGAATATTCGGCATCACTGATGGTACCCTCCTGTTGAAAGAATAAAAAATCTATTTCAAAATTTGAGACTTTCTGTTTTACAAAATTTTAAATAATTGTGTTAAACAATTTTATATTAAATAGAACTGTTTGAATTTCAATCTATTTAGTTATCCTTATATAGAACTTTCTTATATATTAATGAAAGATCATTTAATTTTGCAGACCTTTTTATGTGGGACCTACTCATGTCTGGAAATTAGACCAGGGTCAATGGGGAAGGCTGCTCCAGGAATAGACATAGAGGTTAGTAAGACTCAACCATGATGTAGCGTTTTAAGTTTTGAAATCTTTTTCTCTGGGCTTTTCTTGCAAAAATCAAAACATTCATTATTTTATAATTGTTAATATGAAAATAGTTTTTTATAGCATAAACATAAAAATCCCCCAAAAACTTTGCAGTTATCAGCAACAACGAAGTTTCTGTTGAAGATACAAGGATCAATGGCTCATCTGTTGCAAATTTAATCAACATACACACATGTACATGTACTCCATTAATGACTATTCAATAATATTTTTCAACTGGTCACAATTTTCGCCATTTAAAATAATTTTAATCTACGATTTAAAATATCATTGTTAAACGCACGCTTGTGTGGAACTTGAATCTTGTTTACTACCTTTACTTTTACCAATTTATGCTTCAGATTGTGGACAATGAAGGAAATGTCTTACCAAGGAACACAGAAGGAGTAATAGGAGTACGAACCAAACCTCATCGTCCAATTGGGCTTTTTACACATTACCTTGCAAGTATTCTTTAGAAGTTGTCCTTTAATGAAAATGTTTTCATAATTTTTAAGACTTAAAGTTAACCAAAGAAAAAAGTTAGTAAGAATCATACTGTCAACCGGAAAATATTCACGGCAGTTTTGTTTTCGCGGTTTTGGCGTAGACATGATTGCGCGAAAATCGCGCGAAAGGCGCGAATATATTTTTTTTCATTTTAGTTCATAAGCAATAACATTACAGCGCCAATTTAAAACTGCGGACACTAAAATTCAGTCGTCCTACCACGTTGCGAAAATTTCCCGGTTCATATACTTTGATTGTTGAAATTACGCAGAAAACAAAATACCTACAAAAAGTAAATACCCACTCATATTGCCGATATATTAGAACCATGTCGGTTTCTCAAGTGTAACGATAGGGGCACCTTTACCAGAATGAATATGCTTTTTAGCTCACTTGACCCGAAGGGTCATGTGAGCTATTGTAATCACTTGGCGTCCGTCGTCCGTCGTCCGTAAACTTTTTAAAACGTTAACTCCTCTGACACCATAAGTCCAATTGAAACCAAACTTGGTATGGTTGTTCATTAGCATTCGGTGCTTAGAACTGATGTGGGGATTTTTGATTCGTCGTAAAACATGGCCGCCATGGCTAAAAACAGAACATAGGGGTAAAATGCAGATTTTTGCAAATAACTCAAAAACTGCTACAGATATCAAAATTCTGGCATGGGTAAAAGTGATCAGCACCTCAAGATCTACCTACCCTGAAATTTTGAAGAAAATCCAACAACCCATGTAGGATTTATTGCCCTTTTTGATGATTTTTTGCAAATTTTGCACCTGTTTAGCTCAATATCTTGAAAACTATACAAGATATTTGAGAAATTTAAATTGCATATTGTAAAGCACATCAAGATCTACAAAAATTGTAATAGGGTCAACGTTGTAGGACCTTTTCTTTTAGGAGTTATTGCCCTTAGAACGTCAAAATTGAGCATTTTAACAGCATTTCCTCATTACATTGAAAACGTTAACTCCTCTGACACTTTGAGTCAAATTGGAACCAAACTTGGTATTGTTGTTTATTAGCATTAGGTGTATAGAACCAATGTGGGGATTTTTGATTGGTCGTAAAACACGGCGGCTGTGGCTAAAAATAGAACATAGGGGTAAATGGCAGTTTTTTGTAAATAACTCAAAAACGGTGACAGATTTTAAAATTTTGATCGGGAACAAAAGTGATCAGCACGGCAAGATCTACCTACCCTGAAATTTTGAAGAAAATCCAACAATCCATGTAGGAGTTATTGCCCTTTTTGATGATTTTTTGCAAATTTTGCACCTGATCAGCTCAATATCTTGAAAACTATATAAGATATTTGAGAAATTTAAATTGCATATTGTTAAGCACATTAAGATCTACAAAAGATGTAATAGGGTCAACATTGTAGGACCTTTCATTGTAGGAATTATTGCCCTTAGAACTTCAAAAATTGAGCATTTTAACAGCATTTCCTCATTACATTGAAAACGTTAACTCCTCTGACACTTTGAGTCCAATTGGAACCAAATTTGGTATTGTTGTTTATTAGCATTAGTTGTATAGAACTGATGTGGGGATTTTTGATTGGTCGTAAAACATGGCGGCTGTGGCTAAAAATAGAACATAGGGTAAATGGCAGTTTTTTTGTAAATAACTCAAAAAGGTGACAGATTTTTATAAATTTTGATCGGGAACAAAAGTGATGATCATGGCAAGATCTACCAGCTCTGAAAATTTGAAGAAAATCCAACAACTCACGTAGGAGTTATTGCCCTTTTTGGTGGATTTTTTGCAAATTTTGCACCTATTTAGCTCAATATCTTGAAAACTGTACAAGATATTTGAGAAATTTAAGCGATTCAAGCTCCTGGGATCCTCTTGTTATGCTTTCTTTATAAAAAAAATGAACATCTAGTATAAAGTTCAAAACAAATTTTCAGGTCAACGGATCAACCAATGTAAAAAAACTTTATTTTTTTTCAGACGAAGCTTACCATTCATTTTTTTTCGGTCGATATTAGTACTACATGTATATAATGCGGTTTTTCATTTTTTTTTATATTTTGACCACTTGTCTATATTCTAAATTCATAAATGTATATTTCATCAATTGGCGTCATTCGTCGTCGTCCGTCGTCGTCGTCCGTCGTCGTCGTCGTCGTTAACTTTTCTTCAAACTTTTTCTCCTCTGAAACGGCTGAACAGATTCAAACCAAATTTGGTTTGATGGTAACTAAGGTTATCCCCAACAGAACTGATGTGGGGATTTTTGATTCGTTGAAAAACATGGCCGACGTTGCTAAAAATAGACCAGGGGGTCAGACTACTGTTTTTGGCTTGTAAATCAAAAAGTATAAGAGATAGATGAAATCTGATGCCACCCTACTGCTTCAGCATTAAAAGCTCTACAAATGTCTCCATTTGGTCCAAGTTGTCAGATGACTCCTTATAGGGGTTACAGCCCCTTAAAGGTAAAAAATAGCGTTTTTTCATGTTTTTGCCCTATAGTATGAAAACTATAATTGCAGATAGAGAAAAGCTGTTGCTTGCTTAAATGTTCAGCTCATTTAGCTCTACAAAAGTCTCCATAGGGTCGAAGTTGTCAGATGACCCCTTATAGGGGTTACGGACCCAAAAATGATGTTTTTTCATATTTTTGGCCTATAGAAAGAAAACTATTGCAGATAGAGAGAAGCTGTTGCTTGCTTAAATGTTCAGCTAATTTAGCTGTACAAAAGTCTCCATAGGGTCGAAGTTGTCAGATGACCCCTTACAGGAGTTACGGCCCCTAAAATGATGTTTTTTCATGTTTTTGGCCTATAGAAAGAAAACTATAGCAGATAGAGAAAAGCTGTTGCTTGCTTATGCCCCGTCACACTGGATAAAGTTCGTACTACGTTCTTACTAAGTCCTAAAAAGGCATAAAACGTGGAAAGAACTTGATGAGCGTACTAAAGACGTACTAGAAACTTGTATGGGCGTAGTGTGAACTTTAATGGACGTAGTACGAACTTTCTTGGACGTAACTTGCGAACTTCAAGAACGTGAAGGACGTGGAATAATTTTGAACATGTTCAAAACAAACGTATTGAGGACGTGGAGAAGAAAAAACGTAGTACAGACCTACTAAGAACGTATTGAGAACTTTATGATCGTAGCATGAACGTAGAAGGGACGTATCAAAAACTTGAAGGACGTGGCCTGGACGGTATGATTATTTGCGCCGTTTATGCTACGATTACACTACGTCCTAAAAGTTTGCACTACGTTCGCCGTACGTTTTCACTACGATTTCATATAACGGTATTTTTCGTTCAAATTTGTAGCACGACCATAAGGAAGTTTCTACGTCCGTACAGTTTTTACTTCGTCGACAGTACGTCCTAGCGGTTTTAACGCCGTTTCTAGTAAGTTTTTACTAGGTTTTCTGACAGTTCACATGAATTTGTACAAAAGGTTTTATTATGTATTTAAATAAATCGGTTGTCTCTTGCCCACCGGAAGAGGATTCTTTTCTACTGAATTCAATACACAAAGGACAAGATACTTTTTTAAATGATTATTATACTTTGCTAATTATATTATTCAATAATACTGCCAAAATGTCGCGCCCCACGCCATACATGTACAATGTATATATTATGTTGATTCTGTATATATCTTAATCAAAGCTGTTGTTAACTTTGTATTCGGCGAAAATTAATGACATATATTTTTTTGGTCAAGAATGGGGTTTTTCATTGACACTTTAGGAATAAACTTGAATCATATGTAGTTTTTTTAATACAGGGCCAACAGCGAGCAGCAACCGCTGGTCACATTGAAGGCTGCTGGCTGTTTTCTGTGGTGGATTTTTTAAATTGTTGTTAATGTTGTAGGGTTGTGTCGCCTATACTTATTCCACATCTCATTAATTTCTATCCTGTACATCTACGAATGTTATATGATGCATACTGGAAATTAGACATTTTTTAGCATTTCTATACATGGTCTAATAATGTACAACGGAACGATCTAAATTATCTTAAGTTGGGGAATGGATATGTTCTTGTCCATACTAATTTTCCATATTGTTTCAGTTTTTTGTTTGATTTTGTCGACTTTTAATTTTTTTTCCTGAATAGAGCACAATGGATATCCTGCATTATTTTTTTAAAGAAAGATACAATCCTGCCTTTTGATGTCAAATTTACCCACAGCCTACACTTACAAATCAAATGGGTGTTACATTTTTTTGGGTATATGTGTCGAGAAAATAAAAATAAAAAAGAACGTTTAAAAAACGGGTTAAACATAGAAATGGCCGGATTCGGTAAAAGAAAGTAGATAAACGTTAGACTTGAAATCAATTCCCATGGTATGGGAGCCCATGATGATGTTGTATACCAAATATTAAGCACCTCTGGTGAGTAGTTAGTGAGAAAACTGGTACGAATCACTAAATTGTCTACTAATGAGCATTTATGTCAACAAATTATAGTCAGTACGCAGGAAGTAGATGAGCGACAAATCTGATATCGAATAATACGTTATGAAAGCCCATGCTTACTAAATAACACGTGCACGTTAAAGAGCTTTTTTGTTGAGTTCGATAATAGTAGGCTGAACGGGGCCCACTACAATTGCCACACTTGTCGGCAAACTGCAAACAGGGGAGGGATTCACAAAAGCGTCAAGCTTGAATTATTCAATACGTTTATAAACTAAATATCAAAAGGCTATGATTAGTAGATGCTGAGGAAACTGATACAAAAAAGGTTCCCCGCCCAACCAACATTTACCATGATATATCCCTGGAATTTTCACTCCGTGAAATCTGACTAATTTCATCTTGCTAGTACATTGTCTTAAATACACATGCAATATTTTTGATGCATACATATTTTACAGTACTTAGGCATTCCGGCGGGCGATTAATTAATATTCAGTGCGTGGTATATGCCCTGACCAATAAGAGACGCTTAAGGAGGCTTGCTCCTTTTGTCATATTTTCGAGATCCTCGGGATTTATCTATCTATTATGCTTGAAATTTTTTGCCCATGAACCCCCTATTTTCTTTTTCATATTGAAAAATATGTCCACCAAATATGCAGTTCACAATTTTTCATGAAATTTTATTTACTCTGGCATCAATTTTAAAGAGTTTAAAGATACAAACCCGTGGCAATTCCAAAGTAATGAAAAATCTAGAGAGAACGTATTTTCCGCCAAAATTATAAACGCTTGTAGCATAAAAACAAGCACATGGACCTATAGTTTTTTCTTGCTTATTTTGATCATTATGTCTCCCCTTCCCAGAAGGGGGAGACATATTGTTTTTGTGTCAGTTCTTCTTCTTCTTATTCTTCTTCTTCTTCTTCTTCTTCTTCTTCTTCTCATACAAACCGTGTCCGGGCCATAACTTTTTTATCCTTTGAGATAGGGCTTTGATATTTGGCATGTGGATGTATCACCATGAGACGATGTGTCGCGTACCAGAATGACCTTCATATGACCTTGACCTTTGACCTCAAGGTCAAATTAATGCTAATAATACATCCAAAGTGTTCCGGGCCATAACTTTTTTGTTCTTTGACATAATGCTTTGATATTTGGCATGTGGATGTATCACCATGAGACGATGTGTCACGTGCCAGAATGACCTTCATATGACCTTGTCCTTTGACCTCAAGGTTAAATTAATGCTTATTTTACATGGAAAGCGTGTCTGTGCTATAACTTTTTTTTGTTCTTTGGCATAGGGTTTTAATATTTAATATGTTGATGTATTACCATGAGATTATGTGTGGCGTACTAGAATGACCTTCATATAACCTTGACCTTTGACATCAAGGTCAAATTAAAGCTAATTTTACATGCAAAGCATGTCCGGGTCATAACTTTTTTATCCTTTGAGATAGGGCTTTGATATTTGGCATGTGGATGTATCACCATGAGACGATGTGTCACGTACCAGAATGACCTTCATATGACCTTGTCCTTTGACCTCAAGTTAAAATTAATGCTTTTTTACATGGAAAGTGTGTCTGTGCTATAACTTTTTTGTTCTTTGGCATAGGGCTTTAATATTTAACATGTTGATGGATTACTATGAGATTATGAGTGGCATACCAGAATGACCTTCATATGACCTTGACCTTTGACCTCAAGGTCAAATTAAAGCAAATTTTACATGCAAAGTGTGTCCTGGTCATAACTTTTTATCCTTTGATATTTGGCATTTGGATGTTTCGCCATGAGACGATGTGTCGCATTACATAATGACCTTCACATGACCTTGACCTTTGACCTCAAGGTCAAATTAATGCTCTTTTTACATCCAATGTGTTCCAGGCCATTACTTTTTTGTTCTTTGACATAGGGCTTTGATATTAAGCATGTGGATGTTTCGCCATGAGACGATGTGTCGCGTACCAGAATGACCTTCATATGACCTTGACCTTTGACCTCAAGGTCAATTAATGCTATTTTTACACATAAAACATGTGTGGGCCATATATATTTTAATCCTTTTCAAAAGGCTTTGAATTTTTACATTTTAATGTGTCATCATGGGAACAATGTGTCACCAACCTTAATGACTTTGACCTGTGACTTCAATGTCAAATAATTGCTAATTTGACATGCAAAGCCTTCCAGGCCATAACTTTTTTCTCCTTTGACATAGGGCTTTAGAAAGTAGATGTATCATTATTAAAAAATATGTTGAACAATGTATGTCATTGTGACTTTGTTTTGACCTCAAGATTCAAGGAAGGGGAGACATCAGTTTTAGTGCGCTAAAACAGTTTTTCCTAGTTTGTCCATATTCTTTAAAATAGATGCAATTTTATCCATTTTTATTTACTTTTAGATACAGGAGCAAACCCCCTTAAGACAAAAGTTGTACGGCAACAATACCAAAAAACAAAAACAAAATAAACATAATAACTAAAATCTTCTGGTTTAAATAACACAAATGAAGCATCGCCTCGTGTTGACTTCAAGTGCATGGACAATTAAGTAAGTTTTTTTTTAAACCACAAAAGACTTTAATATTTTTGTCACCGTACGTTTTACTATATAAAAGACTAGTTCATGACTTATGGTACAGGCTGAATAAAAACCCGAGATAACCAGGTTTTGTGGCACTAAACTTTCCCTTTTCATTGCAATTTTAGAATCCGTGTGCAACATAAACACAAAATAACACGATTGTGAAACACAACTTATGCAATTTTCATTATACATTAAGTTAGTTTTTGAGAGGTTTGTAGAGCTAACAAAAAAAAAATCAGACATCGAACGAATGCGCGGAGGTGATACTGTCGCAAACTTTCTATAGACGTACTGCAAACGAGCTAGTCGCAGTACAGTCGCAGCAATAACGTAGTATGAAAGTAATGAAGACGTGATAAACGTAGAAGACACGTAGTGAAAACGTGCTGAACGTAGAAGACAAGTAGTATAAACTTGATAGTCCTAGAAGGAACTTGGTTGTAAACTTGAAGGAAGTTGCACAGTCTTTGTAAGGACGTAGAGAAGTCGTATTGAAAACCTAGGAGCAATATTTCTATCTCGTTTGTACTGCGTTCTAAGAACGTACTAAGAACTTGGTGGTCTTCGTCACAGTGTGACGGGGGTATTAAATGTTCAGCTTATTTAGCCCTATATAAGTCTCCATAGGATCGAAGTCGTCTGATGACCCTTAATAGGGGTTACGGCCCCTAAAATAACCTTTTTCATGTTTTTGGCCTATAGAATAAAAACTATAGCAGATAAAAAAATCTGTTGCTTGCTTAAACGTTCAGTTTATTTAGCTCTACAAAAGTCTCAATAGGATTGAAATTGTCAGATGACCCTTAATAGGGGTTACAGCCCCTAAAATAACCTTTTTCATGTTTTTGGCCTTTAGAATGAAAACTATAGCAGATAGAGAAAAGCTGTTGCTTGCTTAAATGTTCAGCGCATAAAGCTCTACAAAAGTTTCTATAGGGTTGAAGTTGTCAGATGACCCCTTATAGGGGTTACGGCCCTTATAATACCGGTTTTTCGTGTTTTTTGCCTTTAGAATGAAAACTATAGTAGATAAAGAAAAAACTGTTGCTTGCTTCAATGTTGAGCTCTACAAAATATAGGGGGTTGACATCAAGACCAGGTGAGCGATTTAGGCTCCTGGGAGCCTCTTGTTTAGATTGCTAATATTATGTTGTAAATGCTTTCAACATTTTGTAAGTCATTATTTAACATTTTTAGGGTGATGATAATAGAAATAAGGCTGTGTTCAAGGGAGACTTTTATCTGACAGGTGATCGAGGAAAAATGGACGATGACGACTATATCTGGTTCATAGGTCGTGATGATGACGTAATGCTATCATCCGGGTAATCATTTCGGAAATAACTATTTTACGAAACACACACCGAACAACATATAAGACCTACAGACTACAAAATCAGATAGGAACAACAAATAGTTTTGATTAGAGACTTAAAATTGAGACGAATTGCAGATTTAATGAACGGTCGGGTATACTTTTATTATTTGAGACAATATTTCCAAAAAGAATATAAAACCGTAGCAAATTTCAGATGAGCACAGATGTTGGTTTGACATATAGTTTTGTAATGTCATCCTTTCCGGATTTGACCAACACTTAATCGATCTTTGGCAACGTGACGGGTGTGCTATAGCAAGCAGGAACTACTTACTCTTCCGGAGCACCTGAGTTCACTCTCGTTTCGACTTGAGTTCACGTTGCTGAATGCGGTTTTGTTGTTATGTGTGTGTGTGTTTTATGTTGTTATGTGGTTTGTTTTGTTGTGATGAGTTTTTGTCTGCCGGTTTTGTCTTTGTCTTTACGGTTTTATGATACTGATTACCCCTTTGGTACACCTTTGCTTCTTTCACATCTTTACTGTAGCGTTTAAAAAACTAGAAGTAGATTCCTTTAAAAAGTAATACTTGATTTTTGATTTAAAAAGCGGAAGCATAATCCAGTTGTTGCTTATTTTCTTGTCATTGTATGATGCATTAAAATTGTTATTTTGATTTAACCGGAAACAAAATAAATTAAATCATCAAAAGCTGACTTGTTTTTACGAGAAATTGTAGCTTTTTTACTTTTATATGTTTTTAACCAGTTATCGGATAGGACCTTTCGAAGTAGAAAGTGCTTTAATAGAGCATCCAGCCGTCTTGGAGTCCGCTGTAGTCAGTAGTCCGGACAAAGATAGGGGAGAGGTACGTAGACTTGCTTAATGGAATAGCCTTTGATTTCTGTTTCATCTACAATTATTGCTATTAATAAAAAGGATTATATGCTCAAAGAAATCTCCATAAAAGATGTTCATATTTGTGATTCCCTGACATGGAAGAATTCTTAGACAAAATTACCTGGAAGAAAGAAGCAAATGTGTACCAAAGGGGCTATCAAACATCATTATTCCAAAAAGACAAAAACAAAATCGAAAGACAAAAAAAAAATCGTCACAATGAAAATTACCACACAACAAAAAAACAAACAAACCACAAATAACAACTAAACAGCATGTAGCAACGTGAATTCAAGTCGAAACGAGAGGTACTTCGGAAGATTAAGCAGTTCATGCTTGCTTTAGCACACCCATCAGGTTGCAAAAGATCAATTTAAGTGTTAGTCAATCCGGAGAGGATGACATTACAAAACTCTCAAGACATGTCAAACCAACATCTGCGCTCATCTGAAAGATAGAAATCCCGTATTCTGTCTACAAGCGCATGATGTCTTCTGAAAAAATTCGTAAGTGATGACAACAACCTCGGAGCAACGAGGAATTTCAAGGAAATGTGCATTATCTGAAATATATTGTGTAACATGCACAAATTTGAGGAAACATTTATACTGAAACCAAATAAAAATTACGATGTAGAAACTTAAACTGAACTTTTCATTGAAATTTGTTTGAAGGTTGTCAAAACTTTTGTAATATGACAAACCCGTTTGCTTATGTTTATAATACACAAACTAAAGGGAACTTCTTATTTTTCTTATGAAGGTTGTGAAAGCGTTTGTTATACTGACAAAACCGTTTGCTGATGTTGATAAAAACAAACTTAGGCTAGAATTACAGAATCACGTCAAATCTGTCACCGCCCCTTATAAATATCCACGGAAGGTAAGTAGTTAGAATTGCCCTTAATAGAAATCCTAAAAAGGTACTAAGTAGTTAGCTACTGCTCCATACAGATATCCTTAAAAGGTAAGTGGTTGGTTGCAGCTCCTTATAGATTTCCTTGAAAGGTAAGTTGTTAGTTGCCACTCTATATAGATATCCTACAAAGGTAAGTAGATAGTTGCCGCCCCATATACATATCCTAGAAAGGTAAGTAGTTAGTTGCCGTCCTGTAAAGATATCATAGAAAGGTAAGTAGTTAGTTGCCGATTTATTTAGATATCCTAGAAAGGTAAGTAGTTAGTTGCTGCTCTATATAAATTTACTTGAAAGGTAAGTGTTAGTTGCCGCTCCATATAAATATCATAAAAATGTAAGTGTTAGTTGCCGATCCATATAGATATCGTAGAAAGGTAAGTAGTTAGTTGCCGCCCCATAAAGATTTCCTTGAAAGTATGGTGTTAGTTGAATCCATGTATGAATATCCTAGAAAGGTAAGTAGTTAATTGCCGATCAATATAGATATCATAGAAAGGTAAGTAGTTAGTTGCCGCCCCATATAGATATCCTAGAAAAGTAAGTAGCTAGTTGCTGCTCCATATAGATTTCCTTGAAAGATAAGTGTTAGTTGCTGCCTCGTATAAATATCCTAGAAAGGTAAGTAGTTAGTTGCCGCTCCATATAGATGTCCTAGAAAGATAAGTAGTCAGTTGCCGCCCCATTTAGATTTCCTAGAAAGGTAAGTAGTAATTTGCCACCGCTTATAAATATCTTAGAAAGGAAAGTAGTAAATTACCGCCCCAATTAGATTTCCAAGAAAGGTAAGTAGTAAGTTGCCGTCCCATATAAGTATCCTAGAGTATTTCTACGTTTTGAAAACGAACGTCTGTAGTTGAAAAGCTTATTTTATCGTTCAGTAAATGGGTCTTTTACAACAGTACAATCATGTTGCTACAAAAAGATATAAATTAACAGGCTTTGAATTACTTTTTATTTTTTGACTATAGATGGGCCAAAATAGGGCCTTATCGCAACCCATCCTTTATTTGATCGCACAGAAATCAAGTACAAAAAAAATAGACAACAAATTCTCCTTCATTCTCGATTTTTTTTTATCTCGTTGGAGAACTATTGTCGTATGCTGAATTGGTATCTTACTCCCAATGAAAAGGATAGGTTGAAATTGTAGCAATTTGCTAAGTGAATATGAAATTTGCCCTTTTGTGGTTTAAATCTCAAATTCTCATACTTTACTGATTATTTTTTATTTATGTAAAATGTATTTTTTATGGTTTGTACCAAGATTAAGATACAAATATCTCTGTGTAAAGTGAATAATATTCAAAACTGGAGCTTTGAATTATAGAACAAAAATAAATGTATCTGTATTATAAGCCTAATTAAAAATGTGCAAAACTTATTTCAGTTTGTATATAATAAAAAAAGCGAATTGGGGTTGATATTTCAAAAATAAATCAAAAGTAACACATACATAAATTTGAGTTCATCTATAGTTTTTTTATTTGTAGATTGAATTTGTCGATGAATTGCCCAAAACTGTCAGTGGAAAAATAAGAAGAGTGGAGCTTCGTAATAGGGAATGGGATATAGACGACAGCGCTTGAGTAAAAAGATGATGTGAATCTGTTGACAAACAATTACTAAATTTAAAACCACTTCGAAATGAGAAAGAAAAAAAAGTCAATGGACAAGTGAAAGTACTCAGTATTTTGTACAATTTACAAATCAATAAAACTAATTAAATGAATATTTGATGAAGTTTTCTGCTTATTTTTTGATTATTTTGATGTTTGTTTTAAATGGATACATATATAATGTTGGTGTTTTATAAGATGAGTTGGTATTTCGTTTCGATTTAAACAAGAAATCAAAGAAGTTTCTGTAAGTCGTATCTCGGTACACACTTAGACATACGAAAACTATTTGGATTTCACATATGTGAAATCACATAAACCAGATTAGAACTTTGATTTCTATATTTATAGTTTTGATTGATGAAATTGTGCTTTTACACCTAAATGTTTTTTTTCTCACAAAATTGTTATGAATGTTAATACTTCTATAGATAGCAAAGCTGTTAACAGATGCTTACAAACAAATACACAAGATCATATTTTGAAATAAAATGTGCATATCCACATTTTGTCACAAAGATTGCAGATGTTGTGTGCGACGGGTGTGCTATAGCAAGCAGGAACTGCTTACTCTTCCGGAGCACCTTTCGGACTTTTGACATTCGGATACCCCATTGGTACCTCTGCTTCTTTGAATATCGTCATATTAACTGATTTTATCTTTGCACTTTAATTTTTTGACATTCGAACGCACGATTGGTACATCTCTGCATATTTCACCTATCATACAGGGTTAACAAATGAAGGTCACACGCGGAAAATGAAGGTCACAGCATTAGAATCTTTGTGATTATCACCACCATTGGTGTTTTTCCATCTTAGCCCAAGTCATAGAATTATATATTTGTTTTCTTTCCTATATTACCTTATCTAACTCTATATTGGTAATGTCTTTTAAAAAACTGTACTTGTTGACTCTCTGCATCCCATTTTACCCGTAGAACTTTGAAGTCTGCTTCAATTTTTGGATTTACATCTAGACTTATTTTGCTAATGGCAGTTTTTAGGGAGATCTTTTACATTCGTTATGACTTGAGCCTTCTCTGTTTACTCTTCCTATTGGTTTACCAACAATTATTTTACTCCAACCTTTGGATAAACGTGCAACAAAAAGGATTTTTTTATTTTAGAACTTACCAACGATTTTGCAAATAAATCGTCAGCATGGTCAGGTTTGACACATAAACTTACAACAAACGATTAAACTTGATCGGTTGCCTTTTAAAACATTTGATATCAATACGCATATGAAAGATTGAATTTAATAGCCACGAAACATTTAATGTAAGTACAATATGAAGCATTTGCTATAAATGTATACTCGTAAACTATTTGATTTATACACAGATGGCATCATTTAGTCGTTAACAAATACGAGATTTGAACCTCTCATATGTAATCAGGATTTGCTTTCTTTGTATTGCCATTCATTGCCGTCTTTGACAAAACTGAATTGATCGTTGTACCTTTAAAATGCTTACCCTTCCGAAGAACCTGAATTTACTCTCTTTTCGATGATCTTTGCACTGACAATTCAAATTTAGTTGTTTAGTGTGTGTATGTGTGTGTGTTTAACGTGCATTTTTGTGCTGTCGTCTTATGTGTTACTTTGTTGGTTTGGGTCTTTTGAGGCTTCTGAGATTTGAACTATCCCACGACCTCTGCTTCTTACAGGACTAGTTATAACAAGTCACATAGTCGTGACTGCTCTTACCAGATCAGTCATTGTAACAGGTCTGCTCTAACCTTACTCAGTTTAAATCATACATGACATATGACCGTTAAATTCTTATAAAAAAACCTTTTATAAAATAAGGAAAATTAATTTCGACGACAGTTTAGGTTGCAGAACATGAAGTCTTTGTCCTGAAAAGGCTTTTGCCTTCAGTATATAAAGCAGACCTCCAACGAAGTTAACTTGACCAGACCTGTCATAAGAACGCTACTGCTTTTGACTGCTTTTCAAGTCAATTTTAAACCATTTGCGCATCTGATCAAAGCAGTCACATGGCCAGTAACAATGTGAATTAAAGTACAGGTAATGTGTGCACCCATCTTTACATCAAAAGAATTTGTGTGTAAATGTAGGGAAACAAAAAAAAATACGATGTAAATTACCATAGTATGTTTTACAGCAACGTACAGTAACTTTGCTTTGCCAGGTATGCATTTTCAAGGAGTCTGTTTTTATTAGCAGTGACCAATGGGGTATCCGAATGTCAAAAGTTCGAAAGGGCAAAGACAACACCAGTTGACACCAACAAGAACGGGACAACATGCAAAACATGGAAACACGAAATAACTGAAAACCAATCAACAACGCGAACTCCAGTCGAAACAAGGTCGAACTCAGGTGCTCCCGAAGAGTAAGCAGTAAAAGCTGAAGCAAGTCTGCTATGACCAGCCATGAGTTAACGCAAGTTAACTTGGATGTCTACTCTAACAGACATGGAAAGTAGTCACAAAATTAACTTTATGTTCACATTTGTACAGTTTCTGTGTGAACCCATCTGTAATAATGTTAAAATGCTGACAAACCAATATACAGTATTACATGTACATGTTTGTCATATATTTCAATAATTTCGTAGTTCATTAAAATATGGCACTCTTTATTCATTAAATAACATAATTACCCGTTTTACGACTTTCAATTAAGTTGCAACTGCAATATTGCAATAGATGAGATGTAACATATTTCGTGAGTCATCATGGCCTGATCATACATTTGCGATTTTAAATAATGAAAATTCTAACTCCTAGTCATACCAAAAAAGACATTCAGCGAAACCGGAACAAGAAGACAGAAGCAGGTAATGTTGAAATACTTAGCCTTTCAAAAAAAAAAAAAACTGTTTTATACAACTTTTTAAGTCCATTTGTTTTACGATGCCGAATATCTATATGACTACATTTTAAACTTCAAAAATTCAAATTTGTTTTAAATGTTTCCGTAGTTTCAAATTGAAAAAATCAAACGTTTAAGAGGCTGTCCATGTAGAAATCAGGCAAAAGCCTACAGAAGCTGGCACATGAAGAATTTTATCCCAGCAAATTTATTGTTTTAATGTATTGTTGGACTCATATGTAAAACAAAAATCACCAGGATTCGTTTGAAAGCAAAATGGATGACTTGTGATTCAGCCTTAAAGTTCATGAACAAAGCAACCAAATTTTGCAAATATGCAAGAGTTATCTCCCTTTTTCTGCATATTTTCAATGCATTCTATATAAATTTTATCTAAGTTATCACTTCACTAAACCCAGAATCAGCATTTGTTTTGGGGAATGGATGTTAACCTAATGTGAAATCAATGAAAATTTTTGAAAAACAAAATTTGTCATGTGCCAGCTACTGCCTGGGTTTTGCTTGGACAGCCTCTTAATAGGATCAACATTAAAATGATCTTGAAATTCCCAAATGAGTTTATTTTTTTTTCAAAATACCATAAAAAAGATTTGAAACGTATATACTTAAACTTAAAAAGTATAATAATTCATTTTTTTTATGAAAGCTAAAATGATCAGCTGAATAAGTACACTGTAAGAAAACTTATCTTTTTGTTTTACAAACCTTTGTTACAGAATTAACATGTATACATGCATATCAAAATAAGGCCGCGTTCACACTGAGCAAAACTCATAGTAGTTTAAATGTCGTCCGCACTAACATAAAACATCAATGCGTTCACACTGTAAAATTGCGATGTTTACATGTAGTTTAAATGTTGTGTTCATTACATGCATTCGATACTTAATGTAGTCCTTGTGTGGGTTTAATGTACAATGAATTTCGCATATTTCTTATGAATGAACGGCATACATATGCATTACTTTCATTGGAAAGCTTTATTTTTAGTATATAATTTCGTATATTTCAACATTTTCTCGGGTGAGTGAAAAAACAGGGGTACATGCAACTTCTAAATATTTAATGTATATGTATACGGCAAAGCGGAATAGAATTTCATAAAAGGTGTTTCTAATTCGAATCTAATTTTGTGTGGGCAAAACGGCCTATATCGGGAATATGAACATGAACAGGTGATAAAATGAACATGAAATGATGATGAAGTGGAGGAAATGGGGGGGGGGGGGGGCATGCAAAGTCCAATTGTCAATTTGAAAATGAGGAACGAGCAGATTTTTACACAGGAATCCTATGGGTTCTTCTCTTAACAAGGCATGCAGCAGGGTTTTTTAACGCGTGAAGAGCATGATTTTTTTCCTAACACGGTCAAGTTTTCTGCATTTTTCATTTGTAGCCTGACGACGCGGCATTACGACGGACCCCATTCAACCACCGGGTACACATTCCGATCGTTTTGTGGACAAAGCGGCAGACCCGATATCACTTTTCTGAGCGCTCTTTAGTGGATTTTTACCGACAACATGGCGCTGCCACGGGCCCGCGCCGTTGTTTATGTATAGCAATAGCTTTTTATAGCAATACATTAAAAAATACAAACGGACGAATGGACTAAAGCGCCAGAAAATGTGTACACCTTTATTGTTTTTCTATATAAATAAAAATCATTAAAAAAATACTTCAGTAAATCAAAATCCATACATATTCTATGCGCCAAATTAACAATCATGGTTATTTATCCGTTCATGTTTTCTGTACATTTAAATTACATGTACACTTGCATTTAATAATGTGAACATTTCATATGTCAAGTCATTTAATTTAGGTTTATCAATGAGAACAAATTTAGTGTAAAACTAGTTTTAAGAGCATTTAACTACTTCTACACATGTTTACTCAAAACAACTTCAGTGTGAACGCGGCCTTACTGTTTCTATCTCGTTTTAGTTAATTTCAGGAATCCCATTCATTTATATATTTCATTCAAATAAACGTAAAAAACTGTTAAAGAAATTAAAGTCCCCTAAATCATGATTGCAATAAAATGTATGCTGCTTTTTTTGATAAAGTCTTTGATTGTTTCGGGATAATCAAACGATGAACAGTCAAGACCATGAGCATAGAAAATCGTTATCTACTTCTTGATTTGATGGGGTTTTCCTAAATCAAGATCGCACTTAAATGTGTGCTGCCTTTTAATAAAGTCTTTGATTGAATCGGGATTGCATAATTACATAATTTTAGTAAAAGCTTCAACTAACAAAACACGAATCAAAGGATGCATAGCATAATACATGCCTTGGCTATGACCAACATTTTCTGTATAAATGACATTTCATAGAAACCATTTGCTAAATAAACTATCTTTCAATGGTCAAACAACCCTAAAATATTTAGCACGCGGGGCCTTGATATGGCCACATAAATCCTCTCGCGAGGTCCCTCATAACTATTACAAAATTGTCAATTTCTTCGCCTTCTAATGAAAAAGATGTGCTTAATTTAAACTATTAATTTGAATTGATTGTTTACAGGACCTCTATACAGTTTGAAAACGTTGTCTAAAGGTAGTCTAAAAATATAATTTATATTGCATAATAGGATTTGGTTACGATTGTTTGCGTTATCATTTTTTACAGATATGGATTTCATTTTTAGAGTGTTCTTTGCAGCATCAACGTTGGGTAAGTACATCAATCCATAACACTACTAAAGTCAAAAATCTCTTGACATAATTTCCTTGACAAGTCGTTTACACAGATCTTGCTTATTGTTTTGTTATGTTAAGAGTTCAAGTTCAGTTTCAGCAGTGTATCTTTTGAAATAAGAATAAAAAGAATAGGTCACCATGCTTAATTTGTGTGGAAAATTGATCAAAAACAGTTCAAAGTTTGCTATTTTTATATAGATTATACAGAGGAAAATGGTTTAAATTAATTTCTGTTATTTTTTTTATCAAAACATCGATATTTGTTAGTTCTATATGGTATAAAATCATGGGGTCACCGTTAATTTTCTGAAAATAAATTGGAAAAACTGAATTTTCCCTACACATTTTTATACGAATTAACTCCCTTGAAAAAAAAAACGGGAAATGTTATAATATTAATATATCATTTAGTTTTTGTTTCAAATTTATTTTTTCTCGAATAATTTATCATTTTGACAATTTTCATACAATTAAATAGCAATGTTTTTGCCTTTGCTTAAATTTGGTAACATGCTCAGAAAAGATGCTCAGTGTTATACCACTGTGCTACCTTAAGGACGATGCAGTAGTGTCATATGTATTAATCCTTGATTTTACTTGAAACGGTCTTGATTTCACCTGATTAACGGTAAGAAAAATTTGCTGAATGTATACTAAGCAGACTTTCTTAAAATACCGATCACTTTGAGAGTCAAGTAAATCTAGTTGATATCAAGAAGGTTTTGTCCGTTCAAGATGTAAAATGTTCTTCTAGTGCCATATATTATTGTACAAATGAAACTCAATATGACATTAATGTAATTTATAGATTTTATTGCTTTCAGGTTCCAATTCTAGAACCATTTAAATTTATATTTTGAAAATACAGTTTCAAAAAGTTTGTGTTGTTGATTTATAGACAAATCCCCAGAAATTATTAGGGATAAAAAAAAACCACAATAGTGACTTATGTTTTTAGTTTTCTTAGCACATCACAAAAAGTTATTCCATCTGTATGCTAACTGATATACCTGTATCTTGATTCGCATAATTGAAAACCACATTTTATACGTAAACTGCTACATCGATAGATTGTGTTTTCAAGATGATATTGTTGATTTCACCGAGTAATGAGTTTTGATAAAACAAACCCAAAACAAACCTAACCTTATTTCATGAAGGCTTAGAATTAAAACTTAGATGTGTTAGCGTGGTAATCACATTAATTTCTATTTTAGGAAGTGTGTTTTGCTTGATAATTCACACCAATTATACTCGTCTAAATGTTCCTGAAGATATCCCAAAAGGTAAGAACAATGATATTATTTATGCAATGAGTAAATAACTAATGTCTTTAAAGCTTTGTTAAGTGTTAATTGTATCCTTAAAAAAATATATAACCGTAAAGAAATATTTTTTTATCTTTTAAAAGTCAAGAAATAAAGCATGTTCACGTAATAGTAAGTGATTGCTTTGATTCGTGTTCGGCTGATTGTTGTACTGAGACGGTCATCACTTTATACCTATTGTGTCTTCACAGTCGTGTTGTGTTTTTGTTTCTACCGGACCCTAAGATAGCAATGGAAGAGGCAGGTTCGGCGCGCCATAAAACCTGGTTTGACCCACCATTTCATTTGAAATGCCTATACCAAGTCAGGACCATTACGAACCACATTTGTCCCGGTATATCTTACATGTTTTTTTTTCTCTTTGACATTGAGATTGATACTCAAAGTACGGTAATTTTGATTATACCTTAATTTGATGTCTAGTTTTTATCAGTCAAAAGAAAAGAAAATTATTTTGAGCAGAGGGTAAATTTGTTTAATTTATTTTTGTGTGTTTGTGGTGACTTTTTATTCCGCTGTTTGTTTCTTGCAATTAACGATTTTCGTTCAACTTTAAGATCGTTTAATAACGTGCCTTAGTGCCGTGTAACCTAACGTTTGTACGTTTTTGTCTTAATTTTGATGTAAACTATTAAAAGGCAAATTATGCTGCTTTCAAACAAACTGTTCTTTCTTTGCATATTATATTATGATTTATGTTTCGTGAATACTTGAATTGTTGGCTCTGTTTGGAGAAATGTCTCCTTTGAAACTGGCATTTTTTGTATTTGATATACTTACAAACTACTACAGTACTCGTATGGTAAAAGCTTCCCCCTCTCCCCATTTACCATTGTACAATATATCATCCTCATACACCATTTACCATCCAAAATCCCCATCCCCATACACCATTTACCATCCCCACCCCCATCCCCATACACTATTTACCATCCCCATCCACATCCCCATACACTATTTACCATCCCCATCCACATCCCCATACACTATTTACCATCCCCATCTCATTTACCATTCCTTTCCCCCATGCATCATTAATTTCCCCCATACCCACAATGCCATTGTTTATTATCGACAATCTTATTTAATCTACTTATTAATTTAATTGTATATTTATTTATAAACAAATTATAAAGAGATATTCAAATAAATAAATAGTGTTTATTTCAATTTATTTATTAAATATTTAATTTAAAAGGGGTTGTATTTCATTTATTCTAGAATTATTAATAATTTCAAAAATAATATAAGCAATTTCCATAGAGATATTGGGCCCCAATTTAAAACAACATACATGTACGGCATAGAATTTGATCTTGAACTTTTTGGTAACTTGTGCACAGTCTATTTATATTTTTTATCAGCCAGTATCTATAATCAATTAAGGAGAAATATTTAAAAGTTAAGTATTTATTTTTATTAATTTCTCTAATGTTTTATTTAAGGAGTTGTATTTCATAAATTCTAGAATAATTGATAATATATCAATATAATGTAAGCAATTTCCATAGAGTTTTTCGGCCGTAATTTAAAACAACATACATGTACGTCAATTAATTTGATCCTGAACTTTGCGGTAACTTGTGCACAGTGTATTTATATTCTTTTTAAGCCAGCATCAACATATGACATCCTTACGATAATTTTTTTTTCATTTAAAATATTGAAAGTTTAAATTAAGATTTATATTGTCATTTACAATCTAAATTTCCTATTTAAAAATAATGGTGTAATCAAATTTGAAATACTGTTTACCATCCCCATTCCCCATTTACCATTTAATGGACCAATCTAATTCGAGATACCATTTACCATCCCCATTCCCCATTTACCATTCATATTTACTATCCCCATCCCCATACACGATACCATTCCCCATATACCATGCGCTATTCATCATCCCTATCCCCATCCCGTTCCCCATCCCCCATATACTATAAATTGGGAAGCTTTTACCAAACTACTACATGAAGCAAGAAAGTTCTAAATTAATTCTTAACCCTTAGTTTTATCAACAACTTATGATATTGGATATACTTACAAACTACTACTAGCATGAAAGTTTTAAATCAATTCCTACTCCCAAGATTTATTAACAAGTTATGGTATTGGATATACTTACAAACTACTAGCATAAAAGTTCTAAATTAATTCCTACTCCCTGGTTTTATAAACAAGCTATAAGTTTGCTTTTTTATAGCTTGCTCCCTGATCACCTTTTAAGAAAACAATTTGTTGCTCATATTCTGCAGTGAGAAAATAACTTTTTTTCAGGATACAAATTATTTGAGATAGAAGCTTCTAGTGAAATAAATGACAATGTTACTATCAAAACGTATGACGAGGTTACTGCCAGTAGGGTGGAACTTGTCCCTGTAACCGTTGGAACCTTCTCACGTTCTGAGGTTCGGACGAAAGAATATCCTTTCAGAGAAGTATGCAATATAAGTTAAAAGATTTAGAAACAAACCTGCGGTACACATGCGTATTATGGTCAGTTGGATAAGCTGTATTTGTACGCTTCGTCATACTGTTTCGTAATAAGGCATGAAAACACTTTGAACGCATGGATGTACACATCAGTAATAGTTCGGTATAAAACAGTAGGGTAAAGACAAGCCTCGATCCCGATTTTTTGCGTATTTTTGTCCCAGGTTTTTGACATATGTTTAGAGTTGCTAGGGGCGACGAGTACAACAAAGAAAACAAATACGACTCTAAACACGACCAAACATGTCCGGGACATGCGGGATTTGGAACACCACCTAGTTTGAATGAAAATAGCGGTAATAAAAAAAAAGATCGAAATAAATTTTTTTTTTAGTACTACCACACAACAAATGATGCCAGATCGTTTCTGTAGCTGATCCGGCTTTAAATCCGTGAATGTGTGACTGGGTATTACTGGATTTATCTCGAACTTAATAGATCAAGCTCAACGTGACGGGTGTCTTATAGCAAGCAGCACGTGACTATTCTTTTGGTGCACCTTAACGCACTAAGTTTGTGTTGCTGATTATGATTTGGTTATATTATTTAACCGTTTGCTTATTTCAATCTTTTTTTTTGTGATGATTTCTGCATATCAATGTTTTCATTTCCTTTTTGGATTTACGAAATTCGATGGCCAATTAACACGCCTTTTTTCTTTCGTACGATAGAGATTCAGATATTTTTACAATATAAATTTTAGATGGATCCATTTTGGTATCTTTCTTTCCAAGTCCTTGATAAAAGTGAATATGTAAGTATGAGTTTGTACATGGTTATTTGATAGATGTTCTAAACAAAAGCAACACAGATGAGTAAGTTTTATCTTATTTTTTTCATATATGAAATATAGATGAACATTTTTTACTTTTTCGTCATGAATCTGGTAAAATGACTACTTTCCTTAAAAAGAAGTGGAATTATTACACTATGGAAACAGAATATGATGAAGGTAATAACAAAATTACCAATCTTGGAAGATCAATCTCAATATCCAAGCGAAAAAAATTAAACGAACAAAACATTGAAGACATACCACAAAAATTGAAGATCGCTATGGTCATGACTTTGAAAATACATTTAAAAGAAATAGTTGACAGTAAGCGTGACTAAATTACACTATACTGAGCAGTATGCGTGAATTGTGTTACAGAGTTTGCCGATTCAGTTTGATAAAATAGTTTGTCTGCTTGCTGCCTTATATGTTCTGACTAGTTCTTTTTCATACAATTTTTTAAAAGAAACCAATACAACTACTTGTTTATAATATACATTGCATGGATATTAAGAGTGTAGCTAATGAGGGGTGAAATATCAATGTTAATGTCACAAGCGTCGAATAACGCCGGTTTAACGCGCAAGTTTCATCCCCTGGCGTTATTCGACACAAGTAATATTAAAAATTGATATTCGTCAGCCCGAAAAACATGAATTAGTGATCCTTTTTATGATATTGACAATTTGGATTAACATCGATGAATTTTGTAATGCATATTTATTTATGTAATGTATTTTTCGCGGGAAAAAGGGTTTAATCAGGGTTAAATAAATTCACACGCGAGTTAAATAAATCATTCAATTCCTTCAGTAATTAATATCTAGAAATTTAATTAAGGTTGCTAAGGACACATGTCATGTGACCAAAATGAGCAAAAAAATGCAAAAAAAAGTGCAAATCTCGCAAATACCTTGAAATTTGTATTAAATAGTTTCATTTAATAAAAATTAATCAAAATAAATTATTTGTTACACAAATTCATCAACCATTCCTTCATTAATAAAACAAGGGAGATAATTCACTTGAAGGGGACCCAAAATTACTAAGATTTGTATTGTAGACAGAAAAATAAGCTGTTGACCCCCAGTTTTTATTGTTTTATTTCAAAATCTATTGTATGTCATTGATTGTCATCAAATAAAAACAAAATTTGAATTCGAAGATTTTTTTCTGTGACAAGATTTCATGCTAATATATTGGCCTTTCATATATATTCAATAGTAATTTGGGAAAACTTTGAGCCATAATTTTGCAAAACAAGCCAATCCTGGGAAGGGGGTCCAATATTTTTACACAAGATTAATATAAATCTCATACTAATATATCCAAAAATTAAACTTTTTTAATTCGGCATTATTATTGGGTCAGGTGTCCTCACTAACCTTAATTAGAAAATCTCGATATTTCATCTATATCTATTTAATAATGAGAAATATTGTTCCTTACAAATTGTTAAATTATACTGTAAACATGTGTAATACATAAATAAATCTTTCATCGAAAAATATTTTTCAATAGTCATGCAAAATCTCTATATTCATTCTAGTTTAAGTTTTATAATGTAAAGTAACGTCAAATACATTACAAATATTAGAGACTAAAGGTATAAGCGTTTATTTGCTTAATATACAATTAACCAATGGAGCTAAAAGTACAAAAAGAAGAACAGAATTGATTAATTCACAGGTTGTTTGGAGGCTTCCAGTCTACTTTGATGAAATCAACTATGTTCCGTACTTCGATAAGGAGATATACTTGACCCGAATACCATTTGTACGTATTAATTGTGATGAAATTATAAATCTTTAAATAAGTTTGAATCTACTTGTAACGAGACAAAACTTCATAAGGAGCATTTTGTTCTGGTTCTGATACTTGTGTTTGAAGGTTGAAAAATTATGCCAACATGTATTTTGATAAATCAAAACCTTTTTAAAACCAAATTCGACATATGGTTTTAAACCTTCGCATTAAAATCTTCTTGTAAATTGAACATCGGTCATAACAAAAATAATGACCGGGTCCCTAAGGGTTCAGTTTATATCTGTTTCACTGTTAATTAAGAGTATTACAACTAGAGAGTAAAGAAAACCTGAGATTTCTTTCTAATCCGTCGAGAGGTACACTGGTTCGAAACAGATGCAAATTTATCAACAAAAAATCGTACAGTAAAGTCTGAAAATAACATATAGGTAACAGTTATGCGATTAGGTGTAACACTTAGAGAATCATTCGACATGGAAATGGCAAGTACTTGGGAGGAATAATATCATGGAAACACATAAGATTTAAGCAAGACCCGATACATGTACATGAACATGAACAAATGTGATAATATGAACGCAAAATAGTGAGTAGGTTAAACAAAATACATACAGGTATTAGAGATATAAATTATTTAATTTACTCATTTTCTTATCAAATACATATGTATAGAAGTCAAAAGACGAAAGCGATAGCAAAGCAAAGTAAATCTTCAGAAATGTTAGTGTTCCATATGGACGTTTTAGGAATCTATCTCATCTGCAGTGAAGCTAGTTGCTAAATTGTTGGAAGTCAACATTAAATCTAAATAACAAATAAGTTAGGGGACGACCATTCGATTTTGAGGGGGACCTGGCAGTTTTTGTAAATAAATATTCTGGCCTGGAAAAAGTTGGATATAAATAATCTGGCTTCTGTTTGCAAGAAAATAAATAATCTGTCCCAAGATCCTTGCTCAATTAAGCTATTGTATCAATGTATGCAGAAAATAAATATTCTTGCCGCGTAGCGGCGAAAAATAAATATTCTGGCCCGCAAAATTTTGAAAATAAAGAATGTGGCTCGACTGAAACTGCCAGCCCCCCTCAGAATCAAATGGTCGTCCACTAATATATTCAAAATTCAATTTGGATTTCCAACATTTAAGATAGAAAAAGATGGTTCTGAAACAAACTTTGACTCTATTTTCTCTATTTTATTATTATTGGTCTTACGTTTAGAACATCAAAGCAGGTACTAAGGTGTTACAGGTTAAAGCTCAGGATAACAACACAGGTCCATATGGAGATTTAACATACTTAATGACGGTAAGTACATGCATACTATGAAACAAGTTTTTATACTCGTTTTCTTTTCTATTTTGTGAATCGGCGCTAATATGGTTCTATGTCCGGAAATAGGTATTTTGCTGATATTTAATGGTTTGTTTTGAACCTTATGCATTATAGTTTTATTCTAAGCTCAACACGAAACGGCTGTTGGCCACGTTGAAGGCTGCTGGCTGGCTTTCAATGTGGATTTTTAAAATTACCGTTAGCTTTGATTATATACAGGTTGTATATACTTATCCCACATCTCATCATCGTCTCTGATTTGTAATTGCAAACTTGATTATATTTTAGGATTTGTTATAGGGAGTCAATTACTTTCTCATTGTTAATTTGCTTCCACTTACGGCATTTCACACAAACTTTATAGAACGATTCTCAGATGAGTACATTAGTAAGTTTGTAAAAGAACGTTTGAATTGACGTTCTTTAACGATTTGAACCTTGCAAACCAGAAAATACTATTTATTTGGTTGCAAGTTAAACCGTTTTATATTCCAAAATAAAAAAGTCATTTTGTATTTTAATTTAAATTGGTTTAAAACATTTCGTTTCTTTCAATTATTTCACATAACTATTACCAGCTTTAAATATCACAAGCAAATTGTATAGCCCATCGTGCATTTTATTTGATCTAATAACTGTTTCCTTGTATGTCGTATTTTCTGTTTTCATTTCACATTTTTTTAACGACCAAAAATTCTACACCTTAGTTTGCTCATTTTTTAAGCCAATCAACAATAAGGAAGAATATATTTACAAGGCTTTTGAACTCAATCCAGATACAGGCGACATAACGGTTGTGATCCCATTAGAAGAGTCCATTGTGAAGTACGAGTACATAGTGACTGCAGTGGTAGGTAGTTTTAATTAAGAATTGTATGATTGTATTTTGATGTTACATTGGCGTGTGATCACTGAAATTTCAGATTGACCGTATCACATTTTAAATGAAACGCGCTAGCACTTCATGTTAAAAGTTGTGTGACTGGTCAACGGTTTTACACACCTATGAAACAAACATTATTTTAATTATATGCACAGTAAATGTAATCATTTATTTTCAAACATCTATACATGTATCTCAACACTTTATCTTGAAATGCCGTATAGATGTAACGACAATGCAAACTATAAGAATGAACGAGATGAACTATCCTCAAAGTTATTAAAATGACTTTTATATACATGTTTGAAACAAATGCTCGACATTTACGTAGTCATTACCAGAAACGATCTGTCGCTGGCCAATCTTACTTACACAATTTATGATCCCTATTGTGTCTTCATAACCGTGCTGCGTTATGTGTTGATACTTGACCCTTAGATCGCATTGAGGAGGAAGATTTGGTGCGCCATAAAACCTGGTTTCACCTATCATTTCATTTGAAATGCCTGTACCAAGTCAGGACCATTGCGATATATTACTGTTTCGGCTTGTCTTCGCTGTTTGTCTTTTCTCTTGGACATTGAGATTGGTTCTCCAAGTTAGGTAATTTTGTTACTACTTTTATTTTCTAGATTATAAGTCTACGGCAAGATTTGGATGACAATCTTGTTTGCCCTTTTTTGTTTTCAATATAAGTCACGAAGTTGGAAAAAAATACGTAGTCCCTATCCTACAGACTTTTAAGCATTAGACAAGAGGCACGTGCACCCTCTTCCTTCTTTATAACCTGTACGAAATAAACCACTTCGAACAGAAGAACTTTCATTACTGCATATTCGATTCAAAAACAAGAAAATACATGCAATTAACATCAGTAATACTCGAATTGCAGATATCTCTTAAATTTTAGAACAAATCCTTACTGATAAACTGTAAAGTTTTCAATAACAAAAAGGCATTGCAAGATCGATTTAAACATGTAACAAGCATTCTGAGAGTATCGCAACCAATACATTTTCCCCTACTTGCCTCATAATTCAGTCACTGGTATAAATTTGTCACAAAAATGAAAACCCAAACTTGATCAGTTCATAATGTACAAGGGATAATAAAAAGATGCGGGAAACTGAAATATCAGTGAATTTTCAATGTTCAAAGGGTCAAAACTCCCGTAAAAAATTGTGGACCAGCACGAAACTCGAACTTGGTCTGTAACTCATCAAGGTAAACTCACATACCAAGAATCAGTTAATTATCTGTAAGCGTTTAAAAAAAATGCGGAAAACTGAAATTTCAGTGAATTTTCAATGTGCAAATAGTCATAACTCCTGTAAAAATATGTGGACCAGCACGAAACTCAAACTTGATCTGTAACTTATCATGGTAAACTTACATACAAACAATCAGTTCATTATCTGTAAGCGCTTAGAAACAAAGTGTGGAAAACTGAAATTTCAGTGAATTTTCAATGTTCAAAGAGCTATAACTCCCGTAACAAGAGTTAACACTAAAGTATGTCTCGCCTGCCGGCACCATCAGAAACAATTATTCTTTCTTACTTCCACTATATTTTGATTTAACATGGATTTTCAGTTTCTGAGATCAAAAGATGTTTATAGAACTTAAACATTGCAAATATATGCAATAAAAATAATCAAAGTCACTCAACCGGAAAATCAAGGTCAAGGTCAAAAGATGGGGATGCAACTGTGCTAAGCTACTACTGGGGCATATGTATACCAAGTTTCATCAACCTAGGACCTATAGTTCTTGAGATATGGAGGTGCTCGCAAAACATTTCCATTGCTATTATATGTATTGAAAATTGTCAAAGTCACTCAACCAAAAAATCAAGGTCACGGTCAATAGATTGGGATGCAACTGTGGTAAGCTACTACTGGGGCATATGCATACCAAGTTTCATCAACCTAGGACCTATAGTTCTTAAGATATGGAGGTGCTCGCAAAACTTTTACATTGCTATTATATGTATTGAAAATTGTCAAAGTCACTCAACCGGAAAATCAAGGTCAAGGTCAAAAGATGGGGATGCAACTGAGCTAAGCTACTACTGGGGCATATGCATACCAAGTTTCATCAACCTAGGACCTATAGTTCTTGAGATATGGAGGTGCTCGCAAAACTTTTTCATTGCTATTATATGTATTGAAAATTGTCAAAGTCACTCAACCGGAAAATCAAGGTCAAGGTCAAAAGATGGGGATGCAACTGAGCTAAGCTACTACTGGGGCATATGCATACCAAGTTTCATCAACCCAGGACCTATAGTTCTTGAGATATGGAGGTGCTCATAAAACTTTTCCAAAAAGTTAACGCCGCCGTCGCCGCCGTCGTCGCCGCCGCCGCCGCCGGTAAAGTAACACCTATGTCCCGCTCTGCTTCGCAGGCGAGACAAAAATTGTGGACCGGCACGAAACTCGAACTTGATCTGTAACTCATCATGGTTAACTAACATATCAAAAATCAGCTCATTATATGTAAGCGTTAACGTAAAAAATGTGGAAAACTGAGGCGTGACAGACGGACAGGCGGACAGACGGACGGACAGAGACAGACGGACGGACAGACGGACGGACAGAGCACAAACCTATAGTCCCCTTCGGCTTTCGCCGGTAGGGGACTTAAAAAAGTCCTCGGACCTACAATTGTTCCAATTATTTTTGTTGTCCATCTATTTGTGTTTTCAAGGCGCAGTTCATAGGTATCTAAAACTGTTCAAAATGGTTTAAAAAAAATGATTTCCAATGGATAAAAGTTAAGAGCACTACAACAGAATCGTTTAATCAATCATGAACGCTGTTGAGGACTATATAAGAGCTTGGACAAACAAAAGAATAATGCTAACCGTTATGTCTTCATGTCTCCATTAAATCTTCATTTAAAGAAAAAAAAACGTAACATCACAAAATCCATAAAAAGAAAAGTCGAACAAATCTGGTCTGCTTTCAAATAAAATTACAAAAAGGATACTGCGACATTATTTATTTACGGATTTGAATCAGTCATATGGGAAATAAGAACTTGATTATTTCCTGAAGTTCATTCTGTAAAATATTTTGAACAACCTTACCACACAAGACATTAAAGTGACGTCAAGCATAGGTAATTCAAATTATGCCTTATCAAAATCTTGATACTTTGTTGGAAGCATGTATTTTTCTTGGTGTAACAATGAATTTTTATTTTTAGTTGAATGCATTTTTTTATTTTCAGGACAATGGTGTACCTCCATTATCGCAAGCAGCATTTGTCACCATACTGGTAGAACCCTTATAAATAAATTATATTTTGTTTTAAATACTATTTGTCAAGTTTGTATACCGGTATTTTCATTTTACTGATTACCCTACAATCAGTATGCCCTTTGGTAATCAAATAAATATCGTAAGTTTATTCCCAGATGAAGCGAACTAAACAGTTTATTTAACAAAGATAAATGGCAACTTTTTGTTTGGTTACGACTATGGTTTAAAGGACACATTTAATTGACAACATTGGTCACTGATATACTAGAAATTTGAGCAGTGCAACTGGGTCCTTATGTACAATACGTGGTAATTGTCGAAAGCAACTAGGCCTTTTAGTAGAGCATTGCCAATGATACCTTGATGCGATAGGTAAAAATTTGACTAGTATACTGACCCCCAGTACATCCGAGAAATATTAGCACCCTCACTGTTAACCTTGTGCAATACACCTGGTTTGATACAATAAAATGCATATCTGCAGTTTTTGCATTTATTCATGGCCGGTTGTTTTCATATGCAACTAGCTATAGCAGATAAGCATTTATTCAAATTGTTGATACATGTACATGTAGTACCTCTGCATTTAATTGTGCTGAGCATATTTTCCAGTGAGTACACAAAGCATAAAAAAGTAATCAATTTATCTTTTGTAATTTAATGGCAATAAAAAAGTTAGGATGGTCCAAGCAGACAAGACATTCTACAAGTCCTTAAAGTATTACATTTTTCACATTTTGGGAAAGAATAAGGACAAACAAATTAATGAAAACCAGTTTAATATTCATATAGCCAGCGCGAATGATTGATAAACCGTCATACTCTATCCAAAGCCAAAATCAAGCACAGTGATCTCAACCAACGTTGATGACGTATGTTTTGGGATTCCACCGTCCTAAAAAATAGACGAAAATTTCCACGTTTATAACTAATTTGGTTTACAAGATATAAATCAATGCTTTGTTTTTCGACCACACTAGCTTAATTCCCAAGAGGCAAATTATACAAAAGGACAATACGTCATTTTCACGATAGCGCAGAATGGCTAATGAACCCGGAGACAGTTCTTCAATTTAATTTTTTTCTTGGCATGACGACTTCCGGTGCAAGAAAGAGCAATAGATCAAAATAAGTACTGCATTGTGGTTTATTAACGATGGTATCTTCAGTTTTGGAAATATTTGTACACATGTAAGAATATTTTTTTCACCCGATGAAAGTACATGTATTTACCGTTTATAAAGACATTACTGTTTTCATAATCTCACACACGCTTTTGCACAAGTGTGAGGGGCAGCAAATCAGATTACATCGTAAACTGGTAAAGTCAAGTGATAAGTTTTGTCATATTAAGGAATTGTTTCCAAAATATCAATGAACGTGAAAAGACGTATTTATGTATCGATATTTGGAAAGAGACCTAGACAATGTCAGTAGCGTGTGTTTGTTTTTTCATGACCGATGTTGTCGTTACCTTTCAAGCACCTCTCTTATTACTAAGACCTTGTTTATTCTTTTTTTACAAAATGGTTAAAGAGACTGTCCAAGCGAAACCCAGGCAATAGCTGACATATCACAAATTTTGTTTTTCAAAAATTATTATTGATTTCACATCAGGTTAACATCCGTTCCCCAAAACATATGCAGATTTTTGGTTTATTGAAGTGATAACTTAGATATAATTTATATAGAATGCATTGAAAATATATGCAGAAAAGGGAGATAACTCTTGCATATTTGCAAAATTTGGTTGCTTTGTTCATGAACTTTAAGGCGAATCACAAGTCAACCATGTTGCTTTCAAACGAATCCTGGTGATTGTTGTTTTACATATGAGTCCAAAAATACATTAAAACAATGAATCTGCTGGGATAACATTATTCATGTCCCAGATTCTGTAGGCTTTTGTCTGATTTTTGCATGGATAGCCTCTAAAAACACTGAGATTCACTTTTTATTATATTAATTGATCATGAAGACAGACCATAAAACATCACAGTTTAGTTTCAGTAACTTCTTTTTTTCTGATAATTGTGAATAAAGGTGTATGATAAAACTACCGAATTTGGAGGTTTGATTTTACTTGTTAATAAAGGAAAGCCAAAAGATGACGATAGAACACCTAAAAAGTTAAAAATCACAATTGTCGTAAAATATCGTGTTAAACCAGATGTTAAGGTCAAATTTCACTCTTCATTACGATGATTCAAGGTTGTGTCGTTACGACGGGCTTGTATTAGACATTTTCACTATAAGCCGAAACCGAAACCGATACCGAAATCGAAACCGAAACTGAATTCAACTGTTCAGAAAACATTTATTTTTTGAAACTTTGAATGTCCGATAAAATGTTAATTGTTAAACCTTAAAAGTCGAATTTATTTGTGCAAATGTTTACTCGGCGAGTGTCAGCATTCTAATTCAGCTCTTATGTTGGTGTATTAGCGGTTACCTTTCAAGAATTCTGATGGATAGTTCAATTATCTTCTTACAGTTGACCGAATATAATGTAATGGCCTCCAAAACGGTTTCCTTTCAATATCTTTCATTGGTATACAAATTCAAAATCATAACTGATTAAAAAACTCCTGATTGGTTTAATTATTTTTGACTGTTTATTGTTCTTAGGTGATAATCTTCACTGTCTTTTGTATCTTATGGTAGTGTTGTGTTTTGTGTTACTACTGGGCCCTTCGACAAATGTTCGAACAATAGGGAAGAAAAATGTTTGCGCAATAAAACTTGGTTTTACCCATCATTCGTTAGATTCCTATATCAAGTCAGGACTGCTGCAATTTTCAGTTTCTCCGGTGGAATTTGCCTGATTGTCTTTATTTCGACATATAAGATTGATCATCAAAGATCAAAGTTAATTTCATGCATCAATCTGTATGTCATTGCATCTTCTGGGTGCCCGATGAAGCCTTATTTCTCTGTTAACCCGTCAGTGTCTCTTGCGTCATTTCCTTGTTCAACAATCAAATATCTCTTCTTGTGTAGCAACATTCCGTCCGCTCCAGCTTATGGAATTTCGTATCATAATTGATTTGTTACTCCAGAGCTTGCGGAAATTACATCGATTTCCCTAGCAGAGCGTCACGTTTGACACAGAAATTACTAACATAGGATAATGTCGCTTCTCGGTACTGAGATGATCACCTCTATATCCCTATTGTGTCTCACAACTATGTTGTGTTCTATGGTCATTACCGGATCCTAAGATCGCAATGGAAGAGGGAGGTTTGGCGCCATAAAACCTGGTTCAACCCACCACTTCTCTGGAAGTGCCTGTACCAAGTTAGGACCATTGCGATCTTCTGGTTTGGTGTTTCTCACAAATAAAAATTACAACAAAGTTCCAGACAAAAGCTTTTGTATTTTGTTCATGATAATTTTCATATCAAACATGTCCTATTATGTTCGACTTACAAAACCTAATTCCAAGAAAATTTTCCAGTGTCACACTATTTACGTAACTATATAGTATGGGTTAAGCAACTTTTAGTGTCACACTATTCTGTGTAACTATATATATATGATTGACTTGAAGATCGCAATGGAAGAGGGAGGTTTGGCGCCATAAAACCTGGTTTAACCCACCATTTCGTTTGAAATGCCTGTACCAAGTCAGTACCATTGCGATCCACCAGTTCTCCGGTATGACTGATTCGTTTTTGTCATTTTCTCTGGACTATGAGATTGATCATTCAAGTTCGGAAGTTTTGTTATTACCTTTATTTGATGTCTTCAATCAAAACATTTTGTGGTAGATACTACTACTTGTAGACAAATATAGGATTTCTATCCCTCAGATTTAGTTTGTCACAGTTTTGTTTTGTCTTCCTTTATCGGATTAGACAAAGATGGATAGGAAGTGATCAGCGATGCGGGTGTGCTATAGCAGGCAGGAACCGCTTATTCTTCTAGATCACCTGAGTTTATTCTTGTTACGACTTAAGTCCGCATTTTTCATTTCTTCCTCATGATGTTCTTGTTCGTGTTTACCGATTTTGTCGTTGCCTTTCCGGACTTTTGACACTCGAATGCCCCATTGGGCCTCTTTGCTTCTTCCGACATAGGTACTGTCAATTCTTGCCATTTAATAAAGATATTCAAGATTAAATCATATAACATAAAAGTGCCCCTATTTCATCAACAGATTTTAAACGGGGGATAAATAAAATTAATAACGAAACTATTTAGCTTGGAGATTCGATCCCCAGTCAAATAGAACCATGCACTCATAGGTGTTCCACAATGCACTGTCATTAGACCTTTGTTATACATGGCATATACAAAAGACATCCAATAAAAGTACACATATTGGAATATTCGTTCTTGCTAAACACATTAATGCACAGAGCAATCCTAAGAACTAAGTATTTCAGACAAGAAGACTAGGATGTTGTAGAGAAGTGGCAGCAAGCATTTTTCATAAAATCTAGATAAAAGTTATCATCATCAAAATTGAATCGAAAAGTAAAAATGTATCAACTACTAGTATCTCAAGCAACAAGGCCATGGACAAACAAGTTTAGTTCATTGCTGCTAAGGAAAATCGATCGGAAGTATCAGGCTCACTATTGTCGAATGACATGAAGTACACATTGTAGCAAACGAAAACAAACACAAAGACTTAGAATGACACGAAAAAAAATCGTTTACAAATTAAATACAGATTTGATTAATAGTTGCTCTGATTATTACATAATTTTTTTATGTCCAAAACAGTGTTATGCATCTGCATCATAAAAGACTGAATATGATGCATTTTACATGTAGTAGCAAACTTTATAAATTAACAAAGAAAAAACCCAACATAAATCATTGTAAACGACTTAAAAATGCGATGCTGATTGATGTTTATAGATAGTTGTTTTTTTTCGTTACCTGATTCTTCGTGTTATACTCATTCGTGTTACTGATTTCACCATTGCTTTTTCAGACTTTCAAATGGGTCATTTCAGTACACAAGCCCATATCATAATGGGTATATAATATATTATATTATATATTATAATGACTAAACAAAAAACATAATGAATAAACCACAAGAAAAAAGTAGCAAATTATGATAATGACACAGTATTTGCGTTCCATACTTTTGGTTTCGGTTTCGATTTCGGTTTCGGATTCGGTTTCGGCTTACAGTGAAAATGTCTATTAATGATTGTTCCGGGTATATGTTTTTTTTTTTTTTTTGGTGTGTTTTATTTCTATTTTTTGTGTAAAACTTATCTTCATTAAATGTTTTTTTCTTTGTCTTGTTGAAAAAAATGTGTTCGACCACTGGTACTTTATGTTTATTGTACGTTAGTAAGAAGGAAAGGATTGGGTAATGCTGATTGAAAATGTTGAAACATAAAGACTATAATTGTAGAAACGGTCAAACGGTTGTAAATATCACTAATATTGCAAAAAGAAACGAACATACCGTAGCATTAACTTGTAGGTGGTAAACAAACTGATTTGGGGTATGAAGTAAATGATCTTTCAATGTGATATCCCCAGTATCAGCATCAATAGAAAATACGTCGTATCGAGGGTCATGAAAGTGTAGGTTGTGTGGCTAAAGAAAGACAAAAATGTTTCTCGATAAAACTAAACTATAAAAGAAGTAAACGGTTTAGTATTTGATAAAAGGCTGTATAACTAGAATACATAGGACATTTACATCAAGGCGAAACATACATACCTGATTGGTGCAAAATGAATATTTGGGAATTCAAAAAGACACAAAGGTCCCATACACGGGCGGATCCAGAAATTTTCGAAAGGGGGGTTCCACATACTGGGTTCTTTGGGTTAAAGGAGAAGGGGGGTTCCAGACCAATTTTGCTAAAAATCTACATAAAAATTTAAAAAATTCGGAGGAAAGGGGGGTTTCGACCCCCGGAACCCCACCTTGATTCGCCACTGCCATACATACATTGAAATTTAAAATCGTGATTTTTTCAACTAAACGAATTTAATTGTAGGCTGACGGTTCATAAGGGAGCAACCATTTGATTTTTTTTATGGGGGGCATGGACATTTTCTTCGTCCTGCCTTTTATATTTTCGGAAAAAGCCGAGCCTGGAATTTTTTTGCGCGCATGTGTGTGCAAATTTTTTTATTTTTAAAGCAACTATATGTTTTTAGCCCAAAATACCATCCTGCCTTTTTATTACTCATGGTAGTGTCCTTCCTTTTTATTTCTGGATTTTTGCCATCCTGCCTTTTTATTTCAAATTTCACCATAGCCCCCCCCCCTCATAAAAATCAAATGGTCTCTCCCTAACGAGTAAAAACTTTTAGAAAACCTCTTTCTAATATCGAAAGATTTTTTTAAGACAAACCGAGACTTATTTTCTTATATCCTTGATATATAAGTCTATATAAAACTATGTATGTCAAAAGGAGACTTTTTTCAGAAAACCACAAATTAAAGTACTAAGGTGTGCCAATACATCTGATTAAATTCGTTATATGATGTACATGTATATGCATATTTTAAGGGAATATCTCTTCACAATAACCAAATTTGTCAAAAGAGACGTTCTTTTTCTAAAAAGGTTTAAATGTGGATGCAAAATAAAAAACTGATGATATATGTCATGTGCATTTCAAGGAGACCTGGTATTTTGAATAATTAGAATTCAAATAACCATAATTTTATAACATAAGATTTACAACAATCGTTTGAGGCTGACTAACGGCCTTTAATCATTACCATTGGAGATTTCTGGTCCACAAAAAGACCGAGTTGTGTTAAATTACCAAGAACCAAGCCTTGGCATATCGTATCATTTAATTGAATTTGCATCTTTTATGGTTTTACCATAAGTACAAGGGCATTCATTAAACCTAGAAATATTTTTCTTGGGTTTTGAAATTTACAGAAAAACATATTCTTATCGATTCAGGACTTTTGAATCTACATGGTTAGATTACTTGAACTTACACCAATAGAATAAGTAATTGCAGCATTTGGTCCTGTATCAAGATCGATTGCGCTTACATGAAGAATTTTCGAACCTGGACTAAGGCCCTGGAATATCAAATAGTATTTTTTAACAAACATTTTTTTAACAAACAGTAAAGAGGAATGAAAAACCAACATAATGTTCCTTGATATTCATAATTAGAAATAATCACACATTTGTTGAAGAGGCATTCTACACTGAAACTTTTAACGTTAGATAGTGATATATAAAATAATAATATATTTTTTTTTGCTGCATTATAATTGCTATTCACACAGAACGTCTTTACCTTACTCATAACAATTACAAAACAAATCTCAATCATGACAACTCGATTAATAAAATTGACCAGGTGATTTTGCAACAATGACAACCCTAGTAACTTGCACAAAGACAAGATATAAAAATAACACAAAAACGCATTAATCGGGAAGTTCTATATTTCTTAACAAAGGTAGAATTGTCAAGTTCAAAGAAACTGATATTAGTAACATCATAAATAGTACCTTTTAGTAAGGTTTTTGAAGCTTTAACAGCTCTAACTTTTTTAAATCAGAAAATGATAAGTTCTATGCCATCAAAATTATATATTTTCTGTATCCTTCTAAGAATGAAAAACATAATCTTGTTAAAGAGGATATTGTTTTTTTCATATTCATAATAAAACGTATTCTTATTTCTAAATATAAAACCTTTATTTAACATTTAAACATGTGACGTTAAATGATCATTTGTGCACTTTTCAAGAAATTTTGTTGTTATGTGAAAATAAGGGGATTTTCCTATTAAAGTCGGTTTAAATTTCATATCAGTTAAGAATAAATGATAATGACACACAATTACAAACAAAAAGAAAAGAATAGTTACATATCCAATAACTGAGTGGTAGGTGTCATGTTCAAAGATGGGGGCGTGGTCATTGACGTCATCAATATGGAGCGGTAGCGTCCACACAGTCTATAAATAGATCAGAACTAAGATTAAACATGGATTTCATGGAACAATTTTGCACGACTAAAAAGTGCAATTTATGGATAAGAGTTCGCTCAATAAAGTATGTTTTACTCTCTTAAGAGTTCTCATCTTTATTTATATAGTAAAATATATTTAGAATATAAATGTAAATGTTAAGATAAGGTACAAATGGTTTATCATACGACAGAACTTAAAGACCCTATCACACTACAATATAATTTTATAATACGTACATCGCCGTTTCTGTCACTTGCTACAAAAGTAAGAAACCATATAGGTTCTACCTAAAAATTAAAGAAACGTATTCAAATGTAGATTTCATATGATCATGTTTTCCAAAGTAAAAGCATTTCTTTGCAAACAAAATCAACATTTAACATAGCTCAGGTAAGAGTAATACATATACTAGGCAAAAAAAAAAAATAAATAAACGATACCAGCCAATGCAAGTTAAACTGCTTAAAATTTGATCGTCTCAAACTTTGTCAAAAATACCAATATTGAACTGAATTTTTCACAGGATGGATAGTGAACTTCCCCAAACAATTGAAGGTGAAGATAATTTTATTTTCAAATCTCAAGTCTGAAATTTCAAAAACCACTTTTTTAAGCCAAAAAATGACCGGGCTGGAGTAAGTTCATTATTCATTTTTTATTATTAATTTTTCAATAATGAATAATGACTTGGTTCATTATTCATAATTATTTTTATTTGAATTACTTGCCGGTACATGGTGAGAGTTTGTTGTCACACGGCTGTGATTTTTTTTTACATTTTTGGACCCCTCAAAAAATGACATAATGCGTAATATTTAGAAAATGTATTGCAATGTTAAAATTGATTTTTTTTTACTTTCTGGTTTCAGTCATTCAATTTCAAACAAAAACATCTTCTTCGATATTTAAACTATTTGAAACCGATGCTAATTTGTTTCCATGCACATTCAGATAAATTTTTCATTTAAAAATTAGGAATCAAACACATCTAAGTCTTATCAGATAACATTGGAACTGAATATCGTTTCCTTGTGCCTAGTATATATATACACGATGAAGTACCTAATAATTGGAATTTAATACCATGCAATGCTGAGGTGCCTGAGATCAGTTTTCAGATCTATAGGCAAAGTAATGAAGTGAATGTCACCTAATTATTCTTAAGAACTAGATTTAATTACAGATTGACCGTTACATAACAACCTTAATTGAATAAACTACACCAATACCCAACGGTGGTATAAAAGCAGACAACATTATAAACATAAGAACACAATGACATGATATATTTCATCTTGTACATGTATTTTGATAGAAGCATTTTATTCAGTCAACATGTAAATGCATTACACAAATAACAAAATAAGGAAATAGATGTATATATTTGTAAGTAAAAAACTTGGATAAAAGTATATGGGTATTTAAAAATATTCCAGACAAAAGAAGTTTCAATCTTTTATTTTTTTAAAGCAGTTGTGCATATGATAGTAAAGGTAACCAAAGGTCAAACGTTGTATATTAAGAGGATATTGTCAATTTGACATTTATCAGCAAGATATATACAAATAAAATTTCTATAAATTTACGGTAGAGATATGGTTGCCTCTCCTATCTTCACAAAGCTTAAATGTATATATCTGTAAGTTGTGTAATAATTGTATAATCTCCAACATGTGAGCTTTTACGAAGGCTTTAATAGTACCCATATTATTTTGATATATGGCACTGCCGCAGTTCAAGAATAGCAAACACCAGACTGATGCCACTGTCACATTAAGGATGTTTGCTGGTCAGTTTAAAAAAAACAAGGACCCTTAATTTATATCTTTGATTAATAGACCATTCATAAAGGTACAAAATAGGCTTATAAAAATCATATGTTGCTGATCTCGTTTTCGAGATAATAAGCGTTAAAAATTTAGCGGGAAAGGCTTTCTCTGACTTTTTTATTGGTTAAGTATAAAACTTGTTTTTGTGTAAAACCCTACGAAAAAAAAAACCCATAGAAATTTATAAAACTTTGTAAATTAGCTCCTAATGACCCATTAAACTCTATCATAAAATGAAAATAGGGTGTTACTGGGCAAAAAATTAGCCCTATTTTAATGGTAAAATCTAGAAGATTCCAAAAATCTGACAGAAATCTTAAATATAGACCAGTAATCATCCTTAAGGCTGGTGGCTGTTTTCCGTTGTGGTGGATTTTATAATTATAATATTGTTGCCAATGTATATGATCTATGAAGCTTGTTTTGGGTTAATTTATTCCACACCTCATATTGCAATACATATTCCAGGTAATTACATGTTGTACAATTATAAACACATTTGCACGGTTTATTTTAAGAACATATTCTTTAAGTTAAGGAGTCATGCCCTATAGAACCTCATCGTCCAAAAGAATCAAAAATAGTGCAACCAAACAATAATAAGAATGGGAATGTGATTCTTATTAATTATTATAAAAAAAATAATAGTAATAATAACAATAATGTCCTTTATTTAAGAATGGTAACTCAATTAGTTTATACGTATCTACCTTGAGGCCCTCAAAATCCATTACTCCTTAAAAAAGTCATATAAAACATTCTCATTTGGAGATAATCTAGTGATAAACAGGTCGTCTTTAATATACTTAATTAATGAATTTTAACATGCGGTAGTATGAAGGCGAATTTTGACCTTTTCTATTTAACGATAATTAAATAAACATACTTCTCTGTCAGGGATTTCTTTGGATCGAACTTTGTAAAGAGAATAGTTCCCTGTTCTGACTGGGATTAGTTCTACTCTCTCTGCTGTAACATTGTCGTACAGTCTGATGGCGACATTGTCATTGGTCTGACTTGAGGCATCTATCTCAAAAATTTCTGTCCCTTTATAGAAAAAAAATCAACCTTTAAATTTCATTCAATTTGTCAGAAATATGCTCCTGAGGTAGTATGAAGGCAAAAGTTGATCTTGTTTTATGTACGATAATAAAATAAACTATCTTCTCTATCAGGAATCTCTTCTCGATCGAACAATTGTTTTTAAATAGTTGCTTTGTATGAATGTAAAATTAACATTGCAGGAAATGGTAACTTGTATGGCAAACTTGTAGAAATATTCAGACTGACCGCGCAGTTAGGTTAAACTTGCTCAGAAAAAAATTTCTTTACACTAATAAAAAGTATATACAAGTCCAGAATAAGCAAGGATACCATTATGTCAAAAGTCCGAAAGGGAAGAGACAAAACCAGTAATCACCAACGACAACGGGACAAAAATCAGACAACATATAAAACACGAAAACGTAAAATCTACTGAATATCAATTAACAACGCGAACTCTAATCGCAACCAGATTGAACACAAATGTTTCGGAAGAGAACGCAGTTCCTGCTTGCTACAGCACACCCGTCGCGTTACCAACAGTCAATTCAGTGTGTCAAATCCGGTAACATTTGTTTTCGGTTAGAGATATTCGTTATAAATTGGTCTCGAATGGCCGTTTCAGATCATTTTGCAGCTACCAGAGATATGTTATTGTCTAGTTTAACTGCTTGTCTTGAACCGTTGAAATTTATCACAACCATATAATAATGTTTGTTTACTGTATAAAATGGATTACATTCATTCTAACAAGTAAAAAAATGAATAATGATTTTACTTATCAGCATAACTAACTTCTCAAAAGGCGATTTTGCCCTCCTTGCTAGCTCTTAAACCTTTGGAACTTAATAATTAAAAGTAATATTCATCTGTCTCAAGTACATTTATAGAGTATAAAATGAAATCTTAAGCCTTACCCCTTGGGATGTTTTCAGCAACATTCAAGTAATTATGGTTTGTATGGATTATAGGTTTCAATGCAGACTTTACGCAACCTACAAGTACACGATAGAAATATTAGTTTAAACATATTTATTTATCCTGGATTGGGAAACAAGCTTAATGCCTATGTAAATCCCTCTCCAGCTAGCAGTTTGCGAGTATGGCCTTTGCAGTGGCCCCCATTGAACCTACTCTTATCGAACTCTACAAAGGGGTATTTAACGTACATGGGGTATTGCTCTCCACATACACGGGACAACCTTTTTTCGTCCCTTCCGAAGGAATAGCATCGTTCCTTGAGACCATCCTCGCAAATGGTGTCAAGAGAGAGTCGGAAAATTGGTTCATGAAATTTTCACCCCAGACGAGGATCAAACTACGAACCTTGATGTTAGTAGCCCGACGCGTTAACCACTGCACCACCGGCTCTGACAGAAATAGAAATATTATTTACACAAATAAAATGTATTATTTCAAAGCTGCGGCTCTTGACCACACAAGAAAACAAGATTGACGTGAATGTAGTTATCATTTAATTAACAACTACATTTATTTTAAACATTAATTTTTAATTTAGTTTAATAATATTGCATTTCAAATTTAGCAAATGGATTTGACATTAAGTTGTACCTGAACTCTCTCTAGGAGTATAAAATATAAAAAGATGACGACATGAAATGTATACAAGAAGCAAGACATATTATGTGATAATATATGCCCTATGACCTCGCTAGAAATCTTTTGTGAGACCTATATAGGCTCGGACTTTTTTAATAAGCACATAATTTACTTCAATTGTTGCATTTTCGATTGTTTTTTTAACTGTGATTGTTTTGTATGCACCAAGAAAATTGTTTACTTGCATTGCACATTCTTATTCTTTGTTAGCATCAGGATAAGCCCGCATTTTTCCATTTGTTTTGTCATTATGAAAGAGAAAAATGAGATGTGGAATAAGTGTACGTGGCACAGTGTATATCAACAACCGATGGATTAGAAAGACCACAATAAATACAGCTAGCAGCCGTTGACGCGGCCAGTAGGCACTGCTCGTCGTTTTGCTATAGGTCCAAGGGCAAATAGAATGCATACAATTCAAATCCAGTATCGAAAGAGTTAAAGACAGACCCTGTTCTTAAACAAGGAACAATAAATATGAAAACGACCAGAACAAACAAAAACTTAGGACAGGTACATATAAAATGATGCGGGGATAACCTAGCTCTCTGGGTCCAACCTTAATTCCTCTTATCAACAATCTCTGACAAAGCACAAAAAATAACACACACACAAACAATTAATCGATAAACGTTCAATTCCATTGGAGAGAACAAAAGACAACCAACTAGAACAAACGAACTCAATAAAAACACTCGCTGTTACTGGTAGTTAGTTGAGAATCATTCATCGGCGGATGTTTTAAAACCCAAAACATATCGATTTTGAATCCAACACGTCATTTCAAAACGATTTACGATTTGGTAAGGTATCATCGCACAAAACCGACCTAGTTGACCGCTATATTGCTAAAAATGACAACTTCTAGAAAAGCTTATTAACGGTTAGAGTAAGTATAAAGTTATCAATATTATACCAGAAAAACCCTAAAAGATTTGCTTTGCGTAATGAATTTTGAAGCAGGTTTTTCATTTCCAATGGATTATTCTTAAATTTGTGTGCATTATTAACAATATTACCATTAAGTTCATGATGCGATATTCCTTTCACTATCAGAGATGGAATTTAGAATAGATTTTAACTTGTGGTCTAACTATTTGAGTAGCCTAACAGGTCTAGGAACTTTACAATTCAAAGGTCGATAGTTAACCAACAGAGAATTTTAAAAATGGAATTTAAATAGTGTTTTAACCCATCTAAACACGAGAAACGTTGGAAGCGTTAATTTATTAAGACAGAAATAATAAATGCTATTCATGGTCTTTAAACTAATGAAAAAGATCATTGAAATGCGCTTGCAATAAGAAAAACATTATCACTTAAAAATTTGAAGTGACCATAGGCTACACATTTAAATATTGTTTTAATTTTAATAATGTGTTCTATGGTCATTACCGGATCCTAAGATCGCAATAGAAGAGGGAAGTTTGGCGCCATAAAACCTGGTTTAACCCACCATTTCGTTCGAAATGCCTGTACCAAGTCAGGACCATTGCGATCCACCAATTCTCTGGTATGACTGATTCGTTTTTGTCATTTTCTCAGGACTATGAGATTGATTATTCAAGTTCGGTAGTTTTGTTATTACCTTTATTTATCAATCTTACCAATGACTGTTGAAGTAAATAGTACTTTGAAAATAATATCCATATCTGAAAATATACACAAAAAGTGAAACAAAATCATTGATTTAGTAAGTCTTTAAAGGCATGGAGTTCAAGAGTTTAATTACTTGAAATTCTGAATACATGCTATAACCTATTTGTACATTTACAAGAAAACATAAAACTCAAGTCATGACCGTTCATTCCGCAATATATTTATGATGAAAAAAGACGACATTTAGATTTGGAATACGTGTTTGCGACACAACCAACATAGGCAGTAGTGTTAAAAGTAATAAAATCTATACTCATTTGAATAATATTAATAGTTCTACAAAAGTTCTCCCTCCCAAACAGAAATCAAATAAGGTTATTGTACAGTTACCTGACATGGATCCTTAATATTTTTATCAGATAAGACTATTACGTCTGTACACTAAGTTATATCCAGGTCTATTACGTGCTTGTTTTTATCACACATATACATGCTAGTACATCTGTGAAAAGACCTCACTTCAATATTAGGAAAATAAAAATAAAGCGATATGTTTCATTGCTTTAATAATTGTAATGTCATTTTGCTTCATGCATACATAAACCATATCTTTTCTCTTTTACCAAAGAAGCTGGATAACTTGCTTATGAACTAGAGAGCCGGTAGTGTAACGATAAACACGTCGGAGTACTTATACCAAGCTTCATAGTTTGATTATCACAAGGCATGTCAGGTGTGAACATTTCACAGTGGCGGATCCAGGGGGAAACCCCCCTGTGAGGATATCCCCCTTTCCTCCGAAATTTTAAAATTTTTGCATCTATTTTCAGCAAATTGGTCTGGAACCCCCCTTTGGCCCATAGAACCCAGTATGTAGAACCCCCTATTGAAAATTTCTGGATCCGCCCCTGCTTCATGAATCGATTTCCGACTCAATCTTGACACCCTTTTTGAAAATAAACAGTCCGAAAACCGGTGGTATTTAAACAATAGAATGTGAGCTCTTCATCGGAAAAGATAGGAAAGTCAATTCGAATGTTTATCCTGGTTGTCAAGTGAATCAAAAGTTCTTTTTAGTACAAAATTTCTTCCAATTTTAAGTTATGCTGATAAAATAAACTTTTTTGAATTAAAAAGAGTTTTTAAAAGTAACAGATTGCATTTTAATGCATGTTATTATGTGGATATTTATGAAATGCATACGGTGCAAACTGAAATGGATCGCACAACTTTAACTTTTATATAAAAAATTGAAAAAAATCACACTATTTGTTTAAATGTATATCTTCCCATCTGCAAATTTTCAGACATGTACTGCAAGAGGTAAAGCCAAAATAAAATTAAGAAAAAGACCTATTTTTCTAGTCCGTCTTGACAACCTTCTTTTTAAAAGTACACGATTTACCTGTTGAATTCGATTATGTCATAGAATATGTTTACCTTTTTGACCGGTATCCGTAAATTGGGATCAACAGTATGTGAATTTGCATTGTATTGGAGTAAATGTCCAATTCAATATTCAGTCATCCGTTTTAAAAATAGAAATGCCTCCCATTTATCATGTTTATAATTTATTAAAGATAGAACTTGGTTGTGTCCCTTGAAAGTTTTTCATAGTTACACATTGAATTCAAATGGATCGTTATATGATAACAGTAAAATATAATTTTCAAACTAATATCTGTCGAAAGAAAAGGTAATAACCTAACATTCCCACAAGTTTCGAAAATGTACTGCAGGTATTACGCCTTGTGTGATTTTTTAAAGGTTGAGTTGACATTTTAATTTTTTCCAACGGCCAATAAATTTCACTCGATTTGTTAAAATATGCACTTTTGTTGACCTTATAAACAACTGTTTACGCAACAGAAAAGATTCGTTAATAACATAACATGTCCAACGTATATGATAGTAGTCAAATCCATGCGTAATAAATGAAAATTGAAGATTGTTTATATGCCGTCGCCATCGTTGTTGTCATCGTTAAAAATTTAAAAACACATTAGCTGTTTTCTGCAGGGGAGATAATTGAATACCACTAGATATTAGACTGTAAATGTGCTGGCTCCGGAGAGATATAAAGAAGCAGGACGCTTGTTTACAAATCCAGGATACATAACTTTGATAGGAATTAACGGCAGTTCAATTGCAAGCTGCACTTTATTTGTGTTTGATGTTCAATTTAATGACTTTAATTGGCAAGGCATTCGGTGTCATCTGGTTGTGTATTTGTATTAGGGGGGCTTTGAGACTTACACCCCTAAATTTATCTTTCCTTTAGTATTGGAATAATATTGATAGCGATTGCTTGAATATGTTTGTACAGGTTTGTCACTGACAAATGGCTTAGGCCACATTCCCACGGAGGAAACATATAGTCGTATCTACGGTGTTGATAGTCGTACTATAAGATGGACACTTTAAAGGTTAGTATCTTCCTTTTTCGAGCAGTGAAGCCACACAATTGTAAAGTAATAGCTGTTTACATTTTACATTCTCGGGAAACTTACTCTGTGGACATAACTTGCTCACACCAATTTTGTCAGTGTGCCATAAAAAGAAAGCATATCTTTGCTTTCAATGGATTTTAATATGAAATAGAAGATAATGTCTGTATTGCAAAAAGACAACCCCCCCCCCCCCCCCAAAAAAAAAAAGAAATGAAAAATACCGGTATTCAATTGAAATTACCTATTCTATCTATACTGTATTAACATAAATGCTATTCTACATGTACCTATACTGTATTAACAGAAATGTACAAATAAAGTACGGAACAAACAAGTTTTAAATATAACTAAAATTGACTGATACCACAGTCTTCTGGAACTGCATGTGTATATCCATGGCATTAACATATAATCTGTGTGCATCATTCGTTATTTATATCCTCCACTTGAAAAGCGAGGGGTCTATACTGATAGTGGTGTCCGTATGTAGATGTCCATCCGTAACACATTTTAAAACTCATCTCTTATTCTTACTTTTGGGCCCCTCAGTTGATTTTCTTGAAATTAGACACAATGAACATATGCACGTCCTATATTCAAAATAAATAAAATTTGATCAAATCGATTATTTTGGATTCGTACATCAAAACATGTACTAAGTCTTTCATTATCCGGTATGACTGATTCGTTTTTGTCGTTATCTCTGGACTATGAGATTGATCATTCAAGCTCGGTAGTTTTGTTATTACCTTTATTGACAAAGGATTACTCTTCTCTTTCCGCAACTCCTCCAAAATTTTCATGGAATTTTAACATTATCTTTGATGTATAATGTAGAAATGCATAACTATTTTCAACTCGTTTTATTGACTCTAAAGTTCTCCATATCAAATCATACATTTAGCCATTAGATGACCATTAAGGGGTATCCGCCTTTCCACAGCGCCTCTTTAGTCTTATAACGGATTTTCATAACACTGCAACACAATCTTTAAGACATAGTAAAGATCAGAACTTTCAATTCTAAAATGTTATCTGATTGATTTTTAGGGCGCGGAGTAGCAGGTGATCAGTAGTTTTCTACTTTTTCTTTTTCTCTTTTTATTTGTGTCCTAAGTGAATATAAAATTATTTGTTAATTCTTGAATTTAGGTATGGGAAATTAAATCATATTCAAATATGCTTACATGTAAGTATGCTTGCTGTTTTCACCATATGGTAGAATCAAATAGTGCTGATGCAAATGTATGTCTCAATTAATAGTTTTAGATAGCTTTTTAGAAAATTCCTTGTCTGCATTTATTTAAAACCGAAAGTAATGCGAGGATTTTCATTGGTTATATACTATTAACTGTGTGCCTAATTATAAGAATTAAGGTTATACCTGGAAGTGAAATGAATGACATCTATGGACATGCATAATTGTTTAATTACATTACAGGCATCCAAACATCGATATAAACAGTGCTGCGTATCTTTGTGGCTCACCAATATGTTACATAGAAACATAAAGCTTTGATATTACCAAACAGAATAATATACTACATGATGAATACAAGGATCGGTGAATATAACTTGAATGCTAAAAAAAACAACACACTAAACCATATCCGAAATCTATCATTATCATAATGTTGAGTCATGTAAGTGGGGTGTCATTTAAAACTTTAATATCAATGTATTAAAGACATAGAACCTACCATTTTGGCAATTTTTAAAAAATAGTAAAATTCACACTATTTGAAGAATACATTGTAAAACCTTTGAAAAAACTGTTAAATTTTTAAAAACCTGCCAGAAAGTATTCTTTTCGACGGAAAACTGATGAAAAAAACGCAGTGTCAAAAAAGAGGACAACCTAATTATAGAATGTAAACACTTGCGGGTACTGGTAAACTGAGAAACAAAAAGTAACCAAACGAAACGGAGCTGCACAAAAACGATATCGGTAAAGAAGGAAACGTAAACAGTAAAATTAACAACTGAAATCTGTATTAAGAAAGGAAACGAAATCAAGCGAAACTGGTAAAAGGAAAATTGAATCGATTTTAGCCGACACCAGTCGTTTTTCTTAATTTACCGATTTCGTTTTCTCTTCGCCTCGTTTAGTTACATTTCGTTTCTGATTTTAACAGTACCCATTTTACCAAATGTAAATATTTATGATGGACAATACTTAATCAAAGCGAATAATTAACAGAGGCGGATCCAGAGATTCTGAAAAGAGGGGGCCCACTGACTGGCCTAAGAGGGGGCCCGCTTCGGTCACGCTTCAATGATTTCCTATATATTCAACCAAATTTTTCCACCAAAAGGGGGGGCCCGGGCCCCCCAGGGCCCCCCCTGGATCCGCCTATGATTAAAATAAGATTATTTTATAGAAAACTGCAAAACATTGAGTCTTTATGTTGGTAAAGGAAAGTTTTAGATAGTTTATTTTTAATATATGTACTTTTTATTCAATGTAAAAAATTGCGAAATTGATAGGTTCTATGTCTTTAAACGAAGTACATAACACATATCTTTTTATATAAACATGAAAAAAAAAGATTTTAATTAACTACTTATTACTTTTGTTGATGTTATAAATCTTAAAAGATTGCATGCTAGCAGATATTGAACACAAAATTGTTTAAGAAATAGCTATGACACAATAAAAATATAAAACAGACCAAGCTTATACAAGCACAAACAAGCATTAACAAAGCATTTAAACAAACCACCTTTGGTTAAAGTATAAGCAATTCTAGCATATAAAAACAGTAATATAAAATATACAATATACATGAGATATGTTTTTTTCAGAACTTTTGAACGATTTTTACCAACCATATCTAATTGCTTTGAAATTCAATACAATGATATTCTGTTAATGAGAAACACCTGAATGACGAAATTTATATTGATTGAAATAGCAATCACATATGAATGATGAAAACAACTTTATTTTTTTTTATGCATCGATAGAATTACACACTTAATTAAGTATTATATTGAAACTAAAAGACTAGTTATATGCGTAGTACAATTTATATAAAAAAAGTCAGTTCATTAATATGCAAAATTAACCCTTTCACTTTTACACTGACGGTGGAGGTTTCGATTCATAAAATATGGTTCACCGCAAAATTTCCTCTGTAAGGCATGCACCAATTCGGGACCTTTTTCGTTATAGTAATTTTTATCCGATATATCTTTGCATTGTATGAATGTTACTTCTTGGTCATTTTGAAATAATCATCCCTGTTCGGTATTTTTTGTTATTATCATAATGAATTAAATGAATGTTTAGTTCAAATGGTTTGCTATATTGACCATTGGTTTTAAATGTTTTTTTTTTCAAGCGATCAAAGTGAAAACGTTTGATCTCATGTATTCACATTTACACGTACTACACTTGGTTGCATGTATCTTAGCTTTGATATTTGTTACTTTAGTGCTTCTGAAAAGAGGTTAATCGTTCAATTTAAATTTTTTCGTATGTATGTAGTACAATATGAAACTAGAAAGACAATACCACTGTATGTTCCACCCTGTACTACTGTGGTAAAATGGGATGAAATCCTTGACTTGTCGTCGTGTGTGTGTAGTATAGAAATACTCAGAGTATCTACAAATAAAAATACACACACAAAAATAAATTGTACATTTATTCAAGAGTTAAAATTCTCTAAGCATTTGTTTTTGAAATAACGAAACATATATATTTTTTGCATTTTATTACTTTCCATACCAAACATTATGCATAACTATAAATTGAAAATATCAGAACATAACAACTCGTCTCGTATCATGTCCTACCATAAGCAATCGAGTCGCCGTCCTAGACTAATACATGTGACAATTTTGAAAATTGCAAAATTCCACATATAATTTATCTTTGATTATGGTCACAATTAATATGTATCATAAATAAAATGTTAACAAAATCACTGATCTCAAATGTAACCTAAAAAATGTTAAAATATATGAGACGCAATTCATCATTTGTAAAATACACGTGTGTTTAACCATGTTAACAAGTATGTGTTAGATGGACATTCGCCAACTTTTATCATTATTTCTAGTTCAAGTATGCATACTTCTTATAATTTATCCTTAGAAAAACAATATACTTTTTAGCACTGCTGGTGGAGTTTTAATTCCCCGAGGTTAGCCCGCTCCGGCACCAACACTTTTGAGTTGGAGAATGCATCAAAGCTTTAAATTATCCGTCTAAATTTCAAAATTGTCTAAACCCTAAGGTTCTTCCTACACCAGACATAGGTTGATTATCTTAGTAATAATTTGGTTCTGCAGTTTGGTATTTTTGGTTTTATTGTTCTATGCTCTTCATATTCATATTGTGTTTGGCATTTTCAATATTTTTGGTAGAGCGCCTCTGATGAGTCTTGAATAGACGAAACGCGCGTCAGGCGTAGCAAAATTTATTGTCTGGAACTTTGTTGTCATTTGTATTTAGAAATAAGTACATGCAATTGTGTTGCAAGAAGTCGGTCAAATAATGATCGTGATGACAACATTTTGATAGGCAATCTGTCTATATATAGCTAGAATAGATGTTCATAACTCTGTTATACAAACTTTGATATTTTTTCTCTTTACTTTTACGTGCGCCTATATTTCCATTCTCACGTAATGATATCAAAATTTTATAATTGATCAACGTACATATTTATGCCAGTCTTACCTATATCTGTCTGTTTATGTTCTCTGTTCACATCAGTAACAAGAAGAGCCAATGAAAATGATGTAAATCCTTCTTGGTCTTGAGTTTTAAGTAAGAAAATGTTACCTTCTCTACTGATATTAAAATCGTCCTGATGAAATTGAATTGAAAAGCATTTTATTTAAAAGTAATTTTATCGCGAAATTCGTTTACAAATTTGACTCATGTTTATTAAAATTATTTTGCTATTGCAAAACCTAAATAAAAATTCAAATTTTAAGTTTGGTTACAGAAAAAAATTATGTTGTAGAGAGAGACATGGTCAGAAACCAGTCAATAATTGTGATGAGCGCTGCTGAGGGTTCATGAATATTGAGAACAAATTTTTACGGGTTTTGTATTTGTGAATTCATTAACAGAATTTGTACTCTATTAATTCATGAATAACTGTTTCGGACATGAGAGTGAAATACAGATATAATGAACGATATATTTGAATGCTTTGAACAATTTCTTATCTTTTTTTTCTCTTTAAACATCCATTGGTCTCCCAAAAAGTTGTTTGTCTATACATGTTGATCATGATTTTTCCACGTTACATCGAAATCATTATTTTTGCATTGGTATATTTAAAAAAAAAAACCTTTCTTATCAATGGTTTTCAAAATGCAAAATTCGAAAAATCAACAACTTAAACGGCTAAATCTTGTTTCAAAGGAAAATCTTAAACGTATATTAAATATTACCTTGATCGAATTGATTGAACATTTTGAAGCTGAAACTGATAATTTATTCCAGTTCTGGTCAAAAATACTAAAATGAATAAATAGTTTTTAACATAATTTGTACTTATATTCTGCCTACATGTACAAATTCTAATTGAAAATTATGTCTTTCATCGATTTTAATATCAATTTTACAATTGAATTATTTTGAATATATTAAACATGACTTTATCTCTGTTTATAACTTAAACCTATATTTAGGAAAGACGTGAGCATTTCATTGGCTGCATTCAGATTCCTCATACATGTAACATATAAAACAAAACTAAGAAAAAACCCACTAAAACTCCAGTAATGTTTTTAAAACTACAGTCACTGTAACTGTTTCATGTTAAGTCTACTACATGTGTTATATGCAATAAAGGTTAAAATTCACTATAGGACGAAACAGAACACCACAGTACACAAATATAGTAAACAAAACCTATATGTATAGGTTCGTTGTTATAATGTGCTTATATACCCCCCCCCCCCCAAAAAAAGTAGAAAGTGCAAATTGATATGACTTACTTTTTTGCTTTTACTGCATCCATGACTTTTAAGTCTTTATCAATAACATGAAAGTACAAGTAAGTTCTAAAAATAAATTCACGTGTTCATAAATCATATCCATACACACATGTAACACTTATAATTTATTAAGAGTGATGTATTATACTTATAGAAAATCAGGTAGGTGATGTATATCGATAAGCATTTTGTTCTACTTCAAAAAATGAATTAGTCTTTTAACATTAAGATTTCAGAGATCATCAAATGTTTTTGATTTTTCGCATTTTTTTCAATTTAAAACTGTTTAAAATCACACTTGGTAGACTTTTTTATTGGATAAACTTTACAAAATATGACTTTTTCCGTAATTCTTTTTATTTTCGGTTTTTATTCTATTTATATTCGGTTACAAATTGCAGCTAACGTATTTTTATGCGTTTTTTAATGGTAAACAAATATTTGTTTTGTGTAAATGATCAACAATAGAGTTATAAAAAAATACCTGAAACAATCTGTGATACTATTTTCAAAATATGATTCGATTCCATCTCCGACAAATTTAAAGCCAGTGATGACATTCAAACTCCTGTAAGTAACAGTCATTATTTCGAAGTTGAAATATTTTTTTCATACAGTGTAATTTTAAATATACTAGTATATATGCCTTACACGCCGAGAACATAGACTTTTGTCATTTGCATCTAGATAAATTCTTTAATGGATGAATTTGGACGATAGAAAAAAAACGTATATTATACAAATCTATCTCCAGACACGAGTTACCTTTTAAACAAAATGGTGATGAAGTTCAATCTGACTAATCGTTCATATTCTATATGAGATTAATTTCGTTTGAGAGAGGAGATAAGAATTTATCAAATTTTTGGCATGTGCTCAAATTTAAGCGACATGTTAACATGAACAAGTAAATTCTTCACCAGATTATCCATTTATTACACTAACAGTCCGTATAAAATGTATCGGTATATACTGATATTCTCGTCTATCTAGAATAAACGCCAGTATATCTTGTCATTAGTACTTACCTTAAAATATCTGTGTGGTGAAATTGAACAAATGACTTTTCCTGATAAATAAGCATTGCGAGTGTTTGGTCATCAGATACGATGTCCAACTTAAAACGAAAACATTTTGAATTAAAAGTGGGAAAAATGTACGAACATTTAATGGAATAATTAAACAACATAGAATCATAAAACAAATACTGTAAAATAGTGTTTAGATTTTAAACCCTTTTATGCACATTAAGCCCTTAATATGTTTAGGATTGTGTTCAAACACGTTCAAATTTTGTAGGCATAAAAATGGGACAAAAATGTGTTTAGAATTATGTTTAGAATCTAAACGCCATTTAAAGAGGAAAGGAAAACACAATCACAAGCATAAATAAAGCATTATTAAAACATGTTATTATCTTTTATTTTAATCAACAACCTTAAAAACAAAATGTGTCATTTGAAATGATTAAAAAAAGTCGATTTTCATTTTACTATCTTCGTTATTAATTGTGGGAAAAAAAGCGCTAAACGGTGTCGCTATAAAACGTGTCGCCAAATTAATCTACTTCCTAAAATGGGCAAAAAAACCCTCTTATACCCTTAGTTGAGCTGTTGAATTTCCAGCGGCATCTTCGACTACGATTGGCATAATCATAAACCCCTTCATCTTTTCCTCAAAAATCATCTTTGTCAGTAGCATTCCATTTGGAGTCAGACAAATAGGAAATTCTTTTTGGCTATCTGGACACTCTGTAATGCCTCCCTTCTTTGCTCTTTCAATTTCTTTTTTCATGTCAATGCTTGTGAAAGAAGTGTATTGAAAGTCGCCATAGTATTTAAAAGTAAAAAACATGTTGTTTACGTTGTCTGGATCTGGTTTTAGCCAATCCTGAAATAAAAACATACCACATTTTATTTGAGTAGTTTAAAAGGGAAACACGGCTACTATAAAATATTCATATCAATTCATCAAAAGACCCTTTTTTAGTTGTGTCTTCGGGTTTCTTCACGATACCTTGAACTGTACATGTGAAAGTCGGAATAGGTGGCAGGAAACTCAAAACTCAAAACTCGCACAAGCTTAAGCATATCGTGCATCAGAGAAGGGCGAACATCATTGATTTGATATTCAAACAATCTTGCTTGCAAAATTCCTCAATCTTACTTTGCTTTGCTCACGATTTTTGAAATCTTTATATTGATAATATATAAATTAATTTAGATAGTTATATAGCTAAATCAGTATGTATGTCTACCCCTCCTTCGTTTTCGTTACCTCTTCTTCATGACCATTTAATGTTCAGTTTATCAATGTCGCAATATTCGTCACCGTTGTTGCTTAATTTTATTTGTTGCCATGACAAACGTCCTCCCATGTGCTTGAAATTCCCTCTGTGGAAAATTTATCCCAGTGTCAACACCTTATCATCCGACAGTTTTGTTATTTTAAGACTTTGTCATAAATTTATAATATATAAAATTAATAAATAATGTTTTGCTATTAATGTGTTTAATATACGTTTCAACGGCAACAACAATTAACCGAATATTTTGATGTTATGTCATTGTTTTATATTCTTTTAGCAACAACAAAAACGAGCTATATTTTCAGACGAAAAAAGCCTTTTGTCCCGTTTGATACACGTATCTAACTTGTATAATGCATAGGATTTTTTCCTTTTTTTTCCTTTGGACAGAGTATCTTAAATATGTTTCCATTTGAAGAATGTAAAATAATACTGTTTTAAACCCCTTAGTTGTCATACACAAAATGACAGAGTGTGATCTTTCTTTTCTTTGAGTAAGAACACCTTTAATTAGTTGTTATCAATTTTATATAGACAAAGACAGGTAAAAATAAAAAAAAACTTGACAATTTATTTCTATTGAAAAGTGTCTTACCTTTAAATCTGCGACTACAGTATTAAGTTTTACATTTATTCGAATTCCAGTAGTAATTAACGATTCCCTAAAAATTGGTGGATTGTCATTTTGGTCTTTAATTTGTACAATAATGGTCATTTCAGTACTGTTTCTAAACGTTTGGTGATTACTGTCGTCGCAATCTGAACTAATATTATGCCCTGTGATATCAGTAGCTTGGACTTTTATGGTTACAGACGATTTTTGTTCCCTGTCTATCTCTTTTAAAATCCAAAGTTCCCCAGATTTATCTCTGATCTCAAAGTAACTGCTGTAGTTCTGGTCTGGATTCATAAATTATTTTAACAAAGCAAAATACTTATCGCGTAAAAGGTTTCTACATATATGGTATCTATTTTATTTCACTATACAATATATCCTACTGTTAGTTTTCACAACTGTAATCAAAAATACAACTCAACAGTCTAACAGTAAAGGTATCACAATGCTAAATGCAACTGTATTTCCTAACAGCTTTAAATTTGACATTAGCATGAATGACGTACAGTCAGGGGACCAACTTGTACAAGTCAGAATGATCAGATTCAATCTTACTTGTACAAGTCAGATTAAACAAACTAGAGTTATCTTCTCCTTATTTTTAGAAATTTCAATCTGACCTCTACGAGTAGAATATACTAGAATGTCTTTTTATCAAAGTCTCTTATCTAGAGATATTCTGTATGGTTAAATTCCTTTTCTATATACTGAGATCTATCTATAAATCTTACAAAATAGTCATGGGTTTGTAATTAAGATTTTTTGTTTTTATATCATTCTTACTTGTACAAGTCAGAATCAAAATTTTACTGCCCTCCTTTGGCAGTAAATTTCTCTACTTTGGCGGTCGTGAACACCATGGTCTTTAATTATGCTTAAATCATTAAATAACAATTATTTATCTAGTATAAACCACATTGGTGTTCAAAACCGTGGATATAAATGACAGTCTTAGATAATTAGCTATGAAATTCTTTGATGATAATTGAAACTTTACAGTCAATCTGTTTCCTATTTGCTCATGATTCTTTCATCCTAAATGCAGGATGTCATTGTTGACCTTGTGAAATAATTTGAATAAGATTTATTGGTTTTGAGAAATGTTATTTCAAAAACATTGAATATTGAAGCAAATCTAATAGAAACAATTCTTACTCTAACAGGTCAGATTCATTCTGACCCATAGAAGTCAGAATTGGATCTGACTCTACAGAGTAAGAAACCATAAATAGAATCTTACTGGTACAAGTAAGATCTATTCTGACTTCTACAAGTTGGTCCCCTGACTGACGTAAGCTAAATCAGTTATCGAACAGCTTAAAAACTATGTATGATCTAAATCGTTGTTTGAACCTTTTTACAGTATAAATACGTCTTGCATTAAGAATCAAAATAATTCATGTCACCATTGTATATCAGAAAAGAAAATTTTACTTCGGTAGACTTCAACAATTGTTTTGAGCTCATTGAATATAACATAACAAATGGATGTTTTAATTGTTCAACAACAATTTTTAACCAAATATATATAAACCATTAAAGCGAAAAATACCTAGTAGATATGCACAAACAAGTTGTTTACTTTAACTGAACCAATAGCCTTACCTATATCTATGATACTATATCGAATTTCGGAATTTTTGTCTTTATCCGTTGCAGTTACAGTCGTGACAAGTATGTGTGCTGTATTTTCATCAACTGATGCTGTGGTCTGAATTTGTGAGAATTCAGGAGGGTGATCATTAACATCTATGACATTAATTTGAATTGTGGTGGTGCCTGAAAGTCTAGGATCACCATGATCCTTCGCCATGATCGTGAGCTAAAGAACAAAGATATATTTCAACTTCTATCCGTCCAAATTGAGTTCCGTTAACGAATTGAATCTGTATAACTAAAGACAGTTCATTGAAATTGCTGTAAGATCAATGTGACACAATTTATCAATTATATTTTTGGATTCAAGATATGTTTTTTAAGCATACGAGTACTGTGTCTAATTAACACTTGTCAATTTATGAGTATATCATACAGAATATTATTTCTTTTTGAATATATCTTTATACAAAATATACAACATTAGGATTAAACTATGGATCACTTAAATGAAATATGAAATGGGATGTACACACGGTAAATTTGGATATGCTATATATCAATAGATCAAGGAGTAACCTCTCATTAGTAGCATTTAAATAAAAGAATAGAAGGTCAAATTCCAAAACTGTTGAAAACGAAAAGTACTAAAATCAAATCGTTCGAACGTGGAAACCAAATCCAGCACCGAGGATATCGACCATGTGCATTACAAGGGAAAAAAACGGTGTTTTAAACAATTTTGAATTTAAAAAATCGCAAATTTCAGCGACAAAATATTAAAAAATTTATGGTACATCGTGTCAGACAAGTCTGACGACCAAATTTGTGATTACCCTCGTGGACCTCTTGTCCACCAGCCGCGGTTATTGCCTTATGGTTTTTGGATTTTGGAATCATACGCAATAAATCTTTAATCTTGGACTAATTGAATAACAGCGAGCATCGACCACTGGCCACATTGAATTTGGCTGGCTGTTTGTCATTGAGGATTTTTTTTAATTGTCGTTTGTATTCTGGGTTGCGTCGAGTTCACTTGTTTACATTAAGGTAATTTCCATGGATAATAAACTCAGTGTTCTAGTTTCGCCCAGTTCTCAACATTTGGTTTGAAAACATCGAAAGGTAGCCCATGTCAAATACCTCTTCTTAGGTGCAATTAAACCTTTCTGTTTCAAAGCTTAATTTGAGATTGCATACACTTGTTGAAGAACACATCATACCTTTAAATTATCCGTTTAAATTTCAAAATTGACTCAACCTTAAGGTTCTTCCTGACTCAGACATAAATTGATCATCTTAGTTATTATTTGGTTACCCAGTTCGGTATATTTTGGTTTTATTGTAACTTTCTTGTCATTTGTATTTCGAACACACGTGAAGGTTAGCACTGCTGGTGGAGTTTTAATTCCCCGAGGTTAGCCCGCTCCGGCACCAACACTTTTGAGTTGGAGAAAAACATCAAAGCTTTAAATTATCCGTCTAAATTTCAAAATTGTCTAAATCCTAAGGTTCTTCCTACCTCAGACATAGGTTGATTATCTTAGTTATAATTTGGTTCCCCAGTTTGGTAATTTTGGTTTTACTTTTCTATGCTCTTCATATTCATATAATGTTTGGCATTTTCAATATATTTGGTAGAGCGCCTCTGATGAGTCTTGAATAGACGAAACGCGCGTCAGGCGTAGCAAAATTTAGTGTCTGGAACTTTGTTGTCATTTGTACATGTATTTCTATGCTATTCATCATCATATATTGTTTGGCTTTTTCAATATTTTTGGCAGAGCGCCTTTGACGAGTCTTGAAAAGACGAAACGCGCGTCAGGCGTAGCAAAATTTATTGTCTGGAACTTTGTTGTCATTTTAATTATGAACACCCGTGAAGGTTAGCGCTGCTAGTGGAGTTTTAATTTCCCGAGGCTAGCCCGCTCTGGCACTAACATTTTGTGTTCGAGAACACATCAAAGCTTTAAATTATCCGTTTAAATTTCAAAATTGAGTAAACCCTAAGGTTCTTCCTACCCTAGACATAGATTGAACATCTTAGATATAATTTGGATACCAAGTTCGGTATATTTTGGTTCTATGCTCTTCATCATCATATATTGTTTGGCTTTTTCAATATTTTTGGCAGAGCGCCTCAGACGAGTCAAAAAAATGTTGATACGCCTGACCCCCGTTTCGTCTATTCAAGACTCACCAGAGGCACTTTACCAAAAGTTGTTAAAAATGCAAAACATTATATGAATACGGAGAGCAAAGAACAGTTATACCAAACAATGCCGAATTAGAATCAAGTCATGACTACGACCAACCTACCTGTACGTCTGGGGTAGGAAGAACCTTACAGTTTTTGCACTTGAAATTTAAATGGATATAATGTATAGCTTTGATCTGTTAAAGATTGAAACTTTATTTGTTTACCTTATAGGTATCCTGTACATTAGCGTCAAGCAAGGATAAGGTCTTGATTTCACCACTGCTGCTGTTTATATCGAAAATGTTCATATTTGTAGCATAGTTTGCGTTGTCGATGGAAAATTCTAGGTCACTATTAGGACCTGGAGCATCTTTGTCCGTGGCATTCATTATTGTTATCAGTGTTCTGTTGCGGGCACACTTGAAAATAAATATAAATGTATCAATTTTGAAGTGATTGAACAAAGAATGCAATGTCTTAAAATTAACTGACATGTAAGATAAAACAACAAAAAATAGAATATCAAGCTATGGACTTTAAACTATTCCCACTAAAAATCTTATCAAGTGATGCCCTTACTAGTGTTAAGAGTAAACAAAAAGTAACAAAAATAAAGTAACAAATGCATAGCGTCAAACAGCTTGCCAGACCAAACTTTAAACAAAAATGCATTCAGTACAGTGTATAATAAACGACGGCTTTTCATATTTTCGAGATTTTTTTTGCCAATAGTCACATCTTTTAAACTAATAATTATCATAAATGTATATCAAATAGAATTAACCATTGATGACATTAGTAAAACTAATAAATGAACATATCATACTTAGATAATATTTCTTTTCCAAAAGATTAAGAAAACTACAGTAAATCTATAGCTATGATCACGGTCGTTATACTTGTCCTGCGACAACATGTTTTCTACCGATGTTTCTGCTCGTTTTCTACCGATGTCCTAGATTTCTGCCGATGTGATGATAAAAAAACAAACCTGGCAGACGATTTTTTCCCAAACAATGATACTCAGCTATTATGGCACTTATAAACAAGTTATAGTTTACATTACATTATTTTTTTAAGTATGTACATAAAATTACAGTAAGGTATTGTTTATTTTTTCCATCAAGATACCATTTCCCTTTTTTCAGATAATCACGAATATCTGTTTTAAATTACCATTTACTGGGCTGAAAATTATGCTCCATGTTCTAAATAATCGTACATTTTTAAAGACATAACCCTTTTCATTACAAATGGCGTATTTTATTTTTTTTGATCATTTTTCGAAAGAATATGGTCCTGGCTTTCTAAAGATGTGTCCTGACTTTCTACCGATGGCCCTGGCATTCTACCGATGTGAAATATTAAATGACATTTCATGACAAATTTTAAGACTGTATATTTAATTGAACATAATATTGATAATAAAAAGAAAATAGAGGTTCATGAGCAAAAAACTGTTTTGCGCACACCCAGAACACTTTTACAAAATTTAATGTGTATTTTCTCAAAAGCTGGCTGATCAGAAAATGATAGTACAGATGGGTGGACGCATAACCTGTACGGTAAGTTCACCTTAGATGCAGACATCAGGTTAACTCCAAGTAATTGTTTCACGTCTTTCACAACGGATTCTAGGAAGTCTGCTTCATATTTAGATCTACATCTCGAAATAGACTCGCAAGGAAAACTATCAACAAAGCTCTATGACAAACGTGATGACTTCAACTTCCCAATCGTCAACTTTCCCTTCGTGTGTAGCAACATTCCGTCCGCTCCAGCTTATGGAGTTTACGTATCACAATTGATTCGTTACTCCAGAGCTTGTGGGAGTTACATCGATTTCCTTGGCAGAGCGTCACGTTTGACACAGAAATTGCTAAAACAGGGTTATGTTGCTCCTCGGTTGCTGTCTTCACTCAAGAAATTTTACGGTAGACACCATGTACTCATAGATAAATATGGGATTTCTATCTCTCAGATGAGTGCAGATGTCGGTTTGTCATAGGGTTTTGTTTTGTCTTCCTTTACCGGATTTGACACACTGAATTGGAAATTGGCAGCGCGGCGGGTGTGCTATAGCAGGCAGGAACCGCTTACTCTTCCGGAGCACCCGAGTTCACTCTTGTTACGACTTGAGTTCGCGTTGTTGATTTCTGTTCGGTTGTTTTTATGTTTTGTGTTTCCTTGTGCTGTTCTTGTTCATGTTTACCGGTTTTGTCGTTGCCTTTTCGGACTTTTGACACTAGAATGCCCCTTTGGTGCCTCTGCTTATTTCTTGGATTTGCACCTCGAATTTGACCCAGGTGGTCATCTCAGTACAAAAATTTACGATAAACGAGACGATTTTAATTTTCAAATTATGAATTTTCCGAATCTACAGAGCAATATACCTACTTCTCCTGCATACGGTGTTTATATTTCACAACTTATTCGATATGCCAGAGCTTGCACACATTTCACAGATTTTTTTATCAGACACCGATTTCTTCGTGATCGACTTTTGGAGCAGGGCTATAAGAAAATACGTCTCATACGATCACTAAAAAAATTCTTTCTTCGTTATCAGCCATTAGTAGAAAAGTTCAAAATTGAGTTAAAAGATATGATAGTTGATTGTTTTAATTAGTGTTTGACTGGTCTGCTGTACTGAGATGATCACCTCAATATCCCTATTGTGTCTCACAACTATGTTGTGTTCTATGGTCATTACCGGATCCTCGGATCGCAATGGAGGAGGGAAGTTTGGCGCCATGGAACCTGGTTTAACCCATCATTTCGTTTGAGGTGCCTGTGCCGAGTCAGGACCATTGCGATTCACCAATTCTCCGGTAAGACTGATTCGTTTTTGTCGTTTTCTCTGGACTATGAGATTGATCATTCAAGTTCGGTAGTTTTGTTATTACCTTTATTCACTTGCGACTGGTCATGCGACTGCTTTGAGCAGACGCGTGACTTGTTCCAAGTTAACATGAAAAGCAGTCATAATTCCACCTCTGCTTTAAAAAACAGTCACGGACTTATGACAGGTCTGGGCAAGTTAACTTCGTGAAATGTCTGCATTTAAAACTGAATGTAAAGTGACAAATTTTACGTTCTTTTGTCTAAACTGTATTTTAAACTAATTTTTTTTTTATGTTAAAGACATTTTTTTATTTTAAATTAAACCCTTGCATTAATAAATATGTCTGGTAAGAGCATACTGGTTGTAATGACTGGTGTGGTTAAAACAGTCATTTATTTGTGACTGGTTATGACCAGTCATAAAAAAGCTGTCACAAGTCTGCTTTGACCAGTCATGAGTGAACGCAAGTTAACTTGAATGTCTGTTATAGCATACATGATCAGACGTGAAAAGTAGTCACAGAGTTAACTATGTTAACTTTCGTACATGTTATGTGTGCACCTAACAGTATATCAACATTTCTTTCACTTGTATTAGATTTGTGAAGTGCTTTATATATAATGGGAAATAATCCTCCATATACCAGATTTCACTGTTATATAAAGAAATGCTGAGGCTGAGACATACAGGTTTCACAACTATAAGTGATGAGATACGGATTTTTATCACATCGAGTTAGATATTTGTCAAATTATGAAACGAGTATTTGCGAGTTTCCTTTGACAAATATCTAACGAGTGTGATAAAAATCCATAACTCACCCACTTGTAGTTTTGAAACCTTTTTCTCTAACTATCTAACGTGAATGTATAGGTCCAAAATTATTTATTTAATTATAACTCATAACAAAATTGTATAACATGTATATGTTGTGTACATGTATGGTGCAATTGTACAAGTTGCAACACGTACACCATTTGCTGTATATTTTGTAACATATACCAGCTTTTAAATGATTATTTTTCTTGCACAAATGACATTGAAGGATAAATTGATTCTAGTTTTTCTTATTTCTAACTCAAAGTAGATAAATGTAACCTCTATCCAAAATTTGGGCGCGTGGGGTATATGAGCGTGCTCACTAATTGTCTTCCATTTACATCTGAAGTAAATTATCCTTGAAAAAAATCGCTCAAATGGAAAAACAATTCTGGTTTAAATGAATGAGGTTCATGGCCCAAAATGAAGTACAGTCCAGCAGCACTGGTTGCCTTCTTCCCTTTTTGAGCTTCTAAAGAAATTCAACTTTATTGGCGTTGTAAATCTTAAAAACAGTCCTATTTGTGCAGGAAGTTGTGAGCTGTTGCACGGGGACTTGCAGCCTCTATTATTTTTCTAGAGTCATTGTGCTATGTCTATTTATGTTCAGCATATTAACAGTGACAAAATATCGAAAGAGGGGAGCAAGTCCATGTGGCTGCTGCATGCTTTGACTTTTTTCAATATTTGCTTAGGAGCTGATGTATATCCTGCAGTAAAAGTAGCGTTTGCTGAACAATTGTTCTCATAAAGATGCACAATGTCTTGAAAGAATTTCTGCTGAGAATTAGCCATTTTGTAAACTTGTTTTTTCATAGCCTGCCTAACAACTCTTCTTAGTTTTAACTGAGTGGACCTTGTGATATCTTCTTGATTTCTATCATGTCTAATATCATTAAGATAAGATAAGATAAGATAATATCATTAATCCAAAGGGTTTATAAAAGTTTCTTAAATCAATAAACCAACACAATTAATTCAAAACAAAATTTTAGGTATTTGACACTCTTTTTTCAAAGCAAGGAAAAATATTGTCTTTAAAGACCAATTGTACAAGTTAGAACAAACTTCGCGAAAAAGTTTGTTCATATTGCAACATGTATAATAAGAGGTGTAAATGTTGCAACATGTTAATTTTATTTGTACATGTTGCAGCATGTACAAATTTGTAAGTTGCACACAGCATACATACTGTCTTAGTTACCTCATATATTTTGAATATATGTTGATCTGATGCAGAGAACACAGGTGCATTGTCATTTATATCCTCTACCTTTATGGTGACGGCGGTCTTATCAGTATAACTATCGTTGTTATTATCAATAACAATAACTGGTACATTATGGGTACCATAATGGTGTCTCAAACTTCTTTTAATTGATATGATCCCTGTTTCTTGGTTAAGTGCAAAAAGTGTTTGGTTTTCTGTAAACTCGTAGTGGAATTTATTATATCTATCACCATCTTTGTCTGTTGCTGTTAAAGTAATAACAGGAGTCCCGATGACTGCAGTTTCTAGGATCGAAGAGGAAAATGTCGACATGAATTTTGGGGCATTATCGTTAACATCAGTTACATCAATGACAATGGTTGCAGTTCCAGTTAATGGTTTCTCCGGACAAAGAGGGTTGTCCGTTCCTTCAATAATTAATGTGTATCTATTCGTACGTTCTCTGTCGATGTTTCCGTTTACGTTAATGTTACCCTAAAATATATCCAAAGATTGAAATACATATTACTTCAATTACAAATTTTGTTGATTAAGATATCTCTAGCATATTTAGTATAATGATAAAAATTATAAATGAATGAAGAAAAATATTTACCAAAATCGCAAAAAGGTACTCTCCTGCAAAAGAGTTACTTACAACCGAATCGTTAAATACTATTGGGATAGCTTATGTAAAATATTTCACGAAACCTGGAAGAAGATGCTGTACTTAAGACCAAAAGTTGAATTCAGATATCTACTTTAATTGTGTACATGTATATTTTTTTTTTATTTTGTGGTTCATTGATCAGAAATCTACTATAATTGCGTACATGTATAATACATTTTATTATTTTTGGTTTATTGATCAGTGCTGTACATGTTATAGATAAACATCAGGTCTTGAAGGAAATAAACTTACCCCATCATTTAGGTCCAAATGGTTAAGGTAGTTTCCTGATGCTATTTTATACGAAATATTTCCATTCAGTCCTATATCGTTATCCGTAGCAGATATGTTTAAAACAAACTTTTTATTGTACTCATCTAAATCAAAGTTTTCTGAAAGATTCACTTTTATTTTATTTGGAGTGAAGGTTGGACTGTTATCATTGACATCAGTTATAATAAAGGTAAAGTTTCCACAGGTTGTAAACTTTCTTTCGTTCACACATAACGTCATCTGAAGACTATCGCTTGTTTCTCTGTCTATTTCAACTGCCAGCCTGTCAACTTGAATGACACCTATTAAATTTATAACATTTACATATTTGATAAGTCAATGGAATTGCAAAGGTAGCATAGACACAAAATAATCAAAAAACGAAGGAAAGACATGGGCACATTTAAAGAAAGAACATACAATATTTACATGAGTTTACTAAACTGGTTCAGCAGTAAAGCTAAGCCTATCTTACAATTCAAATGAAAAGTGAAAGTAAATTTATGGAGCTCACCTCCTTTTTCTGTCTGTGGTTGTTTCGTTAGCTTAAATGCATTAAGAGGATTAGAGGATATCTTAAAGCTGAAATTAGTATCTTCATCCCTATCTGTTGCTGTAATTGTCATAACTATACCACTTATTGTTCCCTCTTGTATTTCTATCGTATAAGGTGATGTAAATACTGGAGGGTAGTCGTTAGTGTCCATTATAGAGATGCTAAGAGAAGCTGAAAATTGATAAATATGAAAACTATAATCTTTTCACTCTTACTTTTTCTTAATCTTCTTTGCATTTAATTCAATGATGGACCTGTATAATATACAGGTCTGTGATTTATTTGAATTTTTTATTTATTTTAAAGTTAATGATACATGACTTAATTTATTTCTTGACTTTGCAATTCTTCCATAGTCATTTCACTTATATCTGTATCATTTAGTTTAAACTGGTAAAATCGGAGCATCATGATAATGTCCTTTAATTTAGTGCGCATTTGGGGCCCTTAATGTACTAATAGTAGAGTGACAGAATGTTAATTTTGAAAAAAAAAAATTAAATGACCCATCTGTCACTTGGATTTTGAAAAGCTGTTTGATAAGCAAAATCATTCTTCTTTCAGGAAATGAATGTCGTCGTAATACATGTAATATCTGGTGCCATCATGTCAAAAAGCAAGGTCAACGTCATAAGTGGAAAACATTCCCTGAAGTACGGAATGTTTAAAACGCGTTAAAATCTCAAAATAGGGAATCAAATTAAAAGCAACACCAAAAAACGCTTAACATAAAGAACTATAAAGCTATTACAGTAAAAAATGTTTCAAGTGACACCCACAGACGCCATATCCGGTCTGCTAAAATTGTATGTAAACAAGAGGCTCCCAGGAGCATGAATCGCTCACCTGGTCTTGATGTCAACCCTATGAAGAACTTTGTAAAACTGAATAAGCTGAACATTTAAGCAAGCAACAGCTTTTCTCTTTCAGCATTAGTTTTAATTCTGTAAGCCAAAAAACGTACAAAATGTTATTTTAAGGGCTGTCTGAACACTTTGACTCTAAAGGGACTCTTGTTAAGAGCTTAATGAACTTAACATTTAAGCAAGCAACCAATTTTCTTTATCTGCTAAATTTTTAATAATTAACATGAAAACATGTTTATTTAGGGGCTGTAATCCCTATAAGGGGTCATCTGACAACTTCGACCCTATGAAGACTATAATAGTAGAGCTGATTAAGCTGAATATTTAAGCAAGCAATAGCTTTTCCCTATCTGCAATAGTTTTCATTCTACAGGCCAAAAACACTATTTTTCGCCTTTAAGGGGCTGTAACCCCTATAAGAGGTCATTTGACAACTTTGACCCTATGAAGACTATTGTAGAGGTAAATGAGCTGAACATTTAAGCAAGCGACAGCTATACTCTATCTGAAATAATTTTCATTCTATAGGCAAAAAACACTATTGTTTTCCTTTAAGGGACTGTAACCCCTATAAGGGGTCATCTGACCATTTCGACCATATGAAGACTATATTAGAGCTGATTTAGCTGAACATTAAAGCAAGCAACAGCTTTTCTCTATCTGCAATCGTTTTCATTTTATAGGCCAAATACACAATTTTTCGCCTTTAAGGGGCTGTAACCCCTATAAGGGGTCATCTGACAACTTCGACCCTATGAAGACTACATGTATGGTAGAGCTGATTTAGCTGAACATTAAAGCAAGCAACAGCTTTTCTCTATCTGCAATCGTTTTCATTTTATAGGCCAAATACACAATTTTTTGCCTTTAAGGGGATGTAACCCCTATAAAGGGTCATCTGACAAATTTGACCCTATGAAGACTTTTGTAGAGGTAAATGAGCTGAACATTTAAGCAAGCATAATTTTTCGCCTTTAAGGGGATGTAACCCCTATAAAGGGTCATCTGACAACTTTGACCCTATGAAGACTTTTGTAGAGGTAAATGACCTGAACATTTAAGCAAGCAACAGCTTTTCTCTATCTGCAATAGTGTTCATTCTTTATGCCAAAAAACATTATTTTTCGCCTTTAAGGGGCTGTAACCCCTATAAGGGGTCATCTGACAACTTCAACCCTATAAATTGTAGAGCTAAATGAGCTGAATATTTAAGCAAGCAACAGCTTTTCTCTATCTGCAATAGTTTTCATTCTTAAGGGCAAAAACATGAAAAAAGGCTATTTTTGACCTTTAAAGGGTCATAACCCCTATTAGGGTTCCTCTGAAAACTTCGACCAAATAGAGACTTTTGTAGAGCTTTTGATTCTGAAGACCCTAAGATCCTTTGGATTTTTTCTATCTGTTATAGATGCTGAGTTATAATCCATTTTAAGTGGTTTTAACCTATGTTCTATTTTTAGTAACAGCGGCCATGTTTTTTTATCGAATCATTTTAAAATGAGGATCGTTTGTTGCCAACATGTTATATATCATTTCTGCAAAGTTTCACTTAAATTGGTTCAATGAGATTTTTGTAATTGTTAACGGACGACAGACGACGACGGACGACAACGGACGCATAGCGATAGCATAAGCTCACATGGCCTTTGACCAGGTGAGCTTTAAAAATAGTTTTTGAACACAAAAATAGGGTTTCTTTAATTAAATTTTATTGACATTTTGATTTTGTTTTGTTCACACGAGTAGCTGTGTTACCCAGCTTCACTATGCATCAGTTGTAACAACAATTTGGTAATAGCGACAGCTTTCCTCATTCTGACAAAGACACAAACATGCATGTACACGAAATATCCTGTTCTTTGCAGACACATTTAGCTACACAACATTTTCACAACTGTTTTAATAAGTCTAAAGTCTCGTAAAAAGTCTGCAGTAACTATTAAATCAAAATTAACAGGTTCAAAGTTTTATATTAGGAACTCTGACTGGTTATATAAAACAGCAAAAAGTCCTTTCTTTTTCAAAAGCGTCATAATGGTCATGGTTTGGTAAGGTAGTCAGATTTTCAAAACGATCCAGATTCGTTTTCATTGCGTCATACAAGGTATTTTTGTCATTTCTGAAAACTAAAAGTCGTGACGTCGAGTCAAAACCACCTATAGAGCATGTGGAAAAGGCAAAATCTGAACAACAGTTGATAGAAGATACACCAAAGTGAATGAGTGAATAAACCTTCTGCTATCTATAGAATTTTAAAATAAATCTGTTTGCAACCAGTCAGTCAGTCTGTTACTAGTATTGCTTTACTTCCAAGCACCAAGATCTCGGCAAAACCAGGGAGATGATCATAAAATGAACATGAAATCATGATGATGAAGTGGAAGAAATGGGGACACGAAGCCAATTACAATTGGGTTGGAAAGTTGACTGCCATTGTAAAATGTATGAAAGCTAGATTCGAACAATTAAGCTTCGTGCATGGGGATCCTACAGGTTCTTCTCTTATCGAGACCTGCATCAGGGTTCTTTAACGTGCGAGAAACTGAACACTTTTATCCATTCTTAATTACAGGATTGCCCTAATTCAATCACCTGGTACACACATCCCAGTCACTTTGTGGTAAAAGCGGCCTGACTCGATGTAAGTTTTCTGACAACTCTTTAATGTCCCTCTTTACGGACAAGCTTAGCGCTGTGGGCCTATGCTCCAACCACACAGCACCTGTTTGAAACCAAACTTCACACGTGCTTTTCAACTGAATAAGGGAATGCACACCTAAACAAACTTGTTCTATTATTTTAGAATAAAGTCTGAAAGAAAATTAAAACAAATATGTATGTATCTAAGAATTAATCACGAACTTAAATGACGGCACCATTTAAAGTTTTTTTTTCTTTTGTTCTGACTTTTTCTGTTTACATTTCATCATTAGACAAAACTAGTTTCTAGCAGGTCCATCTAAACACCGCAAAGACCGTCTAAGTGTACTAAGACCATTTTAGAGCACAAGAGTATGTTAATGCTTAGTGTTAGACTTAAATCTGGATTGGGATCTAATAAATGTAAAAATGAAAGAACTGTAGGTGTACTGTGATGGGCAGTTTGGGATTAAAATAAACTGTTAGTAATCTTTTTTCAAGAAGTGTACGAATTTTGCCTCAGTGGAATATCGATGTTCTCGTCAAATATCACCCTGATAAGCTTGACTGATAGATTAACAGACGTGTCAGATCTCATACTCGTAGGCAGGGTAGGGGGTCGAGGGGTTCGGATGAACACCCCTCTTGAAAATCAATACCCACTATTAAACACGGCGTTCTAAAACAAAATGCACCATGAAACCCTTGAGCGCGGCCGGAGAGAGCGAGTCTAACACCTCTCACAACTTTCTGCCTACGGGCATGGATCTAGAGGCAAAATGATGCTGTATTTAAAAAGTGAAAGAGTATACTTTTATTTATTTAACCTTTTTTCTGTGCCTAAAGAAAAAAAGAATGGTCATTCATCTATTAAAAACCATATACGAAAAAAAAAATGAAGCAAAAACAAACACACAAACAATTGTAATTCTGGACACATGTAGATTAATTTATCTTTTTAAATAAGTTTTTATTTGTTGGTCTTGTTTTTGGCATGGTCTTGTAAATTTCTAGTTGTATCCTGTTGCGCGGCTGATATCAAAGGAGGTAACACGTGTTTTCACAATTTCTTCTAGGTTATAATGGAAAAAAAATATGATTTTTTTGTCTGATGAAATAATTTTTTTAATAAAAGAAAATAAAAATTCCATAACTATCATTTCTTATGTGGTTATAGTGCATTAAGACCGGTCTTTGCGGTGTTTAGACGGTCCCGTTTCCAGCAGCTACATATATATAGCTGTAAAATTTCAGTGGTCTAGTATCTTACGAAATAATATTAGTTCAAATGTGATTTAGCATTTACGTGTATTGGCAATTGACTTTTGACCAACTCAGGCAATAAAATAGAGAACTAGATTTGTGTTATTTTCTAAGATAAGGCTTTTTTTTATCCTAGCTATGCATATCTTAGCACTGAAAATTTCATCTTAGATATTTCTATATGGTACTCTTTCAGTTTACAAATTTTGAAAAAAAAAATAACCGTTTTATCTTTACATCTTTAGGTCTCCATACCCGAGGGTGTCATACTGCGACCTACTCCAATGAACACCCACCTGTCGCATTAGGCACGCGTCGCCCAATCTCTTGTTTCTTTGTTGATTTTCTTGTTAATTCTTGTTAATTCAATTGTATAATTTTTCAGTCTATTCAAGACCTTATATGTATCTGCCTTTACGGGGAATTCGGGCTATAAAGAGCATGTTGACAAGCGCGTGTCCACAAAAAGTTCTACATATCCTAATTGTCCAGAATCCAGAAAAGCGCTTCACACGCAGTGAAATTTTGATTTTGTACATTCATCGAAATCATTTCAATATATATGTTGTATGGTGATCCATATTCTTTCGTTTGTAATAGTATAATTTAACACAAATTGTAACAAGTTCAAATTTGGTGGCGTGTGCAAAACTCAAATCAAAGCAGTCTTATAATAATTACAGTTGGGGGGGGGGGTCTCATCCCGCATTCCCGTTAAAATAAATACCAAAATTCCGCTTTCCCGATGACACGAACGACCATTCCCGGATCCCGCTACCCTAAAAATCCCGAAGGATGTAGATCAATATTCTAATTCTACATAAATCCTTGCAGCGGGTTACCAGCTTGATGGTCCGACTGAGGCTGTGAAAAAATTGTATCAAAACATCTTATTTATTACTTTGAATTTTATGCTTTTGTGACGCAATTATTATACTTTTAATTAACCCAAGGTGTCAAGGTTTTTTTGTACAAGACCAAAGACCAATTGCAAATTGCCGTTGTAAGGATGAAACTATTTAAAAAGAAACCTTCAGTACTCTGCTCTTTTTTATCAACTGCAGCCAAACCAGGCCGTCATTATGACAAGTACTTAAATCACTAGGTGCCGTCGCTGCAGACACAACCGGGTATAGTAACGACTCTAAACATCCTCAGTCAGGCAGCTTCAATAATATATAATTTTAAAACTCAGATATACGTATACTGTACGTGTGTATAAATAATATATGTCTTCTGCTAAAAAAAAAGGTTTTTAGTTCTAATTCTTTAGAACATCTTAAAATTAATTTCCGGGAAAAAAATCAAAAAGTTCTATTACTGATTTTTTAAATATCAAATCTGTAATATTTTTAAGCGTACATATTAAATAAAGGTAATAACCGAACTTGGAGGATCAATCTCAAATGCCTACGAGAAAAGACAAAACAAGGAGGACGCACTAGAGAAATTGAGGCTAGCTGTCATTAAAAGCTTTGTCACAGGCTATAACCGGCTATCGTTAACACTGGCAAACTGATGTCAGTCCAAAAATTTACATCTGCATAACTGTTAACATAAAATATAGGACAACTTGGGAAAACTTTAGACAGCAGTCCATCGTAGCCTGTTTTCTCCGGTTTCTTTTCCTATTTTTCTCATTGCCTTGTCAAATCATTTGTAAACCGTTATTTTTTGGACTGTCATCAGTTTGCCAGAGGTAAATTAATAATGGCCGGTAATACCTTCCTTAGATGACAAGCCAGATATTACTGAATAAATTTATTAACACGTGCACATATAGCGTTTTTATTTAAAATATATAAATTTGAGGTTATCATTTAAATTCAACTGGTTAGACCTGTAGTTACGGATCCGGGGGTGGGGTGGGGTGGGGTGGGGGGGGGGTGTCGGAATTTGGGTTAAGCAACCACCTTTCTTCCAAATTTATTTCAAATGTAGAATTACGGCAAATTCGTCTGGAAACCCCACCCCACCATTTCCAACCCCACCCAAAAGAAAAGTTCTAGGTATTGTTTTCGAATCCTATTATTGATAATTGAAATTTGTAAATTGTATATTCATTTACATGTATGTAATGGGTGTGTGTTAGTGAGTGAGTTAGTGAGTGAGTTTGTGTTTTTCGCCCTCGCAACACGATAAAGGTTATTTGAAGGCGATGAACATGAAAGGGTGATAAAATGAACATGAAATGATGATGATATGAAAAATGGGGTTGGTTGGAATCAAAGCAAACAGCAAATTTTAAAGAACCACAAGAAAAGAGGGCGGATCCGGACATTTTTGAAAGTGAGGTCTCATACAAAGTGTACTGATAACGAAAAGGGAAGGGAGTTTCCAGGTCAATTTCGCCGAAAATATGCATGCACATTTTCAGGGAGGAAAGGAGAGATTCGTGGAATTTAATTACAACATAATGCAATGCAGTTGCGAATATATTGCGCAAAAATTCAATTAATACAATTGTATGTGCCGAGCCTAAATGTTCAGAGATTTATATATCTCATCATTTATTTTTTTTTCTTATTTCAAATGTTTTAATGTTTATTGTTTTGATAGAATGTCCAGTTAGCTGCGGTGGCCATGTATTCTGTGGTAATTTTTCAGACAAATCTTAGGTTTTAATGTGCAGGATTCGGACAGTGACTTTGTACCCGCAACCTGAGATAATTAAACTAAAGAGATTTGTCTCTCCCGACAAGTTATAAATAAATAACAAGGTCGTCTCAGTATTTGGTACACTGGCAATATTGTCTTCAGAGAGTCTGTTGAAACATGGTGTTTAATATTGTTCGAGGGTAAACAGTTTTATTAAAAATCGGACATGTATAATATTCATATCATTGGAAAGAGAAAATCCTGCTGCATGCGATAGGCTAATTTTCTTTAAATTTTGATGAGGCATTTTCTCAAAAATACTGTTTAAAGTCGTCAGTTAAAAATAAACGAATTATTTATCTAGACATGCTTTAAAAGGCCCCTCTTGGAAAATTTTAAAAAATATTTCAATTTCCATAAATCACTTTCTAATTTAGTACCGTTAAAAAGCAGAAAGTTGGCAGAATGAACAAGTAAATTTTAATGATAATTAGGGGAAATTGAGACGAGTGATTACCTGTTAAAGGTTACGCAATAATCTGTTAAAATTTGGCACCCGCTGTCGATAACTGCCGATCAGAAAAAAAATGTTTATTGTGACCGGTTTTAATCAGATTGCGAGGATTTGCGTTTTTCATCCGTTACCATTGTCTAGTTGTTGTTTGATAAAAAATAAAAGTAATAAGTGAAGCTGATATAAAAATTATACCATCCCATGCCCGAAAGATTCAGCTATCTAGTTATAAGTTCTTTTTCCCCGAGTTTACTCGCGTTTTTTAAAGCGACGACACTGTTATTTTAGCCGATTTCTTATGTTTAAATAACCCGAATAATACAGTCGTTATTTTTCGCTCTTTGCAGTCGCTACATTAACCTCTGAATGCTCATACATGTACAATAATAATTCGTCAACATTTGTAAGGTGAGCATACTGTGTTGACCAAATATTCTTAGGACCAGTGTAGATAGAATTAATTATAATTGATTTATTATTGATTATCACATAATTCACACCTTTTTGTCATATCTATTTTAGAAAAGATCAAACTAATCTTATCAACTAATTCATTAACATCATTAAAAGGATTGCAATTGGCTGTCTGAGCTTGACAGCGAGTGACGGAGAATTTCCATTGGACGAGTTGAAGCCCTCTCCCGCCGAAGTATGCGAAGACTGATAGGGCTTGGATCATTCGAGTTAATGTTTAAAAGGATGATTCATATGATTTATATATATTTAGTTATAATTTTCTCAGCCGCAACCGTGTATATTTGGTATTTGAACTGTATATTAAGATGTGTAAGATTAAATCGTAAGTTTTTAATGCGCTTTCATCCCAACACGTTTTGTTTGGTTTACCTGTTTACAGTTAGGCAATTATTAAACCGGTTATTACAGAGTAGCACACGACCACCACCACTACCACATGTACCAGTAGCGTTTATGTTGGATACTCCTGTTAGTATATTCACAGCATGTGTATTCAAATACAAGCCGGGTCTTTAACAGAAGAAGGTGAGGTCACGAAAAGAAAACGACCAACTTAACAAACATAATAAACGTACTACAGCTTTCTTTTAAGTAGATTTAAGACAATTTTCATTACTGCATGTGCATTGGCACGAAAAAAATATCAAATTAAACAAAATGAGTTCAAATGTCAAGGAATGAAATTTAAATTACAAATTATCGGAATTGTTACCGTTTCAGTTGAAAACGCATGCATACATGTAATATAAAATATTTTCTCACAATGAAAACAAAATCTAGCTATAATTCAACTTGTGTACAACTCGCATTTGCTTTGTTTGTTGGAAAGAAAGACACTCTGAAATAAATTTAGTAATAAAGTAAATAAAATTTATTAAGATCTTTATAAATTCAAAGTTTAAAACATTGCGAAGATTTCACTTTTAAATCTAAGCTGACATCACACGCGGCCCTGTCCTACTTCACATGTCGGAGATTGAAAGGATATTATACAATTATCACCCTAGTTGGTATGTGACCCGGTGATTTCTTTCCCCGAGAAAGTAAGGTCACCCGAGGGCTTGCTTCGAGGGTGACCTTACTTTTCGAGGGGAAAGAAATGCCGGGTCACATATCATCTAGGGTGATAACTGTCATATTATATCGAATATTTAAATGAAACAATTGAATATTAAACTTTGAAATAAATTTCGGACATTTTAACCTTTTTCCAATTGAAAAAATAAAGCCCATTCATTGTTGAAGAAAATACATGGGGATCACGTGCAAAATCTCACGAGACCTTACCATGCGACCCAACGATTATCGGTAGACCCAGCGAAATATCACATGTCACATGACCGCGTCTAAGCGAATCACAATGAGAACATTATGTTGTACTTTCACGACATTAGTGGGGGAAATGTAATATTTTTTTTATCAATAACTCGGAAGTAGATGATAGTGAAGCGGAAAGGGGAACAGTTTTGCTAGATTTCATTTAGAATGGTATTTTGTTTAATTTTTGCTGATTTGACCATGTGTACGCAACTGCATTTTTGCGTACTGGTATCTACACCCCCCTGTAATAATAATTATTCACACTGATATACTAAATTATAATTATATTAAATTGTACAAGTTAATCCTGACCAAAATTTAAAATGAAAATCATTGAAGAGCGATTTAATATGTGTTGTCATATTTAGTCCGGATAATTTAATTTGGAGTAAAACAGTCGTATTCCCGATTTATATGATGAAATAAAAAGATGATGTGAGAATGTAGATTTTTTGTGGAAAATCTGTCTGTCAGCATTAACACGACCAATGGTTTAGGATTTACAATAGGTTGTCTTCATAGTACCAAGGGATGTAACTCTCATTATCTTAACACATCTTAACACGATCCGAACCAATCTAAATTCAATTGAATGGTATCGATCCGATAACTACTGAAGTAGTCTTGACAGATCTTAACACTGATTAACATACGATAGTCTGAATAAACTGAACTTGTCTGAACTGATCTGAACCGACTGTAATGATGATTGATCTGAATATAAACTGAATAACTTAAATTATCTGAACAAGAATCGGAAAAGATTTGTTCAGTAAAAAAGTATCTTGTTTGGCCATTTCAGACTATTTACGGCTTACTAGTGACTAGAACAGTAACCAAGGAAATCACAATACAAAAGCAGTGTTGAAAACTGCATAATGCGAGATGAAATCCAAATAATCAGTAATATCAAATACATCTAAGGACAAAGTACGATGAAGGAATTTATACCTTAGGGTTAAGAATTCACCGAGATTTAGATAATATATAGTAATACACAGATTGTACACATGAGATACAAGTACATTTAAGATAGCATGTACAAGTACAACATATCTAAGAAAAATATAGAGCATATACTAGTATCTGAAACACGATGAATAGTTCTACTAACTCCACACGGCATTAAAGACAAACTCCTGTAATAGATATTTTATAAAAGGATACGGAGAGGATCCAGTAAGATCAGGTAAGAGAATGTAACTGCTGATTCTTCCAGACTCACTCTAGTTACTTGAGCTCGTGTTGTTGGTTGTTATTCAGTTGTTTTTGGTTTTATATTTTATGTTTCTTTATGTTGTTGTCGTTCGTGTTTATTGGATCTGTCTTTTTCCCTTCCGAACTTTTGACATTCTAATGCCACGTTGATACCTCATTGCTGTATACTATAAATGTACTTACCTTTTAGTTGTACTGATGATATGATAAAGATGCATAAGATCAGGTTCATTTTTCTTCTCACGATTCCTAAGATTTACAAAATATACCTTAGTCAGACAAAAGTAAAGTTTGTAGGATGTGTGCATATGTGTTTATGGATTTGAAGCCCTATTCGACACTCTTGGGGCATATAGGGCGGTCAGTTTTAATGATGGAGGAAACTGGAGTTACCTAAAGCAACCACCTTCCTTAGGCAGGTAATTGATCAAACTAATCACATACAGGTAGTGGAATTCAAAATTGTTTAAAACAAAAGGGTTTTTTCCTTGTACTGCACATGGTCGATATCCTAGGTGCTGGATTTGGCTTCCTTGTTCGAACCTTTTGGCTTTGAGTACTTTCACTCAAGACTTTAGGTGTCTGACCTTTCGATGCTTTGATTCGAATGCTGCTGATGAGAGGTTATTCATTGAAATATCGATATACAGCATAACAAAATTAACCGTGTTTATACCCGTTTTGGTATTTGTTTTTTGGTGTCGGGAACAATTAAGACGTGTATTTGTTATAACATGTATAAATACATCTATATGAATGATTTTTCTGACATTTTAAAATGTTTTATTATCATCTTAAAAAAACGGATTAAAAAGTACATGAAGAAATGGTTGAAAGTTGCCCCGCATTAACGTCTAAAAATCTGTTAGAAACATCGAATAAAAGTTTTACTACAAATATCCTGTATATTTATTATACCCAAATTCGTTTTTAAACAGTCGGGGGTAAATGCCATGGTATCATTTCTTCAAGTTCTTTTTGGCAATAAATCTTGAAATATTCCCCTCTTATCAGTCGAAAGTAGATTATGGGATTTGAAATATCAATACGACGAATGTTTAGTTCTTCTTTTTGTGTTTGTATAGAGTTAGTCGAAGACGTACAAATGTATTTCATTTATAGTTTAAACAAGATAAAGACTGGAAAACTTACTTAAATTAAAAAGTATTTTATAGGGTTGTGTTTATACTTGTATATGATTTTCATACTTTTTCTGGTAAATTGAAATTACATTGTCTCTTAGAACTATATACATGTATACCCTTACAAAAAGGTTGAACATTACAGTTATAATAACTCAAGTACAAGTGACATAATCGATTTCCGTATCCAGCTTTATAGAAATCCAGGATCCCTAAAAGCCAAAATACGAACTCTCGCAAAATTTATTTGTTAAATTCCCCGATGAATTATGAAAAAGTAGAACATAAAATACGCAAATACATGTACATTCAAAATACATACAAAGAATAAAAAAGAAGAATTAAGTAAAATGACAGTTGACAAGTTTTTACAACAGATTCATTAAACAGTTATAAACATCACATGTAGTTTACTGAAATGATTGTTTCAAAATGAAACGATATTAGTATCATATTTCCAAATCACCGTTCATATATCATATGGCTTTGAAGTTGCAATTTCTTATTGTCTTACAATACAAGCAGTATTACTGTGTCCCTACCTTACGGATGCGAATATTTTATTCAATATCCTGTCAAAAGAATCCTTTAGCGAGATTTTTTCAAGCTTGGCCGTCAGATATGACGCAAACGGTTATCTGATCACGTGCTACACTTTGCCTTGTCTATTGATTGCATATATATACTGAACGTATCTTAAAATATTTCTTACCAAAATTAAGACTTTCAATCTTATTTCTTATATTTCTTGTTATTGGATTTCCCTATTGTTTAATTGTTTAAGACACCAGGTTTATTTCCTTGTACTGCACACGATCGATATCCTCGGTGCTGGAATTGATTTCCCTATTCGAACCTTTGGTGCTTTGAGTACTTTTAATTCAATACTTTTGGTTTTTGACCTTCCGACGTTTTGATACAAATGCTGCTTATGAGAGTTTACTCCTTGAAATATCGACAAACAGCATAACCAAATTAACCGTTTTTATATCCGTTTTGGTATTGCAATTTGAGATCACTGGGTATATAAACGCTGCTGGTTTACAAGATGTCCCCGAGGGTAATCACAATAGAAAATAATAATATGTGGAATAATTGTACGCAACGCATCCCACTTAATACGGGGCAATTAAGAAAAACCACAATGAACAACTGACAGCAGCATTCAACGAGACCATCAGGCGCTGCTCGCGGTTCTGCAATTGCCTCATGGTCTGAATAAAATGCATATAATTCAAATCAAGTCCAAAAATAGTCATAGATAGACCCCCTTCTTAAACAACGAAAAGAAAACACCAAAAAGACAACTACAAACAAAAGCTTTCATTCCTGTCTCAGGACAGGCACATATAAATGTGCTGGGTTAAACTAAGTTTTTGGCCCAACCTTCCCCCCTTATCAAGCCTGGTCGTGAGACTTGTCCGACACGAATTTACCATAAAAGTTCTAATATGTTTTTGTTATTGGAATTCCCGATTGTTATATTTTAAATTGTTTAAATTACCATGTTTTTTTTCTTGTACTGCACATGGTCGTTATTTTCGGTGCTGATTTTTGCTTCCCTGATCGAAACTTTTGTCTTTGAGTACTATTCATTCAATTCTTTTGGTTTTTGCCCTTCCAATGTTTTGCTTGCAATGCTGCTGATGAGAGGTTACTCCTTGAAACATCAATATACAGCATAACGAAATTAACCGTTTTTATTCCCGTTTTGGTTTTGTATTTTTTAATCTTATTCGGTTTTTATTGCATTGAATTACCTTTGAAATTAATGTAACAGCAACAGAAAGAAGACTAAAAAACACACAACTTAAGTACTTGTACAATTCTTTTAGATTTTTTCCTATCTAGTAAAAGGTGCCTCAGGGCGTCTGACTCCTGGCATGTTACGCCTATGGCTATATCGGCTAATACTATGATATCATAGCAAGAAAATAAATCAACCAAAAATAGAATCTCGATATATGAAGTTAAATATTTTTAAAATGCTTCCATGTCAAACACATAATTACTATTGTTTGATCTAAGAAATAGACTGGGGGTTATGCCTCCCCTAGTGCTACATACACTATAACTCATCCATGTCCTCTTTAAGTCTTTATTAGACTAAGGGTACAAAAACAGTTACTTATATTACAGTTCATTCATTAGTTTCACAAAAATCTTTACAAGAAAGTGTAAAGCTAAAACACCACCACAACCACCACCACCACCGATCATCATTGGCATCATCGTCATCATCATCATCATCATCATCATCATCATCATCATCACAATTACTTTGCCTACAATGATCATCATCATCACAATTACTTTGTCTACTGTCAAAGCACGGCAAGCATAATGCGATAATATTAACCAAAGATCACGAGTAGACTTTACAGAACTGTAAAGATTTGTTAGACAATTTTGAATTCAAATGATTTAATTTTCTTAAGTTCATTCTTTACAAACTTTCGATATATCAACAACTTTGTACAGAAGCTTACCACACGATACTTAAAATTGCAGTTTTCAAAGAATTGATTCATAAAGGCTCTTCTCAAAATCTAGGCGCTGTGCTGTTTAAGGCTACATGCATATTTATACGTCGTACACATTTGTTTCTCAAACATTTTATAAGGTTAAGCTGAAGATCAAACTTGCACTTCATGTATGCTTCGTTTCATTTTGACAACATTTTTGTTACATTTTGAGAAAAAAATTCCAACAGGCAAAAACTGTGATACTTGTCCTCTCCAACTATGAATTTTCTTGCTTAAACTGAATGTCTTCAGGAACTCGTTAGACCATGAATAATATCAATCTTACTTACATATATAGGCGTCTTCTTTGTCAACAAAGCTTGGTTTGCCAGAAAAATTCCTTCAAGTTATCAATAAAATGAAACACCAAGTCTCTTGTCTTTTCGTCATTCTTGAATTTTCATCTCAAATTAAATATTAGAACATTTTTTAAGGGTAAGGGGCTTTAAGACCCATTATTACCCAAGAAAATATATTTGGTTCAAATATTATGATATTTATAAAAAGTATCAACTTATAGGTGGTTACAAAGAAATCACAGAAAATAAGACAAAAATCGTTCATTGTGATGTAATTATGTCACCACATTTAACGGTCTTATTTAACAGAATAAATAATATCTGCAATATTGAAAGGTTTCAGTTTCAGTGCATATTTTCTTTTAGAAAACGTCGGGCCATAAAAACAACAACTTTAAACTTTCAAAAATGATTGATTTTATCATTTTACACAATTTATATAAGTATTATGTTGCTGTTTAGATGCATCCACCTTTTTCAAGTCCAAAAAGTGTGTTAACAACAGCAAAAACCAATGAAATCAGGAAAATTCCTTTAATTAATAATCTTCAGTTTGTATAACATCTGAACTGATATGGCAAAAAGTTATCATTTTCTTTCAGCCTGATGGTTGATCAATCACCAACATTAGACATCTGTATGCTCAGTTTTATTCCATGGTAAATTTTGGGCCAAAAATGGGTTATATTGCCACTCATTCATTTCTCAGACAAAAAATGGACAAAACAATAAAAGGACAGAGCAAAATTACAAAGAGATTTTTGGAAGGAAATGGTTATGAAATCTTTTTATTTTTTATGAGAAATAAGTCTGTAATAAATTGGTTGTCGGGCTAACATTTGGGGATTTTTGCTTTTAATTAGCGAAATAAGTCGTTGGTTTTTAGATTGATATAAGTCGCTTATAGCTCACAGTTCAATACATTGTTTTTAAACCAGGAAAAAAGTGGTCTTCCATTATCAGAATCATAAATGATAACCAAACAAGTAGCAATCGAACAAGTGTTTAACCTTGCTCAATAAATGATATTTCGTATGCAAAAAAGTCGTCAATTTTTTAAATCATACAGTTTACGGTATTAAGTCAGATCCATTGTGATCCGCAGTTTCTCTAGTATGTCTTTGCTTTTGTTTTGTTTTTAGTATAAGACATATGGGTTTCATGGTTCGGTTATTTAGTTGCTACTTTTATAAATTATATATAAATATATATAATTGATTTTTGGATCATTTTCAAAAGGTCGCTGATGCTAAACGAAATAATGGGAGCAGTACCACTGGGTTCCTAGTGCAATATAAGTTTGACCGGTTAAACTATGTCCCTAGTGCAATAAATACATTTGTGCCACTATAAGCCTAGTGCAATAAAAGAAATTCCAAGAACAAGCAGTACCGCTATTAACCTGATGAATTGTTAAGTTACATTTAACCCAGGTAAAGATGCAAGGACAGTTTCAGCATATCAAGTTTGCCTTAATATGATGAGAGAACAAATTGAGCAATATTACTGAAAACCTGGTGAGAAAATGCTTCTCTTCTTTTCTTTCTTTAAGTTTTCAAAGATAGCGATCACTTTGATTTCTATGTACATGCTCAGTTAACGTTGTTATCTCATGCACATGCAACTGGATATTGCAGATAAACATTGATCGATATTTATGCAGCTTACATGTTGTTGATACATGTAGTAAATATGCATTTTCTTGTCTTTCTCCTACTTTCCAGTGAGTACACATAACATTAAATGTACAGTTATCAATTTATTTTCTTTGATATAATAGCAATAAGTCCAACTGTCTAATGTTTGGTCAATAGCAAGATAAAACTGTGTATGTTTTTATTAACTGCATATAATACAGAATTTCAACAAATATAACAAATGTGATGACTCGAACTTTAAATCGTCAATATGTCTTTCTTTTACAGAAACATTTCGTCCACTCGCTTCAGTATTTGGAGATTACATTTCAAAACTAATATCTTATTCCATAGCTTGTGAGGCTGACATTGAATTCCTTGATCCTCGTCACTTCTGAAACAAAAATTGCTAATACAGAATTACGTTACATTTACATGTACTTCTCTATCGTTATCTTTATTTCTACGGCGCACATAGCTGTACTTTGACATAAATATTTCAAATTATTTGTTTATATGTACATTACATCTTCGAATAGCTTATTCTCTTGTCCAAATTTACCCACTTTTGTCTCTTTGCCATAAAACAATGTATGTTTTCAATTACAAAAATCATTATGTGGTATTCCTTCCATTTAGGCTTTGTTCTTTATATCCTCCACTTAAAAAGTGAGGTGTATATACTGCTAGTGGTGAACTTTATTTTGTCATACTTTTCGGTATTCATCTTGTCATTTGTATTTCGAACACACGTGAAGGTTAGCACTGCTGGTGGAGTTTAAATTCCCCGAGGTTAGCCCGCTCCGACACCAACTCTTTTGAGTTGGAGAATACATCAAAGCTTTAAATTATCCGTCTAAATTTCAAAATTGTCTAAACCTTAAGGTTCTTCCTACCCCAGACATAGGTTGAATATCTTAGGAATAATTTGGTTCCCAAGTTTGGTATTTTTGGTTATACTGTTCTATGCTCTTCATATTCATAGTGTTTGGCATTTTCAATATTTTTGGTAGAGCGCCTCTGATGAGTCTTGAATAGACGAAACGCGCGTCAGGCGTAGCAAAATTTATTGTCTGGAACTTTGTTGTCATTTGTATTTCGAACACACGAGAAGGTTAGCACTGCTGGTGGAGTTTAAATTTCCCGAGGTTAGCCCACTCCGGCACCAACACTTTTGAGTTGGAGAATACATAAAAGCTTTAAATTATCCATCTAAATTTCAAAATTGTCTAAACCCTAAGGTTCTTCCTACCCCAGACATAGGTTGAATATCTTAGTAATAATTTGGTTCCCAAGTTTGGTATTTTTGGTTATACTGTTCTGTGCTCTTCATATTCATAGTGTTTGGCATTTTCAATATTTTTGGTAGAGCGCCTCTGATGAGTCTTGAATAGACGAAACGCGCGTCAGGCCTAGCAAAATTTATTGTCTGGAACTTTGTTGTCATTTGTATCTCTAATGAACATGTCCAACTATGATATGGTTAAGTTTTGAGATTTCCTATAGCAAACATGAACTTAGCCTTAATCGACAAGGCAAAATCAAGGGGGTACCAATTTCTTTTCCGTAACTCCCTTTGAACTATACAGCTGATTTTCCCGAAATTTTTACATAACTTTTGTGATATTATGTAGATGTGTGACTCTTATTTTGATTTGATTGTCGCTTTTCAAATGATTTTTATAAGATTGTTAAACAATCATTCTTTAAAAAAAGATTTTTGGATTATTGGGTCTTTGATATTTATTTGTGAGCAATTGATCACAGCTTTCTAGTTTTGTTTGTGTTTTGATTTTTGTTCTGATAGTTGTGGTATCCTTAGTAAACATCAATTCAGTTGTAATTCATACATGTCATAGTTTTATGTTTTATATTTGAAATTTATCAACAATAACTTAAAATTTAGTTTCAATTTGTGAGATTAAATCATATATAAATGTGTTCAAGTGTGTTTCCTGTAAAAACCTAATGGAGTATATAACAAAGTAAAAAGTGTAGACAATAATAGATCAATACAAACGTTTGTCAAAATCAGATAGTTTTAGATTTTGTTTTCAGAAAAAAAATCGTTTTTGGCAGTTATAAATTATCAGTAATTAAACAATATATGATAAGTAGAGAAACAAGGTTAACGGCAATTATTTTTATTACCCCTGACATAATCCTCGTTTGTTCAAAACCCATCATATACGTTCCACCCGATGAAAGAATCAGTGTTGGCTATTAAGCAGTTAATATAATTATAACAAAGCTGTACCTGAAAGTGAAATTACTGTCATCTATGGACATGTATTACCATCTTTTCACACAATACAGACGTCCAGACATCAAGATGATCAATCGGTGATTCGACTTAACGTATCTTTACCAAAATGTCTCATCGAAACGTCATGCCAAATATGTGTTAAACTGTAATGATACCAAGTTGATTTATATTCAACATCTTAAATGCATAATAATGTTAACATATCTTTAAAATAAAATATAGAAAAAACAACAAACGCTAATGACTTAATTCAAACACTATCACTTTTTTTTTTAAGTATTACATTAACTACAAATGTACAAAAAATATATTTGTTACATAAAAGTTATTTTCATTAATTATTACCAAACATTTGATGATGTTATTATACATATTTGAAGGTTACAATAATGTAAAATTAGGGTCAGATATCAAACACAAAAACTGCTTAGAAATGTCTCTGCTGCCCTTTTAAATTTACTACTACGGAGTAAGCGTATACAAGCGCAATCATGCATTCCTAAATCATAGAAGCACACACACAGTCTGGTTAAAGAAGAAGCATTCCTAGCATTAAAGCACGGTAATATGCAATATACATGATGAACTTCTGAATATTTAAACATTTATATACAATTATGCAATTAGCTAAAATACCCAAAATATATAATTAGCTGGTATTTCAAAACAATGATAATGTGTTTATGAAAAACAAATGAATGCCGAAAATTATTGTTTATGCATGTGTAATTATTAATGATGAAACAACTTAGTTCATAAATGCATCGTTAGAATTATAGACTAAAACAGGAATTATTATATTGTTGTTTATGTTCAGTTAGTAGAAGTTATGAAAACGTCAGTACAATTATGCAAAAGAAATTATTTTACTTTTACATCGAAGACGGAGGATTTGTGTAATCAAACCTGGTTCAACTCAACATCTCTTTTGGAATGCATTTGCCTTTTTTTTTAGATTCTTCGATATTTTATTTGCTTGGTTTTGCTTTTAATTCTTATACAATTGAAATTGATCATCCTAGTCCGGGATATCATTGCTATTAGAATTATTTATAAAGAATAGCTGCAATTTTAATGCTTTCGTTAGATGGTTTAAAATTTCTCCATATTAATTCTATTAACTCTCTATCCAAGTTATTTACAATCTGAATAGACAATACCGCTGTGTGTTCCTTCTTGTACTTCCGGAGTAAAATGAGATGCCTCCCCTGGATTGTTGTCGTGGGTGTGTAGTATAGAAATAATCAAAGTAGCTACAAATAAAAAAAACATACATGAAAGTCATACATTGTAAATTATTCAAGCATTGAAGTTCTCTTAGCATTTGGTTTTTTTTATTATTGAAATACTGATATGCATTTATTTGCACTTTGAATTATTTCTTACGACAAATAAAGTTATATAAACAAAAAATATCACAACATTGACACTCTTTTCATGTAATGGTCCAGTCTTAAGTCCCGGAACAGTACAGGCGTTAATTAAGTAGCAGATCTCCTGGAATCCGTTGTATATCAAGTTTCTGAGAATATATGAGATGGAGAAAGTCACAAAATAAATCGAGAATTGTTCATTGAAATGACATCATCAATAAAACGGAACGCGAGGTTAAAAGAAAGAGCTAGTCTACGATATTTTTGTCTAAAAATGATTGTAAGAAGTCTGCTTCATATGAATAAAGAAACCAATCAGCAAACAAAGGTGCACAATTAGTGCCCATTGAAATCCCTATTTTTTCCTGAAAAAAAACACGTCTACCAAACTGAACAAATATGTTGTCGATAAGAAAATTGTGCATGTCAATTATTTTGTCTTCTGTATATCTGTTAATTTTCTTACACTCATTGATTACAAAGTAAGTCTTGCTGAAATCGACTACCAGATATTTGTACCTTCGTTTTCCATTATATTTAAAATAAAGAAGAATGTGTCCATGGGACACGGATACCCCCGCTAGGCCCCAATAAGGAAATAGATGTCCCTGAAAGTTGCTTAGGACGTACAGTTTGTCATACTGAAACATCCTATCAAATTTTAAATCATACCCATGTTCATTTTCTGAGAAAAGTTTGACGGAAATTATCAAGTTGATTTTTATATCGCCCTAGTCCAAAACAGGAAGTAGATGTCCGATAGGTCTCAAAATCGCATAGGACGTATAGTTTGTCATGCTGAACATTCCTATAAAAGGTTAAAAAACATTATCATGTACGGTACTTGAGAAAAGCTTGACAGTCATGTTCACATATTTTCACATTTGCCTAAGTCATAAACAGGAAGTAGATGTCCAACAGGTCTCAAAATAGCGTAAGACATATAGTTTGTCATACTGAACAATCCTACCAAGTTTCAAATCATTTTCATGTATGGTTCCTGAGAAAAGCTTGACGGAAATTTTCATAGTCATGTTCACACATTTTCACATTGGCCTAAGTCCAAAACAGGAAGTAGATGTCCGACAGGTCTCAGAATGGCCTTGGACGTAAATTTGTCATACTGAACCATCCTATCAAGTTTCAAATCATTCTCATGTATGGTTCCTGAGAAAAGCTTGACGGAAATTCGTACGGACGGACGGACATGAGTAAAACTTAATGTCCTCCGACATTTCGTCGTGGGGGCATAAAAATGCTGCGTTTAATCAGCTTTGCCAATCGTGATTTGAGTTGTTCATACACAATAGAAGTGTTGAGAGTGGAGAAATCGAATTGTTGATGCTTTTGCAAGATGAAACTGATTTTAGGCTAAGAACCTCCAATAGTTCTTACGAATTCTTCAGGATCTACTTTTGATCAACACCACTTCTAGTATAACAACAAATGCAATATTTCTGGAAGCCGGCTTTTTTGACGTTAGTATTGAAGTTGACAGAACTGAAAGAGATTGATGACCCTGCAACAAAACGCTGCAATACAGGGATTGAATGTCATCACTATCACACCAACAAAGAGCCGAAGGAGGAAATGACAGATGTGTGATTGCCAATTATTTCCTCCTTAGACAGTGTTGTAGCTGTGTATGTGGTGCTATTGCTGGTAAAACCAACCCCTAATTCAGCTGTCAAGCAGTCAACATATATTGTATCTTGCACATAAAATCATGTTATTTGGTGCTTTGTCTGCAGGTATAACAACATATATGTCATGTACATGTAAGGTGGACAGTGTTTCTGCAACATCAGCGTTGTTAAAACATATGTTGGTGTAGTTCCATTGAGCCCTTCAAAGAATTGATTCTTTTCTAAATCAATGACCTCACAGCTTTAACCAACTCTATAAACAAAAGGTCATTTTCTTTCTTTTGTTCTTTCCTGGCCCATTTTCTTGCATAGTCTTAATCTGAATTCATAATTGTTTTAAGATTGTGGTTATAGTTAATACGTCTAGGCTCACGATATTTTGGTCGTTTAGCCAAAACATCCCGAAGTATGTCATTTTCCACCGTGTTCAGGTCACTAGTGAAAACGTGGCCCAAAAGAGCAGTCTAGGTGTTTTGCATTGCGGTCATCGATTTGGAAATCCCGCAACACCTGTTTGTAGTTGAAAATCTTGGGTTTTGAGAATCTGTAAGATATACATGTACGTGTTGAATACATTTAAGTACATGTATAACAAAGACATTTACCAACTATTATCATCTTTCCCTAGTCAATTTAATCTTCAAGCATAGAAACCAATATACTCATAGACAGAAGTACAATTAAGTTTGCTATATTAGTCTACTGTTGGATGCAATGATCAAATTTTGTAAGCCAATCTGTTTAAAACAGTTTATAAGTTGTTGAATCATAATACAAACTGCATATTCTAATCGTTACGTAGGTTATTCCAATCTTACCCGTATCTGTCTGTTCCTCCACGGCGTCTATATCAGTAACAAGAAGATTTAATATTAGGGCTGTAAACATTTCACGGTCTATAGCTCTCAGTAAGAAAACGTCACCTTCCCCGCTGATATTGAAATAGTCCTGATGAAATTAAATGATGAAATAAATTAAAAACATATTATTTTGTCGCACAATTGTGGTAAGCCTTGCTGGAGGAGTTTTTATTCACCGAAATTAGCCCGTTCCTACATCGGCATTTTTGTGTTGAAGTTCACAACTAAGAAAAAAGTTGTACGTGTAAACTTCAAAAGTGCAAAAAAACCTCTATTGTTTCTCCTACCCTAGATATAGTTGATCTTAGTCAATATTTTGGGTTCCAGTAGGACTTATTATGGTTTATTATTTTTGATAAATGGTGTTGCGTACAGCTCTGTAAAGTAATTGATATAATATAGAATGGATATGGTGAGCTGCAAAGTTAGAAGGGGTGTCCTTGTGCCAACAGTGATGAAAATCATCTTTTTAAAGCCGTTATTTTTTGCTCTCCATTCATACAGTGCTTGGGGTTTTCTGATTCTTTGAAATAGGGGAAAGTGTTATAGCAAATTAATTTAACTTATACTTCTGTAGACACAGACAAACCCTTCAGAATGCAATGCTTTAGATAATTTATTAAAGCAAGCACCTTGAAAGTATTGCGAAACAACAAGTCTAGTCCCCTACCAGTCTCACATTTCAATCAGTTGTAAAATTAGTGAAAAGAAACAAAACATAAACATGATCAATTTATTTACAAATCGTAAATAAAAAAAATACAGAAAACAAAATTTAGTCATTTTGTAAGGTTGAAAAGCAAATAACTCTTGTTAAAATTTGCAGACTGGACCAAAACCTAAACTTGATCTATAACTCATCATGGTAGATTCACATACAAAAACCAGTTCATTATCTACAACGTTTAGAAAATAGTGCGGAACCTGAAATTTCAGTGAATTTTCAAATTCAAAGGGTCAGTATTCCCGTAATAAATTGCCTACGAACATGAACTCCCAATTTGATTGGTAACACATCCATGGTAGACTCGCATACCAACAAGAACCTACTAAAAGCCTGAATCGCTTACCTGGTCTTGATGTCAACCCTATGAAGACTTTTGCATAGCTAAATGAGCTGAATGTTTAAGCAAGAAAAAGCTTTTTTTCTATCTGCAATAGTTTTCATTCAAAATAAACAAAAGCACTATAATTCAACATTTAAGGAGCTGTAACCCCTATAAGGGGTTATTTGACAACTTCGACTATATAAAGACTTTTGTAGAGCTAAATGAGCTGAACATTTAAGCAAGCAACAGATTTTCTTCATCCGCAATACTTTTCATTCTATAGGCCAGAAACACTATTTTTCATCTTCAAGGGACCGTAACCCCTATAAGGTGTCATCTGACAACTTTGACTTTATGGAGACTTTTGTATAGCTTAATAAGCTGAACATCTAAGCAAGCAACAGCTTTTCTCCATATGCAATAGAATTCATCTATGGGACAAAAACATGAAAAAAGCTATCTTTGACCTTAAAAGGGCCATAACCCTTATCAAGGGTCATCTGATAACTTCGACCCAATGGAGACTTTTGTAGAGATTTTGATTCTTAAGAGCTTAAGATCCTTCGGATTTTTTCTATCTGTAAGGGTTGCTGAGTTATAAGCCATTATAAGTGATTTTATCCTATGTTCTATTTTTTTTGTAACAGCGGCCATGTTTTCTATCGAATCATTTTTAAATGAAGATCGTTTGTTGCCAATATGTCATATATTATTCCCGCAAAGTTTCAGTTAAATTGGTTCAATGGTTTTAGAAGAAGATTTGGAAATTGTTTACGGACGACGACTGACGACGGCCGACAGACGACGGACGCATATTTATGCCAGGTGAGCTAAAAATCAGTTCAATATTTCAGTGCGAAAAACTGAAATTTCAGTGAATTTTCAAATTCAAAGGGTTAGAATTCCCGTAAAATATTGCGGACATGAATACCCAACTTGATTCGTAACTCATCATGGCAGACTCACATACCTAAAATCGGTTCGTTATCTACAAGCGTTAAGAAAAAAAACTTGGAAAACTTATGCATGACGGACTTACAGAGCGCAAACCTATAGGCCCCTTTGATTTTCGCCTCTAGGAAACTAAAATATACAAATGATGCGAATACATGTAAAAGAGTGTCAAATGTTCTGATTTTACTTCAAGATCTGTAGTACATGTAAGTTTTTATGATAGTAAAACAAAATAAATGTGGTTTCACTAAATACCTTGAGCTGTTTATTTCCATAAACAAACGTCGAATATGTTGCAACGATACTAGTAATGTTGTATTGCAAATAACAATTTGAATCATCGTCATGAGCTGGACAGCGAGCCACTAACGTATGAGGAGTAGCACTCTTGTTTAACTGTGCATAATAGACCGGTTTTGTAAATTCAGGATTCTTATCATTAATATCTTCAATGTATATTGTCACCATAGCAGTTCCACTCAATGCTGGTGTACCTCTGTCAATAGCCAATACAGTCAAATTGAACACAGGATTTGCTTCTCGATCAAGGTTAGCATTTAGATCGACAGTTATTGCCCCTGTTTCAGAATTGATGCAGACTTTGTCCATTCCATTCTTATCTATGTAGTACGTCAGTCGACTATTAGTTGGCGTTCCGTCAAGGTCTTTAGCATTTACTGTTCCAATATGATAACCTGTAAAAATAGTTTTTGTCTGCAAAAGCTTAATTTATTGAGAACATTTTAAAATACTTGTACATTAATGACGACAATGTTAGTATTTTCGGGTGAATAAAGACAATACAAATGTTTACGTTATACAAAACAAATAAGCTGTTTGTAGAAGAGAAATATATACCTGTAACTTGCAGATCATGAATTTGGTGCACCCTGTTACAGTCTAGTGACTATTTGACAAGTCTTTCAGATTAAAAATACATAAAAAGAATCAAATATTAAAAACGAAAGAATATGGAATATGTGCCAGAAAAACACAATCCACATATATGATTTTGATAAATGTACAATGCAAAATTTCACTGCGTGTGAAGCGCTTTTCTGGATTAACCTTCATCAGACACGGTAGGAGTAAAAAACTTAGAAAACCGGTCGAACATTAGATTTGAAAAAAAAAAAAAAAACAGAAGCCAAAAATATTACAACAATGGCCAAACAGATAAATTTATTATTTTTTAAGAAATAGCCAAATGTCAAATTTTGGCAATATGTAAACGTGTCTTTCCAACACATATTCCAGTACTCGAAAATATATAAGAGCATACAACTAAGCACGGGGAAGCTTTCTACGGCCTCCACACGGCACTAAAGCCAAACTCTGAAATAATATTAAAAAACGAAAGAATATGGAATATGTGCCAGAAAGACACAATCCACATATTGAAATAATTTGATAAATGTACAATGCAAAATTTCACTGCGTGTGAAGCGCTTTTCTGGATTAACCTTCATCAGACACGCAAGGAGTAAAAAACTTGGAAAACCGGTCGAACATTATATTTGAAAAAAAAACAAAAAACAAAAACAGAAGCCAAAAATATTACAACAATGACCAAACAGATAAATTTATTATTTTTTAAAGAAATAGCCAAATGTTAAATTTTGGCAATATGTAAACGTGTCTTTCCAACACATATTCCAGTACTCGAAAATAAATAAGAGCATACAACTAAGCACGGGAAAGCTTTCTACGGCCTCCACACGGCACTAAAGCCAAACTCTGAAATAATATGGAATATGTGCCAGAAAGACACAATCCACATATTGAAATGATTTTGATAAATGCACAATGCAAAATTTCACTGCGTGTGAAGCGTTTTTCTGGATTAACCTTCATCAGACACGCTAGGACTAAAAAACTTGGAAAACCGGTCGAACATTAGATTTGAAAAAAAAATGTATACGTCCGAATTGTTTATAATGTTGATTGTATTTGTGAACATACCTTGTGCAGCGTTTTCCGGAACAGAGAAGTTATATGAGTTGAAGTAAAAAAAGGGTGCATTATCATTCTCATCCTGCAAAAATAAATACAAATTGTAGAGCTAGTAAAGAGCATTTGCGAAATAAACAATATCTCTGGGAAATAACGTAGAAATGCTCAAAATCGTTCATTATTAAAATATGAGGCAAAGAAATACCAAAACATAACTTAGAACAAAAGATTAAGACAAATAAAAGACAAAAACAACAACAACAAAAATACGACTGACGTAGAAAAACAGACTTAGTACTTTAACATGTTCAGTTGTTTTTGTTTTTTATGTTGTGTGCTTTTTCGTGTTGGTCTCCTTCATGTTAACTACATGTAGTTTTGTCGTTGCCCTTTTCCGACTTTTGACGATTGTTGTCTCTGCTTTTCTTATCGCTGGAGTAGACCCGCAACATCAAGTGGTAAATGATTGTGTATGAAAAAGCCTAACTCGGTACAAGACAATAAAGAAACCAAAGAATAAACATACAAACCTAAATAAAACCTTTTTAATCTATAAAGTAATTAAATTAGAATAATGAATTGTCTGTCAATATGAGTCTCCGTATTGTGTGTCTCATTGAGTTTAGAAAACAACATATCATCAGAACAATACTTTTGTTAAAGCGCTTTTGTGTGTTTGGTATTATTTCAATATTAGAATATGTTGATTTTAAAAGTAATTAACAAGTTGAATAAACAGAATATTGTTTTTTAGGGTCTATACGATCGGTTCGTTGACTTGATTCTCAAATTTCAATTCTATATATGTATTTGAATTCAAGTACATTGCTAATTCTTAAAGTAAGTGATTCAAATGCCATTAACGCAGTGTTCTATATTAACGTATTATATTTTACCTGACAACTAATTGTTATATTCACAGTCGAGGTTAGACTTGGCACACCAAGGTCATATGCAATAACCGTCAATACAATTTCTCCATCGCCATGTTTCTTGAGTTCCTCATAATCCAGTGCATGTGTCAGGGTGATATTACCGTTGTTAGGATCTACTGTGAAATTGTCTTTAAGGAAGGATGGTGGTTCTAACTTGTACTTTACTATCGAGTTGTTTGTTGATTTGAGATCGTTATCGCTAGCCTGCAAAATGATACTAAAATTTATCAACGAATAGTTTGATACATTTAATTATCGTTAACCTTAAAATCGGCATTCCAATGGGCAGAAACTGTGCTTCTCTCCTCGCCGATTTGTTTTTATACTCTTACGAGACTGAATTTCTTCAAGGACTAGTAAAGAACAAGAAGATGAAAGAGGCAAGGTCATTTAATCTTACATTCAGATATATTGATGATGTCCTTTCTGTCAATAACACTTCATTTGGTAGATGGATTCCTTCAATATATCCTCCGGAATTGGAGATTAAAGAGACCACCGAATCAAATTGCTTCACGTCTTTCTTGGATTTGCACCTCGAATGTGACCCAAGTGGTCATCTCAGTACAAAAATTTACGATAAACAAGACGATTTTAATTTTCAAATTATTAATTTTCCTAATCTAAAGAGCAATATACCTACTTCTCCTGCATACGGTGTTAAAATTTCACAACTTATTCGATATGCCAGAGCTTGCACACATTTCACAGATTTTTTGATCAGACACCGATTTATTCGTGACCGACTTTTGGAGCAGGGCTATTAGAAAATACGTCTCAAACGATCACTAAAAAAATTCTTTTTTCGTTATCAGCCACTAGTAGAAAAGTTCAAAATTGAGTTAAAGGATATGATAGTTAATTGTTTTAATTAGTGTTTGACTGGTCTGCTGTACTGAGATGATCACCTCAATATCCCTATTGTGTCTCACAACTATGTTGTGTTCTATGGTCATTACCGGATCCTTAGATCGCAAAGGAAGAGGGAGGTTTGGCACCATAAAACCTGGTTTAACCCACCATTTCGTTTGAAATGCCTGTACCAAGTCAGGACCATTGCGATCCAACAAATTCTCCGCAATGACTGATTCGTTTTTGTCATTTTCTGTGGACTATTAGATTGATCATTCAAGTTTGGTAGTTTTGTTATTACCTTTATTCTGAAACTGAAACAAATAAAACTTGATTGGCACTAGAAAAAACACGTTTACAAGATTTTTGTAAGATATCAATAAAAGTCGTTATTTTTGGTACTTATATCTAAAGCTTTTCTTACGTTTATAACTATCTCACTTCCAAAGATTTTCCTGTTTTCCAGAAGAAAAAACCGACGATATCCTGGAACAAACTCTGGTGCATTATCGTTGACATCTGTAATCGTTATATTTAATGTGACAGTGCTTCGACCTTCGCCTCCATCAGTTGCCTCCAGGATGAGGAAGTAATTGTCACGTGTCTCACGGTCAAGAGGACTTCCTATAACCTCTTTTGTGCGCAGCTCAACTGTTGTACTATTGACTGGTTTTAGCTGAAAACTAGCAAAATGTTTTCATGTAAACTTTTTATAAGACTAGTCATTATTTTGTTGTCATCGAATGCATAAATCTTATTCAGCGTTTTTTAAACGGCAGGGTTGATTTAATTTTTTACATATAACAATGTAATCTATAAACTAACCATCTCCCAGAATCATTATCGCCAAAGAAATAATACACATAGCTCATTAGTAGTATATCTACAACCACTTGTACATATAAAAATTTCAACGACTCGAAATTATTAAAAGGTCCAGACAGGTCTAGATAGCATATAATTTAAAATATAAAAAGAGTTGGGAAAACTTCTAACATATTTTTTGTTTATATAAAAATTCTCATAAAACACAAAATATACACCTAGATAAAAGTTAAGCACCCATTGATTTTTTTTTAAATCATACATTTTCAAAACACATTTGAACGATTATCTAACTGATAGCTTTGTAAACTTGTGTTATAAACTAAAATATGCATTGTTAAGCACAATTTAACATGCGTGTCACAAACAAAAAGATATTTTTTATTCACATAATATGATAGAGCAAAAATGAAGGCTTTTGTTAATAAAGGTTGTCTTCGAAAAGTATGGTCACCTGAAGCTCAAAACTGTTATTAAATTGTCAAATCGCACTAGAAAATGTAAATCATAATCAAAAGATTGATACTATATCGTTAAACAGTCAATTTCGAGAATGTATACCTTGAAAACGAATGACTTCTAACATGAACCCTTGGTCTCGAACTACCAATGTGGCGTCTCATTTTCTGAACAGTTATCTATCACTATTCGAGGCAAAAAAGAGCTTTTGACCGAACGCTTACACCCTTTAAGTCATGCATAAAGAATTGAAGCTGACCAAAATCGACAAAATTAAAAATTATTTCAAATCATTAAAAAGCACAAAAAGTCTAGGGGTGCTTAACCTTTTCCAGGTATTTACTTAAAGAATTCATTATGGTGATGGATAAAAACTAATTATAAAGCACCACTCCCATTTCTTTAACTTTCATCCTAAGGTCCAGTACATGTAGTAGTATAAAACAAAACAACGTCGATGTGAGACAAAACAGATGAAGGGCAGCACTCAAATGGGAAAAACCAGATACTAACTGAAAATCGCCGCTCAAAATTTTAAACTTTATGGTTCCATAGTCGCCTGAGTCTAGGTCAGCTGCCTAAAAGAAATTTAATGGAGTTAAATATATCTATTATTTATTATTAAGAAATATGTGTGTTGTATCAATAAAGATAATTTGATAGATGTCAATATATTTTTCATTCCGTTTTACCAAAAAAAAAATCAGAAAAAGAAATGATTTCCTCCAATTTCTTTTTCATACCCTTAAAATCCAACAGACAAAAAGATCAATTCATATTCTTTTTTACTCTCCTACCCGATTGGGCTTGTGTCCCCATTTTCTCCACTTCATCATCATTTCATGTTCATTGCATCACCACTTTCATGTTCATCTCCAGGATATAGCCGAAATCGTGCTGCTTGGGAGTAAAGCAACTAACTCACTAACATATTCTTTTTTTTTGAAACTCCATATAAATAATACTTAGTAATTGCTTATACTGATCAGCATAATAATTAAGCAGTCTTTAAGTAAGAGTTATTTACACAGGATCCTATGGCCATTAGAAAAGATATTGATAAAAATAAAAACATCAAAAGAAAAAAAATCGCATCGACTACAGCTATGAATCTGTAAGCCTTTTTATAATTTGAGATTTGTAAAGGCTTAAAAAACAACATATGCAAATATCATTAAAGAAACAACATTCATATCTATTGAAAAACCCTGAAAACTGGAAATAACTGTTTTATATGTTTGAATCATAAAATTGTCTTCTACTATTTTCACTTACGGTTATATTTATCAAAACCTCTTCATTAAAACTCTCATAGATACTGTTTTCTCTTGCTAATACATCATATGATGTTTGTGCAAATACAGGAATGTTATCATTTATGTCCTGAATATTAACTTTTATGGTACATGTGCCTGACGATGAAGAATTACCCTTCTCCATTGCAACAAGCTAAAACAAAAATAGTGAAAAAAATGATTTAGTATAAATGTGTTAATAATGCAAAAAATACATGTTCAACTTGTAAAAAAATAATTTGAGCATATATGACATTTTTTAAACCAAAATAAACTGGAAACACGTTTATAAAACGTAATAACACATTTTGCCTCTTTCTCAGTTAAAAAAAAAACATTTTAGACAACATTTTTTTTCAGGAAATGTGTTTTCTTTAACTTAAACGATTTGCAAACACCAATAGGTTTAGGTTTAATTCTGCATACCAAAGGAGACAAAATGTTAGGTGAAATCTATTTATATCAATTTCAAAGTCGATCGAACTGTTCGTTCAAAGAATGATTTATATATATGTTTGATGTTGTCTTACGATATATTCCACTTCATGTTCCCTTTCATAATCATATTTAAAATCTGAATTCAATCTCAAAATGATGTTCCCAGATCCAGATATCGAAGACGGTAAGACGTTCAGTCCATCCATATGTGTTCCGTTTAAATCTTTCAGCTTCAATACCAACTCGCTATTTTCAATCTTAATATATGAAAAAAAATATTTAAATCTCTTTCAAATATTTTATTGTTAAAGGGGATTTAATGACAGGGGTATATGATTGTTTGGTTTTTTTCATTTTTCTGTTCTTTACTGCTTGTTTATTTTATTTCAGGATAAAAACAAATACCAATTTAAGCTGAATGTAACCCCTGTCCGCATTTTTTAAACAATAAATATAAACATAATGAGGATTTTAACTTTCAACTATTAACGGGAATAGTTTTTTTGTGATAGTGAGCCAATAAACCTGAATTTAAAAAAAAGTTCTTTCTTTTCTTAAATAGTTTTTCTCCCTATTAAATATTCAATGTGCTTGATGTTATTATTGAAAAGTAAAAAAGGTATTCAGTAAACATATACATGTATACACAAAGGAAATGGGTCGGTACAATTACTCAGTTTTGGCTCTAAAATAAAAAGGGGGCGTCCGTGAATACGTGCACGTGGTTAATATAAAACAGGAAATATCTTAGAAACTAAAAGAAAAATGCAAAATTAACATCTAACAGGACAGATGATAGAAGGCAATGGCCCTTACTAAGTTCAGTCATTTAAAAATAAATGATGTGTTAAACCAGGTTTTATGGCACATCTGCTTCTTTCGTTGCGATCTGAAGTTTTGGTGTTACATGTAACACGAAACATAACACGGTTGTGTGACACAATATATAAGAGAAACTATATCAGTGTGGAGATCGCACAAGTACCTGTACGACAGACAAAAAATAATTAAAACAATCGCACATGTTCCAATTGATATAATTGATCATGTTTATCTAGATTAAATCTGATATGGAAAGAGAGATTATAATTTACCACACTACATGAGTTTCTTAAAATGTTTGAAATGTCTTATCGTGAAAGTACCTCTTGATCTTTATCGGACACAAATATTTCTCCATCTATCTCCAGGGGTATACTAGAAATGTTTTCCGTGACGTTGGCATTGTATGTAATAGAATTAAAGATTGGTGAGTTATCATTCAGGTCTTTGATAGTGATAACAACAGTTGTTTCTGTAGTGTTAGCACCATATTGTGGAAATCCTGTTGTGTTGACTTCGTAAGCCTGAAATGTATGTACTAATGTGACATGTGTATAGTAAACCCAAGGAGGATAGATTCTCAACATTGTTTTCGTTGTTTGTTTTAGATGTTTAAATTATTAAAGGTCAAGGTAGGTAAATTGACCCTCACAATTTGGCATATTTTTCTAAATTGCAATATTGAAGCATAACTGTAAGATAGGGAAGTAATAGAACAGACAACAGTGTTTTGGATATTGAACATATTAAAACGTACGCATGTGTGCATAACCATATAATTGTAAAATGTAGCAATTTGGTTCATAATTGGTGTAGCTAAAACATATCAAAATTGAAGCAATTTCTATATAATTTCAAAATAAAATTTGATGTCTTTTTTTAAAACATGAAAAATAGTAACTTTCCCCACTTCATCAATGTCTGAGTTAAGATAAATGTTGAAACGACAAAAGTTTTTGTGAAATTTGAATTTGAGAGGACATGTGGCATACAAAGATAAATACTGGAAGCATTAGTTTTGGTATTCTAAATTCACAATATTTTTGTGGAATAGCCAAAACATATCAAAATTGAAGTAATTTCTATATAATTTCAAAAAAACATTTGATGTAGTCTTTTTTAAAACATGAAAAATATTAACTTTCCCCATTTCACCATTGTCTGAACATACCATTTCACTCTTGAAGAACCACCATAATGTGTCCTTATCATAGCTTGTTGTTTAAAAATGACTTAAGAAATCTCCCAAAAGCCATAAAATCTTGGAGGACACATTGCAACGTGTCATATATATTATTCAAAGTTGTGGGTTTTATTACCTTGAAAATTATTTGAATCGACACCTTTATCATGTCTGGCTTGTCAGAAAATATTTTTAAAAATGTTTGCCACTATTATTGAAAATAAATAGGTTTCAAATTTGATGCCTTAAATTAATAGGGGGTTCGTGGTCATACATTTTAACCATATTTTGATTGTAAAATCCAGAGGATTCCAAAAACAATGACAGAAATACCAAAACAAGACCAGCAAGCATCCTTAAACGAGAGGTAGTAATTCTTTTTAATACTAAACACAAAGAAATATAAAACATTGTCTTCCAAAGGGATAATTTGTGAAATTGACTATGTGAAAAGGGGGAGGTGGGAATTGACTGTATGTTGGGGAAGAGTTGTGAGAACTGACTGTGTGATACTTACAAAATACCAAAATGCTATAGATATGCATATTTCAAGAAAACCTCTCATCGAAAGCATATGAATCAAACATTGGAAGGTCGAAAATAAAAGTAAAGATGGAAAAATGTTCTAACCCACGACGTTACCATGCGCAATACAAGGAAGAAACCTAGTTTAATTTTGAGTTTTGAGCTGCTGAATACTTTAATACCTTAATGTTGTTTGCAAAAAATTAAATGATTCATTGTATCAAGAATTACCTCAATATTAAATCTACACACACCATTTACACCACTGTCTGACACAGGGGATGAATCTCTATCGAGTGTAGTACCTGTCGTAGTTATCTTTCCTGTTGTTGTATCAATGTGAAACAGATTGTCACATGGACCATCATCTGAAACAGGATATGAGTACAAAAGGTTCCATCTTAAAAAAAACTCCGATAGACAAGATAGTTATATTTCATGATTTTTTTAAATAGATAGCATGTAGAGATGGGTAATGTGATGGATACACGAAACACGTGATTAGCCTATTGAAGTTTATGATTAACATAATATAATTAAAGATGACTTTTTTATTCTTATGTATTTTACCCACATGTTAAAGACAGTGTAAATGGTTTTACAAGCTTGATCGTTTGTTTGTTGCTTTGTCAATGTTCACAAAAACAACCATTTTGCTATTTTAGGCTTTAAACTAAACACTCTTATCGGTAAAGAAATGATAATATTAATTTTTTTTTGGTTCAAGCATGTTGTGTTATTATTTTGTGTCTTCCTTTTTACATTGATTTAACAACTTTCTAAATGTAGCTTTAATTACTATAGTGATGGTATTTATTTATTTATTTATTAGTGTTATCATGGTTATATTTATACAAACATGATATATGAACCTACCTTTAAAACGATATTCTATAGAATTTGGGACTCCAGTATCTCGATCAAAGGCTTTGATCTTTAATGTTACCGTCTAAAGGTGATAATTTAAAAGATATAAATATTCGAAGTAAATAAAATATAATATTTATTACTGTTACTGTCAATTACAGAAATACAGGATCTTTGGCAAAATTTATATTTTCACTCTTTCTGTGGCACTCTAAGACCAACATGGGTATGCTATTATTGGTAAATATTCAGGAATATAAGAAACATCTTTCTGAATAGGTAGTAAAATTCGTTTGTTTTCTTAATAACATAAGTTAATTTTGTGACAAAAAAGTTATTATATCTTTCAGTTGTGAACTTGAACTTACTGATCCTACTGGCACGTTTTCGTATATTTCAGCAATGTATGGTAAACCATCGAAATACGGAGGAGAATCCTGAACATCAATGACTTTGATTACGAGGCTCACGCTACTTGATAAGGGATTATGCAGATCCATGTCCTACAAAAGTTTATTTTGGTTCTTCGTCATATTTAACAAAACAGGTAAAAAGATATAACATGTTTTTCCAATAAAAAGGTACTAAATGCACATAACTTTTATCGTTTCTTTTATCTTTTAACGTAACAACAATTGTGTACTTACTGTCGCAACAATAAGATATCCATATAAACTTAAGCTTTCATAGTCTAACGTCTTATTTAGAGTTATTTCTCCCATTCTTCCGTTTGTTCTTATTCTGAAAGTCCCAGCAGTTGAACCTGCAGACTACAAGAGAAATATTAGCAAATAAATCACAAAAAGCTAAACGTTTCACACGTTTGATGATCTATTGAAATAGTTATGTAAAGCTTTACTTAAGTTTTCATAGTGTAACGGCATAAAAAGTTATTTCTCACACAATTCCGCTTCCTGTTATGCAGGAAGTACATTTTTTAACGTGTCGAATGCAAAGACAATAGTAGTAAATAAATCATTTAAAGAATTAACGTTTAATGAACCTTTCTGGACATTTTTTAACAACAGTAATAGAAAGAGAAGGGACAAAACGAAATGAATAACAATTGTTTGATCTGTCATTTTCATAATGTTGAAAGGAGGTCTTATCGCAACCCATCCTTTAAACAAATTACTAAAACACTTTACTTTAGTATACATGTGTTAAATGTCTTGTATATAAAGAGGAAGAGGTAGGTTTAGCGCCATAAAACCTGGTTTAACCCACAATTTCGTTTGAAATGCCTGTACCAAGTCAGGACCATTGAAATCCACCAATTCTCCGGTATGACTGATTCGTTGTTGTCATTTTCTCCGGACTATGAGATTGATCATTCAAGTTCTGTAGTTTTGTAATTACCATTATATATTGTATATATACTGGTAGAATCATTTTATTTACTCAAGCCAGTTGATGCAAGTAATAATTCTCCTGATCCTTACAAAAAATTAGGTGCATGGCGATAGAAATGAATGAACCTACACAAATATTTAAAACTCTCCAAATCTTATATATGCATTTCATTAGCTTAAAACTACTTAAGAAATTTTACCGAGGACATCAAGAGCTTATACACAAATATGAGATTTCTATCCCTCAGGTGAGTGCTGATGTTGGTTTTTCTTAGGGTTCAGTTCTGTCTTTATAGGATTTGAAACGATTAATTTACCCATTGGCAGCGGAACGGGTGTGGTATCAAGCAGGAACTGCTTACTCTTCTGGAACATCTGAGTTCACTTTCGTTACGACTTGAGTGCGCTTTGTTGATTGATGTTCAATCATTTTTGATTTCTATGTTTTTTTTGTTCCCATCCACGTTTTCTGTTTTCGTTGCCCTTTCGGACTGGTATTACGTTTGAATGCCCCATTAATGCCTCTTTGCTTTTTGAATTTAATGCGTTGTATATAAACATGAACTGTTTAAGATAGACAATGGTTGTCACTTACTTGACCAACAGCCTGAAAATAAAAAAAAATATGGTGTTTTCTTTGCCAGTTTACATTTTATAATTGGTACTGGATAAAATAAAACGCATGATCATTGTTTATTCAGATTAATTTTCAACTTTTCCATATTTTTAGACCTTTTTCGACGAATTGTTCAAGTATTTTTAAAAAAAATTAAGTGTGCTTCGTAATTACCAAAATTAGGACGAGTTCATATACATGTATATGTTTCAGGACAAATTGGAATCCAGTGAGATTTAGAAACCTCCCTGGCAAATTGGAACGCAAATTTCTACTAGAACAAATAATTTTGATCTGCATTGATTTAAGTTCATTACATACGAAAATTCCAATTTAAATTGTTGTAACCTGACCAACACGAAAGGTAGATAGGATCCTACTGAAATTCTAGTAGGATCTAGTATCATACTAGATTCTTAAACAAAAACGTCTCTGGAAAATACTGGAATAGGTATTCTCTAATTTTCATCGATTTAACTACTTTCCACCCAGTTGTAGAAAATATTTCTTCTCTCTAGAGCATATTAAGTTTTCATCAATTGATTGGTCAATTTTACTTGGAGGCGTGACCATTGCGACCGAAAACTGCAAAAAAAATTAGTCGATCAATATAGGTCCTTTCGACAGTCACAATATATATTACTTTTGATATTTTCTGACACAATTGTTATTGTTATGTCATAATAAATTATGTTTATGCATATCATAAAAACCTAAATGTTTAGATTGCTTTTATTAATTTGAATCTCTTGGTAAAGTGTTATAATATACTGACCAAATCGAAGGTTAGGAGAATTTAAACTTTTACCAAAATTAATCTCCTTTCTATTTTGTTTTCCGGAAAATTAGGGGACCAGCGTCTTATATCATTTCTCGCGGATTATCAGATTTCTTAATCTCGATAGTTAAATGACAGAATTTCAAGCTTTCGACAGAGTCTCGAGCTTTAGCCAGTGCAAATCAAAATTGCAGTTTGTTCTATAAAAAATTAGAATTTTAGTTTGCATTAGGAGGATTCACGATTGCACTGGATTCCAGTCTGTCATGTCAAACAAATGAAAACATTGCGTATTTAGTTTGCTGTGTATCAAAATGGTGATCTAATTCATTGTGCAAAAAAAACCAGATGTTAACATTATTTTCATCATGTTTACTTGTTTCTCGACAGAACACCAGACTGCATTAACAGGATTAAGTTTTCCACCAAAATCATCATGCGTGTCTATAAATAAAACTTTAAGTCACACGGGCTTGTGTATAGTATTCTCCTATTTCCCTATCATAAGGAAGGGCGATCTAAGCCCTCGCTTCGAACACTGTTTTAATTTTATTGGATACATCAACATTATAAAAATCCATACAATGCAAGGTAATTATATGGACTTTCTGGTGTACTACCGTTCAACTCACAAAAAATGTGTCTGCTGTCAAAGAAGGGACAATAAAAATACTGCATATGGGGTGTATATTTCACAACTTTGTCGATATGTCAGGGCGTGAGCTACTTAAAGTATTTTTTTCTGATATTTTGACTCGATTACGTTGTCTCCGTCATTGGCTGTTAGACCAATGTTTTAAAGGATGATTTGTGATTGTTTTAGTTAGTTTGTAAAAATTTGTTTTACTGAGATGATCACCTCTTTTTCCATATTATGTCTCACAACCGTGCGGTTTTGTGTTATCGGACCCTAAGAGGGAGGTTTGGTGCCATAAAACCTGGTTCAACCCATTAGAAATGCCTGTTCCAAGTCAGGACCATTGCAATCTTCCATGTTATTATGTCTTTGCCTTATTTTGTCTCCTTGGATACATGTGATTTATCATCCCAGTTCGGTCGTTTTGCTGTTACCTTTATTGACCAGCGTCATGATTTGTTTAATTGCCAACGTCTTTGCTTCCACAAACACGAAACTCTAGGGTCATTTGATTGCTCTTGGATTCTCAATAAACAAAGTTTCAGACAATAAACTAGGAAACTCTGTTTTAGCGCAATGAAACGGATGTCTCCCCTTCCTTAATTTGCCAAAATAACATAATTTCAACCTTGAGGTCAGAAGTCAAAGTCACAATGTAATACATTGTACAAAAAATTGCTTAATAATGATGGATCTACATTCATGACATTCTAAAGCCCTATGTCAAAGGATAAATAAGTAATGGTCTGGAAGGTTGGCGACACATTGTTTATATGATGACACACCATTATGTTAATAAAATAGTAAATTAGCATTTATTTGATCTTGAGGTCAAAGGTCAAGCTTATATGAAGGCCATTCTGGTCCGCAACACATCGTCTCATGGTGAAACATCCACATGCCAAATATCAAAGCCCTATATAAAATGATAAAATGTTATGACCAGGACCCACTATGCACTTAAATTTATCATTAATTTGACCTTGAGCACAGGCACTCGTATAGAGCATAACCCTTATGGTGCCCCACCCCCCATTTTTCCAAAACCGATTATTTTCATTTTTTCTGTTACATTTCTCATTTTCACTCATATACATGTCTAATATATGCAAATCTACCATCAAACAGTATCTACTATCCATATGGGGTTACTGATATTTAATAAGCGAGATATATTTTCGGCATTATTATTTAATGAAACTCGATATATAAATTTATTTTAACCAGGCCATTCTTTATTCTATAATGTTCTGAAATTGTCACAATCAGAACTGTCAGGGGATAGAACTGTCCGAGGCTAGAACAGTTCTAAGCTGTCAGGGCACAGAACAGGTTAGAACTGTCAGGGCGTATGTCGCCTTAGAACTGTCAGGGGTTAGAACAGTTTTAAATTTGTCACGGGATAGAACTGTCCAGAACTGTTCTATGACAGGACAGGGCTTGTCATAAACTGTCCTATAACTGTCAGAAGAACAGAATTAGAACAGATTCCTGACAGTTCCTGACAGTTCTAAAGAGATATTAGAACTGGACTGGATATTAGAAGTGCCCGCTCGAGCGGAGAGCTCTACGGTATTTGTTTCCGCGAGAAATCATTGCTTATGATGATTTAGATTTTTTATGGTCCGGAAAGGGTTATTATTTTTACAGGTCCGGAGTGAATGTTAAAATAATTTATAAGAAAAGAAATAATGCTTAAAAAATAATAAATTGCGTTTTTTACAAGAAAATAATATTCTTAAAATAATAAATACACATAAGCTGCTCCTTTGGTCTTGGTTATATGCACGTACGAAACTAACGTGTCTCGAAGCTTAATCGCCCCATACCATCTCGCCCCAAAATAAGCAAATGGAAATATTGGAAATTAAATGATAGCGATATCCCTGAATGTCGACATTTAGAACAAAAAAACGTAGTCCCTTTTAGCTATGCTCGCATTTAGGCAATGCCTACTCCATATTATATATATATATATAATTGAAAAATTAAACATTGTTGCAAGTAAACTTATGTGCTCTGCCAACCTTGTTATAACAAAAGTTAAACTCGAGTAGGGAATAAAGGTCGTCCAGGTTTACCCGAGTAAAAACTCTGGTCGTTTATTTGTAATTGAGTTAACCTTAGTACATGTAAACTAGAGTAGGTCAAATGAAAACAGCCAATTAAAACTTAACGCAAGACAATTAGTATACAAATAATTACCTCAAGTTTATATGTGAATAAACCTCCTGCACCATTATCTGGATCTGAGGCTGAAACTGTTACCACTACCCCTGCGTTGGGTTCTGTGTTCTAAAAAAGAGGAAAAATAATGATTTTGACATTCTTAAAAAGGGTGGCATCTTAAATCGTAAAACAAGCCACAATATTATAATAAAATCAATACATTGATATGTCATTCATCTATGATCATTTGGTCCACTTTGTGATTGAATTGTAAAATAATCGTCTGGACACGACACATTTATTCAAGACTATTACTTCTGTGTTAGCCAGTGCATTCTGACAATGGGATGTATTTAAATAAAGTCATTTGAATGTAAAGATTTAAAAATGCAAAATAAAAAAATATTTGTTGGTTTCTTTGAAAAAAAATTAATTTGAAATAATAATAAGATTGACGAGATTGCGATATTTATTTTTTTTCACAAATAGAAACTTTATAATCAAGTCGAATATTGAAATTTACGCTTAAATTCTGCATAAATAGACAATTAATTATATATATATATTTAAATATGTTACACTTAGCACAATATTTGATTTAGAAAAAGTTATATAAACGAAATTAAAATCGTAATTTTATAGTTATTTAGGATGAAAAACACAATGCTTGTTTTCCCTGTATTACTTATGAAATGTTATTGTTAAAAAAGTTCAATTTTCATATAAAGGCAATTTGCCAAAGTTTAGTTGGAAGGACAAATGATTTCATAAATTTTCAGCCCAGGCCACTGTTCATAAATCTGTCCATAGTGGACTTGTCCTTCGGACAGGTACGCTGTGAAAAGCTTTCGGTCTGCTCTTTTCTGGTCAGACCTGACAAGGAAAGTGCACCGTGGTACTCTTCGACCTGACCAAAATTCAGTATTTGTACAGGTTAAGTTGAACAAAAAAGATGGAACGTAAAGTTTGCTTTAAGTTCTCAAAAATGTATTATTCCATTCATCTTGCCAAATAAAAAATGGAAAACGTCAATTTCTAAATGTTAAAAAAACAGACAAACACAAAACTGATCATACAAATAAGTTATGATGATAAAATACCTCATCAATTGCAACTGTATATAACTGGTGTTCAAACTTCGGTGGGTTATCATTCACATCAGTGATAGACAACGACACGGTGTATAATGGAACCTACAAGTGTTAAAACATACAGCCTAGAGTTTTGGTCACACTTAAAATCTGGCTGCTTGCTTTCCGTTCTGTGAGCTGATTTATGTTAATTGTTTTGCATAGTCTGGTTTACACTACATTTTATTGTTTTTTTTATCTTATTAGTACAATGTACACATAACAATATAGAGTAGTAACCAACCAAATTGATTTGTTCAGCAGAATAATTCCTTACAATTTTATGTTATCTGCTTTGGAATGGACTAAATTTGACAAATGTTGTTCTTCATCCAGGTCACATTTGAAAACATGTGTATTTGTTTTGTGAAATTTAGATTAAGGGTGCTGTTACAGTAACATGTTCAGTTAAATGATTTAATGATGCCAATGAAAGTGTCTAATATGATATACTATTAGAATACATCACCTGGTCTCTACCAATATTTTGATCATAGGCCTTAAAATACATATCCCAGACTGAAATACCCTAAAAGAAAATAGTAGTTTATAACAGAAACCTGCGGAATTTTATCTTACCTTTTTAGTCAATAAGTTTTTCCAGGTGTTTTTTATCTTTGAGGCTAACACACAATAAATCTACTAAATATACTTTTCAATCAGTTTTTGTATATTGTAAATAATGGTAATAACAAAATAACCGAACTGGGAGGATCAATCTCAATGTCCAAGAAAAATGACAAAACATTGAAGACACACCGGAATAGTTATAGATCGCAATGGTCCTGATTTGGTGCAGGCATTTCAAATAAACTGGTGGGTTTAACCAGGTTTTATTGCGCGCCAAACCTCCCTCTTCCATTGCGATCTTAAGGACCGGTAGAAGCATACAACGCAACACGGCTGTGAAGACACAATAGGGATATTACATTTTGTACGATGATCATCTCAGTGCAGCAATCACCAAAACACTAATCAAAACGTTCAACTCAGTTTTGAATTTTTCCACCAGTGGCTGATAACAAAGGAAGAACTTTTTAGGGACCGTATGAGACGTATTTTCTTGTAACATTGGTCTCAGAGTCGGTCATGGAGACAGTGGTGTCGTTTACAAAAATCAGACAAAAATTGTACGAGCCCTGGCATATCGAATACGCTGTGAAATATAAACACCGTGGGCAGGTGAGGTAGGTATGTTGCTTTCAATGTTAGGAAAATTAATAATTTGAAAATTAAAGTCGTCTCTTTTATCTTAATTTTTTGTACTGAGATGACCATCCTTGTCGTATTCGAGAGGTTATTCCAAGAATGATGTTAAGCAATAGGATTCGGTGGTTTCCTTGTTGCGACTCGAGTTCGCGTTGTTGATTGATATTCAGTTGTTTTGTGTTTCCATGTTTTACATGTTGTCTGTTTTTGTCCCGTTCTTGTTTGTGTTTACTGGTTTAGTCTCTGCCCTTTCGGACTTTTGACATTCGGATACCCCATTGGTACCTCTGCTTCTCTCTAATTCTGGAGGATAAACCTAACGGAGAGGACATCGTCGATATATCTGAAAGTTAGATTAAAGGACCTTGCCTCTTTCATCTTTTGTCCTATATGCGTTCTTGCAGAAATTCAGTCTCGTAAGAGTATAAAAACAAATCAGCGAGGAAAGGAGCACAATTTATGCCATTGGAATGCCAGTTTGTTGTTGAAAAAATTCTCCCCCAAATTTGACAAATATGTTGTCAATAAGGAAATCAAGCATACTATAAATTGGCGAACGTTGGGCTCAGTTAAAACTAGTTTAACCCTACCATATATATATTATATGTGCCTGTCCTTAGTAAAAGCTTATGTTTATACAGTGCGCATGTGTGTGTGTGTTAGTATGTGTAAGTATTAACACAATTAACGTCTTAATTTGAGGTGCTATTTTTCCAGAAAGCAGGCTCTTCTACGACATATTTATGATTGGTATTAAATCTAATGTTTTATTTTTTATAATGGGTCATTTCAAAACGGCAAGCAGCGACAACTGGTCAGATGAAAGGCTGCTTTTATTTTACATTGTGGATTTTAAATTACCGTTTATGCATGTGTATATACATTGTATGTAGGTTGTGAAACATACACTTATTCAACAGCTCATTACCTTCTATATTTTCCGAACCATATGTCTAGATAAATAATAGATGTTTAGTTGATAGAAACTAAATAATCTTCTTTTTTAGTACTCTATGGATCCATGTTTAAAAGTAAAGGCATATCATGAAATCAAAGTGAAAGACAAGTGCAAAAAAAGCCAAACTGAATACTTGTACAGACGAAAACATATACAGATTAAAATGTAAGAAAATACAGTATTTCCCACCTGATCCCTGTCCAGTTCTTTTTTCCTGTAAATATATCCGGTCGCAGAGTTTCCATCTTGTGTGTAATTAAAATCTATCCTTTCTTGCGTGGTATCATCGTACACTTCTAATGTTACAGGTACTCCATTTTGACTGGTGGCTCTTATTGATGCTATTAGTTCTCCTGAAATTAAATTTGCACCAAAGCACGAATGCAAAATATACTTTTCTTTTATTTATGAATCACCAGCCCGAATTGCTCTAATCGGAAGGTTATAAATGCCAAATCCCACAGGAATTTTAAGAGCATACATATATTACAATTAAACTAAAAAAATGCCAAATTAGAGCAGCAATTATGACTTAGGGAGTGAACATATGAAATCTTATAGGGGGCCTGATATTTTTTTTCAAGCCTTCTTATTTTCGAAAAAAAAAGTTTTTTTATTAACCATATATTTTTTTCAGCGCAAAACTGCTTCCTGCCTTTCTATATCCTGATTTTTATTTTTAATTTCACAATATCCCCTTCCCTCATCAAAATCAAATGGTCGCCTTTGTTGTTTTTGGTTTGTTTTGTTTTTGCATATTAATTTAAATGATGCCTTTAAGATGGGGTTATACATTATAAATATCTAACGTTCCTAGAAAAACTTTTGAAACGTAGCCAATCGGGTATTTTTATTTTTTGTTTATCTTACAGGCAATGGTAAAGATATTTTGTTTTCACAATGATGTCAAGGACAGAAGTATGGCTATTTGTCACATTATTACAATGTTAACATGACGGCCAGTGATGGTACATGAGCAACATTTCTTTTACCATTGTTATTAAAAAAGTAAAATCAAAATATTATCTATATATCTTTGTTAATTTCCTTCCTACATGTTATACACATAAAAACAAAAGAAAACAACTAAAACACACTCGCAATGTATATCGTATTGACCGTTAAAACACCAGATGAAAGTTTTGTTGTTGCTAAATTAAATGACCATGATCAGTCAAGCGTGTGAATAACCGAGTAAAATCAAACACGCGAGACGGGCAAGCAGAATACTTGCCAAAATCATGCAACGAGAATGGGCTTTGTTTTGCATGTGTAGGGACGTTTGCTGTAATAGAAGCATCTGAAACTTATTGAACAGTAACGATTAAATATTCTGGAATGTCTCGTCTGGGTCCGGATAAACGTAGCAAGACTTTAGTTATGTTTCGAACAGAACTTTCATGCAGTTATCAAGTAAAATCAAGATCTTTCAAGTAAATTCAAGAGTTAATGCACAGGAAACTACTGGATTGGCCTTGATAATAAACTCCTGAAACTGAAATTGAACTCTTACATGTATTATTACTTAATCATAAATTAGAAAATAAGTCCGTTAAAGAGATCTTAAGGGTTATTAGTTCGACGCTTTTCAACGACAAACCCTGTTTATACCCAAACCAGGTACATCAAGGGTTGCAACGCAACATCAATAACAGTTCATTTTACTTGAACATTTCAAAGATCGCTTTCGGACTGCTATATAAACGGCAGGAGAAATCTTTGGACGAAACAGACGAGTGAAAAGTGACAAGACTGGTCGTATGCGTCGGCGTCAAAACCAACTTTTTGCTAGGTGTTCTGATAAAGACCCGATACTAACTCAGAGTCATAAACGTCAGACTAGACGGGACAAGGCATCATATTCTAGTTTTTCACTCCAGCGGTACCCAAATTGTACAAGGGGGTAAAAATTACTCTAAAAGTGTTCTACAGTAACTAAAAAACACACTTCTTTGCATTTGGTTTTATTTAAACGTTCACTTTTACATGAAGTTTATTTTAAATTTTAATATTTAACTGCTGGCCGAGTTTTGGAGAAAAATTGCAATACATTTTCCTTAAAAGGTCACATACTTTTTTTTAATTTTCTTGTGTACAGCTAAAACAACGATACAATCATGTAAAGTTGATTTGGGATAAAAAAGTCTTTATTACGTTATTAGGATGGACTTAATAGAAAACACTTTTCTTTTAGCTTCCAGGTTAAAAACATGGAATATTTACATACATTTGACTGTCTGAATAAGTTGGTAACAATTGTTATGCAGCAAAATAAAAAATATAAAATGGTTGTAAAGATTTTGGACAATAATCAGAATTCTTGTCTGTCGCTCGGTAAGTTTCAGTAATTTTAATTTAACAATGACGCCAGTAATAGTAATTACACGAGGAAACGAGGTGTCAGAAAAAGATCGCGCCAACGGCCAGAAGCCGGAGAATGTGATATTATTGGCACACAAAGTCCAAAAATTATAAATATTGTACATTCCAGCCTTCAAATTAAGTTATGTAATGTGAATTTAAAAAGCAAACATTAGAATACATTCTGTGCATTTAAAATCAATTAAAAAAAATTTCATACCATATAATAAAGAGTGTCCATATTGGGTCCCTTCAATATTCTTAATGTATACGCTTTTAAAGTAGAGTTTGCACCGGTTTCATGGCCTACTTGATATGAAGGAAGACTTAGAAAGGTGACGATCATCGTTCAAATCCGAGTCGGAACTATTATTTTCCATTTTTGTTGTTAATTTTATAATTTTCCTACGTCCAGCTTAATGAACATTTCTTACAAAACACACTTTGAAAATCAAAAGAAAAGGAACAACAGAGTTGATCTGGTTTAGATCATTCCTATTAGAACAAAGGAGCTGGGATGTTAACATAAAACCATATTGGATCAGGTATGCCACTATCAATAAAAAAAATTCTCCATCAGAGATGACTTTTTATTTCATATGTTCGTTGAATACTTTTTAGAAAATAATGAAATAACAATAATAAAAATGAAAAACTAGTCCTGTTTTTTTTTCTATCAATTTTTTAAAATGTTGCAATTTGGGTTCCATTAAGCTACATAACCTAATGAAATTGTTACAATAATATACACACGTTTCTTGTGTTTTTTTTTCTAGGTATATAAACTAGAGAGACAATACTCGAGACTTTACTGTTTAAGATATGCAGCTGTTATGGCTAACTCTTATTTTCATACAAATCTCTTACCCTTAGCGGAATCATTCAAATTATTAGACAGCCTGCCATTATATGTATTCATAATTGATTATTTTATTCAAAAAATGATTTCAATGTGCTATATTTTGATAAGCACATTGTTAGTCCTATACCATTAGATAAAACAACTGAAATTTAGTAATGTCCTTCACTTTATTAAAATATTTGTTTTAAGAGGTCAACATCCTTACCGACAAATATATATTATTTTCTTAATATTCAGTACACAAATCAATCGCATCATATAAATAAGTATCTATAAAAGATATAAATTGGTTTCTATATGTCATTTAGCATTGTCTTAAACTAGTTAAAGATATTAGTTAAAAAGTCAACATCCCTTACCAAGAGCTAAATCTTCTGGTTTTGATAAGCTGATTGAGCTTTGCTCCCACACCGGTGGACTCCATTGTGTAAGAACATCTAAATAAAAATTTCATGTCTTCATTTTAACAAAGAGTTGTTCCAGTTTCTGTTTTAACTGTTTATCCATAGAAGAGCAATGGAAATATATATATTTTTTTTCACAATAGTAAAATTTCTTTCACTGCTTGTATTCAGTACCAATTAAAAAAAAACAATTTATGTTGCTTTAACAGCTAAATAGAAAATTCCTTGAACATGTTTTTCTTTAGTCTTTCATTCTTTAAAGTTCAAGCAATAACTTTGGATTAAATTATATTGCTTATAACATGGTTAGATATGTGTTTTTGTTACAAACTCCGCACTTAAGAAGAAAAGCATATTTTATATGTACTTACACTTTAGTTGTACAGTTTCAAGGATCAATATATAGAGAATCAGGTTCATTGCCGCCCTTGGTTTTTAAACGTGTCTTCAAAAAAGATAAAACAAAGTAAAATATATATTTACATATTGAAGAGTGTCCGAAAACAATAGTTAAAAAAAGATAAAATTATATTGTTAAAGACCTATAACACTGAGACAAACTTGCAGAGAATTTTTTTTTACAAAAATAGTATTTCTAATGCATATATGTTTATTAATTGCTACTTTTGATTTTCTTCTTAGTCAGGATCTGATAATTTAACAACAGTCATGTCAACAACAAATAAATCATTTTCAAAGATTAACTTATTGCAAGTGTAATTACATTAGGACGAATTTCTTTCTGTTAGTATGGATTTTTTTAACATACTCCCTTATTTACTTTTTTCCAATTGAAATTCACCTTTCCCACAGGATTTAAATTTTTCCTCATGAAACTTAAATGTGTTCATGAGATTTCAATAAATTACCATTGGAAAAATATTCCCGTGGGACTTTGGAATACCCATAGGATTTTCATAAAATCCCATGGGAAATAAAGGTAATTACAAATCCATAAATCTTGGAGGATCAATTTACATGCCCCGGAGAAAAGCCAAAACAAGGAAGACATACCCCCAACAAATGAAAATCTCAATTGTAATGACATGGTACATGCATTTCAAATGAATTGGTGGGTTAAACCAGCTTTGATGGCTTGCCAAGCCTCCCTCTTCTATCGCTGTCCCATTATCTACATATTAATTTTTAGCATACAAAATTAAAATTCCAATGAATTTTGAATTAAATTACCTAAAAAGAACTTGAGGAGGCTGGGGGTTCTAAAACGGGGCATTTTTTTTCTGTCATCTTGCCAATTTGTAGCCTGTATATCAGTTTAAAAGACTTGTTACAGCGTAAATGATGTAGAATTAGTTTTTTAAATATAATCTTTTAATAAAAATATATTACAAGATAAAAACTTAAGAAGATATTAAGCTTTTTCTTAAGAAATCTCATTTCAGGGGAGATAATTGTCGGGAAAATGTGTGACTAATTTTTACGAAGAAATGCATTAATAGAAAATTCAGTTTTCCTTAAATACTTCGAAAACAAGTACCGTGATCCCCTGTTTTTGTTCCAAAGAAATCAAAAGTATATCCCACTTTCGTTATTTTACACAAATTTCTACGAATTTCTATGTCTGGTTTTTAATATATATGCATTTTGAGGATTTTTCCTATACAAACTTCTTGAAGATTGAACCTCAATTAGTTCAATAATAAGCACCGTGACCTATTGTTTTAGCGTGTATTTTCAATGCTCTTACCAATGATAATTTACTATAAAAGTTTGAAAAAGATCCTAAGTCATTTTTTAGAACCCCCAGCCTCCTTAAGACATCATATTATTATTTTGTTTTAAGAATCACATGCTATTCCCAACATGTTATTCAACATACATGTAATTAATTTAAAATTTGCAAGATTCAAAAACTGTATTTCTTGGCGAGGAAGATGTATTAGTCTGGAAGACAACAGATGAATAAGCTAAAAAGGTTATTAAAAAAATTATAACAAGCGTTGGCATAAAAATAAATTTCGTTTTGTAAGACCGGAAAAAAATACACCACGAGCCGTATAGTAACTTTAATAAGTCAATATTATATTTTCCTTTTTTAAGGTAAGGTTTCAGTAATATTTTCTCTACATATCCCTTAGGTTCTTGTATGCAGAAAAGTGGTAAAAGATGAAATCTATACCCGTTTTATTTATATATTTTTAAAATTAATTAAATAAACTTTTACCTATTTATTTAGAAAAAAAATGTTGAATCTTATTATACATGCTAGGGCCATATATTTTGAATAACAAATTATCAATACATGTTATTAATCATCATCATCATCATAATCATCATCATCATCATCATCATCATCATCATCATCATCATCATGATATCATCATCATCATCATCATCATCATCATCATCATCATCATCATCATTATCATCATCATCATCATCATCATCACCCGGGTTAACCCGTGATCGTGAACTCGGTTAGGCAAAATGTAAACAAACGAGAATTGACCAATGGGAAAAGAGAATTTTTGACTAAATTGTAGTCGTTAACGCGGTAAATGTTATCGTTCAAACCGGTTTGTTCCATTTTACTGTTATCGTGAACTGCGAATTTCTATAAGGTAATATATACCCAAAGCTTCTTTCTCTTATCAAATAGTGTAAGTTCAGATGTTTGAAACCTTTGTTAGTGTAACAAATGAACTTTTTGGTCTTTGTAATTAAGAGTATCTCATAAAGGAAAGAAACCAAAAAGGGTAAATATAGGTAATAACAAATTTAACCAGACTATAATTATATATATAGTAAGGTTATGAACCATATGCAATTTACCAGTCTCTGAATAATTACAGCCGGTGTTTGCGAAACTTGGGGTATATGCATGCGTTATTTATTTCTGACCCTGTTAAAGTACTTTATAGAGATTTATATTACTTTTTTAGCTCGGTCCAGGTGAGCTATTGCCATCACTTGGCGTCCGTCGTCGTCGTCCGTCGTCGTCGTCGTTAACTTTTCTTTGAAAATCTTCTCCTCCGAAACGACTGAAGGGATTGCTTTGAAACTTTGCACACTTCATCTATGGGATGTCCTCTATCATGATTGCACAAATAATGACCGCTGTCCAAACAACATGGCCGCCGTTACTAAAAATAGACTAGAGGGGTCAGACTACTGTTTAAGAGATAGGTGAAATCTGATGCCACGCTGCTACTTCAGCATCAAAAGCTCTACAAAAGTCTCCATTGAGTCGAAGTTGTCAGATGACCCCTTATAGGAGTTACAGCCCTTTAAAGGTGAAAAATAGCATTTTTTCATGTTTTTGGCCTATAGAATGAAAACTATTACAGATAGAGAAAAGTTGTTGCTTGCTTAAATGTTCAGCTCATTTAGCTCTACAAAAGTCTCCATAGGGTCGAAGTTGTCAGATGAACCCTTATAGGGTTTACAGCCCCTAAAATAACGTTTTTTCATATTTTTTGTCTATGGAATGAAAACTATAGCAGATAAAGAGAAGCTGTTGCTTGCTTAAATGTTCAGCTCATTAAGCTCTACAAAAGTCTCCATAGGATCGAAGTTGTCAGATGACCCCTAATAGGGATAACGCCCTGTAAAATGACATTTTTTCATGTTTTTGGCCTATAGAATGAAAACTATAGCAGATAGAGAAAAGCTGTTGCTTGCTTAAATGTTTAGTTCATTTGGCTATACAAAAGTCTTCATAGGGTCAAAGTTGTCAGATGACCCCTTATAGGGGTTATGGCCCCTAAAATAACGCTTTTTCATGTTTTTGGCTTAGTGAATGAAAACTATAGCAGATAGAGAGAAGCTGTTGCTTGCCTAAATGTTCAGCTCATAAAGCTCTACAAAAGTCTCCATAGGATCGAAGTTGTCCGATGACCCCTAATAGGGTTAACACCCTGTAAAATGACGTTTTTTCATGTTTTTGGCCTATAGAATGAAAATTATAGCAGATAGAGAAAAGCTGTTGCTTGCTTAAATGTTCAGTTCATTCAGCTCTACAAATGTTTTCATTGGGTCAAAGTTGTCAGATAACCCCTTATAGGGGTAACCACCCCTAAAATAACGTTTTTTTCATTTTTTTGGCCTATAGAATGAAACTATAGTAGATAAAGAAAAGCTGTTGCTTGCTTAAATGTTCAGCTCATTTAGCTCTAGAAAAGTGTTTACATGTTTAGGGTTGACTCAAGACCAGGTGAGCGATTTAGGCTCCTGGGAGCCTCTTGTTTTATTTTCTTTTCCATAACAACTGGGTTTAATTGTTTGAGTCATGGTCCAAAAACTTGGAACTATATATAAACGGTATGGCAAATTGCAACTTCGTATTCGGGTTAAATTCATAGGCAAAAAAAAGTTAACAAAATCCTTAGACGGACTGACACACGGACATGAATAGATATCATTCACATAATAAACCCACCGCTTATTCAATATTGGCACCTATATAGTACAAATATACGACCAATTATCTTTGTTTATAAAAAACAAAAACCATGTCAAGACAAAACGACCGTCTTCTTTTTATACAGGAAGTAGATCGAGAGCGACAGACCTAAAATCAATTCCAACGCTATGGGACTGCATACTTATGCTGCATACCAAATATAAAAAGGATTTTTTACTTCGTGGAATCCGGCAAAAAGAGGGACATTTGCGACCTGTAATCATATTATTGACCTTTATAATTTATTATCAATCTTATGGCAGTCGTTATGTACAGAATATTTAACATGAAAGAGGGCTTCACATGGTTCCTAACCCGTGTGGTGCACGGGAGGCGAATAGGCCCACAAAGGCACTAAGCTTGTCGAAAGAAGTCCATCAAAGAGCGCCCAGAAACGCCTGACATTAGATCCGTTCGCTTAGCCCTCAAAACGACTGGGGTATGTGCTTAATGTGGCTGAATGGGGCAGCCCTGATATAATGAATACCGGAGTCATCATGCTATAATTCGGAAAACCTGACCGCAAACCATAGTGGTCCAAGGTGAGTGGAAAGGGCCTGTTACTGATCTAGAAATTTTGAAAAGGGAGGGCGCGCAATTTAAACAAGTCTTTGAATTCTTATTTGATACAGTTCCTAACCACATTTCAGTCCTTAACCCACCTTTGATTAGTCACGCTTCATGCACGTAAAAAATCCCTTTAAGGATCGCCAAGCAGTTCATCATATATAGGCTAAATTTTCCGCCCCTCCCCACCTTGCCCTTTTTCATTTGGTCTTCAAAATTTACAGCTCTTTTGTTGCCCATCCCAACCCCTTTTTTCTCGCTTAGTGTGTGTAGGTTCAACCAGGATTCAGTATTGTATTTTCGACAGATAAGGGTTGCCAATGTGAACCTGATTAAGGGTTGGCTATATCCCACACTGTTAACAAACTAGTATATGACCTCATTTCAGGTAAGATTCCAGATAATGCAATTTTTTTAAAGGTTTCGTTAGTTTCTGCGTACATTGGCCTATGGTGCATTGGGCGTACATTAGCCTGTCCTGTGAGTTGGTTCGTTTTCCTTCTCGTTTATGGTCGTACATTAGCCCTTTTTGTATGGCATACATGAGGCTGTGCTATGGATGCTTTGTCTTGAGTCACAATTCAATTCGTTGTTTCAATTAGTTTTTGACCTGCTTATGATTGAAATAATGTTGACTGGACATAATACAAATATCAAAAAAGCAATCCTTGTCTCCATGCGAAATAAAACATTTAACAGGAAAACATGACCAAATATTTTTATTGAAAGCCTTATTCTTTATATAGCAGAAATCCTTTTCATTTTTTTTTCTTAACCTGTGCTGTCAAAACACATTTTTAATAAAAAAAAGATTGATCATGTTTTGGGGTTTTTTTTTGGAAATGGTCGGTCACTTAAATACTGTGCAAAAGTGAATAAAATCGTATAAAAATACTTAAAGTGTGTAGGTCTATGATTATGATGTACTGGCAACGCAATAATGATAAACTATAAGTGTTTCGGTAAAACTAGAGGTATAGGTATAGGTTGTACACTGTTTTTTATTTTGTGATTTTAAATTCTTATTGTTTTGTCACAACAATTTGTATATTGTATGAATCTGCAAACTCCGTTTATTATTTTACGGGGTGTTAAGAACTATTAAGGAAATACTTTTTTTATATAATTTTTTTAATTGCTTCATAAATCGTTACTGCGCAAATCCGGGAATTCCGTTCCAAAAACGTTCATTGTAAACCTTTTGAACAGAATAGTGTCATTAAAAATATGCAGTAGGTTTTGAAATTAGAAGTTACCATTGAAGGCATATGTTATGTTGACGATAACTTAAACCGAGTTAAACGATAACCATTTTGATTTTTAACCGCGTTAACGACTACATTTTAGTCCAAATTTTCTCTTTTCCCATTGGTCAATTCTCGTTTGTTTACATTTTGCTTAACCGAGTTCACGATAACCACCGACTTCACGATCACGGGTTAACCCGGGTGATCATCATCATCATTCGATTTAAAAATCATTTACAATGAGCAACAGCAAAAGTTGAAACCACAATATTTTATCTAACGCGAGTTATCCATGCAGGTATGTTTATACGAGCTCTAGGTAGTTATAAAATGTAATGAAAGTGGTAGACAAATATGGTATTCAAAAATGGTCCCATAGGTTCATATGACATAATGATTGATGTACAAACATACATTGTATGAAATGTTATATTGTAAGAACATGTATAAACACATCTAGATGAAAGTGCTCTTTGACATTCTAAAATGTTTTTTTTTCATTATCAAATCTGGTTAACGACGAAAAGATACATCTCGTTTACGTCGTTTAAGACTTTTTGAAAGTTTTATGACATGTACATGTATCATGTACAATATTCAAAATTATTTCAAACAGTAAGGTACAAATGTATATTAAGCATTGCATTTCCCAAGTAATATCTTGGTTGATTGCCATAAATGTCGATATATTTCCCTCTTATCAGGCTAAAGTGGATTATGGCATTTGAAAATTCAGTTAAACGATAATATGTGTCAGTGTTGTTTGCATAAGGTTATCAAAAGATGCATTCATGAATAGTTTGTTTTGATAAGCTACATGGCTTTTATTTTCCTTCGAACATGTCATAATAAAAATATTAGTTGCATTTGTATTGAAAGAAAATTGAGTTCATTTTTCTTGCACACTTTTGCACACTTTGACAAAAAGTTAAAAAAAAATGATAGGATTACGCTCATTTAAGCTACGCAATATATCATAATGCCGGCATTACACTATCCCGATTCAGACCCCAATGGATACAAGTACCCTCATTAATTCTCTATTTTTTTTTGTTTCCAAAAAAAATCGGAACTAGAATGGTCATTCTCAAATTTACAAAAATAAAACAAACAAAAAACCAAAAAAGGCGAAGACATTCTGGATCTAGAATCTTCTGATGCTTTCCTTTTGATCCTGTCCTTTCCAGCCAGGTACTTCCCTCTTTCGCGTACTCGTCCTGGCTTTGGTAACATTTTTAAATACTTAAATTTCAATATCAAAATACAGGTTTAAACATATGATACTTACTTCAGTTTTAATCAGTCCCCTACCGACAAAAGCCGAAGGGGACTATATGTTTGCACTCTGTCTCTCCGTTTCTGTGCCTATCCGGCACGGCCATCTCGCTGTCACAATAAGTTTTCCGCACTTTTTAAAAAAACCTTATACATTTATATAGATATTTAGTGTGCGATTGTACCATGATGAGATTAAGATCAAGTTACGTGTCGTTTCGGTTCGCAATATTTTTACCGGATTACAAATACCAAAACGTGGGTATAAACGCCTAATTCGGATATGCTATATATCGATTTTTCAAGGAGTAGCATTTAAATCAAAACATTGGAAGGTCAAATTCCAAAATTGTTGAAAACGAAAAGTACTTAAAACCAAAACGTTCAAACAAGGGAGCCAAATCCAGCACCGAGGATATATACCATGTGTAAGGAAAAAAAACTGGTGTTTTAAACAATTTTGAATTGAAAAATCGGAAATTTCAGAAACAAATATATAAGAAATTTTATGGTAAATCGTGTAAGATAGGTCTGACGACCAGGCTTGTGAATACCATCGGGAACCTCTGGTCCACCAGCAGCATTTATCGCCAAGCGGTTTCAAAATTACAAATACCAAAACGCGGGTATAAACGGTTCATTCGGATATGCTATAAACCGAAATTTCAGATTACCACACCTTTTTAAAATCCTCATTTTTTAGTTATTTAACTGCTTTTTTCGTATGAACTGTATGCGAGTCCATCGTTACGGGTTACACATCAAGTTTACATTCCGTTTTGGTCCGCAAATGTTTACGGGACCTTTGGACTTTTAGATATGGGACCAGTAAGGAACTATGTATTCTAAGGTCATCACGCGTTTTCAAGAATCGTTTCGCAACATTTAAAATTGTTAAAGTTTATGCCAAGAAATACGATAGCTAATGGACTCATTTTGGTAATCTAAATATTGATTTTCACGTGTAACGCGCTTTTATCAATTTTCTTGTAGTAACACGCTTCTATTTAATAATAACGCGTTAATTTTGCGTTATAACGAGTCCCTCTTGCATACCTTTTTTAAACTTTGAAAAAAGCTTAATAAATCATGTAACATCAGTTTTCTTTGCTATCTTCAGTCTCTACATTTAACATTATGATATTACATGTATCCACTCGTGTTTGTCAACATCATGGACATGCAGCGTGGGTAATCTTATAGAGCCCTAGTTTTATCTTTTATCTATATATATATACCAAAAATAAGAGCTAAGGACAAATTACAGACTGATCTATAATCTTATTGCAAAACGTGTTATTACAATTCACACTTTATTGTGAAACGGGTTGTCATATCTAACGCGATTTGCAATCCTAGCAATGTGCGATTTGTTGTAATGTTGCCACATAGTTACAACAAATACCTGCTGTTTTCAGATTATGTGTGCTTCAGTCAACTACAACAAGACACAAAAAACACAAGATAAAATAACAACACCTTTTTTCTGTTCTATCTTAACAGTCTCTACATATTAGCTTTAGATCAAATGTTTCATCTACACTTACTGGTCGACAATTGAGACAACAAGGTATACTCAGAGAGCCTTCGTTTAAACTTGTTATAGAAGCAGCATTCAAGTGTCAAAAATTCAAAAGGTCAATGACGAAACCGGTTAGCACGAACAAAAACAGCACAAAGAAACACAAAACACAAAATCAAGTGAACGGAAATCAACTATGCGAACTCAACAAGAGTAAACTCAGGTGCTCCGAGAGAATAAGTGGTTCCTGCCCGCTATAACACACCCGTCGTGTTGCTAATTCCAATTCAGCGTGTCAAACCCAAATATCGTTAAAAAATTTCATACTTCTTATATCCATCGGGATGCATCATACATGTAAACCCATCATATGCTTATCACAACGTCGTACAGCTATCGCATTACTTCGTTTCTCCTTTGAGTCTAAGTCTCGACTAATCTTGATAACATCGTAACAACTTTGTAATCGGTTCGCAACTATTTGTATTTGCTACTGTTTAGCAATCGGTTCTTATCGTATATCCTTCGTATTTGATTTTGATTTTAGCAAGCTCGGGACTTACTTCGAACGAAGTTGAAATTTTCACATTCGTGTGTCCATCGTATGTCAAAATCGAGACAGTGTGACCCCAGCATAAAGAAAGTACGTGTAGTATCGAATCCATTTTGAACCAAAATGCACAAAACGAAGTTTATGTAATACAGTTTTATAGTTGCACGGACGCTACGGAACATGTGATTGACAGGTGTACATTTGTTACTTAAGTAACAATACGTGGAAACCGAATTTCTAATATCTTCATTGGAAAAATATTACTTTACTAAATTTTCGCGCCGAATATATCAATAAATTAATATATAAGTTTTAGCTGTAATGAATTTTGTTAAACAGAAGCCATAAACTAAAGTTTTAATATTGCACTTATAACATAGTCCGCTATGCTTTAGATCATGTCATAACATTAAACATAGTTGGTATACCGGTGGAAACATAACCTAAATGAACGAAACCGTGCCTGAATTTCAAGAGGAAAAATTTTCCTTTAAAATACATGCATTTATTAGAATTAAACAAAATCAGATACATGTAACCATTTCTAAATCACCATTATCACATTGACATGGATTAGAAGTGACAATAGACATACATGTTAAATTAACAATGTTCTTACCTTAAAATTACCATTTTGTTTCAAAATATTGTTTTTAACAATTAATCCTTCTTACATTGAACTTGTCAAGAGTTGGTCAGATAAGACGTCAACAGTTATTGTATCACGTGCTGAATATTGTAATATCTATTGAACGCTCATAGCTTGCATATATACCTTGCACATATCTCATCTGAATGATATTAAATAATCTTGTTTTTTATTTACTCATACTTGAAAAGATTGTATTTCATTTTTTTGGCAAATAATGTCAAACATAAAATATATTATAGAAAAAAAAACTTACTTCTAATCAATGTACAATTCTTAAAACGTTCTTATTCTTTATTTAGTAGATAGTCTCATGGAATCGTCTCATTAAAAGAAGCATTTAACATAAAAATGTATGAGTGCACTTATACGTAAAACAGTATTAAACTAATTACTTAAAAGACTAACAAAAAGCGCATGCTGACTCTTTTTAGTGATATCAAACAAACAAAATTTAGATGGTCTAGCAAGCTCCTGTCGCTGAATCTAAATAAACTGAAATGATGGCTTTAATCGGAAGACGTATTTAACTTGTCTTTAAATCCGAATGGAATGCAAAATCATTTTCCTATTTTGAAATTTGTTTTTTTCAAAATAAATGAAATACGTAGTTATTGTATTAATACAAATATTTTGAGTTGTAGAGACGTTTTAAATGTTGAGTTAAATATTACAGTTACGGATGTTTGGTAAAAAAAATCTTGATTTATAGACGTCAAAATAAAATGTTCGAATTATGAAATTCGGTCATTGTAATTTGGTTGAAGTAAAACTAAAAGCGGAACATTTCAACCAAGTAAATGACTTGAATACTTCAACAGAATAAAGATATTTGATTTGATTATCAATTTTGAAATCCAATTAAAAGAAATCTTGAGATATGAAATTTGATATTTCAAAATGGCGTCAAGCTTCTTTGACAAATGTTTTACCATTGACAGTTACCCCATCACGTTGTAGAATAACATTAGAATGTTATCCACCATCTAAACATTAATAATACTAGTTGTTTAAGAAACAAAAGACAAACATGACAAAGTTTGAAGAGCAATTGAGATGCAAATACCAAAATTGGGGTAAAACAGTACTCATAATTTGCAGTGTATGTATATTTCATGGTGTAATTATTCAGCAGCAGCATTTGAATCAAAATATTGGAAGTTCAAAAACCAAAAGTATTAAAAGATAAGTGTTCAAAGATGGAAAAGACTTAGAACAGAAAATAATATTAAGATATTAGTGCAAATGTAAAAGGTGGGAAATACCAAATGATATATCTTCATATTTGTTTACATACATCAATTGGTATATTGGAAGATTAGTAGATTTAAATTATAGATTAACAAACTGGTCACTGATTTATGTTTTTGATACGTCTATTCAAAAATTGGCCAGACTGTTACGAAGACATAAATATAAGAAATATTCCTTTATTTTTTTTTTACATTTGGAAGGCCTAATGCCGTTCAAATAATTATGAGTCACTAACTCAGCCCTTTGTAGAAAATTTGCGATGAATTGATATAAAACAAATTTAAAGGCCGTACGCGTGTTCTTTATTTTAAAGACACGGTTTCATAAACATTTAAATTCGTAAACTCATCTATTTTAATTCAGTCTTTGCACCAGGATAATGTGAATATTGAATAATACAAATGAATAATTATTATATCATTAAAAATAAAGAACATAATACATCAATATTACTGAGTCACAGCGTTATAACGATACAAAGTAATAAATCACTGATGAAATTTAAGAAAAGTGGACATTAATATAAAATTAAAAACAGGAAGACGACAATTTGAAAAAAAAGCATTTTAAAGAGAAAATTTAAATAAGAATATTTAATGGTGTGAATGCAAAGTTTAACATCTTTACAACATTTGGTACATATTTTAGGTCATGTTTAGTAGTTTTAATCAAAAAGTTAGTTCGTAAAATTATAATGATGGAGATTATTTGCAAAGAATGTGGTATACTTCCACCAAGATCCCTTTTTCAAGTACAATTGATGTTATTAGCTTGAAAATTTAACTGTTTCTCTTCTTAAAAGCGGATTTCTACATCACTCATATGTACTGTGGAGTCATTTATTTCCGTTGGTACGAACTTTCGTGGTTTGGTGAATATTGATAAGTTCGTGGACTTCTAAATTTGTTGTTCTGAAATCTGTAGCATACAGATCAAAGATAAACTTTCTTGTCGGGGGAATCAAAGTTCGTGGGTTTAGATCAATCACGAAAACCACGAAAATTGATATCCCACGAATAATAATGAAAAGTCCAACAAAGTTCCAGACAATAAATGTTGCTACCCCTGACGCGCAATTCATCTATTCAAGACTCACCAAAGGCGCAATACCAAAAGTATTGAAAAAGCCAAATACCACTGTTAACGTACTTATTTTCACGGATTTATGGTTTCAACAAAGTTTATGGGTACTGAATTTCGAATTTTCTACTAATTTATCTATTCATTTCCTACATATTACTTCTTTTCGCGGTTATTTATTTTCGCGTAAAATACATGACCGCGCAATCCGTGAAAATAAATACTTCGCGAAAATAAGTACACTTACAGTATATGATAATGAAAAGCATACAACAATGAAATAAAAAACACCAAATTATGACTAAGATGATAAACCGATGTCTTGGATAGGAAGAATTTAAGTACATGTATTTGCAATAAAATCAAAAGTTTTCAACTACCATTTGTAAAAAGAAAAGCAATATCATCCGTCGTACGTTACGATAATTACTTACATGTGGGTGTGTAGCCATAATAGGAAGACATGAACAGGTGGAAACAGATTGCCTTTAGTACTGATTTGCGTTTTAAGACACCAGGTAGAAATCTACTTTTATCAATTTGTTGGCGCCCTCCATTGATCTATCTAATGTGCTGCAAATATACAGAAAAACGAAAAAGCAGTATCGCAAAAAAATAACCTTTATAAATAGTAAATTTAAACGTGTATATTAAGTAACAGAGTAAAGATGTTATGAATTATACACATGATCAAATATGCAAAAATAGCAACAACAAAAAAGAAGAAAAAGAAAAGATAAACATTATTTTCAATTTGTTTACAAAATGCACCAAATACACTTAAGTAATCTTCGAAAATAAAGTAAAAATAATTACCAATGTACAACAATATTTAAAAATTGTATTAAATTGCATTATTTATCTGAGAATTCCGATGTGGTGGGATGAAAAAAATGGAACATGGTTTATTACATTCCGTGATTATTTTACTTATAAAAATTACGAATTAAAACAAACTATTTTTCGAATTGAAATTATTTTCTTTTTGATTTTATATAAAATTATGCTTGACAATGAAATAGATATTTTATGACACAGGGCTCAACATTTTTTATCAGAAAAATTTCATGCCTTCTCTTTATAATAAAATGGTTAGTGCCTCATTTTCCTTACTTTCCTATTTTTTAGTAATATTGTGTTTGCGTTAAACGCCCGATCGCAGCTGATGCATTATGTAGAAAAATTCTTCCGAAGGCAGAATGAATAGCCAGGGCATTTTTTTGAATAGAAAAAGGTGTTTAAATGTATAATTCGGATTTCCTGTTAAAATGTGATTGTGTCGCGTACACTTATTCCACATCTCATTTTCTTCTATTCCTGACAAAGAATTGAATTTGTTCTTTTATGTAATGCACATATAAACATTTTTGTACATTCTGATAATATCAAATTGAGAATTAGAATCTCCAGATTTTTGTTTTAGAATTTGAGATTCTCCACCATTGGAAGATCGTATTTGAAAATGCAGTTGATTTTTGAGTAAATTAAAATAACAACAAAGTTTTGTAACGCGAGTTTAGTCTATTCAACACTTATCATTGTGTGAAATTAATCAAAAACAAACTTAAGTTGTCCATTTACATGTATATTAAATGTACTAAACCTTTGCCATATTTTATTAATGTCACGTTCCACACCTCTTTACAAATAAACAACAAGAAAAAAGGAAAATAAAAAAAAATTGTATACATGAAAAGTGAATAATGGCAAAAAAAAATACCAAAGACAAAAATACATAAAAAATACAGAATAATAGCCCTTACAGAATAAAGAATAATGGAAAGATTGGAGAATCCTTTTCCCCTTGTCTCCTCGGTGCAGTTAAGCAAATTTCCTTTTGACGCCCCCTGCTGGTATGACATTTGTAACGTCACACTTTTTTTTCCGACGGTAACATCAAAGAATCAAGACCTGAAATCTCTTAGAGAAAATGCTTAGCACTAAATTTACTAATAGTAGGGAAATTTAACAGTTATGGAACTCACTATGTGTTATGTTACACTAAATTCTTTGTGATATCAATTTTAAGTGTTCGTTTAAGCATGATATTGCATGCGATGAGATGCAATCATTATAATTCATCTTTTTTTTTATAGCGGATGGGAGCGACTACTGGGTTTTATTCTTATGTAAATAAAGGTAATAACAAAATTACCGAACTTGGAGAATCAATTAAATGCCCATAAGACAAGACAAAACAAGGAAGACATACATGAAAAAATAAATAAGATAAGTAATAGAAATAGTTTTGGAATGAGAATAGACATTGTCTCATAAATGAACCAATGCTTCAAATATCAACCTAGATAATTTGCCACAATCAGTAATATTGAATAAATGATCCAGACTTCAGAATGCTTATGTTGGGGAATTCTTTTATACAGTATCAAAAGCTGCATTTTGTTTTCTTTCAAATCTACAAACTCATAACATTTTTTTTTAAATATGTTAAAACTGAACATAGCTTAAACCATTTGCTAATTATTTGAAATTAATAAAACATTTGATCAACCTGAACAAAAGCGACATCGTATTGTTTTTATTTCTTGAATATTTTGTCCATCTATTACATCAATGTAAAGTCTTAACATACTATTTACAATTGTTTCCTCATTATCTGTATCATCATTTAAACCTACATATTTAAAGGCCACACCTGTAAACACAAATTCTTGTCTGATTTGGATAAAATTAAGAAAATTAGGAAAATACAATTTCAATATCATATTTTAAATGATATATTGAATACAACTTGTATAAAATCATAAAATCCTTATTATTTATTTTAAATTTTCTTTATTTTATCCAGAGCCTTTTTAGAAACGTGGTAAGAACGAAGATGTCTTTATTCTTTTTTAAATCATGCCGATTATCAAAATCTAATTGAATCATACAATTCAAAAGTTGATCGAATTGAAAACAAGACCTTTTGATCCACGTTTATATTTTCAATAAAAAAAACTAGATTATAAACGATTTTTAGAAGATCAAAATATGGTAAAAGACTTATGAAAATGAATTGTCTTTTACTTTTGTATCACTGAAGTGAGATACGGTTGGAATATTGACGATGGGATATACAGTGTAATTACAACTTCACCACAAGTATGTCCTATGTTTTTCCTTAAAACATCATTTACTTTTTTATAAACGAAGATAAATATATATTTCTTTTTTTGAAATATTTTACAATTATATATTTTAGGGTCATCCGAGAACCTTGGTATTCATAGCTTTGATGTTTCAACCGTTAAAAAATTTATACAATCATACATATCATTTTTTTTCTTTTTACTTTAATTCTACATATCGAAAGAAGCAATGAATTGTCATTAATAAAATTCAAAAACGAAAAGAACAAATTATAAATAGGTCGTTAATTCTTTTTAAATGGCAATGAAGATGGCGATTGGCAAAGAATTAATTTTTCATACGATGAAAATCCTGGATTTGTTCAGACATATTTGAAATTCCAGAAGAATATTCTGCATGTATTCCCCAAAAGAGGAGGGAGGGTTCTAACGTCATCATGTCTTAATGCGAGTATAGAGAACAGCAGCTAAAATGGGACTAAAATTTGCGACCTTAAAAATAAACCTTTGTGTGTAAACATCGTGACAAATCCGTAAATAGTTTGATGTTTTATCTCTTTCTTTTGTGGGGATTGGGCATTTTATTATTAAAATGTTACCAAAATAGTCATAAGCTTGTTCCTGCTAATTAACAAAGTCATAATATAACATGGTGACATGAGAAAAAATGGTCAAATGATATGATGAAAATGACGCTTTTTTCTATCTACTGCAGAGTGTATTTTTCTGATCAAAAATTTGATTATAATTCAATTGTAGCAAGATGGCTTTGCATAGCATTAACTTTTAGGTCTTTGGTTTTTTTTTATAACAATATGAAAATTATTATGTAGTTAAGGTAAATGGGATGTCTGAAAAGTTATCCATATAATTTTCTTACATTTTGGCCACAGTATGCCCTAGACTTGTACTTTAAATCTGAATAATAAAATTAAAAGTTCATCATATGAATTTTCGTAGAAACAACTTTGCAAAATGCATGATTTTAAGGAAAATTCAAATTTTCTGTTAACTAGGAAAACATTACTTCATAGATTTTTCTTAGAATTTGTGAAAATCATTGTTCCGCATTGATTTTTATGTTAACTAAATAAACAATAAATTTCACCATCAAGACTTTTGAAAAAAGCGAAAAATGTGGGGGGTTTTCACCAATTATTTCTATACAAATTATCTCCCCTCATTTAGAACGGTAATATATTGAAATTTGCAAAGAACATGCATGTTGTAGTTATCAATTATGCCCTCCACCTAGCCTAATAAAAATCAATAAGAATAACCAGCATTATAAATTTAAAATATATGATTAATGTGCAAAAAAGACGCTCAGTGATAGACACTTATCTACCTTAAGAATTCTATTATTTGAATATTTTTTGTTTAAAAGTTAAGTATAAAATCAACAGTGGAGCTAAAAATATCAATTATTAAAAATCAATTTGAAATAGTTTAGAAAATGATGATATCTTAAAAGATAAATAACAGGTCATACATGCAACTCATTTTGTTGGTACAATATGAATATGATTTTCTCACATTTATCGTGTAAAAACACTGTTATTTAAATTTCATGAGATATTTCCAATACATGTACACACTATAAATGTAGAATCTTCCTGAGATGCACGCTATTAAATACCAAATCAAGGGATAATTATAGACATAAAAAATAGGGTCGATATTGCACAATATTATAACATCCCATAAATAATAAAGGCTCGTATAATTTACAGTTCATGCATAAGAATAATATAAGATAAAGTTTCTGTAAAAGACTACGTATCAGAATGACGTAGTTAAACATGATGCAAACTGCTATAAAGGTCATTTATTTCTTATCAAAAAGTAAATTAATGCTAATCAATGACCTCAGTAAATGGGAAGGATGGAAGGGACATGTAAAATTGTGCGTTAGATACAAAGCAGCAACAGTTTTTTAACAGGCATGTCAAAAGAAATCTTATTTCTGCCTTATATAAAATATAGACATCGTTAAATCATGGCAATGATAATCAGACCTTACTTATAATCTTAAAAATACTTTGGATTTTTTAATTATTCAAGACACCAGAGAGGCATATGATCTCTGTTCGCTTTAATCAAACATGAGATATCGATTGTAATAGAGTGCTTTTTGTTCAATGCTAAAATAAAATAAACACAAAAAATGACAATTACCAAAGACTCTTTGTTAGTGATTCCGGTTTTGTTTGAATTAATTTCAAGAACACTGACTTATGCATTTCTGAAATTAATATGTACACTTTTTATAGAAGTTTTATTTCATTCTCTATAAATTTGTAAAAAGGGTTGTTCAATTTTTAAATGCTGCTGTTCCAAACATATGCCTCACTGTTAATCTTTGTATCATCGAAAACAAACATTTCAATTTTAAATCATATAAACATGCATTTGAAGTATGCAACAATAATAAGACGTAAACACAAAAGAATAGCAAATTTGATAAATACAATTTAATCGAGTATTGTAATGTATCATTATTCTTGTCTCCAACAATGTCAACTAAATGGCTTCCAATCAATACACATCCTGGTTGGTGCCTTACGGGGGTAAATATGCATATCCAATGTCAAACTCCTATATTGTATCATCTTTTAATGTTTATTGGTCCACTTTTACTTCAGATATTAGTCCAATTTTTAACTCCATATTAGTTAATTCCTATTGGAACTAGTGAATAATTAGTCCAATATTGCATTGATTTTATTCCACTGTATCTTTATCAAAATATATGCAACAGTGATATGACAATTGTATACCATATGTTTGAATGTATTGTGTCAAGAATAACGCACAAACAACTTTTAAGTAATGATAAATAATTTTCATTCATTCACTAGAAGAACATTCTAACGTCTAGTTGGTATTGCTATCATCTAGTCCTAGTACATGTTATTGTTGATATGGTTATTTGGAAGGTTAACCATTCTCTCCTTGTGAATCTTTATATTGTCTGAATGTAAACGAAACACGTGTGAATATTCTAATTTCTGTAAGACAAAAAGTTTATTAGAATGTAGCCTTATATTCACTGCTCCATAATCCAATACATGTATTACTGGCAATGCATCGCCACAGCAGAAACAATGATGTTTGATAATCGTTCAAATTGAATTCAATAATATTACGACACGTAAGCCATCGACTATGTTAAACAGTTCTTTCACTTTCGTCGGTCAAAACTCATATACCTTTACAAGACAATAAGGCATACATACAAATAACATACATTTTTTTTTGTTAAATACTTTTCATAGATTCACACATAATTTTATATATATTAGAAAAACAAAGTGAAAAAAATACAAACATTCATTGAGTGAGTGCCATGTAGAAAAATAACTCCAAAATATTTATTCTTAATGCCTTGTGGGTGTTACATAAACAGATCAAATGTGTGTTGACCATAAATTTGGCAATTTGAAACAGAATCAATTATATCTAAAATCATTATTTTATATTCCAAATTCAATGCAGAACCTTTATTTGACAAGAACAAAATCCATATTTTTTTAATCATGTCTCTATTTAGTATAATCAATGTAGTTCCTGTGCCTATTTATACTTTTGTAAAATAAATGATTTTTTTATTCCGGTTCTATGCTATGCATACGCCTACAAGATAGTTTTGTACTACCATATTTCATTTGAGAATCAGAAGGTAGACTCAATATACATGTATATATACACCTCGCCATAAGTTAAGCAACACCTGTACTCAGGTTAGCATAGCGTCTATATTTAAAAAAAAACAATTGTCTGAAACTTGGCGAATATTTTCTTCCACACATTTACAACATTTTATGATTCCAATCAAACATCGCTCAATTTTCGGCTTTTGGAGAATATTCAATGTTGGCAAACAAATCAAGCAACTCAAAAAGTGTTGTTTCAGTAACAATTTTTAGGCTGCGTAAATTTAGAGTTTTGATGATTGAAACCATTTGTTTGGGTTTTTTTTTTTTTTTTTTTTTTTTTTTTTGTAACAATTAGGATGTAAACATATCACATCCAGCATTTTTGGATTGTTCTGGTTTGAGACCTAAACATTGTGAAGGAATTAAAGCTTATTGTTGAATGGCTTTCGTATGGTACCAAATGCTTACTTGAGATTTTTTACCTTTTGATTTAGAGTTGACATTTTGGTATTAATAACGAAAGATACTCATTATGCCATTCTGGAAATCTCATAGTGAGAAATCTTTAATGGATATTTTTCGGTTTTTAGATATTGTTGTTAAAAAGCATTATTATGGCCATTTGAAGATTTACTTGTATTGCAGGAAGAAGAAGTTAATTTTGACATTTTATCAATATGGATGTGGTAATTTTGCAAACGTTTCAAACAAAACATCTTTAGTCAATTACACAATAAGAATCTATATATTAAAGTGATTACTTTTTTATTTTCCATAATTTTGTATGATTTGAATATTTCGAGTGCACAAAATGATTTTTGCTTTTCTTTGGTGTTGCTTAACTTATTGCGAGGTGTATATATCAAACATAATTAAAAGAAACTAAAACGGAATAATGAAAAAAACATTCCAAGATAAGGTAACGATACTTTGATTTCATATTTCGGAAAGAAAATATCACCCATATATTGTATAAGTGGAACAATCTCGATCAACTTATCAGTCTGTTGACAAAAAATGATTTAACATATATTGCATAACTGAAAATTGAAAAGACTTAAAAGTGGAATCGATTACTAGAAAAAATGTAATTTTATTTCATCATCCATTTTCCATCAGATTTCAAAAGAATTTGTGTTTTATATAAGGTAATGTATACCTTGACAACTTTTTTAACTTTTGATGGAACGACTAGCTGTATGTTTCCCTCATTTATGTCTTTCTCTTAAGATATTAATTATAATAACAAAAAATTAACAACAAGATCTTGCTTTGATAAAAATAATACATTGTATTTCATTGGTTTCACCATAAACATTTAAAACATGCCTATAAGAAAATTTCATTACTTGAATAGTTGAATCATAAAATGATTAGAATTGTCAATGCATTTTATAATGGTCGCGAAAAAAAGTGTAGATATCCAGATGACATGGAGGTACATATATCAAATCAGATATACAAAATACCTCGTTAGTTCTAGAAACAATCTTTGTGGATGACCGTTTGGATCTATTAGAATACGATACTGGATATAAGTTATCAAATGAGCATCGAAGAACAAAATATATCTTAACCTACTAGAGAGTACAAAATCTACGGAAAAGAATTTTTTGAACTCGTTTTAGAATGGAAAAAAAATATGTAATACTGTAACAAACCATCTATTTATTCATTTATTTAACTATACAGTCCATTAAATGTCATTTAAAAGTTTAAATAAACAGAACACATGGAAGGAACATATATCAAATCAGATATACAAAATGCTTCGGCATTACTACAAACCATCTTTGTAGAAGACCTTTTGGGATTTTTATCACATAAACCTGTAAAACGGATTATCTGGAAACAATCATTTTAAAGCCATAAATCAATTTATAAACAGAATATATACACAATCTTTGTTTATTATTTCAATGTTTTGGATCAAGAGTTTGATTATGATCATGTAATTATAGGCACAATTTTAATTTTGAAAAGTTCATTTTGGGACATGTGTCCCTGTATCCCTTCTGAATCCACCACTGGTTGGAACAGTGTTATAAAATTTGCTGAATATTTTTTCCAACATTGTCATTAAAAAAAAAGTTATTATTTTTGGTAATATATAGTGAATCTATACCATGAGTTATATCAACAAATATCTGGATAAAAATTGCAATTAACTCCATAATATTAAAGTGTTTCTAAACAACTTAACTATCATTCCAATACTGTAAACCTGGAAATTTTCGCAGCATTGTTATTTTCCCGATTTTCGCGTCACAACCTAGCTTTGAAATTAAATGCCGGGAACATATTATCTTTAATTGTAGTCTAGCTATTGACAATGACATAGGAGTACGAATTCAAAACTGCAAGAACTAAAATTAAGTCGTCCTACCGCGAAAATAAGGCGACGCTAAAATCTTGTAGTTTACAGTATTCTATTGATAAATTACAACAAAGTTCCAGACAAATAAATTTTGCTACGCCTGACGCTAAAATGAAGATAGATATACATCAACTTATGCATGTAAGAAATGGTAAATGTTTGTTAGAGTTAAACTAAATGAAAATGCACAAACAAGTATTTATTCTTACTGAAAATGCTTCTCTTGTCACCAACACGATCCGATATATGTTAGGATATGTTAAAACTAAATACTTTAATTTGGTTTGGCGCCATAAAACCTGGTTTAACCCACCACTTCTTTGGAAGTGCCTGTACCAAGTCAGGACCATTGCAATCTTTAATTCTTCTGGTGTTGTGTTTTTCTCAAATAAAAGTTACAACAAAATTCCAGGCGAAAGCTTCTGTATTTTGTTCATAATAATTTTCATATCCTACATGTCCTATTATGTTCGACTTATAAAACCTAATTCCAAGAAAATTCACAGTGTCACACAATTTTTTTCGTAACTATATATTATGGGTTAAGCAAATTTTACAGTGTCACACTATTCTATGTAACTATATATTACGGACTTGAACATCGCAATGGAAGAGGGAGGTTTGGCGCCATAAAACCTGGTTCAACCCACCATTTCGTTTGAAATGCCTGTACCAAGTCAGGACCATTGCGATCCACCAGTTCTCCGGTATGACTGATTCGTTTTTGTCATTTTCTCTGGACTATGAGATTGATCATTCAAGTTCGGTAATTTTGTTATTACCTTTATTTGTAATGTGGAAAACTTTCCATTTCAAGAAAACATTGTAGAATGAATCAATATGATTTACCAATGAAAACATGTTTACGATGGTTGCTAGACATCAGCTTTATAAATGAATTTATTCCGCATCTCTTAAGTTTTTTTTTTTCAGAAATCTTAATTTAGCATTGTGTCAACGTTTGATAACTAACTTCAATATTGGTGATTGCTTTAACAAATCTCAGTAGGGGGAAATATAACAGCTGCATATTACAATTCTTAACATCTTCCGACAATGGTTTAAAATTGATCATTAAAATTTACTCAAGTATATTCGGTAAATTCGGACTAATTTTCTTATTGCAAAAATTATCGTTCATGTAACAGAAACATTACGAAAATTAATAACTGTTTAGTTTGTCTTCAATATTTTTCAAATGTTAAGTCACACGCATCTTGCGACTGTCCATTCACTGCTCCATATTTACTTCGGCATTTAAAACATTCATCTCGATTATTATAATGAACAGAGTCGGTGCGATTTTATAATCTTATACTGCGTTCCTGCAAATCTTTTCTTTTCCAGTCACCAAATAAGAAAACAAAAACAATAGTGTTTGGATCACAAATTTTCATTTTAACGCTTGGCCTACTTTATCATTATAATATCCTTTGCTTTAGGTACATGTACTTCAATGACATTTTGCGTTTGGTTTTTAATGAAAAAACATAAATTAAAGTCTCAATTCTAAGCACAGCTGTAATGCTTCGACGGGTATGGTAATTTATATTTGATAACCAAACTTCATATTAAAATATTTCTTATATTTGTGCCTTTAAGCGTGTAAAAATACTTGATTTATGTGCATTAATGATGCTATATGTCTGAGAAAATAAGATATACATCCATCTGCAACAATAACCGCTTCATAAAATCAAAATTTTCATGAGAATAATTACATAACGATATTTCTTGTTTTCATCTATTGTATAATATTCACAGCCGGATGTCATTAAAGGATCTGACAAGGCGTTTCATGGAGAAAACAACTTTTGTGTTGTTTTTTTATTCTTTTAACCTTTTACAGTTTAAAAACTTTTTTACTTTTACCTTTGATAGGCCCTAAGCATGCATGTATGAAATGTATTACTTGGTATGTAGATGTCATGAGAATTTTATTTTCAATATTCAAGAGTATCGATCAAAACTAAGAAAAGAAAATATTTTAAATTTATTTATTCATTTATTTACTATTTTAACTTACGTTTTTTTTTTGTGTTTGCCCCTCAGTTTTTTTAGAAAATTCATTTGTCTAAAGTATTTCTTACGATATAAACTCCACTGCTACATTTTGTGTAGCCCTTAATCAATCTCTCTAAATAAGTTTATCATTGCGCGAGTAGGTGTTCGAGGAATAAACATGTATATAGAGTAATATATATAGGATTACAAAACGAGGAAGCCAGCATTGGATATGGAATATAATAAGCCCGCATCTATCCTGCCAAATAAATGCCTGGAAATTTTTGAAATTTGATTAAGACAAAGAGTATTTGGAAAAGAAAATTCTGAATAATGATTATAAAACTAATCATGATTTGATAAAAAAAACTATCAACCTTCATACCATTTCATCAAACTAAAATTTCATCTGCTTAAAACCTTTTTTTAAACAAAGTAATGTATTGCCATGTCAACGGATATAGATATTTATTCGATCCATGGAGAGCAGTGACAACTTGATACTTTTAAGACTAGTTGTTCTGTATCGATTGTTACTTCCTATTTGTACGAGTTGTGCCACATACGTTTATTCAGAGAAACAAAGACATTCGAGTACAAAAAGTCGGATCGGGCAACGAAAGGATTAGCAAAAACGATCGATAACAGCACAAAGAAACACAAAACACAAAATCATACGAACAGTAATCTAAAAGGGGAATTCAAGTCGTAACATGACGGAACTCAGGTGCTCTGGTAAGGTAAGCAGTTCCGGTTTGATGCAACTTGACGTCTTTTTAATTTTTTTTTGTTCATACTGGCAAAAGCAAAAGCAAAACAAAAGCTTACCTGAGAATCATGAAATAAATGGAAATTAAGAACTACACTACATAAACAAAAATATAATTTAAAAAATCCACAGGCATAAAAAAATAAAATAATATTGTTGCAATGCTTCGTTAGATATTACATTAAACAGGTTATTAAAACATAAATTTGAAACCTTTTAAAGGCAGTTTTCATCATTACACCCTTTAGTGTTATGTTGCTGTGAATGTTCTACATCACCTACGTACATATTTGGGAAAGAAAAAGCATTATATAATAATACAAAATAGTTATGAATTTTCATTAAGCGAATACATTTGAAGATAGATGCATACCTTATTTGCTTTAATATTTATTGCAACAAAATTTTAGACTCTATGGACATGTTTAAATGCGCAGAAATAAGAAATATTATATACATGCGAGTGAGTTGGTGTTTTACGCCCTAGCAACACTACATATATAATACTAACGGTAAAAAATTGTGCAACAATATCGCTTTATCGTAATCGACTATTAGACCGAGGTTATAAGAAAATACGTCTCAAACGATCTCTAAAAAAATCTTTCTTCGTTATCAGCCACTGGTAGAAAAATTCAATAGCATGTTAGACGAAATGGTTAGTTCTTGCTTTGATTAGTGTTTGGCTGGTTGATGTACTGATCTGAGATTATTACCCTAGCATCCCTGATATGTCATTAAAAACTGTTGTAATTTGTGTAACTACCGGACCCATAGACCGCAATGGAAAAGGGAGGTTATGTGCGCCTTAAAACCTGGTTTAACCCACCATTTCTTTTGAAATGCCTGTACCAAGTCAGGACCATTGCGGTCTTCAATTTTTCCGGTATATCTTCCTTGTTTTGTCTAGTCTTATAGACATTTGAGATTGATTCTCCAAGTTCGGTAATTTTGTTATTACCTTTATTTATAGATTTGATGCTACACATGATTTGCGTTTCGTCTGTATAAAACTCAATAAGAAGAAATAGAATTTGATGATATTGTTTATTGCAAAATTATCAGGTCGGAAAATCAATCAATTATCTATGGCCAAAGAAACGGACAAAAAGTAATTAGCACTTCATCAATATCATGATTTAATTCGGAGACAAAATATATGGGGCTAAAACAATTAAGTATTTTAAGGTTCTCGAGTAATAGAAAATAATGAGATGTGGAAAAAGTGTACGCGACACAGCCCATTAATATGATTTAGGCCCTGCCTTTTTAGCGAGCATCGAAAATCTATATACCTTTTGAAAATAAATCCATATGCTCCGGCGACCGGCTAAGTTGAACGTAAAGAGGGAACTTTAAAAAAAGGAATTGAACAGTAGCAAAGTCTGACCCAACCCAACCCAAATCATATGCACTTGAGAAAAATTTCCTTAAAATATCTGGGGTCAATAACTACTTATTAAAAATTCAATCAGTATTTGTGCAAATAATAAATCCTGTAACATTCTGGGACGACATTAAGCGGGGACGAAATTATCCATTTTATGGATTACGTGACGTCATTTCCTTGTCAGAGTATTTCGCGCTTCTTCGGCAGACCAAAACAACATTCAGATTCTGTCAGGTTTTGTGAGATTTTCCGAATATCAGTGTTTTATTTGAAGCATTGGTAATAGAAGGTACATTTAGAAACCTGGCGGAAAAAACGGTAAAGTAAAATATCATGCAGGATTGAGGAAAGTGAGTAAAACCCCACAGGATGGGACTCTTCTTTCATTTTCAGGTATGAACCTTTTATTTATTATTGAGTAGGTTTTATTCAGTAAATTTATGTATTTCTTTATTTTATTTTATCTTACTTAGAATTTAACCAAGCTTTGTCAGTATCATGCATTTGGTATGACTAGTCAATGAGACGATGTTGCCAAAAGCTAGCTCAGTAATTTCCGGAAAATCGTTTTTCAGCGGAAAAGACCGAATGGTGTTTAAATAAAAATCTGTGTGTAAAAATAAACAAGTGGCTGAATGAGGGTTTTATCACTGTTTTTGAATTTCAATTTTTATATTTTTGAATAACAGATTATGATGTATTTTTTATAAGCCCAGAGTGTTGATTGTTTGACTTGCTCCGTGCCTATTATTTTTTTCACTCCGTAAAAGTAAACCTGTTCCGGTTTTATCGTCAGTATATTTCTGGGCACATCTCAAAACATTCACAATGCCGTAGGGCTCGAATCTGCGATGCTCGCTATCAAGCGGCAATTCAGAAAAAACAAAATGGATTAATAGTAACAGTTTATTACAAAACAGATCGATCCTGTCCTACCATTATGTATGAAAACTTCAAAATTTAATAACCTGTTTTGTAATAAATTTTGTGATGAAAAAAAATACAAGAAGATTTTCATTCCATGATTATTGCCAGTTTGTACTAAGTTTATGTTGATTAGGTCACTTATTTTACGACTTTATGTTGGAACTCTACTTTCCCGTGCTGACTTGTGTTAGGTACAAATGTACGCAATATAAACGTGTTAACCGAATTTCAATGATACTTTTCAAGTTGTTTCTTAGGCTAATTGAGTCATTAATAAAAGAAACTTTTAAATATTTATAAGCATATATTATAAAATTCAGTTTATTACAAAACAAGTTACATCCGTTTTATAACAACATTTAAAGATTAATAGCCCGTTTCGCAATAAGTTTTGTGATAAGAAAAGATATGAAAACAATAAAATAAAATTTTCATTAAAAGACGTTTAAGGTTTGTGAGGACACCTGACCCCTAAAATTACGAATTTAGAATGGAAGATTTTTTTATATAATAATATTATGAATATACTTTTTCTTGTGTATGAATATTTTACCACATTTTGACCACCTTTTCAGGTTTGTTTTCTAAATATTTATTATAACATTGTCCACGATTAACATTAAATCAATATCAGACCTTGTGTGATTTAAAATGTAATTTTATATAGCTGTTACTAGTTACATGTTTTCCATGTTAATGTGTAATTGAGGAAGATCTGATATACTTGTAATTAAAATTGTGCATTACTTTGAATGTTTGTCTCAAATGCCAAATTACAATTCCATTACATATCTTAATGCTTATTATAAACAACAAAAAAGTTTGACTGTAGATTATAAGGGATAATCATGATTATAGAACCATGATATATTTTTCTTGATTCCTTTCAAAACTCGAAATATTCACATGAAAATGACATTTTTTTGGTGATAAAGATAAAAAATATTCCGTAAAACAAATAATTTTTTGATTATACAAAAGAACTGAAATTGATTTAAATGTCATGGAATTACTTTTAAATGAGAATAGACGTTTTCCAATTTAAACAAACGGTTTATCTAATTAATACAAAAGTCATTAAACAACTAAAACAACATATTACAAAGCCCTGTGAACTTTTGTAGATTATTGGACCTAAATCTTTATTCAGCAATAACAAAAACTGATTCCTTTTGTCCATTGCATGTCAAACATGGCTTCGAAAAAAAACGTTTTAATTGTGTTGACTCTTTATCATTTTTGAAATATTTTACTGTCATTACAAACTAAAGTGTGTCAAGTTAAATAATTTAGAAATCAATACAAGTAGATGTTTTGAAAATCAAAAAGCTTAAAAGAAATGGAGCATGCAAATAGAAAATACAAATACTCAAATGTTACTTGCTTAGCTCTGGAAATAAAATGTAAGCCATATTTGAACCTCCATTTTATTCATTTATCATGTGTATGATTTGTATATTTTTTAAACTGGCTAATTGGATCTTAATATTCTAAGATATTTTTAGGGTTAGCTATGAATAAAGATGTAAGAAATGTTTACCTGTAACTATTCAGGTTAAATCGATAGAGTAATTTTTTAAATTTATTTGAGATACTTGATTATATAATACTTTATCTTTAAAAATCAAAATTATTATGCTCTTTCCTAATAATATATGAAATAGTTTATAGCATCTTAATGTTTGCATTTGATTTCTTTTTTACAATCCTCAGGTTTATATAACGTATTGCGTTTAACAGATGTTGACACAAAAACAAGTCCGTCTTCTCGAAATTTTATATGAGAATACAGCTGATAAGAAATATTGACAATGGTTTGTAATATGTTAAATAATTTCTTAACAATGCCTCCTTTTCCAATATGTGTAAAACACATCTTATGTTCAACATTGCTAACTATAAAATGGATTGGTTAATTAAGACATTGTTTTTTTATATTTTAAATGTACATACAAAAGCTTGCTTAATTGCATATTTTCATGAAGGATCTTAACTTTGACGCATGCCATTAAAATATTGTTTCTTTGAATTCAAATCAAGCCAACACAAATGTCATATTTGATATACACTATTTCCATGAAAAAGTAGGGATCTAAAATGCCTTTTTTATTATACAATTCTAAAAGAATAACCTGTCGTATGTATCTCTTAAATAAAAACATGGGAGCGTCAAAAATAAAAGTATAGAAATCATGTTAATAGACACCATCAAATTTAAATAATCGTCATGATTATCATATGTATTCATTTTGTTGTTGTTCAATGGCCAATTTCGACCTTTAAACTTTAACCAACTTGTAACATTTGCCAAACTCTTATAAGATTTCAACCAACAAATTTTTTGATAAAATTTGCGACATATGTCACATTCTTAGAAGAATTTAATAAACAAAATCTTTGACATGTGTCACGCCCTTAGACTTAAATCAACTTCATCTGTTACATTTGCCACACTTAGAAATAAAGGGCAACGAAAAGATGAGTGAACACGATCGATAACAAGACAAAGAAACACAAAACACAAAATCAAATGAACAAAAATCAAAACCGGTTATTCAAGTCGTAACAAGATCGAACTCAGGTGCTGCAACACACCGTCTTTTTGATTTTTTGTATATACTGGCAAAAGCTAATGCAAAACAAAAGCTTACCTGGGCGAGAATCTAAAATAAATTGAAATTAAGAACTACACTACATAAACAAAATATATAATTATAAAAATCCCCATGCATCAAAAAATGAAATAATATTGTTGCAATGCTTGGTTAAATATTACATTTAACGTGTTATATAACATGAATTTGAAACCTGTTAAAGGACGTTTTCATCATGAAACGCATCATTACATGCTCTAGCGTTATGTTGCTGTGAATGTTCTGCATCACCTACGAACATATTTGAGAAAGAAGCATCATTATATAATAATGCAAAATAGTTATGAATTTTCATGAAGCGAATATCTTTGAAGATAGATGCATACCCTATTTGCTTTAATATTTATTGCAACAAAATTTTAGACTCTATTGACATGGTTAAATGCGCAGAAATAAAAATATTATATACATGCGAGTGAGTTGGTGTTTAACGCCCTAGCAACACTACATATATAATACTAACGGTAAAAAAGTGTGCAACAATAATTGATGTTACACACGATTCGCGTTTCGTCTGTATAAAAACTCAATGAGAAGAAATAGAATTTGTTGATATTGATTATTGAAAATTATCAGGTTGGTAATCAAACCATTATCTATGGCTAAAGAAACGGACAAAAAGTTATTAGCACTTAATCAGTATGATGATATAATTCGGAGACAAAATATATGAGGCTGAAAAAAATCTTTACTTGTAGGTTCTCGAGTAAATTGATTACAAAACAGATTGATCCTGTCCTACCATTATGTATAGAAATTTCAAAAATTAATAGCCTGTTTCGCAATAAGTTTTGTGATAAGAACAGATATGAACACAATACAAGAAAGTTTTCATTAAAAGACTTTTAAGGTTTGTGAGGACACCTGACCCATGAAATTATGAATTTGAAATGGAAGATTTTCTAATATAATAATATTATGTATATACCATTTCTTGACCACCTTTTCAGGTTTGTTTTCTAAATATTTATTATGACATTTTCCACGATTTACATTCGATTATGTCAGACCTTGGGTAATTTTAAATGTAATTTTATTTAGCTGTAACAAATTACATGCTTTCCATATTATTGAATGTAATGTGTAATTGAGGCAGATCTAAATTACTTGTAATTCAAAGAAATGCATTACTTTGAACGTTTTGTCTGAAACAGATTGATCCTGTCCTACCATTATGTATGAAAATTTCAAAATTTAATAACCTGTTTTGTAATTAATTTTGTGATTAAAACAAATATTCCATGATTATTGCCAGTTTGTATTAAATTGATTTTGCTTAGGTCACTTATTTTACGACTTTATGTTGGAACTCTACTTTCCCGTACTGACTTGTGTTAGGTACGTTATATAGACGTGTAAACCAAATTTCAATGGTACTTTTGAAGGTGCTTTCTTAGGGCATATTGAACAAAAATAATAAAAACGTTTAAATATTTATAAGCATATATTATAGATTTCAGTTTATTACAAAACAAGTAACATGCTTTTGATAACAACATTTAAAGATTAATAGCCTGTTTTGCAATAAGTTTTGTTAATAAGAACAGAATTATATGAAAAAAATACAAGAAGATTTTCATTCAAAGACTTTTAAGGTTTGTGAGGACACCTGACCCCTAATATTATGAATTTAAAATGGAAGTTTTTTATTTATATAATAACATTATGTATATACTTTTTCTTGTGTATGAATATTTGACCACCTTTTCAGGTTTGTTTTCTAAAATTTTTAACATTTTCCACGATTTACATTGGATTATATCAGACCTTGTGTAATTTAAAACGTAATTTTATTTAGCTGTAACTAATAACATGTTTTCCATGTTATTGATTGTAATGTGTAATTGAGGCAGATCAATTCTATAGGACCGTTCAATTTTGGAGTTATTCCCCTTAGGATGTCAAAATTGACCTTTTTAACAGTGGTGGTATTGAGGGTTTATGGCCCGACTACCCTCTTGGGTATTGCGGGCGTTTGCTAACTTTGTCTTAAGTAGACGGGTCGCTCTCTCTCTTCTACAACGGCTATTTTCAGGGCCGGGTAGATCAATCCATCAGACCTTGACTTCTTGACATGGTGTTTATTTCTTCAGATTGCTGGTACTATCTTCTTTCGTCTTATGTTGGTGTCGATTAGCTGTTAGCGTAGGTTGGATGTGTCCATATTCCTGGCCCAGGATTGGTACCTAGCGGTATTTCCATATTCTGGGTAGGGATTGGTGTCACGTCTACTGCTCATCAGCATATCACATCTGTCAGTATAACTGGATGGGAGCATCTGGCGGGATAGTCCTTGTATCCATATCCTTATTCATAGTGTTGGGTACCATACTCTTTGAAGGATTGGCCATGGTTAATCCCCAACAGTCACTCTTCCGGTCAAACTGGCTTTGTTATTCTTACATCTGTACTGTGTACTGGTGTTGTTCGTACGTACGTGGCATAAATACCAACAGCAAGTCATATGGTCTCAGGTCAATAATCGGACTGATCAGGTCGTATGTGCAGCTGTAAGGACTCGACATTTTTAACAGCATTTCCTCGTTACAATAAAATCGTTAACTTGTCTAACACAATAGGTGTAACTATATTCAAATTTGGTATAGATTTTTATTAGCATGAGTAATACAAAACTTTAGTTTGGATTTCTGATTCTTAAAAAAAACATGGCCAACATGGCTAAAAATATAACATAATGGGAAAATCTTGGTTTTTTTTGCAAATAACCCAAAACCAGTTACAGATATCAAAATTGTGATGGGAAGTAAAAATGACAACAAAGTTCCAGACAATAAATTTTACTACGCCTGACGCGCGTTTCGTCCATTCAAGACTCATCAGAGGCGCTCTACCAAAAAATATTGAAAATGCCAAACACTCATTAATTATGAAGAGCATAGAACAATAAAACCAAAAATACCAAACTGGTGAACCAAATTATTATGGGACGCAGTCCAACATGTTTAGAAATTTCAAAAAGTTAATGGTTTGCATTTTTTTTCAAACCGGATGTGCCGAGTGAGCGCAAGCGTGTTTGGCAAGAATTTCTTTGGTGCCAGAAATTCGATGTTTTTTTCGATTTATTTTTAATTAACTGATTTAAGATACATTGTTAACTTTCTTTCCAAAAGTAACAGGTAAATACGGATGGAAAGTCAAATCTAACATCTCTCGATATATTTTTCAAGGAAAGTCTCGTTGTAAAAGAGATGAAATTATCTTGCTAAATTCTCGCGAGAATAGTGTTGTGTCCATCATCGTGACCTGCCGAATTGTTTACTAGTAACATGTTATTTCAATTTACATTTTACGATGAAGAATTTGAATTAACAATGATGATTAGTAATACTGGATGGTAAAAAAGATGGTCATGCCTATAATCATGGAGATAATTCAATCATGATTCATGTGCCTGTGTCCAGTGTTTAATTAAAATTCCTGATTGCAACAAGTCATCAATTTCTGCCAGGTTTTTATATCTTCAGCCAATACTTACAATAAGATATATTGGAAAAAGAAAATCTTCCAAAACCTGGCAGACAAAAATGGTCACTTTGTTTACTGTCTACTAGAGCACGAAATACTCTGACCGGGAAATGATGTCATGGAATACGTAGACAAAGGGGGTTTTTCGTCCCCGTCGAACGTTATCCAAAAAATATATCGACCCTTTTCAGAATGTTAAAAAAGTTATAATTTGCACAAATAATTCGATATTTGATTATTCAGTCATTGTTCCATTTTCTGACAATTATTTTCTAAAGCTGCGTCCCATTTTAGGTTGCACCTATCATCATATTACTAAGATGGTCAACCTATGTCTTGGGTAAGAAGAACCTAAGGGTATTGACAATTTTGAAATTTAAACGGATATTTTAAGCTTTGATGTGTTCTCCAACACAAAGGTGTTGGTGCCGGAGCGGACTAACCTCGGGGAACTTAAACTCTACCAGCAGTGCTTATTTTCACGGATATTCGAAATAAAAAAAAACAACAAGTTCCAGGCAATAAATTTTACCACGCCTGACACGCGTTTCGTCCATTCAAGACTCATCAGAGGCGCTCTAACAAAAACATTGAAAATGCCAAACACTAATTGTAAAAGTATAAATAAAAGTTATCAGCACATCAAGATCTACCAGACTACAATTCTCAAGAAAAATCCAATAACCTATGTAGGAGTTATTTCCCTTTTTCCATTCTTTCCCTTAACTTTGCACATTTAAAGATCAATATCTTGAAAAATATACAAGTTATTTGAGAAATTAAAATTGCATATTGTTTACCTAATAAAGCTCTACGGAATTGGCTATTGGGTTGAAATTGTCATATGACCCCTGAGGGGTTATGGCCCCTTAAATGCCAAACATAGTGGTTTTAGCCTTATAAATTGTGAACGATAGTAGATAGAAAAAAGGTTTTGCTTGCTTAAATGTTCAGCTAATTGATATGTACAAAATTGTCCATTAGGTTGAAATTGTCAGATGACCCCTTATACAGGTTATGACCCGATAAACCCCGAAATATTGGTTAAAGCCTTATACATTGTGAACGATAGTAGATAGAAAAAATGATCTGCTTGTTTAAATGTTCAGATAGTTGAGATTTACAAAATTGTCCATTAGGTTGAAATTGTCAGATTCCCCCTATAGGGGTTATGCCCCCTTAAACCCCCAAAATAGTGGTTTAAGCCTTATAGATTGTGAACGATAGTATATAGAGAAAAGGCTTTGCTTGTTTAAATGTTCAGTTAATTTAGCCTATTGTTGTTTGTTCCAACAAGAACTTTTGTTCTGATTTTAAAACTGCAGCAACATTATTATTGTTTCATAGCATATAAGGATGAATGGGATTCAATTTGGGGATCCACCTATGTTTGTTTAGAAATTAAGGACCAAAAAGGGGAAAATTCAAATATTTTATTTGTTCCCACAATAACTTTTCTTCTGGTTGACCAATTGCTATGAAATTTGACAATGATATGCCTTACCATTTAACCAAATATGGGAATGATTTTGGGGTTTTCCCTTTTTTTCCTGCGTCGCCGAAGGCGAAAGCAGGTATAGAAGTCGAGTCATTTCGTCCGTCCGTCTGTTTGTCCGTCCGTCCGTAACGCTTTAGAGTGTCTGTCTTGTGTAATCTGAATCTCAAAAACCAAACACTCGATCTTTCTTAATTTTTACACAGTAATTGCAGATATATTGTAGATGTGCACCTTACCTTTTGGCATCATTTTATAATTCCGTTTAAAAATAAGGGGCCCTAAAGGGGCCTTAAAGCAACTTTTTGATTTGTTTCCAACAAAACTTTTGTTCTGGTTGACCAATTGCTATGAAACTTTACAGTAATTCTACTTACAATTAAAAGAAGGGTGGGATTGATTTTGAATGGCCCTTCTTTTTTTGTATAGAAATTAGGGACCCAAAAAGGGCTTATGATTGACTGATTGATATGAAGTTTTACATTCATTGATGTTCCTTACCATTAAATGATTTGTTGGCATGATTTTTAAGGTCAACCTTTTTTGTTGAGAACATAGGGCCCACAAGGGGCAAAAATCCAACCTTTTTATTTATGGTCCGAAAAAAGAATTTGCAAGCTAGATTTCCATATGTTGGATACAAAATAGAAGATAAATTTCTTCCTGGCCCAACCTTTTCTGTCTAGCAATTAGGGGATCAAACGGGGGGATTTAAACTTTTATTACCTAATATAATAAAATTTCCTTTTCTATGAACTATATTTTAATTTTGATCATCTACTGGGCAATAGAAAGATGTAATATTGCCCGGTGACGTTCTATTGCCTGTTGATATTTTGACCTCAAATTTGATTGGACGATTTATAAACATGAATATCTATTATCTATTCCGGGTCATTCACGTGAAGTCCGTGTAACTGCAAAGTCTGTTTGAGTGTGTTCTGGTTTAAACCGGCTGGTCTGTCATTACTTTAATAATAGGGCGAAATTCAAATGGTCATTAAACTCTTTTTTTTTTCAAAAGTATATGAAAATAAAAATAACCTAAATTTTCTTTCAATCCAATACGCCTAATAATGATGTTAAAAAATATTAGGTAATAAAACAGTTATTGAATGTGTGGAAAGGCAATAGATTAGAACTATTTTCCCTTTGGTATCCAGATCAGATAAGCCTACGGCTTCGGGCGATAGAACATTTAGCTAATCTGGATATCTCAGGGAACATATTCTGATCCATTGCCTGGCTACACATTAAATAATATATTTTGACTGATTTTGTGTGTGTTTTCTATATCCTTGTAAGATATAAGGGTCTTAGATTTTTATTTCTAAACATTTATTGTCAGTCTTTAAATTAGGTTTCATGTCACAAATAAGCATTTTCAGTCCACCATAGGATACACGTGTAAAAAACTATTGACTGTCGATAGAAGCAAAGGTGTACCAAAGGGGTTATCAGTATCATAAAACCGTAAAGACAAGGACAAAAAAGGGCAAACAAAAAATCATCACAACAAAACAAACCACATTACAACAAAAAACACACACATACATAACAACAAAACCGCATTCAGCAACGCGAACTCAAGTCGAAACGAGAGTGAACTCAGGTGCTCCGGAAGAGTAAGCAGTTCCTGCTTGCTATAGCACACCCGTCACGTTGCTAAAGATCGATTAAGTGTTGGTCAAATCCGGAAAGGATGACATTACAAAACTCTATGCCAATAGAATAACGAATCAATTGTGAAAGTTAACTATTGGAAAGTTGAAGTCATCACGTTTGTCATAGAGCTTTGTACAAAGCCTTCCTTGTGTGTCAATTTCGAGAAATAGATCCAAATATGAAGCGGACCTCCTAGAATCTGTAGTGTCCTTTATCTCAAGTTTGTATGCGACCATATGAACGGATTAGATAGAAACAGGTCTAAAATGTCTATCGTATTAATGGGTTTTTTTTGGGGTTAATTTCTAATATTTATTTTCTTTTATTTTAGGACTTTCGTTTTTCGGTAATGCAACAAATATCCCCTGGACATGCAGAAGATAGACGATATTGAGATGTGGAATAAGTGTACGCGACACAACAAACATAAACAAACAGCAATTCAAAAAATCACAACGGAAAACAGCAAGCAGTCTTCAACATGACCACAGGTCACTGCTTACCGTCTTGCATTGGCCCAAGACTTATAATACAATACAAAAGTTTTAAAACCAATCCATACATTGTAGGTTAGTAAAAGCTACAGTATCATTTCCAGTGTATTCATAAGGTCGAATACAAACGCCTATCTTCCACACGCACAAAGAATTTTCTGAAAAAAAGTTTAAGTGTTTTAATAGATTTTAAAGTTAAAAGAGAGAATAATACTAGTAGGTAACAAACGAACAAATCTCTTTGCCTTTAACATATTTATTTATCCTGGTTTGGGAAACAAGCGTGGTATATTCATTTCTACTCCAGTGTGCAGTTTGAGAGCATAGCCTTTACAAGTACAAAGTGCAGTGGCCGACATTCAGCCTATTTATCGATCTCTACAAAGTGGATTTAACATGCATGGAGTTGTTGTCTCGACACAGACACAGGACAATCTTTTCTCTTCCCTTCCGAGGACTAGTATCGTCCTTGAACCAATCCTCGCAAATGAGATAGACGGGAAATTGTTATCAAAATCTTGTGCAAAGCTTCATGAAAAATGATTTGATTTGGCTGTTTGAGGATATTTTAAATATTTCCACGGATGCTTGATTATTAAAAGTTGGTTTAGTACATAATGTTTATATTAACAAATCTTGATTTCTTGTAATTTATTTGGTATATACTTATGCACGGCTATTTACTATAACTATTAAGTTTCATGTTACAAGCTAAGGGTGATATGAAAAGATTATGACATATAACGCTAAGGGACCAACCATTTAACTTGAAGGGGGGGCCTTGGTTTTTTCCTAAAAAAATATTCTGAAAATTATTTTTGATGAAAAAAATACTTTGGCAGCTGAGGGTAAAAAAATATTCTGAAGAAGGATTTCTGCTATAAAAAATAATGCTGATAATTAAAAAACTATTCTGTCGCGACACGTTCGAAAAATAAATATTTTGGTCGCACTCTGCGCGGAAAAAATTTCTGGTCAAAACAAAAAACCAAGCCCCCCCCCCCCCTTCAAGTTAAATGGTCCGTCCCTAATAACATTTGTGGAATGCTGGCTACGGACAATTTAATTTTCTTAGATTTCCAGTTGAGAATTGTTTTCGTATTAGATTTATCCTTTATGTACTTCTTTGCATAAACGGATCTTGTGACATTTCTTTTTTGCCGTAATTAATCAGCTTTCAAAGGTACTATCAAACTCCTTCGCAGTAGGTTTGTCCTTCCCGATAAAAATAGGTCAGGATTATCCCACTGCCACACTCTTGTATGATTCTTGATAAAATTTTAATTTTGATATATTATCGAAATTTTATGTGATGGATCGTGAAAATATCCAATTTTCTGTCATATTTTTTTCTAAGAAAAAATGTAGAACCGATATACATTGTAATCGAATACGCAATAATATTGATAGAAGATAAGAAGATGTGGAATAAGTGTACGCGACACAACCTACAATAAAATAAACGACAATTAAAAAAAAACAAAATGGAAAATAGCCAGTAGGAGAAGGAAAAGAAGTATTAAGGCTAAAATATACACAATGTAGTTCCGTAATGCATTATTCATGCTGGTTTATGTGTAAGTATTTTTCAAGATTTTTAATTTAGAGAGCAGGGGTCAAAATAGGTCATCGGATAGAAGAACGGAGAGCCTTGAGCAACGATTAGTATACGGAAGGTTACGGACGGAACTGGAACTGTGATGAGTTTTTCGCATTATTATACATGTTTTAGATGTGTACGGATTATAGTATCTTTCACAAATGACCCAGTCACACATTCACAGATTTGAAGCCGGATCAGTTATGGAAACTATCCTGCATCACAACGTACGGCATCCGTGTTGTAACTACGTCTAACCATTCTCAAACGAACTAAACATATATATTCGCGGCAAATTTTGTTCAAAATTCAGCTACGGATTCAACCACCGTCGAGAACGGTAGAACATCCTTGCTAAGCCGTATCAAATCGTTAATCCGTATTAATCCATGACAATTCGTCTCTTTGATCAACTACAGTTTCAATATGGTATTCTCTGTAGCTTTGTTGCGACGAATCTTCGGACCTACAAGGACTTTTTGTTCGTTTCCTCACGGACAAGTTATAATAACAAACAAGCTCTTCTACGTTTTTGTAGGTTTTAGATAACGCAATACCGCCGTATACAACAAAGGAAAGGTAAATCTTTCAAATAAAGTTTTTCAAACTTATCTTGTATCCATTTTCTTCTTTTATAGCTGTTAAAAATATTTCACTTTGTTTTTGTCCAGATCCAGACAGATATCGATCATTCATTTTTTTCAAGTTTTTTCTTTATTTTAAGGAATGAATGTGAATTGTTACAGAAATAAAATGATATCATACTATTGTATACTCTTTGTTACTCTTTCTTACGAATAGCCGCGGGTTCAGGGGAAGTTTTTAATAGGAAATACATATAATGATATTTGGTAGCCAAAGGACAAGTGGGAAAACAAAACAAGCAAAGACTGCTAACACTATTTTGAATAAATAAATGTCACTCTAAAAAAATATGAGTAAGGAAAAGAAACATCGTCAGACTTGCAAAGCCCTTGGATTTTATACCATGATAATTACTGAGCCGATCCAGTTGGAGTTGGATAAAAGAAGTTGCACATGGACTCTCAACTCTAAAAGTGTGAACAGCTGACTGTGTGTTTTAATAGAGATTTCTCGACTTGCTACGTATCAGGCACGGTTGCTACGTATCATAACCGTAACACGTTTTCGGGAGAAATTATTGATGAACCATGCAATGTTCATGTATGTCGATAACTCGATTATAAACCTTTATTTAACTACTAGTATCTATCCTGTATGGCCTTTGTAACTGTAAATACTATCTTCAAATTTCAAGTTCAATAAAATTTCAAATATATATTTTTTTTTCATTAAAATTCCAAAAATGGAACATTGTAATAATGTACATGAGATAAACAAATTAGGGAATAAAATTCAAAACTATAACTACATGTGTTTAAAACCCTTTGATTTAACAGTTATTGATATTTTTATACTTGTCTTTTAGCATTATATAGTATTTAAATTCGAAACACCTTCAACTACTCAATAATCACCTAAAACTAGAAACCTGGGAGCAGCTTGGCACAAATGATTTCCCTGTCCCCCATCCGCCACCCATAACAAAGTTTAAAATAGGTAGGAGTGAACATTTTCCGTTTGTCATGTAGTACTATGTAATTAAGGTCTTTCCCACTACAGTGGAAAGACCTTATTGTATTTCTTCTGATTATTATTATTATTAAGGTCTTTCCCACTACAGTGGAAAGACCTTATTGTATTTCTTCTGATTATTATTATTAAGGTCTTTCCTTCCGTAGGAAAGACCTTATTGTATTCGTTAGGCCTATTATTATTATTATTATTATTCTTTTTTTTTTCTGCCACTCGTGAGCAAAAAGTTTCTTGACCGATCTTAATGAAATTTGGCACACTTATTCAGCACTGCCAGGAATAGAAATGAGTATGCCTGTGAGCGCCAACTCTTTTTAGTTTCGGCGCAATAGCGCAAAACGCTGTTTACCCTTGTTATCAGGTGAGCTCAGAAACGGTAATAGTTATCAAGATTCTGTTTAGTGAAAATGGTAGCTTACATCCTGGTGATGATTTATCATGCAAAAACAATGCTGTAATTTACTTCCTGGTTGCGCGCGTATGGCGCAAACTTGGCGCAAAATGTCAATGTTGTCCGATTTTGATGAAATTTTGCACAGTTGCTGAGAATAATGAGCTCTCGCGTTGTAGCTAAAAATAAAGTCTGTATCTGGCCCCGTTTTGAAGTTACGCCTCTTTCTGGTTTTTACTCAAAAATCGCTAATTTAGCCAAAAATAAACTTTTCCGTGTGGAAATTTTTGGTGCCCCCTCTCCGTTAAAATGTGCCCGACTGCAATCTGTCAAACATTCCAGCCGGGTCGCATTATTTGTTTTTATACAATTTTTTTTTCTATTTTTTCGAAATTTCAAAAAACGTAACTTGACCCCTCTTTGTACTTTTGTCAAATGCACCGGAAGTGCCAAAATGCTGTCAAAACTAGCTGATATCCTAGCCAAATGTATGCACTAAAAGTCCCCGTTTACAAAAATGTCCTCTGGTTAATGAGTTTTTCAAAATTAAAGTTTTCTGCAGTCCCGTAAAACACACAAATTCCTGACGAATTTCCTCCAAATTTCACTATTCAACGTTATTTCTGTTTCGAAAATTGAATGTTTTCACTAAATTCGTCCTTAACTATTTAAAATAATCCAAAATGAACTAATTATGTCACTAGTTTTGCCTGTCATCAAATGTTGTAAACTATTGTCAAAAGATTCCCATAACAGGCACATTCTAATTATAAACTTGCTCATCCGTGACGTTCATGTATTCTAACTGTATACGTTGAGAGAATGGAAAATCAATATAGGTCTGCACCCTGCAAAGTCTACCGCTGTACTGAGAAATCTAAAAACTAAGTCGTAAAGTCATTCAAAAATTACGTCAAGCGCGTGACACCAAGGAAACCCAGATCAACAAAGTGATGTCGCCACCTAGATTTGAATGAATAAAATAAAATCACTCGTCCCCGCTCGCCACCCCCCCTGTTTTCCATGGCGATTTACTGATTGTTGTTTGTTTAAAACAAGAAAACAAAAGAAATAAACAAAATGAAACAAAACAAATAAAACAAAACAAAACAAAACAAAACAAAACCAAAATAAAAAAAAAAAAAAAAAACCACAAAAGAAAAAAACTTAAATGTCCCCGCCCCCATCTTTTCAGATTCATGTATGGCAATAACATACATGTATGAAATACCCCCCCCCCCCCTTTTTTTTTTTTAAACCAGCAAAAACAAAACAAACAAACAAACAAACAAATGCCAGCAATGAGGCTCTTAACGGGGGAAAGACCGTTCTCTTGATTGTTCTATGAACAATCAGCCGTTTAATAATATTATTAAGGTCTTTCCTTCCGTAGGAAAGACCTTATTGTATTCGTTAGGCCTATTATTATTAAGGTCTTTCCCACTACAGTGGAAAGACCTTATTGTATTTCTTCTGATTATTATTATTATTATTCTTCTTCTTTTCCGCGGTCACTATAACAAAAGTGTCGCGACATAACTTTACGACACTTGGTACCATTATTCGGTCATACCCTGACTCGCCTTGACTGACCCTGCGAAACCGATCTATTTTTAGTAACGGAGTTATCTGCCCCAGACCGAAAACCCTTGTTATCAGATAATCTCAGAAACCGTAACCGGTATCAAAAATCTAAAGAGTGGAAAATGTCATTTGGCTCCTAGGGATGATTTGTAGATCAAAAAAAAAATTTCCGAACAACTTCCTGGTTACGCGTTTTTGAGTCGAAACCTGTCGCGACACGTCAAAATTTTTTTCTTCAAAACGGTTAGTTCTAGAGACCTGGGACCTTCACCAATCATCACGGATGATATATGTTACATTTAAAAATGTCAAGGTCAAAGGTCAAATCTCAAGGTCAGAGGTCATGGTACACATTGTTTTCAATTTCCCTCAAAAACCATACAAAAATTAAGCAGACATGTAATGGGGAAAATACTCGTCTCATTTAGACCTTCATTTGATATATAGGGTTAAACACTGTGCGATAAACCGTTTTCGAGTTATGGCCCTAAACGCGTTTCGGTTAAACGGTTTTTGGCTCATAACTTGAAAACGGTTCGAGATACCATAGTAAACATATGGGTTATTTGAGACCGTAAACTTATGCCCTCCGATATAAAACCAAAGTCGCATGGCTACGGACAGCCATTTTCAAAATGGCCGCCATCGGAAACTGTTTTTTGAGTATAACACAAAAACTGTAAAAAAATTAAGCGGACAATAAATGGAAAAAATGTTCGCCACGACGAAAGCTACAAAAAATGTTTCAGGTGCGAAAGCGTAAAACTTGTTGTTTTTGAGTTACGGCCCTTGATTCGTAATTAAAAAATGTTTTTTTAATTATAACTTCTAAACGGTTACAGATGGTGAATGAAATGTAGGGTTCATTTGATAGAGAATTAAAAGACCTACAATTTGAGTCCAAACAGTGTATGATTTGGTTGACTGGTTCCAAAATGGCGGCCAAAACAAGTTTCGCGAAACACGTTTTTTGCCCATAACTTGAAAACCATAACAGATAGTATAGTAAACATGTATACTTAAATGAATCAGAATGCCAAGACCTACAATTTGAGTCCAAGGTCAAAGGTCATGGGTCAAGGTCATTCCCTAGCAACAAGGTAACATTTATGAAAAGTCCATAGCAACCATATATATTCTTAACCAAGACTACTTTCCGAGTTTAGAGTTAAAATTTGTCAACCGGAAGTAACCCTTAGTCCATAGCAACCAACAAAATGTCCTTAGCAACCATCCTTTTTCTGACACTAGGCCCCTTGATCTTAATTCTGGAACCTATTTGATAACTATTGGTAACCTCATATCGAAAACGAACTGACTCATTTGTCTATAGTACTTGTATTGGACACCATAATGCTAACATGCTAAAGCGACAGAGAGACAAGAGACAGGGAAAGACCTCTCATTTGTTCTCTGAACAAATGGCATTTTAATTATTATTATTATTATTCTTCTTCTTTTCCGCGGTCACTATAACAAAAGTGTCGCGACATAACTTTACGACACTTGGTACCATTATTCGGTCATACCCTGACTCGCCTTGACTGACCCTGCGAAACCGATCTATTTTTAGTAACGGAGTTATCTGCCCCAGACCGAAAACCCTTGTTATCAGATAATCTCAGAAACCGTAACCGGTATCAAAAATCTAAAGAGTGGAAAATGTCATTTGACTCCTAGGGATGATTTGTAGATCAAAAAAAAAATTTCCGAACAACTTCCTGGTTACGCGTTTTTGAGTCGAAACCTGTCGCGACACGTCAAAAATTTTTTCTTCAAAACGGTTAGTCCTAGAGACTTGGGACCTTCACCAATCATCACGGATGACATATGTTACATTTAAAAATGTCAAGGTCAAAGGTCAAATCTCAAGGTCAGAGGTCATGGTACACCTTGTTTTCAATTTCCCTCAAAAACCATACAAAACTTAAGCAGACATTTAATGGGGAAAATACTCGTCTCATTTAGACCTTCATTTGATATAAAGGGTTGAACACTGTGCGACAAACCGTTTTCGAGTTATGGCCCTTAACGCGTTTCGGTTAAACGGTTTTTGGCTCATAACTTGAAAACGGTTCGAGATACCATAGTAAACATATGGGTTATTTGAGACCGTAAACTTATGCCCTCCGATATAAAACCAAAGTCGCATGGCTACGGACAGCCATTTTCAAAATGGCCGCCATCGGAAATTGTTTTTTGAGTATAACACAAAAACTGTAAAAAATTTAAGCGGACAATAAATGGAAAAAATGTTCGCCACGACGAAAGCTACAAAAAATGTTTCAGGTGCGAAAGCGTAAAACTTGTTGTTTTTGAGTTACGGCCCTTGATTCGTAATTAAAAAATGGTTTTTTAATTATAACTTCTAAACGGTTACAGATGGTGAATGAAATGTAGGGTTCATTTGATAGAGAATTAAAAGACCTACAATTTGAGTCCAAACAGTGTATGATTTGGTTGACTGGTTCCAAAATGGCGGCCAAAACAAGTTTCGCGAAACACGTTTTTTGCCCATAACTTGAAAACCATAACAGATAGTATAGTAAACATGTATACTTAAATGAATCAGAATGCCAAGACCTACAATTTGAGTCCAAGGTCAAAGGTCATGGGTCAAGGTCATTCCCTAGCAACAAGGTAACATTTATGAAAAGTCCATAGCAACCATATATATTCTTAACCAAGACTACTTTCCGAGTTTAGAGTTAAAATTTGTCAACCGGAAGTAACCCTTAGTCCATAGCAACCAACAAAATGTCCTTAGCAACCATCCTTTTTCTGACACTAGGCCCCTTGATCTTTATTCTGGAACCTATTTGATAATTATTGGTAACCTCATATCGAAAACGAACTGACTCATTTGTCTATAGTACATGTATTGGACACCATAATGCTAACATGCTAAAGCGACAGAGCGACAAGAGACAGGGAAAGACCTCTCATTTGTTCTCTGAACAAATGGCATTTTAATTATTAAGGTCTTTCCCACTACAGTGGAAAGACCTTATTGTATTTCTTCTGATTATTATTATTATTATTATTATTCTTCTTCTTTTCCGCGGTCACTATAACAAAAGTGTCGCGACATAACTTTACGACACTTGGTACCATTATTCGGTCATACCCTGACTCGCCTTGACTGACCCTGCGAAACCGATCTATTTTTAGTAACGGAGTTATCTGCCCCAGACCGAAAACCCTTGTTATCAGATAATCTCAGAAACCGTAACCGGTATCAAAATTCTAAAGAGTGGAAAATGTCATTTGACTCCTAGGGATGATTTGTAGATCAAAAAAAAAATTTCCGAACAACTTCCTGGTTACGCGTTTTTGAGTCGAAACCTGTCGCGACACGTCAAAATTTTTTTCTCCAAAACGGTTAGTCCTAGAGACTTGGGACCTTCACCAATCATCCCAAGTGACATATGTTACATCTAAAAATGTCAAGGTCAAAGGTCAAATCTCAAGGTCAGAGGTCATGATACACCTTGTTTTCAGTATAGCTCAAAAACCATACAAAATTGAAGCAGACATGAAATGCAAAAAATACTCGTCTCATTTAGACCTTTATTTGATATAGAGGGTCGAACACTGTACGACAAACCGTTTTCGAGTTATGGCCCTTAACGCGTTTCGGCTTATCTGTTTTTGGCTTATAATTTTTAAACCGTCAGAGATAATATAGTAAACATATGGGTTTTTTGTGACCGTCATTATGGGCCCTTCAATTTAAGACCAAAGTCGAATGGTTACGGGCAGCCATTTTCAAAATGGCTGACACCGTAAACAGTTTTTATGAAATAACACTTAAACCGTACATAATTGAAGCGGACAATACATGGAAAAAATGTTCGCCATGTCGAAATCTACCAAAAGTGTTTCAGGTGCGAAAGCGTAAAACTTGTCGTTTTTGAGTTATCGCCCTTGATTCGTATTTTAAAATGATTTTTTGTTTATAACTTTTAAACCATAAAAGATGATGAATGAAACATAGGGTTCATTTGATAGAGAATTAAAAGACCTACAATTTGAGTCCAAACAGTGTATGATTCGGTTGACCGGTTTCAAAATGGCGGCCAAAACAAGTTTCGCGAAACACGTTTTTTGCCCATAACTTGAAAACCATAACAGATAGTATAGTAAACATGTATACTTAAATGAATCAGAATGCAAAGAGCTACAATTTGAGTCCAGGGTCAAAGGTCATAGGTCAAGGTCATTCCCTAGCAACAAGGTAACATTAATGAAAAGTCCATAGCAACCATATATATTCTAAATCAAGACTACTTTTTGAGTTTAGGGTTAAGTTTTTTCAACCAATGGTAGCCCCTAGTCCATAGCAACCGTCATAAAAGTCCTTAGCAACCATACTTTTTCTGACTTCAGACTCATTGCTCATTACTCTAGAACATTTTTCGCAACTAATAGTTTAATACTATTGTCAAAATCAGACTGAAATAGCCTAACCAAACATAACTAACAAGAACATGGGAAAGACCTCACATTTGTTCTCTGAACAAATGACTTTTTAATTATTATTATTCTTCTTCTTTTCCGCGGTCACTATAACAAAAGTGTCGCGACATAACTTTACGACACTTGGTACCATTATTCGGTCATACCCTGACTCGCCTTGACTGACCCTGCGAAACCGATCTATTTTTAGTAACGGAGTTATCTGCCCCAGACCGAAAACCCTTGTTATCAGATAATCTCAGAAACCGTAACCGGTATCAAAAATCTAAAGAGTGGAAAATGTCATTTGACTCCTAGGGATGATTTGTAGATCAAAAAAAAAATTTCCGAACAACTTCCTGGTTACGCGTTTTTGAGTCGAAACCTGTCGCGACACGTCAAAAATTTTTTCTTCAAAACGGTTAGTCCTAGAGACTTGGGACCTTCACCAATCATCACGGATGACATATGTTACATTTAAAAATGTCAAGGTCAAAGGTCAAATCTCAAGGTCAGAGGTCATGGTACACCTTGTTTTCAATTTCCCTCAAAAACCATACAAAACTTAAGCAGACATTTAATGGGGAAAATACTCGTCTCATTTAGACCTTCATTTGATATAAAGGGTTGAACACTGTGCGACAAACCGTTTTCGAGTTATGGCCCTTAACGCGTTTCGGTTAAACGGTTTTTGGCTCATAACTTGAAAACGGTTCGAGATACCATAGTAAACATATGGGTTATTTGAGACCGTAAACTTATGCCCTCCGATATAAAACCAAAGTCGCATGGCTACGGACAGCCATTTTCAAAATGGCCGCCATCGGAAATTGTTTTTTGAGTATAACACAAAAACTGTAAAAAATTTAAGCGGACAATAAATGGAAAAAATGTTCGCCACGACGAAAGCTACAAAAAATGTTTCAGGTGCGAAAGCGTAAAACTTGTTGTTTTTGAGTTACGGCCCTTGATTCGTAATTAAAAAATGGTTTTTTAATTATAACTTCTAAACGGTTACAGATGGTGAATGAAATGTAGGGTTCATTTGATAGAGAATTAAAAGACCTACAATTTGAGTCCAAACAGTGTATGATTTGGTTGACTGGTTCCAAAATGGCGGCCAAAACAAGTTTCGCGAAACACGTTTTTTGCCCATAACTTGAAAACCATAACAGATAGTATAGTAAACATGTATACTTAAATGAATCAGAATGCCAAGACCTACAATTTGAGTCCAAGGTCAAAGGTCATGGGTCAAGGTCATTCCCTAGCAACAAGGTAACATTTATGAAAAGTCCATAGCAACCATATATATTCTTAACCAAGACTACTTTCCGAGTTTAGAGTTAAAATTTGTCAACCGGAAGTAACCCTTAGTCCATAGCAACCAACAAAATGTCCTTAGCAACCATCCTTTTTCTGACACTAGGCCCCTTGATCTTTATTCTGGAACCTATTTGATAATTATTGGTAACCTCATATCGAAAACGAACTGACTCATTTGTCTATAGTACATGTATTGGACACCATAATGCTAACATGCTAAAGCGACAGAGCGACAAGAGACAGGGAAAGACCTCTCATTTGTTCTCTGAACAAATGGCATTTTAATTTTTTATGAAATTCTTTTAGAAAGTTTAGGAGGAGTTGTTGATATTAAATGGGTACCCTGAGATTTAATGGAAGGACAGACGAACACCCCTTCAATAAAATACCCCATTAATTTTCAGTCGGGGATATAATAATGTGCATTAGGGTTAATTGATTATTACATTTAATTTTTGACTTAATACATATTTGTGTTTTTTAACAGCCCGCTATAAAAACAGCCGATTAGATTTTTTCTTTGGTTACTCTTCTATGAAATTTATCATCATCATAGAAAAGTATTATTATACCCCCACTTCTAAAAAGGGGGGAAATATTCCCAATTACTTGTCCTTCGTCCATCCGTCTGTCTCTATCTGTTTGTCCCAAATTTTTGTAACTTATATTCTCTGCGTCTTGTGTTAGGATTACTTTTCAATTTGGTTAACAGCTTTAGCATAATGTCATTGAGTTATACCCACTTCATGTTTTCCGAGCCGACTAAGACTGTAAAGGGTTAAATGAAATGTTGAATACGAATTCGTTAATTTATTATATTAGACAACAATATCATAAAGAAGAAGAGCTAAGTTCAGTAAGCTCGACATAGACATTTGTTCGTCTTTGTGACCGCTTTAGTGCACAGATAAAGTGAATTCCCCAACACTTTACAAAGTTGAGATGCATTTGAATCTGAGTAAAATGTATAGTTAATATTATTATTTAAAAAGTGCCAACCATTAAACTTGAAAAGGAGAAAGGAGGATTGTATTGTTTCTCATTATAAATTTTAGTCTGTAGGAAAAATATTTTGTGAAAACCAGAAGTAAAGAAAAAGATTTAAACGGTTAGAGCGTTGAAGAAAAAATATCATAAAGAAGAACTTCAGCTAATTGAACAAGAACGGAATTCGGGTCCCCTGCCGAGTGCAAAAAAAATTCTAAGTTGGCTCGGTAAACGTATATAGGCAACAGACCTGAAAACGTATTCTACCATATGAGATCCCTGTCTGCAAATACATGATACATTTATCTGATGCAAAAAAAAATATTACGGACAATCCAGCATTTATATTATTATTATCAATATTTTTGGCGCACTGCGCAAAAATAATTCTGACCAAAAAAAAATCGATGTCCCCCCTTCAAATTAGTTCTTGGTAGTGACTTTATTTTTCAAATTTTACCTGGCCGCTAGGGGGATTAAAATTTTTAAAAAGGTAATTTTAGAGCTAATCCCTGAGAAAGGTTCACTTGTCACTGCGGTACGTTACACAACCGTTACTCAACGGTTACTTTTCAAAGAACGATTCGTTAGACCAACTAAAGACCAAACAAAATGTGAGTTCATATTCTATTTATAAACATATTTTTGAAAAATATAAAAAGAAAAAACAATTCAAAACTAAAAATATATTTTAATTCTAGCTTTACTACGGGAAACATGTGCACAATAAGGTTGTTTTCATCTTAATTTGACTGCATGACCAATAACTGCTCCCCTTTCGTTGTACGAAAGCAACCGTATGAAGTTGAGAAATCTCTAGTGGAACTTACTGATTAAATGATAAACTCTCTCAGTATTTAATACTTTCAGATGCTTGATGTATATATTGAAAGGAGAAAAGATGGATAGGAGTTCGCAAAAAGTGCCTTTGCAATGATTTTTATATATTTTTTTTTCTGAAAAATCGAAAGCAATCGCATAGGGCGACGAATTACACATATTTGAAAAAGGTTTCTTTGGACGAATCGAATTGGTAATACCTACATGTAAGAACTTTTAAAATATCTAATGCAAATTATATGCACTGCAATGACAAAGCACATACATTAAACATCTTAGTGACAGTATCCACAACTTCATGGGAGCTCTGGTTAGCATATGTAAATCCCTTTTTATGCCTTAAGTTTTGCGTATGTCCGTCCGTCCGTCCATACGTACGTCCGTATGAATTTTCGTCAAGCTTTTCTCAGAAACCATTCAGGAGAATGATTTCAAACTTGGTAGGATGGTTCAGTATGACAAACTGAACGTTCTAAGCGAGTTTTAGATCTTTCGGACATCTACGTCCTGTTTGGGACTCAGGCCGAGTGAAAATATGTGAGCATGACTATAAAAATTTCCGTCAAGCTTTTCTCAGGAACCGTACACAAGAATGATTTGAAACTTTGTATGATGGTTCAGTATGACATACTGTATGTCCTTAGAAACTTTCAGATCTGTCAAACTACTAGTTCCTGTTTAGGACAAGCGGGGGCATTTGTGTCCCATGGACACATTCCTTCTTTATTTTTAAAACAAAGCACTACAGGAAGTTTACTATTGTGATAATAGCGATGATACTTGTTTTAAGTTCAGTTGGATAGTTATTTTTAGTAGGTAAACTAAATCTGAAATCGTGAAACCAATTTGAATACAGTGTTTCGATAATCTACAAAAATGTATACGGATTTCAAGATCACTAAAGGCCGCAAAGCCACACTAAGTGTCGCCTTAGTTCGAATGAGAACGTTTTTTTTCCCGTTTTGATCCTTATTTGCATCGTAAAAAGTAGAACAGTCGATCTAAAACTAGTTATTTCGCATCAACCGTCTTATAACCGTGTTTAACAGTACAGTTCCGAGCTTATCCGACCCAATACAGCGCAAAATTTACCATTATTTTAGTTAGTCTAAATATATAGACTTTTATAAGGGCTACACAAATGGATTTCCTGGCATCGACCGTGGAATTTAGCGGAACCATGGTGTTTATCCATGAATGTGTGACTGGGGCATTACCTTATATAGTTCGATTTCTGTTTTCCACGATATGCAGCATTCCTTCTTCAACCGGATTTGATACCATTGAATTAAAGCAGTATAATTAACAAAGTTTGGAGACAGGATGGTAATGCCCTTAGAGGCATTTTGGGTTTAGGAAGCATTGATGCAGTCAAGGTTGGGACGTACTAGTCAACCCCAAAGTTTAGTCTCATTATATACTCTGTTGGCGAACAGTCGAAAGTTTAGGCCTGCGTACTATGGTATGTTTTTAAAGGAAACATAATAAATTCAAAAATGTTTTAGATGGAAACATTCTGATTCGGGTATGAATGTACAAGCTGTAAGCTGTAAGCTAAAAAACATTTATGGGTTAGGTTAGCAAAACTAAGGAGATATACAACACGTATCAGGCTTCGCAAAACTGATTGCCTGGATTTTTTTTATAATTTTCATTTAGACATAAAGCATGTAGATTAGAATTTCCTAATACTGATTACATGTATAAATTGAAATTTTATAAACAAAAATCATCAACTTTAATATCAATGTAACAAACTCGAATTTAAAATTTGACAAAAAAAAACTTTTTGGTAAAAATATGGTCATGTCATGTCACCGATTTAGACATTTGCATTTACCAGAGTTTCCCGTGTTTTATTTCTGAAAATGTGAATTGCATATATACACAAACTATTTTAAGGCTTTTACGTTTAATGCATTTATTTTTTTTGTATTAAAATTTAGTCAAAATGTTCATTAATATGTAATAGTAATATTTAAAACATGTACCAAAATGCGCCTTAATTTGTAGTTATATTTAAAAAAGAGCTGTTTGACATCAAAAACGAAATGTTGTACGTACATTGTATTGTCTGTCTAAAAGGCTTTTGTTTACACTTTTGATTTTTGATTAAAGGTCTGAATTGAATTATTATCCGTAATATCATTTTTAGGAAAATGAAAATTAACAAAATTTACTTTAATTGCTAAGAAATATTTCATAAGCAAAATCGCTAGAAGTATTTAGGAGAAACCATGTGTTGTATCTGAGATAATTTATAATGTTATTTTAAAAAATGAAGGAGAATTACAAATTTCTAGTACATGCAACTTATAAAAAATGTTGAAATGCATCAACTGCTTGCATCTGGTCGATGTCATTTGTGAGTTTTTTAACTAATTGGGTAAGGTATGTCTCTCTCGGCGCTTCTGGGTTTCAGCCTTCTAATTATTTTGATTCAAATGCTGCTGAAGAGAGGTAACTCATTTAAATATACATGCATATAATTGAAAGATAAGTGATACCCGTTTGGGGCAAAGTGATAACCTTTGCAAGTGGACTAAAAGTTTGCTAGAATAGGGTATATCACAAACCCGGTTGTCAAACTTATATAACATGAATTTCTCAATATGATTTTTTTTATTTTTTTTTCAACTGCTACTTGTCGGTTTCCTTGGTGTATTTTTTTTACGTTTTTGTTGGATTTATTTGTAGGTATAGTCCATTTTTATCAAATCGATCTATATGGTTTTCGGCCTTCGAGATAGGTTGTTCGGTAATTATTGAAATTTTCATATATATTTTTTGATGAAATCACCACGAACTTGGTTATATGTTTGTGACTATTCAAATCCAAAATTTTAGTGACACCTGTCTTTGATACAACTTTTTATTTCGAATGTCTACTCATGAATAAGTCAATGTTTTGATTAGTGGGCTTTTGTTATCGTCCTTTTGACATTTAACCAGCTTCGCCCATATGTCCTTTTTGCCATTTTATCTTAAAAAAGATAATTGTTTTCCTATCAATAGTTTTTAAATTATTAAGTCATTAATTAGATTAAATTGTTAAATATTTTTCATACATTTTTTTCTTTTATGAAAAGGGCTGCACTTTTTTCCGATAAAAGAGATAAGTTATCCGTGAATAAAAGGGTTGCATTTACTGTGTATTAGAAAAAAGTCTCACACATTCACTCCCTCTATAAAAAGAGCTGTACTTGCTTAAAATTTAAGGGATTTCGCGCAATATCTCTTAACAAAAAGGACTGCACTTGCTTAAGACTATCGCGGAGATATCACACATAATTTTTTTTCTTCATGAAAAGAGCTGCATTTACTTAAGATTGTCTGGAGATTTCACGCATTGTTTTTTCTTGATGTAAAGGACTTCAATTGCTTAAAACAACGGAGATTTCACACATTGCTTAAGATAACTGATATGGATCACGTGACTAAAGATAACAGCAGACGGTCACAAAGACAGGTGATCATCTGAAGGATTGATTATCAGAAATCATATTCAATATTTCCGTTTCAAGGTAAGAAATCATTTCGAATTTGAAGAAAAGTAAGAATAAGTATCAAAAGATATAAGTAAATGGTAAAAATGAAAATTATCAAGTTCTAAAGTTAAAATTCTTTGACATTTTTCCTTTAGATAAACTTCGATCGAATGTTATCAATATCCTATTGTATTTCTTCCTTAGTTTTATCAGTCACAACGTAAAAATGTGCAAACATTGATCAGTGATAAAATTATATTAGTAAGATTTATTAAAAATCCTTCCTAGTTGGTTTAAAGATAAAGCAGGGAACAATGGTTGTAATAAAGTTCTCTAACAAACATGCATTTATCTTTTTTTTTCAAAGCTCGATGCAAATAAAGGGTAATCTGACAACTTAGACTCAATCGGTAATTAGTTTATTGTAATACATGTTTAAGTTCGTTTCCGTCACAATGTTTGTTAACTCAGTACTACAAGTCTTAAGTACTTTTACTCCTTATAATAGTGGTAATGGGTTTAATTGGTGGAACGTTGGACATCTACTTCCTGTTTGCCGAAAACTTAATGCTATTGACAAACTTTTTATTTTTCTTTAACCCAATGGTTATTATTTTCATGCCAATGTTTGGTAAAACAAATTTATATCAACATGATAGCGAGCATAGCTCGCAAGCGGGCACGAAGTGCCCGCTCGAGCGGAGAGCTCTACGGTATTTGTTTCCGCGAGAAATTTGCTAATGCTGATTTAGATTTTTTATGGTCCGGAAAGGGTAATTATTTTTACAGGTCCGGAGTGAATGTTAAAATAATTTATAAGAAAATAAATAATGCTTTAAAATAATAATAAATTGCGTTTTTTACAAGAAAATAATATTCTTAAAATAATAAATGCACATAAGCTGCTCGTTTCGTCTTGGTTATATGCACGTACGAAACTAACGTGTCTCGAAGCTTAATCGCCCCATACCATCTCGCCCCAAATACATTATATAAACATGTAGTCCCTTTTAGCTATGCTCGCATTTAGGCAAAGCCTACTCCATATTAACTTTACTGTGGAATACATGTTTAGATCCGTCGGACATCGTTTCCCTGTTTGCTGAAAACTTCATATTTTACGCAATTCAAATTTGAAGTTGTTAAAGCAAAGATATCATTGAATACCATTGGCCCACTAAGTTATTGGTTTGTAGAGCTTAGAATATTATAGTTGCAAACAGTATAATACGTGAAATGGTACATTTTTCTCTATCCCCGCTGGTTGTTTTTCTTGCGTTTATTGGATAAGAAAAATGTTTGTTTTGTTCATTTTTAAGACAAAAACGTTAGGTTTTATCCTGTATTGCCACTCGTTGTATAATTTTTGTAATTACCATTTCAAAGACAATAACGTCGATTGAGGTTTTCAGTACATCTAATAAAAGGCTTATAACTTTTTTTTTCATTTAATTTGTTAATTGGAAGAGGGAGGTTTGGCGCCATAAAACCTGGTTTAACCCACCATTTCGTTTGAAATGCCTGTACCAAGTCAGGACCATTGCGATCAACCAATTCTCCAGTATGACTGATTCGTTTTTGTCATTTCCTCTGGACTATGAGATTGATCATTCAAGTTCGGTAGTTTTGTTATAACCTTTATTTAAAACATATATTACATTTTATTTCTTCCTACTTTTTCGTTTATTGTGCCATAAATCCAAAAACAAATCATTTTATTTGCGTTTATTGCGTCATGATTTAATAGGGTGTGTGAAAATCAACGTAAAAGGATAATATTAACGTTTTATTACGCTTTTCAAATACAATAAATCTCTTCGCCTGGATTTGAAAACAAATATATCAAAGATATATAGGTTTCGACTAAACAACAAATTGGTTTGAAATATGCCGTGACAACATTCTTGTCCTAAAGTTTTATACATTTTTTTACAACTCATGATTTTTTCTGAGATTATCCGGCTAGAATTGATTTATGACAAAAATCTCCCTTAACAATTGGAATGAAAGGAGACGTTGACATACAAACCAGACATTTGTCGTTTTTTGTTTATTTTTTTAATTTATTTATTTTGCCCAGAAACCACCATTTCTCTCTATATTTCAATTAAAACAAGTTTTATTTAGTCGAATTATTAAATGTTGCTTAAATTCATAGAAGCAAAAATGCGGTCTGACTCTATGGCTCATACGGTTTGATAAAGTTTTCGTTTAACCATTGATAGTATGGTAAAATTGGTAGAGAGTCGATGGTGAAGTAGTTAACGCGCCGGATCACTAACTCTATGGTTTATGGTTCGATCCTCGTCAGTGGTGTAAATGTTATGAACCTATGTGGCAAATCTATCTTGACAGCATTTAAAAGAAAGGTTCCACGGAAAGATGCTTTTCTTTCGTAAGGGACGAAGAAAGTTTTTTTTTTCGTGTATGGGGAGTGAACTTTATGCATTTTAAAGACCCATTTACACATGGACATAATTTTACTCTCGTGAATTTTACATGTAAAAAAGTTATCAAAATTCACTTTAAAACTTTTTATTTAATTTCACGAGCAATATAACATTAAGTTTACCTGAAATATCCACTTGAATTTCGCGTGATGAATGGTTATGTAATGTTTTTAACTTTCGTGCAGTTCGATACATTTTTTATTCTCATTTTTCGCAGTTTACGAGATGAAAATGTTAACGTGAAGTGATATTAACGATTTTTTTTCCACGTTACATTCCTGTTAAATTTATTTCACGTGAAAATTACTTATTAATAAGTGAGATTTAAGAATGAACATTTCACGGAAATTCACGTTAATTTTTCTTTGTAGAGATCGATTAGAGCACGCTCAATTGGTGCCGCTACAAAGGTAACTATCACAACTTCAAAACTTGAGAGGGATTCCCATGAACATATTATAATCTCGTTTCCAAACCATTATGAATATATACGTTTAAAATAAAATTACAAACTGTCAGATGAAATGTTTGTTTTAAGTTTTTGGCTTTATCTTCTATTGAAATGATCCCCTCACTATTTCTGTTGTATCTCACAATCGTGTTGAGTATTCTGGCACCACCGGACCCTATGATCACAATGAGATAGCTAGATTTATTTTTAAAGCAAATCAAGAACATATTTTAACAACTTTACCAATACAATAAAAAAAAATTAAAGAAAAACAAATTTCAAATGAAATTATAGGCTTATATTGTTAGTTAACACAGTTCATTAATAACCCGCGATAACCAATCCACATCTTTTACATGCAGTAGAAATGGTGTACGGCACTCTCATATGATTAGTTCTGCATGCCTTCCAGGATTCTTGGACCTTATATTCGAGTCATGTTTTATTTTGTTCAAAAATTTTAAGGACGATAATGCATACGTTATAAATTCAAAAATTCATTTATGTAAAAAAAAGAATGGAAAAAATACTTTTCCGTCTCGGACGAAACCTTGTCCCCTGAAACATTTTATTTTTTTCTATAATTGTTGCCTAAAACGCAAATAGAGTTGATATTTTTGTAGTACAACAAACATCCGTCTAATGACCATTTTAAGAATCTCACCAGGGACCGACTTTCTGGTTGTCAAAACCCATTTTGGCTTTACTGGCGAAAAGCCTGCAGCAGCGATAATTCTTGGCGGTAAAAGTCTACATAAAAGCGCTCAGAAACCTGACTCGGATGTGTGCACCAGGTGGTTGAATGAGGCAGCCTTGTCATATTGAATACCGTGGTCGTCAGGAAATCATAGTGGTGCACCGTTTTGAAGAAAATGACACGTTCCTCGCACGTTAACGAATCCTACTGCAGGATTCGTTCGGACCAGTAGGATCATCATGCGGGAGGTTGAATTGCCTATTGATATCCGTCAATCATTTTTCCAGGGGCAGTCAAAACTTTCCTTCCCGATAGGCCTTATGTTTCCATTTCATCCACTTCATCATCATTTCATGTTCATTGTTTCTCCCCTTCCATGTTCGTCTCCCTGATAAAACCAAAATTGTTCTGTTTGGGAGTAAAGCAATAAACTAACTAACTGAATCTAACTGAATCTAGTTGTCAAATAATTTCGTGACCTGCATGCTTCTCAAATCCATAATAGACAAATGATAAGTCTGTCACCATAAAGAGATCAATATACACCATTCGATAGTCAGTTCATACAAAAATAGTTCGCAGGTATGTATAATTCATCTAGGGGGGGTATTATTTATCCTTTAAGTCGTTATTTCACTAAAGCCATATTTGTTACGACTAAGCCGAGTTCGTCGTATATACATAAATAGATTCCGAACATGTAGCATTTAATTTCCCATAGAAGTGGGTAGATGGAGAAACATTCCAAGGGAGGATAGAATTATAGGTTCTTACATAAGTTCTTGGAAAAGACCGGCTGATCTTTCACGAGTGATAGAATTTTTCAGTCTTTTTGAGCCAAAAGACCCAAAAGATTCTATCACAAGTGAAAGATCTTTGTCGTTTTTCCAAGAACGCGTGTAAGTACCTATTTCTTCCGTAAAAATTATTTTTTTATATTCTGAAACCTTAGGAGGCTTCATTCTAAAAACCGAAAGTTTTAAATGACATTGCATTTCATTGGTCGACATCATCGATCAATAGAAGTTCCGGCGGTTATTATTGGTTAATTGACCAGTGTGAGATCGCTGCACGTGCTCGCATCTCAACCTGGTCATCTCACACCGAAAAGAGTCATTTACGGAAGAATTTGTAATCTGTGTATGAACGGTCTTGGAGATGAATACCACTTTGTTTGTTTATGCACTTATATCAATGTATTTGTGCGAAAGTACATACCTAAGTATTATGTTGATTATCCAAACAAAGGATTTTTATTTTTTTGGATTTACAAGTTTTGTAATGTTAGTTAATTTTAAAAATGTGTCTTTTTTTATTCAAAAAGTTTGTAAACTATTAGAGTTGCTATCATATGTGTGTTGTACTGTTTTTTTCCCATATATCAGTTGTAATAAAAATTATTTGTATGTACATGTAGGTATGTAGTTAATTGTATGTATTGCATTTATATTATTATTGTATTGAGCGCTTTTCTAAATAAAGTATTCTGTATTCTGTATTCTGATAATTGTCTGTGGAAGACATCTTTGCTCTTTCCATACTTTTTTTCATAATGCTCGTTTTAAATCTTGGGTCATGACAATCCATTTATATTTTCATGTGTGCATGGGCTGACCTTTTAATCTGAAGCCGACTGCATGACCTTAAGTTATTCTCTAATTAAAGAATAATTTGATCGAATAAACATGCAGCATGATACAAGGGATCAAGATTGTTATGTAAATTTAAAAAATAAAATGATTTTATTTCTTAATCATGAGCTAAATGGTTTTGCGTCATTTGGTGACACCCCCTCACTAAATCCTGGATCCGCCCCTGTTCTGTCATAGGATTTTGTTTATCTTCTTTTACTGGATTTGACACACTGCATTGAAAATTGGCAGCACGACGGGTGTGCTATAGCAGGCAGGAAGATTACTCTTCCGGAACACCTGAGTTTACCCTTATAACGACTAGAGTTCGCGTTGCTAATTGATAGTCAGTAGGTTATGTGTTTCTGTGATTGCTCATTGGTTTATTTGCTGTCTGTTTTTTTTTGTCATGTCCTTGTGTGTGTTTACTGGTTTTGTCTCTGCCCTTTGGGACTTTGGCATTCGGAAGCCTCATTGGTTCTTCTGCTTCTTCTTCCAAGAAGAAGAAATTAAAGATAATAAAAAAATTACTGAACTTGGAGGATCAATTTCAATGTCCAAGAGAAAAGACAAAACATGGAAAACACACCGGAAAAGTTATAGATCGCAATGGTCCTGACTTGGTACAGGCATTTCAAATGAAATGATGGGTCAAAACAGGTTTTATGGCGCTCCAAACCTCCCTCTTCCATTGCGACCTTATGAACCGGTAGTAACACACACCGCAATACGGTTGTGAAGACATAATAGGGATAATAAGATGATCATCTCAGTACAACAATCAGCAAAACACTAATCAAAACAATCACTAACCAAAACGTTCAACTGAATTTTGATTTTTTTCACCAGTGGCTAAAAACGAATGACGAATTTTTTTTGGGATCGAATGAGACGCATTTTCTTGTAACCTTGGTCTAAGAGTCGGTCACGGAGACAGCGGTGTCGTATAAAAAAATCAGAAAAATTTGTACTAGCCCTGAAATATCGAATAAGTTGTGAAATATACTAGTAAACACCGTAAATTTTACCAATAAGAAGAAACGAGACGACAAGGCAAAACATCCGTGAAATTGAAGATTGCGTTGGTCCTGACTTGGTACATTGTACATGTATTTTAAAAGAAATGGTTGGTAAAATCCCATAATATAGCGACCTTCCTTATTTGCTCTTATTGGAAATTTAAATCTAGCTGCAATGATATTTTTTATTCATTTTAGATCCCTCATGACGAAACTTAATCTCTTTCTATCAACTCTATTTACTTTACAACTAAAATGTAAGTAAACATATTATCTAATAGTATGCGAAACATCCAGGCATGCAAAAAACTAGTTTGATCCCATTACATTTTTCATGATCCCATCTTAAGCAAAATATCTTTTTTAAAGCTTTATGCTTGTTATCAAACATGTCTTATCTTAAGCTGACCCATACCAGGAAGTGTGTCAATAATTCAAAGATTTGTTTAAATGTTTTTTATTTAAACTAACATCGATTACAAGATGGCAGCGATCAGTTAGCCCATTGATCGGCGTTGAAGGCTGCTGCATCGTTTTTATTAAATGTTTAGCTGATGTTCTGTCATATATACTTACTTTTCAAGTTTCCTTATTATCTAAGAGATAAACATACACTCATGTACATGTATTTAATGCCATGTTTATGTAGTGAAGCACAAAGTGCGTTTTAGAATAAAACATAACTTTCTTCTTAAGCTGGTAGTACGTACATGTCATGCATATATCAATAGCAACGTCCATGTTGACAGTTAATATGGGGTTTGATTTATGACATAATATTTAACCAACAATGTATGAATTACCTATTGATAATTATAACTGGTTAAAAAGAAAAAATATACTTCGGATACATAGGACAAAATAATGTCTCAATAATCAAGGTGCAATAACATGAATAAAGGTAATTATTTATTTAATGGGTACATGCAACATTATTCTTTGTTCTCTCATACAGGTGTATTTTCACAATGGAGTCCACCGGTGTGGGAACAAAGTTCTATTAGTTTGTCTAAACCAGAAGATTTACCTGAAGGTAGGTTTAAAGAATGTGTGATATTGGAGATAACTCGAAGGCTTTTTTCTAGGTGCTTCTTTATTATATCATTTTGATAAGCACACATGTACATGAGCATTATGCTGTTTCAGCGGTTTTTTGCCAACCATTTAACGATAGAAGCAAAGGTGTACCAAAGGGGTAATCAGTATCATAAAACCGTAAGGACAAAGACAAAACCGGCAGACAAAAATCATCACAACAAAACAAACCACATAACAACATTTAACGATATTATCATTACGAAATCATTACCAGCTTATTTTATCAGACCTGAAGCAGAACAGCTTGAGGGATGATAAATGACCAAGGGCTGATAAAGGGCAGACCTGGGGTAATTGAAAATTTAATTGTAATTACAAATGTAGCTGTAATTAATTACATGTTTTCCATGTAATTGAATGTAATGTGTAATTGAGGCAAATCTGAATTACTTGTAATTGAAAGTAATGCATTACTTTGCATATTTTGCCTGTAATGCCAAATTACATTTCAATTACATATCATAATGCTTATTCTAAATATTTGAAAAAATGAATTTTGACACTAGATCAAAAAGGAGTATCATGATTGGTCATCCCTTTAAAATACAAAATATTCACAAGCAATTGACCTTTTGGGTAATAAACATTAATTATTTGTTTATTCTGTTAACATGGTGAAAGAAATGATTGTATTAGACTAAACAATGGAATGATTTTTTTTAAGTGAATTAATATTTTTCATTTAAACAAACAGTTATCTACTATAAATAACACCCAAGCCATTTAACCACTAAAACAACATAATCCCAAGCCCTGTGCACTAGTTTTGATCATAAGACATTAATCTTTAATCAGCAATAACAACAAACTAATTTCTTTTGTCCAGTGAATGTCAAATATCTTTTTGAAATATTGCTTCCAAAAAGAAAACTTTTTGGGTTGTTTTGTCTTAATTTGTGTCATGAAGAAGTAAAGTGTTTCAAGCTTAATACATACTGTAATAATTTAGAATTTACCACAATTAGAAAATTTGAAAATTAAATAGCTGAATATTTATAAAATAGAGCATGTAAATTTATAAAACAAACATTAAAATGTTTCTTGTTCGCCCTGGAAGGAAATCGTAAGCTATGCTTGAGTTGCCATTTAATGCATGTATGACATGCATATTTTAAAACCTTGCTAGATGGCTTCTAATTTTCTATTTTTATTTAGGGGTTAGTTATGAATAAAGATGTATGAAATGGTTGCCTGTAACCAGTCAGGTTAAATAATTTAAATAGAGTAGTATTTAAATTGTAAGCTTCATGAACATGATGAAAACTCATATGATGAAAAATCATTTAAATATTGAAAAAAAATACTTATTGCATAATTTGTTTTAATATTTCCCTTAAAAGTAATTCAAAAGTAATTAATTACATTGCCAAAGTAATTGTAATGTAATTAATTACTTTTCAAATTTTTGGTAATGTAATGTGTAATTTAGCTTAGAACAAATTACATGTAATTGAATTGTAATTAATTACCTTTGTATGTAATTGACCCCAGATCTGAAAAAGGGTAATATAAAAAAATTAAGACAAGACATTTATACTTAACTATGCACGAGGACAAAAACGTGACTGTTAGAACTGGGCTGTAAGTTTACAAGTATGTATTTATTTTCCAAATAATGCTCATCGTGTTAAATGATCAATGAGTTCAAACAAACATGTTGCAGAACGAAACATTCATTTAAAACAATGTTAAGCAGCGTGTCCACTTGTTGTTGGTAACGATTTCGTAAAATAAACGGCAATTTATAACGTTAATGGTGGTAACGGCACGTTAATTTGTGTGTCTTTGTTCATGACAATTAAAAATAGCTCAGCTCAATTCGAAATTTCACAAATAACTTCAAGCTTTCGAGGATGGACGGAAAGGATGTAATGAATTACCGGAAGTGAACATAATGATTTTATTCAAACCATCCTACACATAGAATTACACTCAGTCGATATCTAAAAATAAACCAAAAATATATGAAACACATGTACAGTTTCTCAAGAAATCTTTTTAAAGTTTTCAATCTTTCGTTTATATAATTTTCAGGAGCACTAATTACAACAATAAAAGCCACAAGTCAAAATGGAGTACCTGTAACATTAGAAGTGTATGACGCTACATCACAAGAAAGGATAGACTTTAACTACACACGTGATCTTGATGCAAACTCTGCGACCGGATATATTTACAGAAAGAAAGAACTAGATAGAGACCAGGTTAGATAGGGTTTTATGTATCGTGATCTTTTCTTGGTATATATTTATATAATTTACTTTTAATATTGAAGTTTGATACATGTATTATATGTTACAGTCATTTTCTTAATATAGGCATTTTGTTAAATGACTGTAAATATTAGGCATTTTATAACATGCCGACCGATTTTAGACATTAAAATCTTCAGTCATTTAACAAAATGCCTGGAAATATATTGAAAATTTTAATAAAATGCCTGAAATAAGCAAACAACTTCTTAGTACCAAGAAAATGTTTTAAATAGGAATTAAGGCGGAATTTTAGATAAAAAGACATTATGCAAATAATACAAATTCTGGCTATAAAATTAATTGCTAATATGAAGTTGAAAAAATGGCCATAGCAACCCACATTCCGTAAGTAATAAGCAATAAGGGTCTCTTGTATAAGATATTACCCCTGTGAAGGGTCATTTGACAACTTTGACCTTATGAATGCTTAAGGATGATCGCTGGTCAGTTTAAAAATAACAAGGTCTCTAAATTGATATATATAATGAATGGCCCATAGGTGAAGGCACAAACTCAGCTTAAAAAATTCATAGGTCACCGAACTCGTTTTTGAGATATGAAGAGTTCAAAATTTGGCGGGAAAAGGATTTCTCTGACATTTTCATAGGTTTAACATTAGACTTGTTTAAGTGTAAATTCCACTGAAAAAAAAACAAGAAATTTATAAAACTTTGTTAGTTAGCCCTTTATGCTCTAATAAATAATAATTTAGAAAGAAAATAGGGTGTTAGTGGGCAAAAAAAATATCACCATTTTAATGGTAAAATCCAGAAGATTCCGAAAATCTGATAGAAATCTCAAATGCTGACCAGAAATCATCCTTAAGCAAACAACAGCTTTTCTCTGTCCTTCATTCCATAGGACAAACAAACAAAAATAAAGCTACTTTTACCTAAAAAGACTCATAACTCCTATAAAGGGTCTTCTGACAACTTTTATCCAATGCAGATTTTCATAGAACTTCGTGAGCTGAAGGTTTAAGCAAGCAAAAGCTTTCCTATCTGCCATACTTATCATCCATATTTAGCAAGGTGGTCATGTTTTTTGACGGATAAAAAATTGAAACAAACATTTTGTGCAGGACACTCTAAGGATCAACCAAGGTTCACTAAATTCTGTACAGTAGCTTCAGAGGAGAAGATTTTTGAAAAAAAAACAGACGACTGACGACGACAATAGACACCAAGTGATGGCAATAGCTCACATGAACCTGCGGTCTAGATGGCCGAGCTAATATAAAGAAAAATACCTTTGCAAATATAGTAATAATTCATTGAATTCTCTTTGGTTGCTTTCTTTACTTTTTGTAGGATCTTATAATAGCCCTCTTCAATACATTTTTTGCTGTTATTGGTATCTAAAATCTAAAAGTGTGCATCTTCCATGGTCAAGCAAAGATTTTACAAATAACTATAACATAACTCCAGTTATGAACATGTTCTCAATGATGAAAACAAGTTTCAAAGTAAGTTATGTGGACTACCAATACCCATAGGACGATTTCTTTTTTTACGAGTTTATGCATTTTCTTTAATTGTGTTAAAAAATTCCAGGCATTTTGTAAAATGCCTTAATATTTTCAGGCATTTTATATAATGCCGATAGGACTTAGTCATTTTATAAAATGCCTAAAATATCAGGCATTTTACAAAATGCCTGATTTAAGAAAATGACTGTAACATATATATTGATATGTATATTTTTTCTTTAACTAGACTGTCTGTAATATTCATATGTAGTACACGTTTAAAGATTTATACTATTACGGCACTGCAGTCCGAAAACCGGTGGTATTTAAACAATAGATCACAATCGAATGAGACACTTCATCGGAAAGACAGGAAAGTCAATTTCAATGTTTATCCTGGTTGTCAAGTGAATTAAAAGTTCTTTTAGCAAAAATAGTTCATTCAATTTCAAGTTATGTTGTGTATATAAGCTGTTCTGAATTAAAAAGGGATTCTAAAAGTAAATTACATTTATTATGCATATTATAACGTGGATTTCTATAAAATGCGTTCGGTGCAACTGAAATGGATCGCTCGAAATTACCGTTTGTAAAAAAAAAAAAAAAACACAACACTATTTCTTTAAATGTATTTTCTTCCATCTGAAAATTTTCAGACATATACTGCAACAGGTTAAGCCTAAATAGAATTAAGAAAAAGGTCTGTCTTGACAACCCTCCTTTTAAAAGTACACGTTTACTTGTTGAATTTTGTTACGTCATAGAACATGTTTACCTTTAAACTGGTGTCCTTTAATAGGGGTTACATGTAATAACATGTTAATTTGCATTGTGTTGGATCAAATATCCAATTCAGTATGCAGTCATTCGCTTCAAAAATAGTATCTGTTCCATAGCATGTTGGTTATCAATGAAAAATAAAATTTGTTAATTGCTTCCCTTGAAAAAATGTCAATAGCAACAAATTCAAAAGAAATGGATCGTGTATTCTTGCTAGTAAAATAGAATTTCCAAACTAATATCTATCTTCAGTAAAGGTAATGACCTAACATTTCTAAGAGTTTCGAGAATGAACTGCAAGAAATGTGCCTTGTGTAATGTTTTAAAGGTTGAGTTGACAGTTTTTTCCTTGCCAACGTCCGCCAAATGTTGTTCCAATTATTTAACCACGCGTCTTTGTTGACCATTCCAACAACGGTTTACATAGCAGAAAAAGATTTCTGAATAACATAATATGTGTCACGTGTATGATAACAATCAGATCCTTGTACAATAAATGCAAATAGTTGATTTTGTTTGACATTTTTTTGTTTGTTTACTTTTTAAGGATATTTCAACCTGGGACTTGTATTTCAAAGCTTATGATCAACATATTGATAAAGATCAGGTAATACATTTTTACATGATTTTATACAATTAAAAATTTCAATACCTCAAGACAATTAAGTATCAACGTATGAAGCGCGTTTTGTCTATTCCAGACTCATCAGAGGCGCTCTACTCAAAGAAATTACTTGTGAATGTAAGTCATATTTAGGGAAACAATGGAAAATAATCAAAATAAATTAATTGCAGACTACTTTAAAAAGAAAAAAAAATACATGTATCTCCAAATTCATCTACAATAAGAAATATTTTTTCACAGATTGTAAAACTGTGTTAGTTTGAATGTTTTTTTTTTATAAAGTTTTATATTATACATACAAATTAAGTGAAAGCTATTGTTACATGTAAAAGTGTTGTTTGTATTTACTTTTTTGGGAAATATGAAAAAATCATTATGTAAGGTCACAATGCCTTAAATGTCAAATAGTTTACTTGCATCATTTTAAGATTGCATATTTATTATAATTCATAGACTATAAAGACACTGAACTTTTTTACCAAAAATAATACCTTCGGTTACTTATTCATATTTTGCATCTCCATCAGAATAAGTTACTTATGTATATTTGAAATATTTTTAGGTTCCATTATACACTGTGTCGTTGTCTATCACCGATGTGAACGATAATCCGCCAAAGTTTGAACATTCATTCTACACAGCTGATGTAGATGAGGTATTCTTTTTCTAAATTATTTTAAGAATGTATAATGATTTGTTAACATCGAGCGGGATCAGACGAGACAAGAAATAAAACTTCTATAGTTAAAGGCAAAAACAACCTTTAAACGTATAAAAATTATAATTATACACGTCATAACATTACACAATATCGTCCACTAGCAAAGCTTAACGGTTATAGAAAGAAGAATCAACTGAACTTTTCTGAAGAAAAAACAAAGTTCAATATATTAATTTATAAACCTGTAACAGTAGACCTATTTGTTAAACACTTAGAGTGTTTAATCTATTGCTGTGTGTATCCTTGTTTTTAACGTGTTTTAAATTTATTTTCAGAACGCACAAGTTAACGCAGGAGTAGTGATAACAGTATCAGCCTCAGACCCAGATAATGGTGCAGGAGGATCATTCACATATAAACTTGTGGTAATTATAAGTAGGGTTTAAAAAAATACCAAATAAGATCTTTTTAATGACTTGAGGTTTCGATAACGAACCGTTTAATAAATTTCAAATGTTGAAAAGGATTTACATTTGTCTTTGGTGGCAGGAAAAAAAAATAAGCAAAAAGAAGAACAAACTAGATTGCCCAAAAGGTACGGGAATTTCAATAATGTTTTTTTGCTGTTCCACAAATAAGTTTAAAAATGTTAGATTATAAAAGTTAACATACTTGAACTTAAACATGTTATGATTGTAAACAAAAGCAACTGTCATTAAATCAGTGTACTGGTAACATGTGCCAATGATAAGATCTAAACGGTCAAATAAAAAAGCTTACACGTTGACACAATTAAGCATTTATTTTTTCTGAGTTGAATCACACGATATACTATTTTTGTTATTTTCAGCCAGTCGGTCAGGTAAGTAATACCGTACTTATATAACATCCGGCTCCTCAGTCTGAGAATATTTTAAGTTCTTCATTGTTTATTTATCTAACGCCACTTGGTGGATTTGGTTCATATGAATATTAACAAACTCTAAGCAGCAGCATTTGAATGAAAGAAAAAATGGAGTTCGAAAATGTCGAAAAATACAAACTCTACTCTGCCTAACCAGCACTGAGAATATCGACGATGTGTTATATGTTTTCAAACAAGTCTGACGACTAGACTGAAATTACCATCTGTAGAGCTTATTGACCAAGTGGTTTCAAAATATAAAGTATCAAGTTGGAGTCAATAAAAATGTTAATTGTGTTATCACTTTCATCTCAGTACAAAAATTCACGATAAAAGAGACGATTTTAATTTTCAAATCATTAATTTTCCTAATCTACAGAGCAATATACCTACTTTCTCTGCATACGGTGTTTATATTTCACAACTTATTCGATATCCCAGAGCTTGCACACATTTCTCAGATTTTTTTTATTAGACACCGATTTATTCGACTTTTGGAGCAGGGCTAGAAGAAAATACGTCTCATACGATCGCTAAAAAATTCTTTCTTCATTACCAGCCACTATTAGAAAAGTTCAAAATTGAGTTAAAAGATATGGTGATTAATTGTTTTAATTAGTGTTTGACTGGTCTGCTGTGCTGAGAAGATCACCTCAATATCCCTATTTTGTCTCACAACTATGTTGTGTTCTATGGTCATTACCGGATCCTAAGATTGCAATGGAAGAGGGAGGTTTGGCGCCATAAAATCTGGTTTAACCAACCATTTCATTTGAAATGCCTGTTCCAAGTCAGGACCATTGCGATCCACCAATTTTCCGGTATGACTTATTCGTTTTTGTCATTTTCTCTGGACTATGAGATTGATCATTCAAGTTCGGTAGTTTTGCTATTACCTTTATTTTCAGAAGCATCTAAAAGAAGAATTCAAAGACTAAATATAAAATACCCCCCCCAAAAAAAAAAAAATTAAAAACAAACAAACAAACAAACACATGGGAGACATGTTACTCCACATTATTCAATTATTATTGTTTGGAGCTTAAGGGTCTTTTCTGGTTTTGAACCAATATTTTAAAGTATAAACCTTTTTTTCAAATCTTGATTTTTGCAATGTTCTGACCTTACAAAAGCAGAATTATATATGCAAAAAAATGACGGGTTGATGTGCTTTTTTGTCTTTAGTACAGACGTTTGAAGGTGACCAAATATTACGATTTTGCTGACCTTAAGCGATTTTTTTACCAAAATTGACTATTTTCATTAAAAAGATCAACTTAAAATATGAGACCTTTTCTTATACACTCCAATAATTTGTATATGATGAAAATGAATAGGAAGCTAAAAAACATAATGCAAGTAAAACCATTAACCTAATAACTTATTAAAATAACATTTACTCTGCAGAAAATTAAAATTAGAAATGCAAAACGAGCGATAAAACGGTCTTTTATCCACCTATTGATTTTTACAAAAAACATTTCCATTCCAATATCACTCGGCCGTTTCCGATGAAAAAATATTTTTTTCAGATATGTCGTATACAAATACTACAAATCAAATACTTATACTCAGAAAATATCCCAAAACCTCGCAGAATCTGAATGATAGCATTTTACATGTTTTGGTCTGATGTGATCGCATTCTCAGACAGGGAAATGACGCCATGTATCAATAAAGGGATTAATCCGTCCCCGGCAAAAGTTGTCCCCTAATACTTTGATGATTTTGGTAATTCTTTTAAGAATCCTACAGGTACTAAAGTTTATTATATGCACAAATGATTGATTCTTTTATAAAAAAAGTTATTGATCTAAGATATTTAATTAGTTGAACAATTTTTTTCTTTAGATGCAAAGGATGGGGGTCTGGGGAGGGGTCAGACCTGCATTGCTATACTAGTAATCTTTTTATTATTATAATTTTCTGTTAATCATGTACATATATTTATTTCTAAAAAAATTAATTTTCGATGCTCCCTAAGAAGGCAGGACCTTAATCATATTATCTTGAAAACCCTTGAAATCCCCACTCTTTAACAATATATATTTTTCATCCTTGTAGTAATACAGATCATTTGGTACCATAGACTAGTTTAAAGGTGTCATGCCACATCCCTCCCTAAAATAACAAGTACTTATGAATAATATTTTGAAAACTATTGAGATCCCCGTCCTATAACCATTTATATTCTTAGTCCTTATTGTAAAACGAATTATTTGGTACCTGAGAGGGGTCTGATGGGGTCATGCCGCACCCTCTCCTAAATGACAAAATATTCAATATCTTGAAAATAATTAAGATATCCACCCTATAAACAAATGTTATTTCAGTAACATAGACCATTTATTACCTGGGAGGGGTAGGAGGAGGTCTTGCCCCACCCCTCTCAAATGTCAAACACTTAATATCTTGAAAACCATTGAGATACCCATCCTATTACCATATATATTCTAAGGCCTTATGGTAAGACCGATCATCTGGTATCATAGAGAGGTCTGAGGGGGTCAACCCCCTCATATGACAAAACATTTAATATATAAACTTATGATATATCCACCCTATAATTTTATAAAGTATAACTCCTAATAATAAGACGAAGCATTTTGTACCATAGGGGAGTCTGAGAGGATTCCATGGGGGCCATGTTTGGGAGACTTGGTAACTATTTCATTGTTTAAATTATTACTTGTTGGTAACTCAAAGCTAGATATGGACATCGTATTGTAGGATACATTTTTGAGTCCATCAAACATTTACTTCCTGTTTGCTGTCAACTTTATATTTAACTCATGACCAACTAGTAGTAGTTGCGAAAGCGGGTGTATTACTACTGAGCATTGGCTCACAGATTTCCTGTTCATATAGGACGCACAAATCTTCAAGCATTACATAATTTTACTGAAAGGTCATCTGAAATGTCAAATATTAAGCTTTCTTATGATTTATTTGCTAATATTTATATTTATCGTAGTCGGCAGGTTCAATAGCTGGGACTTTTAGTATTAGGACAAACGGAAGAATAGGAGAAATAACTCTACAAAAGAAGTTAGACTATGAAAAATTGAGTTTATATGAATATCTTATTATTGCGACAGTAAGTTACCAATTGTTTTTACATTTGCTTTTTGACACTGTATTTTGTTACTTCAAAAGGAATGTTAAGAATTAAACAATTTACTTGATGTCAATTTAGTGCCATTTTTAAAATTGGCAAACTTTTACAATGCTTAAAAATTTTATAGCACATTGATTTTACTTTTTTACTATTCTACTAATTTTCAAAAACTAGAAATACTTGAAAAACGGGAAAAAGAATAAAATTAACATACTAGAGAAATTAAAGCCGCAGTTGTCTAGACTTGATACAGACGGACACACTAAATTTTTTTTAAGGTGAAAATTTTCATTTTTTAAAGAAAAAGTGTTTTTTCTTTTATCATTAAGTCAACTTTATATTGTAAACTGAAAAAAGGAAAGGTATTAAAAAAACTATTTCCTCGTTTAAAACAGAACAACATTTTTTTTGTAGGACATGGATCTGCACAAGCCATTATCAGGTAACGTGAGCCTTGTAATTAAAGTCCGTGATGTTCAGGATTCTCCTCCGTATTTTGATGGTTTACCATACATTGCTAAAATAGATGAAAACGTTCCTGTAGGCACAGTGAGTTTTAATTTTACAACTGATATATGTCTTCTGTCAGTCACAGGAAGTTTTCTTCAAACATGTCAAAATCTAACTGGCTCATATTCATTTTCCTGAAACAGGTTCAATGCAGAATTGCCGATGAAAGCATGCCAAGTCTATCTTAAACTATTATCTGTCTGTCATAGAAGAAATGACGTATTTTGCAAAGAAGAAATTATCAGAAAAATAGAAAATAAATATTAGAAGGTAAAGCCCCATTTAAAAAGTCAAACCAAAATTAAGTAAATCATAAAATAAAGTTTAAAAATAAAACATTAAAAGTGCCCAAATTTTCAGACCTCACGTCCTTTTGTCGTGGCTTTAAAGAAGAGGAGAAGTTTATACATCAACTGATCGACGAGAACCGAAAGATGAGTACAAAACCTAGCTACATCACCAGTGAAAAAAATCCAAAAAGTTCGTTTTTAATGACCAACAATCGTCATCAAAGTGTAAATTTGGAACCTTATATTAAGTAAACATGCGTCGTTTAATAATGATGCCATAGAGTTGAAACTTCCTTAAAATTTGCTAAATCTCTGCCCAAGAAATTGTGTTTTTGTTTTTCGCCAGCGCAAGTTTAAAGAAGAACTGCTACCTGCATATCGTGAACGCTGTGCGTGGTTTAGCAAACGAAAGCCCCGACCAACTGGACAACATTTGCAATTAAGAACACTTCATCCGTGTTCGGTAAATATGTCTCCTAATCGACGATATGTCTCACATGCGTAGATTTTAAAGCACAAGGCACAGCGGATGGCGTAGATCACGTTTCAGATAAGCATCTGTAGCTTGAATATGTTCATGGGACCGACTATCTCCTCAGTCTCCTAAGTGAAGTCGCATGGTACACAAATGGGTCGACCGCAAACCCCTGGTACCTGCACATTTTGGAGCGAGGACGTTTAGGGGCATTATTGCACGAGCTGGACGCTAGATGATGCCGCAAACTCTTGCCTTTGGGGAATGTAGTCAGACATGGGAATGTAACACAGTCAAAGACAATGGATTTGAAGTAACACAGCAGAATGTTCCGTATAGCAATGTTTTGAGGATGTTATGTTAGAACCAAGTGTATGCAGTCATTTTAGTCCAAGGTTACAAAGCTTGGGATCGTGTCTTATGAATGAGTGAGTCCATGACCTAACGAAGATGTTATTAAGATATCCCCCCTTTTGACAACGAATGATTTCATAGTACTACTCTGAACTTTGAAGTCATCCTCGTTAACTTGTCAACTTCTGTACTCATTTATATCCCCCGAAGAAGGATATGAGGTCCAAAAATTGGGCACCTTTTATTGTTTTATTTTTTGTTTTTTTTTATTTTACCTGTAAAATGTGGTCATTTTTGTAAAAAAAAACATTCACGAATCAGAAAGAAATGAATTTATTCGCTAGTCATGCTAGTAGACTAAAATGATCTAAAACAGCGTAAGACTTTTTAATTTGTTGATTCGTTTAGTAATTATTTAATAAAAAACCGTGCGGTCGATTAAGGCTCCTTAAGATAATTATGCATTAACAAGTTTTGGTAGACTGCAAGGCTTCAAATCTTAAAGAATCTTAAAACAAACTGAATATCTTAACAAGGCTAACAAGATTTTTGTTCTCATTTATGTACATGTGCTTATTATTCATCTTAGAATATCGTTTTAAGTTCGCTTTGATATTCTTGTATGTACAAATAAAGTAAAATTGCAACATTTGAACATTTTTTATTGTTAAAGAAGAAGAATCAAAGGTGCAAAGGAGATTCAAAAGTCCGTAAAGGACCAAGACAAAATCAGTAGACGTAGAATCGTCACAAAATCCTATCATACAAAAAACAAAATCATTTTACAACCAAACCGCTATCAGCAACATGGAGTCAATTCGAAAGATAGGTATTAAAACGGAACAAATTGAAACATTATAAATAAAGGTAACACATTACTGAACTAGGATGAATTTTCTTATCTCTCCATGACGAAAAGACAAAACAAGTAAGTATTTACCTGAGAAATCGCAATTATCCTGGCTTTGTACAGGAAAGAAATGGTGGATTTTACCAGATTTCATGGCACACCTACTTCTTTCATTTTGATCTTAGGGCCGGTCACACACAAAACATAACAAGGTTGTGAGACATTATAGGGAGATAAGAGATTATCAACTCAAGACCAGAAACATAACCATTCAAAGTACATCATACATTGTAATTTATTTTTAGGCAGTAACATTGAATATCACGGCCCTTGACCGAGACACTGGGGTCCCAAATGCCATAGAATATCGTTTCAAAGGTAGATGTGATCATATTTTATATAGACTATAAATAAATCATATAAATATTTAGATTTTAAAAGAAATAATTATGTTGTATGAGCTTTTCTGTTACGATCACATTTTCAGAATCAAATAGCATGATTGTTGTTAGTAAAGATATACATATTTGGCAATTATTAGAGATTTTATGTTACAATACAACTAATTATTTAAAACGTTGAGCATGCATATACCAATTTTTGGTTTTAAAAATGTTAAGTACGAGCATCCAATGAAAAGTAAAAAGGGTGTTCTTTTTGTACATCCCTGGCTATTACTTGGGTGTCATGCTATGTATATAATAACCTCAGAGCTCTTCCAACTTGATTTTCATAGAAGAAATTAAAATGAATCAGTTCCTTAGCCAGCGCTCCGCAGATAACCCTGCTTTTTCTAAAAAGGACCCCTTTTACTTATCTTAAGGGCCATGAAAAGTTTTTATTTTAAAGCATAAAAAATTACCTAAAAATACACCATCCTAGTTTTCCTAGCATTCACCATGTTGTTTACATATAAAGCTAGCAACACTAAATTATGTATCAAAATTTTGGGGAAGTGCCAAATACCACATTTTTTTCAAATAAAAATATATATAATTTATTATTAGGTTACAATAGCAACAGGTTTTGTAAAATTTTCTATATTTTCAACCCTAGCCAAATTTAGGAAATTAATACCCATCTGTGAAAAGCCTGCTTAAGCCGAAAACTTTTTTTCAACAACTTTTCTTTTTGCAATAATTTTAAAATTCAGAATTTTGCCATTACAAAACACAAAAAATTGTCGAAATTGGTTTACGAATATCGAAGTAATGGTTGTTTAAATATGCAAGCCCACTTAAAAAAAATCTCATTTTTTACCTTTCCCCTTTTTCTAGTCAAAACTTTCAAGATTAGTTATGCATTTTGGACCAAAACAGGTATATCATAATAAATTGATTGTTTAATCATTCTTTTGGTGACTTTGGCCAATTTCACACCAAAAAAAAACTTCTATATTCATGGTAATGATCTGTTTTGAGTAAAAATAGTAAGAAGATTTCAACATTAACAACACGAAAATTGAAGCTTTTTTGTCTTCCATGACCTCTAGATAAAAGTTTCTGTGCTTAAAGGTGTACTAAATGGATGGGCTTCAGTATTTTCAACTTAATGTGTATGTAATGAGCTTTCCAAAGATATCTTTGCTATGTGCATGACCCAAATGGTTATGAAGTTACACAAATTTTAAAAATTAGGGCGAACTGTTAAAAATGTCGAGAAAAACAATAGGACCCTAAATGTTCTATTGTTATATACTGGTTGCTATAGTGATTTCGAAAGAATTATGAAACCAACATATGTAATTTTAGGCTTAAGTAAACCTACAGGATCTAATTGAATTTTTTTTACAATAGTTGCCAGGTTCTTACATGTATGAATCAAGCTGTTTTGGTCATTGAAATACGATTAAGCCAGCCGTCCGCAGATAGCCCTGCTTTTTCTAAGGGGCAGGACCCCCCTTTACTTAAATATCCGTAGGGATCAACTGTTTTTCTGGCATAGCTACATGTATACATCAAGTGGTTCATTAATAAATAAACTTTGAGAAAAGGGGTCATTATGTATAAAAAAAAAGAAATTTTGCATTACACTGTTGCCATGGAAACAGCAATAATTTGCTTCAAAAACCTGGAAAAAAAACAGTGTCAACATATTTATTTTGCATGAAATTTGAACATTGTTCTTCCGAAATATGTTGACATTTTTTTTCAGTTTCCTGTAGAGCAGATGTTTAATTTTGAGAAAAATAGCCTCAACCTGGGTCATCGCCGTTTTGATTTTGCACTATCTTAAGGGCCATAAATGTTTTTATTTTAAAGCATAAAAAATTACCTAAAAATACACCATCCTAGTTTCCCTAGCATCCACCATGTTGTTTACATATAAAGCTAGCAACACTGAATTATGTATCAAAATTTTGGGGAAGTGCCAAATACCACATTTTTTCAAATAAAAATATATAATATAATATTAGGTTACCATAGCAACAGGTTTTGTAAAATTTTCTATATTTTCAACCCTAGCCAAATTTGGGAAATTGACACCCATCTGTGGAAAGCCTGCTTATTGGCTTGCAGTTTTGATTTCAAAGAAAAATGTTTTACGCATCTCCTTTTTCAGATGAGGGTCCATGCGACGCTCTTTTTGGCATTGATACAACAACAGGTAAGGTAACTACCAAAGGTTCCACACTCGATAGAGATTCATCCCCTGTGTCAGACAGTGATGTAAATGGTGTTTGTAGATTAAATGTTGAGGTAATTTAATATCAAATAAATCGTAAATTGAAATGTTCACAAATGTTCTGAAATGTTCACAAATGAACATGTACAACTTGCGCCAAATTTTAAAAATGAACCTGCTTGTTACAAGCTTGAAAACATTATCAGATATTTGAACATGGATCTCAAAAGTTTGAAAAAAGAAACCATTATTTAACTACGCTACGTTAGAGGTTTTTATTCTTGAATATAATGTAAACCCAAATCTAAATACTACTGTGGACCATGAATTGTTTCTTTAATTATACCCTAATATATACATATTTTAAATGGATTTTTTTCTAGATAACTTAGCAAGGTTACATAGCTGTAATTTTTTATATAATTCATGGAGACTTAACATTAATAATGATACCCATAACACAGTTGGTAACTTCAAGTTTATGTTGATTGCTACATGTATGTATTAAAACAAAACAAAAACCACATCGGTCATAATAATACATTATTATCTTGACAATGTAATTTTCAAACAAAAGATATTTTCAAGTACAAAGCAGAGGTTATTTCCTGAAAAATAAATCATATTATTATGTGACTGTATAAAATGAATCCATATGGTACTAGATAAACAGTTAAAAAGTTGTCCCTATACTTTTTTTTAGAATCTATGTATCAATATTTATCATTCATGGTAAAAAAAGACAAACATACTTCAGTATTTTTTACGTTGTGGATTTGTTAAATGATCCCTTTAGATGTTTTGCTGACACTGTTTTACAGAAAAAATGGGAAAAAAAACTTGAATACACATGCACCCGGACTGTTGTAATCGGTACATATTTTTTAGGCCTATGAAGTAAACTCAACAAGATTACCACAATATGGTGCAAACACTACAGATACGACTGTTGTTATCACTATCAAAGACATTAATGATAACTCACCAATCTTCAATTCTACTGTATACAATGCCAACGTTACTGAGAACACTTCTAGTATACCCCTGGAGATAGATGGAGAAATATTTGTGTCCGATAAAGATCAAGAGGTGTACATAATTTGATAATTATAGTGTTAAGGTGTAAAATTCAATGTGTTGTAGATGTATGTATGTTAAATATTGCTATATTGTGTCTCATAACCGTGCTGTGGTTGATCTTACTAAACAATTCTAACATCGCGTTTGAAGAATGGGGTTAAGCACGGTAAAACCTGTTTTAAAAAATAATGTACAGCAAATTTGATCATGTCTGGACTTTTTTAGAACCATATCGTTTTGTGTGTACTTAATCTTACTTTGTCATGCAATTTAAAAGTTTTAAGGTGCTTTTCGAAGAAAAACGAAACCCGCGAAAAATCCGCCGTCAAATTCATCAACACCAAAAACATAACAATATGCACGAGCTAACGTGCTTTCATTGTTTTGTTTTAATTTCTATCATTGATACATGTTTGTATCCTGTAAACGTGAACTCAACGTGACCAATTTAATTGTCGCAGTAGTGTATTTTATTATTATGTATTTTTAGCTTTTATACTTGAATAACCAGAATATAAGTTTTTTGTCCTACCTTTTAGATCGCATATAATCAGTTTGATTTAGAATTGAAACATTTAAACGGTTCAAGCGTAGCTGGTTTGGACGTTGTGCCGTCTTCAATAGCTGGATCTGGAAACGTCATTTTGAGATTGAAATCAGATTTTCGATATGATTATGAAAAGGAACACACCGTGGACTATATTGTAAGATATCTTAAATACAGTGTAGCTTGAAAAAATTCACAGAACCATTAAATTAAAGTTTGTATCAAAATGATAGGATAAAAGGAATGGCAGTTTTTTTTAACTTGTAAACTTTTACATGTTTAAAGGACGTAATCAACTGGCTTAGTTCATAGGTGTATTGTAGTCTATGCCTGACAAAAACGCATACAAAATTAAAAGACGTTTTTAATCGATGTTTTTCTCTTAATTCTATCATTATTTCACGTAAATCTAATGAATTAACTTTGCATTTTTTCACAACCGTTTTCAACGATTTTGTAGTCGTATTTATCATCATAATCATGAAGCATGTAGTTTTGCATATAGTATGTAATACACCTAGAATCAAGACCAGTACTAGGCTTGATTTTAGTTTGAACAATTTCACAAATTATTTTGTTTTCAATTAATCTTATTTCAGCTTGTTGCAAAGGAAAAGAGTAAAGCATCATTGTCAGGAAGCTGTACCATAAGGGTCAATATCCAGGACATGAATGATAACATTCCTATATTTTCACAAACGTCATACGATGTATCAGCAAGAGAAAATAGTATTCATGAGAGTTTTTCTGAAAAGGCTTTAATTAATATAACAGTGAGTAGTTTGTATTAAATTCACTAGAAAAAATCCGCGAATTTGCTGGAAAATCATTCGTTGCGTTGCTTTAAAAAATAAACCGCACAACTAAAGCATTGAATTTGTATGACCTTACCTGGTATATTTATCTCTTAGTCAGTTTTTAGTTTATTGTCTCGTCTGCTAAGCAGAGCGGGACATAGGTGTTACTTTACCGGCGGCGGTGGCGTTAACTTTTTGGGTCAGGTTTTATGCGAGCACATCCATATCTCAAGTACTATAGGTCGTAGGTTGATAAAACTTGGTATGCATATGCCCTAGTAGTAGCTTAGCACCATTGCATCTTCATCTTTTGACCTTGACCTTGATTTTCCGGTTGAGTTACTAACAATTTTCAATACATATAATAGCAAGGGTTAGGTTGTGCGAGCACCTACGTATCTCAAGACCTATAAGTCCTAGGTTTATGAAACCCGGTATACATATGCCCCAGTAGTAGCCTAGCAGAGTTGCATCACCATCTTTCGACCTTAACCTTGATTTTTCGGCTGATTGACTTTGATTATTGTTATTGCATATATTACCAATGTTTGAGTTCTATAACATCGTTTGATCTGAGAAACTGAAAATCTTTATAATTGCAAAGTATAGTGGAAGTAAGAAAGAATTATTGTTTCTGATGATGCCGGCAGGCGAGACAAACTTTAGCGTTAGATCTTGTTATCTTTTATTTTTTTGGTATCCCACCTGTATATTAAACAAATGTCCACCGTCAAAGCTAGTTTAATCAATCGCTTCGCAATTTCGTGATAATGTTTACATTGGTGAGCCTTATTTTACACGTGGGATAAAAACTTGTTTGATTTTGATTTTTCTATCAAGCTGCAATTTGTTACGCTAATCATTTTTTGCATACATTTTTAAAGTAAATCTACCAATAGAACATACTATATAAAATCTTTTAAATATATAGCATAATTGATGGAAAAGTTTTATGGGATTTTTTTTTATTGTCAGAAAACAGGGGAAATAATTTCAAACTGTCTAAAAACGATGGGTAATTCCGGAACGATGACGGCTATAGGTTCTCCGGATAAAATAATTAGGTTACTTAGCAAAGCCATAATTGCATATGTGCTAATGAAATGGTCAAAGGACACAATCATATCCTAATTTTGATATATAAAGCTTAGTCGAAGCATATGTTGTTTAGGCTGCAACCCGGCTAACAAAAAACGCTGCGTTATTTAGTAGTATAGATGTATTTGTTATATAGTTGATTTTTTTATTTCATAGTGTTTCAGGTCATACAAATATGTCTAAAATATCTATTTATATAACTTTTTAAACATCGTTGGTAATGTTGTGTACATAGAATTACAACTGCTTTACATTTTATTATTCAAAGGAATTAAAACACATCAAGATGAAGATTATATTTTAAAATTTTGATTGCAACATAATAAACATCTTCTGTTATGATCCTTATCTGATAATCATCATAGAACGTTTGAAAATGATTCATGTTTTTTTATTTAAGTTCTATTTAATAACCAAAAAAAACTGAACATATCTTTATGTTTGATGTTAATTGATAGCGAACATTTAGATTCCTGGACTTAGTGGATTGCGTAACTTTATAAGCATACACAGGTGCGAATTTAAAGGGGTTGTTAAGAGCGTGCACAATCCCCCTAAAACTGAAAAAAAATATGCTTTTGCATAAAATCCATTTAAAACAACTCGAAAATTTTGCACTCGCTTCGGCAAAAAATTCACGTCCCTAACATAATTCTGGATCCGTCACTGATAAATCCAACTAAAAGAGAAAATATTTTTAAACAATCACCAATTACATTGTAAATTATAGACAATATTTACCGGAAAACCGAAAACCAATTTAAGTATTGTCTTACACACAATTCATTGATTTTTTTAGGCAACTGATCAGGACTCTGGTATATTTGGTACCATAACGTTTAAATTCCTGAGTGCAGACAGTCAGTACGTATCACACTCTTTTGTGTCTTACAACAGTTTTATTTCGTTATTTATTTCGGATTGATTATTTAAATTTTGTCGTATGAGTGCGTCTTATACAATTCTGGTGCAATCCATCACCTGTGTAAAAAAAAAATTTCAGTATAGGACTGCAAAATATTGTCTGATGATATAAACTTTTTTAGATTTACTCTTACAACACTTGGGCAATAGCCAGTGAAGCTTGATGAAGTCAATATATTTTGATTGCGTGGTTATTAAGTCTAGACGAAGTAATCTACCTGCTTCTGGTCAGGAATTATTCTTCCTATATTACTTTTCAATATATGTGAACATGGAACACACTTTTATGGAACAAACATTTTACTGAAAGGGTGTGGGGCCTTGTTTTTTTTCCTAAAAAAAGTATTCTGAAACTTATTTGTGATGCGAAAAATATTCTGGCACTAGGGGCTAAGAAAATAAATATGATGGAAAGGTATTTATGCCATAAACAAATAATGTTGATAATGAAAAAATATATATTCTTTGGTAGCGGCAATAAAAAATAAAAAAGCATTTTTTTGCGTGTAACACAATTTCCTGGCCAGATAAAAAGGACCAAGCCCCTCTTCAAGTTCAATAATGCGTCACTCATACAATTCATATATGCAATACACATTGATGCGTTAGACTGTCCATTTTTATCGAAGGGTGTTTGAATCAACACATTAATGTACAATGCATAACAACACGAATATGTATTCTAAGTTTTATCATTTTTATCATAATTGATATTATTATATTGTTGAATTATACATGAAATATCCTTCTGTGCCCGGGCGACAGGAAGACCTGGAGCAACGATAAAGTTTTCTACTTTGAAAACATTCAGATAACATTGCCTCTACATTTTGTTTTGAGTTACCTCTACTTTGCCCGACTGCAAAAAGATTTTTCGGGAAAAATGTTACAAAACAGAACCAATTGTTTTAACTACTTATATATCTTGCTTGCCTTTTTACGCTTTAGAGTTTGATTTCGAAATGGTTGCATTTTATTTTAGTACACAAAATTTCCCCAATTCCCATCCAGCGTTTTTGGTCGGATATAAAGATAAAATAGAAAATGTTTTACATGAATTGAGTTAATATAACCTTGACATTTAAAGGGGCCCCACAACGAAGATACGGATACCCTATAGTTTTCACTTCGTCCGTCTGTCTGTCTGTCCGTGTGTCTTTCCGTCTGTCCATTCGTCAACAATTCTTGTGAACGCTAAAACTCGAAAACTATAAATACGCAGTTCTCAAATCTTGTACAGCTACTTAGAAGCATGTCATAACTTTGTTGTCATTTGTATTGCATACAACAATTTCATTTAAAAATGTAAAATATTCTTGGAAAATAACTTCATATTTTAACGAAAGTCACAGATTTTAAATAATTAGACTTTGTGAACCCTAAAACTCCAAATCTTTTAATAATACAGTTCTGAAACTTTGCACAGTTGATAAGTCGCATGTCATGATTTGCATATTTATTTTTTGTGAAATCCGTCAAATCTTTTGAAAATCACAGAATTTCAGAATTTGATTTTGTGGACACTAAAACTCAAAAACTAATAACAATACAGTTCTGAAATTTTGTACAGTGTCATTTTTGATAGAAAATCTCAGATTTTAAGAATTGACATTTTTGAACAATAAAACTCCAATATGTCAAATGATATTAACAATACAGCTCTGAAGTTTCATACACATTCCATGGAGCATGCCTTAGTTTGTATAATCAAAGTTCGTATGATTTTGAAAACACTTAGAATTTTTGCCGCGGGACCCTTTCTTTCTTTGTCAGCATTCTTGTTTTATTTAAAGTGGTCAAATTTTCGAGTAAACAATTGGGATTTCCAAGCTTTAAAGTATTGAGACATCTTATATTAAAACTGCAAGAAGTTTTGTGTGACCACTGATAGAACGTCTTAATAGATTATGAATCTCGGAAAGCTCCGTTTTACAAATAAAACTGTAACCATAAGCTTTTAAACGCAATTTACCATTGTTTGATTGAATCTATTTGATGAGATAAGAAAATAATGGTTGATAACGCATCGTTACTTTTCAGTTTTCAACTTAATAAAATCAATAGTACAACAGTTGAACTTCGTACGAAGGAAGTTACAGGAAATCCTCTTGACCGTGAGACACGTGACAATTACTTCCTCATCCTGGAGGCATCTGATGGAGGTGGAGGTCGAAGTACAGTCACATTGAACATAACTCTCACGGATGTCAACGATAATGCACCACAGTTCGTACCGGGATATCGTCGGTTTTCTGTGGAGGAAAACAAGGACAGTTTTGAAAGTGATATAGTTATTAATGTAAGATTAACTTTCATTACCGAACATAAGTACTCTATCACTCTTTCATGTCTGTATTCATGTCGTAAATGATCTTTGCAATTTAAGACGGTGTTTTGAGAAAAAAATTGAACAGTGTCAATGACAATCGTGTTAATTTTGTTAGCTAAATAAGCTTGTTTGGTAATAAAGAAATTAAGTAATTATCATATTATATTCAGTTTGAACAACACTGTGCATTTTGTCGAAATAACACTATATTTTCTACACGAGTCGTTTTCAAACTGTACCAGGTCATCTTTTTGATAAAAACGTCATAATAATTTATTTAACTCATGCAAAAGTTATGCTCACGCCACCCAATGTAATCAAATGAGTGATAACTATATTTATGTAATTTGCAGGCAACAGATAACGATCTAAAATCGACAAACAACTCGGTTGTAAAGTACAGGTTAGAACCACCACCTTTTCTTAAAAATAACTTTACCATAGACCCGAACAGTGGTAACATTACACTGAAACATGCACTAGATTATGAGGAACTAAAGGAAAATGACGCTGGAGTAGTTCTTCTGACGGTCATTGCATATGACCTTGGAGAACCAAGTCTAAACTCGACAGTTTATATAACTATCAGTGTCCAGGTAAATTGTTAAATTTTACTACTAAACTCTATATTTTAAATACAAGAATAAGTCCTTTACTTTGTACAAAAGTTACTTGCAAGGAAATATTTGTTCCCGAGTTATTCAGTTAACCTAATAAACATTGGTTACATCATGCATTCGTAAATATTACTCTGCATTTAGATATTCTCAATCAGCTCAGGTGTTGATTTATTTTGAGCTAATGTAGAGAACACTTAAACTAACCATTGACAATGCACCAAGCAGTATGCAATAAACAACATCTTCCTGAGGGCACGAATTCTGTATGCGTGTATAGATGTGATCTCAAGTTAGAATCTCATAGGTTTTTCTCTGTTAATATTCCTTTTCCTCATACATGTCCAAGACCAAACGTGATTTCGATATCGTCGATATCATCATCAATGATACGATATCGAATCGATATCGACAACTCATTTTTGTAACGTTTTATTTGGATTTCGATATCGTCGATATCGACATCAATGATCCGATATCGAGTCGATATCAACAACTCATTTTTGTAAAGTTTTATTTTAAATTCAATATCGTCGATATCGACATCAATGATCCGATATCGAATCAATATCGACAACGCATTTCTATGTAAAGTTTTTGGGGGGTTTCGATATCATCAATGTCGACATCTTTGATCCAATATCTAGTCGATATTGACAACTTAATTTTGGGTAAAGTTTTATTTGACTGTACAAAAGGACCATTGCGATCTTCAATTTCTCCGGTATATCTTTGCCTTGATTTGTCCTTTCTTTTTGAATATATGAGATTTATCACCCCAGTTCGGTAATTTTGTTATTTCCTTCATTAATCTATATATCGTTGATATCATAACTCGAAAGGCCACAAGTAAACTAAAACCACAAAACAAATAACAACTAAGTTAGGGTTAGTATTTGCATAGGTTAGCATCAGGGAGTCGCCTCTTCATCAAGTTAGCATCAGGGAGCCGCCTCGACTATCAGGTTAGGGTTAGAATTTCCATAGAAAAGCATCAGGGAGCCAACTCGACTATCAGGTCAGGGCTAGCATTTCAATAGGTAAAAATCAGGGAGCAGCCTCGACTATCAGGTTAGAGTTAGCATTTTCGTAGGTTAACATCAGGGGTCCGCCTCGACTATCAGGTTAGCATCATGGGAGCCGCCTCGACTATCAGGCTAGCATCAAGGAGCCGCCTAGACTATGAGGTTAGCATTAGGGAGCCGCCAAGAATATCAGGTTAGGATTAAGGTTGGGGTTGTGCCTTGTTACTCAGGTTAGCGTTAGGGTTAGAGTAAGGTTCAGGTTAGGTTTAGGGTAAGGATACGGGTTAGGGTTAGGGGTTAGGGTTTTGCCTACTTCACTTTATTAGGGTTAGGGTTAGGGTTAGAGTTAAGAGTTTAGTTTTCAAATAATGATTTTTAGTTTCCTTTGGTTTATAGACCTTCTGTCGATATCGGTACGATATCGATAAGATTATCGATATCGGAACGATATCGATGATATCGACAATATCGACATAACATGTAAAGATTTCAGAGTGTAATGATTGCTATTATATTTACACTTGATGACGATATCTGAACGATATCGACGATATCAACAGTGCAGCCTAGTATGAAAGCTAATAAAACAAACGTTTGTAGTTTTGTCAACGGTACGATTTCGGTATTATCAACGATATCAACAGATAAGTGGGAGGTTACGGTTCAGTTGACAAAATCTTTGACGATATCGTAATGATATCGATGATATCGTCGTTTATATCTGTAATTCAAAATAGTATGATATGAGATAAATACATATGTTGTCATTGGTAACAGAGAACCAATGTCGACTATATCATTACTACATTGTGTCTTGGACATACCTCCTTTTTCCTGTTTTAAATCTAAAAATAAAAAAAAAACAGGTTTTATTGTCCATTTTGAGAAACAATATTTGTGCATTTTCAGTTACTATCTATTTTGAAATTCTATTTCAAATTATTCTTTTAGGACGAGAATGACAATGCACCCAACTTTTATCAAAATTCGTATAACTTCTCAGTTCCTGAAAATTCTAACCATGGTATGTACATTACTTTTGCAGCTTTCTGGTTGACTTTGCTTAAAAAAACAACTACAAAGCATTATCTAAGTTTATAACGTTAAGTTATGAGGCAAATTTATAGATTGTGACTTTTATAAATGTCAAATCATGTACAGTCGTTGTCAAAACACTGTGTAATTCTTTGCACTTGATCTGTATTTTGTCTTAATTTTGTTTAAAGTTTGTAGATGATAATCATAGTATAGAAACAAACAATCATTAATTTACATAGTTTTCATTTATAACACATTAAATGAAACAACTATATCCACAGGTAAATCCGTTGGAACTGTAAATGCAACAGACCTTGACGGAACGCCAACCAACAGTCGACTAACGTACTACATAGAGACGGGTGGGATGGACAAATTCCGTATAAATTCTGAAACAGGGACAATAACTGTTGATCTAAATGCTAACATTGACCGAGAGTCCATTCCTGTGTTCAATTTAACTGTATTGGCAATTGACAGGGGGACACCAGCATTAAATGGAACAGCAATGGTGACCATAAACGTTCAAGATGTTAATGATAAAGATCCTGAATTTACCAAAACGGTTTATACTGAAAAAATAAATGAGAGTGTCGCTCCTCATACGTTGGTGGCTCACTGTACAGCTCATGACGATGATTTAAACTCTGATTTACAATACAACATAACACAGATTGTTCCTACGTATTCAAAGTATGCATTACAAAACGAATCATTTGAGGTATGTACTTGAAGAACAATTGGTAACAAAAACATAGAAAACAATTTATTTAAAAAGATGCAATATACAATAGAAAGAGGATAGTTAAATTCAAAAATAAATGAAAAATGATGTACTGAAGATAATTATAGTGGTCTTTAACTTTTTTTATTAAAATGTCTCTTTTACATTTGCCTTCAACAAAACATATTACAACTTATATGGTTTTAACCACCAGTCTAACAGGTATTGCATGTTAATATCACACAAGGTGACCAATTTTGATGTTGGAGACAAACGAACTACATGTACCTGAAGAAAAAAACGACATTGGACAGTTACTTGACAAATTGAATTGCATACAGATGTGCAATTTTTTTTTGTTTACAAATATTTATTCGACACTTGATTAACTACCATAGAGGCAAATGACTACAGTTAAATAGTGGAGTACCCAATTAAGCATCTTATACCAATAAGTAACTGACTCAGGCTTTACTTCAGATACAAATTGAAGGTTGTACTTATTAACTTAAATTGTTGTACTCTGCCTTTTATTTAAAAATGTGAATAACTGACATTTGTCCATTGTGGTTTTTCTGAATTGTCGCTAGATTGTGGGCTGTGTCGCGTACACTTATTCCACATCTCATTATTTTCTATTTCTAAGTTTTCAAAATTGATTTTAAATTATTTATTTCAGGATTATTTCAATATTTCTAAAGAGGGTGAAGTTTATCTGCTAAAGCCAATAGACCGTGAAGTAGTTACAGGTCTTACGTTAGCTCTTCTTGCTACTGATTTGAACGGAATACAGGAACAAACAGCTACTGGTAAGACTGGAACACATGGCTGCATTCAGCGTATCATAAACTTATTAAAACCATACGCAATGGCTTTAAATATAATTCATATTTATATCAGATTGTACTTTTTGATGCATATACATCTAAAAACTGATGCAATTGTTCCCTGCTTCAACGCAGAGCAAAGGCATAGAAATGCCTTCATCCGTGCGTGCGTCCGTCCGTCCGTCCGTCACTCTTTTCACTCTATTTTTCATAACAGTTATCTCAGCAACTATTATTCCTAGGCTTTCGATACTTGGTATGCAGCTTCAGGTAGGGTTCCTATATAGTGGGATGCGTTTTCAGATCTGTCACTCATCTACTTGTTTAATGAACCGACTTTAATTTTCCCCTACCCAACTGGTCGGGGACATATAATCTGTTCTTGGTTGATTTGCCTATTTCTCTATTTACAGCTTCTCTTAGTATCTCTATACTGGACACTAACGACAACCCACCAGTATTTACATCACTGAGTACGACAAAAATACAAGAGGGAACAATAAATGGTATAGTTATGACAATTACAGCAACGGATAGGGATGAAGATACTAAATTCAACTTTAAAATATCTTCAAATCCTCTTAATGCATTTGAGTTAACGAAACAACCACAGACAGAAAAAGAAGGTAAGTCTCGTAAATTTACTCCACTATTTGAATTATAAGATCGACAAAGCTTTATAGATAACTCATGTTGATATTTAATGTTTTTTTTTTAATTTTGCACAGGTTTGTTTGTCAATTTGACCATAGTGTCGTTGTTTAATCATTTTGTGTCTTTGCTACTTTTGCAATTAATGGACTTTGTAAGTATATAACTTTTTAATTTTTAATAGGTATCATTCAAATTGACAGACTGGCAGTTGAAATAGATAGAGAAACAAAAGATAGTCTTCAGATGACGTTATGTGCGGACGATACGAAATTTACAACATGTGAAAACTTTACCTTTATTGTTACTGATGTGAATGATAACAGTCCAACCTTCAGTCAAAATGAAATAAACGTTAATCTGTCAGAAAACTTTAATTTAGATGAGTACAATCGAACGTTTGTTCTGAACATATCTGCTACGGATAAAGATGTTGGGATGAATGGAAATATTTCTTATAAAATAGTATCAGGAAAAGACCTGAACTACTTTGAACTGACTGATGGGGTAAGTTTATTTCTTCGATTTATGTGGGTTTTTTTTACAATAGTATTTTGATTTGTTACAATTATAATACTCTAAATTCAGAATATGGTCTGAAATGTAGCATCTTCTTTTCGAGTTTTTATAAAGCAAGAAAAGGTGTACCAAAGGGGTATTCAAATGTTGTCAATTCGAAGAGACATATCCGGCATACACAAAAAAAATCATTTCAACAAAAATAACCGCAAAAAGCAACAACAAAACAGTAATCAGCAACGTGAACACAAGTCAACACGAGAGTGAACTTAGGTCCACCGATTTTTTTTTTGTAACAGCAATACATTTCGGGGATTCTTTTACTTATACCATTCTCATTTAAAATTTTACATGTTAATGACTTTTGCAATAAACTATTTAAATCGTTATCAAAATATGTAATAAGTTTAATATGTTATTCAATCTTTGCATATATTGTAGGGTGATATATACGTTAACGGAAACATCGACAGAGAACGTAGTAGCAGATACACTTTAATTATTGAAGCAACGGACAACCCTCTTTCTCCAGAGAAACCATTAACTGGAACTGCAACCATTATCATTGATGTTACTGATGTTAACGATAATGCTCCAAAATTCACGTCGCCATTTCCCTCTTCGATCTTAGAAACTGCAGACATCGGGACTTCTGTTCTTACTTTAATAGCAACAGACAAAGATGGAGATGAATATAACAAATTTTACTACGAGTTTACAGTAAACCAAACACTTTTTGCACTTAACCAAGAAACCGGGGTCATATCAGTAAAAAACAGTCTAAGACGTCATTATGGAACCCATAATGTTACTGTTCTTGTTATTGATAATAACAACAATAATTTGACTGATGAGACTGTAGTCACCATTACTGTAAAGGATATAAATGACAACGCGCCTGTGTTTTCTTCATCAGATCCAACTAAATTCAAAGTATATGAGGTAACTAAGATACGTTTATACAATTGAGATATAAAGTATATACTAGTATACATTTGTCAAATAATATTTATTTTTTTTAAAGTAAAATAATTCTTTATAACATTGAAAATGTCGCAAATACTTTTTCTATTATATGTTCGAGATTACTATTACGTTCATTGACGGTGCTAAAAAAATCGGAGAAATTAACTGATATAATACAACTGTGCAAACAGAAAAGCAAATTTAAACCTGTGGGTCTCTTTAAGATCAATTCCATGGAGCAAATCAGCAAAAATAACAAAAATAGCTGTAATGGATTTATGTATTTTAAATCCTAGGTTAAAGATGTCAGACTTGTTCGACACTAATTTACCGATACATTATAATATTTTTTGTCAATGAAATTCCCAAGTGTAAAATATTCAAAATGGTTTAAAACATCAGGCTTCTTTCCTTGTACTGCACATGGTCGATTGTTTGCACTTTTTGAGGTTTGAGTACTTTTTTGTCATACCACATTTGTTTTGGGTTTTTTTTTTGCCTTCCAATGTTTTGATTCAAGTGTAGCCGATGAGAGGTTAATTCTTTAAAATATGCATATACAGCAAAACCAAATTAACTGTATCATAACCATCTTGGTACTTGTATTCGTCTAACTATAATTTTTAATTTTTGTAGGAGAGAAGTATTTCTAAGAATGATATGTTCAGTCCATTAAACAATAATGTTTTAACAAAAGTCCAAAGATTAATATTATTTGATGTTCATGTATTATCGATGTTATTTAAGCTTTGTAACAACCCGTTTTGCGGGTTGTTACAAAGCTTAAACTCCAAGTTGTGCTTAAGGAAAATAAAAGACGTTGCAACTTCGAATATCTTGGTTATATTTTTTAAAAATTAATACATTTTTTTAAATTCAAGTGTGCCAAAATTAGAACAGAGATAACCATCATGAACGCCTCAGACGAAGATGCTCCTGGTCCTAATAGTGACCTAGAATTCTCCATTGATAACGCTAATTATGCTACAAATGTGACCATTTTCGACATAAACAACAGCACTGGCGAAATCAAGACCTTAGCCTTGCTTGACGCTAATGTACAGGATATTTATCTGGTAATGCATTTATTCTTAGTTTATTTTGATATTTAAGGTACAAAGAAAGAAACATCAGTACGATAAAAAAATTGTAACATTTTATAATGTTATTGTAAGCCATAAGCATGCAAAATAACTGAACTGTTGTAATAAATCTAAAATCCCCAAGAAAAAAATAACTGAACGGTTCAAGGAGATTTGACACGGCAGCAGCCACTCTGTGGAACAAACTCCCCAGCTATTTGAGAAATGTGGACAGTGTTGATGCTTTTAAATCCAATTTAAAGACCTACTTTTTTAGATTAGCATATCATGACTTTTTATAAGGTTTTATGTTGACAAACATTGTGTTGCTTATGGATATTTTAGTGACATATGGGTTTTCTCCCACGCAATTTAACTTTATCTTTTAGCTTTACTACATTTGAATTCAGCATTTATCTTGAATATTACTTTTATTTGTTTTTTTAAATGTTTTGTAATTTTTTAAAAAATTTTAGTAGTCTTGCATTATTCCATTGAAGTAATTTTTACGTATGAAGTTTTATTTTATTTTATTCATTTTTTTTTAATCTACTATTTTCCATTTTTGTATGGATTTTAGTTTTATGTATATATTTTTAAAAATTATATATTGATGTTAAGCGCTTAGAGTAATTTTTAAATTAGTTCATGCGCTATAAAAATATTGTTAATAATAATAATAATAATGAAAAATCGAAAGAAACAATGTTGGCATACTGGAGAAATCGGAATGGTCCTGATTTGGTACAGACATTTAATTAAAGATTAAAACCAGCCAAATGTAGATATATTGCCAAATGCTACTTTTCAAACACTAAATTAATGTACGGGGAAACACATTTGAAAAGTAAAAATGAAGCAAATTGAAAATTGATATCAATAAAACAATAAATATGTTTGCAAATCTGAAATGCACAAATCGTCATCTGACAGTCGTGGTGGGTAAAAGAAAAAAACATTAATACTAGTAAGTAAAGTAACGACAATTAATGAATTTAACATTATACGGCATAGTATTCACCTACTCCTAGCTGTCAAATGATCTCAAATTGGATATTTAAGACAATTTATTTATCAAACTTAATGAGCAATTCATGAATTCTAACTAATGGAATAAATAAATACATTTAAAAATAACAAGGGAATTACGTATTGTGTTTGTGATTTTTTATTTTCAATTTCAACGGATGAAAGAAGCAGAGGTATCAATGGGGTATCCGAATGTCAAAAGTCCGAAAGGGCAGAGACAAAACCGGTGAACACCAACAAGAACGGGACAAAAACAGACAACATGTAAAACATGGAAACACAAAACAACTTAATATCAATCACCAACGCGAACTCCAGTCGGAACAAGAGTGAAATCAGGTGCTCCGGAAGAGTTTAATTTGAATTCAATCATTTCAATTGGAATATATACGTCTGTTTCTCTTGTATCATTTCCATGGGATTAAATTCATGAAATTATTTTCAGAAATAGTGGTTTATTGGCCGGATTTCATGGAGTGAAATTCCGGGTAATAAAATGGCGAATGTCGGGCGGGCGGGTGAGCGGCAGGCTGCGTGCGGGCGGGGAAAAATTTTCGTAACAGTTTTCTCAGCAACTACTAATCACAGCCACTTGACAGCATCAGGATGGGGTCCCGTAACGTGGGATGTGATTTTAGGTCTGTCGCTCACCTACTTTCTGTTTAACGAACTCCGGCCATTTTTAACTTTTACAGTTTTTTTTTTCATTTTATATCATGTATATCATTTCATAAACAATTTATTCAATGTTAGTGTTGGATTTATATGTAAATACAATATATTGTTAACAATACTGTGAACTATCTTTCAATCTGATCTTGATCAAAATCAGTCACCTGGATCCAAAATATACATACGTATGTTCTTAACAAAAGAATAAACAAAATTCAACACTTTTTCGCTAAATAAATTAGAAAGAAATGAAATCAAATATACGCTTAAAATACTTATCTTGATCGAAAATCATATTTTTAGCGACTTTGTGAAAACAAACGCTTAAATCAAAACCAATCATTTATAGCTCTAACCAAGATGCATCACATAATAGTATAATAGAGAATTTTGAAAAATACGAAGAGCAGTTGGTTACTATTTTACTTTCTTATACATCTTGTATAGCTAAGAGTCACGCATAATATAATATATAATCTGTTATATAAAGCCAATCGAGATATTGACCACACCGAAGTTCAATATGGGGCTTCTGACGTGTGATCCAATACCTAGCTGTCTATCTTTGACGCAGGTAACATCTTCACAAAACACCGTAATATTAAACACTGTAAGTGACTCGAATGAAAATAAAAGATGAAAAGACGGTGTAAACCTTACGCCATAGCTAATATGCCCTGAATCCATCCAATTAAAATGTACAAAATGGCCTTCACATTTTAAAATACCCTTGTTGAAGGTTGTCTTGGGCTGGAAGTCGAATGTTATCAGGAATGGATTGGGTGACTTTAATACAAATATATCCACCATACATTGTTGACATTTGTTAAAACTTTTACAAAATTTAAATGATTTCAGTCAATTCTAACTCGTTAGGATAATTTTGTCTTAACAAGGCTATAATCACTGTAAAGCTTTTAGTCGTGAAGGAACTGAAAATATTGGCAGATGCTAACAAGGTGCTTTTAGCGTCCTCAAATTCCAGTATAAGACGAATTTTAATGTACTAATGTACTAATGACGTTATTTTGCATTATTTTTATTTTGTTTCTTCATTTAACAAGTATAGTGCAACATTAAATATTATTTTGTTTTATAATACATCGTGTTTGCACCTTGACTACCTTGTCATGAGGTCAATCATAATTTATAGTTTACTCTCGTATAAATACTGTGCAGTTTGATATTGATGTTTGTAGAAAACTGTAATTTGATTTTTAAACGTTGATTTATTTAATACAGAAAATATAAGGAAACGGGTTGTGTATATTTTACTTAAATTTATATGTACTTAAGCCAGAAGTTACGTATATTATTGATACATTTTGTTTTTTAGTCCCTCATCCTCATAGTTCCTCATTGATCAAATTTGATTATAGTTATTGTCTACTTATGAATCGTGTAATTTTATTTTAAGGATGCTTGCTGGTCAGTTTGAAAATAACAAGGTATCTAAGTGTATAGGGAGAACAATTTATCGCCAAGTCATTGGTATCCCTATGGGAACTAATTGTGCCCCACTTATTGCTGACCTTTTCTTGTATTGCTATGAATCCCAATTTATGGCAAAACTTAAGAAAGACCCCAACAGACAACATCTCATTGAAACTTTTAATTATACATACAGATATTTAGACGACATTCTTTCACTAAACAATTTTCTAATTTTATTACGGAAATTTATCCCAAGGAATTAACTTTGAATAAATCTAACCTTACTGGTGATAGATGCCCATTTTTAAATCTTGATTTAGGTATAATCAATGGAAAATTACACACTAAAATATATGATAAACGGGATGACTTTTCATTTCCTATTGTGAATTTTCCTTTTCTAGAGGGAGATGTGCCACTTGCTCCGTCTTACGGAGTATGTATTTCACAGTTGGTAAGATATGCTCGGATCTGCAGTGGTGTGTCTGATTTTAATGATAAAAACCGGTGTATTACAAAAAAAATACTGAAACAAGGATATCGTTACCACAAATTAGTGAAGTCGTTTACTAAGTTTTATCATAAATATCTATACCTTATTGGAAGATTTAACTGTACACGACGACTTTTGATTGTAAAGGGAATATCCCATCCAGATTTCTACGGTAATGTTGTTTATAGAGCAAATAAATTCAAAAACAACCTCTTGGGAATGCAAAATTGGCTTAAAACTTTATTAAATAAAGGCTATGAAATGGATATTTTAGTAAAATCTTTGAATTTAGTCTTCTTTGGTAAAAATATTGATAATTTGATACTTACTTTAAAATGTTAATTGCCTTTTTGTACTTATGTCATTTTTGAGCATTACAGCGGTCAAGTGTGTCGGTTTTGTGTGATGATGCATCATCAAATCAAGTGTTTGACGTGTTGTTTCGGATTTAAAATCGACATACTTGATTTTTTTACATCAGTCGATGGAAGCTTCTTAGCTAGCTGTCAGTAACTTCGAGTGTTCTCAAGAGAGTATCTTTACGTCCCGTTAATTACTTGTTGTCCTTTTGTCTCCGATACTCTCTTGTTGAATTGAACTTATATCGATTTGATTTTTACTGTGTGTTAGTTTGTGCTTTGTTATTGATTATCATAAGGGGGAAGGTTGGCGCAAAAAAAACTAGTTTAACCCCGCCACATTTTAATGTGCCTGTCCTAAACCAGGAATCTTTATCAAAGCTTATGTTTGTATTTAGTCGAATTTATGTTAATTGTTTTTTTGTCAAGAAGAGGGTCTATCAATGCACTTTGGGATTGGGCTTGAATCATATGTATTTTATTTTCAATCCAGGGGCCAATTGAAAAACAGCGAACAGCGACCGCTGGTCACATTGAAGGCTGCTGGCTGTTTTCCATTGTGGATATTTAAAATATACGTTTATAATGTAGGTTGTGTCGCGTACATTTATTCCACATCTCATTTTCTTCTATAGGTACATGTAAAGGTACAAAAAAACTTTAGAAATTCATAGGTTGCTGGACTCGTTTTCGAGATATTAAGCATTCATAATTTGGCGGGAAGAGACTTTCTCTGGCTTTTTCATAGGTTTAGCATTAGACTTGTTTTAGTGTAAAAACCTATGAAGAAATAAGATTTTTTACTTTTTTTTTATTTCTAATGACCCAATAAACCCTATTGTAAAAAACAGGGGCTTACTGAGCAAAAATATTATCTGTATTTTGATGGCAAAATCCAGAGTATTTCGAACATTTGACAGAAAACTCAAAAATTTACCAACGATCAGCCTTAACATCGTCATTGACCTGATTATCAATTTAATAATTATGATTTTTATTCTTAGCTTACGATCATGGCTAAGGATCATGGCGATTTTAGGTTATCAGCCACTACCACAATTCAAGTTGATGTCATAGATGTTAATGATCACCCTCCTGAATTCTTAAATCCTCATACCACAGCATCAGTGGAGGAAAACACAGTTGGCATACGTGTCATGACTGTAACTGCTACGGACAAAGACAAAAATTCAGAAATACGATACAGTATCATAGAGATTAATGGTAAATATATAACCATATTAGATGAAGCTATTAGTTTGGCTAAATTGTACAGCTGGCAACAGTTTTTCCCTGAATAGTATTAATTTGGTTTTTGTTCAGTTTTTCATTTAGTTTGATAAAAACAATTTCAAAATAAAATTATTCTTAAAAATCAAGAACATGATTAACGTTTATTCTTAAATATGCATTTAAAACCCCTTATTTCTTAGTATCACTTTGAGTTAACATTTAAAATATTTTAACAGATTTGAATTAAAAGAACAAATCTTTTCTGGTATCCACTAAATTAAATTTCATAAATCATTTGCATTGGTTTTGCTAAAATAAAGGTAATAAACTGGAATTACTAATCTCAATGTCCAAGAAAAAAAGGTGAATATACAAGAGGGCATTTCGGAGAAATTGTGATCACGATTATCCTTGATTGCTCCTGGCATTTGGAAAATTGTGGTTGAAACCAGTTTTAATACGGCCAAGAAACTTAGGATCCCGTTTTATATATAGTTCTTGAGTTGTTCGTTTTTGCTTTTAACAGTATTGTAATTGTCATACTGAAAATATTTTAAAAACAACTACATTGCGTTTATCATTGCTATACCTAAGGCTATATAATTGGCTTATTTCTTACTGCCTTCGATAAAGTAAGTACTTTTTACAAGTATTGTTACAGTAGTGAATTAAGGTGGACACTTTGTTAAAAGCGACGTTACGATTTACCTGTACACTGAAAAATCTACCTGCTCGTAGAAACACTCTACGTGTATTTTAGCCAGATTTTATTGCTATTTGTCGCGCATAAGTAATGTTCAGGAATCCGTACCTGTATTTTATATCAACACATCGCAAATTTTCCAAGGTAGATTATTGTTTTTGGTCATTATATGGTTATCATGGGTCCAATTTTGAATAGAAAAAAATAAAAGTAAATGGTGGTGAATTCGTGTTTTACTATACATCTTTGTTAATTTCTCGCAAAAATTGCAGTTCTCCGACAACGAGGTCCGTGAACCCCAATTTTTTATTTCATATATTGATGCATATTTCTGAGAATTATATGTCTTTTAATTTTATTGTCATTTGGTGTCGTCCAACCTTAACAGAGTTACTAAAAAGTAATTTGTATTTTTATAGACCAGTACTACAGCAATCACTTTGAGATAAAAGATCAATCTGGCGAAATTTGGATATTAAAAGAGATAGACAGGGAACAAACATCGTCTGTGAACATAACAGTCCGAGCTACTGACATCACAGGACGTAACATTAGTAAAGACTGTGACGACAGTATTCACACGTTTGACAACAAAACCGAGATAACCCTTTTCGTACAAATAAAGGACCAAAATGACAATCCACCAATATTTAAAGATTCATCAATAAACACTGGAATTCGAAGGAATGTCAAACTTAATACCATAGTCTCAGATTTAAAGGTAGACACAAGTTAAACATGTTGCATAATAAAATTATAGTCAATTCATCTATTAAATAGTAATAAAGATCGTGCATTCTAATAACACTTTGCAAAGCATTTTGAAAAAAAAACTTTTATATTCATCTAAATAAAACTCATAGTAGATCTCCCTATTTAAACTGGAATTGAAAAAAAATATTGCATCATGTCAGATACAAGTGATAACAACATGGTCCCAGTTTTGTGTTTTTTATATTTCCATTTCATCATACTGTCTGTAAAGGGTAGTCTGGAGAACAGAAATTCTTATTTTTTTTCTTCATGTTGTTGCTAGAACCTTTGAAATGTTTGCCATTTTTATCTTTGCAAGAAAACGTTACTAAAATCACAGAAAAGAGTAAAGAAATGGCTTACCTCTATGATAAATGAATCAAAATCACTTTGCCCCCTAGTTTTTCCATTGTAAATGGCAGCCATATTTGGGAATGCCAAATTGTCAATAATGACTTTTTTGTACAATTCTAGAATATCATTCAGAACACAGATATATTTTGTGATCAATTTGTTTTTGTTTACATCTGGGAGTGCACTTTGACGTCATATGACGTCACAATAGAAATTTGACAATTTTTCCCGCCATTTTTTTATAATGGAAAATCCCCATAGGCTAGCAAATATCTAAATTTTTAGGAAATGTATTGAACTTTCTGTTAAGATGTTATATTTTTTAACTACGTCTTTTTGATACTAATAGGATTATCTAAACAAATTAAAGCTAACTTATTTCAGAAAAAAATATTTTTAATTTTTCCATTCTCCAGACTACCCTTTACAGACAGTAGATCAGGTGTTACATCTTAATCTTATGAGACAAAATTGATAACTTTGTTATATTTTTGTACAAAGATATATGAATTTATATTATAGATTACAAATACTCGGCTTTCCATGTCCATCGTTTTAGATTTGGATACTTTTCCTTTAATATGTTTGGTTTTCCACAATCCAATTGATATTTTTTTATTACCTGTTGCTGATGAGAGGTTACTTCAAGAAAAGTTCATTAAAGGCATATAACGCATTGCCAAATTAACCGTTTGCACACCAAAATTGGTATTGTGTATTTTCAGATATGGGTGGAACCAGATCCAGACATTGGAAACAATAGGATTCATACCTTTCAATACAATGGGCATTTTTCTTATGATAGTAAAGGTCTTGAACAGGCAATTGAAGGAACAAACAAGGGTCAAATCCAAGAGTGTCCTGAACAGCAAAAGAAATTTCCTATATGTCTGACACCAAATGGAACACTTCTGACAAACATGCTTTTTGAAGAAAATATGAAGGGTTATATGATTATTCTAATACAAGTATTTGATGCCGCTGGCAATTCAACAACTGAACTAAGAGTAAGGTTGCTTGTTCTTTTATTATTTTACCAAAATGTTTCATTGCGAGAGCTTTTTATTAATAATTTCTTCTGGTTAATTTGACACCTATTTGAAAGATTGTTTTATAAAACTTTTTTCCTAAAATACGTTAAAGAAAAAAGGTGTGTACAAATTGAGAAATAAGAAAAGTAACTAAGATTTGATGTATTTGATCTTTATTTTATAATAGTATGCTGATTCTGTGTCTTTTAATCTTAGTTTTTGACTGAATGGTTCATTTGTTTGGCATGTTTTAGTTGGATATTATAGCGGATGACCAGACGCTCGCCATGTTGCTTTATCAAGGAAAATCATTTGTTCAGTTCCATGAAACTGATATTCTAGGGTATGTGCATATACACAAGAAAACATAGAGAGATATCAGGTTTTCAAGGATATTTTTTTTCCTTTTCAAAATGGCAAACAGGCAAGAAGATCAGGCGATATAAAATTAGAAACTGCATACCACATACATAAATCAGAGACAATTTAAAATAAGCAATAAGCAAAATGTATACAAGTACGATTTATAAAAAGTTATATAAGAAAGATTTCAAAAAATATTTATATATTTGTAGAAATTTTATGCCAAGTTTTATTTTTACTTTGGTCGGCATTTTCCCTTGTAGCAATTTGAGTGCAATAACCGGTTTTAAATTTGTCGGAGATGGAATTGAATCGTATGTAGAAAACGGAATTTCAGATGGATATAGGTAATATATTTTAACTTATACTTGAGTTCTATGAACAAAATATACATCTTATTTTTGCAAATATTAAATGTGTGACAAAATACATGTTAACAACATAAGCGACCAGGACAATCACTACATAAACTGCAACCCATCACAATCCACCTACTTTAAGTCTGTTAAATGACGATTTTGATTATTTTCTAAATAATACATTACATTATATAAGAATAAAATTACAAAAAGCAAAACAAAAAGCATACAGATGGGTGCACACATAACCTGTAAAGTAAGTTAACTTTAGAAGCAGACATCAAGTTAACTTCAAGTTAACTTGTGACTGGTCATGGGACTGCTTTGAGCAGACGCGCGACTGGTTCCAAGTTAACTTGAAAAGCATTCATAATTCTGCGTCTGCTTTTCAAGCAGTCACATAATTATGACAGGTCTGGTCAAGTTAACTTCGTGAAATGTCTGCTTTAAAAGCTGAATGTATAAGGAAAAATTTTATGTTATTTTGTCTAAACTGTATTCTAAAATAATTCTTTTTATGTTAAAGACAGTTTTTAATATTAAATTAAACCCTTACATTATCAAACATGTGTGGTAAGAGCAGACTTGTTGCAATGACTGGTCTGGTAAAAGCAGTCATGTCTTTGTGACTGGTTATGACCAGTCATAAAAAAGCTGTCATAAGTCTGCTTTGACCAGTCATGAGTTAACGCATGTTAATTTGAAGTCTGCTATAGCAGACATGAGCAGACGTGGAAAGCAGTCACAATGTTAACTTTATGTTAACTTCCGTACAGGTTATGTGTGCACCTATCTGTAAATAACAAATCTTTGATTTTATTCCTGAAGTCTTAACCAACAATATTAGATATCATTATTTCTAATAAAAAAAATACTAGTTTGTATATTAAATCGTCATGTATATTTTCACTTGATTATAAGATCATTGTTTATCAAATATAAATGGTATGTTTACTTCACTAATTTTCAGAACATATTTGTACTTCCACGTTATTGATAAAGATAAACAAGTTATGGATGCGGTAAAAGCAAAAGAGTAAGTTATATATATATTTGCATTTTCTACTGGGTTATTTACTCTGTTTGGTATAAATCTGTAGTACAGATAAACTGTTCAAAAGATTCAAAATTTTGAACAATTGCTGTTTTTATAAACTAATCTGTCGTTTGAATCTTCAATATTGAAAAAAAAAATAGACAGGTGTCGATTATTGCTAATCAAGTCTGTTATTTTTAATTATGTCCCCGAACACGAAGTGTCGGGGACATATTGTTTTTGCTCGGTTTCTTAGTATTATTATTTTTATTATTATTATTATTATTAGTATTCTTTAGTGTGAACTTGTCCGCTCGATAAAGGTAGGAAGATGAAACTTCCTATATTAAGAGTATGGAGTGTAAAATTGTGTAATCAGATTTTTTCGTCAAAATCAAACGACCCCTTATAGGGAAAATAGGGGCCTGAATTTAATTTAATGGCTCCTCGAAATCGATGTTGAATTTTCACTTGCATTTCCAAACCAAAACTTAAAACTTGCTCCGAATTTGATGAAAATTGGATTTTAAGGTAATAGTGATATGCCGAGTTCATTTTTGGTTTCGAAATTTTTTTATCGACCGCCATTTTCAAAATGGCCGCCACTTCTGGTAAAAATTCACCTTGGTCCGATTTAAACGAAAATTGATATTGAGGGGTTTTAAAGGATGCCGAATTGAAGTGCGTTGTCGAAAATGTCGAAAAATTCAAAATGGCCGCCACTTCCGGTAAAAATTCAACTTGCTCAGATTTTAACAAAAATTGATATCTAGGGGTTTAATAGCATTGCGAATTTATTTGCGTTGTTGAAAATGTCGAAAAATTCAAAATGGTCGCCACTTCCGGTAAAAATTCAACTTGCTCATATTTTAACGAAAATTGATGTCTAGGGGTTTTATAGCATGGCGAATTTATGTGCGTTTTCGAAAATGTCAAAAAATTCAAAATGGCCGCCACTGCCGGTAAAATTTAACTTATTCCGATTTGAACGAAAATTGATATCTAAGCATTATAATGGATAGCGAACAGAAAAATGTTATCAACTAAGCCAGATATAAACAAAGAGGGGTACGTGAGGGGACATTTGTGACTCGCTTTGCGATCACAATTATACCTAGTCTATGAATGGTTTACAAGGAAATGTGGACAGACTGGACTACCAGTTGTTATTTTTTAAACATCTATTAACCAATATATCTTTATCATGGATTCATACCAAGCAGAGTATAACAATGTAAGTGCATTGTTACAACAATCTGAGCATTCAGTTTTTTTGTCATTGTATTTGTTAGTATACTGTACATGTGTTGTACTATTTCGTATAAGTGATATTTTAATCCATAATGCATTTATAACAGTATGACTTAAATCAAAAGTCAGTGACTGTGGTTTCAAAGGGTGGGGTTTTCGCGTTTTATATATTTTTGTGTAGTCTTTATATTGATGTAAAGGTAATGAGAAATCTAAATGCAACTTTTGTTAAACAGAGAAGAAATCATAATTAAACTATTCAAAATATCTTAATCATAAATGTAAAATCATCACTGATATTATTTCTTATTGGAATTTGTAAATCTAGGCAGAATATAATTGCAATACAAACGATATTTAAATATTTTTTTCCATTGTAGTATCTTTGACCAGAACTGGAATAAGCTATCAGCTCTTGCTAAGAAATATGCCATTAGTTCGGTCAAGGTAATGATAAATAATAAATATATTTTTCATTTTTGATACGACGTTGCTATCTCCGTGCCAGACAATTAAACAAAGCTTATAAGAAAATACGTCTCATACGATCCCTAAAACAAATCATCCTTCGTTATCAGCCATTAGTGGAATAAACAAAATATTATGTTAGACGAAAGGGTCAGTAATTGTATTCATTAGTGTTTGGCTTGTTTTTGTACTGAAATGATCACCTCAACATTCCTATTATGTCTTCAGAACCCTGATGTGTTTTGTGAAACTACCTGACCAAATGTTTTCACAATCCTTTTGTGTTTTGAGAAACTACCTGACCAAAAAAATCGCCATTTAAACCTGATTTAAACCACCATTTCTTTTAAAATGCCTGTTCCAAGTCAGAACGATTGCGATCTTGAATTTTTCAAGTGCGTATTCCTCGTTTTTTTTCTTTTCTCATTGACATTTAAGATTGATCCTCCAAATTCGGTAATTCTGATATTACCTTTAATCTATTTTAAACTTTTGTCCAGGCTGTCATTTGTCAAAATTAAACGAAAAAGCAATCAACAATTCTTTATATCATTTACGATGAACATTTGTGCAATTTGTTCTTTAAATATATTTCCAGGTAGGAGTTTGCTGCTATAAAACTAGTTCAAGCAAACATTTCTTTGAATTTGTTTAAACGAATCAGAACCATAGCGATCTTTTGGGTTTTCTGCATGCCTTTGACTGTGTTCAAAATCATAGTTGTTTTAGATTCTGAAATTGATGTTCTATAAATACCTACATGACCTTTTTGATCTATAATTATATAATTAGTACAACTAACATCAAATAAACATGCGAATATTTCAAACTTCTAGGAGTACAAAGACACACTTGCACAAGAAGACAGTACTGGTATAAAGACAACTTACATCATGATTGGAATTATTTCTTTACTCAGTGTTGCTGTGTTGACTGTTGGTTTCTGTTATTGTAACAGTATTACAAAGTAAGTTATTGCTCTATTTATCATTTATGTGTTTACTAACATAACCTTCCAAAAGACTTAGAGTAAACTTGAACTAAGATGAGGGATAATAAGCTGGAACACTAAAATCAGGATGTTCTTAATTGTTTCCTATTTTGATTTAGAAAGACAATTTATCAAACAAAAACCACCAAGTGAAAGGATATCTAATTTACAAACCATTGTTTCATTTTCCAATTGTTTTTTTAGTATAAAAGTTATTTAGGATGGTGGAATTGAAAAGGAATAGCACTGCATGTATGTGAATTCGTTGAAAAAAAACACACCTTAATTTCTCTTTTTTTTCTTTGTGTAGGTATCAAAGAAAACTGAAGGCTGCAACAACATCCACTTCAAAGGGTATGTTTTTCTATCATTGATTCAATTCACCTCGAAGTTAATTTTTACAAGGCTTCTAGATTTAACAGTTAGTGGTGGTGCTTATTTAAATAAGAGGCCTAGGTGGCAAAGTGGTCTAAAGCGCTTGTTAAAAATCATACTATTGATAAAGTATTGATGACTAGCCGATCAACTCTCAGCAGGTGTCCCGTTGTATTTAAAAAAAAGACTTCCCCAACTGTACCCATGCAATTTGTCTTAACGTTAAATTAATTTTAAGCTCGATTAACACTGATTTAACGTTAATGTAACACTAATTTATGTTAAACTAATGTTAGTTTAACGTTAATATCTTTAACGTTAAAATAATGTTTTCAGTGTTAAACTTTTCAACGTTAGTTTTCCTGTTGAATAATGTGATTTCAAATGTTAAACTTTAACGTCAAATTAGCAATCGAACCTCGATTAAAACTAGTTTCACGTAAATTTTTAACATTAAATTAACGTAAACAAAATTGCCTGTGTATGTGATTTGTTTTTTCAGCAACCTTCCCAAGGTATAACTGGGTACTCAGGTATTGCCTCTGGGTACTCTGGTTTTATCCACCATTAACAACTGACCGCCCTACATGGCCTAGGTGCGTTGATAAAGGGCGTTAAACTCCAACACATACATACTGTTTAAATAAAACAATATTAAGTGGTAAATGTAATTTATATGACTTAAAACCACAAAACGTATGTTTACGACTAACATTATGTCTGAACTTGTAAAACAAGAGTTTGCTTTTCCTATGCAATACGTAAAATAAATAGCACTTGCTTAAAATATCTTCAATTGATACTAAATTTTCAAAAGTTAAAGCAATAAAATCCTTGAAAAAAGACATTGATGCATATAATACAAAACAAACGATTTTTAAAACACTTGGAACTTAAAAAAACTTGATAAAAATTACAACTAAGTTCTGTGCTATAAATGTTGCTACGACTGATACTTGTTATTCAGACGTATCAGATGCACTCTACCCAAAATATTGAAAATTGCCAACCACTTCACGAATATGAAAAGCAAAGAACAATAAAACCAAATATGTTGAACCAAAATTGTGACCGAGATTCTGATTCTATGGTTCCGATAGGAACAACTTAAACGTTTTGACCATGTTGACGATTTTGAAATTTAAACAGATAATTTTCATTGCTTTGATATGTTCGTCAACGCAGAAGAGTTAGTATGTCAAATCTTTAATTTGATGTTCAGCATTTGTTTGTTTTTAGACTCAATAGAAAAGGAGCAACATCCGAACACGAATGAATATGCTACCAGGTAAATTTCATTTCTGATGTTCAAATTAGATCTGTACTGTTGATTAATTATTGACAGAGTTGTAATGATTTTTGCTGATTTTCAAGGCCTTACTGTGAATTTTAATATGAAAGAATTCACAGTTACAACGATGATAATTTGCTTTTTCCGGTAAAACAATATATTATTCTGTTTTTTGTATTAACTCTCTATAAGAAAATAGAAAAAGGAAGTTTTGCACCATAAAATCTGGTTTAACTCACCATATCTTTAGAAATGCCAATACCAAGTCAGGAATATTGCAACATTCAATTCTTTTGTTGTCTTACTTGTTTTGTCTTTTCTCTTGGGAATTTGAAATTGATCCTCCGAGTTCGGTAGGTTTTTATATCCTTAGGGTTTTGTTCAATCGTCCGATTCAATTGTTTGTAATTCACAGATACATGTGTATTTGTAATGTCTTTCCTTTCAACAATGACTCTTTTGATAGATCTTTTTTCTATTTCAAATATATATATGTAACAAATATTGTTACTTTGATTCACATTTAATGTTAACTAAGTTTTGGATTTTGTAGCTGTAAATTGATTCGGGACACCTTCTATGTACATTTGTTTTTAAATTATACATTTTCTTCGCTAAAAAACATCCCTATCTCAATTGCATATGAAATACATATTTTCAATGTATTTTATTTTGCAGCACCAATCCACTGTATGACACCTTGATCAATCCAATACAATATGACCATTATACTGATATTGATAATTTGAGGTAATTGTTTTACTGTATACGTAGAAGCAGAAATATTCGCGGGGGATTAATTTTCGGTTATTTCGTGGGTAAGAAAAATCCACGAAATTAAATTCCCACGAATTAAAAATATTTTGTTAAAAAGTGTATATCAAAATAAAAAAAAAATTGTCCCGACCGATTCAGTTTTGTGCTCTAACCCCCGAAATTCTATTCCCCCGCAAATAAATTATTATACATTATTGATGTTCTACTCTGGATGACATGTCCATGCACTTATGTTTTAAGAAAGAACAATATGGAAACAGCAAAAAAGTTTAAATGAGGAAGGCATGTTTTAATGTGCCACAAAACCTGATTTTACCCAAGTTTTTTCTGAAATGCCTGTATTAAGTCCGGATTATTGTGATTTTTAATTTCTTCGTTATGTCTTTGCATTGATTTGTCTCTCCTTGGATATTTGCCATATATTGGCGATTCCAATTTGGTAGTATATTGAAATTCTTATGAAGATGTTTATCAAGGTAATTAAAAATATTTTTGTAACAACATTCACAAAGTTAACGTCTTCTAGTGAAAAAAAAAGATTGTCCAAATTATTATAAAAGAATTTATTATTTACAGATTTGTAATGGTAGTCGAAAAAACAAAATGACTTTAAAAAATAGTAATAAACATGAGTTAGTAACCACTATTTTTTTATATTTCAACATATCATCGACCAATAAGAATGCTTTATTAGCAAACTCATTCTTAAACAAATTACAGACATTAAACGTTGATGGATATTGATAATAAAATCAATGTCATTATTGCAAATTCTTAAAGTAAAAACTTGGTTGTAATCTTTATTTCCAATGGACATGGATTGGTATGCAACATATAGACATTTTTTCTAAATATTTAGATGCTTAATTGAAGGTTCTGTTTTTAGTGTGGCATCAGTTGATTCAAATCAATTCAAGAAGAAAACACCGCTTCGCGGAACGGAAGAGAAAGGTGCTGTAATGGACATATACGAGGACGAGGTTGCTAATCAAGAAGATGTTGATGCGCTTGCGCAAGTGTTGGAACGTGTCCGAAAACAAAAAGAGCAAACTCCTGACGAGACAGTTCTTCCACCAATGACAAACGGTCATGTATCAGATGATTTCAAACACACATTTGACAATGAGGCGTTTGAACTCAACCTAGAAACCACAGAGGTTTAATACAACATTTGAAGATGTTGACTTTTGTAACTTGACCATCTAATTTTTTTCTGTCTCTTGAACACTGACAAATACCTTTTGTCTGTCCCCATACTTTTAAAGTTTAAGGGGTTACTTTGTTTTTTTACAGTTTTACTTGTGAATATAATTCAGATTTTGTAGTGTATATATTTTTCTATTTTTGTTGTCGTTTGTGTTAATAGTTTTTGTTGTGTATTTAATTCAACTGAAGTGTTAAGATTGATTTTTATTTTTTAATTTGATGTAAGAAGTATTTGAATTTGAAATGTGATTTTAAATATGTTAAAAAGGTTACTATGTACCTGTTATCTTGTTATTTCAAGCCGTCATTTTGATCCTCAATTTATGTACTGAAAGAATTAGATTGAACTACACAGAAAAAATCATTTTTTGACTTAGAATATGTTATGTAGGCAATCTTTGTATTACGTTTAACATTAATATTATAAAAAAAAATCATTGCTTTACGGTAATGAAAACATGAATATGAACGTGTAATCAATGTGATATTTAGCATTTATGTGAAATCCAACGGAAATGAATTAGAATTACCCAAATGAATAATCTTTTAAATCATTGTTTCAAGAATAAGAAGTATTTCAAATCAGTGAGAAATATCATGTTAACCAGATGTTCGTGATGATAGTTTTCGTACATGCGTATTATTTTAGTAATTGATTTCAAACATAATAAGGATATTTGCAATTAAATTACTACATGTCATACACTTACCAGAGGTTTGTTTTTACGACATGTATTGTAGCATATTTAAATCATTAAAACTTGTTTATTTGTTTGAATATTTTTGAACAATGAACACCCAGAAACTCTGAAAGCCATGATAATAAATTGAAATTTTTTACCTTTATCGTAGAATAACACTGCAATGGATATTATACAGACCAATGTTTTACTTGTCATTATTTGGGTTCCAGTTCGGTATAATTTCGTTTTATTTTTTCTGCACTTTGTGTTCATCCAGTGATTGGCATTTTCATTCTTGGGCGGACGAAACACGCGTCAGGCGTAGTATTAAGCCAAAGCCTGAATTTTTAAGGTCCGTGTGGGCTTTTGACATAACTTGGTGTCCCTCGTCGTGTGTCGTCTACAGCTACATCTGCATCTAGAAATTGACTCTCAAGGAAGACTTTCAACAAAGCTATATGACAAATGTGATGACTTCAACCTTCCAATCGTCAACTTTCCCTTTTTGTGTAGCAACATTCCGTCCGCTCCTGCTTATGGAGTTTTCGTATCACAGTTGATTCGTTTCTCGAGAGCTTGCGGGAATTACATTGATTTCCTTTACAGAGCGTCACGTTTGACAAAGAAATTGCTGACACGGGGTAATATTGCTCCAAGGCTACTGTCTTCACTAAAAAAAATTTACGGTAGACACCGTGCACTCGTAGACATATTTGGATTTCTGTCTCTGAAATAAGTGCAGATGTTGGTTTGTCGTAGAAATTTGTTTTGTCTACCATTTACCAGGTTTGACACACTGAATTAGCAACACGACAGGTGTGTTATAGTAGGCAGGTACCGCTTACTCTACCGGAGCACCAGAGCTCACTCTTATTTCGCCTTGAGTTCGTGTAGTTAATTTCCGTTCTGTTGATTTTATGTTTTGTGTTTCTTCGAGCTGTTCTTGTTCGTGTTTACCGGTTTCGTCGTAGCCCTTTCGGACTTTTCGAATTCCTTTCTTCTGTCCTCTCTTAACAATTTTTAAACATCTTAATTTAAAGAATTTGGCCTGTTATTTTAAAAGTATAAGCGATGGTAAAAGGGCCTTTTTTCATGTCTTTTGCTTAAACCATGAAATTTATTGCAAATATAGTTGGTAAGTGGAATTAAACCTTTTGTAGACACAGAAAGGCGTATGTTTTGCAAAAACAACTTCATCCGCAAACTTAACTCTACATAAGTCTGCATAAGATCGAAAGTTTTTCGACCCCTTATGAGGGTTATTGCCTTTATAGGTAAAAAACAACGTTTTTCATGTTTAGGCTTTAATATGAAACATAATGCAGATAGAGAAAAGTTGTTGCCTCCTTAAACCTTCATCTTATTAGGCTCTACAATAGTCTCTTTTGGGTCGAAGTTGTCAGATAATCATTTGTAAGGGTCAAATGAGAGCCCCTTAAAGCTTACGGACCAAGGGATATAAGCATAAAAGGACTTAAGGCTTCTTTAAACAATTGCACCTAATGCTGTATAAACTATCGATCAATAGCATCCTTTGGGTCGATGGCCTTCGGGTTGCTAAAGAACAATAGAAGAAACGATGCTTTTTTTGGAGGGACGAAAAAAGGTTGTCCCCTTGGACTTGGAGAGAGCAATTGGGAGAGCAATACTCTGCGCACGTTAAAGTCCCATATGTAAGAAGCAGAGGTACCAATGGGGTATCCGAATGTCAAAAGTCTGAAAGGGCAGAGACAAAACCAGTAAACACGAACAAGAACGGGACAAAAACAGACAACATGTTAAACATGGAAACACAAAATAACTGAATATCAATCAACAACGCGAACTCCAGTCGAAACAAGAGTGAACTCAGGTGCTCCGGAAGAGTAAGTAGTTCCTGTTTGCTATGGCACACCCCTCGCCGATAGTCCATTCAGCGTGTCAAATCCGGTAAAGGAAGACAAAACAACACCCTATGACAAACCAACATCTGCACTCATCTGAGAGATCGAAATCCCATACTTGTCTATAAGTGCGTGATGTCTTCCGTAAAATCTCTTTAGTGAAGACAGCAACCGAGGAGCAACATAACCATGTGTGAGCAATTTTTGCGTCAGACGTGTCGCTCTGCTAAGTAAAGTAGGCTTATTTGGCAGCTACAAGTGCCGCTCTCTCAAACTGCAAATTGGAGGTGGATTTATAGAACCATTCAGCTTGTATCCCAATCCAGGATAAATAAATATGTTTGAACTTATAGATTTCTAGGGTTTGAATCGCATGTGGTATAGCTTTCGACTTTACCATTCAGTATATATCACAAATGCTAATAACTTCAAGTTCAAAGAAAACATTTATTGGCAAGATTGAATTTCTTTTAAGGCAAAGTAGACTACAATGTATACGTCGTTGTTGAATTAAATTTTAGTTTTCCATGGTTATTAGTTTCCCGTTCATGTCCTTCGATAATATCGATATACAGCATAACCAAATTTACCGTTGATATTTGTATTATCAAGATGAAATTTATTTGTTTCAATCGTGTACCTGCATAAGTTTATTTACATGCGCATTTGATCAATCATGCATGTGTACATTTCTTACCATTGCACTAGTTAAGGTTCATCAGGACAGTTAGAACTTTTTTGAGGAAAATCTTAGTATATGTACAGCTTAAACGGCAAATTATCAGGACAAATAAAGTATGTTATGTATGTTGGGCCTAGATATGGACACGCCCTAATATATTGACACATTTATTTAGTTGAAGATAGCTTGGTTTTTGCGGTATGAATGTTTTGCGTTCAAAATGCATTTTGAATAAGAACAAACTATCCCGATTGTTCCCCTCAACTGACATGTTGGTGAACACTTTTAGTTAAATTTCAATGTCATGTCGCATGAGATTTGAGGCCACCTGCAAGGGTGTTAGTGATATTGTGTACAAAAACGGAAAAAGAAAACTTAAAATTAATATAATTAATCATGAAAATCTTCATAAAATTGATAAGAAGTAATATATTTAGGTCCTGCTTCGGTTTTTTTCTGAATGTTATATGCAGTTTTTGCTTTTCATATACTGAAAAACTCGATCTAAATAAGCCATTTTGATGTGAACGTGTACTCGAACCTGAAAGGGTTGACATTCGATTGAATAATAGTATACGTAAACCGAGCAAATCTCTTGACGTTTACATGATTGCATTGTTGTTTGTTCATAGTAATTAGGGAGAATAAACTGTAGCATAATTGTAATTTTCTTGGACAATTTAGGAGTGCTAGAATTGGTATGAAGTTAATGTTATTTTTCGACGTAATGTTCAAATTCAACCCGAGGAACAAACGTTGGCATCTATTTCACAGTGTTAGTAAAACTTAATGTACCAAAGAAGGTACCTTGGACTGAAGTGGAAACTTAGATATTTTCTTTGATTAAGGTGCTTAATGCATAACACTTATCGTTGTTTAAAGATACTAAGATTTCACTAAGGAAATTCTTAGTTTAATTAGTTTTATACATAGCACTAGTACTTAAGAAAATGTGTGGAGTTTCCTTAATTAAAGTATTTACCTAGCAGAATCTTAATTGAGGTATTTTTATTCATACGGCCAAAGCCCGGGCCAAAGGTTCATAAACAAAACCTGCTTGTAATAATCATGTTGATTAATCCTTGGAGCTTCTTGCTTCGTTGTAAAAAAGCATTTTTATTAAAAAATCATAGTAAAACAATATCATTCGTATATTTTTATGGGCCAGTTCGTCTTTATGCACTACTAAAGCAATATATACTGAGTGACAATGAAAACGCAACACTAAACATTTTAAAATATTTGTGTTAATCTTTAAAATAAAAAATAAAAATCTATGTTAAGTGTTTTCGACATGCGTCAGTAATCTTTCGATTAAGTCACGGTCTATTGGTTTTCAAAGTTTTACCGTCCGTCGTATGTCCACTATAATGCACGAAAATTTCACTTTGGTGCAAAGACATGCATGATTGATTTCAAAACAAGTCAATTTTGTAACCTTAACTAACGTCCTTGAAAATCCCATTGCACGTTTTAAGATGGAACATTAACCAAAGTAATTATGGCACGACTTTCTGACAACGAACGACACCAGGTTTTGGGCATGATTCAGGGAGGCATGACTCGACGTGAAACTGCCCGTAGGATGAACTGCTCTGCGTCGACAATCACTCGTTTGGTCCAACGGCATGAACAGACCAGCTAAGTTAACGACAGACCTCGCCCAGGAAGAGAACGAGTGACAACACCCCTGCAAGATCGTTACATTCGTTTGCAGCACTTACGTGATCGATTCTGCACTGCCGCCCAAACAGCACGAGAAACTATAGGAGTACACGGAAGGCGGATAGAAGCAAATACAGTCCGACGTCGTCTACGTCGTAACGGGCTCAACGCAAGACGACCATTTCGTGGAAACATTGTTTCACCACTGAGACGTCGGAATCGCCTTGCATGGACCCAGCAACGTCAACGATGGACACACAGACAATGGACATCTGTTTTATGGTCTGACGAGTCACGTTTTCACGTGACGGTCGCTCGCGTGTTTGGAGACGTAGAGGAGAACGTTATGTTGATCCGTGTATTCAAGAGACCGACCGATGGGGTGGCGGAAGTGTTATGGTGTGGGGAGGCATATCAACAAACTATCGTACACCACTGGTGGTTGTAAATGGCACTTTAACTGTTCAACGCAACATTGATGAAGTCCTTCGACCAACTGTTGTTCCGTTCCTTCAGGCACACCAAGACCTTCATCTTTTTCAACAGGACAACGCTCGTCTCCATTCTGCTCGAATCACGCGTAACTTTATGAATGCAAACAACGTGCAAACACTTCCGTGGCCAGCCTTTTCACCCGACTTAAGCCCGATAGAACACTTATGGGATCAACTAGGGCAAGCTGTGCGAAGACGTCAACCACCGCCAATCACGATTCGCCAGCTCGAAATCGCTTTGCAAGATGAGTGGAATAACATCCCACAAGACCGTATCCGTCGTTTAGTTCGTTCTATGCCAAGGAGATGTCGTGCATGCGTTGCTGCAAATGGAGGACACATTCGATATTGAAAATGGAAAATGTGTAATTGACTATGAATGAATCTGTAATCGATCCATTCATAATGTTTAAAAGACTTTATTGCAATTATTGTTAAAATCTATACTTTATTGATATAAATTATATTTTTGTACATCTTAGTGTTGCGTTTTCATTGTCACTCAGTATAATTTCCCTAGAAAGTGCCAAGTGTCTACACATGATTATTATGTGAACGCACACCTTTCAGTTAATGTGTTTTTGTGTTGATTGTGGTCACAAGTTCTCAGAGCGTAAGACACCACTTTTGAGGCAAATTTTATTGCTCCAATGATTAAATATGCATGCATGGTATATATATATGGCACGCCATATTTATATTTATTCCTCTTTAAAGATATCTCATAAAATTTATAAGATATCTCGTATATTTTATAAGATATCTTATCAAATATATAAGATATCTCATATAAATGGTAGTTTATAAGATATCTTATAAAACATATAAGATATCTTATAAAACATATAAGATATCTTATAAAACAAATAAGATATCTTATAAGACATATAAGATATCTCATAAAGTTTATAAGATATCTTATAAAGATTATTAGATATCTCATATAAAATAATTTATAAGATATCTTATAAAACTTATAAGATATCTTATAAAACTAATAAGATATCTTATAAAGTTAATAAGATATCTCATAAAGTTTATTAGATATCTTATATATTTTATGAGATATCTTATAAGTTATTTTTTATAAGATATCTCATAAAGTTTACGAGATATCTTATAAACTTTATAAGATATCTTATAACTTTTATAAGATATCTTATAAATTATTTTATATAAGATATCTCATAATCTTTATAAGATATCTTATAAACTTTATGAGATATCTTATATGTTTTATAAGATATCTTATATGTTTTATGAGATATCTTGTATGTTTTATAAGATATCCCATATGTTTTACAAAATATCTTATAAGCTCCCATTTATATGAGATATCTTATATATTTAATAAGATATCTTATAAAGTATATGAGATATCTCATAAACTTTATAAGATATCTTATATTTTTATAAGGCCTCTTTAAAGATATCTCATAAAATTTATAAGATATCTCATATACTTTATAAGATATCTCATAAAGTTTATAAGATATCTCATAAACTTTATAAGATATCTTATAAAAAATAATTTATAAGATATCTCATATACTTTATAAGATATCCTATAAACGTTATGAGATATCTTATAAACTTTATCAGATATCTTATAAACATTGTTTTTAGTAGATATCTCATTTTCTTTTAAAGATATCTTATATAGTAAATAAGATATCTTATAAAATTTATAAGATGTCTCATAAAGTTTATAGGATATCTTATAAAGTATATGAGATATCTTATAAATTATTTTTTATAAGATATCTCATAAAGTTTATAAGATATCTTCTAAAGTTTATAAGATATCTTATAAAGTTTATAAGATATCTTATAAACTTTATGAGATATCTTATAAAGTATATGAGATATCTTATAAAGTTTATGAGATATCTATAAAGAGGAATAAATGTAAAAACGGCTTGCCATATATATACCCGTCACGTAACCAAAAACCAAAATAAAAGTTGAAAATGAAATGCAAGACCTGCAAATAAAACTGAATTTTAATCAATTTTATTTTATAAAAATAAATGTAACAGCATGCATCTTAGATATTGGAAATTTCTAGCAAAAAATTAAAAATTTCCAAATCAATGAAATTGTGAAAAACCGTTTTTACATTCTTTTTCAGGGACGACAAATACAAATTGTTTCTTGATATTTAAATTTCATCGATCTTAAGAATATTTTAAATTGGACACTGATAAGTGACCTTTTTAAATATACATACTCCAACTTTTTGCAATGTAATAAAGCATGAAGTTTTATGTTTACTTTAAAAAAAAAAAGCTGAAATTTTATGTCCTTTTTTCAGTCTATGCGCATTCGTAACTACACATTCATTTGCTTAATAAAGGAAAGCAGTGTCTAGAAGAATATTTTTACGTCGAATTTTAGTATTTTTAGGTGTGCGCTTGATTTGGCATTTGGCTTCAACGTGCAAAGTTATTCATTATTCTTGTTATTAAATCTGCTTACTAACGATTAGATGTATGGAACTGTTTTTAGGTGTAATTCATGCTTTATTTAAATTACAATTTGAACGGAAAGAAAACACTAAAAGTAATCTTGTTACTCGAAAGAGAAAATGATCTAAGAAGTTTATATAATCTAAACGCTTTTATATCTCAATTTCTATTTCTGTATGTAGTTTAAACTCCACATAGACAATAAATATAATATAACTTTATTTCAAACTATTAACCCTAAAAACTAGGGCTGCAGTAACATATATACAAGCACAAATATAGCATGATCAAAATACAGAATACAAAATATTGTACTAAACAATTTAACATTATTACTACCTATTATTAAAAGATTATCAGCGATACTTCAATTAGGTCGTTTGTTTCCGTTGTTTCTATATTTACAAAAGCTCTTTGCAATGTACATACTTTCACTTTTCACTCGGAGGCTATATTCGGATTCTCAATCTTCGGATTTCCATCAAGACAATATGGCCGCGACCAGTATAGATTATGTGTTCCGCTTCGGGTTATATTTTAGTCAGTGTAGCATATATTGCGTAACTTTAGCGTATAAATGGATATTCGATTTTGGATTGCGAAAATTTACTTAATTGAATAAAGTCTTAAAGGACAAAAATACTAATCGGACACCAAAAATAAGTTAAATCATGCAAAAAAGTTGTACACAGCATCTTCGTATTTCATGCTTTTATGTGGCTTTGTTTTAAAGCAACAATGCGATTCAACTAGATCATGTAGCGTACATGGCGTAGTCACTGTATCAGGTTGTGCACATGTTTAAGCGTACTTCTTATAAATTGTTGACTGCAAAATGTTAATTCATTGAAGATAGTTTATTATCACAGACAGAAATATAGGTCAATCAGACCCACACAATTCAAGCATTTTATTGATTTTAAGAAAATGACAAATAGCCACATTGGGTCATTCGTCTGTCTTGATCTAGGTCATTTTAATAAGGATGAATAATTTTATCTATTTCTCACAAAGCTATTGCGGGATCCAGAAAAATAAACTTATTTGTCACAAGTTATTGGTTGTTCGAAAATGTTATCATTGCTTGATAATTTTGTCGATTCACCACACAGAGACCAAAGTCGCCACACTTATAAACATGTCAGAAGATAATTTTAACTGTGCGGAACCACAGGGGCTTGGATTAAAGAGTAGGGGGTGGAATTTTTTTTAAGTCGATATAAATGACGAGAATCCAAGCCCCTGTGTGCGGATCATGGATTGCAACGTTCCTGTATACGTATGCTTTAGTCTCTATCATAAAGGGAGGGACAATCTTTGAATAGGTGACAATCAAAAATATTTGAGCAGTGGCGGATCCGGGGGGGGGGGGGGGGGTCCGAGGTTGGAATTTTCCTCCTTTCCGCCAAAAATTTCGCAAGTAACGACTAGGTTTTCTGCAAAATTTGTCTGGAACCACCCCCTTTTCGTCATTCGTCCACAGCGGACTTTATGTGGACCAACCCCTATAAAAAAATTCTGGATCTGGCCCTGTTTGAGTTATAATATAATTATTTTATTGTTTAATTTTATTATATTAAAATATGGTCATTACCGGATCCTTAGATCCCAATGGAAGAGGGAGGTTTGGCGCCATAAAACCTGGTTTAACCCACCATTTCGTTCGAAATGCCTGTACCAAGTCAGGACCATTGCGATCCACCAATTCTCCGGTATGACTGATTTGTTTTTGTCATTTTCTCTGGACTGTGAGATTGATCATTCAAGTTCGGTAGTTTTGTTATTACCTTTAATTGTTGCTATTAGACGTTAAAACTTTAAAGGCATACATTCATGTACATTGCAAATTTTCATAAAGAGATCTACATTGGGTTTTGAATAGGTGACAATCAAAAATATTTGAGCGGTGGCGGATCCGGGGGGGGCGAGGTTGGAATTTTCCTCCTTTCCGCCAAAAATTTCGTAGGTAACGTGTAGGTTTTCTGCAAAATTTGTCTGGAACCACCCCCTTTTCGTCATTCGTCCACAGCAGACCTTATGTGGACCAACCCCTTTCAAAAAATTCTGGATCTGGCCCTGTTTGAGTTATAATATGATTAATTGCTATTAGACGTAAAAAATTTAAAGGCATACATGTACATTGCAAATTTTCATAAAGAGATCTACATTGGGTTTAAACTTATTTCATAAAATATTATATACTTCAAAATCATAGGCTGATCTGACAAATGATAACCATTAAAGTAGACGATAAATAGATGTGGAATAATTGTACGTGACACAACCAACATAAAGAAACGGGAATTTCAAAATTCACAATGGAAAACAGCCGGCAGTCTTCAGCATGACCATAAGTCGCTGCTCGCCGGCTTGCATTGGCCCAAGACTAAAAATACAAAAAAAAGGATGTGTCCAGTTTGCCTTTTGGTCACACTAAGAAAAAGTCAAAATAACAATGTACGATTTTTTTTACATCTTCGCATGCTTGAAATGCAACTAAATGTTGAAAATAATGATATTATAAAACGAAAATTGTAAAAATTTCTAGGCAAAAAATCTATGTTTAATTTTCGTCTTCGGTATTCCCAGAATCCCGTTGGTAGCTTTTGTTCTCAGAATAATTTGAAGATTGAAACTTTTTTAAACTTAAACATTAAGCTGATTTATAAGTATATATAAAGACCTATAAACAACAGACTGTGACATCTTTGATCCAATGTAGACTTTTGTAGAGCTCGATGAGCTGAAGGTTTAAGCAAGCAACAGCTTTTCTCTATCTGCAATAGTTTCCTATGTCCTCCACTAACATAACCAAACTTTGATGCAGTTATTTTAAACTAAATAGGAGATAATAAACCTACATGTACAACGTACTGGATCTAAAAACAAATAATGTTTAGGATAAACGCTTACATGACATGTTTGTCTTAAAATGGCTTAATTTTAGATTGATATTATAGTATGTGAACAACAAAGGCTACTTATAGAATTCAACAATAAACCTTAGCAGGACCTAGAAATAATAAAGTCTTTTTTATGTTACTAAAGCAGACCATTGCTTTTTGTGTCCATAGCGGCTTGCTAGGCAATATGCATTAGAGTCCACACTTGTATTTAGATAAAAATACTTCTATCATTTCAGTCGGTTCTAGGCCTTGCATGCTAAGAAATTGCCTCCGGTTTAAGATCAAAAGTCCCCCGTTGTTGTAATTAAATAGGTGGTTAAAAATGTCGTATTTAATTTGATTTACAGCATCAGCTTCTTGCAATGGTCGTTTAAAAATTACATGGTTCGTTATCTTCAGACCGGAATATTAACGTTGGATTTCTTAGCATGGCAAACTTCGAATCGGGAGTTCTCAGTATGTAGAAGTCGCTCTTTTTAGTGGTTTATATGGCAACCGGAAGTACTAAAAAAGGTTCAAAATGGATCCTAAAAGTTAGCTAGACCTCTTACCTAAAACGTCCAACTGAAACTTTTCAGATACAATATACGAAGTTCTCAAAATTAAAATGTTCTGCATACGTTTATAATGCATCTTTTCATACCAAAAATCTCCGATTTCTGTGCGTAAAAGTACAATTTCTTTTAAAACAGTGAATGAAACTCATCAAACATGCATCGTTTAAGTAAACTGGCCCTAATCAAAAACATTTCACCTACTAAAACTTGCATAATGAACTCAAATAAACTGTATACATGTACGAAGCGGAATAATAAATACCGATTTTTTGTCACTACAATATAAAAAAGACAAAGGCTAAACAAATAATATAGGGGTGTGCACCCATGCTCTCCATCCGCCCATCTGACATAAAAAAAAACTAACTCCAAAAGTCATTTGTAGATCCGGGTTATTATGCATACGTCATAGACGTAAATATAACGTTCTACCCAACAGTGCATCCAGGTCATCCGTAATGAATGGAATAAATGAATGCATGCAAGCGACCCTCAATTTCTGTTCTGTTTTATTTCATCTGAAACCAAAACAATAGATATTTGATACGTCCTCACCTTACCCCCCCCCCCTCCCCTTTTTCCCCGCTTTTAAAAATACAAGAACAACCCCCCCCCCCCCCCCCCCACACACACAAAAAAAATAAATAAATAAACAAGACAAACTTAGTTTTTTCTTTCTTTTTTTCTGGTTCGGAACTATTAGCATGCTAAGAAATTGCCTCTGGTTTAAGATCAAAAGTCCCCCGTTGTTGTAATTAAATAGGTGGTTAAAAATGTCGTATTTAATTTGATTTACAGCATCAGCTTCTTGCAATGGTCGTTTAAAAATTACATGGTTCGTTATCTTCAGACCGGAATATTTACGTTGGATTTCTTAGCATGGAAAAGATGATCCCAATCAACATCCAGCTCTTTTTCCATGTTTGTGTAATCCCCCTTGAAGTAGTTCCATCTCTGTGTGTATTCATGGTTCTCATCTGTATAACATTTGTATAAATTTAAGTAGTAACACACAGTGATCGCTATGTCCAAGCGGGCTTTCGTGGCTTATATGCTCAACCATATCTTCCTCGTTGGCTTATGGCTAAAATTTGTTTGTAATTAAACGGTGCACGTTTTTTTTTTAAATCTGCAAGTCGTTTATTTTGGACATGTTGGATTTTTTATTTATTGTACAGCCTCGTGCCATCAAACGCACAAAGTCTAGATTTTTTTTCAGGTACATTGTTATAATTTTGTTTCAGGCAATTTTTAAGTAAAATTTTGGTAGTTAGTAGGACTCAAATGTCACATGATAAGAATCTGCCAATCGAAGTGTGGTTTATTTGATGGATTTTCGGACTCTTGTTCGTATATTACACTTTTAAAAACTTGAAGTCACAACATCATGGACCTGCTCGATGAACTAGACTATGTAAGTGAAGATGAGCTGTTGTGCTTGTATCTTGTGCAATTTAAATGTGTGAGCGTAACATAAAATCGAGCATGAGAAAAAAAAGATGGTAAAAGTGTAATATATGCATTATAATTATTGCCATTAAACAATATCAACCTGCCTGTTGATTCGCAGTTTATTGTTCTAATGACCTTGCCCCATTAACGAAGGAATAGTTTGGTACATTCATCTGCCCCAAATAAACAGGACTATATGTTTTTCGGACATATTAGAAATTTGGCGGGAAACTTTTCCTGAACTTTTTGTATAAAGTAAAATGAACTTAAGGTTCATCTGTACCAGGGATGTTTTAATTAATCCCTGTCTGTACCTTTCTTTAAAACATGGCGTTATTTTTAATCTACTTTCAGTATATGCACAGCCGAAACTGCACATAAGATTGTAATATCAAGTGTAGCTGGACCTAGATATTAAAAATTCTTACCTTTTCTCTATGAATTCTTCCCGAAAAAATCCTTTATTTTAGAGATCTCTTTTTTCTCCGCTTTTAAAAACACCGGATTTAAGGCGAATATCACTTTCACCCTTTCTTGTGGCCTCAAATTTCATGCAACTTGCAATAAGGGATTTAACTAAAAGTATGTATATAAGAGGCACAATAGGGATAGTTTGTCCTTTTTCAATTTAAAATCTGAACAGGAAAAAAAAAGAGATCTTTATTTTTAAGGAATTTAAAATGAAACATTGATAGAAATTGAATAAGAAATTAATTACCATATCTAGGTCCAGCTATGCTTTATTTTATTATTTTATTTGTAGTTTTTGTTTTGCATATACTAGTTTATGCTTTGATTGATTGTTGGTTTTAGTATATGCAAAACAAAAACTACAAAAAACCAACAATCAATTAAAGCATATACTAAAAAATTGGTAGAAAATTTTGCTATTTTTAACGAAAGATACAGATGAACCTTAAGGTTCCACTACAGTCAAAATCTAGGACATGCATTTCCTATATGTACATTTAAAAAGAATTATACAGAAAAATTAGAAACAATGTTTAATAGCCAGCATTTACTTTGAGCTACAGTAGGAAAGTACTTCTTTAGCTCAGTGGTACAGTGTCGGACTACAAACCTTGAGGTCCCGGGTTAGAGTCCTGGTCAGCACATGTTGATTTTGTGAAGTAATTCATGCTCTCCAGTTACATAACATATCGACTTCAAAAACATGTTTTCAGCCTTATTATCTAGTGCAAGCTAGTGATATTTTGTTGAAAGTTTCATTTAAATTACACAAAACTGATTTTTGTTCGAAAAATTTAACAAAAGTTTAATGCACCCTAACTTGGACTAAGAATTTTTAAAAAAAAAATCAGGATTATAAAATGGTGAATGTCAGGCAGGCGCCGTGCGGGCAGGGAAGAAATTTTCAGAACAGTTTTCTCAGCAACTACTTATCACAGCCACTTGATATTTGGTATACAGCATCAAAGTGGGGTCCCATAACGTGTGATACGATTTCAGGTATGTCACACACCTACTTCCTGTTTAACGAAATCCAGCCATTTTTGACTTTGACAGTTTTTTCTAATTTAAATACATTTTTTGACAAAATGCATCTACATGTAGCTTGCATATGATGTATCAGAAAGTCATCAACTGAAGTAATTTTTAATGCAAAAGCTGTTTTAAATTTCCTGCCAAATTCTTTTCAATTTTACAGCTGAAAATCTTTTCATCCTAATTGTATTCACCAATTGATTCTTTAGATACATGTCCTATTCTACAATTCACTACATTGAATGCTTCTTAAATTTCAAAGGTCAAAGTCACATGTTTGTTTAACATCCTGCTAAGATTAACTGTAGTATACATGTATCGTAGTCATTCTAATATATCCAGCAAATGATCCTTAAATGGGGGAGGGGAGGGGTTAGTATTGACCCCCAAAAATGATATTTGTTAATGATAAATGATACTCCAATTCTGATGTACCCCTATCACAGTGTTGAGTGACAGTATGTCTCTTGCCGTATTTTATCTGCTACATGTACTTTAAGTTTGCAACCATATGCAGAGTTAAATTGGTTTCTAGCAATGTCTTGCTTGATGTTCTCTAGCTTAAGTTGAAAAAAAAAATAAAAAGCTTCACAAAATTTTTGTCACAAGTCATTCAGGGGGAATAAAAATTGATACATGTACACTGTTCATCTTTAATTTACCCTTGTAACACATTTACATTATAATTTTATTATTTCTTTTTCATGTTTTTAGGGGTGGACGGCCACTTACAATCAGAGAGCAGTATTGTTCAGGATTCTTTGCAGTTTAAATGACAGAAAATGTTTCAGGTCACAAGACAATGTAATTGAAAGTGTGAAATTTTTCACCAAAGAAAAAGATCAGCATGGTCAGGCCGAATTTTCTGAAATAGTTTACGATTGCCATGATTCGTTTGAGCAGAGGCCATTTGAGGACTTTTATGAAACCGTAAACTATTACTTGGACTCGTTTGAGCTATCTGATATCATGGATATTCCGGGTGATTGTTGGAATGAAATAGTTACATGCCTAGATCTGTTTGACTTTAAATATAATGATAAAGAAGTATTGTGGGTGGCCAAAAATAGTCTCAAGTCTGACAACAACTTACAGGTGGCATATAATAAGTTGTCAAGAGGTATTACAACTCTTTTTATTATGTTATACACATACTTTGCATTGGTTAAAAATGTTTGCATAAAAAAAGTATTAAAACTGTTTAAATAGAGCTTTAGTATGAACTTTAAGTAGTTGTATGGAGTCCTACAAAAAGTACAAAAATGTTTTTAAAAGTCAAGTTTTCAGGATTATAACATACATGTATTCAGTGATGCTAAATGAGTGAATGATCCACTATGGCAAGTTTCTTCTGTATTTCCCAGATATTTTCATGTTTTTGTCTTGTGAAGAAAATTAACATTGCAGATCTTTAGATATATTGAAACTGATTGTTTGCTATAATGTTTACCTTAATCCAGCTGTAAGAATTTACCTTGAAACCAAAATAAGTTTTACAAAAAAATTTATATCATGCAGGAAATTATCCAAGTTTACCAGTCTCTAATTACAAATATTTTTGAGGGAATCAAAATTAAACAATTAAGATACATTCAACAATATTGACATTCTTGATATCTGTCAATTTTATATTTAGTCTATTAATGAATTATCTAAGATGCTCTGGAATATGAGTTAATAATTCACAATAATTTACATATACATGTAGAAAGAAATTACAATGAGTTATCATAAGGCCAAAAAAAAAGTATGTGTGTTTCAGGTTTCTTGAGTTAATCATGTTAATGGGGAGTAGATTTCAAGTTTAACGGTGCTTAAGCAAAATTGCCAAGAAACAGGTTATGGTCAGCATGAAAAAATAGGGTAGGAAGGGAAACCTAAAACACGGATAATTTTTTATCTAGCCTAATATACAGACTTACTAGAGGGTGAGCTAATAAAAGTAGTGTAATAATTAAAATATACATGTACATGTATACATTTATCATGTTTATATATTTTCAGACCAAAAGAAATATGTTTCATCGTTTATGAATGCGTTAACAACAAACATGACAGATGGGCAAGCTAAAACCTGGATTGGAGAATTAGTTAATCTTATATTGAATTGTATGGACTGTGATGATATGTGTGGTTCTGGCTCTTACAAACATGACACCATCAACACTGAAATTGAAATAGTTTTGGGGGATTCAGATATTCCAACTACACAGATGCAGTTCAATTCCCCTTGCTTTAGTACACCCTCTAGTAATTCCTCCTCTTTATCAAGCCTGTCGTCGTTGAATTTCGAGTCACAAGCGAATGATTTTCCACCTGGAGATATGATGGAAATGAGGAGACAAAGAGTAGTACCTGTTTTTTGTGTAACGCTGCCTGATTTTCCTGGTATCTTTCCGTTAGTTTTCACGTTAAAACCTGCCCACAATGAGTCTCATGCTCTCGTAGAAAATATACAACAAATGTTGTCGAAGCTATTTTTCCAGGATGTTGTGTTTGGTATCGTTGCATCATCTCGATCATTTCAACTTTCAGCTATAATCAAGAGGGACAGAAATCTGTATTTTAAAAGTACAAACAGTATTTACATTTATAAGAATAATGTCAATGACAGAGTTAAGTCCCTTGATTTAGAAGCATTGAATAAAATGTGTAGTTTTATATACAGTGTCCTTAAGTGGGCAAGCAAAACCAGGTGTTCATTGGAATAAATAGTAAACAATAAATAATAATAAAACATTTATGTTGTAATTTTTGGCATCTTTTTATGGTGGCCTGCAACATGCATCCTACGTGTCACAAATATATTTATAGTCATAGTTATATCCTCATCATGTGACCTTGTAACTTTTAAAATTTCAGTACACACAAAAAAGGAGGCTCATTTTAAGCACTTATAATATATTTACATTTACCAAGAACCAAAGGTCCTATATGAATATACTCTGTGTGTAGTAGGTTCCCAAGCATTGCCCATCAGTTGTCCTTGGTGTTTTTCAGGCCCTTTTCACTTATATCCCAAGAACTACAGAACCTATGGAAGTTGGTACTTGTATGTTGTGTCTGTTGAGTGGTCTTTGACATTTATTTGAGGAAAAAAAGGCAACAAGAGTTAACACTAAAGTATGTCTTGTCTGCCTGCCCTATTGGAATACCTATTTATTTAACTACATGTATTCATTTATTAATTCTCCCCTGTTGGCATAATAACAAAATGCATGAAATTAAAAATGAAAGAGTATGGAATATGTGCCAAAAAGACACGATCCACATATTGAAATGATTTTAATAAATGTACAAAAGCAAAATTTCACTGCGTGTGAAGCACTTTTCTGGATTAACCTTCATCAGACACGCTAGGAGTAGAAAATGCATGAAAGCTTACCTAGGCCTTGAGTTCTTGAGATCAGAGGTCAATAAAGGTCAAGATCAATTGGCAGACTTGTGACTTTAAGTAACATTTTCCTGTAGACCTAAAAGTGATTCTAGATATCATTGTCATTGAGAAAGACAGAACACAAGAAAAACCCAAAGGAGTAGAGCCACGAAGGCCCTAATTTGGCCCGGTATTTTCACTATTTTTTAAACTTCTTTAAGTTGTCAAAAATTTAACTAAAATATGTTAAGGTATGAACAAACTTTTCATATCTGTAAGATTTTGCAAAATATTTACACCACAGGTTTAGCTTTGAGACTCTAAACAGGCCATAACTTGGAAATTTCCTCATTTTTTACACATTTTCACTGTTTTCTCTGCATATTTCGTCAAAATTAGTATTGGCCACATTTGTCGACCACCGTAATTTTTTGATAATTAATTTGTTATTACATAATACACATTTTTTTCACAAAATAGTTTTGGTCGACAGGTGTGGCCCATTTCATATTTATCGATTTATACATGAAAATCAAGGAAAACTGTCACAAATTGTTATTTTTCGCAAAATAGTCTATTTTTGACCTCACTACTCTCCTTATTGATAAATAATTGAAGAAAAAAATATTGCAATTCTTGAAATATAAAGACTAATGAACATTAATGCAGCAACAACAAGCAGATATATCAAAGTTGAATTTTTGGGCCATTTTGGGGGCTTCGTGGCTCAACCCCTTTAACAGTGATTTGGTATAAAAATGATGTCAAGGTAGGTGACATGGTGATCAACCCAAACACCTTGGTCTAATCCGTCAATATCTAAATTATCAGATGCCTAACTATTACACTTTTTCATTTTCCACAATACTCCTACAATCAAATTTTACAGCATGAAAAAGTCCACAAGGTCATCGAAGCATGAACAAGGGGTCAAGGTCACATATCATTATTCTTTTCAAGTAATTTATTTTCAACAAGTCTTATAAAGGAGTTTACAGCATGAAAAACACATAAGTTCACAAAGTTACTAAAGTGTTAAATTTCGGTCAAGGTCACACGGCATGGTGACAGGTAAGTACACCATTACCCCAACTGTCTGTATTCCAAATATCAGATGCCCTGCTACAAGAAATTTATTTTCCACAAAAGTCTTCCAAAGAAGTAAATGGCTTGAAAAGAGAACTAAGTTCACAAAGTCATTGGAGCATGAAAATAGGGTCAGGGTCACAAGGCATGATGACAGTTGCGTAGACTAAAGCCTCAACTGTCTGTATTCCCAATATCAGATGCCTAGCTACAACAAATTCATTTTCCACAAAAGTCTTCCAAAGAACTTTATGGCCTGAAAAAGTTCATAGTCATGGGAGCATGAAAATGGGGTCAAGGTCACAAGGCATGTTGACTTTTACTTAGCTGTCTTTATACCCAATATCAGATCTAGCTATTACACTTTTTTCAAGCAATTGTCCACATAAGTCTTAAAAAAAACAAATTACACCGCCTCTGCCAGAAAGTAATACCTGCATGTATGTCTTGCCTTCTGCGACTATTCCTTGCAAGTGAGACAAAAATTTTAATGTATTTTGCTTCAGTGTTCATGTTTATATGGAGGCCTTGACATGAAAGCCAAGAAAGGATATGTATGTACATTGTACTTATATTGTCAGCAGCAACACATACTGACGTGTCTACTCCTAGCTATCTGGCATCTTCCTCCGCTTTCCAAAATCTAGGTTATTTGGTCTGCAAACTTTTGGCCATATTTTCTCTGATGAGTCATAAAAATTAATCATGCATTTGATGGAATTTAAAATTGTTGAGCAGATCTTTAGACCATAATTAAGTAATATCTAGATTCTCGTCCAAATTTCTTGAAAATGTTGGGCAAAAGGACAATTTTTGGTCAATTTTGATAAAACGCTCTGCTAATTCAAAGGAAAGTGACAAAAGATGAACATAATTTGCAAAAAAATTCAGGCTGCTGAAAAATTGAGGCAGGAGGGGATGAGAACTTTTCAAGACACTTTTAGCATAGACCTTAAAGTTAGTCAACTGTTTCAGAATTCTGTCACTTGTCAAAAAGTTCTGTCTAATGGACCATTACCAGTGTAAATTCCTTATTTTTGTAATTGGTGAGTTATCTCCCATTTGCAAGAGTTACCGTCCATTATTGTAGGTATATTTCATTGCAATGAATGGGAAAAATTAGATTTTACTTTTTATAAATTATTTAATGGACTTATTGGACCTAGTTAGGTTAGAAAAACATGTTAAATACATTTTTAAAAATAACTATAATCAACTTTTAGAATATTTTTGACAAACTAAAAAATAAATGCAGATAAACTTAAATTTTCCCATGGTAACTTGTATAAAATATAAATCTGCAAATGGGAGATAACTCACTATTTACAAAAAGAGGGAATAGCATCAAAGTGTGTCGGAGTACATGGGTAAAACACAAAACAAAATCCAAAATTCTTCATATCTTTTTAATATTACATGTTAAAACGACATTTATACAACATTGCCGGCACTTTTTGTTCTGATAAGAGACTACAAGAAATTATTGCATAGCTTAAGCTGTTCCATTATTACATGTGAAGTACCGTAGAAAGAACTAGCTTTCAAGATATATAATTAATTAGACTTGCATGTACACCCTGCCAAAATTCTAGAGGAAGGTTTTCATGCCCTTAAATTAATTCAATATATGGTGATGATGCTTCTTAAAAGCCCTTTTTTTATTGTCTGCATTATACTTTAGGCAATTCAGGATATATAATTGAACTGTTGAAAACAAATCAAGTTGAATCAAAGGTTTTAGCAACTTTACCCAAAAAGGCTTACAAAAATCTTCTATTTAGTGGCTAATTATCATGTGCATTTATGAATTTCTGTTAAAACGTGCAATTTTCAATTTTTCTCTGTATGAATTGCATAAGGGCAGAATATTCCTTTGGCCTCGGTCTGAAATGTCTTTCTATGTGCTTCACATTTATTACTGGAACTGCTTTAAGAAAAATAGCCATTTAACTTGTAATTGTATAAAAATAAACATGCCATTGAGTGCAAGTAGACATTATGTTTATATGAAGTAGGCATGTTATCAAAAGTCTTCTGTCCTCAGTTCTTATGACCGTTTTAAAAAGAAGCCAATAATTTTAACATGTCTAAAGGTTTTAGGATTCAAAAGATAATTAATCTTTTGTTATAAAAAGGGGTCAAATATTAACTATTGCATTCAAAGTGTAACCATGAACCTTAAACAAGACTAGAATGCAGCATAGAAGTATCAATAAGTTACTCGAATATCGAATGACGACAGTTTAAAAACTAGAAAGTCCATAAATATTAACAAAACAATGTAAGGAAACTAGGAAAAGAAACAAACCAACACCTCCTAGCTACAATCAGCAACTGACGCTAAATGATAATTTCGAGCAGGACTTCCAACATTTTATTCATAAGTTGTACTCAAGATAAATGGTCATGAAAATCATATATCTCAAAGACAATGGTCACATTTATTAAATTCAAATAAATGTTGTACGCATTTAAAATGCATAGATATAATCAAAGGTTTTTTATTTTAGTTCTTGAACATCCACATGGCCAAAACAAATGTGCTTTTGAAAAATTAAATTTGAGCAGGAAGACAAAGATTCGTTAAAATGACTTTAAAACTCCAGAGGCAGGAATGTTGGCTGTGCGAACATCATCGGTTTCTTCTGGATCAGCTGGCTTAATTTTCTACAAAAAAAAATGATAAAATTGATCGATAAAGTTTTACGGAATCAAATGACTTTTAACATTAACATATGGCACTTGGTTATACAATTTACTAATTTTATGAATTATTATGGCTATATCAGTGAAAACTGTTGAACAATGTTTGATTAACTTTTATTGCATTTATTATTTTATTTATTGTCAAATTTTTAAGACTTTTTCCTCTAGTTTAGGCTAGTTTCGTTGTATTGCTCTATGCTCTAAATTGATATAATTTATGAATAGACGAAACGCGCGTCAGGCGTAGCAAAATTTATTGTCTGGAACTTTCTTGTCATTTGTTTTTTGGGCATGTTAAATGTTTTGGAGGGACAACGACGAATCTTGAATAAACAAAACGTGCATCAGGCGTAGCACAAATCATTGACTGGAACTTTGTTATAATTGTGATTGTAGGCTCGAGAGTAGTTTGAAGGTTGAGCTAGTTTCATCAGTTGGCTTAAAAAGGACTGCAAAATAATACAGAAACTTGCATCATAGATAACAAAGAGATTAAACTTGTTTATCATGTTGTAAATTCTATAATGAATGATCAGTAGAATAATGCTCCACTGTTTATCTTCTTTTCCAATATCAAAATTGAAGTTATATGATACATGTTGTAGTTTGTTCAATAATTGTGTCAATTTGTACTATACATAAAAAAAATAGCACACGTCAATGGCGTCTTATTAAGTAAAAAACAAGCAAAAATCGCTTGATTTTAAAATATACATCTTTTTCCTGTAAAAATAACATTACAAGTTGAGGTTTTAAATGGTTTCAATTACAAGTTTGTTCTTTGATCTCTTGATGATTATTCCTAACAACGTGGTCGTTACAAAGGTACACAAAGCTCCAAAACCACCCATCAGCCAAAATGGTAAATTATCTAGATTAAAAAAGATTGAATGATTTTAAATTTTAAGTTATGTACTATTTCTGTAAAAACAACAATACCTTTCCTGTCATATATGTGTTCTGAAAATTCCAATATTCAAATTAACTTTTAACTCAATCGTCTCATGGTATTTCTTTACAACAGAAACTGGTTTTTCTTGCGGTATATTTAATGGTCCATGACAATCTAATGTCACTAGTCCGAAATTGCCAAGTGAAAACGGTAGACAAGATAAAAAAAAAACATTTATTCCAATTAACCCGTGATAAGCAGAAAAAGGGTTTTAGCTTTCGAACTATTTCATGTTTACTTACTACTTTTTCATAATTCAACTTAATTGCGTTGTGTGTTACTATCGTTCCCTAAGATTGCAATGGAAGAGGGATGTTTGGCGCGCCATAAAAACCAGATTTAACCCACCATTTCATTTGAAATGCCTGAACCAAGTCAGGATCATTGTGATCTAAAACTATTCCGTTGTGTCTTCCATGTTTTGTCTTTTCTCTAGGACATTGAGATTGATCCTCCAAGTTCGGTAATTTTGTTATTACCTTTATTTATTGGCATATTTACTTGAATATGTAAACTGGCCTCTATCCAATTTTGTTCTCTGATATGAAGTAGCGTACAGGTGAACACTTTCTGTTCTGGTAACAGGTGCAGGAGTTGTACGTTCGCCAGATGTTTCCCCATTTCCTTCGAGAAAAGTTTTACTGGTCACATATTTACCTTGCACTTGTTTTGCAGTAGCAGAGGTTACAGAAGCAGGAATGATTCGTTTTTTCGTAGATGTTGTTCCTTTTAGATAAGTTGTACTAGCCATATTGTCGCCTTCAAATTGTTCTACTGTTGCAGGGGAAACAAAAACAGGAATCGTACTTCGTTCGTTACTAGTTTGTTTTTCTCTTCTTTCGAAATAACTTGCACTTGTCACATTTTCGCTTTGCATTTGTTCTGATGTTGCATAGGTTACAGAAACAGAAGTAGTTATTCGTTTGCTAGTTGCTGATTCCTCTACGTCTTCGAGAGAAGATAATCTGGTCATAATTCCGCCTTGAACTTTTTCTGCTGTTGCAGGGCCTAGGGTTACGAAAATAGGAGTCGCAGTTTGTTTGTCAGAAGCTGTTTCATCTCTTACTCCCAGATAAGTTGCATTCGTCCTATTTTTGCCTTTAACTTGTTCTGATATTGCATCAGTTACAGAAACAGGAGTCGTTGTTCGTTTGTTAGTTGCTGTTTCCATCCTTCCTTCCATATAATTTGCATTTGTCAAATTTTCGTCTTGCATTTGTTCTAATGTTGCAGAGGTTACAGAAACATGAATCAATTGTTCATTCGTAGCTGTTTCCTCTGTTCCTACGAGATGAATACTAGTCACATTTTCGCTTTGTAATTGTCCTAATGATGAAGAGGTTATGGAAGAAGCAGTCGGTGTTCGTTCATTGAAAGTTGTTTCCTTTTTTCTGTCGATATAAGTTGCTGTTGTAAAATTTCCTCCTTGCACTTGTTTTGTTGATGCAGGGGTTAAAGATGCAGGAGTCGTTGTTCGCATTGTAGTAGCTGTTTCTTCCCTTCCTTCGAGATAAGTTACATTGCTCACATTTCTGCCTTTAACTTGTTCTGGTGGTGCAAAGGTTGCAGAAGCAGGAGTTGTTTGTTCTCTACCAGCAGTTTCAGTATTTAGTTTGTTTGTGTTGGTTTTCTGAGTTGAGTTGCCCAAAATAGCTGTTTTGATAAAAATAATATTACAAACAAAGGTAAGCAAAGTGTGATATCAGTTCAAAGAGGGAAAACTAACAAAACTTCACTGAAGCTTTAAATAAGCGTTGATTTCTGTAGGTCGTACTGAGTGCACTTATGCCAAATACTAAAAAAATGTGTTTTAATAAAAATCATATTGAAAACTAACAATATTTTGTTGGTTGCAAGAAAGCACATATTTTCTCATAAAACACTACTTGCCATGGGATTGCCCGTTTTGTATTCTAATTAGACTAAGTTTAAATAATTGTCTGTCAAGAGTCTGCCTACATACATGTTGTACCCTTATCCATGCTATTGATATCTTATAACAAATGTCGAAAAAAGATGTTATTCCTCTATTGGTAATCTACAGGTCGTACAAGTGTCGTTAAAGTCAATAATTTTAATTTTAAAAGAACAGGCATAACGCAACTACAAGCTCTGTTTCTTACTAATGTTCCGAACGCTCGATTGCAGTACAAAATTCGTATAAAGTCATGTTTAAAGTCTTATGTGCATTTTTGTATGATATTATTACTAATTGGTTTAAATACGTTTGACTATTATTGAAATTGTTTCTATGTACGCAATATATACAGACCTCTTATAAAATGCATACGATAAATCGTTGTATCAAACGACCAATGGATATACAACATTTGAAAATCCTCTTCGTTTTCGTGTTGGTACTGGGCGTGAGTGATGCATTGCCCGGAGGTATGGTTTACCTCAAACCCCATGCATTCTAAGCCTTCGGCTATTTCGTATCTACAAATTTCCTCGCATTCCTGAGGGGATGCTATTGAAGTTGAGATCACTCTGAGAAATGGATTATTTCGAGCGGATACTGACAGGCGAGGTACTTCAAAGAAGTAATAGAAATCCTCTGTACATTTATAAAAGAAAAAAATATAATATATGTATTCATACATTCTTCCGGTTTTGTCGTAGCCCTTTCGGACTTTTGACACTAGAATGCCCTATTGGTGCCTTTTTGCTTCTTCTATTTTGATGTGTTTTAAACGTATGGATTTGTTATCTGTGAATAACAAGACAATTATAAAGGCACGGTCATACGGTCACGTTTCAGCACCCTGTTTTACTACGTTTCTAAAACATAGAGAACGGCTTTAAACGTAACGTAGCGACACGTAGTTGAAACCAAGTACATTGTATATAATTAGAGATACCTGGACGCAAACGTGGTGTGCCCCGTTTGTATCGTTTGCACGACACAAACGTGGCGAAACATGGCTAAAAAAATAACGTAGCATGTTCATATACGTAATAAAGACAATCGGACAACGGACGTAAACATGAGTATTATTAACAAAAGGCCGTATACCTGTTTAGTTCAAATATCAATTTAGTCAGACATGATTTCTTGTTGTCCTCCTTAAAATTTGTTTTGATCACGAAAAGATTTACAATTTACTATAGTTGAAACTTTATTCAATATTTTACAGAGGAAAGAAAAAGGGGAAGGTCAAAGCAGATAAACTTGTATTCTCATTTCTATTTTCGAAATCAAAATGAAATACGTCCGACTAACTTCGTCAAAGAGAAAAAAAAGGTGGGCAATAATGTCAATACAAACAAATTGTAAAGCAAATATCCAAGCAGCCAAACAGTCCCTTTTTGTTTTTTTTTTAAAGGGGAGGGGCAGTTGTGAATTAAATTTCTGTTAATTTCTCAGCGTAACAAACTATATATTTAGTTCATTATACAATTTATTTCTTTACATATTTTAATAACATAAATAATAATGTAAAAATGCATGGCTTGTGAGACCAAATTTCAAGAGACCGTAAAAACAGTTGATGGGAAAATTTATATTCATCATTTTTTTTTCAATTGAAAATCCGACCAAAATCAATTCCGTCGTCTGATTAGTTTTTACACAGCATCTATTCCACCTTCTATCGGTTTGTCAATAATCCCAAAGCATACATTCATTGCTTGGTGTAAATTTTATTGTTTCGATTTGAAGGAAATGCTCTTACGGTGAACATGTCGGTCGACAAGCAGATAGACACATCGATTCCCAAATACATGTACCATCCCACTTACTTACAAAACTCAGTGACTGTTATATTTCTCGAACTTGTAAGCATTGAGAGCGACATTACATATTTCTGGTAAAAGTCGGTTACTTTTGTAAGTTTTCAATTAGATATTTATTCCAATATCTTGCATGTCCATATTAAAAACCTGTGGAAGGATAAACTAGTAATTCACAAACAGCCGCATTTATAAACACTACAGATAGCGTTTTTGAAAATTTACAATGTTTTATGGTCTGTTTATGAAAGTAGAAGGGCATTAAGTGTTCGGATCTACTTAAGTATCTGTCCGTCCGTCCGTCTGCTTGTACGCCAGTTAGTTCATAATTATAGATCTAGAAATATATTTTTTATGCAGCATATATGCTATGAACGTTAACATTATTTACAAATGCATGCATCAGGGCATGATAATAAAAAAAATCGTAAGTGAATGAAACGTGCAAAAGAGTTTAGTGTGTTTTTTTTCTAGTTTTCGGTTTAGAGTCCGATGTCTGATCGATCCAAAAAGGTATCCAACATTACATCATATTCATATAAAGCTTGTTATTAAATATTAATAGTTGCTTAGTTATATCAAAATGAAAAAGGGGCGATATAATAATTTGGTGTGACGGAGAAAAAAGAGTTTTCGGTAATCAGGAAGCAGATGTCCGATGGAATAAAAAAAAACGAATAAACTATGCCCATACATGTATCCAGCTTGCTACCAAATATCAGCAATTTATGAATAATATATGCCAAGTTAAGAGTAAATGGAAAGCGGGAAGGAACTAAAGTGTGACGGGAATATTAATAAAGTTTTTTGGTGTACAGGAATAAGATGTTCAATTGGCCTAACCATATTCAACTTTGTTTCATGTTCAAGCTTGTCACAAAATATGAACAACCTAGGGCTGATAGTAGATGAGTTTTGAGTAAACAAAAAACAAGACGGAACTCAGGAACCACGGACGGACACGGGTAAAACCATATCCCCCTCTTCTTCCAACCGGGGATATAAAAAGGGGCTCTAAGGAGCCTGAATCGTGCACCTGCTTTCAATGACTTAATGTAACAATATTTCACTTTGCCAACACTCCATCACGGCAATGAAAGCATTGGAAAGCTCTATTAAGCTAAGCATTTAAGCAAGCAAATGGGTGGCACAATCTTTTATGAAACACAATCTAAATATCACTTCAGTCTACTTTTTTGTCATTCAACGGGCCATTACTCCTATAAGGGTCATCTAATAATTAAGGCCTAATGGACAATTTTGTAGATCTAAATAAGCTGAACATTTTAGCAAACAACAGCTTTTCTCTATTTGCAATAGTTTCATTCTATAGGCAAAAACATGATAAAACGCTAATTTAGGGGCCGTAACTCCTAAAAGGGGTCATCTGTCAATATAACCTAATAGCTTATTTTGTAGATCTCAATAAGCTAAACATTTAAGAAAGCAAAACTTTTTCTCTATCGACAAACGTCCACAATCTATAAGGCTTAAACCACTAGTTTTTGGTGTTTTTAGGGGCCATTACAAATGTACCCCTTTAAGGAGTCATTCAAAAATTTCAACCTAATGGACAATATTGTAGATCTCAATTAGCTGAACATTTAACCAAGCAAAACCTTTTCTCTATCTTCTATAGTTCACAGTCTATAAGGATAAAACCCTTATTTTTTTGCGTGTACAAGGGACCATAACTCCTATAAGGTGTCATCTGACAATTTCAACATATGGACAATTTTCAGAGCTACATTAGCTAAACAATATGCAATTGAAATTAATTCAATATCTTATATAGTTCTTGAGATATAAAACAAAATAAGTACAAACAGCAGAAAAAAAATTTAAAAATGGGCAATAACTCCCACACAGTTTGTTGGAATTTCTTCAAAATTTATTGGTAGGAGGTTCTTGACGTGCTGATCACTTTAACTGTTGCCAGAATTTTGATATATGTCAACGTTTTTGAGTAATTTGCAATTTGCTCTAATTTTAGCATCTTTTTTATCGGATCAATCTAAAATGAGAATCGTTAGTAGCTGACATGTCATTTATCATTCCTATCCAGCTTCAGTGAAATTGGTTCTGTAGTTTCAGAGAACAGAGAAGAAGATTTTTGAAACAAAACAAGGAAGACATACCGTAAAAATTAAAGATCACAATTGTCCTTACTTTGTACAGGGATTTCAAAAGAAATGGCGGATTAAACCAGGTTTTAAGGCGCGCCAAACGTTCCCCTTCCATTGCGATCTTTGGGTCCGGTAGTTACTCAAAACACAACAGGTTTGTGAAAACACATTAGGGATGCTAAGGTGATCATCGCAGTACAACAACCAGCCAAACACTAATCAAAGCAAGAACTAACCATTTCATCTAACATGATATTGAATGTAGCTTTCCAGGTGAGGAAAATTAATAATTTTAAAATAAAAATTTTTATGTAGTTTATTATTTTGTATGATATAGATAAAGGTTGTAATTTGGAGGTAATGAAAAAAAGATATTTTATATGTTCATTCCAGGTTTTGCAAAATGCCAAAAGATTCACAAAGTCTCGGTTTGATACTCATATGCATAAATGGGTTACCAGAGTGTATTATATATTTTTTTGTAATATTGAGAACATTACGCAGTTTTTGCGGATAATTCATCACACACAGTATATACATGTACCTAGTAAAACTGCATAAAACATGTACGTACTAAAACGTACCGTAGACCTTGGAAAACAGAACAAACCCTAGTAATACCTGACGAAACGTACCACATCTGTAGCAAAACGTAGTAAACCCCTTTTCGAAACGACTGATGTTAAACCTGGCAATGTCTAGTAAATCGTAGTGAAACGCGAGGAAAAGCTTGTAAACGTAGTACATTGTATATACCTGGTAAAACGTGAAGACCGAAACTTTGACCCAAAAAAAACGTGGTTAAACGGGGAAGCCGATTCGTGGCAGTGTGCCTGGGATAAAAGAAACAACGTCAATGCTTGTAAAATAAAATATATAGTTTTTCAATCGCCTCGCTCAATGGATTTGTATATTCAAGTTTTGGGGTTTTTTTACGTATTTTTGTAGTTAATATTGAATTGCAGGTGTATTAGTTTTACTTGATGCATGTTAGGTTTTAGACCGATTAGCTATTATGAAAAAAGGTAAAATATAGAATGGATGTGGTAAGCTGCAAAGTTAGAAGGAGTATCCGTGTGCCATCAGTGATGAAAATCATCTTTTTAAAGCCATTGACACCGGAAAATCATAAAAATTATGAAAAAATGCAGATTAGATAGATTCTATGTCTTCTGAAAATCAATAGATATATTGATACATGATGCACCAAATACATTTTGTTAATTCAAAAGTCTTTAAATGTTTATAATGAATAAATACAGTAACCAAAAAGGTCTTTGTTATTACCTGTTGGGGCTGGCATTTCACATATAAAGCTGTGGAGACTTGTGCAATTGTCAGTCGACCATAAGACGTGATTTGCAACTGTATCACCAATAATACAATGTTGACTCGTCATTGTTACGTCAATATATGTGATCGGCCATGGTTCAAATTCTGTTGATGCACGAAGTCTTTTGTTTCCAGTCCAGAATATATGTTGACTAAAAAGTTATAAAATCAATATATCATTTAATTGATAGACTGATTTAATTGTTAAGGCGTCAGCCGAAATCGGACCTAGGCACTACCAGATGTATAACGTTTTCCCGGGCCGCATTTACTTTTACTACCATCAATCTTTAGCTAGGTTTTAGTAAAATCAAAGCTAGTTTATTCCGTTTCTCCCTAGCAGAACGAATACGGCTACTTGTACTATGAAAAGGTGATAAAATGATTATGAAATGATAATGAAGACAAAAGCCCAATCGGGGAGGAGAATTTTGATTGCTACTGAAAAAAAAGAAGAAAAAGTTAGGTTTGAACATTTGAAGATGCATTATTATTTTGTTACCCATTTATTTGGATAGATGAAATTATCTTGACATTAATTTTTTCTTACTTATATGGTTGCCATAAGGAGGTGTCATAATAGAAAAATGTGGAATATTCGACAAACTGTTCATATTGATATGAGGTCAAGTCGCCCCCTTCCTCTCTGCAACGTCTATTGGCTGTATTCCAATCAACCTTCTCGTCATAGAACACATCGATTGATCCTGAAATACCTAAAAATATAATAACTAGTGTTGACTGTGTTTAGGATGCCCAACACAAAAATATATCTCCCAAACGTACACATATTGTCATTCTACCCCTGAATTTTGACATCATATCATATTTCACCATCATAATAAACCCAAAATATTTCAAGTTTTGTTGAGATTGAAATTGCTCATTTTTTGAACCTAAAATATCACATTTTCGTAAATAACTCGCAACCGTAAATATCGCTTAATTCTTTTATTTTGATATTATCGAATAATCAAAGATCTCTCTTTGCTCCATTAATTAAACAAAAATCAATTTCAGAACCCTACGTATACGCACCTAGGTTACGGAGGTATTTGCAATGTCATATAATATGAACTTTTTCGTGTTTTCATATAATGATCAAAATTAATCTTAAAATCATAAAAATGTTTTAATTTGATAAAAACATTAACAGGACCAAAGTTAATTGTGGTGACAAAATGTCTCACTCAATATAAAATAAAGAATTTAGATTTAACTTGATATTCTAAATCTTATTTAAATCGTTCATGTAGGCAAATGACAAAAATCATGAGGACAAACACTAAGGGACCGACCATTTAACTTAAAGGGGATACCTTGTTTTTTTTCTGAAAAAAAAAATATTCCGGATAGGATTTTTGATGAAAAAACTATTTTGGTGAAGAAAAGAAATATTCTGAAGTAGTATTTCTCCCTTATAAAAAAACTGTTAGTATTGGGAAATTATTTTGTCGCGACACACTTAAAAAATAAGTATTTCATTCTCGCTTTGCGCGGAAAAAAAAATTCTGGAGACAATAAACCTAGCATCATCCCCCTTTCAAGTTATATAGTCGGTCGATTTAACATTTGTGCTTGCGGAAGTGTTGCAGGAATCTTACCTTCTATAGCAATGAAAGACAATTGACAGTAGAACTGATAAGAAAGATCACACGGGGAAGCAATCCACCGAGTTTTGTTGAAGTTGACATAAAATACAGCTAAAGCGCAGTACATCTCATCGTCGTCTGCTAAGCGATTGTCGTACGGAAAATTGTCACTCTCAGCAAACATCAATACAGACGATTTCTTAACGCGGTGAATCGACCAGAAATAGGTTTCTCTACAAAAAAGTATAAGTGTTTTAATTCATCTCTTAAGGATTCAATTGGTATGATAGAGAGTTCTTTTTAAAATCAGTATTAAGAAATAACTACAGAATACTCAAGTGGTATGAGAAAGTTTTAATGCCTCTTTGCTTTTCTTTCAAAAAATAACCTGTCATTAGCAGCATTAGAATCAAAACATTGGTACATAGAAAAAAAATAAAAGGGAACAGTACCCAAGCCAACATTCAAATAGGAGAGCGTGAATCACACAAATCAAGTAATCGGTGGTGTAGTGGTTAACAAGTCGGGCTATTATGGTTCGTGGTTCGATCCTCGTCAGGGGTGAAAATTTATATACCGTTTTTCCGACATTCTCTGGACACCATTTGCGAAGATGGTCTCAAGAAACGATGCTAGTCCTTCGGAAGGGACGAAAAAAAAGTTGTCCCATGTATAGGGAGAGCAATTCCCTGTGCACATTAAAGACCCCTTAGTAGAGTTTGATAAGAGTAGGCTGAATGATGGCCGTTAACAAATGCCACTCTCGCAAACTGCTAGCTGGAGAGGGATTTATAGAAGCATTTAGCTTGTTATGTAAATATGTTTAAATCAAAACAAGTAAATAAACATTTATTTGCTAAGAATTTCTCTCCTATAGGTCCAAAAATTTTTTTTTGTTTTTTTTTTTTTTTCAAGTTAACAAAATTAAAACTTAAACGCTTCTAAAGCAAAGTGTTTAATTTATCTGTGAATTCGTCTTAAGTATCATTTAGGTCAGGCCATTGAAAAAGTAATGGGTTGGGAAATTCAAATTTATCTAGTTTCCAAAGTAGTTCGGTCTTTTAAGATGCCCTAGCAACTTAGAAGATGTTATTTTGATATTCAATATTTGGAGTCTTTCGACCAATCTATCACCAGAGGGAGCGTCTATCAACACTGACCTCTATACAATTGTGCTAAAGATTATGGGTAATTTCCCCGAATTCGGGGATTGAATTTCATTAAAATATTTCCCATGATCCTTAGCGCGATAGTATAGAGGTCAGTGCTGATAGACGCTCCCTCTGGTGAAAGATTGGTCTTTCGACCGGTTTAATTGGAATAAAAATTTATGCACCACAAAACTATGGAATTTGTTTTTTCCAGTTCATGCAATAAAAAAGCGAATCAACTTACTCTATCCCATATTGCCAGAGAGCCATATTTGCCAGATTGTCTGTAATACGTTCTATATACAGCGGTTTTATGTTGATCAGAGTTCTTCCATTCACTCGGCATATTCTAGACGCATCATGCCACGTCATTGGGTTCGGGAAATATAAATAAAACCACGCCCGGACAGTAATGACTGCAAAAAAAGACTATGCCTTTTTAATGATTTTAAAGATGAAACTATGAAGATGGGAGTCAGGGACAAATTAACTTTTTAATCCGTATACTACATATACTAAAGATAAATTTACAAACTGCGACTAGAGCCAGAAACGTTTTTTTTTCTATTAACACGTTGCAGTCAATTGTTTGAATGATTTTAGTTTGATTAATATTGTAGTAAACGGTTTAAGTTTGATCGATCTTGTAGTGAACGATTTTTATTTGATTGATGTTGTATAGTGAACGATTTTAGTTTGATCGATGCTGTAGGGAACGATTTTAGTTTGATCAATGTTGTGATAACCGGTTTTAATCTGATGAATGTTGTACAATGTAGTTATTTTAGAAGCATTTGGAAAGAAAATGTCCATAGATTTGAATTGGTTTTTATAAGAGAGAAATCGTTTTGCCTGGCATATATATCATTATATTAAATACCAAGGTTGGGATAGAGTCACTTCAGAAAACAAGGACATTGTGAAATTCCAATACTCATTTATGATACAAAATGTTTTAGAAAGCTGTTTAGAAAAGAAGAGGATAAAAATGCTGCCTTGGTGTTGTAAGACAAAACTTTTCTAAAGACTTAAGAACAGTTCAAGTAATTGCAAAATGATTTTTTACCCCAAATTTATTTTCGATAACATAAAAATTGGCATTATGTCAATTCAGATTTTAGATTATTAAACGAACCTACATGTATCTCAATAATTGTATACCAATATTCCTAGAGTTGAATTTTTCTTAATCAGTGAGTTTAAGACTTTGGCTTCGCTTCAGTTTATTGCCAAGTAGTGAACCACATAGGCTAAATTTTCCGGGCTATACTCTCCCCTTTTCCTGTGGTTCTTCAAAAGTTATCGTTCCTTTTGATTCCCACCCACCCCCATATTTCATTTACCATCATTATTTCATGTTCATTTTATCATCCTTTTCATGTTCATCGCCTGTAAATAACGTATATATAGCGTAAAGGGCGTAAAAAAACACCAACTCACTTACTCACTCACTCACTTAAGTACCTTTATTTCCTATTTCTATATATATGAACCTTTACGAAAATCCTTTATTAAGACACACAAAATTCAAAAGTTCAACAAAGTACAAGATAATAAATTTTGCTACACGTGATGCGGGTTCCGTTTACTCATGAGCCACCAGAGTGGTTCCTCCTTATAAAAGATTGAAAATGCCCCCAAAATATGAATGAATATGAAGAGCATAGAAAAATAAAATCAAATATGTCGAACTTCAATACAATTGCAAATTAAGACTAAAAAGCAGCCTATATCTAAAGTAAAGTAACAATTTCGGAATTAACACGAATGATTACATAGTTTTAATGTGTGCTTTAACACAAAACTGCTGATACTGGAGCGGGCAATCCTAAGGGAAACTTTACCCGTAGCTCCAATCATCACTATAATGCGGAAAACCTAACCGCAAACAATAGTGGTGCAATGTGTCGGTAAAAATGTCACTTTCCTTCCACTTTAAAGAACCCTGCTGCAGGTCTCACGGTAAGAGTAGGATCCCCATGCTGGGGGATTAATTGCCGTTTCCTATGTTTTACTCCTTTGTCGAGGGACAGTCAAAGCTCTCCTCCCGGAAAGGCCTTGTGTCCCCCTTTCCCCAACTTCATCATCATTTCATGTTCATTGTATGTATCACCCTTTTTAATATTCATTGTTAACCCCTTTCATGTTCATCTTCCGGAAATCGCGCTGCTTTGGAGTAAATCAATATTTTACCAACTAATTAACCAACCATCACGGATGTTACATTTAAAAATATCAATTGAACAACGTCCTAGACTATGAACTTTGCTCCTCCTGATGCGCACTTCGTCTAACCAAGACTTATCAGATAAAGGTTAAAATGTTAAACACTCTCAGTTTATGAAGTATGAAGACTATAGAAAAATAAACCAACATATGCCGAACTAGGACCTAGATTGTAGCAAAGATCAACAAATCGTGTGTATGGAGTAGGGGGGTACTTTAGAGATTGAGTGAGTGAGTGAGTTGGTGTTTTACGCCCGTGCAACGCTATATAGGTTATTTACAGGCGATGAACATGAAGAGGATGATACAATGAACATGAAATGATGATGATAAGTGAAAAATGGGAGTGGGGTGTGAAACAAAGGACCGGTTAATTTTGAAGAACCACAGAAAAAGGGGAGAGGTGGGTAGGGGCGGAAAATTTAGCCTATGTGGTGCACTACTTGGCGGTCCACAAAGGGGTCTTTTACGTGCATGAAGCGTGGCACTCTCCACACACGTTGGCCCACTATGGTCGGCGGTCTGGGTTTCCGTATTATAGACCTGACAACCCCCGCGGACGAGGGCCACCCTATTCAGTCACCTAAGGTACACACTTGGTCGCTCTGTGGGCTGAGCACTGACCCGACGTCAGAATCCCAAGACCCTTAGTCGCCTCTTATGACAAGCTAGGCGCTGCTGCGGGCCTATTCGCCACCCGGGCCCCGCACGGGACTACCTTCGAGATTAAACAATTTTGAATTTAATACGGAGAATTTTATACCTGTAGCTTTGATGGGTTCTCTGACATGATCGAATATCGAGGAATTAAAAGATAAATATTAATTTTAAAAGTATATTCATAGTGGATATAAATAAATTATTTCAAATCTTTTCATACGCATAGAGATCGCAACATACATGATAGTACTTTGATTAAAAACCCATGCAGCACCCGGGTGGCCTGCAGCAGCGCTTAGCTTGTCGGAAAAGTCCACTTAAGAGCGCACAAAAGCCTGACATCGGGTCACTTTGCCAACAAAGCGACTGGGATGTGTGCCCAGGTGGTTGCATGGGGCAGCCCTGTCACAATGAATGCCGGGGTCGTCATGCCATAATACAGAAAACCTGACTGAAAACCATAGTGTTGCACCTTGTTGGGAAACCTGCTGGAGGTCTCGGTAAGAGTAGGACCCGTAGGATCCCCATGCAGGAGGCTAAATTTTCTGTCCCTACCCATCACTTCTTTTTTCCAGTTGCAGCCAAAACTTTCCTACCCGAAAGTACTGCTTTGTGTCCCCATTTCATCTATTTTCACCATCATTTCATGTTCATTGTATCACCAATTTCATGTTCATCTCCCCGATTTGCCTTGTGTCCTCCTTTCTCCATTAGTGTTTGGCATTTTCATTTTTTGGTAGAGCGCCTCTGATGAGTCTTGAATAGACTCAACGCGCGTCAGGCGTAGCAAAATTTATTGTCTAGAACTTTGTTGTCATTTGTATTTCATCATCATTTCATGTTCATTTTATCACCCCTTTCAGGATATGGCCGAAATCGCGCTGCTTGGGAGTCAAGCAATATCTTACTAATTGACTTCAAATTAATTGTTTGAATTTATAACTAGGGGCATTCCCTGTTAAATACAGCATCATAATAAAAATGCAACTTACTAGAAATCAAAAGCATAATGAAACGTTGCCATATAGCACTTGATCCCTGGAAGAGAAATGTTTAGCAATATGGTTAATTTGCATAGAAAATTACCAATAAAATATTAACGTTATAATATTCAAAGATGAAATGAATACCCAATGCTAAAACATCATTTTATTACTGATAATGTTCCATTTGTAGTAGTGAGAATATCGACCGAAAGGATGGGTTGCGATAAGACCCCTTTTCAGCCCATCATAAAAGTCAAATTTAAAATTAGGTAAATTATATCACAAAATGTCTTGTTGAAAAGGTAGATATTTATATTTTTTGAAAATAAATGTCTGTAGTATTAAAGCTTAATCAATTTTAAAGTTAATGGTGCTTGAAATGAATCATTAAAAATGATTTTAACATTAATATGTCTATGGAAAAGTGGCCAAATTGAATGATATATCCTTACCGGAAGTATAGCATTGCACGCGGAACCAGCCTCATATTTTATCTAAAAACTTGTATTACTAAAACACATTTTTTGTGAAAGTTTCGAGCTGGTTCCGCGTGCAAGACGTACTGCAAAATTGAAAAAAAGACTACAATTTTTAGCCTCGAAGTCAATCTGTGTTTTTCTTAAGATTGATGATTATTTTGAATTCAAAATTGTTGTTCAAAGTAATGCATCTGTATGAGGAACCTTACATATATTTGGCAAACACCGTCCTCAATTACATAACCACAAAATTTGAAAGTATTGAAGGTCTTACTTGAAATTTTCTTTAGATCAAGACGAAATTTTCCTTCAATATGGGTCAATTTTGAACACGATTTTCCAACATGTGTGTATGCAAAAGTATTAAAGAGTATTCGTTTATAACAGTACAATCATTTGGCTACAAAATAAGGTATTAAATAACAAGTTTGGAAATACTTTTTATTTTTCGCTTCTGGATGGACCAAAATAGGGCCTTTTCGCAACCCATCCTTTAGATGGCAGATGTGAAGTCTGTTTGTTTAAAATGCATTCTAAATAAAGAAAGAATTAACTGTAATATCATTAAGGTTTATTCGACCATGAACTAACGTTTTTCTAGTGTACATTGAATAAACCGCAAAGTGGATTATTTTTAATGTACACCATAAGAAAAAAAAGTTTTTGCTTCTCTCGAAACAAACAAACTATTGCAGCTAATTCGTATAAATAAACTAATATTATATTTATAAGGATATTTACATCTGTCAAGTAATGCACACGTTGCGTCCTTGCAGCTTCAAAGTATACATTATTTGTTTTTTTTATTCTCGATTGAACTTGTCTTATAAATAGTTTGGTAAGAATATTAGGGCGTTGTTTAAATAGTCGCTAAATTCAACTATTTTTTACAATGTTTGGAAGCCTTCATATATATTCAAACAACTAAAAATGTTCGCAAATTTCTTTAATATAACTGATCTTACCATATTGAAAAGTGTCACCAAATATCTTTTTGTTTAAATCATATAAATTATTAACACCAGCAACAGTGGAAAGAGATAAGAATTGTTGAAAAAACTTTCATAGACTTCTTATCCATTATGGATTTATCTGTCAGAAGAAAAAAACTAAAGAAATGTCAAAGGAAGTATTGTCTTGTCTCTTATACCAGTAAATGATTTTCTTTCTTTAAATATTTACATTAATTAATGTATATATCTTTGAACATTTTTAGCTTGAAAATGTGTTAAAGAATATCTTTTGTGTTGTATTTTAATTTTTATTTTATGTGAAAAATTGGCATACATGTACCTGCAACTTTAACACAATGAAGAAATACAACTTTTCTACCTAGTTCTATTCTATATCGGCATCCATATTGTTGAATCAGCAGGTACAAAATTTCAAGGTACTTGTCTTTGGTTTAAACCTATGATCGTTGCCCCCCCAAAAACGGCACATACCAATTCAATTTATCCCACATCAAAGTTATACATGTATACAAGTTTAGCTCTTTGTATATCATATAAACTATCAAAATAAATACAGATTTTTTAATTGCTTTATGACCGCAGTATTTTAGCTTAGACTCAAATCAAATGCAATTTTATTTAAGGAATGACTTTAATAGTTGGTCATTTTATACGGGTATAAAATGGGTAGGGTCGTTTTACGCTTAATAAAGCGCGAATTTAGAGCGTAAAACGACCCTACCCATTTTATATCCCTATAAAATGACCAACTATTAAAGTCATTCCTTATGATTTAATTTCGTAAGATTTATATTAACTATCGAATATTCAACAACAAAAAATCATAGGGACTATTTCGAAAATGCCGTGGCGGATGAAGATATTTGGTGAGGTCACAAGACCAAACCATATTATACAAAATAACATTGGTTGGTCCAACCAATCATATTGAGCGTTACATACCAAATTGAATTATTAACATTTATCTAAAATGTTCAATCATATGTCATTTGAAAAGTACAATATATATGGATTTTCCATTTTTAAGTTAATCAACTTTGCCTATCAAATCTGAACAAATTAAAGGCGTTTAGATGGCTCTTTCAAAGGAGTCAGTGATCTATACATGTACATGTTATGACGTGAGAAGAATGTTGCCGGTGCTGTGGTGGTTTATGCATCCGGCTAAGATTGCAGAGGTTCATAATTCGATTTTTGTCAGGGGTGAAAAATTTATGGACCGATTTTTCCACTCTGTATTAACACATCATTTTAGAAAATGGTCTCAAGAAACGGTGCTTGTCAGAAAAAGGGTTGCCCTGTGTACTGGCCATGCAAAACACCTTGTGCAAGCTGATGACTAAAACTAGTTTAACCCCGCCACCTATTATATGTGCCTGTCCTAATCCAGGAATTTTTGACAAAGCTTTCGTTTGTACTTGTCTTTTTGGTGTTTTTTTGTTCCTTGATTAAGAAGGGGGTCTATCTGTGACTATTTTGGGACTGGATTTGAATTATGTGCATTTTATTTAGACCTTGGGCTAATTGCAGAACCGCGAGCAGTGCCAAATGGCCTCGTTGAAGGCTGCTGGTGGTTGTCCATTGTGGTTTTTCGAAATTGCCGCTTAATTATGGGCTGTGTCGCGTATACTTATTCCACATCTCATTATTTTCTATTATGTGAGTTCGATAAGAGTAGGTTCAGTTCGGGCCACACTCGCAAACAGCTAACTGGAGAGGATTTATAGAATCCTTTATCCCTTTTCCTAATCCCCAATAGCTATGTTTAAACTAAACATTAATTTAAATTTTATTCAAAATAAGTATTATATTATTTGAAAAGTATACCGGTATCTCTTCGGATAAACTTTTAAATGGACAGTGCATTATCTATAATTTTCCCTAAATATCACTGTTAAAGCCTCTAAATGTTTGGTTGTTTTTTTTCAAAAATGTTATCTTTCTACATTTTTTTAACTGCGAATGTTTTGTTACTGTTAATAATTTATATCATGAGTTTCACGGAAAAGGAGAAAGCTTCAACATGGTAAAGTAAAGTGTGCATTATCGTTTACTTTGCATCTGAATAAAAACATATTACCAAAATGGGTGTGAATAAACGGTTTAATTATTTATCTATAATTGGTAAAACAAACTCAATCTTCAGAAGAACAAAATTAAAAAAAAAACAATAATGTTGAAAATAATAATTAATCAATATTGTTATGTTTTATCCAAATTGTTCAAACTCCATGATTTGAGTTTTTTATCTTTATTGTGTTTAATAATTTGTTGTAAATATTGACCATGTTAAAAAGACATCAATAGGGGAAAGGTTTGGCCCAAAAAACAAGTTTAACCCCGCCACATTTTAAATATGCCTGTCCTAAGCAAGAAATCTTTATCAAAGCTGATGTTTGTATTTGTCGAATTTATGTTATTTGTTGGTTTTTTGGCAAGAAGAGGGTCTTTCATTGGCACTTTCCTATTGAGCTTGAATCACATGTAGTTTATTTTCAATCCAGGGCCAATTGCAAAACAGCGAGCAGCGACCGCTGTTCAGATTGAAGGCTGTTGGCTGTTATTCCAAATCAAATTATCTTCTATTCTGAGTTTGTATTAAGACAACTCTAGTAAGTCTTTTGACGTTTTAGGTGCGCCATAAAACCTAATTTAACCAACCATTTCATTTGAAATGCTGGACCATTGCGATCTATAACTATTCCGGTGTGTCTTCCATGTTTTGTCTTTTCTCTTAGACATTGAGATCGATCCTACAAGTTCGGAAATTTTGTAATTACCTTTGATCATATAAACGTATGTTCATTGTTTTGGATTTTTAAGTTCATGTTTTAAACAAGGGTATGATATTATCAATATGGCAGTAGGTGAGATTCAAAGATAGAGCTTGTCTGCCATCTTTGTTGGAATATTGAATATTGTTGGTCTATAAGAATTAATGTTGAGCATCGATTATCTGATATTCTGTGAATTTGTTGTTTTTCTTAGCTTCAGACTACCACTAGATATTTGTACATACATTTCCATTCTTTTGATCTAAATGAATTGTGATTTGAGTTGTACATGTGGAAAATAAGTATGACGGGTAAAAATCAAACGTTTTATAGGCATTCTATGTTGATAAATAAATAAGTTTGAATTCTAAGTAAAAAAAAACCAAATCGATCAAAGTATGAAAATGAATCATAATAAAATAGTTATTCACCTCCTCCTTGAATGTAATTTGTTGCATGGATTCATGAAACAAAAAAAAAACATGGTTAATTGTAGGTGTACAAAAAACAAGCCTTATGAAAGAAGCAAAGACGCACCAATTGGGCATTCGCATGTCAAAAGGCCGGAAGGGCAACGACAAAACCGGTAAACACTAACATGAACAGCACAAAGAAACACAAAACACAACATTAACCGAAAGAAAATCAACAACGCGAACTCAAGTTGTAACAAGAGTGAACTCAGGTGCTCCTGAAGAGTAAGCAATTCCTGTCTGCTATAGCATACCCGTCTTGCTTTTAATTTCCGTTTCAGTGTATCAAATCCGGTCAAGTAAGACAAAACAAAACTTTACCACAAATTAACATCTGCACTCATTTTAGAGATAGAAATCCTATATTTGTCTACAAATGCACGGTGTCTACTGTAAAATTTCTTCACTGAAGACAGCAACCGTTGAGCAACATAACCCTGTGTAAGGAATTTCTGTGTCAAAGGTGACGATTTGCAAAGGAAATTCCCACCAGCTCTTGAGTAACGAATCAACTGTGATACGAAAACTCCATAAGCATGAGCGGACAGAATGTTGCTACACAAGAAGGGAAAGTCGACGATTTGAAAGTTGAAGTCATCACGTTTGTCATAGAGCTTTGTTGAAAGTCTTCCCTGAGAGTCAATTTCGAGATGTAGATCTAAATATGAAGCAGACTTTCTAGAATCCGTTGTGTCCTTTATCCTGAGGATATATAAAATGGAGAAAGCCACCAAATCGAGAATTGTTCAGTGAAAAGACATATCATCAATATAACGGAACGTGAGCTTAGAAGAGAGAGATAGTCTACAATCTTTTTTGTCCTGAAAAGATTGTTAGAAGTCTGCTTCATATGAATGAAATCGGACCATACTTAATATTTTCCAAAAACGGATCTGAAAACAAGTAAGGAAATGCTGGTTTTTGATTTTTTTCTTATCATACAAGCCTGTCTGAATTCTATTTTCAGATTATATGTACAAATACTGCAATAAAAGTCTTCATAATTTTTTTGTTTTCTGGTAAGTATCTTAATGAATACATTGTTCATGCCTGTATATGTGTACAGCCAGGATTGACAGATCCATAGCAATTGATATAAAATTCATTTTTTTGCTAATTTGATGCACATTTTTTTCTTTTTCCAATTTCACCTCTAATAATATTGTAATATATTTTTGAATGTTCATATTTCTTCTTCCTAACTACCTTTTCCGATAACTTAAGATATGTTTCTTTACATGAAACCAGAACCAAAACGAGAGACGTTTTTTTCTGTAATATATACTAGAATCACTGAATTATTTGCTTAAACATTATGCTATTCGAAAATCTATACTCTACTCGAAAGCTGATATTGTCATCTCAATTGTTGACAATAACTTCCACGATGTTGTTTATCAATGACAATCACAAATCAATTTCTATTCAGTATATTTTTGAATACTGCGTTATTATATTTCGGACTTGATTGTGGGTATGCTTTGAACTGTTAAGCTTCATGCCTAAAGCGAAGTTTTCCTTCAGATACTCTGATTTGTTCCAACAATTCAAATGACCATCCTGTGGAAACAAAGTTCATTAAAAAGGAAGAGTACCATATATCTAAGAAATCAAGTATCCAACATTCAATCTGTCCTGAATTTTTAGTATTTGCAATGAAAAATAAGTTTGTAATAATTGGGTATGGCATTTGAAAAAAAAGGAAGAAATGAGTAAGTAAGGATAGAAAATAATGAGATGTGGAATAAGTGTACGCGACACAGCCCACAATCAAGCGTAAATTCAGAAAAACCACAATGGACAACCAGCCTTCAACGAGACCAGTAGGCGCTGCTCGCGGTTCTGCAATTAGCCCATGGTCTAAATAAAATGCATATAATTCAAATCCAGTCCTGATATAGTCACAGATAGACCCCCTTCTTAAACAAGGAACAGAAAACATCAAAAAGACAAGTACAAACGAAAGCTTTGTCAAAGATTCCTGGCTTAGTTTAGGCACATACATGTATAATATGTGGCGGGGTGACCCTATACATCGTTTTGCAGATATCGCTGTTTGTGTTGAATATTTTTATGAATATACTGATGAACCGGAATCGTGGAATGAGGCTTCTATAAAATGTCAAGAACAGGGAAGGAATCTCGTCAACCTATTACCCGATTATGCACAACACTTGAACGAAATGCTAACTGAAAACTCAATGTGGTTGTATGGGATAACGTAAGTATATTTATCATGGAGTGGGTAAAAATTATTGTACAAAAATTTGAAATGTAAATCATAGCCATAAACGGATTGAAATTGCAAGGCTTTATAAAAGAAGTATTTCCTGTCAAATTAAATTTGAATGTTAGAAGAAGCAAAGGTGTTCCAAATGGGCAAGATTCCGACAAGACGGACAACATCGGTATGTTTACAAACCTCATAGAAATTTATTGACGTTAACGACATCAATAGCACTACTAGTATTATGTTTTATTATAAGAAAGAATCAGAGGTACCAATGGGGCATCCGAATGTCAAAAGTCCAAAAGGGCAGAGACAAAACCAGTAAACACCAACAAGAACGGGACAAAAACATACAACATGGAAACACAAAACAACTGAATATCAATCAACAACGCAAACTCCAGTCGAAACAAGAGTGAAATGTGGAATAAAATTGAGCATAATACAAAAATAAAAGAAAATAAATTATTAAGTCTGTAATGAAACAGTCAGCAACCTTCAAAGTAGGTGTGTGGACGGGTCCAAGGTAGAATATGTAATAATAGCAATGTTAATATGAACAATTTTGCATATCATCTATTCATAATATCATTGATATCCAAAATACACACCAAGATCAAAATAATCAGAAGATACTAGCCCCTAATCCTAAATACAAATGTAGCAAAAATACGAACGTTTTGAAATACTGATTACAATAACACTTCGAAAAAATAAACAACCTAAACTCTTACCTTTAAAAACTAGAGTAAAATGAACTCGGATACACTTTTTTTCATTCACCAATCGCATTGGTTTTTTGTTTGACTTCTGATTTTACATGTTTTACGAAGAATGCAAAAAGGTCAAGTACATATGTTAAAGTTTCTTGTATTTCATTCATGTTCAGAGAGGTTAAATTCTGGACAGTGCATAAAGTCAAAAAATCATCAGTGACGATGTTTGCCGAAAGTGACGATGACAGATTCCCGTACGACAACAAGTTAGCAGACGATGACAACCTGTACTGCGCGTTAGGAGTTTTTTATCCCGTAGCTGAGATTATACGATGGATTGCTGAACCCTGTAACTTTCTTCATGAGTATTACTGTACACCAACGCTCCCTTTTCATGAAGGTAGAGCAACTGTATTGTTTTAGTAGTGAATAAAGGTAATAACAAAACTACCGAACTTGAATGATCAATCTCATAGTCCAGAGAAAATGACAAAAACGAATCAGTCATACCGGAGAATTGGTGGATCGCAATGGTCCTGACTTGGTACAGGCATTTCAAACGAAATGGTGGGTTAAACCAGGTTTTATGGCGAAAATGACTGTTACTTTATAACTATTACCTGATACTGCATTTTTTAATTGTGTTTTTATACCCCTCAAACAAAGTTTGGGGACAAATAGGAGTCTCTCTGTCTGTCTGTCTGTCTGGCCGTCCGTTCGTCCGTCCACATACCTCGTATTCGCTTCTCCTCCTAAACCGCTATTTGGATTTTGATGAATCTTTACATGAAGGAAGTACATAGATGTACCTGAAGAATTTTCAGTGCTCTTAGATAACATTTAGGGGAGATGATAAACTTGAGTTTTTTGGGGGAAATAAAGCGGGCGGTATTACCTGTATAGTTAGGTTTAACTGACGTATTACATACATAGAAAATAATGAGATATTGAATAAGTGTACGTGACACAGACCACAATCAAGCAGCAATTCCGAAAAACCTCAATGGACAACCGCCAGCAGCCTTCAACGAGGCCAGTAGGCGCTGCTCGTGGTTCTGCAATTGGTTAAATCACATTGCTATAGATTTTTAAACCTCTTTATTTCAGGTTCAACTGATGTGTTATATGATCAACAGACAGACTGGGACACAGCCAACAGACGCTGTCAAGAGGAAGGCGGTGATCTGACAAATTTTACTGATCTTCAATGGATTGAATATTCCAAATATTTCTCTTATAATACATCCGTATGGTATCCATTTAGGTAAGAAATTTCGTAAAATCATAAAACTAAAGATACTTTTCAATTGCCAATTGGTGATTTATGAAACCTTGATTTAATATCGCCACTTCAGATGTTAAAAACGAAATCTGTATGACAAACCATGTAGGGGTTTATTATTCTACCGTTTAACTGTTTGTTATTCTGAGGAACTTCACATAACTTTTCTTTATAGGGTAACCTTTTTACAAAATGTATGTTCGTATAATTGTATGATATTAAATCATACATCACAAACGATATAAAAAGAAATGACACCTTTTCCTCAGTTAAATCGTCGCATTCAACGAAGTTTTTGTTTTCTTTTTCTATTTCAAGATACCAAAGCTTTTGGACTAGACATAAGAAACTTATAAACACATCACAAGAAGAACTAGGGCCTACCGAAGGTCCTGGTGTCACAGGAAATAGTTTACATTGTGTTTTTATTCATCACGACGGCTTTGATGTTGTTTGGACAACTGACGATTGTAAAAGTCTACATAGTTTTATATGTGAAATGCCTGCTCCATCAGGTATAATCATAAGCAACTTTAAACAGCATGCATCAAAAATCAGGTTTAGGTCAATCGGCACTGCACTGAAAAATCAAAGTAATACATAACTCCCTTGACCAAACCCCCGCCCCCAAAAATATCATGAATATGAAACATAAAAAATTATTATCATTTTGATAACTTATTGTTATTCTGGATCTCCTTGTATGAACATTTCTACGATTTAAAAAATGTGTGTAGCTAACCAAACTTTATATATTTTTTCGATTGCGATCTTCAATTTTCCGGTACGTCTTCCTTGTTTTCTCGGATTTTTTTGAGCATTTGAGATTGATCCTCCAAGTACAGCAATTTTGTAATTCATTCATCTGTGATGTTAGATTATTTTTGTTACTACCATTGCCTCTATTTTGAGTTGGGTTTTTTTTGTTTTTGTTTTTGTTTTTTGGGTTTTTTTTTTTGGGGGGGGGGTCCCTGGCTTCTAATTATTGACTTTGAATGTAGGTATCAAGAGATTACTAGACTTAGTTGCTTTTATAATGTACAACATCACTTGTTTATATTAGGTGTACACAATGTATAATAAAACATTGAAATCTTAAAACTTTGAAAAACAGGTCAAATAAGCAAGATGCATTTTACTTTAAAGTTTGTTTTTACTTTTTTTGCATGGCAATAAAAACATTATTTAACGTTTGAAAAGGCAGTGCTTTTTTTTTCAATTACTATAAATATTCGTAAAATGTTAAAACAAAAGAACAGAAATTTTAGAACATCTTACATATAAACAATTATATAATGCCTGGCTTTTATTAATTGCCATTCTTTTTTTAATTTTCAGAAGACTTTTATTTTTTTTTCGAGTTGCCTTATTTGTCCGTCCAAATAAGCCCACTCCTTAAAATGATCTCCAACTCAACAGCAACATCTCAGGAGTGCGCAAACATTTGCAGGGAAGAGAATACTCAAAATTTAGAGTGCACTGGGTTTGAGGTCAACCATACCTCAGGCACGTGTAGAACACACGTCCAATACTTTACTGACGTTGAAACTGGAGAATTCTATCAAGTAAACCAGGCTGAACTGAGCAACGATACTTCCGTTTACGATCTGCATTATATAAAAGGTATGTGTGATAATTTCAGAATAAGATATCATTTTAAAAATAAATTTTATTTCATTTTGCTATGTGAAATAAAAATTGATATATTTAATAAAAATAGCATTCAGTCTGGTATATCTGTATTTCATTATTAAACGGTAGTTAATAAAACTATATTAGTTTGATATATCAACTGATTAATTGAGGTTGCAATGAACTCTCCTACGATGTTATATGGCTGTTGGTCTTAACCTGTTACTTCCTGTTCTTGTATGTATAATTCTAGTAGACATGTAATTCATTGCAGAACGGTAGTTAATAAAACTATATTATACCCCCACTCGTAAGAGAGGGGGCTATATTGCAATCACCTTGTCCGTCCGTCTGTCCGTCCATCCGTCTGTCCGTCCGGTTCAATTTCTCTGCTTCTACTGGATGGATTAGTTTCAAATTTGGTACACAGCTTCAGCATGATGAGTTATACTATGCCTACCCTTTCCAGGTTAGTCCATCATCTACTTCCTGTTTTCCAAGCCGACTTAGACTTTTTTAGGGGAAAAAAAATTGAAATGTGAAATTTTTTGTAACAGATTTCTCGGCTTCTACTGGATAGATTGGTTTCAAATTTGGTACACAGCTTCAGCATGATGAGTTATACTATGCCTACCCTTTCCAGGTTAGTCCATCATCTACTTCCTGTTTTCCAAGCCGACTTAGACTTTTTTAGGGGGAAAAAATTTGAAATGTGAAATTTTTTGTAACAGATTCCTCGGCTTCTACTGGATAGATTGGTTTCAAATTTGGTACACAGCTTCAGCATGATGAGTTATACCGTGCCTCCTCTTTCCAGGTCAGTCCATCATCTACTTCCTGTTTTTCCAGCCGACTTAGACTTTTTAGGGTAAAAAATTTGAAAAGTGAAATTTTTCGTAACAGATTTCATGGCTTCTACTGGATGGATTGGTTTCAAATTTGGTACACAGCTTCAGCATGATTAGTTATACCGTGCCTCCCCTTTCCAGGTCAGTCCATCATCTACTTCCTGTTTTCTGAGCTGACTTAGACTTTTTATGGGTCAAAAATAGACAATTTTTCGTAACAGATTTCTCGGCTTATAGAGAAGGGATTGATTTCAAATTTGGTATACAGCTCTAGCATGATGAGTTGTATCGTGCCTCCCCTTTCCAGGTCAGTCGGTCATCTACTTCCTGTTTTCTGAATGGCAGAGTGGGGGTATGCTTAGCACGACTTAGTGCAACCCCTTGTTGTTTTTTAATCAACTGATTTATTAACGGTTGCAATTGAGGGGGTACCCAACACTTAGGCTAAAATAAAATTTTGTCGTTTAATTTTCCTGAAAATTTGCAAAAATATTCACTTTGAATCAATAAATTATTTCACTAAATCTAAAGAAATTCGAACCATAGGTTTCTCAGGAAAATTTTTGTTGAACATAATGGAGTTTTCAACATTTCCTATTTTTATCATTTAGAAGCTTGATTTCTTTGACTAAATGTAATTAACTAAAACGTTCAAAAGATTTTTAAGAGTTATCTACCTTAGGTGTTCTGTACCCCCTTAACTCTTGTACAGTGTTTTATTTGTCTGGTCTTTACCTGCTTTTGCCTGTTCTTTTATGTATAATTCCTTTCTATAATTTTATTTTTAGAAAAAGGCTTTTAACAGAATATTTTTTATTTGTCAAAATATTTGTTTATCACATCTTTATTCCATCCAAATTTAGAATACTCTAAATGGTGTTAAATAAATAAAAAAAAGACAAGCTCTGTTTAAAGTTAAATGGTTGATTTCTAGATTTGTTGTTTTCTATGTTGAATTCTAAAACAGACATTCTGGGAAACACAACTGAGAAAACAAGCACAAATATGCCAAGGACTATATCAGTTATCACTGAAATAACCACATATCACACGTCTGAGGAGAAAAGGAGATTGGAGACAAAACAGTCGACGACATTTTATCAGAGCTCTAAATCAAGTGACGACAACGTCATAGTCTCAACAGTTTCAGTAAGGAAGGTGAACTCAACTGAAAGCAGTGAGTATTGCTATGCTTATTGCCACAAAAATAAGAACGTTAACGGTACCATTGTTTGTATTGTGAAAGATCAAGATGGAAAGTGATCTATAACAGAAATACAAATTGCTTTTTATAGATTGTTGTTATGTATAGATGTATATAGTTTGCAACCTGTTCATTGTTTGATCTATTGAACTAGATTTGAACCAAAACAGGAAAAAAGGGACTGCTTTCCTAGACTTATATCAAAGGACAATTTATACAAAAACAATTGTTTGATATATATATAGAACAGGTTCACTTGAAACGGTTTTGTCTTGTATGTGCTTGTTTATTAAAGGCACTTTACCTTTTTGGCTGTTGAGTGGTTTTGGAGCTGCGAGTACCTTTGTAGCAACAACTTGGTTGGGGATAATCATTAAGAGATCAAAGGAAAAACAGGTAAATAAATATGTTATATAACATAAATTAAGCATTTCTCAAGTAATATTTACCGGTTTTTAGATTTTTAATAATTTGATCAGATTAATGTAGAATACTTTTTCGTACGGATGTTAAAATTTCATATGTTAGCAAGAAATTACTAATACAAAATCTATACATTTAAGATTCAGCGAGCAGCACCTTCTGGCATCGTTGAAGGCGGCTGAATGTTTTTTTCATTGTGGATTATTATATGTGGGTTGTGTAGCAAACACTTATATCTTATCACTTTATCTTCTGTCAGTCCGTTAAGAAGCAAAGGTGTACCAAAGGGGTAATCAACATCATTAAACCGTAAAAACAAAACTGGTAGACAAAAAATCATCACAACGAAACAAACCACACAACAACATAAAACATACACACGCATATAACAACAAAACCGCATTCAGCAACGTGAACTCAAGTCGAAACGAGATCGAACTCAGGTGCTCCGGAAGAGAAAGCAGTTCCTGCTTGCTATAGCACAGCCGTCACGTTGCCAAAGATCGATTTAGTGTTGCCCATTGGAATACCTATTGTATGCTGAAAAACACGTCCACCAAACTGTACAAATATGTTGTCGATTAGAAAGTTTTGCATTTCTATTATTTGATCTTCTGTAAATTTGATTTTCTTGCTAGACTCTTGAATGACAAAATAAGTCTTTTTATAACCGACTACCAAATACTTGTACCTGCGTTTTCCGTTCTTTCTGATAAAGCTACGTTTAATCAACTGTGCCAAACGAGATTTTAATTGTGAATGTGGAATTGAAATATATAGTGTAGAGAAATCAAAAGTTTTAATGTTATTACAAGATGAAAATGACTTTGAATTGAGACTTTTCATCAGTTCTTTAGAATTTTTGAGAATCTACATTTGATTGACGCCATTTCTAGAATAACAACAATCGAAATACTTTTGAAGGCTTGATTTTATTGCCGTCAATATAATGAATATTGATGTTAACAAAACTGAAAGAGGTTTAGTTGTACATTTGGATGACCCAGCAGTAAAGTTATACATTAGGATGAAAGCTGCCAATAAATTTGATGTACTATTCTTTACATTGCTTTTGGAGAATATTCATTTTGTGAGCATTCGATGCACTTTTATTCCCCATTTTTTCTTTTATGCAAATCGAAAAGATAAAATTCAATTCAATTAGTTGTATTTTTATACTTTCAAGGTAAAGTAAGGCAAAAATGGTTATTTTGTGAGAGCTAGAATAATTAATGGATGTGTTTCGGACTGAAATGTAAAACAAAGTCTTAGTACGTATAGTTCGAATAATATTTTAAACTCTTTGTCGCAATTAGCGGCATTTGAAGCATTTTGATAATTAAAAAAAATATATATATATATATGTGTGCATCTAACAGCATTTCAAAATATTTCTATTCTTCCAGAAGATTTACCCACCTGAACATGAACAGGAAGCACCAAACAAAACTTTTAGGAGCAACCCTTTTTCATCTGGCGGCCTAAGATCGTTTTGAAGAAAAAGCATGCAGTAGACAATGATATTGAGTCAAGATTCATGATTTTTGAAACTATAGAACCCATGATTTTGTAATCTATTCCTATATTGAAACACAAAATATCACATTACTATTTAAGAGACTGTGATTTCAGTATGCAGTATATGTATATTTGGAGGAATAACCTCTCATCTGCAGGATTTGGACCCAAACAATAAGAGGGTGAAAATCTTAGCAACGGTTTTGTTTAAATCGAAGTTAGGCATACAAATATTTTTTAGTGTCTTTCATTCTCTGGTTTGCTTCATTGCTTGTATTGGATATTTACACGAGTTTGAATTACTTTAGATTAATTCTTTATCGTACCCTGCAGCCTTCAGTTCCTCAGAAGAGATATTTTTTGGCCAGACCACAAATGTGGATCGGCCATACAGTTTTTACCCTTATCCGTCCGTCCTTAAGACTGACGTACGCCCGTAACACCTTGGTTAAGTTCTTGGTGAAGATCCATTGCTCGGATATTAGCTGTTGGGAGTCAATGATATTTCACCACTAGACGGATCATGGGTAAGGCTAAACAATCCAATAGAAATTAGGTCACCTATATTTTATGCATGCACGACTTTGTTTAGGTCCATTACTCGAATACCAAGTGTTGGTATAATGATTTTGACCACAAGATAGGTTTTGGCGAGGCTACACACACCCACTAGAAATTAAGTCAATGTGACCTATCTTTCATGCATGAATGATTTTGGGTACGTTGTTGGTTCAAGTCAATATCTCTGATACTACATGTTATGGGTAAAGTATCATGGCTAACATGACACAACTGAATAGGAATGTGGGCATTGTGACCTATTAGAAGAAGCAAATAATTTACTTATTACAAAACAGTCGCATTTAAATCCCCTTACAATAGATAGATATACAAAGATAAAATATATAAACAGAAATCAGTAGTGTGAACTCGAAATATTATACAAATGTAGTTCAAGGTTCATCTTTACACTTCGGAAAAAATGACCGATATTTTACGTCTTTTTTCAGTTTATGTGGAGCCTAAACTACACATCCAATTGCTTGATAAGGCGTAGCAGCGTCTAGATAAATACTTTTTGCATAAACTTTTAGCAGTGGCGTAGCTGCATATACGCTCTCACGCCATGGCGTGCACATCGGAAAAAAAACAAAAAAAAACGGAATTCGTCCGGATTGATTGATGACGTTTCCGCAATCATAACATTTTCACAATTAGATTAACGTGATGGCGTCCAAACCTGGACGTGGGCAGCCAACTTCGCAAACTATTGATACGTTTTTTAAAAGATCTGTACCTGCCCCGAACCCTTCGGCATCTACTTCCCCCTCATGCAATGAAGGTGAGCAGGCTAGTGCAGGGGCTGATGCGACGTCTACGACGTCTAGTGCAAGCTTGACCCAGTCTTCCAAAAATCTAGGATACCCCGATATTTGTTCTTTAACAGATGCCAGTGAATATGAAATTCACAGGACCGAATGAAATGTCTGGTAAAAATTCTTTCGGTCTGGTAAAAAATTTGATCTATTTTAGTTACACATTTAGGAGAAAAGTTTCGGTCTGGTAAACCTTGGAACAATTTCGTATTCACTGACTTATGCTGACCTGCGATCAAACGATACAATAAATGTTGTTGCTGACGGGAAAGTGGACTGATATTCATAATTTCAAGTTTCCAGCAAGGTATATAAAAGATAAACATTTTTACAATTTTTTATTAAAATAATAAAAATTACTTCCACCACAACCTTCTATTACATTGTGTCCGTTGTCGGATTAGTGCCCAATGAATGTCTCTTGAATTAGTATTTTGTACGTGTACACTTGATCCGTTTTGCCGGGGCATTTTCTTTGCGTTTTTTATTTCACCCAAATATAGCCAAATATCAAGAATGCCCTGTCATTTGGCCTCCACGTGCAAGGTAATTTCATTATTGATGTTATTAAATCTACTCACAATCGGTTTTATGGAAGGTTATTTAGGGGTAACTCATGCTTTATTTATGGTACAATTTGAACGGAAAGAAAATGAATAGAGAAAACAACAAAAGTAATCTTGTAAATTGGAAGGGAAAATGATCAGCGATTTTTATATCTCGACGCTGCTATACTTTATTTTGTGTTTCTATGTGTCGTTTAAGTTGTACATAGACTAGAAAAATAGGTAAAATATCTACCATTTTATTCTAAGTGTAACCATGAACCTTAAAGGCATAGAACATGTCACTTTTGCTTTTTATGTAATTGAATTAAGTACACATATATTTGAAAAATAAACATATCTTTACTGACATAAAAAGTCAAATATTTGCAGCTAAAATAAAATAATTGTCATTAATTTCTTCACGTTGCATTTCAATATTCCTTCGGGTTAACCATTATTCATATGACCTTTACTTAACACATATCAGTAATGGTTAACATTGAAAATTAACAACACGTTAAATGAAATGGTTACAGTCCCAGTAAGGTGAGTTTTTGTAATAAGGCAAGAAGCAAAGAAGCACCAATGGGGCATTTTAGTGTCAGAAGTCCGAAAGGTTAACAACAAAACCGGTAAACAGGAACAGTACGAGGGAACATAAAACATACAAAATCAACTTAACAAAAATCAACAACGCAAACTCATGTCATAACGTGATTGAACCCCGGAAGAGTAAACGGTTCCTGTCTGCTATAGTACATTCATCGCGCTGCAAATTCCGAATTCAGTGTGTCAAATCCGGTATGAGAAGACAAAACAATAAAAACCAAACAAAACCCTTAGAACCAACAAACCAACATCTACACTTATCCGAGGGATCGAAATCCCATATTTGTCTATGAGTTCAAAATGTCAACAGTAGAATTTCTTTAGTGAAGACAGCAACCGAGAAGCAACATAACATTGCGTTTGCATTTTTGTATCAAATGTGGCGCTCTGCCAAGGAAATCGATGAAATTTCCACAAGCTCTAGAATAAAGAATCCGTAAATGATTCGGTAAGATACGTAAACACCATAAGCTGGAGCGGACGGAATATTGATACACAAGAAGGGAAAGTTTACAATCGGAAAGTTGAATTCATTATGTTTGATACAGAGCTTTGTTGAAAGTTTTCTGTGAGAGTCTATTTCCAAAGGAAGATCTAAATATGAAGCAGACTTCCTAGAATCTGTTGTGTCTTTTATCATAAGTTTATCATCATCAATATAACGGAAAGTGTCTTCTCATTCGTATTGTGTTTTGTGTAACTACCAGAACCTTAAATCACAATTGAAAAGGAAGATTTCATGCAAGCCATGTCCTTTGAAATACCTGTATTAAGTCAGGACCATTGCGATCTTTAATTTGTCCGGTATGTCTTCCATGTTTTTTTTTCTTTTCCATTGGACAATGAAATTGATTCTGCAAGTTCGGTAATTTTGTTAATACCTTCTTCACTGTCTGTGACTTTGTGACAATTTTTATTTTGTTATTAAGATCTAAGTTCTTTTGGATTATGAATGTTGAAGAGTTGTCTATTATTTGAAATAGAAAATTTGAAACACTATAAAATGTATAACAATTCCTTTACATTCTCAATATTTATTTCATTCTGCATTAGAGAAAAAACAATATAGCTAAAACGATCTTGGACGTCCAGATGTAGTATAGCTGCCTGTCCAATCATTTTCATCTGCTGGGGTAAGCTCAACTGGCTGAATTTTCTAGACAAAAGAAAAATAATGATTAAAAAATATGATGTTTACATTATCACATTTCTAGTTTAATTAGTAAATAGTTAAGTTTTGGGGAACTAAATCATGAAGTATGAAGTTTTTTTTTCGACATTGTTTCCATGTGTCGTATTTTATGACTATGTAAAAGAATAATTGAAAGGTTCAATTATGTTTTCTGGGTTGTCTAATATATTATAAAAAATACACAGGGTGGAATTCTTCTTGAATTCAAACGGTAAAGTGTAAAAAAAAAACATTCAAGGGAAATCCCTATTCATTATGGAAATATTACATAAAATAATAAATGTTATGGATTTTGCTATGTAGTCTTCTTTATTTTTAAACAAACACAGAATGTTTATGTATTGGAAACTCGCTATAAAGTACATTTTTGGGTGCTTGAATACATGAATATTGAACGTCCATATTATACAAAATATTAAAGCATTGAAGATTTCAAAATGTTAAGAACATAAGTCATGAAAGTTGTATTTTTAGATTTATAACAATCATTTAATGTTTTCCCGACTATCTTGATAATAAACATTTAATCATGAGAAAAAAGCACAGGTACCATTAGGGTCTCCGAATGTCAAATAGAAAATAATGAGAGTCCGAAAGGGCAGTGACAAACCCAGAAAACACAAACAAGGACAGGACGAAAGAACAGACAACATAAAAAATACAGAAACACAAAAACTACCGCATATCAATTTACAATATGAACTCTAGTGGTAATGAGTGTGAACTCGTGTATTCCGGAAGAGAAATCGGTTCCTGCCTGCTATAGCACACCCGTCGCGCTGCCAATTTCCAATTCAGTCTGTCAAATCTGGTTAAGGATTACAAAACAAAACCCTTTGACAAACCAACATCTGCACTCATCTGAGAGATGAAAATTCCCATATTTGTCTATGAGTGCATGGTGTCTACCGTAAAACTTCCTGAGTGACGTCAGCAACGGAGGAGCAACATAACCTTGTGCTAACAGTTTTTGTGTCAAACATGACTCCTTACCGAGGGAATCGATCTTATTCCCGCAAGCTCTAGTGTAATGAATCAATTGTTAAACGTAAACTCCATCAGCTGAAACGGACTGAATGTTGCTACACAAGAAGGGAAAGTTGTTAATTGGTAAGTTGAAATCATCAGGTTTGTCAGAGTATCTGAAATAAATACGTACGATCATGCATATGACCATAAGGATACATTTATATTGATTTTGATTATATAACATGAGTATACCAATATATGTGTGACCATATGCGTATGGTTCAAATACTGGTATGATCCGGAACATATTACCTGTTTGTCCTTTGATCTCTTAATGATTATTCCTAACCACGTGCTTGCTACAAAGGTACACACAGCTCCAAAACCAGCCAATAACCATAGCAGTAAATGACCTTGTTTACGAAAATTTAGGACAGAAATATTTAATAATTCATGGACTGGATTTCAATACCAAAACAATTCTTTCTCGTCATAATTCAAAGTTTTCAGACGATGATTGTAATTATTTTATCTTTAGCTAATATTCGTATTACATTAGTTTTGTGCAAATTAAAACTTTTGACTACTATGATCTACAACTATAGGTCTCCGAGTGTAATCACAAGCCTGGTCGTTAGACTTGCTTGACACGAATTTACCATAAAGTTTCTAATATCTTTTGTTATTGAAATTTCCGATTGCTAAATTCTAAAATGTTAAAAACAACAGGTCTCTTTTCTTGTACTGCACATAGTCGATATCCTCGGTGATGAATTTGGCTTTACTGTTCGAACTTTTTGGCTTTGAGTACATTTCATTTAATACTTTTGTTTTTGACCTTCCATTTTTTTACTCCAATGCTGCTGATGAAAGGTTACTCCTTGAAATATCGATATACAGCATAACCAAATTAACCGGTTTTTTTTCCCTTTTAGGTACTGTATTTGAAATCACTGGGTCGATAACCGCTGCTTGTGGACCAGAGGTCCTAGAGGGTAATCACAAGCCCGGTCTTTAGACTTGTTTGACACGAATTTACCATAAAGTTTTTAATATTTTTTGTTTTTGAAATTTCCGATAACTAAATTCTAAAATGTTCCAAAACACCATGTTTCTTTCCTTGTACCGCATATGGTCGGTATTTTCGGTGACGGATTTGGCTTTTTTCCGAACCTTTATGCTTTGGGTACTTTTCATTCTATACTTTTGGTTTTTGACCTTCCATTGTTTTGACTCCAACGCTGCTGATGAGAGGTGTTTATACCCGTTTTTTTACTGTATTAAATAATAAAATCCAATATTAAATGTCTTTCTCGTTTCCATAACACTGTCCTTTGTTCCTTTAGTCACATTCAACTTTTGATTCTAAATTGTTTAACTTCGATGCTAATAAAGCAAAATAATATCACATATACTAAAAAGGTATTATCACAAAACTACACAACTAGAATGATCAATACTGTCATATATCCTAAAAGAAATGACAAAACAATGCAAAGATATACCAGAGAAATTAAACATCACAATGCCGATGACATGGTACTGGTATTTCAAAACAAATGGTTGGTTAAACCATGTTATATGTCGCACAAACATCTCTTCCATTGCGATCTAACCAAGATAAATCAAAAATCAGTTTAACCACTTGACGCTAATCTTTATATAATGTAGTCATACTCACTGCCAGTTCCAGCATCTCCCTTAATAACAGGTTTATTTGAATTTGAAACGTTTCCAAGTTCAACTGTAGCATTTTTATAGGAAGTTGTAGACTGTTGAAAAAGATGTGTTTCCAATGTTCCCGTAAGGTTGTTGGCAATGGTACCGTTTTCGCCAGGCAGTTGCTCTGATGTTGTAAAAGTCATCAATTCTGTAATTGACTTATCTGTGCTGGTTTTCTGAGTTGAATTGCCCAAAATAGCTGTGATAATATTTAAAAAGAACATGAAATTAACAAGTGTGGATTTCCAATTACAGACAAAAAAATGATTTGTCCAAAGCTCTATTAGAAAAGTTCAAAATTGAGTTAAAAGATATGGTGATTAATTATTTTAATTAGTGTTTGACTGGTCTGCTGTACTGAGATGATCACCTCAATATCCCTCAGTGACTCACAATTATGTTGTGTTCTATGGTCATTACCGGATCCTAAGATCGCAATGGAAGAGGGAGGTTTGGCGCCATAAAACCTGGTTTAACCCACCATTTCGTTTGAAATGCCTGTACCAAGTCAGGACCATTGCGATCCACCAATTCTCCGGTATGACGAATTCGTTTTTGTCATTTTCTTTGGACAATTAGATTGATCATTCAAGTTCGATAGTTTAATTAGTACCTTTTTTTATGGTATTTATACCATTATTTAATAATTTATTAATGTTCTAGCATATCAAATTTAACCGTTTATACCCGCGTTTTTGGTATTTGTAATTTTGAAACCACTGGGCGATAACCGCTGCTGGTGGACCAGAGGTCCCCGAGGGTAATCACAAGCCTGGTAGTCAGACTTGTCTGACACGAATTACCATAAAATTTCTAATATATTGTGGCTGAAATTTCCGATTGTTAAATTCAAAATTGATCAAAACACCAGGTTTCTTTCCTTGTAATGCACATGGTCGATATCCTCGGTGCTGGATTTGGCTTCCTTGTTCGAACGTTTTGGTTTTGAGTACTTTTCGTTTTCAACTGTTTTGGATTTTGACCTTCCAAAGTTTTGGTTTAAATGCTACTGATGAGAGGTTACTCCTTGAAATATCGATATATAGCATATCAAATTTAACCGTTTATACCCGCGTTTTTGGTATTTGTAACTCTTACAAATATACAGCTAATGTATGGTGTTGTTTACTTATGCACTGACATTGTTCTCTTTTCAAATTGGTTTGGTAGTAATTATTGTATATAATAAAGCCTTAGTGTTCTTTTTCTTTAATAGATAATAAACTTTTTAAGTTTTATGATGTCTTTCTACTGTTTCTTTGCTGGTTTAAAAATCTTGAGTTTATTTCATTGACATCGTGACACGAAATGTAATAAAATCAATAACTTTAAACAAAGTTCATCGTATCCGTGCGTGTGTCATACATACCTTGTATATAATGAAGGTCGTAAATGGACGTATCTAGGGTACTAACAATTTGTTGCTTTTTAAACAATTCTTCACTGTTTATGTCTGTGTACTGAACATGAGTGGTACATAAACCTGAGGTGTGGTTGACCTCAAAACTCGTGCATTCTAAGCCATCTTTATTCTCTTCCCTACAGATTTCTTCGCATTCTTTGGGTGAGGCGATTGAATTTGATATTATTGCTAGGAATGGGTTATTTTCCAATGACAAGGACTGGCCATATATCTCAAAGAAATAGTAAAAATCTTCTGTATAAGAAATAAAAAAAATACTTTACTTTAAATTACACACGTTTTGCTGAATTTATTCCTTGTTATTCATTATGTACGTTACGGTAGCAAAAGCTTCCTCTTCCTGAGAAGATATTTTCACTCTGGTTTCGATTTGTGTTCGTTGCGTGCGGGGCCCGGGTGTAGAATAGGCTCGCAGCAGATACTAGCTTGTCGTAAGAGGCGACCAAGGGTCTTGAAATTCTGACGTCAGGTTAGTGCTCAGACAACATATCGATCAAGTGTGTACCTTAGGTGGCTGAATAGTGTGGCCCTCGTCCGCGGGGATTGTCAGGTCTTTAATACGAAAACCCTGACCGCTGATCATTGTGGGCCAAGGTGTGAGGAGATTGCCACGCTTCATGCACGTAAAAGACCCCTTTGTGGGCCGCCCAGAAGTGCACCACATGGGCTAAATTTCCCGCCCATACTCATCTCTCCCCTTTTCCTGTGGTTCTTCAAAATTTTCTGTTCCCTTGTTTCCAACACCACCCCATATTTCATTTATCCTCATCGTTTTGCGATCAATTTATCATCCTTTTCATGTTCATCGCCGGTAAATACTAAGGGTCTTTGGATCCGATCGTCGGGTCAGTGTTAGGCCCACAGAGTGACCAAGTGCGTATCGTAGGTGGCTGAATAGGATGGCCCTCGTCCGCAGTGGTTGTCAGTTCTATAATACGGAAACCCTGACCGCTGACCATAGTTGGCCAACGTGTGTGGAGAGTGCCACGTTTCATGCACGTAAAAGACCCCTTGTAGACCGCCAAGTAGTGCACCACATCTGCTAAATTTTCCGCCCCCTACTCATCTCCCCCCTTTTCCTGTGGTTCTTCAAAATTTACTGTTCCTTTGTTTCCCACCGCTACCTCATATTACATGTAAATAACCTATTTATCGTTGCACAAGCGTAATACACGAACTCACTCAACTCACTTGATTTGTGTTCACGTTGCTTGTTGGAGTAACTTGTTAAATGTGTTTTTGATTGCTTTGGTTCACCTTTATTTCTCTTAACTTATGATTGAGGAGTCTCAAGGCTATTATACTGAGCATACTCTTGCATGTATTTGTATTAATTTGATAAACTAGCTGAACTTGACAAACAAAAATTACATACTTTAATATATTTGATAAAACTAAGAGCCTTTGTAACATAAATGACGTTTAAACCATCTTTTTAATGATATCTCGTACTGTATAACAAGGGAATATTTTAAAATGAATGAAAAGGAAAATTTTCTTGAATTGACTAAATTGACTTAATTATTTTTCTTAATTTCGAAGAGCTTTGGATTATCAATGTACAAACAAAATAAAAATGGATGATAGCATTCTTATAGTTCATACACAGTTTGGGAAAAAATTCTTGAATTGACTAAATTGACTTATTTTTTTTTAATTTCGAAGACCTTCGGATTATCAATGTGCAACCAGATAAAAATCGATGATATCATTCTTATAGTCCTTAGACACTTTGGGAAAAAACTACAGACTGGGCAATCTAAAAATTACATGTAACCAAATAAGCCGTTGTTTTGTAATACTCTATTTTATTCACAAGGTTGGGCGGAGCTTAAATTTCGCTGTCTTTTAGGTAAGATTTAAACATAGAGTCCCGAAATAATTGACCCGTGACCAGCCCGGTCAATAAAATAGAGTAATACCCGTTTTGCATTTTTAACGCTAAAATTCAAAATTCAAAAAAATGTTGAAATTCTGACATTTTTCTCACTATTCTTTATATAAAATATATATATAATTTTTTTTATTTAAGTCATAGCGAATTCATTGCTTGGATCTTTGTTGCACTTTGGCGTTTAGATACGTATTTTTTTATGAATGTTCTTTTACAAATATACAGCTGACGATGGTTATGTTTACTTATGCACTGATTTTTTAAGAAGTTCTATCAATAATTTTACTTCATTTATTCTGAAAATCCGACTTTTATAAACTCTAGGTCAACATTTCATATTGTTTATATCTTACTACTTCTTAAGCTTGAAAAAACATATTACATACCCTCTTCCGTTCTATACAGAGCGGCCAATTGCCTAAAAAGTTATTTATAGAAAAGAAGTTGCACAACGTGTCCCCTACTAACCTGTTGGGACAGGCATGTCGCAAATAAAGATGTGGAGATTTTCGCAGTCGTCAGTCGACCAAAAGGCATCATCTTTGAGTGTATCCCCAATCACGCAATGATTGCTTGTCATTGTGGCGTCGAGATCTGGGATTGGCCAGATTTGAGATTCTGTTGATGCATTTAGTCTTTTATTTCTTGTCCAAAATGCATATTGACTGTAAAACAATTAACATGTTACAAACTCGAACATTGTACCAATCAAATATAACATATGTTTATATATTGATGGTTAGTGACTGGGTCATTTTAGAAAAAAAGATTATAAGATCCCAAGGTGGTTTATATATATAAATAATCAAATGCTATTTCTACGGGTTGTAAAAAGAGATGTAAGAAATAGAACTTAGCCATTAAAAAGACATTCAGTTTTAAGGAAGTGCAAGACTGTGATCACATGACTGACTGACTGGGGAGTTTAACGTCAAAACTCCTCACAGTTCCAGTTCCCGTCCGTAACGGTCCGTACACTAATCACTGTACCAGGCTTTCCGGGCTTTTTTTCAATGACCTCTTGTTGACCCCTACTCTCTAGATTAAAAACCATGAAAAGTACTCACATATACCAAAATGCATTGCGCAACCACATTATTTTAAGTATAGCCTAAATACTTCTACTTTACTTCACTTTAAAACAGTGCGTACTTATTTAAACCGGTTTTACAACAAATTGAATTAATTCTTCTAAGAAAAAAAAATTACTACAGAAAATTTTATCTTTTCATGGCTAACTATAGGAAAATTTTGAAAATTTATAAAACTATAAAAAAAAATTTATCAAGAATCTTGATGGAATTCATACAAGCCTGTAGCAGTGGGATAGTCCTGACCTATTTTTGTCGGGAAGGATTAGCCTACTGCGAATGAGTTTGTTTAACGTCGTGACTGTACCTAGATATAGGTCTGCAGCGATGTTCACATGACCAGCCAAATTTAGATTTATAATTACCTTATTACTTCATTTTACAAGGTTTCTTCAATTAAAAATATTACATGCTTTTGACTTTCAGTTTGATTTGAAAATTATTTCAATAATTTGTTTTTATTTAATTTTGTTTTGTTTTGATAACAAATATTATAAAACCAAGTGAAATGGTGTTTTCTGCATTTTTGCAAAGGGAGATAATTTGTGTAAAAAATATGCCATTTTGGGTCTTTTTTGTCATACTTTTCTTTATATCAGAAAAACGAAATGAGAAGCACCTTTTCTGTTCATTTTTCAAATGCATTATACAAGCTCTATATAATATAAAAAAAATACAAAAATTCATTGACAAAATTTTTATTCAGACATGATAATCCTTCAAAATTGGTAGCTTTCTTTAACATTTCAATGAAAATCAACTCGACTTTGGAGTCATTTATATCCAAAACCAAGTTGGAAGCATATCTTTTTCATGTTAAATTTTCAAAGAGCATGTCATAACGCATCCATTAACAAATTATAAAGAAATTTCATTGACAGGAAAAATTAGGTGCATATGGAATGTACCCCCTAAAAAACTACTTCACTTGTACATTGAGAGTAAAAGGCAATTGCAATAATCATTTTACCATCCTTCCACCTATGTCCCTGTAACAGATTGGTCAAAACTTTCAAATTTAAATGTCTACCAATCACAGTGCAACTGAATTTTCACTGTTTTTATACATTCAGGCATCGTTCTTCTTTGTTTGGGCATCATCGGTTTGTTTACTGATTTGATTTTAAAGGTTACTTCTCGTTGACGCAGATATTAGCATTTTTGTTTAGAGAAAATAAAAACTTAAGAAAACTTGATATAAAGTGTTTACTATTTACAAAAATCATTTGTACCGAACTGAGTATTGATACTTGAAGTGCCATCTGAATACTTTTAATCTTGGGTAAATTGCAAATGTCGTGCGGAAACTGCTTGTCATGTTGAAAGCTTCTGTATGCTTTCCATGTGGTGCGGAGTTTTAAGTGTCTTTAACATAATTATTTAGATTTTGCCGTATACACTTTTTCCCCATGCTCTATGCATAAGAGGAAACTCTCAATAGCATCTTTGAAATCGAGAATGCTGAAAGGTTAAAAACCAAACATGTTTGAAAAAAAAATCTAAAAACAGACGAGTAAGTCTGAACAAAGTTTTGCTCACTTGAATGGTTGCCATACGGAGGTATCAAATTGGAAAAAGCTTGTATAGCCGATTGCTTGTAAAAAGTCAAATGCGGTTAAGTTTCCTCCTTCTTCTAAACAGTGTCTATTGGCTGTATTCCATTCAACCATTATATTGTATAAAACACTGATTGACCCTAAAATACAAAGAGTTTCAAGAAAAATTGCAAGTTGTTTACAAAACGTATGAACCGTAATGCAACTTACAAGGAAAATGGTAGAAAACGGGCAGTCAAATGTCGTTAATCCAAAAAGACTGAGAAAATATCGATAGAAATAGAAACCTATCAACATCAACATGAATTCAAGTCAAAACGAAAGTGAAACCATCTGTTCCGGAAGAGTGGGCAGTTCCTATCAGTCGTTCCTAAGGATCGATTAAGTGTGCGTCAAATCAAGTGATAGAAAATAATAAGACGTGGAATATAAAGGTAATAACAACATTTACCAAACTTTGAGAATGTATCTGGATGTCTAAGAAAAGATTCAAAACAGGGAAGACGTACAAAAAAAAATGAAAATGACAACGATCCTCGGTGCTGTATTTGGCTTCTCCGTTCGAGCTTTTTTGTCGTTGTTCAATACTTTTGGGTTTTTACCTTCCAATGCTTTGATTCAAATGCTGCTGATGAGAGGTTACTCCTTGAAATTATGCATATACAGCTTAACCCGTTTTATACACGTTTTGGTATTTGTATTTTGAAACCACTGTGTTAATAACCGCTGCTGGTGGAACAGTGGTCCCTGAGGGTAATAACAAGCCTGGTCGTCGTGTCTGACGTTAATTTACCACTTAAAAATAATACTAATATATCTTGTCGTTGAAATTTCCGTTTGTTAAATTCAAAACTGTTTAAGATTTCTTTCCTTGTACTTCACATGGTTGATATCCTTGGTGCTGGATTTGGCTTCCATATTTGATTTTTTGGGTTTCGATCTCCCAATATTTTGCTGCTAATGAGAGGTTACTCCTTGAAATATTCATGTACAGCATAACCAAATTACCCATTTTATACCCGTTTTGGTATTTGTCTCCTGATAAGTTACAGGCATTTCAAAAGAGTTTTCTAGTTTACGATATAATATCTTTTTTCGGTTTATTTTTTCCGTTGGAGATGTATTTTGAATAAGAACAAAATTTTCATAATTTTGTCTCCAACGACACGTTGTTGCATATTTTTGATCAATTATAATTTAATATCTCTTGAGATTTGAGGCCCCATGACAGGGTGTAAGTTTCATCGGCTGTGATCAAAAATGGGAAAGAGCATAATTGAAAATTAACAGAAAAGAGCATGAAAATTAAAAAAAAATACTACTTAAAATATATTACATATAGGTCCTGTAAGTTACAATTTAGTTTTTTATTCTATACGCAGTCTTTGCTGTCCATATACCGAAAAGTCGATCAATAAAAGATGAGCATTTAGATGTTAGGTAAACGTATTGATGACACTTGCACTACTGAAATTTAGTTTTCACAAATATTTCAGATTTTTTTTCAAAACGAAAATAAATCAGCAATTTAACATGATTGGCAATTGCTAAAAGAATATGTTGCAGAAAGATAGAATCTCTTAATAATATATAAAATTGATGTTTGCCAAAACTGTGATGAACAATGATATCCTATTTGAAATGTTTTATATTAGCAATATTTTGATATCTAGCTGAACCACTGGGCAAGTAACTAACTGTGTGTTTTTGTGTTGGTTTGGCCCACAAAATTTGATTATTCCCGCCATATTTTATATGAACCTGTACCACGCCAGAAAGTCTGTCAACACTTATGGTTGTCTCAGTCGTGTTTATGTTAATTGTTATATGTCAAGAAATTCCTTTCTTCGCTGATACATGTACATTTGTACTTTCACGGTTTATATGAATCTAATTAATTATATTTTTATTCTAGGACCAAAGCAAGACAATGAGTGGCGACAGTTGGTTTAGATGAAGGCTGTCTTCCTGTGTGGATTTTTAAATTAACTTATGTTTATGTACATTGTGGTGCAAACAGCAATTTTACATATGCTCCTCGGTTGCTGTCTTCACTCAATAAATTTTACGGAAGACATCATGCACTTAGACAAATAATGGGATTTAGATCTCTCAGATGAGTGCAGGTGTTGGTGTTGTTTCATCTTCCTTTACCAAATTTGACACACTGATTTGACAATTGCACGCGACGGGTGTGCTATAGCAAGCAGGAACTCTGCTTACTCTTCCGAAGCACCTGAGTTCACTCTAGTTTCGACTTGAGTTCGCGTTGTTGATTGATATTCAGTTATTTTTGTTTTTCCGTGTTTTACATGTTGTCTGTTTTTGTCCCGTTCTTATTGGTGTTTACTGGTTTTTTTCTCTGCAGCCCTTTTGGACTTTTGACATTCGGACACCGCATTGGTACCTTTGCTTTTAAATCGTGTATCTTACCTTCTCGAAAAGGTAACGTCTTTTGACAATAAAACCCGTAAGATGAATCACATGGTTCAGCAATCCAACGTGTTGTGTTCACGTTGACATAAAAAACTGCGACTGCACAGTACAGTTCATCATCGTCTGCCAAACGGTTGTCGTACGGGAAATAGTCATCATCACTTTCGGCATACATATCAACAGATGATTTTTTCACGCGATGAACTGACCAGAAATAAACAGCTCTTGAAAAAGTACATTAGTAAAATGTTGTCACTTACTTATTTTATTTAAGAATTCTTGCCGCATTATAAGTTCATAACAAAACAAGTTTTACATTCTTCAACTAGAATCATTTTAAGTAAGTAAAACTCTTGTCCCCCTTCGTTTTGTGTATTATTCATAATAGCCAAAGGTGTATGGTCAAAGGTCAAAGTCTACAATGTTACCGTGAAAACACCAAAATGTTACGGCTGGACAAGACTTTTGTCCAAAATATTAAAAATTACTTTCTGGTCAAATATCAAGGTCAATGTTGATTTGCGACACGGTGACCTAACTGTACACTAAATATATAAGGCCTTTGCAAACAGACAATTTTATGGCCTTGACAAGATAGTGGTACAAAAAGTATTTGAAATGACCTTGAGGTCAAAGGTCAATTACCATTGTCGCCACACATCTTCTTGTGGTGATCTACCAACATACCAAATATCTAAGGCCTAAGTCAAAAGACAAATAAGCTACTACACAAGATTACTGTCTTTAGTATCGTCAAATCAACTTGATGTCAAAGGTCAGGGTCAATTAGGTTTAAACATGACACATCGCCTTATGGTGACTTACATTCATACTAGGTATATCTAAAGCAGTAGTCAAAAGAAAAAAAGGAATGGCCTTGATAAGACAATAGTACTATATAATGTCCTTGAGATCAAAGGTCATGGTCAAACATGCTGGTGTGCGACATATTTCTTTGTAGTGACCTACTTACATTCCAAATATCGAAGGCCTATTTCAAAAGACAAAAACGTTTTGGCTCGGACAAGACTATGGCAAAAAATATCATCAAATATGACCTCAAGGATCAATGTCAACCATGTTGGCACGAGACACATCGTCTTTCTTGAAGTGACCTACTTACTGACATATCAAATATCTTAAGCCTATGTCAAAAGACAAAAAAGTTGTGGCCCGGACAAGGTTTCACTGAGATGTGAGATGAAGAAGAAGATGAAGAGGAAGAAGAAGAAGAAGAAAAAGATGATGATGATGATGATGATGATGATGATGATGATGATGATGATGATGATGATGATGATGATGATGATGATGATGATGATGATGATGATGATGATGTTTTTGAAAGAATTGTCTATAAGTCAGAAAGACGAAAACGTTTGAAGACAATAAGCGGCTGTTTATAAATTTTCCCGTCTATGAAGTTGAAAATTTCATTGAAAAAAACATCTGAAGAAACATGTTCTTCTTATCAAGGTGATAGATTTTGTATTTTTAATTTAAACGTGTGTAGTATTTGTTTGTAAACTTAAAACCATTTTTACTTACTCAAGCCCATATTGCCACAATGACATATTGGCAAAATTGTCTGTGAGGCGTTTTACATATGTCGGTTTCATGTTGATAAGACTCTTCCCGATTAAACGACAGGTTCTCGATGCTTCATGCCATGATTCTGGTTGTGAGAAATATTCATAGAAATTGGCCCAAACTGTGATGCCTATAAAGCAATTACTGATAAATAGGACCATGCGATCAACGACTCGACATGAGTATAGTTGTGTTTGGTATGTTTTATAAATATTTGTGAGTGGCTTATCTATACTCTGCAAAAAAAGTTACGCATAGATAGAAAATTCCCCGTAGGTTTAATGCAAATCGAAACAATTTCAAAACATTATTGCCGAGTTGTTCTACAACCGATTTTCACGAAATAAAATCCAGTAAAAAGAAAACAAAATGAAGATCGTTTGATAAATTTAAACCAAAATCCTAACTTCAATGGTTTTTAAGAAATTGGGAGTAGAACACGACTAATGTTTTTCACGGAACATTTTGCATTGATTTAAACGGGAAATTGAATCGTAAAATGTACACTTGAGTTCCACTTGCAATATCTTAAAAAGCAGCGATGTTACGATTTTACTCAAAATTTAACAAACAATCTCTATTTTGTTTTCTTTTTACTGGATTTTATTTCGTGAAAATCAGTTGTAGAACAGCTCGGCAATAATGTTTTGAAATTGTTTCGATTTGCATTAAACCTACGGGGAATTTTCTATCTATGCGTAACTTTTTTTGAAGAGTATATATTAAAATACTTAACATATTCATTTTTATATATTTCTGTTCGTTCATTTTTAGTTTAAGCAACGTTGTATTCTTTAACATTAAGGCTTGTGTATTTTGTTCTGAACATGGGTGAAGGGTATTAAAGTCAATAGAAAGATGTTCTATAGCCATTGAGAAATCAGGTGTGCATCACTTTGAAAAAACTTAACTTTATCATAATTATATTATATATTTTTTAACGAAATATGACTATTTTTCAGAATGCTTTTATAAAAATATATTTCCATATCTTGAATACGCTCAGCAACGAATCCTTGACAAGTACAAACGATACTTCTTTCTTAAACTATATTATTATAATTACTATTTTTATTTTAAAAATTTCTCAATTTCATGAATGAATCTTAAGGCCTTGAAGTTTAGGTTAAAGTAAAGGTAATAACAAAACTACCGAACTTGAATGATCAATCTCATAGTCCAGAGAAAATGACAAAATCGAATCAGTCATACCGGAGAATTGGTGGATCGCAATGGTCCTGACTTGGTACAGGCATTTCAAACGAAATGGTGGGTTAAACCAGGTTTTATGGCGCCAAACCTCCCTCTTCCATTGCGATCTTAGGATCCGGTAAAGACCATAGAACACAACATAGTTGTGAGACACAATAGGGATAAAGATTAGATTTTTATTTTCTTAATTCTGTGCGATGTTTGATAATTGTTAAAGCAAGGTTTTTATATAAAGATAGATAATAATTCACAGCTTGTTATAACTCAAGTTTCATGAATAATCTTAGTAAGTAAATAAATGTTTTTAATCACATCTGGGAGTGAATTGTTGCAGTGAAAATGTAGTTTTATTATCTTCAGAGATTTGAGATTTTCGAATTGTATTATTAATTGTAATATTTTACATATTTTCGTATACATCTGTGTTTCAATTAGTTTATGTGGTCCTAAAAGTTAAATTGTTCATACACTTGTAGCATGTTTTTATTCATTATCTGTTTTCTGCGCAATCATCTGGAGGTTTTTTTTGTCATTTAAAACATCACTTGAATGTATAGTAAAAACCGACATATATGTCTAGAGGATGACAAAATATACATTTTTTTCTAAACAAAACTAAGCTATGTAATAAATACAAAAAGCGACCCATTCACGTCGCTATATTTATAAAAAAAAAAACATGGTATCTGGGTTCGTTATAACAGACGGATCTATTGTGGCTTACCTGTTATTAGTTACAATATTTTAGCAGGATTTTTTATTCATAAAGTATTTCCTATTACAAATGTAGAATTAACAAGATGCCTAAAATGTTACTTACTAGAACACAACAAGATAAAACTTGGCCATAAAACATTTATCATCTGAAAAAGAATCTTAATACTCATAATTTGTACAAGACATAAAAACAATTTTTATGTATGCATTTTGGCGGTTGATTTTTTGTTTTGTGATTTTTCGTGCTGTTCTTGTTCATGTTTACCGGTTTTGTCGTTGCCGTCTCTGACTTTTGACACTCGAATGCCCATTGGTGCTACCTTGCGTCTTTTTTAGCACTTTGATATTATCAACACGCATTAAAATTTCATTTCTCAAAATCAAATCTCATGGCAGTGAAGATAAATCTTCAAATTGTCAAGCAATTAATTTTTTTCTAGAACGCAATCTGGACGAGAGTAAGCTCAGGTGCTCCGATAGAATAAGAAGTTCCTGTTCGCTGTAGCAAAATAGTCACTTGCCAGCCATCGATTTATTGTGGTTAAATTTGGTAATTGACGACAATAATAAAGCTGTAAACAAATATCGGCGTAAATCTTAGAGCTATAGATGAAAAGGTTTCCAATATAAATTAGTGATTTTGGAGCACATGAGTTCATTCTTGTTACGACTTTTTCCGTTTGGTTGATTTTGTGTTTTGTGTTTCTTTGTGCTGTTCCTGTTCGTGTTTACCAGTTTTGTCATTGCCCTTTTGGACTTTTGACACTCGAATGCCCCACTGGTGCATCTTTGCTTCACTGATTTGAGACTTTACAAAATCGTTTATCAATTAAGTCATATAAATTAAGATTGCCGACTCTATCAAATTGGTGAAAAGTAAAGCTTAAAAATATCGATATACAACTTATAATGTATATTTCTGATAATTATGAGGGATAGTAATTAAATTGGTTTAAATTATTTAGAAAATCGTCTTGTTAGATTTTATTACTTGACATGTCTGTACCTTGTCAGAACCATTGTGATCTTCAATTTCTCCAGTTTTTCTTTTTGCTCTCTTTTTTCCATGACATTGTGTTCTGATCTTTCTGATTTTGTTTTCATTGTATTTCCTTTCTTTCTTACTATATCATTATGTGTAGTGTACTTTTGTCCCAAAGACAAATTAAATACAAAATTAATTCAAAAATGAAAACTATGAAATTATTTTTTAAAATCTCCATGATCTTGTATTAAAGTATGCAAATAACCTTACCATATTGAAAAACTGTACAAATTTTGTTCTGGGATTGAACGACATGAATAATTAACAGCAACAAAAAATGAAGACTTTGTAAAAAGTAGAGTATATAAAACACGTTTTTTTGTACAAAACTTTTTTTACAAGATTATCAAGCAGTTTATTCTTTTAAATTGGTGTTATCGAATTGATTTATTGCTTTTTTCTAAATTTTGATGTAAAATTGATGTACATTTATAGAAACATATTGTAAAAAAGTATTATTTTTTTTATCTTATTTCATTTTACTCTTATTATATGGATAGGGTTAAGGTTAAGTTTAGGGTAAAGTTCGGTCTACGTTATGTTTAGTATAAGGGAAAGGGGTAATGGTTGGGGTTATGGCAGGATTTGGGTTAGGGGTTATGTTTACGGTTCAGTTAAAGGTTAGGGATTTGGGTCGCTGTAAGTGTTATGATAAGGACTAGTGAAAGTAAAACTAATGTTATGGTTTGGGTTAGGGTAGAGAAAGGGTAAGGGGTAGGGTTGAGTTAGGGTTAAGGTAAGGGTAAGGATTTAGGTAAGAGTTAGGCTTAAGCTTAGATTGATATATGAGTGAAAGGTATGGATAAAATGCATTAAGATATGAGTTGTAGTAAGGAAATTTGGGGATTGAGATTGTTGTAGTGATTCTGGTTAGGTTTAGGGTTATAATTTAGTATAATGTTTGTGTTGGTTAACGTAAGAACAAGGATAACCGCCAGTGTTAGGGAAACGTTCGCGGAAAGGGCAGGTGTTAAAATGAGAGTAAGTGTTTTAGTAAGTTTCAATGTTTTAAGTAAGGGTTAGGGCAAGGGCTTGGGTTAATGATATAGTAAGATTAAGAGCTGGGGATTTGTACATGCGTTCAGAGTTTTGTATTGATTTTTGTTATATACAACTAGAGGCTCCCAGGAGCCTGAATCGCTCACCTGATCTCTTTTGCCAAAGTTTTAATAAATTTCACAAACTTTCAAGTATACAAAGTTGCAAAACAATCCCTTCAGTGGTTTCAGAGAAGATTTTTGGAAATCAGTTTAAGTCAATAGAAAAAAACAGTTAAAGGGCAATAACTCCTGTAAGGACCTTTTGATGCTAAACATGGAAAGTTGTTTCGGATTTTCTCTATCTCTTATACTTTTCGAGTTATAAGCCAAAAACAATGGTCTAACCCCCTATTCTATTTTTAGCAATGGCGGCCATGTTGGTTGTTCAACATGTACATAATTCACAAACTTGGTAGAGGACATCCTAAAGATCAAGTATACCAAGTATCAATGCAATCCCTTCAGTGGTTTAAGAGAAGAAGATTTTTGAAAATCAGTTAAAATTAATGGAAAAAAACAGTTAAAGGGGAATAACTCCTAAATGGCTGATCTGACAATATTGACCCTGAAATCATTTTTTTGTAGATCTGAATGGGCTTTACAATTCTGCAATGCAAACTTTTCCTCTAGCTCTAACAGTTTTCAAGATATTGTCCAAAAACTGCAAAAATGGTCAATTTTGACAATTAAAGGGCAATAACTCCTATGAGGAGTCGTTTCACAACTTCGACTCAACGGAGAGAATTGTAGAGCTTTTGATGCTGAACATGAGAGGTTGTTTCGGATTTTCTCTATCTCTTATACTTTTTGAGTTATAAGCCAAAAACAATGGTCCGACCCCCCTGTTCTATTTTTAGCAACAGCGGCCATGTTGGTTGGTCGACGTGTATATAATTCACAAACTTGGTAGAGGACATCCTAAAGATCATGTATACCAAGTATCAATGCAATCCCTTCAGCAGTTTCAGAGAAGAAGATTTTTGAATATCAGTGTAAATTAATGGAAAAAAAACATTTAAAGGGGAATAACTCTTAAACGGCTGATCTGACAATTTAGACCCTGAAATAATTTTTGTAGATCTCAATGAGCTTAACAATTCTGCAATGCTAACTTTTCCTCTAGCTCTTACAGTTTTCAAGATATAGTCCAAAAACTGCAAAAATGGTCAATTTTGATGATTAAAGGGCAATAACTCCTATAAGGAGTCATTTCACAACTTCGACTCAATAGAGAGATTTGTAGAGCTTCTGATGCTGAACACGGAAGGTTGCTTCGGATTTTCTCTATCTCTTGTACTTTTCGAGTTATAAGCCAAAAACAATGGTCTGACCCCCCTGTTCTAATTTTAGCAACGGCGGCCATGTTGGTTGGTCGACGTGTATATAATTCACAAACTTGGTAGAGGACATCCTAAAGATCATGTATACCAAGTATCAATGCAATCCCTTCAGGGGTTTCAGAGAAGAAGATTTTTGAATATCAGTGTAAATTAATGGAAAAAACCAGTTAAAGGGGAATAACTCTTAAACGGCTGATCTGACAATTTTGACCCTGAAATCATTTTTGTAGATCTCAATGAGCTTAACAATTCTGAAATGCTAACTTTTCCTCTAGCTCTTACAGTTTTCAAGATATAGTCCAAAAACTGCAAAAATGGTCAATTTTTGATGATTAAAGGGCAATAACTCCTATAAGGAGTCATTTCACAACTTCGACTCAATAGAGAGATTTGTAGAGCTTCTGATGCTGAACACGGAGGGTTGCTTCGGATTTTCTCTATCTCTTATACTTTTCGAGTTATAAGCCAAAAACAATGGTCTGACCCCCCTGTTCTATTTTTAGCAACGGCGGCCATGTTGGTTGGTCGACGTGTATATAATTCACAAACTTGGTAGAGGACATCCTAAAGATCATGTATACCAAGTATCAATGCAATCCCTTCAGCAGTTTCAGAGAAGAAGATCTTTGAAGAAAAGTTAACGGACGACAGACGACGGACGACGGACGACGGACGGACGACGGACGCTTAACGATGACAATAGCTCACATGACCCTTCGGGTCAGGTGAGCTAAAAACCCAGAAGGCTCATACGAGAAACGAGATTAAAAATTCGAAATTCGAGAATCGAAATTTTAATTTGAATATGCTGATGCTTATGACATTATCATCTATCAATCAAAATAGTAATAAGTTTCGTTTGCGAATTTTGTTACATTGTGCAGTTACTCAAACGGGTTAGTCGTTAATTGCGTCTAATGTAATTAAAGAATAACTAAAATTATACGCGTTAATGGTATTATGGTTTTATTATAATAATGGTATTATGATTCATACGTCTCACGAATCCACGGGTGGGAGAATGTATCGTCTCTGGTTCAACTGTAGCTTGAGCAGCTAACTTGTGCATTGGTAAATTATGAGCCGTACGACTTATGGCAAATATAGAGTCTTAAAGTTATCAGACACTGCATAGGCTTCCAGCCTTAAGTCACAACTACACATTTCCTTTTAATTAGTATGATTGGTTCATACACAAAATTATTATCATTTCAATATCAACGATTAACTTTCATTTGTCAAAACTTATATAAATAATGAAATTCATGAATAACTTCAGGACTTATATATGTAACAGGGACGTTTTGGTATGATATTGTAATTTTGTGCGTGTTGCCGAAAAAGCACAACCTAAACGAAAGGATGGATTCTAACTACAAAACCATGTCTGGATTAGCTACAACATTATTTTATTCAAATCATATTAAAAAGATTAGGTGATTGGAAATACATATACAATAATCACATAAATTAATTGAATCCGTTATACAAGACTTACCAATACTTATACATTATTTGACAAAATAAAACGTGAAATAATGATGTGCAGATATTATAGGAAAATAAATTATGTCTTATAATATCATAAATTACTAATAGCAAAAACTGTTACCATAATGAGTTAACCAAGTTAGCCAGAATTAAAGAATACACAGTTGAAGTTGTGGGAAAGTATTTTCAATGGTGGCAAATACCATTGGGATATTAGAATATTAAATTGAGCATATTGAATTTCGAACCTCGATTCTTGAGTTTCGAATTTTGAATTTCGAATCTCGAATTTCAAATTTTGAATCCCGAATCTCGAATCAGAAATTTCATATTTAGATAATGTACGTGTTAACGTTTTAAAGTACTTTTTAATAGGTATCTGGTTATGAATCAAGCAATCTGATTGGTCATAATTATATTGAATTTCGAATCTCGAATGATATGTCTGGGCTTTCGTAGATATATGTTTCGTAGCTTCCTAGAATGTTAAAATCTTTATACAGACTAATTGTTTTCCACGCACTCATTCACCTGTTTTTACCAACACAATCAATTGTTCGTTGACGACCCGACTGGTACAGGAACTGCTTAATATTCCAGAGTAGTAAGGTTTCCGATTTGGCTCCATTTAGTGTAGAAATGGGAATTGGAATTTATTTTGATTTATAGAAAAAAAACATTTCTTAGTTTGCATCACCGCTGTTGGAACAACGACAATGCCAATAGACCATTTTCATATTATTGGTATTTGGTCAAATCTTTGGTAATTAGTCAAAAGTGGAATTACTCATTGAAAACCTAAGACCATACATTCTAGTTTCCTGTCCTTTAGGAACAAAGGAAAAAATAAGAACATAATTAATGCTCATAGGATAACACAAATAATTTGGTAAAGGCATTTCAATATTATATCTAGTGGCATTCAGAAAAAACTCTCTGTATTTTAATATTTTTACGATGTAAATAACGATGGCGGCGAAATGTAAACAATCAACTTTTTGCATTTATTGCATAAGGATTAGACAGTCATCATATACGGGACACATGTTATGTTATTCAGAAATCATTTCTCCAATGTAAAATGTTGTTTAAAAAGTCAAATAAGACGCATGGTTTAATAATTCGAATAAAACTTGGCGTACGTTGAAAAGGAAAAGAATGTCAACTCAACCTTTAAAAAATTACATTGGATATTAATCCAACACAATGCAAATTTACATCTTGTAAATCCCAATTTACGGACACCGGTCTAAAAGGTAAACATGTTCTATGACGTAATTAAATTCAACAGGTAAATCGTGTACTTTTAAAAATAAGGTTGTCAAGACAGACTAGAAAAATAAGTCTTTTTCTTAAATTCTTTTGGCTTAACATCTTGCAGTACATGTCTGAAAATTTGCAGATGGGAAGATATACATTTAATCAAATAGTGTGATTTTTTAAAATTTTTATATATAAAAGTTAACCTCGTGCAATTCATTTCAGTTGCCCCGTATGCATTTTAAAAATACCGACATAATAACATGCATAAAAATACAATCTGTTACTTTTAAAAACTCTTTTTTTTTTTTATTCAAAATAGTTTATTTTAACAGCATAACTTAAAATTTGAAGAAATTTTGTACTAAGAAGAACTTTTGATTCACTTGAAAACCAGGATAAACATTCAAATTGACTTTCCAATCTTTTCCGATGAAGAGCTCACATTCTATTGTTTAAATACCACCGGTTTTCGGACTGATTTCTAGTTTTTGAAAATTACATCAACACTGATCATGTACTTAACAAAGATAAATTTGCAACAGATGTTAAGAAAATCATGAGCTTTTTCCTTTTTCCTTAATGGAAATGTAAACCAGTGTAACGGGTGTTAGGTACAACTACCAAAGATCTGACTTACAACCACAAATATGAAAATTATCTACTGGCGTGTGGATTTTTTTATGCTACACATTACATTGACCTATGCCTTACCAATAGTTTTTATTTTAGCACGCAGTAAAATATTGATTTGAATGTTGATTTTGTTTTAAGGTAGAAATTTTGGTTTTTAATGTTCTAAGCTTCTTCATATATAGCGCCAACGATTGGCTTTTTTAAAATCTTTTCTAAGTACCTCTAACGAGAGAATCAAAAAGGAACTAATAGGTCATTCTAATGTCAAAAGTCCAAAATAGTAACGGCAAAACCAATAAACACCAACAAAAACAGCATGAGGAAATACAAAACATAAAAAAACACAAAATAAACCGAACAGAAATCAAAAACGGGAACTCAGGTCGTAACAACTCAGGTGCTCCGGAATAGTAAACGGTTCCTGTTTGCTTTATCACACCCGTCGCACTGCAAATCTTTAATTCAGTGTGTCAAATCCGGTAAAGGAACACAAATCAAAGCTCTAGGACAACCCAACATCTGCACTCATCTGCGAGATAGAAATCCCATATTTGTCTACGAGTGCATGGTGTCTACTAGAAGTGGCAACCGAAGAGCAAAATAATCTTTCGTCAGCAAATTTTGTGTCAAACGCGTAAATCTAAATATGAAGCAGACTTTCTAGAATCCGTTGTGTCATTAATCTCAAGTTCGTGGGGATATATGAGATGGAGACAGTCACCAAATTGAGAATTGTTCAGTGAAAGGACATCGTCAATATAACGGAAATTGAGGATTGAAGAGCCAATCAACGATCTTTTCTGTCTAGAGGAGATTGTAAGAATTCTTCTACATATGAAAAAAGAAACAAATCAGCAAGCAAATACACAAAATTATTGCCCATTGGATTTTTTGTTGTTGTAAAACACGGCCACCAAACTGTACAAATATGTTGTCCATAAGGAATATGACCATGCATGTCAATTATTTGATCGTCTGTAAACTTGAAAAGACGAAACGTGCATCTTGGAGCAAGTGACACAATTTACTATCTGGCACCATGTTTTAAATTTCATTTCTAACATCCGCGATAGTCAGCGCTGTCGTTAGAGTTAGGTTAGCAGGTTAGCCTGCTCCGGCATCAACACGTTTTTGTGGAACAAAAGATCAAATATTTAAATGATCTGTTTAAGTTTTAAATTGTCCCATAAGGTTTTTTTTACCTGAGTCACAGGTTTATTTTAGTCATAATTTGGTAATCATTTCGACATTTTTGATTTAATGTTCTATGTTCATATTCATATATTGTTTGTCATTTTCCACATTCCGGTAGGGCCTCTTTAATGGATCTTGAATAAATGAAAGACGTGCCACCATTAGTTGAAAAAATCAAATTATGCTGAACGTCTAAGTGGTTGTTTTCATTAGAGTTTAGCTAATTGTTGTACTTATATGATCACATTATTATACCAATTATGTCTTCTTATTCATGATGTGTTTTGTGCTACTACCGGACCCTCAAATAACAATGGAAGGGTGATATATGGCGCACAATAAAAACTGGTTTAACCCATAATTTCTTAAGGAAAATTTGCACGAAGTCAAAACCATTGCAAATAAAAATTTAATCATTGGGTAAATAAAAGTAAAAGACTTGTTCATTATCATAATTACAATCTGATGAGGCAAAATTGAAATAGCCCATCATGGAAGTCATTGATCACATATTTTTTTGTGGACATTATGACATGTTTATAAATTCACATTTTATTAATCGATCAAAGGACAATATATTAGAATACCTCTTAGTATCTCTAAAGAAAAACATTTAAATGCACAATAAATTATTTATCATGCTTTCTTGGTAGCAATTTTTTTCACCTTTTTTCACAACTTTTTTTTATGTTATCTATCATTGCTTTTCAACTGTGAACACTTTTGTGGTGTTAATGATTCATGTAATCTTACTTTATGGAAAATTGTAAAGTTATAAGCATGGTAAGGTAAAACGTCAAACGTCTTTTGTTTTGGATTTAAGGATGTTAGAGGGTGACTTTGAAAGTGATGAGGTTTTGAAATGAAGGCTTTAAATCATAAGGGAATAATTAGAAATACAAAATTAGATAAAAATTTTGATAGGTTACCGTGCTCGTTTTAAAGATAATAAGAGTTCAAAATTTGGTGGGAAAAGGTTTTCTCTGTTTTTTTTCATAGCTTTATCATAGGCATAGTTTACTTGTTAAAACCTGTGAAAAAGGTGATTAGAATTTGAAATAAATTTGTAAAACAGATATTTATGATGTAATGAAGACCGTACACAAAAGAAAAATAGGAGTTACCATGCAAAATGTTTGCCTTATTTTGATGGAAAAAAACGAGGAATCCCAAAACAATCTCAAAAATCTCAAAAGCTGACTCCCCAACATCCTTAAACTTTTGCAAAATACCAAACTACAAAATTAGTAAGAATAAAACGTTTGAATTAGGGATGCATTACCTGAAACCTACATAGACCATGTAGACAGAACATTTGATTTTAAAAGATCGGACGGAAAACAACCATACAAACAAATTGGCTATTTTATCTTTTTTTAAAATTATTGTACTATCTGTATATTTCTTTTAAATCTAAAGTAAATCTTCTTTTGAGTTAACCATGATCGTTCAAATTTTGATAAAATTCTGTTGTATTTAACCTTGCCGTTCATTGTCTAGCGTTGCCACTGTCAATTAGAACGTCGGTAGTGAATCTGTTTGTGTTATTTATTCATATGTTGAGGTGTATCGCTTTGCATTTTAAGAATCCAATGTTTAAAAACACAAATACCAAAATGAGTATGAAAACTGTTAGTTTGGTTATGTTGTTTATCGATATTTCAAAAGAAGTTAAGATTTAAAGATTAAAGATGAAATTTGATATTCCTTGTGTGCTATGTAATGTTATCAGTTGCGTTTTTTGTATCACAGACCATTGACACCATTTGTTAAGATGAATAATAAAATTACTTATGAAATAATACTCTTTTCGATCTTTGGTTTTCTAGGTAATATGTACAAGTGCTACAAAAACATATTGCATACTGTTTTTGTTTCATAGTAAGTATATGTTAAGTAAGATGTTAATGTATTGATAAAACCTTTAACATTTATAATTATTATAATTATAGCTAATTTTCTTCACGCTTTCTATCTTTTCCTCTCTTCAACTTAAATATTTGGCGCTTGGCGTGTTTCTTTTTCAAAGTTATCGTTTGTGATTAGTTAATATTCGTTTCTATAAACTACTTAACTCGAACTAATATATTCAAAATTATATATGGTATTCAAAAACACAACACATTTATAGCATACAAAAAAGCTGACGATATCATCATTTTTTAAAGAATTGACGATTTCATTTTTTACGTATTAACCAATTTAAATGTTTCATTGTCACATAATAATTTACATACACGACTTGTCCACGTGCGTGGTATTAGATGGTGGGAAGGTAACATCATATAACTGATATAAACATGCGACTGGAGTTTTAGAAACCCTAATCATTCTTATTCCGATAGACTTGATGAATGACACCTATTTGTCTGCTAGTACATGTAATTTGAAAATTATACCCAATCATATACTTTTTCATGTGATTACAAATGACAGTAGAAAAACCGATTACTTAAGTTCAATGAATGACTTATTTGAGTATTATTTGCTTAAAATATCAACCAAGCAAGACTCTAAGACCAAGGTTGCAAGAAAACGCGTCTCATGCGGTCCCTAAAAAGTTTCCTTCGTTATCAGCCCATTTGAAAACTTCAAAATTAAGTTTAACGTAATAGTAAGTATTTGTTTTGATTAGTGTTTTGCTGTTTGTAGTACTGAGATGATCATTTCATTATCCCTATTATGTCTCCACAACCGTGGTGCGTTGTGTGCTACTACCGGTCCATAAGATTGCAATGAAAGAGGAAGGTTTTGAGTGCCATAAAACCTGGTTTAGCCAACCATTTCATTTGAAATGCCTGTACCATGTCAGGACCATTGCGATTTATAACTATTCAGGTCTGTCTTCCATGTTTTATCTTTTTCTCTTGGACATTGAGATTGATCATCCAAGTTCGGTAATTTTGTTATTACCTTTATTTGCTTAAAATATCAAGAAAGATTCAAAATATTATCAATTCTTTAGAAATGTACATAAACGGCTTACCCTCTGGGTCTTAAAATCAAAGATCCCATTCCACCTTATTTTTCTAATACTGAACCTCCTATTTTATCTTATAAATATAAAAAACCTACCCGAAACATTGTTTAAATTATACGTCAACCACTACTGATGAAGAACTGGATACGAATATTCCTTTGTCATGCGACTGTAGTAATTCTGATTTTAAATATGTTCCTTGTGACCATGTTGTTACCGGTGACCTTACCATCGTCAAGGACCCAGAGGTAATAAATTTTCTGAAAAAGGGCCCAAAATTTAGACCCCCCTCAAAGATCAATTGGAATTCTTGCTTCGATTGTATCAAAACTGCACTTCTCTCTTTCTGTAAATCTTGGACCAAAAGAGAAAAAGCAGATACTAAATCTCTTGACAATTTTATAAATAACTTCATGTCAATTGTTAAACTCAGAATAAATCATTTTCAAAACTCCTTTGTAGAATTTCGGCCAAATACATATCTAAAAAGAATTAAGACAAAATTGCGTTCACTTGGTTCACAATACATTTTCGTTCCTGCAGACAAAGCTGCCAATAATGTCGTTATTGTATGACGAAAATATTACCTTGAAGTGTTGATGCAAGAAATTAAAAGCTCAAACACTTTTATTCGCGTACAATCTACAGAATGTAGTATTATTGAGGACCATATTTTAAATACAACATCACTACGAGCCGCTCCTACATACAATAAACTACCTACAATGTACTGGATCCCTAAATTACACAAAAATCCTTAAAAATCTCGTTTCATATCTGCTTCAAGTAAGTGTTCTCTCACTAATATTTCTAAAGTCTTATCACTTGCTTTGACTACTATGAAAGAATTTATTGTTCGATACTGCGAAAAGGTATTTGAAAACAGTGGAATAAATCATTTTTGGAGTGTGAAAAATTCGCTCGATGTTTTAGACAAACTTCGCGCTTTTGAAGGTACTTAACATACAGTTGATAGCTACGATTTTTCTACTTTGTACACTAACCTTTCTCACTGTCTTATTAAAAAACAATATGAATATATGGTTAAATGGTGTTTCGATAAATCTAAAAGTGACTATATCTGCTCTAAAGTTTCTAAATTATTTAATAAATCGTTTTTTAGCAACGAGACTCATAAAGGTTACGTCAATTGGACTGATGCAGAAATGATAACTGCTCTAAATTATCTTTTGGACAACATTTATATTCGTTTTGGGAGAACAATTTATCGCCAAGTCATTGGTATCCCTATGGGAACTAATTGTGCCCCACTTATTGCTGACCTTTTCTTGTATTGTTATGAATCCCAATTTATGGCAAAACTTCAAAAAGACCCCAACAGACAACATCTCATTGAAACTTTTAATTATACATACAGATATTTAGACGACATTCTTTCACTATACAATCCCACATTTTCTAATTTTATTACGGAAATTTATCCCAAAGAATTAACTTTGAATAAATCTAACCTTACTGGTGATAGATGCCCATTTTTAGATCTAGATTTAAGTATAATCTATGGAAAATTACACACTAAAATATATGATAAACGGGATGACTTTCCATTTCCTATTGTGAATTTTCCTTTTCTAGAGGGAGATGTACCACTTGCTCCGTCTTACGGAGTATATATTTCACAGTTGGTAACATATGCTCGGATCTGCAGTGGTGTGTCTGATTTTAAAGATAAAAACCGGTGTATTACAAAAAAAATACTAAAACAAGGATATCGTTACCACAAATTAGTGAAGTCGTTTACTAATTTTTATCATAAATATCTATACCTTATTGGAAAATTTAACTGTACACGACGACTTTTGATTGTAAAGGGAATATCCCATCCAGATTTCTACGGTAATGTTGTTTATAGAGCAAATACATTCAAAAACAATCCCTTGGGAATGCAAAATTGGCTTAAAACTTTATTAAATAAAGGTTATGAAATGGATATTTTAGTAAAATCTTTGAATTTAGTCTTCTTTTGGTAAAAATATTGATAATTTGATACTTACTTTAAAACGTTAATTGCCTTTTTATACTTATGTCATTTTTTAGCATAACAGCGGTCAAGTGTGTCGGTTTTGTGTGATGATGCATCATCAAATCAAGTGTTTGATGTGTTGTGTCGGATTTAAAATCGACATACTTGATTTTTTTCCATCAGTCGTTGGATGCTTCTTAGCTAGCTGTCGTTCTCAAGAGAATATCTTTACGTCCCGTTAATTACCTGTTGTCCTTTTGTCTCAGATACTCTCTTGTTGAATTTAACTTTTATCGATTTGATTTTTATTGTGTGTTAGTTTGTGCTTTGTTATTGATTATCATTAGGGGGAAGGTTGGCGCCAAAAAACTAGTTTTAATGTGCCTGTCCTAAGCCAGGAATCTTTATCAAAGCTTGTGTTTGTATTTAGTCGAATTTGTGTTGATTGTTTTTTGTCAAGAAGAGGGTCTTTCAATGCACTTTGGAATTAGGTTTGAATGATATGTATTTTATTTTTAATCCAGGGGCCAATTGAAAAACAGCGAGCAGCGACCGCTGGTCACATTGAAGGCTGCTGGCTGTTTTCCATTGTGGATATTTAAAATATACGTTTATAATGTAGGTTGTGTCGCGTACACGTATTCCACATCTCATTTTCTTCTATATTTTTATACTGTAATTTGTAATTTACCACCAAAACATTTAATTAAATTTCAACAAAGTACACCCAATCGTATAACATAAGAACAAAAAAGAAGACCTGTTCCAGCCGCATATTTGTATATACCAATATGGGAAGATACCCCCACCCGGTGTGTGATAATATTGGTGGTTTCCGATAAATATTCCGATTTTTCAAATATCTTAACTAATCAGAATCAATTATTTAACGTTATAATGATTTTAATCTATTCAAAAAGAAATCTGATTGTATTATTTTTTTACTTACTTTTACAACAAGTAGTTTTTTTGGTATACAATTGGAAAACTATTGTAAAACAGAATGCAAATGCGTACAAATTTTTTTTTAGATATTGCTGTTTGTGACGAATATTTCTATGAATATACTAGTAAACCCGAAACGTGGCATGAAGCTTCTAGAAAATGTCAAGAAAAAGGAAAGAATCTCATCAACGTAAAGCCCGATAATGCACAATACTTGAATGAAATGCTAACTAATAAGACTTTATGGCTGTATATGATGTAAGTATATCTAAAAATTGGGGTGAACGGTCGAAGTGCTGTTTTATGTAAAAACTAAATTGAAATTGTGTTAAAAACTTAGCAAGGTTATTCACGAAAAGCAGTCTCTCTTAAATATGAAATCTTAATGTACATCATGCCTTAGAACTATATCCATAGCCTCGGTGAATTTTTCACAACATCATTACCACGCTTATATTAGATCATAAATAGAGTTGGAATAGAACTGGGCACAGCAATATACTCATAAAAAGCAAGTTTATATTAGCAGTGAAACAGTCAGCGGACTAAACTGTTGATACGTGGTAGGTACTCATTGTCTTGCGAGCAGCCTTAGATAATGTTATAAAATGTTTTGAAATTTTATCATGAACACATTTGTATGGCACGCCGTAAACACTTTAATGAGCAAATCTAAGTTTAAGTTACTTAATCCTAGTTTAACTGAGCTTATTCTAGGATTAAGTAACATAAACTAAGATTAATCTAGCTAAATGTTAGTGAAAGAAAAACCTTGATTTTCTTAACTTAAACTAAGATTAACTCGTGACCATCATTAAGTTAAGAAAATCCGGGAACTTAATCTCAGATAAAGCTAGCTAAATGTGAATTACAGAAAAAAACTAGATTTTCTTAACTAGAACTTCAATTTTCTTATAACTCACATTAAGCTGAGAAAAACCTAGATTAACTGAAAAATACGATAAAATCTTAGTTTAAGCAGTTTCTTTTTAGAAAAAGTCGGTTTTTCTCATGTTAATGTTAGTTAGGTCAGTCAATCCTAGATTAAGCTCAGTTAATCTAGGATTAAGTAACTTAATCTAGGTTTTTCTCATTATTGTGGTTGTGGCGTGCCATACATTTGTATATCAAATTATATATTACTTTAGTTATTTTAAAACAAGGTTATTAAAAACTGATTAAGAATGAAAATAAAAGGACACACACCCGTTATATAATAAAATCTGAAAAATAACGATTTAATAAATAATAATAATAATAATTTTTTCGTGCCTAAAGGCCATTTACTCTTATCAGTTATGCAGTCTGTTTATGTTTTTGTTGCAACTCACTTAACGCGTTGCACCATGTTCCATTGACATTGAATTGTTGATATCAAAATAATTAAAGATTAAAGTGAATGTAATACAAAAGGTATTGCAATTAATATATAGAGTAGACAAACTTTCATTTTTCAGAAAGCTGTTTTTCTGGACAGTGCATAAAGTAAAAAAATCGTCAGTGACGAGGTTTGCTGAAAGTGACGATGACCAATTCCCGTACGATAATAAATTAGCGGACGAGGATGACTTGTACTGCGCTCTAGGCGTGTTTTATCCCTATGTTGAACAGATCCGCTGGTTTGCTGCACCCTGTGACAACTTGTATGAGTATTACTGTACACCAATGTTCCCGTATCATACAGGTAGTGCACTTGTATCATTTAAGTGACATTTTTACAGCTTTAATCGTATTACTTTTATCTTATACCTTATAAATGCTAGAAAAAAAAGGTTTTAAACGAACTCTTGCGTAAAATTAGGGAAAACAAGTTTGCTAAGTGTCTCATATTCGCCCATATAGGTTTAAATCTAATCTATGTATCGAGGTTTCTTGTGTAATCATACATTTCTCTTATTTGTTTTTTTTTACATTTCATAATACACTGACCAAAAGATGGCACAATTGATTAAAATTTTGTTGCAAATCAAGGTAATTACATAATTAGCGAAATTCGAGGATAAATATCAGATGTCCAATACACCGGAGAAACTGAAAATGGCTTTGACTTAGTATAGGCAGGTAAAAAGAAATTGTGGGTTATAAATACTTTATGACACTCCAAACATTCCCTTTAAATTGCGATCTTTGCGTCCGGTAGTTACATAAAACATAGCACGGATGTGAAAAGAAAATAGTGATCATCTCAATATAACAACCAACAAAACATTTCTCAACACAATCACTCATCATTTCGTCTGTCAAAGTTTTTATTTTTTGTTTTACCAGTGGCTGATAACGAAGGAAGAATTGTTAACAGATAGTATGAGACACACTTTTTATAATCATAGTCTTATACGCAGTCACGGAGATAGCAGTGTCGGATAAAAAATCTAAAACAAAATGTGTATAAGCCCAGTCATATTGAATAAGTTGCTCTTAATAGAATCTCAAGATAAACTTTCAACAAAGCTCTATGACAAACATGATGACATCAATTGAAAAAGACATCTTTCTTCTTGAAGAAGTTTTGATAATTCAATAAACTTTCAAAATTGAACTAAACTTTGCGTTACAAATACACCTCAAGTATTTCTATTAACATTTAATTAGCTATTGCACTGTGTGTAAGTTGGTGTTTTGGTCCTTTAAAGGCACCAAAAAAAACGCTTTTCTAAACGTTTTGGTCACTAAAGGATGCTCAAGGTTAACAAGTCGTTTAAAGCATACCCTTACTCAACTATTCATACAACATAAAGAAGATGATAGGCTGAACTAGAAATAAGACACACAGTACAAAGGTTCATGTTCATTCAGTGTACCAAATTTGGAATCAATCCCTTTTGTAAAAGTAGAGATATCTATAGTAACAGTTTTGAAAGATTTTATGGACTGACAAGGTGATTGCATTATATGCCCTCTGTTAAAAATTGTTTTTTGTTGCTCAAACCTTAAGCTCAATAGCTTCTTCCACATACGTCATTGGATTATGTCTTCTGATGACCTTTTAAAAGGTTGTGCCCTTAAGAGTACACATCTGGTTTTTACCTTGTTGCATAAAAAAATGTAAATGGATAAGAGCCGTCCCATGCCTTAAATAAATGGTAAAATGAGGGGTTCATTTGGGTTCGGTTACTTAAAGTGGCCAGGTTATCCCTTTTCAGTTTTAATGTCAGGCCCACACGACTTCGCATTTACTATTACTATTTTCTACTTCTAAAGTCTCAAATCTATCATGGAATGCTACAAAGACGCCACCACCATTTTTATTTCTGTCTTTTCCATAGACATTTTTGTGGTACCCTTCCGGGAAGATTTTAGCGTTTTTATGCTCTGAGGATAGCCAAGACTCTGAACCCAGAATAACAATAAATTTATGGATTCAGAACGTCTTTTTCTCCAGTATTTAATTATCTTCCATTCACCCATTGTACACAAAATATATAAGAAAAAAGTAAATAATAAAAATACTTACTTCATCCAACCTATGAACTCAACAGTAAAGACAAGCTTTTTTACATCTATTTCCAAATGCAATTGAGGTAAGGAATATGTGTAATTATGATGAAAAAGATTCAGCGGTTACATGAAATTCCTGATCTTTTTGGAGATTAACAGTAATTTCTAAGCACACAAAGACTAACACAAAGTTCCCGAATTTAGGAAAAACATACAATCCCTGATAACGCTTATTTATTGTTACATGTACATATGTTCTTTTTATATTGAGTTACATTGTTGAATATTTTAACCGTTCATTTACAGGTTTTACTGATGTGCCATACACTTTGTTGTTTTTTTCTTGATATGCAGGTTACTCTGCAATTGATTTTGTTTTTCTTTTAAATGACAGGTTCAACCAATGTGTTTTATGACGAACAGACAGACTGGGATACTGCCAATAGACGCTGTCAAGAGGAAGGCGGCAATCTGACGACGTTGAATTACATACAATGGGTTGAATATTCTAAATATTTCTATTATAATACCTCAGAGTGGCATTCATTTAGGTAGGAAATATTCATTTTTCATTATTGTTAGATAAAAGGTACTGTGCAAATGCTGAATAAGGTTATATCTGAATCTTGATTATTTGAGTTATCACAAATTTTATTGCTGAATGCGCATTCTGTCTATGGAAATCACCTATGGTTTTATTTCTCTACTTTATTCACACAAGAGGATAACATTTTAATTTTCTTTAAACACATTTTGTCTTTTTAAGGTAATAGTTTTTGGTGTTTTTTAAACGTATGTGTTGGTATAACTTGTACAAATTTAAACAAACATAATGAATAAAGTTCACAACAAACTGGGATGATCAATCTCATATATCCAGGAACAAAAGATAAAACAAGACAAAGACATACAAGAAATGATAAAAAATGAAAAATTTATTTATTGGAAATAACATTAATAAATGTTTGGTTTATTGAACAACCAAATTTACTTTTCCTGGTGCACAATGAATAATCCGCAGAACTGTGCTACCATGAATTTTAATAAACGTAACATTTACCTAACACAAGTGATTTTCCTTTTCGTTTTTCGTTTTTCGTTTTTCAATTTTTTTTTTCAAATTTTTTTTTTTCGAATTTTTTTTTTTTTTTTTTTTTTTTTGAATAGGAAAATGACTCATTTTCCTTTTCGTTATTCATTTTCCTTTTCGTTTTTCATTTTCCTTTTCGATTTTGAATAGGAAAATGACCCATTTTCCTTTTCTTTATTCATTTTCCTTTTCAAATTTTTTTTTTCAAATTTTTTTTTTTTTGAATTTTTTTTTTTTCGATTTTGAATAGGAAATTGACCCATTTTCTTTTTCGTTTTTCATTTTCCTTTTCGATTTTGAATAGGAAAATGACTCATTTTCCTTTTCGTTATTCATTTTCCTTTTCGTTTTTCATTTTCCTTTTCGATTTTGAATAGGAAAATGACCCATTTTCCTTTTCGTTATTCATTTTCCTTTTCAAATTTTTTTTTCAAAATTTTTTTTTTTTTGAATTTTTTTTTTTTTCGATTTTGAATAGGAAATTGACCCATTTTCCTTTTCGTTTTTCATTTTCCTTTTCGATTTTGAATAGGAAAATGACTCATTTTCCTTTTCGTTATTCATTTTCCTTTTCGTTTTTCATTTTCCTTTTCGATTTTGAATAGGAAAATGACCCATTTTCCTTTTCGTTATTCATTTTCCTTTTCAAATTATATATTTCAAAATTTTTTTTTTCGAAAATTTTTTTTTTTCGATTTTCAATAGGAAAATGACCCATTTTCCTTTTCGTTTTTCATTTTCCTTTTCGATTTTGAATAGGAAAATGACTCATTTTCCTTTTCGTTATTCATTTATTTTCCTTTTCGTTTTTCATTTTCATTTTCGATTTTGAATAGGAAAATGACCCATTTCCTTTTCGTTATTGATTTTCCTTTTCAAATTTTTTTTTTCAAAATTTTTTTTTTCGAAATTTTTTTTTTTCGATTTTGAATAGGAAAATGACCCATTTTCCTTTTCGATTTTGAATAGGAAAATGACTCATTTTCCTTTTCGTTATTCATTTTCCTTTTCGTTTTTCATTTTCCTTTTCGATTTTGAATAGGAAAATGACCCATTTTCCTTTTCGTTATTCATTTTCCTTTTCAATTTTTTTTTTCAAAAATTTTTTTTTTCGAAATTTTTTTTTTTCGATTTTGAATAGGAAAATGACCCATTTTCCTTTTCGTCTTTCATTTTCCTTTTCGATTTTGAATAGGAAAATGACCCATTTTTCTTTTCGTTATTCATTTTCCTTTTCAATTTTTTTTTTCAAAATTTTTTTTTTTTTGAATTTTTTTTTTTTTTCGATTTTGAATAGGAAATTGACCCATTTTCCTTTTCGTTTTTCATTTTCCTTTTCGATTTTGAATAGGAAAATGACTCATTTTCCTTTTCGTTATTCATTTTCCTTTTCGTTTTTCATTTTCCTTTTCGATTTTGAATAGAAAAATGACCCATTTTCCTTTTCGTTATTTATTTTCCTTTTCAAATTTTTTTTTCAAAAATTTTTTTTTCGAAATTTTTTTTTTTTTTCGATTTTGAATAGGAAAATGACCCATTTTCCTTTTCGTTTTTCATTTTCCTTTTCGATTTTGAATAGGAAAATGACCAATTTTCCTTTTCGTTTTTCATTTTCCTTTTCGATTTTGAATAGGAAAATGACTCATTTTCCTTTTCGTTATTCATTTTCCTTTTCGTTTTTTATTTTCCTTTTCGATTTTGAATAAGAAAATGACCCATTTTCCTTTTCGTTATTCATTTGTTTTCCTTTTCGTTTTTCATTTTCCTTTTCGATTTTGAATAGGAAAATGACCCATTTTCCTTTTCGTTATTTATTTTCCTTTTCAAATTTTTTTTTCAAAAATTTTTTTTTCGAAATTTTTTTTTTTTTCGATTTTGAATAGGAAAATGACCCATTTTCCTTTTCGTTTTTCATTTTCCTTTTCGATTTTGAATAGGAAAATGACCAATTTTCCTTTTCGTTTTTCATTTTCCTTTTCGATTTTGAATAGGAAAATGACTCATTTTCCTTTTCGTTATTCATTTTCCTTTTCGTGTTTCATTTTCCTTTTCGATTTTGAATAGGAAAATGACCCATTTTCCTTTTCGTTATTCATTTTCCTTTTCAAATTTTTTTTTTTCAAAATTTTTTTTTTTTTTCGAAATTTTTTTTCCTTTTCGATTTTGAATAGGAAAATGACTTATTTTCCTTTTCGTTATTCATTTTCCTTTTCGTTTTTCATTTTCCTTTTCGATTTTGAATAGGAAAATGACCCATTTTCCTTTTCGTTATTCATTTTCCTTTTCAAATTTTTTTGTTAAAAAAAATTTTTTTTCGATTTTTTTTCCGATTTTGAATAGGAAAATGACCCATTTTCGGGTCATTTTCCTTTTCGTTTTTCATTTTCCTTTTCGATTTTGAATAGGAAAATGACCCATTTTCCTTTTCGTTATTCATTATCCTTTTCGATTTTGAATAGGAAAATGACCCATTTTCCTTTTCGTTTTTCATTTTCCCTTTCGATTTTGAATAGGAAAATGACCCATTTTCCTTTTCGTTATTCATTTTCCTTTTCAAATTTCTTTTTTCAATTTTTTTTTTTTCGAAAATTTTTTATTTTGGATTTTGAATAGGAAAATGACCCATTTTCCTTTTCGTTTTTCATTTTCCTTTTCGATTTTGAATAGGAAAATTACTCATTTTCCTTTTCGTTATTCATTTTCCTTTTCGTTTTTCATTTTCCTTTTCGATTTTGAATAGGAAAATGACCCATTTTCCTTTTTGTTATTCATTTTCCTTTTCAATTTTTTTTTTCAAAATTTTTTTTTTTTGATTTTTTTTTTCGATTTTGAATAGGAAAATGACCCATTTTCCTTTTCGTTATTCCTTTTCAAATTTTTTTTTTCAAAATTTTTTTTTTTCGATTTTTTTTTTCCATTTTGAATAGGAAAATGACCCATTTTTCTTTTCGTTTTTCATTTTCCTTTTTGATTTTGAATAGGAAAATGGCCCGTTTTCCTTTTCAAATTTTTTTTTTCAAAATTATGTTTTTCGAATTATTTTAAATTTTTATTTTGAATAGGAAAACGACCCATTTTCCTTTTTGTTTTTCATTTTCCTTTGCGATTTTTAATAGGAAAATGGCCCATATAACTCTCAAGGTTATTTTTCAAATTTGTTAACTTTTCAAAATGTTAGAACCCCCCCCCCCCATTTTAACCCTACTAGTTGTAATGTTACAGTCCCACAAATGTGTAGATATTTCTTTCAACCAAGCTTCGATTTGAAATTTTTAACCACTGTAATTATTCACAGTCTTCCACTGTAAATTGCAGAATATTGAACCTAAAAATTGTTAATTTTGGAAATACATTGTTTTGTTTGTTATCGTAATTTGTTGAATTATTTTCTACCTAGAGTCATAAGAGTTCAAAATGTTCAAAATGTTTAGGTTCACCAATATGTTATGTACGGAAGCTTATTAGGGACATGCATAAAAAAAATTTCGCCACGGCGAGTTACTATTTCGCCCTGGCCACTTATCATTTCGCCGCGGCGAGTTACTATCTCGCCTCGGCGACTTATTATCTCGCCCGGCGACTTATCATCTGGCTGCGGCGAGTTACTATCTCGCCTCGGCGACTTATTATCTCGCCCCGGCGACTTATTATCTCACCCCTGCTAAATTCTATCTCGCCCCGGCGAGTTACTATTTCTCCTCGGTGACTTACTATCTCGCCCTGGCGAGTTAACTGTCTCGCCCCGGCGACTTATCCTTTAAAAAGTAGCGGTAACGAAAGATTTTTGCGCCATTTTTTCCCCGTAAAAATCGGCTTTCCCATTACGGATTTATTGCTCTTTTTGACATCTTTTGCCGATTTTTGCTTTAATAACTTCAAAAATCTTCTCTACAACTGCTTGGACAAATGCAACCAAACTTGAAACTTGATATATTTGTTTCTTAGGGTATCCTGCACGGAACTGATGTGGAGATTTTTTATTCTTAGAAATTCATGGCCGCCGATTCTAAAAATAGAATATTGGGTAAAAGAGCACTTTTTTTTAAAATAACGCAAAAATGGTAAGGTTAAGCCACATTCTTTGAGGGGTAAACAGTTTCAGAATGATGAAAACTACCTGTGGACAATTTTCCGTAAAAATCTGATAACTGATGCTGGAGTAATTTCCCTTTTTGTCGGTTTTTGCTAATTTTTAGTTTGTCGTTGCTTGGCGTCCGCCATCGTTGTTAGCAATCATTTTATACAAAACCAGAAGGCAAAAATAAGTAAAATTTGGCATAAATGTACCTTAGGGTATTATGCAAAAAGTTTGATTTGGGAATTTTTATCCATCCACAAATATGGTGGCTGTTGCTAAAACAAAATGGAGCCTTCCTCGGAAGGCATATGTCGCCTGCGTATCTATGTTTTCTTGTAAACAGGAAGTAGATGGGTTACGGGCATAAAAACTCTCTATGCCATATAAAACACTAGAGGCTAAAGCTGCATGCAAAGTATCAAGTGATCTGACTGTTGCATGCAGTTACCCGAAAAGTGTGACGAAAATTTTGCGTATATGTTCATTGTATATAAAACGTTTAGTGGTCTGTTGTATGCAGTTACCCGAAAAGTGTGACGAAAATTTTGCGAATATGTTCATTGTATATAAAACGTTTAAACGTATTTGTCAAACAGAAAATAGTTATTTTACGGGCATAAAATTTATATTAACCTTAAAGTACTATGGGATGAAGCTACATGCCAAATATCAAGAGGCTGTGGCATGTAGTTGCCCGGAAAACTGCGACGAAAATTTTGCATATATGTCCATTGAAAATAAAACGTTTAGTATTGGTCATGTTCGTCAAACATAAATAGTTTTTATTTTTCGGGCATTAAATCGCTTTACACCTTGTAGTACTATGGGATGAAGCTACATGCCAAATATCAAAGGCTGTGGCATATATTTGCCCGGAAAACTGCAACGAAAATTTTGCATATATGTTCATTGTATATAAAACGTTAAATTATTCGTCAAACAGGAAGTAGTTATTCTTCGGGCATAAAATCGCTTTACACCTTGTTGTACTTTGGGATGAAGCTACATGCTAAATATCAAGAGGCTGTGGCATAAAATTGCCTGGAAAACTGCGACGGAAATTTTTGTGAAACCGCAGGACGACGGATGGAGCCAAAGTAATCCCTATATCATGTCGCATCTGCAACACGTTGCAGGCGACATAAAAAGAATATCCTACCTACAGGGATAAAACTAACTTAAGGGCATAGCAACCCAAAAACAATAATAGACGGAAGAAATTTGAAGTCACCATCCTCATTCAGAATGAAAAGATCTACAAAAGTCTCCATTTAAGATTTTATTTGCACAAAACGTTCATATAAGCATACTAGACCAGGTGAGCGATTCAGTCTCCTGGGAGCCTAAAGTTAAATTGATCCGATGAAACCTGCTGCTGTTGCTAAAATAGAGCAGGAGGGTTAAATAACAGGTTTCTTGCAAAAAGCTCAAAACGGCCATAGAACTATATCAAAATTCTTGCAAGGGTAAAAAAATAACGAACTTGTGAAGAATCAATCTCAAATATTCATAGCAAAAGACAAATCAAGAGCACTCGCCTGATATATGAATGATCAAAATAGTCCTGACTTGGTAGAGGCGTTCAAATTTGAAACGTTTATGGCGCCAAACCTCCCTGTTCAATTACATTCATATGATCCGGTAGTAACAAAAACACAACATGGTTGTAAATATTAAAACGAAAGAATATGAAATGTGTGCCAGAAAGACACGATTCACATATAGACATCATATTATTTAAAAAAGATCAGAATGAATTTCACTGCGTTTAGCGCTTTTCTGGATAAACCTTCATCAGACAAGCTAGGGGCCGAAAAACTGGAAGACCGGTAATACATACACAGTAGAACATGACATATTGCTGATTGTTAAAAAAAGTCATTATGCATTCCAATGGATGGAGTCGTACTAGTATATGAGGCCCCGTAATGGCCGAGTTGATGTTAACTCCAATGTGTCCTCAGTGCGAGCACTTGACTGCAGTGTTCCACAGGGAAGTTGCAAGCCTCGGGCCGTGGCTTTACCTAACCTTTGCAGAAACAATTTTTGACAAAGTCCCTCCCTCCATTCAGTGTATGGTTTTGCAGACGATCACACGGCAAACAGACGAGAATTGAACCATCGGTAACAGAGGAACACGTGCCGTTACAGAACGTCAGGACTGTGCAGTGACCATCAATAAATGAATGAACCATAACAAAATAAAATTGAACAATGCAAAATCACTGTTCATTCTGTTTGACAGTAAGAAACAACTTGAAATAAACATCTGTGAAAACCAAATTAAATCTGAAAACTGTAGTAGGTATCTTAGTGTATTATAGGTGAATCTTTGAATTTTAAAGAGCGCATAAAAAGAAAACGTAAAACTCCCGTCAAAAGAAGCCACTGAAAACCTAGTACTTTCTTTGGTTATATCTCACTTAGATTACTGTAATATAATATTGTATGGTATTTCACAAACTGAATTGTCAAAGCTTGAAATAATTCAGAAAATGTGTGCTAAACTTGTATTGTGTCTTTCTATGTATGACAGTTCTAAACAAGCTCTGTTTGAATTGCATTGGCTTCCAATTAAGGCACGTATTATTTTAAAATCTTAACTTATATGTAGAATTGTTCTGTTGGTAATGTACTATTGTATTTAATTGAACTTTTGTCCGTCGTCGTCCGTCGTTCATTAACAATTTCAAAAATCTTCTCCTCTGAAACCACTGAACCAATTTGACTCAACATTGCAGGAATGATTTATGAAATGATGACAAAAAAAGATTTTAATATGAAATGATTCGATTAAAACATGGCCGCTGTTACTAAAAATAGAACATAGGGTAAAATCACTTAAAATGGCTTATAACTCAGCAACAATAACAGATAGAAAAAAAATTGAGGATTTTAGGCACTTCAGAATCAAAAGCTCTACGATAGTCTCCATTGGGTCGAAGTTGTCAGATGACCCCTTATAGGCATTATGGCCCTTTTAAGGTCAAGAATAGCGTTTTTCATGTTTTTGCCCTATAGAATGAAAACTACTGCAGATAGAGAAAAGCTGTTGCTTGCTTAAATGTTCAGCTCATTAAGCTCTACAAAAATCTCCATTGGGTCGAAGTTGTCAGATGACCACTTATAGGGGTCATGGTCCTTTACAGGTCAAAAATAGCGTTTCTTCATTTTTTTTGTCCTATAGATTGAAAACTAATGCAGATAAAAAAAAGATGTTGCTTCCTTATACATGCATCTCTTTACTAGAGCTTCACAAACGTCTCCATTGAGTATCAGTTGTCAGATGACTCCTTAAAGAAAAGACCCTTATGGCTCAAGGACCAGTTACCAATTCAGGCTCCTGGGGGCCTCTTGTTTCTCGAAGACTAACCCAGACATACACGATAAATCCGAGGCTTGTGCTACTTGTATCACATTTGGATTTCAAGTGATTTTTCATAGCGATAGGCTGGTACCCCGTTGTTATCCTTATCTGAACAGAATGGAACCGTAAAAGATGGAGAAAAGGTTTTGTTTGCCTTCATGTTCATGTAATAGAGCTTTACAAAATTGTCCAAGAATTAAAATTGTCAGATGACCACGTTATAAGTGTTATTGTCCCCTTGAAGCCTTATACATTGGAAGGATAAAAGATAATGAAAATTATGGTTTTGATTTCTTAAATTTCCAGTTAATTAAGCTTTACAGTGGTTCCAGGCTGTTGGCAATGGGAAATATTGATACATTGAGTACGTTGTTATAGCCAGTTGGGAGCCTCATGTTTATAATGTTGATTTCATATCTCTGGGGTCGAAGTACTTTTAAAGCGAAATATATTACCGCAATGACCAAACAGCTCATTAAAATTAATTGCAGTTGCAGTTTTTATTTGTGAAATGGTCTCGTGCTCATTTTGCTCCATATCCTTTCATAATTTTTAGCCTTCTAGAATGTGAACCAACGAATATAAGGAAAAGGTTTTGCCTACTTAAATGTTTTGGTAATTGAGCACTACAAAAGTGTCCATTTGGGTGAAATTGTCAGATGGCCCCTTAATTTCCAAAACGAAAAGTGGATTGTACTTGATAGGCGGTGTGCTACGATAGAAAATAGTGACAAGCAGTTGCTTGTTTAAAAGCCCATTTAATGAGCACTACAAAGGTTCAAGATGGATGCTGGCAATGAAAAATATTGATACATTGAGTCCTTGAAGCCAGGTGAGCGATCCAGGCTCCTGGAAATCTGTTTTATGTCGCTTACAACGTGTTTCAAAGCGAAATATAGGAGACACTGTGTCATAATCCGTAGCTTTGCGTCCTTCATCATGCCTCAACACAAAAACTTCCGTCACAGTTTTCTCAGCAACTACATTAAAAAATCCTCTTGATATTTGTCATGCATTTTTGTCCTATTGTACTATTAGGTATAAAGCGATTTTATGCCCCCAAAAAGGCCTACTTCCTGTTTGCCGAGAACTTGATTTTTTTCACATGTAGTGAAATTATAAAGAATTTTCATCGAAGTCTTTATTAAGAAGAAAAATATGGAATATATGCCAGAGAGACACGATCCCATATACACTTTATACAAGATATTGTAAAAAAAGATCAAAAGGAACTACAGTTATTTAGCATGTATCGCTGTTTTATTGTACCATTAGGTGTAAAGCGATTTTATGCCCCAAAAAGTCCTACTTCCTGTTTAACTCGCCACCGGGAGATCATAAGTCGCCAGGGCGAGAGAATTAACTCGCCGGGGTGAAATAGTAACCCGCCGTGGCGAGATAATAAGTCGCCGAGGCGAGGTAACAAGTCGCCGCGGCGAGATATTTACTCGCCTAGGCGAGATGATAAGTCGCAGATGCGAGATAGTAAGTCGCCGGGGCGAGAAAGTATCTTGCTGGGGCGAGATAGTAACTTGCCGGGGCGAGAAAATAAGTCGCCGAGGTGAGATAATAAGTCGCCGAGGCGAGATAGTAAGTTGCCGATGCGAGTTTTTTGTATGCGTGTCCCTAATAAATTTCCGGAGTTGTGCATGAAGGGACTCATTTCTTTTTATTTCTAACGTAAAAAGGAACTGCTTACTCTTCCGAAGCACCTGAGTTCACTCTTGTTTCGACTGGAGTTCGGATTGTTGATTGATATTCAGTATTTTGTGTTTCCATGTTTTACATGTTGTCTGTTTTTGTCCCGTTCTTGTTGGTGTTTACTGGTTTTGTCTCTGCCCTTTCGGACTTTTGACATTTGGATACCCAATTGATACCTCTGCTTCATTTTGTCCTAATAGGTTGAAAACTTCCAGTCAATCGTGAAACTATCAATCAGTGTTCTGTGACTTATCAGGCCATACTACAATCCTGGGTATTTTTTCATAAGTGTGCTTTGCTTTAAAAGTATTACGTTTTCCTACGATGAACTTTCCAGCTTTTGGAAATAAAAAATCGTTTGCGTATCAACGAACTCGTGTTCTGACACTGCATTTTATTCTGCAAACTGAAAATGATTGATCTATAAGCGCAGAGAGTAAAATTTTTGAAATGCATGTTATATACATTATGTAATTCAGTTTTTTAGCTTTGCTTTCATTTGTTATTGACCGTTATGAACGCGGCGAGTTTGTTGCAACAAGAACGAACTACGTACTTATCCTTCCGGAACATCTGAGTTCATTCTCGTTAAGATTTGAGTTGCTGATTGCTTCTCTGTTTTTTTTTGTTTAGTTTTAACTGATTGTTTATTCGCCTTTTGGGACTATTAACATGTCCCATTGATACTTCGCTGCCGCTATTATTCTGCTATCATGTTCGGTTTGTCGTTGTATTTAACTGGACTACTCTTTATTTCTTTCTAGCCTGCAATTTGTTGTACATTGTATACAGTTTGACCATTCTACAGTTTTTTCCAATTGATGATCAAGTTATTGATGATTTTATTGAAACAAAAAGGTTTTGACGTGAGGAAAAGTGTATGATACCGGTGTGTCACCCCTTTTACAACGAAAAATAGCATAACATGTTCTTTTTTTAAATCTTGATTTTCCTATTCTTGAATGATTTGAGTTAAGAAATATGATCATCAGCATCTCATAAAATGTTTCTATCAAGTTTGGTTTAAGGTTTAGATCAGATGTGATCTGAAATTATTGTTCATTTTTGCCGGACAATTGAAGCCGTTGGAAGAGGAATTATCATCCGCATAGGTTAAACATAGTCATAATTTGACCTCTTAATCGTTTTTTTTTTTGTTTTGTTTAACTGTTACGTGTATGTCTATGCTCTTCATATGAAAATGGTATTTGGCAACATCAACCTTTTGGCTAAAGGTCCTAGCCCCTGATCGGTCCAATAATAAAGGTTATAACATAACTATCGAGCTGTGGTGTTCAATCTCAAATGCCCAAGACGAAAAGACAAAAAACAAACAGAGACACATCAGAGAACTTAAAGATCACGATGGTCCTGACTTAGACACTTTAGGATTTGGCTTGAATCATATATGTAGTTTATTTTCAATCTAAGGCCACTTGCAAAACAGTGAGCAGCGACCGCTGGTCACATTGAAGGCTACTGGTTGTTGTTCGTTGTTGATGTTTTAAATCGTTGTCAATGTTGAAGCTGTGTCGCGTACACTTATTCCACATCTCATTATCTTTTATGGATGTGCGGTGAACAATGGATAGATAATTTCGCCTCTTTAATCTATTTATAAATGTATATGCATGTATTTTGTCGATAGCCTAATTCATTGGTGGTGACAAAGTTTAATTCGGTTTTATATTCCTTTTGATATATTATATTCTATTGTTGTCTCTCACCCAAAGTTTTGTTGTCTTTTACTATTCATAGTTATGCGTGAAATGTAAAAGTATTAGAATAAGTCTATGATTTTTTTATACTGCGCTTTTCCATATTGACCAGTTTGTTCGCAATGACCTGTGTGCCTTTCGTAAAGTATTCTTTAATAGCAACTTCGTTCTGTTATTCCGGTATCTCGCTTATAATCTGAAAATAAGTTTTCAGTATTAAAAAACAATATTAGTCTTGCTTGTGCTTTAATAACAAACTCTTCACAAAGTTTTGTGAACATTTCAACAGGTGTTTCTTTGTCGTGTTAACGTTATATACCCTCTTAAAAAAGAAACACAACATACAAAAAAAAATTGAAATTACATCACATAAAGAAGTCGTGCTTTCTATCATCAGTTGTTGCAATATCAATAAGAATTTTGACTAAGTTTTTCTTTAGTTGCTAAAATTTTGTTAAACTATTAGCAATTCGAGGGCGCATGCCATTAAGAATTGTGTCAATCAGTTTGTTTGCAAGACAGCACTCAAACTGCTATCCTCTGTTTCAAAAGAACGTTGCATGCAAGATTTCTTATTATCAGATTTCAATTACAAACATCACTCATTTTCCCTTTTAAAATGTACAATAATATTATAACGTAAAAATGCCGTTTTTGTGTTCTGAGACCTACCAGTTTGGCACCGTTTCCATAGAATAAAATTTTATTGTAATATTTTGAAAAATATAATATTTTAGAGAAGAATTATTTCTTAAGCCGAATATTTAGATTAAAACCATTTATCATATTAGGCATTAAATGAGATTTTCCTATGTCCAATGAACGTCGGTATAAATGTGTACCTCTTATTTTAGACATTCCGTATAATATTTAAAATACAATAAACGATTAATGTTCTGTAATAGATCCTCTGGTAGCAATATTGACTGACCGATTTACCCTGTCTAGACGGAAACAAGACGCGAAAATCAGATAGCTATATGACTCTATAAGGCTCTGCCTAAAAATGATCGGAAAGGGATTTTATTAAGTAGGTGTGTGCTTTCTTTTAAACTTCACAAAAATCCGTACAAAGAAAGGTATATAGCTGGATCTTCATCATGTTCAACTACAGAGCTGTCCGTTCATTTAACTAAAATCTTGTCTGCTGTCAAAGAAGGTCAACAAGCATACTGCGACACTATTTATAATCGTAGTGGAATTAACCATATGTGGATTTTGAAAAACTCAAAAGATTTGTTAGATCATTTTAAATCTAGATCATTTTCTGAGGTTCACTCTTTGAAAACGTTCGATTTTTCAACTTTATACACTACCTTGCCACACGAAAAACTAAAATGTCGCCTGAAAAAACTTCTCGAAAAAGCCTTTTCAAACTCAAGGAATTTTGTTGTTTTGGGTTATAATTCTACATTCTTTTCCAAAACATCTTTCAAAGATAAAATTTGTTACACACTGGAACAAGTTTGCAGTATGCTTGATTTCCTCATTGACAACATATTTGTCACCTTCGGAGGAAAGATTTTTCAACAACAAATCGGCATTCCAATGGGCAAAAACTGTGCTCCTCTCCTCGCCAATTTGTTTTTATACTCTTACGAGACTGAATTTCTTCAGGGACTCGTAAAGAACAAGAAGATGAAAGAGGCAAGGTCATTTAATCTTACATTCAGATATATTGACGATGTCCTTTCTATCAATAACACTTCATTTGGTAGTTGGATTCCTTCAATATATCCTCCGGAATTGGAGATTAAAGAGACCACCGATTCTAATTGCTTCACGTCTTTCTTGGATTTGCACCTCGAATTTGACCCAGGTGGTCATCTCAGTACAAAAATTTACGATAAACGAGACGATTTTAATTTTCAAATTATTAATTTTCCTAATCTACAGAGCAATATACCTACTTCTCCTGCATACGGTGTTTATATTTCTCAACTTATTCGATATGCCAGAGCTTGCACACATTTCACAGATTTTTTGATCAGACACCGGTTTCTTCGTGACCGACTTTTGAAGCAGGGCTATAAGAAAATACGTCTCATACGAGCACTAAAAAAATTCTTTCTTCGTTATCAGCCACTAGTAGAAAAGTTCAAAATTGAGTTAAAAGATATGATAGTTAATTGTTTTAATTAGTGTTTGACTGGTGTGCTGTACTGAGATGATCACCTCAATATCCCTATTGTGTCTCACAACTATGTTGTGTTCTATGGTCATTACCGGATCCCAAGATCGCAATGGAAGAGGGAGGTTTGGCGCCATAAAACCTGGTTTAACCCACCATTTCGTTTGAAATGCATGTACCAAGTCAGGACCATTGCGATCCACCAGTTCTCCGGTATGACTGATTCGTTTTTGTCATTTTCTCTGGACTATGAGATTGATCATTCAAGTTCGGTAGTTTTGTTATTACCTTTATTTTATGGATCTTCGATTGCGCAGTTAGGCTTGGCGCATGCACAGATCCAATTTATTCAGATGATAACCGATTTTCTTTCAGATTAGAATTTTCAGAAGTTCTTTAAAAAGCATCGATGTCTCGTGTTATACGTTTGTTATGCTATTGGTAAGGCGTCTGAAGTACCCATTTGACTCTTTATGCACTTTTTAAAAATCCCTGAACTTTTTTTTCACACTGTTTGTAATTAATTGGAATGTTTTCAAGATTTTCTTGTACAAAAATGGTATTTCAGACCAAGACAATGTTTTGGGACTGATTTCTTCCCTCGAAATAAATTAAAGGGGAATTCCCTTGTTCAAAACTCTTCCAACTGAAATGCCGTGTACGGGCGAATTTCACACCTAGTATTGAGCCTGCTGTTAACCACTAAAAGAGGCATTATCGTTTTGATAATTGTTGTAACAGAAAACGATTAACACATGGTTTTTGAACCAAAAAGCTACTGTTTCAAGCATTGGTCACCAGAATTACTGGATGTTAACTTATGCCTTCACTTTCAATATTTTTTTTTAATTAGATAAGGGCAATCGCTATAGTGCACCCGACATTGTTAAACACTTAAGGTATTGGAGCAGAGTCTTCAATGTGTGTGAATATGAGAGCCAGAAGATCGTGCTCAGCGTTCTTTTTAAAAACCAGAAAGAGCACGAGTTAAGTCGTGACGCAAGCATTTAGTCTATATTACTACTATTGGTGCTACGTATCCGTCAGTTAGAACATGCAAGTTTTGCTTATGCCACACGTTATATTATTCTTCAATGCCCATACCAAATGTCACACTCGTACGACAATAACGATAAAGTACCCTCTTCGTTCTTGTAACATTGTATGAGATTACTGACGAGTGCTAGTGTAAATAGAACCAAGAAATTATTAGTATGAAAGAAAAGAATATTACAAATGAACCTATGGCTACAACTAATTGTTATATAAGATTATATGAGTAAACATTTGTTTTAACAGGAGACGACGATCGCCTCATAATTTATCTGGCGACCGCCACTTAGGCTATGGCGGCGGCCACTTTATTTATCTGGTGGTCACCTTATATTATACATGTAACACAATCGCCACTTAAGTAAATGGCCGTCACCACTTGTTATGTCCCAACATCCACTTTATTTATTTTGCGGCTGCTATATAATAAGTACCGGCCGCCAGATGCATTTAGAGGCAGCTACCATAAATATTAAGTGGCGGCCGATAAAATAATTAGTGACGACCGTAATATTAGTTTTGGTGGCCGCAACATAATAAATAACGACCGCAATATATTAAAGTGGCGGCCGCAATTTAATAAGCGGTTGAATCTTGTTAAAACAAATATTTTAGTCTTGCTTGGCACTACATGTAAAAGGCTTCCATCAGATTATCTATTTAGGACAAAATACAACATGCCTGATTATTTGGACTTTTACACAGTCACAAAAAACCCGTTATGGTCGCTTACAATATAAAAATCATACAAAAGTCAAGGTATAGTGAGGTATGTCGTCTTGTTTTTTCCTCTTTTCTTCTCGGATATTAGGATTGATCATCCCAGTTCGGTAATTTTTGTTATTTCCTTTTTTAAAAGGTAAAATTAGCGTTTTTTTCATGACATTGGTCAGTTACTTGAGCTCTTAAAAAATCTATAAATATATATTAGGCACAAAAATAAACGATACCAAAATTATTAAACTGATCTTAAGGCTGACTTCTTAAAGAAGTAACTTTACGCGGTTTTAAATAAAAACTACCAGTTTTATCATTTTAAGTTACAAAATTTAACAGTTTAAAAGTGAAAAAAAACAATCATATGATCTTTAAATAGCGTGATGAAAGAGCGATAGTGTGCTACTTTCAGAGTTTGGCTTGCTTGTGGGCCATTTTTTGCAAAAGAACTTTCCAGGCGCTTCGATTGCTTTTTTCAAGTCCAATTCATAAATGGCGTCAGTTCAGCATTAGATATGCAATAAATGAACCAGTTTCGAGCACAGATATGATTTTCTTGCATTTGACGTTTCGACGTTTTTTTGTCCTCGACGTGTACTGGGATGATGTGTGTCAAAAGTGTAATATCAGGTTTGAAAAACAAACTTAGATTAAAATGCAAAGAAACCTGTAAAATTTAATTCATCATTTTGCTCTGTTTTGACGTTGACGTTGTTTTCGATTTTCAGATTTTCCAGTTTCAGTTTTGATCGCCTTTTGGTTGTCTTATATTGTAAAAAATGAAACATTTCATAATCAAGGTAAAAATTCTAACATTTCTTTCAAGATAATTTTCACTTTTTATTGTTAAAATTGACGTTATTTGACGGCATTGAAAAATGTTGTTCACTTCAACTGAAGAATAAATTTTTCATTCTATTCATATAACAAATTGCAGTCAAACAGTTTCGTGGAACTATGTTAAAATTAAAAAGCCTTGGTATCGTTTCTTTTTGCGGCTTGTATATATGGCCCCTTATTGAAGTTATGGGCATTAAAGGGCAGATTTTATCTTGAAACTTGAAAACTGTACAAAACACAAAATATCAATCAAAGCTGTTAAAAAACGGTATATTTGGTTTTGCTATATACTTGTATGCATATTTCAAGAAAAACTTTTAATCAGCATTTAAAGCAAAACATTAGAAGGTCGAAAACCAACAAAAGAAACGAAAGAAAAACAATCGTTTCCAAAAAGCAAAAAGATAGAAGAAGCGATTACTTAGTACATAAATTTTCATCTAAAACTGATTATCGTTGTCAAGTATTTATCTCTTAAAAAAAACACAGAGAAGAAAAGGAAAATGAAAAACGAAAAGGAAAATGAATAACGAAAAGGAAAATGAGTCATTTTCCTATTCAAAATCGAAAAGGAAAATGAAAAACGAAAAGAAAATAGGTCATTTCCTATTCAAAATCGAAAAAAAAAAAGAATTCGAAAAAAAAAATTTGAAAAAAAAACTTTGAAAAGGAAAATGAATAACGAAAAGGAAAATGGGTCATTTTCCTATTCAAAATCGAAAAGGAAAATGAAAAACGAAAAGGAAAATGGGCCATTTTCCTATTCAAAATCGAAAAGGAAAATGAAAAACGAAAAGGAAAATGGGCCATTTTCCTATTCAAAATCGAACAACAACAAAATTTCTTAAAAAAAAAATTTGAAAAGGAAAATGAATAACGAAAAGGAAAATGGGTCATTTTCCTATTCAAAATCGAAAAGGAAAATGAAAAACGAAAAGGAAAATGAATAACGAAAAGGAAAATGAGTCATTTTCCTATTCAAAATCGAAAAGGAAAATGAAAAACGAAAAGAAAAATGGGTCGTTTTCCTATTCAAAATCGAAAAAAAAAAAAAAAATCGAAAAAAAAAATTTTGGAAAAAAAAATTTGAAAAGAAAAATGAATAACAAAAAGGAAAATGGGTCATTTTCCTATTCAAAATCGAAAAGGAAAATGAAAAACGAAAATGAAAATGAATAACGAAAAGGAAAATGAGTCATTTTCTTATTCAAAATCGAAAAGGAAAATGAAGAACGAAAAGGAAAATGGGTCATTTTCCTATTCAAAATCGAAAAAAAAAAAATCGAAAAAAAAAATTTTGGAAAAAAAAATTTGAAAAGAAAAATGAATAACGAAAAGGAAAATGGGTCATTTTCCTATTCAAAATCGAAAAGGAAAATGAAAAACGAAAAGGAAAATGAATAACGAAAAGGAAAATGAGTCATTTTCCTATTCAAAATCGAAAAGGAAAATGAAAAACGAAAAGGAAAATGGGTCATTTTCCTATTCAAAATCGAAAAGGAAAATGAAAAACGAAAAGGAAAATGAATAACTAAAAGGAAAATGAGTCATTTACCTATTCAAAATCGAAAAGGAAAATGAAAAACGAAAAGGAAAATTGGTCATTTTCCTATTCAAAATCGAAAAAAAAAAAAAAAATCGAAAAAAAAAAATTTTGAAAAAAAAAATTTGAAAAGGAATAGCGAAAAGGAAAATGGGTCATTTTCCTATTCAAAATCGAAAAGGAAAATGAAATTTGAAAAGGAAAATGAATAACGAAAAGGAAAATGAGTCATTTTCCTATTCAAAATCGAAAAGGAAAATGAAAAACGAAAAGGAAAATGGGTCATTTTCCTATTCAAAATCGAAAAAAAAAAATTTCGAAAAAAAAAAAAATTTGAAAAAAAAAATTTGAAAAGGAAAATGAATAACGAAAAGGAAAATGGGTCATTTTCCTATTCAAAATCGAAAAGGAAAATGAAAAACGAAAAGGAAAATGAATAACGAAAAGGAAAATGAGTCATTTTCCTATTCAAAATCGAAAAGGAAAATGAAAAACGAAAAGGAAAATGAATAACGAAAAAGAAAATGAGTCATTTTCCTATTCAAAATCGAAAAGGAAAATGAAAAACGAAAAGGAAAATGGGTCATTTTCCTATTAAAAATCGAAAAAAAAAAAATCGAAAAAAAAAATTTTTGAAAAAAAAAATTTGAAAAGGAAAATGAATAACGAAAAGGAAAATGGGTCATTTTCCTATTCAAAATCGAAAAGGAAAATGAAAAACGAAAAGGAAAATGGGTCATTTTCCTATTCAAAATCGAAAAAAAAAATTTTGAAAAAAAAATTTGAAAAGGAAAATGAATAACGAAAAGGAAAATGAGTCATTTTCCTATTGAAAATCGAAAAGGAAAATGAAAAACGAAAAGGAAAATGGGTCATTTTCCTATTCAAAATCGAAAAAAAAAATTGAAAAAAAAAAATTTTGAAAAAAAAAATTTGAAAAGGAAAATGAATAACGAAAAGGAAAATGGGTCATTTTCCTATTCAAAATCGAAAAGGAAAATGAAAAACGAAAAGGAAAATGAATAACAAGGAAAATGAGTCATTTTCCTATTCAAAATCGAAAAGGAAAATGAAAAACGAAAAGGAAAATGGGTCATTTTCCTATTCAAAATCGAAAAAAAAAAAATTGAAAAAAAAAAATTTTGAAAAAAAAAATTTGAAAAGGAAAATGAATAACGAAAAGGAAAATGGGTCATTTTCCTATTCAAAATCGAAAAGGAAAATGAAAAACCAAAAGGAAAATGAGTCATTTTCCTATTCAAAATCGAAAAGGAAAATGAAAAACGAAAAGGAAAATGAGCCATTTTCCTATTCAAAATCGAAAAGGAAAATGAAAAACGAAAAGGAAAATGGGTCAATTTCCTTTTCAAAATCGAAAAAAAAAAAATTCAAAAAAAAAAAAATTTTGAAAAAAAAAAATTTGAAAAGGAAAATGAATAACGAAAAGGAAAATGGGTCATTTTCCTATTCAAAATCGAAAAGGAAAATGAAAAACGAAAAGAAAAATGAATAACGAAAAGGAAAATGAGTCATTTTCCTATTCAAAATCGAAAAGGAAAATGAAAAACGAAAAGGAAAATGGGTCATTTTCCTATTCAAAATCGAAAAAAAAAAATTTCGAAAAAAAAAAATTTTGAAAAAAAAAATTTGAAAAGGAAAATGAATAACGAAAAGGAAAATGAGTCATTTTCCTATTCAATATCGAAAAGGAAAATGAAAAACGAAAAGGAAAATGAATAACGAAAAAGAAAATGAGTCATTTTCCTATTCAAAATCGAAAAGGAAAATGAAAAACGAAAAGGAAAATGGGTCATTTTCCTATTCAAAATCGAAAAGGAAAATGAAAAACGAAAAGGAAAATGAATAACAAGGAAAATGAGTCATTTTCCTATTCAAAATCGAAAAGGAAAATGAAAAACGAAAAGGAAAATGAGTCATTTTCCTATTCAAAATCGAAAAGGAAAATGAAAAACGAAAAGGAAAATGGGTCATTTTCCTATTCAAAATCGAAAAGGAAAATGAAAAACGAAAAGGAAAATGGGTCATTTTCCTATTCAAAATCGAAAAGGAAAATGAAAAACGAAAAGGAAAATGAATAACGAAAAGGAAAATGAGTCATTTTCCTATTCAAAATCGAAAAGGAAAATGGGTCATTTTCCTATTCAAAATCGAAAAAAAAAAATTTCGAAAAAAAAAAATTTGAAAAAAAAATTTGAAAAGGAAAATGAATAACGAAAAGGAAAATGAGTCATTTTCCTATTCAAAATCGAAAAGGAAAATGAAAAACGAAAAGGAAAATGAATAACGAAAAAGAAAATGAGTCATTTTCCTATTCAAAATCGAAAAGGAAAATGAAAAACGAATAGGAAAATGGGTCATTTTCCTATTCAAAATCGAAAAGGAAAATGAAAAACGAAAAGGAAAATGAATAACAAGGAAAATGAGTCATTTTCCTATTCAAAATCGAAAAGGAAAATGAAAAACGAAAAGGAAAATGAGTCATTTTCCTATTCAAAATCGAAAAGGAAAATGAAAAACGAAAAGGAAAATGGGTCATTTTCCTATTCAAAATCGAAAGAAAAAAAAAATTGAAAAAAAAAAATTTTGAAAAAAAAAATTTGAAAAGGAAAATGAATAACGAAAAGGAAAATGGGTCATTTTCCTATTCAAAATCGAAAAGGAAAATGAAAAACGAAAAGGAAAATGAATAACAAGGAAAATGAGTCATTTTCCTATTCAAAATCGAAAAGGAAAATGAAAAACGAAAAGGAAAATGAGTCATTTTCCTATTCAAAATCGAAAAGGAAAATGAAAAACGAAAAGGAAAATGGGTCAATTTCCTTTTCAAAATCGAAAAAAAAAAAATTCAAAAAAAAAAAAAATTTGAAAAAAAAAATTTGAAAAGGAAAATGAATAACGAAAAGGAAAATGGGTCATTTTCCTATTCAAAATCGAAAAGGAAAATGAAAAACGAAAAGGAAAATGAATAACAAAAAGGAAAATGAGTCATTTTCCTATTCAAAATCGAAAAGGAAAATGAAAAACGAAAAGGAAAATGGGTCATTTTCCTATTCAAAATCGAAAAAAAAAAATTCGAGAAAAAAAAAATTTTGAAAAAAAAATTTGAAAAGGAAAATGAATAACGAAAAGGAAAATGAGTCATTTTCCTATTCAAAATCGAAAAGGAAAATGAAAAACGAAAAGGAAAATGAATAACGAAAAAGAAAATGAGTCATTTTCCTATTCAAAATCGAAAAGGAAAATAAAAACGAAAAGGAAAATGGGTCATTTTCCTATTCAAAATCGAAAAAAAAAAAAATCGAAAAAAAAAAATTTTTGAAAAAAAAAATTTGAAAAGGAAAATGAATAATGAAAAGGAAAATGGGTCATTTTCCTATTCAAAATCGAAAAGGAAAATGAAAAACGAAAAGGAAAATGAATAACGAAAAGGAAAATGAGTCATTTTCCTATTCAAAATCGAAAAGGAAAATGAAAAACGAAAAGGAAAATGGGTCATTTTCCTATTCAAAATCGAAAAAAAAAAATTTCGAAAAAAAAAAATTTTGAAAAAAAAAATTTGAAAAACGAAAAACGAAAAACGAAAAGGAAAATTACTTGTGTTAGGTAACATTTATTGCAGTTATTTCTAATATATTGTTAAATTTATTCGGAATAACATTATTAAAATTACATTTTTAAGCATTAAATTCGGTAAATCAATCTAGCGCATTAATATTCACCCAGGTTAATCAAACAGCACGTCCATTCTTTGGAACTGTATCGTCGATTAACTCTATCGATTGCATACAACCTGATTTGAAATCGTTCCTTCTAGATATCAAGCGTATTTCAATTGATCGTAAAATCTAGTAATCACATATTCGATTTTTTATGGTATATGGAAAAAAATCATTATTAAGTTTTCTTTCCATGCAATAGTAATTTTCTAAAACTTATTAATTGCCATTTGTTTTGAATTTAAATTGTCTAACATTTTTGGTTTTCTATTTCAGGCATCAAACATTCTGGACTAGACATAAGACTCTTGGAAATTCATTAAAAATTGAACAATGGCCAATCACAGGTCTTGATGTCACAAGAACCAGTCATCATTGTGTACATGCTTTTTCTAAAGGTCCGAACACTTTTTGGACTACTGACGATTGTGGAAGTCTTCACAGTTTTATATGTGAAATGCCAGCTCCAACAGGTATAAATCAATGGAAGATAATGAGGTGTGGAATAATATGATTACACAAAATGCATTGAAAATTATTTTTTTAAATAAATTGCAATCTAATGAACATAATGTTCGCCGTTATCGTCCGAAAACTTCAGAAATATAAAAGAAAATCATACATTAAGATGACTTATTAATTGGATATTCTTACTTTTGTTCAGAATTTCACTGTTACTATTGCGAAATGCTTCCATGATTGGAAAACAGACAATGCATAATTTGGACGCAGCTTATCATCACTTTTCTTGATGTTTTTTTTTTTGTTCTTTTTCCCGTCATTGTTGAATTAATGGGCGGTTACATAAAATATTAAAATAAAAATAAAGGTTATTTCTCCATTTCAATTACGCATGCTTGTCACTGAATAATCTTTTATTTCATGCTTTTCAATAGTCATCAATTGTTTATATTAAGCATTAAGTATAACAATAAGAAACTTAGAAAAGGGAAAGAAAATAGATAGGGAAAATTAATTGAACCAGAGTGCCTTAAATCTTTATTTTAAAAACTTTTTTTCGTGCCCATCAAGACTTTGTTTACGTTTAAAAGCGGCTATGTTTTTTCTGTTATTATAAATAAGCATTACAAATTATCACACATGCCAAAACTGTAAATGTAATGAAGAAGAAAATCTAACAAATAAGCTATGTAAACTAATACGTGGCATTTGTTTATTTAAATTCATTTCTTTATATTCAGAAAACTTTTACTTTTTCTTCGAGATGCCAAATCTTACAGTCAAAAATAACCAACTCCTTAAAACGATCTCATTCTCACTAGCAACACCCCAGGAGTGCGCAGACATTTGCAGGGAAGAAAATGCTCAGAATTTGGAATGCACTGGGTTTGAGGTTAATCACTCCTCGGGTACATGTACCACTCACGTCCAATATTTTACCGACCCTCAGAATGATGAATTGTTTCAAATAAACCGGGCCGAATGGAGCAACGATACTTCAGTTTACGACCTGCACTATATAAAAGGTGTGAGTAATGTTTTTTTTTCTAGATAAATATCCTTTTCAAAAATACTTTTTATTTTAATTTGCGTTTTAAGATTGCCGATCTGTTTTTGGGAAAGGACAAACCATTTAACTTTTGTCAGGAGAAAAATATAAATCAAAATTTGCATTCTTATGGTTAGCAAAAAAAAACTTTTTCAGACTCAATTTTACTTCTGCTGTCAAACTATTTGATTATCTCTGCCAACCAAAGTATTGTTTTTTGGTAAAAAATCAGTATTTTGGATTTACTAGACAAAAACAGCTTCTTTACTTTCAAAGGCTGGTCACTTATTCTGTTGTTTTCTTTTTTTTTTTTTTTTTGGATTCCGAAAACAGAAATTCTAAGAAATAAAGCAAAGAAATCCAGTACAGTTTTCCCAAGCACTCAATCAATTCCCTCTGAAATAACCACGTCTGCGTCTGATGATAACAGGAAATTGGAAACAAAACAATCTACGACATTTTACCAGAGTTCTGGTTCCAAATCAACTGATGACAACGTCACGGACTCAACAGTCTCAGTCAACAAGGTGAACTCAACTATGAACAGTAAGTATGACTAAGCCCGTTGAACCAAAACTGATGTGTTAATGGTGATATTGTTTGTATTGTTAAAGATCACGAGTTAACGAAAACCGTGGCAGAAATAACGTTGATTGAAGAATATATTGCTCTTTTGTATGTTAAATTACTTCCAAGTACAGTAATAATAAAATTCTCTCATTATCCTACCCATATTACATCACCCAATGTATTAAATCTGATAGAAGTGTATTTGACTGAATTCTAGACTGAATTTACGTTAAATGAATATTTAAAGATTGAATGTTTGTCGTGGCCATTTCTGTTGAGCAATGAGTTGAAATGTTCGATATTTTTTATTATATTTCGAATTTGGTGTTGGGGTTTTTGTTTTAAGTAAAGTGTAGATAAACGAGCAAAATTTTATAAGATCTTCATTCATGTATTATACTATTTTTAGAAATTCTTTTATTATTATTTTTCTTTATATTTTCATCTTTTTTTATTATTCTGTAAACAAGTAGAAGTCTAATTCTGTCCATATTCAATTTAATGCCTTTTTCCTTTGTGTACTTTAATCAGAGTCGTTTAGTTGTTATGTTACTTCCAAGTTAGGTACGAGTATGCTTTATATGCTTGTTTACGAATACAATCGTTCAATTGTTTTACCCTGGAGAGAGCATCGTTATCCTAGACCGATTTCTATGAGGAAGATTTACGAACAAAATTGTGCGAGGTATAAATCTTTTGTACAATAAGTCACTATTTTCTCTAAGGATGACTTATTTTTTAAAAGGCAACATACCTTTTTGGTTGTTAAGTGGTTTTGGAGCAGTGTCCACCATTGTAGCGACCACATGGTTGGGAATAATCATCAAGAGATCAAATGACAGACAGGTTAATATATATAGTATATAAGGTATTCATTTCCTTAGGTAAAATGTAGACCAAAAATGAAAACATGCATTTCATATTTTTATACGGATGCTATTATATATAATTTGCTTGGGAGAAAATGAAGTAACTCATTGCAATTTATTGTGGATTTGACCCAACTTTCGGAAACGTTACCATTGTGCTATAGCAAGCAGAAACTGCTGATTAATCCAGACCACGCGGGTTCTCTTTAGTTCACATTGCTAATTGCGGTTCACTTGTATATTTGGTTTTTTTTTGTGAGGTTTTTTGTTGTGGTGTATTTATGAAAACTTATTTATATATAGCATATCCAAATTAACCGTTTATACCCGCGTTTTGGTATTTGTAATTTTGAAACCACTAGGCGATAACCGCTGCTGGTGGACCAGAGGTCCCCGAGGGTAATCACAAGGCTGGTCGTCAGACTTGTCTGACACGATTTACCATAAAATGTCTAATATATCTGTTGCTGAAATTTCTGCTTTTTTAATTCAAAATTGTTTAAAACACCAGGTTTCTTTCCTTGTAATGCACATGGTCGATATCCTCGGTGCTGGATTTGGCTTCCTTGTTCGAACGTTTTGGTTTTGAGTACTTTTCGTTTTCAACAGTTTTGGAATTTGACCTTCCAATGTTTTGATTCAAATGCTACTGATGAGAGGTTACTCCTTGAAATATCGATATAAAGCATATCCAAATTAACCGTTTTTACCCGCGTTTTGGTATTTGTAAATTTGTCTTTTCCGATTAACGATATTTTATTGCCCTTTTGGAACACCTTTGTTTCTCATTAATACAAATGCAATCCGTTACAATATGAAATAGGCATTACCTAAATGCGAGCACAGCATAATTCTGTAAAACAAATGTAATGTTAACATGTTAAGTGCCATTGTTTAATGAACGAATAAAAAAGATTTTATTTCGAATCGATGCAGTCAAATAAGATTGAAATCATCGTAGTTATTTTTGTTTTGGTTCATTTTCTAGAACGTTCAATCAGGGACGAGATGCTTGGGGCGATTGAACATTAAATAGAAAAGCAAGAAAAAATCGATTAAATTCGGTTACTACAAAAAAATGTAGCAACTCATCGTCATCAGAATATTTTTCTCTTTATATATTATTACATAGATAATTTTTGAAATGCGACTAGCAAAATGGGTAATTATTTTCAAATTCACTCCGTTCCTGTAAAATTTGAGAGCATTTCCTGACCATGAAAAATAAATATCAGCATTAGGCAAATTTCTCGCGGGAACAAATACCAAAGAGCTCTCCCCTCGAGCTGTGCTAGCTATTACGTTATACATTTGGATGAAAACTACACGTACCAGTCATTCAAATGTCATATCCTTTACATTGCGTCTTTGAAATATACATGTTGTGAGTTTTTGTTATGCATATTTATTCCATTATTTTTCCTGTTTTAAAACAAAAGTTAAATATTGCAATTGGTTTGTTAATGTTACTCTTGGGGTTGTGAGAACTTGTTTTTGTGTTGTTTTATAGATGCATCTAGCTGATATGTTTCACAAAAATATGAATATAATATGAACGTTATTTCAAGACTTTTAACGAGGTCGGCATTAACTGGCATTTGAATATTTGAAAAAAGAATGTATTTTGTCATTTGTTTTTCAAAATAATATTATCATTTCAGAAGATTTACCCAGCTGAACAAGAAACATCAAACGAATCTTTTGAGAGCAACCCTTTTCCATCTGGAGATCTAAGATCGTTTTGAATTAAGAGTCTGTTGTAGATATTGATGTTTAGCCAAGATCCATAAATTTTTTACTCTCAACCTATCGAACTTTAGACAGACATTTCGATAACAAATGTACACTCAAATTGATGTTGATAGGTTTGCATATTAGCGATATGCAAAGTATTTATAAAAAAAATAAATATGTTGTCTAAATATTGTTTTTGAGAGCCGTTGGTGTAGTGGTTAACGCGTCGGGCTACTAACACCAAGGTTCGTGGTTCGATCCTCGTCCGGGGTGAAAATTTCATGAACCAATTTTCCGACTCTCTCTTGACATCATTTGCGAGGATGGTTTCAAGGAACGATGCTAGTCCTTCGGAAGGAACGAAAAATGGTTGTCCCGTGTATCTGGAGAGCTATACCCCATGCACGTTAAAGAACCCTTTGTAGAGTTCGATAAGAGTAGGCTCAATGGGGGCCGCTGCAAAGGCCACACTGGCAAACTGCTAGCTGGAGAGGGATTTACATAAGCATTAAGCTTGTTTCCCAATCCAGGATAAATAAATATGTTTAAACTAAATATTGTTTTCGTAATCTGATTGTTTCTTTAAAAGAGGCAAAGAGGCACCAATGGGGCATTTGGATGTCAGAAGTCCGAAAGGGCAACCACAAAACCGGTCAACACGAACAAGAACAGCACGAAGAAACACAAAACATAAAATCAACAGAACGGAAATCAACAACGCGAACTCAAGTCGTAACATAAGTGAACTCAGGTGCTCTGGAAGAGTAAGCGGTTCCTGCCTGCTATATCACACCCATAGTGTTGCTAATTTCCAATTCAGTGTGTCAAATCCGGTAGAGGAAGACAAAACAAATTTCTACGACAAACCAAAATCGGTACTCATTTAAGTGATATAAATCCCGTATTTGTCTACGAGTGCACGGTGTCTACCGTAAAAATTTTTGAGTAAAGACAGCAACCGTGGAGCAACAAAACCCTGTGTCAGAAATTTCTGTGTCAAACGTGACGGTCTGCCAAGGAAATTGATGTAATTCCCGCAAGCTCTACGTAAGAAATCAACTGTGATAGACTCAAAAGCATAAGCGGACGAAATGTTGCTACTTAAAAAAAGAAAGTTGACGATTGGAAAGTTGAAGATAATACAGAATATCAAACTGTTCATTTACTCCATATCATTTCATAAGATATTTATTACAGGTTTTTGTCTTATGTGGAGTGTGGAGTAAGTAAAATGATTCTTCGTGTTTTAGATGTATGCTCTTTGTTTTTCTTAGATATTAAGTGTACTTGTATATATAAGATTATATCGCTGAATGTGTAAATTTTGATAATAACTCCCTCCATATATTTGATAATACTAATTATTTTGATTTCATCATGTTTTATGCATTTTTGGGGATTTTGAATGTCCTATGTTTGGGTTCCAATGCAGCTGATAAGGAATGAATTTTTGAAATGGCCATACAGCTTATAAAAAATATTGCACTTTTTTTCTTACGACAACAGACTGCTTCCTATTGATATTTTTCAAAAGTATCAAAAGTTTTGCAAGTCAATATGCAATAACTAACGTATTATCTAATTATTTAAATTGGGAGTTTAAGCCCGACTAAACATGCTTTAGAAAAATATTTCAAGAAAATAGTCTACATACACGAAAAGGAAAGGAACACATTTAGATATCGGGACATTCGGGAGATAACTCTTAAATATCAATTGAACGTTTAAGACAGGCACATTTATTTAAAGAAATAAAGCTTCCCGGCGATCAAAATATGAAATTTTAAAACGCCATTTTGCTGGACAAAATTTTCTTAAGAAATCTATGGTTAGTAGTTTTCTGATTTTAAGTATTTATTTATGCAAATGTTGAAGACAATCAAAAGGCTTGCTAAGGTGTTGGGTACCTCCTGAAATAGTGGATTTATTGGAAGGTACCAAATACATAATTAAGGGAAAGGAATACCTAAATGTATGCAGCACACAAACCGACAATATAAATCATATCATTATGTATGTGCTCATGTTGAAACTTTATATGAAAAAAAAGCATATGGTGCAATGACCTGACATGTACAATGCAAAAACATAACTGCTCAAAGAGCCAAAATATCAAAAAAGCAGTTAGGTGTAAGCATCCATTTAAGCCTGTAAGAGAAGGCTGGAAAGAGTAACAGCATTTATAAGATGTATCTGATATTAATGAATAAAGAGCATGTTTTGGGAAACCTAATTGTACTATAAAATACACTAGAAGCCGGTTCCCTTTTTTTCTCAGTCGAAATGCTAAAATGTTTTTGAGCATTCTTAGTAGTTAATTCTGGTCAAGTGTGAAATAGTCTGCATCCGTTTGGCAGCCAAATCATTTTATAGCAGATTGTTGATTAGAAATCATACAACGTATAAACGTCAGGAACTAACTCTGAATGACCACAGAATAGCAAAGCGATTAAATGCGTCGGTTTCGTGTTAAGACGCTTCACCAAATCATTCGTTATTTGAAGTGTTGAGTCCGATTTCAAATCGATATACTTTATTTTTTAATCAGTCGATAGGTGCTTCTTAACAGCTAATGTATCTCTTTTTATCGTTTTTCTTGTCTGTTTGTCTCAGGTTCTCTCTTGTTGAAATGAAGTTTTATCGATTTGAATGTTATCGTATTACTTTGTGCTTTGTTCGGAATCATCAATAGGGGAAAGGTTGTGCCCCAAAAAACAAGTTTATCCCCGCCAAATTTTAAATCTGCATGTCCTAACTCTAGAATCCTTGTCAAAGCTTCTCTTTGTCCCTGTACTATTTTATTATTGTTTATCGTTTTATGTATAGAATGGGTTTTTATGTGATGATTCATGGATCGGAATTGAATCTTATGAATTGTATATTTAGTCTTGGGCCAATGTCAATCAGCGAACAGTGACCAATGAGCACTTTCAAAACTGCTGACTGTCAATTGTATATTTTTGAAACTGTCGTACACCTATTCCACATCTCATTATCGTCTATCATGACTAAGATTAGGTGAAGGTTAGTCTTTAGTGTGGAGCATTAGGTTAGTCTTAGGGTTGATGATTAGGAAACAGGTAATATTCGGAGCTAATTAAGGAAATGGTTTAAATAGGGATAAGAGTGAGGGCTGGGTTTAAGGCTTTGGCTATGGTAAGTGTTAACTTAAGGGTTAGGACTAATTTAAAGGCTTAGATAATACTAATCATAAGCATTGTCAATGTTAAAATAGGGATTAATGGTTAGGTAAATAGGTTGGGTTTGGAATAAGGTTATGGTTGGACTTAGGGCTAGGGTTAGGGTAAGGGGGTCAGGGATGCGGGTGAGATAAGGGTAAGGGCTATCATTATGGTAATGTTCACAATTACCCTTACGCTTACCCTAGCCAAAGTTTACACATTATACGTCTTTACTCAACATTAAGCTTTATTTTATTCATCTTTACCACATCAAACTATTATAATTAATATGAAATGTGTTTTAATCTTAAGTGGCAATCCATTTAGTTTCTCAATACTTTTGTTCTTCATTAAAAAATCAATTTCGTTAAAACGAGCTTGGACCTCCATATGCAGGATAGCTGCCTGTCGAATCTTTTTCATCTGTTGGGGTAAACTCAGCTGGCTGAGTTTTCTAGACGAAAGAAAAATAATGATAAAGAAAAAATGTATACATAGTAAACGTTTTAGTTTAATTAGGAAATTGTTAGGTTTCTTGGAAATTAATGATGAAGTATGAAGTTTTTTCAACATGCTTCTTTGTTGTATTTTATGACTTTGTATAAGAAAATGATTGAAAGGCTCAAATATGCTTTCTGGCTTCCCTATTCTATTCAAAAATGTATGAGATGAAATTCTTGTTGACCTCAGACGGAAACATGTCAAAAAACAAGCAATTTAAGGAAAATCTCTATTCATTATGAAAATATTGCATAAAATTATTAATTTTATGGATTTGTCATGTTTAAACAAGCATACAATGTATATGTATTGGAAACTCACTATATGGTTCATTTGTGAGTGCTTGAGTACATGAATATTGAATGTCCGTGTAATACAAAATGTAAAAAAACATTGAAGATTTGACGAAGATGCAGTTAATCAACCTTGATTTGTCATCCAGTAGGGTCTGGGTTTTAAAGTTGAAATATGGTTTCATATTTCCATTCAAGATATTTAAACACTACTAACTGATACTCGAGAAATGACAAATTCAACGTCTTGTACCATTAATATTTGTTCTGTACCATATAAGTATCTGAATTAAATACGTACGGACATGCCTATGTTCTTATTGATCATGTTGATTATAATTGTTTAACATATGAGTGTACCAATTTAGGTATAACCATGTGCGTATGGTCCAGATACTGGTATGATCCAGAACATATTACCTGTTTGTCCTTTGATCTTTTAATGATTATTCCTAACCACGTGGTTGATACAAAGGTACACACAGCTCCAAAACCACCCAATAACCATTGCGGTAATTGACCTTAAAAAGGGAAATTTGTTACTCGCCATATCTTTAGGATTCAGACGATGTTCATAATCATTTCATCATCTTTAGCTAACATTCGTATTACATTCAGTTTTGTACAAATTATAACTTTTGGCTACAACGAGCAAATGAGTTACCAGAATCATATACTGTGGATTCATTTTTTCTAGGGTATCAATTTTCTTGGTTTGATGATAAAGGATCAGTTCGTGGATTCTTAGATTGTGGTTCTGAAGTCTTCAGCATACAGATCAATGCGTAATTTCCTTTTCGTTAGATTTCTAATTTCGTGAGTCAAGGGCACCTACGAACACAATGAAAATTTGTACTCCACGAAAAATAATGAAACCACAGTATATCCATTCAATAATATAACCCAATTTATTTTAGATGTCTTTCTCGCTTCCCTAACCATGTGCTTTCTTCTGATAGTCACATTTAACTTTGATTCTAGACATGCTTATCTTTGATGCTCTTATATAGCAAATCAATATCACACATACTAAAAATGTATCATCTAAACTACACAACTAGATAATCAATCTCGTATATCTAAAAAGAAAAGACAAAACAATGCAAATATATCAGAGAAATTAAAGATCAAATGGTTCTGACTTGGTACTGGTATTTCAAAACAAATGATGAGTTAAACCGTGTTGTGTGACGCAAAACCTCTCTTCCACTGCATTCTTACCAAGATAGATAAAAATCTGTCTTCCCATTTGACTGTTATCGTTATATAATGCAGTCATACTTACTGTCATTTCCAGCATCCCTCTTATTAACAGATTTATCTGAATCTGTAACATTTACAAGTTCAACTGTAGTATTCTGATAGGACATGTAGGATGATGTAGACTGTTGAACATGATGTGTTTCAAATCTTTCTGTGAGGTTGTTGGCAATAGTAACGTTTTTGCCAGACAGTTGCTCTGATGTTGTAAATGTCATGGTTTCTGTATTTGGCCTATTCGTGCTGGTTTTCTGAGTTGAATTGCCCAAAATAGCTGTGATGATATAAAAAAGAAACATACAATTAACAAATGTGGATCATCAGTTACAGAAACAAATATTTATTCCAAAAAGTATAAATAGTTTGAACTTTCCCACTTTATACCTCGACTCAACTATTTGCTGTCTGGTGTAATAATACTTCGCTTCCAGCTGTTTGATTTTGACTGATATATTTTACTCATGTTACATCACAAATTTTAAAAAAGTGTAATACAAGAGTTTTTCTTGTAACGCTTAAGATTGATCGCATTATATTTAGATCCGTGTATGTGTCATGTTTACAATTCTTTTTAAAACTAATTCTTCTGCATAAAAACACTTATTGACTGGGTATTCCAGAAATAAAGATTTAATTTCATCGGATACAACTTATATTTTCCGCCACGCTTCAGGCAATAGTTGCATCTTGAGGGATATAAACCACATGTTTCCCCTCATAACAATTCAGTAAATTTTAACTAGAGCATGGTATCTTTTAAGGCCATGACATTAAATTAAACAAATACTATATTTGAATATCTCTACATCAAAGACATAACTACACAAGTTCTTATATAATGTATAGGCGTTTGAGCAAATATCTTGTCGTGTTATTATCTGTTATTACCAATTGCCATTTTTTTGTAGCTCCTTAGATTCTTATGACAACAATCATGCGCAAAATGGAGGCCTTTTAAGTCACAAAATGTATTTCTTCTGGTAAAATAATATTAAGTTTATTTCATTACTCTGTGACACGAAATGTAATAAAATCAATAACTTTAAACAAAGTGCATCGTATCCGTGCGTGAGTCATACATACCTTTTATATAATTCAGGTCGTAAATGGATGTATCTAGGGTACTAACAATTTGTTGCTTTTTAAACAATTCTTCACTGTTTATTTCTGTGTACTGAACATGAGTGGTACATAAACCTGAGGTGTGGTTGACCTCAAAACTTGTGCATTCTAAGCCATCTTTATTTTCTCCCCTACATATTTCTTCGCATTCTTTGGGTGATGCAATTGAATTTGATATTATTTCGAGGTATGGGTTATTTTCCAGTGGCAAGGTCTTGCCATATAGCTCAAAGAAATAGTAAAAATCTTCTGTATAAGAATAGAAAAAAATATGTATCTTTTTATGTTAATCACACAAATGAATTGTCTTATTTTAGCCCTTTGTAATTCGTCATCCACGTTACGGTAGAATCAGCTTACTCTTCCGGAGAATATACTTTCACTTTGGTTTCGTTTTGATTTCACGGGTTAGGGTTAAGGTTAGGGGTTAGGGGTTAGGGTTAGGGTTTTCTCGTTATTAAAATTATGTGTTTTAAATGCTTTACGAAATTTTTTTGTTATATTCCCATGTATACCTATTTATTTAATGCATTTTAAGATTTACGACAATTCATGGCCACTTGGTTTCACCTTTATTTATTTTATCTACTGGTTTAGGTGTCTGGAGGCTTTTAAACTGAACATCTTTGTTTTGCATAATATATATTTATTTTTTTTTATAAAATTGATAAACTATCTGGACTTGACAAACAAAAACTACATACTATAATACATTTTATCAAATTAACAGCATTTGTAAAAAGAAAATGGCGTTTAAACCATTTCTTTAATATTTCCCGCGCTGTATAAATAGGGGAATATTTTAAAATGAATGAAAAAGAAAATTTTCTTTAAAATATGAATGGTGACTTCAAATTTTCTTACAATATCGAAGAAGAGCTTTGAGTTTATCAATGTGCAAAAAAGATTAAAAATCTATGATAGCATATGTCTTTAGACGCTTTGAAAAACTACAAAATTTCAAGAAAAAGAACAAGACAAAGCAGACATGAAATAAACCTGTAAGTTTTACACTAGCACTCAACCATTTTTTTTTAAATGCTGATATTTTTTCACTATTCCTTTATAGATATATTTTTTATAGAAGGCGTGGCGAAATTCAATGCGCCTGGAACTTTGTTGCACTCTTGCTTTAAAAAAACATCTTACCACTTATTAGCGTTAATTTACAATTATACAGCTGCTGCATGGTATTGTTTACTTATGCACTGATTTTTCAAAAAGTCCGATCAATCATTTTACTTTATATATTCTCAAAGTAATCAGACTATAATTAAACACCCTTGGTCAACATTTCTAATTGTTTTTATCGAACTGATCTGAACACTTGAAAAATAAATATATTCTGTTGATGCATTTAGTCTTTTGTTTCTTTTATAGTAAGCAGGAATTGCTTGCTCTTCCGGGGCACCTGAGTTCACTTTTGTTTCGACCGGAGTTCGCGTTGTTGATTGATAATCAGTTATTTTGTATTTCCATGTTTTACATGTTGTCTGTTTTTGTCCCGTTCTTGTTGGTGTTTACTGGTTTTGTCTGCCCTTTCGGACTTTTGACATTCGGATACCCAATTGGTACCTCTGCTTCTTACATACCTTATTACTTTCCATGCAGTAGCCAAGTGCCCAAAGATTATTTATAAAAAGCAGTTGCACAACAAGCCCCCTACTAACCTGTTGGGGCAGGCATGTCGCAAATAAAGATGTGGCGATTTTCGCAGTCGTCAGTCGACCAAAAGGCATCAACTTTGAGTGTATCCCCAATCACGCAATGATTGCTTGTCATTGTGGCGTCGAGATCTGGGATTGGCCAGATTTGAGATTCTGTTGATGCATTTAGTCTTTTATTTCTTGTCCAAAATGTATATTGACTGTAAAACGATGTACATGTTACAAACTCTTACAATTGATGTATACCAATATAATTCGAAAATTAATTTAAGTTCCATTTCAGTTGAAAGTATCGTAAATTTTATATCTTCGAGAAGCGGTATTAAAAACAACAAACCAAACAAATCAAACCGGTTTACTAATGGCTAATGACTGAGTCATTTTTATTGAAGAATGGAAATTAGATTTTCAAGGAAACTAGATTAGAATAAATAAATGCAATCAAAGATGTACAAAAACCTAGGAAAGCGGCCATTAAAAAACTTTCATTCTTAGATACTTATCCACTTGTACAGTGAGAGTAATTAGCAAGATTGTTTGCCTGTATCCCCGTAACAGAATGACCAGTGTATTCAAATTCAAATGTGTTCCACCACGGTGTCATTAAATTATCGTTTTTTCTATATATCTAGTCTTGGTTCTTCTTTGTTTGGTCATCATCGGTTTGTATACTTATTATAATTTTTATTGAAGGTTCCTTCTCGTTCACACGGATATCAGCATTTATTTGTTTGAAAAAAATCTAAACTTAAGAAAAGTGAAAGGAAATTACTAGTATCACTATTTGCAAAAAATCATTTGTACCGAACAGTTGATCCATGCTTGAAGTTTCATTTGAATACTTTGTATCATGGGTAAATTGCAAATCGTCGAGAAGAAACCTCTTAACATGTTAAAAGCTTATCAAAGTTTTCCATTGTGGATTTTTGAATTCTGTTTCTGAAGATTGTGTCGCAATTTCCATTTTATTTTCTATTCAAAATAAAAATACTTAATGGTCATGAATGTATATGAGTAAATATTTGAATCCAGAATACTGAAATGTCAAACAAATTAAAAGAAAAATAATTCTACCCAAGCAAAAAAAAAACGAATATGTCTAAACAAAGTTTTGCTCACTTAAATTGTTGCCAAACGGAGGTACTAAAGTGGAAAAAGCTTGTATAGTCGGGCGCTTGTAAAAAGTCATATGCGGTTAAGTTTCCTCCTTCTTCCAAACAGCGTCTATTGGCTGTATTCCATTGGACTGTTTCGTTGTATAAAACACTGATTGAACCTGTAATACAAAGGGTTTAAAGGATGATTGCAAGATGTTGTGTGAAACTTGAAAACGTAATGAAACTTGCAAAAAGCAAAAATGTAACAAAGGGGCAGTCAAACGTCGTGAATCCGAAAAGACAGAAACAAGACAGAAACAGATGATTTTCTGGGGGGGTTGTGTGTGTTTCGTCGTGCTGTTCTTGTTCGTATTTGCCGCATTTGTCGTTGCCTGTCTGATTTCAAAGCATTCTGATGTACGGTTTACTAAAAAAGATTGATGAAAATAAGGAAAAGCATTTGTATTTGGTCTTTTGAAGGTTGTCTTTCGTTGTGTATTTTTAAACTAGCGCATGGTTATGTACGAAATGGTGCGTACACCTATTTCACATGTCATTATCGTCTATCTTACCTTCTCGAAAAGGGAACGTCAATTGACAGTAAAATCCATGAGACGAATTGCACGGTTTAGCAATCCAACGTGTTATGTTCACATTGACATAAAAAACTGCGACTGCGCAGTAAAGGTCGTCATCGTCTGCCAAACGGTTGTCGTACGGGAAATAGTCATCATCACTTTCGGCATACATATCAACAGATGATTTCTTCACGCGATGAACTGACCAGAAATAAACAGCTCTTGAAAGTACAATAGAAAAAATATTTTGACAAAATAAGAATTCTTGAAGCCTAATATATATATATTCATTGCAAAACAAGTTTTACATTAAATTATTCAAATTAAACACATTATTTGAAGTACGAAAATACTTCAATAAAAATAATGACATGTTGAATAAGCTCCGCAATTTTTCAATTCTGCGTTTAAAAATTATTTTTTTAAGAAATCGTAATAAGTTAGAGAGACAAAAACGTTTGAAGATTGTAAGTGGTCATTTATTTTTTAACCACCTCCATTTATTTTTAACCACCTCCAAATTTGAAAATTTCGAGCAAACCTCTGAAGGAATGTGTTCTCCTAATGATGGTAATAGACGTCGAAAAATTATTGCATTTTGCATTCAAAAGTGTGTAGTATTTGTTTGTAAAACTGATAACAGATGTACTTACTCCAATCCATATTGCCACATGGCCATATCGGCAAAACTTTCTGTCAGACGTTTTACGTGAATCGGTTTCATGTTGATCAAGCTCCTCTCTTTTAAACGACATGTTCTTGAAGCTTCATGCCACGATTCCGGTTGCGAGAAGTATTCATAAAAATAAGCACAAACTGTGATGCCTGCAAAGCATAAGTTGGTTAATATGATAACACTATGAACGAACCTGAGTTTATTGGTGTCTCGAATGTATTTATCAATATTTCTATGAGTGGCCAATTTATGGTAGAACCCTTAAAATATTAACTTTTTATATATTTTTGTTTGTTCATTTTTAGTCAAAACAATGGTGTTTTATTACGATTAAGGATTGTGTAATTCAAATGTTATTCTTTTCTTAATATATACATAGATGCATGAATAAAAGTGAAGACCTTGAAGTTCAGGGGACGACCATTTGATTTTGAGGGGGGGGCTGGCAGTTTTTGTAAATAAATATTCTGGCCTAGAAAAAGTTGGAAATAAATAATCTGGCCTGTTTTAATTTGCAAGAAAATAAATAATCTTTCCAAAGATCCTTGCTCAATTAAGCTATTGTATGCAGAAAACAAATATCATTGACGCGTAGCGGCGAAATATAAATATTCTGACCAGCAAAATTTGAAAATAAATAATCTGTCTCGACCGAAACCGAAAGCCAGCCCCCCCCCCCCCCCCCCTCAGAATCAAATGGTCGTCCCCTTAGTTGAACAATTGATTTTTGATTTCTGTATTCCATGCGTTTTTAAATTCTTAATAAACAGAATGTTTTAATCACATTGTGAGCTAATAATCGTTGTGAAAAGAATAGTTCTATAAAATTTAGAGACGATTTGAGATTTTAATATCATCATTGAGTTCCGACAAACATTTTAACAAAGTAATTTCGTATAAATTTCTGTTTCATTTTTTCATAAAGTTCTTAAAAATCAAATTGCTGATACACTTGTAGCATGTATTTATTTATTATCTCTTTAACAAAGTTAGTTAGTGTAATAAAAACAAAAATCAATCTATTCACGTCGCTTTGTTTACCAAATGGTTTATGGGCTCTACATAAAATATCGGCTTATTGTAGCGTAAAATAGAAGGCTTACTTATTATCTGCTTTAAAAATTGAGAACGACTTTCTATTGAAAGTGTTTACTATTACAAATGTAGAATTTACAATATGATAAGAATGTTACTTACAAGAAAACAACAAGATAAAACTTTGCCATAAAACACTTATCATCTGAAAGAGAATCTTAATACTCATAATTTGTACAAGACAAAAAAATCAGTAGCATTTAAATCAAAACATTGTAAGGTCAAAGTCCAAACTGTTGAAAACGAAAAGTACTCAAAATCAAAACTTTCTAACAAGGAAGCCAAAACAAGAACCGAAGATACACTCATGACATATATAAGACAAAACATCAATTCTCATGTTTGCATTTTGGCTTTTCATTTTGATATGCTAAACCCGCACTTAAATCTCATTTCTCAATCTCAAATCTCATAGCAGTCAAGATAAAAATGTAAAGAAGAAATGTATAACCAATGGATCAATCGAATGTCGTTTATTTGAAAGTCTTTACAGCAACAAACTACACAAGAAACAAAAACTGCACATAACAACAAAACCACTATCAGAAATTGTAAAGCATTTTTTTCCAAGGCGCAAGTCGAAAAACAAGAGCGAACTCTGATGTTCGAAAGCATAACAAGTTCTGCTTGCTATAGCATAAGCATCATGTTGTCGGCGACCGATTTAGTGTGAACAAATATTGTGAAAGACAACAATACTAAACCTGTAGGTCAAACCAACAACAGCGTTCATCTAAGAGATAGAGATGTAAAGCTATTCAATATAAATTGCTGATTAAGGTCTTTACAAAATCATTAAAAATTGGATGATAGCAACACGACGGGTGTGCTATAGCAGAAAAGAACCGTTTACTCTTCTGCAGCACTTGATTTCACTCTTGTTTCGACTTGTGTTCGCGTTGTTGATTTCCGTTCAGTTGATTTTGTGTTTTGTGTTTCTTCGTGCTGTTCTTGTTCGTGTTTACCGGTTTCGTCGTTGCCCTTTCGGTCTTTTGACACTGGAATGCCCCATTGGTGCCTTTTTGCTTAATTCAATAATTGAGTCATATAATTTAAGATTTTCGACTCTAACAAGTTTGTGGAAAGTAACGTTTAAAAATATTGATATAGTATTGGTAGATTTCAGATAATTATAAGAGGTTTTTATTCGATTGGTGTAAATCATTTCGCAAACGGTCTTGTTAGATTGTATTTCTTTTGAAATGCTTAAACCAAGTCAGGACCATTGGGATCTTCGTTTTTTTCCGGTTTGTCTTCTCGAGATTGACCATTCCAGTACAATTATTGTCATATTTCCTTTCCTTATTCTATATTATAATGTGCAGTGTAATCTTGTCCCCAAGATCAAAGAAATACAAAGTAAATGTAAAAATTAAAACTATGAAAATATTTATAAAATTCTCCATGAGTTTGTATAAAAATATGTAAATACCTTACCATATTGAAAATTTGGACAAATTATTTTCTAGTATTGAACGACATGAATAATTAACAGCAACAACAATTATAAACTTGTAAGTAGATAACATGAAATACGTTTTTTGTTTTGTATGAAACTTTTTTTAGACACCAAGCATGTATTTTTTTCTATATTGTTGATATCGATTAGAGTTGTTAGTTTTTTTCATAATTCTAATGTTTGAATAATATACATTCATAAAAATATGAAATAATATTACCATTTTTTTCATCTAATTTCATATCACTTTCAGGTTTCTAATTACAAGCTTAGGGAAAGGGTTGAAGTCTGGGTAAGAGTAACCTTAGGTTAGGATATGGGTTACAATACGTTAGTTAAGGACTACATTTATCAGAAGGGTTAGGGTAAGGATTTGGTTAGGGTTAGGGTTAGGTGAGGGTTAGGGTTAGGGCTAGGTGTTATGTTAGGATTAGGGTTAGGGTTAGGGTTATAGATAGGGTTAGGGTTATAGATAGGGTTAGGGTTAGGTTTAGGGTTAGGGTTAGGGTTAGGGGTTATATTAGGGTTAGGGTTAGGGTTATAGATAGGGTTAGGGTTAGGGTTTAGAATCAGGTTAGGGTTAGGGTTGGAATTAGGATGAGTGTTCTGTAAGGGTTAAGAATATGCGAGGGTAATGTTAGGGTAAGATAACGGGATACTTTCTGGTAGGGTTAGGGTTAAGGATGGGGTAAGCGTAAGGGTTGGGGTTAGGGTTAGGGTTAGGGTTACGGTTAGGGGTAGGATAGGGTTAGGGTTAGGGTTAGGGTTAGGGTTAGGGGTTAGGTTAAGGTTAGGGTTAGAATAATGGTTGGTGTTCTGAGAGGGCTTGGAATATGTTAAGATAAGGTAATGATTATGTAAGGAATAGTTTCTGTTAGGATTGGGGTTGGGGTTAGGGTAAGGGTTAGGGTTAGGGTTGGGGTTAGAATTAGGGTTATGGTTAGGGTTAGGGATAGGGTTAGGGGTTAGGTTAAGGTTAGGGTTAAAATAATGGTTGGTGTTCTGAAAGGGCTTGGAATATGTTAAGATAAGGTAATGATTATGTAAGGAATAGTTTCTGTTAGGGTTGGGGTTGGGGTTAGGGTGAGGGTTATGGTTAGGGTTGGGGTTAGAATTAGGGTTTGGGTTAGGGTTAGGATAGGGTAAGGTTAGGGTTAGGGTTAGGGTTAGGGTTAGGGTTAGGGTTAGGGTAAGGGTTAAGGTTATAATAAGGGTAAGTGTTCGGTAAGGGTTAAGAATATGCGAGGGTAAGGTTAGAGTAAGATAAGGGTTAGTTTTTGGTAGGGTTAGGGTTAGGGTTAGGGTTAGGGTTTAGGGTTAGGGTTAGGGTTAGGGTTAGGATTAGGGGTAGAATAAGGGTTAGTGTTCTGTAAGGTTAAAGAATATGTAAGGGTAAGGTTAGGGTTAGATAAGGGTTAGTTTCTAGTAGGGTTAGGGTTAAGGTTTGGGTAAGAGTTAGGAATACGGCTAGGAGTTAGGGTAAAGGCTACGTATAGGTTTATTTTTCGGTAAGGGTTAAGGATCCAGTAAGGTAAATTATGTCAGGGTTAGTTTCGGGTTCAGTAAGGGTAATTGTTACGGTTAGGGCTGAGTTAGTGATAGGACTTAGGTTAGGGTTAAGCTTAAGCTAGGGTAAGTACTTGAATGAATGGGTAAGAAAAAATGCCAGCATTAAGTTTAGGATAGAAGTGAGAGTATGTGTTAGGATTGAGGTTATAGTTGGGATTCGGGTTAAGTTTAGGGTTAGGAGTTAGTATCATGGTTTTATTCGGGCGACATTAGAGTTAGGGCTAGGGTTACGTAAGGTTAGTGTTAGGGTTAGGTTTTGGGTTTAGGATTAGAGTTTTGGGAAGGGTTGAGTTCAGTTAAGGTTAGGGTTAGGGTTAAGTCTAGGTTTAAGCTAAACTTAGTATTAGAGTGAAATGTAAGAATCAAAGGTAAGTATTAAGGTTGGGAAGTAATAAGGGCATGTAATAGGATTGAGGTCAGGGTAAGCATTGAGATTAAAAGGAGGCTTATGAGTTAGTTTTATGATTTGTTTCGAGCGAAGTTAGAGTAAGAGTTAGAGCTAGGGATAAGGTTAGGGTCAGTGTTAGGGTTAGGTTAAGAGTAAGAACTAGTTGCATGTTGTATTAATCGTCGTGCGAATTGATTTATTATACACGCATTGATACGGAAAAACTCTGTAATGGTCATTTCAGGTTTTAAGGTAGATGGGGTGTCTATCACTGAGCATTTTTTTGCACATCTATCATAACTTTAAATTTTATAATGCTAGCTATTCTAATTGATTTCTATTCAGCTAGGTAAACATTAAAAGTGACAATAACAATAAAAATTTTGATAAAATGCACCTCCTTTGTGGATTTCATTATCTTCTCGATTTTTTTAAGGGGAGATAATTTGTATAGAAATTATAAGGATTAAACACATTTTTCAGTATTTTCAAAAATTTTGACCCTAAAGTGTTAGGGTTAGGGTTAAGAATCAGGTTAGGGTTAGGGTTAGGGTTAGGGTTGTAATTAGGATGAGTGTTCTGTAAGGGTTAAGAATATGCAAGGGTAAGGTTAGGGTAAGATAAAGGGATACTTTCTGGTAGGGTTAGGGTTAAGGATGGGGTAAGCGTAAGGGTAAGGGTTAGGGTTAAGGGTAGGATAGGGTTAGGGTTAGGGTTAGGGTTAGGAGTTAGGTTAAGGTTAGGGTTAGAATAATGGTTGGTGTTCTGAAAGGGCTTGGAATATGTTAAGATAAGGTAATGATTCTGTAAGGAATAGTTTCTGTTAGGATTGGGGTTGGGGTTAGGGTAAGGGTTAGGATTAGGGTTGGGGTTAGAATTAGGGTTATGGTTAGGGTTAGGGTTAGGGTTAGGGTTAGGGTTAGGGTTAGGGGTTAGGTTAAGGTTAGGTTAAGGTTAGGGTTAAAATAATGGTTGGTGTTCTGAAAGGGCTTGGAATATGTTAAGATAAGGTAATGATTATGTAAGGAATAGTTTCTGTTAGGGTTGGGGTTGGGGTTAGGGTAAGGGTTAGGGTTAGGGTTGGGGTTAGAATTAGGGTTAGGGTTAGGGTTAGGGTTAGGGTAAGGGTAAGGGTTAAGGTTATAATAAGGGTTAGTGTTCGGTAAGGGTTAAGAATATGCGAGGGTAAGGTTGGAGTAAGATAAGGGTTAGTTTCTGGTAGGGTTAGGGTTAGGGTTAGGGTTTAGGGTTAGGGTTAGGGTTAGGGTTAGGGGTAGAATAAGGGTTAGTGTTCTGTAAGGTTAAAGAATATGTAAGGGTAAGGTTAGGGTTAGATAAGGGTTAGTTTCTAGTAGGGTTAGGGTTTAGGTTTGGGTAAGAGTTAGGAATACAGCTAGGAGTTAGGGTAAAGGTTACGTATAGGTTAATTTTTCGGTAAGGGTTAGGGACAGTATGTAAAGATCCAGTAAGGTAAATTATGTCAGGGTTAGTTTCGGGTTCAGTAAGGGTAATCGTTACGGTTAGGGCTGAGTTAGTGATAAGACTTAGGTTACGGTTAAGCTTAAGCTAGGGTAAGTGCTTGAATGAATGGGTAAGAAAAAATGCCAGCATTAAGTTTAGGATAGAAGTGAGAGTATGTGTTAGGATTGAGGTTATAGTTGGGATTCGGGTTAAGTTTAGGGTTAGGAGTTAGTATCATGGTTTTATTCGGGCGACATTAGAGTTAGGGCTAGGGTTACGTAAGGTTAGTGTTAGGGTTAGGTTTTGGGTTTAGGATTAGAGTTTTGGGAAGGGTTGAGTTCAGTTAAGGTTAGGGTTAGGGTTAAGTCTAGGTTTAAGCTAAACTTAGTATTAGAGTGAAATGTAAGAATCAAAGGTAAGTATTAAGGTTGGGAAGTAATAAGGGCATGTAATAGGATTGAGGTCAGGGTAAGCATTGAGATTAAAAGGAGGCTTATGAGTTAGTTTTATGATTTGTTTCGAGCGAAGTTAGAGTAAGAGTTAGAGCTAGGGATAAGGTTAGGGTCAGTGTTAGGGTTAGGTTAAGAGTAAGAACTAGTTGCATGTTGTATTAATCGTCGTGCGAATTGATTTATTATACACGCATTGATACGGAAAAACTCTGTAATGGTCATTTCAGGTTTTAAGGTAGATGGGGTGTCTATCACTGAGCATTTTTTTTTTTTGCACATCTATCATAACTTTAAATTTTATAATACTAGCTATTCTAATTGATTTCTATTCAGCTAGGTAAACATTAAAAGTGACAATAACAATAAAAATTTTGATAAAATGCACCTCCTTTGTGGATTTCATTATCTTCTCGATTTTTTTAAGGGGAGATAATTTGTATAGAAATTATAAGGATTAAACACATTTTTCAGTATTTTCAAAAATTTTGATGGTGAACTTAATTTTCTATTTAGAAGATTTTAAAATGAATACAAAACAAAGATTTCACAGATGTTAGGAAAAATCTATGGAGTAGATTTTCTTAGATGAAGAAAACTTGAATTTTCCCTATTGATCCTATATTAAAAGTGCTTAAATCAAGCATCTTTCAAATTCGTTTTAACAAAAATTCCTCTGGTTAACTTGTAGCTTTATCATCGAAATTTAAAGTATCATTCTAGAGCTAACTGGGGCCATAAGCTAAGAAAGCTCTATGGATAAATTTTTAGACACCCCTGATACCTCAAAATCAATTCTAATTTGTAAGCAGCAAAATTAGAAATAGAAGAAAAAAATAAACAAAAATAAACAAATCAAAAAATGGATCAGATAGATAAAGGTAATAAAAAATAACCGAACTTGGAGAATCAATTTCAAATTTCCATAAGACGAGACAAAACCAGGAAGATATACCAGAAAAATTGACGATCGAAATGGTCCTGACTTGGTACAGGCATTTCAAAAGAAATGGTGGGTTAAACCAGGTTTTAAGGCTCACCAAACCTCCCTTTTCCATTGCAATCTTTGGGTCTGGTAGTTACACAAAACACAACAGGTTTGTGATGACATATAAGGATGCTAAGGTGATCATCTCAGTAAATCAACCAGCCAAACACTAATCAAAGCAAGAACTAACCATTTCGTCTAACATGATATTGATTTTTTCTACCAGTTGCTGAAAGATTTTGAGATCGTATGAGAGGTGTATAACAAAATATGTAGATCCAAGAATGATGTAAAGCAAGTGGATTCGGTGGTTTCTTTTATCTACAGTTCTGGAGGATATATTGAAGTAATCCATCTGCCAAACGACGAGTTATTGACAGAGAGGACGTCATAAATATATCTGAAAGTGAGATTAAATGACCTTGCCTCTTTCATCTTCTTGTTCTTTACGAATTCCTGAAGAAATTCAGTCTTGTAAGACTATAAAAACATGTCGGCGAGAAGATGAGCACAGTTTGTGCCCATTGGAATGCAGACTTGCTGTTAAAAAATCTCTCCTCCAAATGGGACAAATATATTGTCAGTAAGGAAATCAAGCATACTGCAAATTTGAGTTTGATATGTTTTTGTTGAGTTGTGTGAATTTTCTTTATATTGTCTTTTGGACTTCCAACATTTGGATGTCCCATTACTGCCTCTGTCTTATTTATTCTGAAAACACATCTTATTATTTTAAGAGATTACCAAGCTGAGGCATATCAAAATCGTACTAGAAAATTCATTTATTTTTTTGAAAAGTAATTATTTCATGCTAGCATCAATATCTAAATAACAGTCAATGGTATAACTCAGATTATAGAAGTCACTAGAAAATGTTTGTTTGCTGTAAAAATTACAGCTGCATATATATACATATTATATTTTCCACAAAAAAATTGTGTGTTCCGGTACCTCATATGCTGATGATGAGAGGTTAGTCTTTGATAAAGGCATTTGGATGATTAATCTTGTTTACTTTGAGCTGATTATTATGCATTTTATTACACCATAAAATTACAGAAAAGTCAAGTCAAATAACACCGATGTTTTGTAGCGTTGTTGATATATATTCTTAGTTAAAAGAAACATTACATATCTGAATACACAAACAAATTTGTTGCATAATACAAAATGCATAATAGTTGACAGAAACTAAAAGATATGTTTTAAATAAAATTATTTGACAAAGAAAAGAAACATTTCGATGGACAGCAAGTTTTAGCTTCAGACATGCAAAGATGAGAACGTTATGTCCAAATTCCGTATAGCGGATTGTTTTCGCGGGGGTAAATTTTCGCAGTTTTTTTGTGAAAAATAGGTGTATGAAAAAATTTTGCAGGTTTTATTTTCGCGCTTTATGAATGTGTTTGTATATGATTTGTAAAAGATTGATATCTTCGTAGAAATAATTTTCGCGGTTTCCGTCAACCCGCGAAAATAAGCGAAAATTAAACCACCGCGGAACAAACCCGCTTTACGGTATCTCATAACCTGTAAATATTTAAAAAAAAAACACTAAGAAGACTGTCATGGTACCTTTAAATCATTTTTTGAAAGCAATGGAAGTGAGAATTAAATTTTTATGAATTCTAAGTACTTTAAATTACCATTTCCGGTTGACACTTTAGCTGGTCGAATATCTCGAAACCGGAAATACTTTCGTATCCGAATAAAATTCTAGTTACAAATCTGCTCAATACTCAAGTCAATACGAATGGAATAATTTTTGTTATTCTTAATTATCATTTTGAATGAAAATTGACATTAACACCCCCTTCCTGACCATAACATTATTCTGAAAAAAAAAAATCGTTTGGACAATGGGTGTTTCAAACAAATCTATAGCTTATCTAAATGGCATCAATTTTCGGGGTGTAACGTTTCTTTTGTCCATGAGCATACATATGCCGGTATCATACTATAAAATCCTTTATTATTAAAGATTTTAGGATTTGGTTCTGGTTAAAGGTCATCTTTATCCAAAGCTTGGGATAAAAATTTCATGGATCTTGACTCAACATAAAACTCGTCTACATCTTAGTATTCCTCAAAATGATCGTAGACCTCCAAACTGGTTGCTCCTCAAAGTTTCGTTCGATGTTTCTTGTTCAACTGGATGAATCTTCTGGAAGAATAAAATTTTATTGAAATAGTAAAAGATGAAATGCATTTTCTTCTTTTTATTATTCGATTGCTTGTTAAAAGGAGCGCGATATAGACTGTAGATTGGGTTTCACATTTAAGTAAATTTTCAAAATATCAATCCAGTCAATTTAATGTTTTAAACCCTAAAGCAATAAAACAAAATACTACCAATAGCAATATCTCACATTGAAATTGAGACACAATGAAGTAAAGATACATAACTTAGGTAGTAAGACACAGTTCGGTTTTGTTTACAAGTTAGTTTCGGAGAGTGACATCCTAGAATTTCTAAAGTAAAATACAAAGGTCGAATTTAAGTAGCTATAAATTAAGAATGCCTTATAATTAAGTAACGAAAGTGTGCTCAACTGATAGGGAATCTTTCAGAGATAACATTTTTGACAAAACATAAAAATATTCGAAAAAACGGAAGTTTAGCGTCCCTTTTCCGGCATGGTGTCATTTTTATTTTACCGATCTTTTTGAACGTTTTTATTAATGCTTGTTTTTTAAGGTAAAAAATGCGACGTCATTTCTTGAAAAAATAAGCCGGTCGATGTATAGGTTTTTTACTTTTAATAAACAGCCAGGTTTATGTACTTTCAGAGCATGTATAGCACTATAGAGGATTTAGTGCAGGTTTGAGTCTAATCTAGGCTTGAATTATGGTAAAAATGTGTAAATTTTAGTGTTTTTTCATGTATAATTTGTTTTCGGAGTTATCGGTTTGTAATGAAAAGATCTTATTTTTGCAAGTAACAACTAACTGGAAGATAATCTATGGAATGTAAGGATTTCAACGATGTATGATAAGTGTTTATAAGGTTAAATATAGTTTTAGAATAGTTATTGGAAGAAGCATAGGTGCTGCAAAACTATGGACGTTTCTGACGTTTTACCTAGAAGTGTGTTTTACTACCATTAACGTAATTGTCAACAATTATACTAGCATTGAACGCGAACTAAATACCCATGTTAATTGGTGGAATTAAAGCTAAATAAATATACAACAGATTAGTTAAAAAAAAAATTGGAAAATATTAGTTGTCTTGGAAAAAAGGCCATAGCAACCAAAACAGCATATTTTAAAAATTTCGAGCGAAAACGTTACGTAACGTTTTGCCAACTTTTCAGCTACATCATTTCTGGTTTTATAAAGGTGAAAACGACCAAATAGACAAAATCTCTTTAAAATAAAATTAATGTATGGATACTTATTTATTTGCTGAACTTTTTCGACAGAACTCCTTATTTTGATGCAAAATGTGACGATTTTGTCTCTTAGGAACACGATATTCAAAATTGTCGTACTTGGTCTTTACTTTGCAATCTGTGTTAATTTCATAGGTAAAATCTCCCCGGACTTTAAAAAATAATCAATTAAAAGGTAAATGTCAATTATTTTATCAATAAATAACAAAAATGTGTAAAAATGTTGATTTTCATCTAAGAAACACAAAGACACCATGATATGATATACTTTTCAAAAAATATTGCAAAACTACGGTCAAAAATGAAAATAGGGTTCCAACTTTGACTGGCCACAACTTGGCTTATATATGACCTAAAAGAAATTGCCAAACATCATTTTGTTCCAAATATAATCAAGTTTTGAAATATACAAAGCACTTACATACATAAAAAAATGTTTATCTATTAAGGTAGTAAGACACAGTTCGGTTTTGTTTACAAGTTAGTTTCGGAGAGTGACATCCTAGAATTTCTAAAGTAAAATACAAAGGTCGAATTTAAGTAGCTATAAATTAAGAATGCCTTATAATTAAGTAACGAAAGTGTGCTCAACTGATAGATAATCTTTCAGAGATAACATTTTTGACAAAACATAAAAATATTCGAAAAAAAAACGGAAGTTTAGCGTCCCTTTTCCGGCATGGTGTCATTTTTATTTTACCGATCTTTTGAACGTTTTTATTAATGCTTGTTTTTTAAGGTAAAAAATGCGACGTCATTTCTTGAAAAAACAAGCCGGTCGATGTATAGGTTTTTTACTTTTAATAAACAGCCAGGTTTATGTACTTTCAGAGCATGTATAGCACTATAGAGGATTTAGTGCAGGTTTGAGTCTAATCTAGGCTTGAATTATGGTAAAAATGTGTAAATTTTAGTGTTTTTTTCATGTATAATTTGTTTTCGGAGTTATCGGTTTGTAATGAAAAGATCTTATTTTTGCAAGTAACAACTAACTGGAAGATAATCTATGGAATGTAAGGATTTCAACGATGTATGATAAGTGTTTATAAGGTTAAATATAGTTTTAGAATAGTTATTGGAAGAAGCATAGGTGCTGCAAAACTATGGACGTTTCTGACGTTTTACCTAGAAGTGTGTTTTACTACCTTAAACCTCCCTTAATGAGTATTGACAAATGAGTTATTTTCTTGTTAGTCTTCATCCTATTGTTAACCTCAAAAGGATCGATTTACTTACATTTATAAATTACAATGCGTTAATATTCTTTTTCTACCACTATGAACCAAAATAATGACTGACATTACCATGTACAGTTCAAATTCGATTTAAAATTACTGAAATGAACTGTAATTTATCACAATTTATCTGTAAAAGGCTGATTTTATTTGATGCAATATCTTCAGTAATTTGCAATTTCTGCATTTTTACTGTTTACAATTGTCATTAACTGTAGCAGATGATGTCAGTTTATATCAGTCAATTTAATGATTTGTATCAAATTATGACAGTCATTTTAAATATTTACCTTGATTTAAAATCACTGATGTGGATTGCTACTGTCATTGTCAGTCATTTACAGAACTTTACCTTGATTTAAAATGACTGACAGGGATTAGTTGACATTCCATCTTCAGTCAATGTCAGTCATTTTAAATCAAGGTAAAGTTCTGTAAATGACTGACAATGACAGTAACAAACCACATCAGTGATTTTAAATCAAGGTAAATATTTAAAATGACTGTCATGATTTGATACAAATGACAAAACTGACTGATATAAACTGACATCGTCTGCTACAGTTAAGAACAATTAAAAACAGTAAAAATGAAGAAATTGATAATTACTGAAGATATTGCATCAAAGAAAATAAGCATTTTACAGATGAATTGTGGTAAATTACAGTTCATTTCAGTAATTTTAAATCGAATTTGAACTGTACATGGTAATGTCAGTCATTATTTTGGTTCATAGTGTACTGAGCAAAAAAATAACATATACATTAAAAATGTATTTTACCCCATCAAATAAAATTATTTTATAGATCTAGATCGACAAATGAATAATTTAACGATAAGTACCCTATCATTCATTTACCTGTATGTCCTTTGATCTCTTGATGATTATCCCCAACCACGTGGTCGCTACTATGGAAGACACCGCTCCGAAGCCACTTAACAGCCAAAACGGTATATTGCCTTTAATGAAAGAAATCGTGTTGCTAGTGAACATTGCAAACATACTTCCAACAATTTATAGCCTATTATTCTTCATGGTTAGCAATTTCTTTTCTCCTAGCTCCCTAAAATTCTCCTAAATTCCCAAATTTACCCGGATCAAATCAAAATGAAATCATTAAATTAAAACAACAAAGTTTGAACACCAGAAGCAAAGCTTAGAAAGCACTCGAAATCGAAAAAGGAGGATGCACCAGCCAGGATCAAAGATATTGAATGTGTATAGTATGAAAAAAAACAATCTCTAACTCTAACATGATTCACTCAGAAAAATTAAACTATTTTACATATGGCAATTCTTACTTTACCTTCAATAAGTGCAGCTATACTCACTACTCGGTGTTTGTTTTGTCATGCTCGTTAGGGCTGTAGGGTCTGTTACGTTGTTCCAAGTTGATTGGGAATTCTGATAAGATGTTGTGGACTGTTGTGTTACCAATCTCCCTTTGTTCTCAGTCGCATGAGGCGTTGTTATTTCAATTGTAACAAATTCAGTACTTGTTTGCATAATTGTGCTAGTATTTTTTGTTGTATTGCCTAGAATTCCTGTTTTGAAATTAAAGGAAGCAAACAACAAAATTAGGGACTGATAATTTAACTTAAGGAGGATGCTCGTTTCTTTCCTGAAAACATTTTTAGAATTTTTAGAAAAATTCATATTGTATGACAAAATAAGAAAAAAATATTTGCAGCAAAAGTGATGTAAACAATATTATAGATAAGGATTTCTGCTTTCCATTATAATGCAAATTTTAAAGAATGGGGCTTCAATAAAATGATATACTAGTATACCTTTTAATGCTTGTAAGGGGAGACTTACGAATTTCTTAAACTTTTTGTCAAGTAGTACCATTTCATTGACGTATAATGCAAATGTTTGAAAACATTTTTTGAAAGATTTGATTCTAAAGCTCGTCAGACAAACCTTGGATATAGTGCAGGTCGTAAACGTAGGAATCGTTGCTCCATTCACCTAGTCTTGTTTTATTAATTTCTTCATTCGTAGCCACGAGTTCCATAAAGTATTGGACGTAAGTGGTACATGTTCCTGAGGTAAAGTTGACCTCAAACACGCTGCATTCTAAATTTTGATCATTTTCTTTCCTGCAGATGTCTTCACACTCCCTAAGAGTCGCTTTTGAGTTGGAGATCAATTTAAGGATTGGTACATTTTGAACAGACAGATTAGGCATCTCGAAAAAGAAGTAAACGTCTTCTAAAATCAAGTAGTAAAAGTACTGTGAATTATTTATTCATTCAATAATATTAATATTTTTTTTGTGAATATGTTATATCATAATAAAGCATTGTCTTTTGAAACGACAACTTTTGAATGGTGGTGTTAAAAAACAAAGATTGATTTTTAAAAAATCTTATTATACTTTTAATCAATTCAATCTATCATTTAACATATTGCATTGAAGGCATGATGTTGATAAATAAAAAAATTATCACATGGGCCAGCCGGTGATATTTTTTTTACCTCTCACCCTCTCGTCCGTTGAGCTCTCGCACAGCCTCAATTTGACATTCTTAATTAATTGTATAATTGATAGCATTTAGATTCAACATTATTTTGTGCAAAGTGCTTATTTTCACTAACACATCAATATTTTCTTACAGACAATTGCAAACACCTTAAGTCAAGAAATGATAAAAAAGTGTTTGCTAAAGTTATCTAATAGGGAAACATTTCATTTTAGTTTGACAAAAACATACATGAATCTCAACTGACTACATAACAATCCTTGTGAAAAGTACCCAATTTATTCAGTGAACAATGTCTGTTCGAAGGGAAGCAACCTACTCGATCACATTTCTCGTTATATGTTATTTATATAATATTATATAATATACTCTATATAAGCACTTAAATTAAGCGAGTAGTAACCTCTTGATATCGACGTTTAATCTAAAGTAATTAGGAGGCTAGCAATAAAAAACAGAAGAGAAAAAATCATAATAAAAATCTGGACATGATTTTTAACTATTTTATATTGAATACTAGTATGTTTTACCTTTCTAAACTTTCAAAAAATTAAAAATGGCTGAAAAGGATACGACAACAACCAACAAAAAGTTTCAAGCAAAGCACTGCACCAAATCCATTTTTTAAATTTCTAAACATGTTTTACATTTTACTCTGTGAAGTCCAAAACGACTGTCATTATGAAAAATCAAAGTGATACTTTCTAGATTGTTTCATATTATTTTATATTTCTGGGATCGGCTTTGAGGCGTAAATATTTGCTATCTGGGCAACAATGATTACCTGATGGAGCTTGCATTTCACATATAAACCTGTGGTGACTTCTACAATCATCAGTTGACCAGAAAGCATTTGCGCCTTCAGTAAAAGCAAAAACACAATGTTGACTAGTTCTTGTGACATCAAGGCCTGTGATAGGCCATTCTTCATTGTTTGATAAATTTCTAAGTCTTTTGTGTCTAGTCCAAAAAGGATTCTTTCTTAAATGGAAAATAATAGAAAGAATAAAAATTAAATGTCACTTCTAAAAAGATACATTATCATACATCATACATAGAACCTTAAAAAATGAATTGAATGATATTTTTATTATAGTTATAATGTTCGACTCTTCATTTATCATCATCATTCATGTTCATTTTATCGTTCTTGTCATATCCACCGCCTGTTAACGACCTATATAGCGTTGCAAGTGCACAGAACACCGATTCACTCACTCACTCACTCACTCACTCACTCAAATTCTTAGAAATACCTCATTCAAACACTTTGAATTACCTTCCAAACAGCAAACTGTGAAAAGAAGTTCTATACAATGACAATGCTTACATAAATGCTGCAGACGTTCTTCGTTAAGCAGAATGGTATAGAAGCACTTTGTGAATGTTAGCACAATATAAAGGAATACTTTAATTCAGTTTACTTTCATGGAAAGAAATTGTCGTGGTTTGGGGAAAAGGGATCATTTCGTTGATTCTTAAATTCGTTCGTGGTTCGGAAGTCAGTAGCATACAGATCAATGTTAAATTTCCTTTTTATGGAGTATCCATTTTCGTTGGTCAAGGCCACATACGAAAACCTCGAAAACTGATAACCAAGGAATGAGAATAAATCCACAGTATATCTAATAAGGTTTTAAACATAATAACTTGTAATACAATTATGAACATCCCTTACCTAAATGGATACCATACTGAGGTATTGTAATAAAAATATTTAGCGTATTCGACCGATTGAATGTAATTAAACATTGTCAGATCACCGCCTTCCTCTTGACAGCGTCTATTGGCTGTCTCCCAGTCTGTCTGTTCTTCATAGAACACATCGGTGGAACCTGATATAAAAAAGATTTAAAAATCTAGTGCAGCGTAAGGAATAAATCAACAAAAGAAAAAAACATATTTCCCCATACTAACACTTCAATTGAACCTTAATCAAAATACATGTAATAAGAAACCATAATTTGGTCAAGAAAAATGTAGTTTATGCCAGTGAAAGGTTAAAAGGAGCCTAGGATTGTGTAGTGGTTACAACCTCTGTTCTTTTAGCTAGGCGCATACGCCGTAGATGTCCCAAATGTTGTGAGTTCGATCCTCGCTGAGGGCACTCAAAAAATCTAAATCTGTTTGTCAGATGATTTTCAGGGTTGAAATCACTGTAACATTGTTTGATTATATATTAAACATTCATATTTATTTTCATATATATATATATATGTATCTTTACGACAAATTGCGAAAATAGATAGCAGCAAAATCGGTCCCTAACTGACACCAAAAAAAAGGCGAAATGAAATAGCGGCCAAAATCAGTTCTTTTACAGTATGCAAACCTTTTACAAATGTTGATAAAAATTCGTTTAGACATCATTTTGAGCATTAATGCTTATAAAGGGCCCTCAGGCAAACTGGATCGAGGTCACTTAAACTGTTAATTATAAGACAAAATAATTGGGTTTCCATATGATACCTATCGGAAAAGGAAACGGTTCTGTGCAATAGTACTCATGCAGGAGGTAACAGGGTTCAGCAATCCAGTGTATCTTCTCAAAGAAGGTATAAAACACCCCTAATGCGCAGTAAAGATCATTTTCGCCGACTAATTTGTTATCGTAGGGGAACTTATCATCCTCAATTTCAGCAAACATCGTCACAGATGATTTTTTAACTTTATGCACTGTCCAGAATTTAATCTCTCTGAAATGTATATATTTGCGGTTCATTTTATAATAACTACGTCAATTTAAATACGTATACATGACTTTAATTCTTCTTGCATTAGATTTCCACTTTTAATCAAAGTATAAATGTGATTTGTTATCAGAAAGTTTCCTTAATCTTTCAGAGTATCCGCGTTCATGTTTTAATGCCGTAAATATTGCTTTATTATGTCGAGATTTTTAGAGAGAACTGACAAATTGTATTCTTTGCTTTTTAGAATACTGTTAAATTATGAGCTTGTGTGATATATTTTGGAAAGAAGTCTTTTAATGATTCCATACAATTTGTAAAGGTATGATTTTCTTTTCTGCATACTTTTGTATAAACAACAGCTCACGTTCAACAGCTTCTTTATTGGCTTCTTTTTGATAGACATTCTTACGTATATCCATACATCCACAAAGACATATTTGCTAGTTTTTCGTTCATGGTTTTTGCATTGTCAGGTTTGGCATTGGCGAGATTCTTTCCTTTGTCTTGGCATTTTCTCGAAGCTTCATACCACGTTTCTGGTTCAGAAGAATATTCATATTGAATAATGTAACAAGCAGCGATGCCTAAAAAAACAATCATAATGCTCTTTTGTGCTCTTTTACACCTTTTTTAATGTTATAACTAAAACTGCCTAAAAATCTAGTGGTTAATGTAACAAATGTTTAAAACAAAAACATATTAAAACCAAGTCAGTTTGAGTCTATTATAAAATTGTAATTGTTGATTGGCAGTTTAGATATGGCAGTCGACTTTTAACGCATTAGTCGCCCGCGGTGGTTAGTTAAAATGATGGAGAAAACCGGAGAGATAGGAAAACAAGCTATTTAATGGCATGAATATGAGCATGCCTTGCATGTGGATAGCAATTTGGCACTGAAACAAGCAGTGCATTTGGCAGTTGACTTGTGATTTTTAGCGATTAATAAGTCCTAAAGTTATCGTAAGTGAATAGGATACGGACATCAGCTTTGGTGTAGATTATAGATTTTGTAATGGTATCGCAATATAGCATCTAAGTTAATACATATTTAAAAACCTATAGAGAATTGAGCTTTTTCCTTTGTTGGCGGTTCCTAAAAGAACTATATTTTAACTCTTGTGGGGAAAAACAATTTAAAGTTTGGAAAAATAAACATTTCAAGCTTCAAATACAAACAAATGAAATTTTCACATTAAAAAAAGGAAAAGTATGTATAAAATTGGCATAAATTAACATACGTATTTATGATAAGTCGAAATTATCAAACATAAAACAAACTAGTTGAAAATACTTACTACAGAACAAAAGAAGTACGCAGAGTTTTCCTGAAGCGATTGTACATGTTACCTAGAAAATTCAATCATGGTTGCTGATTTTTTTTATAAAAACATGCTGATACAGTATTTATAGCTCGTTTTGGAAAATATAAAAGCTTTAACTATCATTTATTAAAGATATTGTGTACTTTAATATGTTGAAATGGTGAAAATGTTTACTTAAAATATTCCCCTAAAATGTTATATTTACTATTCCAACGTTCGGTGTAATTTGATGTTGAAACAGAAAGCCCTTCAATGACGTTTGTTAAATAAATTACTTGCAAAAGGACTCTTAAGTGTTTTTTATCCCTTTATATTGGTTTTAACGTGAATTGTTCCATCATAGAATCTTTATGACGTAGAACAGTCTTTTTAAACCAACAGACACGTGCAAGTTTTCTGTTTTTATAGTATTGATGCCAAAATGCCACGTGCACCTCTCGGACCGTTTGGCCATAGGTATTCCCGTCGCTGTTGGGCATCAATTTAATTAAATATTTCGAGTATTAATCAAAAGATCTAATATCGAGACTTTTCCTAAAATTTTCATATGCATGACTAACTCAATGTGACATTAAAACAAATAACCTTACCATGCTTAAAGCTTTCATTATCTTTTCTATAAATCATCAAACGTGCAAAACATGCAAAACATGCCCAGTCCAAAAAAAAAGATAACTTTTTGTAAAAACAAAAAACTAGTTATAGGGGAAAATCTTCCATCATTGCCATATTGACATAATAAATGATTCATTACATATTTATCATCACGTTTGGTTTTTAGTTTTTTGGTTTTTTCTCTGTAAAGATATTACCATACATTTTTCATAAAATGAGTTCTAAAAATTATCTTATAATTCAAAGGCTTTTTTGTAACTGATTACTTCATTATGGAACAATCTGTTTTAATCAATTTGCATTGTTAATGAGCTGAAACTAGACTAAGGAACATCTTTTATCTGTTAGTGTTTTACTTTATGGAGCAATCCTATTCCTTTTCATGACAGATTAACTACAAACCTAATGGGTCAGAAGCACTACAGACTTGTTAAACTTGATGTCAAATTGTTAGAACACAGAACAATTTTTCTCATGCATTTGTTTTAATATCATTTGACAAAAATGTTTAAATTCTTATTTGACCTAAAAAAACCTCCATAACTACTGATTCAAGAAGACAATAGTTCTTAAATATATCAACTCTTGTTAATTGTGAGGCTTTAAACTGCAATGTGATTTTTTTTATCTTTATTTTTTTTTATTTAGTAAATTTTATTTCAACTAAGAAGAGGGACAGCTCTGAAAAAAAATTCTTCCAATTTTATTCTAATCTTGTAGCAAACTGCATTTAAATCACAGTCATTGGACACGAAGTGTCAAATATCCTCAAAATGATTTATCAAGTACACCCAGGGGAAAAGATAATTTTCGAATAAGGTAAAGGAAGTCCACTTAATACTCAGATCTATATCTCGAAAAGACTCTCAATGAAATCTTTCAATAAAGTTCAATGACAAATGTGATGACTTCAACTTTCCAATTGACAGCTTTCCCTTCTTGCATAGACATTCCGTCCGCTCAAGCTCATTGAGTTTTCATATCACAATTGTTTCCCGAGCTAGCAGAAATTGCATCCATTTCCTTGGCAGTACATCACAAAACTTGCTAACACATGGTTATGTTGCTCCTTGGTTGTTTTCTTTACCCAAGAAATTTTATGGAAGACATTATGCACTCATTGACAAATATGGGATTTATGACTCTCAGATAAGTGCAGATATAGGTTTGTCATGGGGTTTTGTTTTGTCTTCCTTTATTGGATTTGACACACTGAATAAGAAATTGGCAGCGAGTGTTCTATAGCAAACAGGAACTGTTTACTCTTCTTGAGCACCTGGGTTCACTCTCGTTACTATTTGAGTTTCATTCGACTGATTTTGTGTTTTTGGTGCTGCTCTCCTCTGTGTTAACTGGTTTTGTCATCGCCTTTTCGGACTTTTGACACTCAAATACCCCATTGCTGCCTCTTTGCTTCTATCAGTTAAAAAGGTGAAGACTCAAGACAATACAAATATCGAATCATCTTCATTGAATCTTTAAAAGAAAAACAAAACAAATCAGTATTACATGTTATAATAATTTATTCATATAAATAATATCAACATACAAAACAATAAGAAAAAAAGTCAGTGAATGGTTAAAACACAAGAAAGGTCATCATAAATGACTAGATAGCATGCTCAATCTTAATTTATTACGTTTCCACTAATGTTATCAAAATCTAATTAAATCTTAATAAAATCTCAACTTTATATTGGCTGAAAAGAATATCAAGACAAATTCGTTTTTTATTTATAAAATTTGACCAATCAAGTGAATCATGGGAGACAAAACATTTTTGTCAACAAGAACAAGGTATCAACATCAGTAATGAGTTTGCTAGAATAATGCTGTCAACAATGCTGTTGTTTTTTCAATATTAAGTAATAACTTATTAATTTGCAAAATGTTAATTATTGCTATATTAGTTTAATTGTATCTTGTATTTTGTATCAAGTAGGTATCTTGTACAAGGAACATGCAAACATGCCAATGGAAAGTATTTTTTATCTTTTACCGGGTTCACAGGCTATGCAAGGAGGGGGCGGGCGGGTGCTTCACACTCTTAAATTTGTTTTCCCCCCCATCCTTGAATTTTTAAAGGATCATTGTAAGACTTGCACCACCTTTGGATTTTGAACTTTGGTGATCCCTGTTTTAATCTCTGCATTCTAATTTTTGATTTTTTTTTTTTAAAACTGCAATATAAAAATATCTGTCAATTAACAGGTGACAAATCCCATTGCTTTCAGCAGAACTGTGAACATTTTAGGCCAACATTAATAAATTGTTTGTTTCGCCTTTTACGACCCTACTTCTCAGGTGGTGGGTAGGTAGGTAAAAAAAAAATTTTTCCCTTACATAACTTTCATATACATGTATAGCTTCACACATACTGAGTAACCAAGAAGCATTTAGAATCATACTTTTTTGCAAATACATGAAATATGAAGAGGTATTTGAATAATACATGTAAATATAATTAAAAAATTGTCGAAACTTTATTGAATGAGTGAACTTAATTCATATCCCCAAAATTTGATAAAAAAAAAATATTTTTGAATTAAAAGTCAAAAAAATATTTCCAGTAGGGCCAATTTTTCTTGGGAGGTCGTAAAAGGGGAAACAAACAATATTTTACTTTTGGCCTTAAATCCTTTTTTAAAGAAAGTCGCCTACAATTTTACAAGACTTTAACAACTGATTTGTTGCTTTGGGTAAATGCATGTAAACATCAACTTAAATAAAAAACATGCATTGATTTGTGTCCAATTCATTTTTACCCTGTCTAAACTTTTATTTTCTTTACAAAGTTGTTCAATTATTTATAATTAGGCCTTTTACAGAAACAAGCATTATTATTCATAATGTACCTTCTTATTACCACATGTATTCATATCTTACAGTCATACAAAAAAAGGAAATTAAACAAAATTCTGAGATCAATTATAAATGGATAGGTTTCAATAAATACAGCAAAGATGATACTTTGAAAATATACTGTGTACTAAATGAGTATCCAAAAATATAAATTTAAAGGACTAAATATTGAAGTAAGAATAAAATTGATGAAAAGAATATGACAGATGAAAGAAAGTTGAGTAAGCCTTTGCACTGAACAAATTGTTGTACAAACTAATAGAAATGGTAACATTGCATTTTATTATTTTGTTTTAGGTGATATAAACCTGAAAAATTATTTAAACTTCGTTTTAACCCTCCTCAAAAGTTGTAATAGTATACTCAGCAGTCATTCTATTTGAGAAAAAAAACGTTTTTTTTTTTAGTAATTTGCCTCAGAAGCTTTCATACTAGGAAGTGAAACCAATGATTTTGGTTTAATAAAAATTGTTGGAAAAGGTACTTTAATCATGAGCTATTAATATGTTAAATTAAATTGTCAAATTAATAAAACAAATTTAAATAAATCATCAATAAGTCTTGTTTATTCCATACTTCTCATATTTTAACTAGTTATCCTTCTAACATAATAAGCTAATTTTTTAAAATTTCATTCAAGCAAACATTATTTTATAACAAGAACTAACAGAAATACAAACAATTCAACACATAACAGTAGAAATAACAAGTGTGTATAATTCTTGACACTGGTAAACAAAAATTTGACATCACAGATATTTTTTGCACTAAATTTGCACTATTAGTTTTATACCACTATAAATGTGCTCACATCTTTAATTTTACCTTGAACATTAAAAGTTAATTCACATTTCACTAGTCAACGGGAAAAACAATATAGTTTTTGTTTCATATTGCAAATGGGCAGAGCTGTATAAATGAAAAAGACTCTTGCAGATCAGTTAAAGTAAACATACGCTTTCTCTCCATCTTTCGCAGGTAGGTTTCAGGTCACTCAAAAATTCTAAACAAGTAGGCTAAATTAAAATACACATGTAATACTATCATATCAAACTTAAAATTTGGATTTACAGCGTGTTTTTTAATTTCAACTTTACATGTACAAACCATAAATAAAGCATTCATTTACAGAACATGGTAATTAACACATACATGACATTGCTTCATGGTTCATAATGACAAATTAATAAAGATGATGAAAACACAATTTGACGTCAAGTTGTGGAATATTACAGAACTGAAATTGTGACAGTGCTAGTTCTACATTGGGGACTTTTGTAAGAGTATAGTAATGTACACTGTACAGTTAAAGACTTTAAAATGCCAATTTCTCAAAAAGTTGGTAACATGTTTACAAATAAAATATCAAACCTGCTCAAAATTTACTAAATTTTGTGTGTAAGTACTTATAATGACATATTGACAATTTAGAAATCCTTACATGTATATGTATTTGTACCAAAATCCCTAAATGTAATTTATTACTTTTGAAAGTTTTTTAACAGGATTTCATAAAATAAATTATCATTTCATCTATATGCAATTTTACAGTATAAATGTATCGATTAGAAATGAAACACATCCTTATAAAACTAAAAATTCAATAAATAATATGCATAACATGAAATTCTATAAATAACTTAATGAATATGTATAACATGTTCATCTATGAATGATGTTAATTAATGAATATGTATAAGATTGCATTCTATGAATAATGAAATTATTATGCATAACTGGTTTTCCTGTTCTTATGCTAGCTATTATAAGTAGTTGATGTTGCTCCAGCAAGTAGACGACAGATCCATCCCCTGACCGCTCGGATGATTTTACTTGGCAGAGCACAGGGTTGTAACTTTGTCAATGTTTCTCCACAGTTCATCATATAATCAGTGACAAAGTTAAGGAAAAAAAAAAAGACTACAAGGAAACCATAATATGTTACATAAATTAGAAATCAAAATATTTTTGAAGGGTAAAATTTTCTGGTTATTTGTGTCGCAAGTATGTGAAAATGTTTGCTGGTTTAATTTTTGTGGCTTGTGAATGTTTATAAGATTTTATATGTGTGTTTATCATCAGATGGATATTTTGGGGGGATTTATTTTTGCAATTTCCACTGTGAAATTAACCCGTTATATGGTAATCTAGTTTTAACTAAGATGGTTAACACACTAATGCACATAATAGCATGGTTACAAAAATATCACAGCACAGCAAACTATAACATTTCAAAAATCCACATCAACAGCACAAGGCCATTTATAACTCTGATGTGTTATATTTTTTATCACAGATTTTTTTTATAAGTACTGTGCACTAATTCCACATCCCATTATATATACTGTAACCATATAGGATTACAGAAGTCTAGTAACATCTTGTATATAAAAGGATATATGAGTGACCATGGTGCTTTTCCTCCATTTAAATAAATCACATAAAGATATGCATCTCGTGGTTTTCCCTGAATGGAGTAGTAGTACGGTAGGAAGCTATGAGCCTTGAACCTGCGTTTCTCATAAAACCTGATGGCTATTTGGTTAGTGGCTAAGACGTGGAGATATACAGCTTTACAGTTGTATCTTTCTTTGGTTGTTAGGCTTTGGATTAGACTGTCTAGAAGTAAGGAGGCTGAAACAGAAATAAAAGATAAAATCTATCTGCCATGCTCATTAATATACATGTATGTGAAACCTCTTTGGACTAATGATTATTTGCTCAGGACTTTTCCAGGAAAAAAGGGGGTCGGAATTCCCTTCGATTTTTATTTCCTTGGTAGTAGGTTAATCATGTTTCTAAATGCTAAAGAGCTTTTTAAAATTTATTAAAATTCTGGTGGTGGTACCCATAATTGGAAGGTGAGTTCCAACCCTCTTGTACATTTTTTCTGGAAAAGCCCTCAGTATATACAGGTATTGGGTTTGTAAAAGTTAGAAATGTATAAAAGTATAAAGAACAGACTTTGATAATACAGTTTGGTATAGACAGGTCCTTGAGGTATTCATGGTTCAGTTAAGATGTGTTTCACTGTAAAATGAAGCTATCTTTTTTCAGAAATGTCATTGAACAAATATTTTCTTTTTCTACAAATGTACCTTTGAGATCAACTTCATCCCTACATGAACAGGCATATTTTGTTTGTACAGTGGAATGAAATTGCCTAATAAAATGTGATTTGAATGTTTTATGGTTCCAGACAATGGATATTGCAAACTTAAGAATACTGCTTTATGCTTTTCACTTCTATTACACAATTCAGGCAACATAATCAAGTTTGATATAGTTTGTTATACTCTTTTTCATATACATTTTGTACCTATCCCATGTTTTCTGAAGTCAACCACAACTCCAAGACTGAGAATATAGGCTACTTGTGATGTCTGAGGAAACTGTGGCCCAAGTATATCAGCATCCTGCAAAAGATAACAAAAAATTATTTGTCTTTTAATAACTTTTTCAAGCTTTCATTAGATCTTACTTCAAAACTCAGTCTTAAAAAATATAAATGTAATACTTGATAGTAACTCTAAAACATTAATCTTTTACCTTTTGAATATTTGTATTGTTTTTAAGCATGACACCGATCAAATATGTCGGCTTTGTGAAATGATATAATACTAAATCATTAGATGTTTGAAATGTTATGTTGGATTTAGAATCGATATGTTTGATTTTTTTACATCAGTCGATAAATGCTTTTTAGCTAGCTGTAGGTAACTGTGAGTGTTCTCAAGAAACTTCCTTTTCGTCTCGTTGTTCTCGTATAGTACTATTGTCACAGGTTCTCTCTTGGTGAATTGAACTTTTATTGATTTGATTTTTAAAGTGTGTTATTTTTTGTGCTTTGTACAAGATTAACAATATGGGAAAGGTTGGGCCCCAAAAAACTAGTTTAACCCCTCCACATTTTATATGTGCCTGTCCTAAGCCAGGAATCCTTGTCAAAGCTTTTGTTTGTCCCTGTCAACGATCTGTTTTTTTGTTTTTTTTTATGTCCAGAAATGGGTCTTTCGTTGATTATCTGGAGATTTGTTTGAATCTTATGTATTGTTTTTTTTTAGTCTTAGGCCAATGTCAGACAGCAAGCAGTGACCTCTGGTCATGTTAAAGACTGCTGGCTGTTTTCCATAGTGAATTTTTTAAATTGTCGTTTCTTTAATGTTGGTTGTGTTGCATACACTTATTCCACATCTCTTTATCATGTATTACTCAATTTTATTTCAAGGTTGTCAAACAATCAACTTTAAAATATGTTTAAATTCAGTTACCATGTTAATGAATCCTGTACTCCTCAAATTTTAAATTCAAAATTGGGTCTGAAACTTGAATGGTCCGTTTTTTGTTAAACAGGAAGTAGATAAGCAACAGGCCTAAAGTTGTATCCCACAATATTGGTTGCTGCATATGAAATATCTTACCACTGCAATAAGTAGTCACTGAGAAAATATTTTTCTTGCTAATACTTGACTGGCGCCCACCATTCAAATCTGGACAAAGAAGATACTTTTCTATTTCTTATACATATATGATATACCTCTTTGTTGATGGAGGACAGAAGTTTGACTTCAGCCACAACAATGCCAACGATCTTTGACTGAAAAGTTGCTGCCAAGGAGTAGAATTTAGGACTAGATGTTATCTCTTGGTACCAGGTGTCAGGGTATCTAGAAAGAAAAGAAAGAACAACTAAAAGAAAATGCATTGCATGTATTTTGTACAATGAATAAATAATTATGGTAAGAGTTAAAAAATGTAAAGTAGGTCTCATTTGCCAGCACCATCAGAAACATGAAACTTTTGATAATTTCCAGTTACATTCATAAAATACAAATCAAAATCAAATGTCTTGTACTCTATCATTTCTAGAAAACCAATGAAAGATATCAAAGTTGTTTCAAGGCCAAGGTCAAGGTAAAAAGGTCAGTATGTCAATTGTTATGGTTAAGCTCGGATGTATAGAACCCTCATTTAAACTTTTTAACATTGCTTTCATCCTGCATAATTGTGTTGAAATTTGTCATATCACTCAAAGAGTGAAACCATGATCAAGGTCAAAACATTATCAAGGTCATCTGTGTCTTGGTACTACAGACACTTTTAAACTGACCTTGCTAACTGAAAGGCACCCTTAGGAAGCCACAGGCCTATATTATTGTAAGAGTCGGTAAGAATGTTTTCACGTACCTTCATTGCTTCTATACTTACTCAATTGGGAACCATTCAGTACAAAGTTTTTTGACCTCATCAATATCCTCTGGGCAAAGAAATCTTAGCTGGATCTCCCTTTGTATGGTAAGAACCTGACTCATATTGTTGAAGTCATTTCACACAGATGGATCATGGCATTTCAAATTATGTAAATGGTGTAGTCGCTTTAGATTGGTCATTTCTAGTGATTCTACATCTGAAAAAAAAAGATCTATGAAAAATAAGAATCTTATGAGTATAATTCATGGTAAGTGTAGATTTTACCCAACCATAATCTTTTTAAATTTGATACTTTAAGTAATGAAGTAATTCCACTTTTATAGATATATGTCATCTTGAGTAAAAAAATCTTTATTCAATTTTTTTTTTTAATTCTTGTGAAAGTGTTACCCATTTGAGGGGTAGCTACCCCTTTTGGTAGCTTCTCCCCATTTGTTGTGTTATGTCAACTTGTTAAAATTTGAACTTATATAAGTGCAATTCAAAATGAGAACGATATGCAAGCGAAGCAAAGCTCACTAAGCCCATAATAAAAAATATCCTAGTTCTCATCCCTTCCTGCCCCCATTTTTTCAGCCTCCTTAAAAAAAATATTTCCACTTTAGGGGAAGTTTTGTTAACATTTGGCTTAAATTCTTTTTAGTGGTAGAATATATTTTATCAAAATGGATAAAAAATCAAATTTGCCCTCCCCCCCCCCCATGGCCATATTTTCAAGAAATTTGGATGAGAATCTAGGAATTATTTAATTATGGCCTAATGGAATCCTAGTCACTTCGGTACCTGGTCACCTTGGTACCGATTAAATAAGACACTTCGGTACTCGGTACTAGTCACCTCGGTACTCGGTACCAGTCACCTCGGTACTCGGTACTAGTCATTTCGGTACTTGAAAAATAAATTTTTTATTTCATTATTTTTTATAAATAAATTATATTTTCAGTCATAAAATTCAATATAATAAGTTTGATTACTAAGTGGAAGTTGGATGTCGGCTTTATCACTTTGATAATTGTAATTATTTTTGATGATTTTTAATTAGAACCAATACTGTTTTTATGGTATAACAATTAGTTTAATTATGAGTTTTAACTATATCTAACGAGTGATTTGATTATCTGTAATTAATTAAATAATCATATATTTTTTCTTTTGATCATCAATCTTTTGTTGAGACTTCAAAGTACAGATCCCTGGCTTGCAAGTCTTCAATTTAGTTGAGAAATTGTTCCCAAGCTAGAAAGAGTATAAAGATGGGGGGCTCCAAATCAAGATTCATTCTTCACAATGAACGACCACCCGTGTATTCAGTGTGCCATCCACGTACGACCTAGACAGGAGGCTGTTCAATGTGATATCTGCTCCCAATGGCAGCATCGTACTTGCAACACAGGTAAGTTTATATATTTTTGTAGAAAATAAATATATATTTGGAATAATTAATTAATGCAATACAAAAGTGTCATATACTTATATATAAAAGTTGATTAATCGTTGTAGCACATTATGTATGAAATCGTTTTGTATTTTATAGGCATATCTAGAGATGATTACAGACAGGCTGTTCGTGTTATTATCCATGTATTCTTTCTTTTCGCAGGTCAAATCTAGAGCCAAGGTTGCAACCTTTGGACAGTCTTCGGGAAACATTGTAAAGTCCGTAATACGAGAGTTTGGTGACCCTGACGCTCCTCCAACCAGCCGTCCTTCAGAGAGTAGCCTTACTAGAGCTTCTAACAGAGAACGCAAAAATCTTCGCCCATCTGACCCTACAAATTTCAATTTTGAGGTACGTATATTTCAGTTAATATTTTTTTTCCGAATTAACAGAATCAGTTGCAACAGAGTGAAAAGATAAGACTAAAATAGCAAAGCTGTAATTCTATTTTCATGCTCAAGTTTATTTTGAATCTGGTTTTTGTTTATGCCTTAACGTTTTGGCTTCCCTTTCAGCCAATAAAGTGTAATAATATTTCATTTTTTATTTCTAGATTGAAGATGCCTTCCTAGACTTAAATGCTCCAGACTTTCTACAGAATGATGTAGTTGTTGGTAACAGAAGACATCTACTATTCTATACTGACCGCCAACTCCAGCTCCTAGCCCAATCCAAGACTTGGTATATGGATGGTACCTTCAAGGTTGTCAACAAACCCTTTAAACAGCTCTTCAGTATCCACGCATTCGTCAAGAGTGAAGAGGAAATGAAGCAGATCCCCCTGGTCTTTGTCTTCATGTCAGGCAAAAGCACAGACGACTATTATGAGGTATGTTAATCAAATTATTTTTTTTTAATTTCAAATTGAGATGTAGAATGAATGTACATAACATCTATAACTGAACAGAACAAACAGCTACGAAAACTTTTATGTTGTCAATATTACAATATCTTGTATCTTGTATTACAACTAAATTCACAACACAATTCCCAGCAAAAATTGTTTACAAAATATATGATTATGATATTAAGAGCATACAGCAGTTAAACATTTTAAATTAAAGAAATAATTATAGTTCTTTTTATATTTTTCAGGTACTACGGGCCATTGACAGATGTCTCCCTGACTGTATTGCCCTGGAAGGGTTTGTTGCTGACTTCGAGATTGGTCTGTGGCAAGCACTCATACAGCGCTTTCCAGACTACAGCATACAGGGTTGTGCCTTCCACTGGTCCCAGGCTGTCTTTCGGAAAGTCCAGGAGCATGGTCTACAGGTAAATAAAAGTGCACTTGTTACTTGATTCTTGATATTATAATAAAAATATATACAGGGATACAGCAAGTTTACACAACTCTTAGATATTGTTTTAAATTTAATTATTGAATGTTCCTATACATAGAATGCCTTTTTCCCAAAATATGGCCTCATGAGACATTTATACCATCATTTTAAATGTAATGCTAGTAAAGAATGAATTAAATAGAGAACATTTTTTAATGTTACATATATATAATTTATTTTTATATACTTTCAGACAGCCTACAACAGTAAAGGGGACGTCTTCACTTTCCTTAGAAAAGTCATGGCTCTTCCGTTCCTTCCACAAGAGCACATCAGAGAAGCTTTCATGGCCCTTGACAACAGAGCTCCTGACAATGTTAAGCCAGTAATGGATTACGTTTACTCGACATGGATCAACGGCGTGTATGACATCAAGAACTGGACTATCTTCATGTGCAGTATTCGAACCAACAACGACGTGGAGGGCTGGCACAACAACCTAAACTGCAGAGTAAATACCAGAGGACCCGTCCCGTTCTACCTTCTCGTTTCTGAACTCTTTCAGGAGGCATCCGAAATTCCAATGGTTCTAAGGATGGTGAACGAAGGAAAGCTACGCCGTTATCAGCGTAAGAGTTATCGTAGGATTCAGGGTCAACTTTTTCAGCTATGGAACCGCTACGTAGACAGAGACATTTCTGCCAGCAGACTGTTATCCTGTTGTGCAGCAATCTACAGCCCCCCAGCAGAGTGAAAATGAACATTTATTATGTTTGAACTGTTAATAGTGCTTTGAACATTTTACTTGTGTTTTTGTAAATAAATATAGTGCTTTGAACATTTTACTTGTGCTTTTTGTAAATATAAAAAGGTCTTATATAGATTAAATAAAGTATTGTTTAAATATAAAATAAAATATTTATGGGGTAAATAATAATAATATTGTATTGTGATCATGATAGTGCTGTAATGATATTTATGGGTTCAATTTAACTTTTCTTATGTTTTTATTTAATAAAAAGTTGTTTAATAATGCTCTCTTGCTTCCGAAGCAAACTATAATTATTTTTTCAATATTTAGTCATATATGTTTTGTTTTGATTTTCTAATTCATCTTCTAATTGGTGCTTTATCTAAAATTTTGATCTATATTTTATGATTCATTACAAATTAAAATATAAGGTATTAAGTTTATAATTATTTCATATACGGTGGCATTGTTTTGTTATTGTTTCTTTGTATATTGTTTGTTGACATAGACTTCCTTACCAACAGATCACAGCAAGTGATAGTCGATGGAGCTACCTCAGACAGAGCACCAGTCGTTAGCAGAGTGCCCCAAGGAACCGTCCTTGGGCCTCTGCTATTCCTGATATTCATCAATGACCTGCCTGATAGCGTTACATCCAGAACTAGATTATTTGCTGATGATGCAATTGTATATCGGAAGATACACAACACCAACGATTGTAAAGATCTACAACAAGACCTAATTGATTTAGCTGCATGGGAATCCAAATGGGGTATGCAATTCCACCCAGACAAGTGCAATGTTTTAAGAGTATCAAGATCCAGAACACCGATCCTCTTTGACTATCATCTTAAAGGACATCTACTCAAAGCAGCAGAAACCACCAAGTACCTAGGAGTAGACCTGAACCATAATCTATCATGGAACCACCACATCGATAGAACCATCAAGAAAGCCAACAGCATGTTAGGATTCCTAAAGAGAAATCTCAGGATCAGCAGTAAAGACACCAAATCTGCAGCGTACTTCTCCTTAGTAAGGCCAAACCTAGAATACTGTGCATCAGTATGGAACCCACACACCAAGCAGGCAAGCAACAAACTTGAAATGGTACAGAGAAGGGCAGCAAGGTATGCATTCAACGACTACAGGAACACCAGTAGCGTTACAGACATGCTTAGCCAACTTCACTGGGAGACACTAGAATCTAGACGAAACAAGATACAACTTGTAATGTTCTTCAAGATCATGAACAACCTAGTCGACATCCCATCAGTAGACTACATAACACCAGCATCCACCCGAACTAGATCCAACAACTCAAAGAAGATACTGCAGTACCATACTAGAATAGACATCCTAAAGTACAGTTTCTTTCCAAGGACAATACTGAACTGGAACCTACTACCAGCAGCTGTAGCTGAGACCCCCGACTTGGTATCCTTCAAGCGGGGGCTGTCCACACTCTCTTTCTAGTTGTTAGGGCCCTCCAAATTGTAAGTAGGTCCTTATGAGGACTAGAGCTGTGCCGGTTGGGTGTATGCCCAGGGGCCGCTACGGTAGCCGGATTGGTCTAGTCTGAGGGGCTGAAAACGCAATTTGGATTCTATCTTGTTATTTATTTCTGTCTTTTTCTCAGTTGGTCTTTTATACTTTCTATGTCTTATCAGTTCATAACTTTTTCTTACTGCCCACGCCGAAGCAGTATAGTCTAGTGGAGACGGCGCTTCGTAACTTGTAGATGTAGATGTATAATAAAGATGTATTGAAATAAAATAGTTTACTTTCCTTTATTCATAAACAATCAATCAATTTCTGATTAGATCAAGTCCTTCAATCCAATTATGCAATTAATTACTCCCATTAAACACTTATAATTTTATTACTCAATTAGAAGCCATATGATAGGGGTCACAATTAGCAGATCACAATTAGCAAAGCCATACAACCATTTAATCCAATAACAATCATAAAATGTTATCTGTTAAAAACAGATTTATGACATTTGAAACTTATTCAAATTATGTAGAAAGAAAATGACCCCATAAAAGAGGATACATGTACCCAAAATGAACTAATTTTACAATGACAAAAAGAGATCTTCATGACTGAATAGTAAAAAAGTGATATCCACCAATTAAATTATATTCATTTAGTTACCAGAATTAAAAAAAAAGATAAACGGCCAATCATTAAAAAAATATTTACATGAACAGATCTAAAAAATCTATTTGAAAAACTAATCCTAGCTAACATAAATATTCACTTCCATTATAGTCATACATAATCATACTTCTTTGTGTACGTCCGCTAGTTTTCAATTTACCATTCATTACCCTTAAAATACCAATAAAAATCGTAAGTTTAACACTTATTATTATTAAATTACTATCCAATGTTGCAATATTCATTTTTTTTGGGTCGGTACCGAAGTGTCCAATACCTAGTACCGAACTGTCCAGTACCGAGTACCGAAATGTCTAAGCCAGTACCGAAGCGTCTAGGTACCGAGGTGACCAGGTACCGAAGTGTCCTGATACCGCCTAATGTACAGAGTTTGCCAAATTGAAAGAGATCAAAAATATGATGCATGAAAAACTTTCTTCTCCATTTGGATCTTTTGGAAAAAGTCTGCACATGTGCAGAAAATTTGTGATTATTACTATCACATTGTCCATTATTTAATTATATATTATCTCGCTGGAATGGATTTTATTTTGTTATTTTTCTGGTGCTTTTAGGGCAATGTCATATCTCATATTAATTGGTAGTTTTTCTTTATGTACATGCATAGAAAATTGACAATATCACTAACAAAATATTCAATTAAGGAGCAAGATTATGTTCTGTATGATTGTGTGTGTGATTGGTCAGTCTGATAATTTTGTCATCCTAGTTATTAGATTTTGACTTTACATGTGCTTAATTGTGTGCAAAATGTCAGTTTGATATTCAACATTTGAACTTTTAAATGTACAATTTATACCTTCTTTTTCCTAGTCATTGTTATTATTTCAGGTTAAAACATTATTTTTCTTCAACTTCACTGAAGGCAGGGGAGATCATAGATAGGGGAGCCAAGGTCGCTTCAGAAATGTGTAAGAAAATGGCGGATAAAACATCAGCACGATCAAGATTAGACAGAGTGCGCAAACTCAATCGAACTAAAAATAAATTTTATATTTACCCAACCTCATGAATTATTCACATTTGTAATGAATAATTCATTTTTTATTCTAAGTTCCAATTGAAATTTAAATGAATCGAGTAAATAGGGGCGTTCTTTATGCAATGCATAGATAAATTCCCGCCACGAAATCTTGTCCGTGCTCCTCGACAACGATAAACCGCCAATTAATTACGTGACCAACCATGCATTTCACTTGAAAATGAGGGGGGAGGGACTTTTCCTAAATATAACAATCTGTTATATTGTGATGAAAAAACATATCAGTGGCTACCGATTTAAAGAAAAATAGACTGCCAGGAATGATTTCTGACATACAAAATAATCGGTTGATACAATCATAGTCAGACCTGTATATTAATTTTTTTTCTCTCAAAAATTGCAATGACGCCTTTAGAAAATAAATACTTTTCCGCTCCGTAGAAAGTGCGCCAAAAATATTTTCTGGTCAGTTAAAAGAAAACGAGGCATCGAAACTATATGGTCGGTCAAATACACACAATAAAGCCTCAGTAGATCAAATAAAACAGGAGATAAAACTGCCATTTTGACTGACTCAATTAAAGAATTTGAGCAATTTTCAGAAAAAGTAATTTTGCGCATATTCAGATTTCTAACTGGATGTATAAGACATGTTGTATTATTCAGGGGTGGTATTGAGGAAGGATTTGCGAATTTTCGATTGATAATAAAAAAAAAAAAAAAAATCGACGGTCTAAGAAGGAACGTGAGTTTTAAGACTGATATGCGTAATTTTTCATGAAGTTTGTACTGCCTGTTTATTTAGTTTAGGGACCGACGATTTAACTTGATCGGGGGGGGGGGTCTTCGTTTTTTTACGAGAAAATTAATTCCCCGCAAAGCTAGGGAAAACATGTATTTTCTTTTTAAAATGTGTCACGACAAACTATTTTTTTCTTATATTATAGCATTATTTAATCAGTAGGGCAGAAATCCTTTCAAGTTCTGAATACATTTGCTGCCAATATATTTTTCCTTTTTCCATCAAAATATCCAGAATAATTTTTAGGAAGAAACAACCCTTACTTCATGTTACATGGCCGGTCCGGCTTAATAGTCAGTTTTGTGCAAATTTAGAGCCTGGATACTTTTTGCACACTAAGGCGCGCAATTTTTCTCTTATTTCTTTTAAGGCGCGCAATTTTTCTCTTATTTTTCTTTTTTTTGAAAATCAAAAACGCCATATCGAAGTACAGTGACGCGGTGTTTTATTTCCTGATTTTTGGCTCATTGCCTTTTCATTCTTATAATTTCACCATACCCCTTTTAAAACTATTAGGTGCTTTTGACTCAACCTTTAAACAACATAATTTTTGGGTCCTTGCCGACCGGCAAAAATTCTAAGTTGACTTATCATGCTTATATATTAATAGAATTAAATTAGGAAAGTAGAAAAAGCGACAGACCAGAAAACGCTTCCCACCATACGAGACCAATACTTGAAGTTGCATATCAAATATCAAATGATTTCGAATAGTAATAGCTGAAAATCTGATACGATTTTTTTTCATGGACCAACCTCTTGACACCATTTGCGAGGATGGTCTCAAGAAACCATTCTTATACTTCATCAGGGACAAAAAGGCTGTTTCGTGTATGTGGAAAGCAATACCCCATGTACCCAGTCTGAATAAAGATTAGCCTCTACCAATTTTTTTTTCTGATCGAAACAAAAAGTGGGGGCTGATCTTTAGTCAGACTACCCATGGACCATGATGTACGTTAAAGGCACCTCTGTAAGTGCTTACTGCTTACCTCCAAAAGGTCCTCTGTGTCGATTTGTTTTCATATAGTGTCTGAGGTTTTCTTTCTTGCTGAATTGCATCGATTTGATTGTAGTGTATAATTTTGTGCATTGTATGATCATGAATATGGGGAGATTGGGCCCCGATAAACATGTTTTATCCCCGCCACATTTTATATGTGCCTGATCTAATCCAGGAATCTTTGTCAAAACTTTTGTTGGTCACTGACATCTTTGTTATAAATCCAGAAGGAGTCTTTCGATGATATATTTGGGATTAGTATTGGATCTTGTGCACTACTGTTTTAGTGTTGGATCAATGCAAGACGGCGAGGACCAACCTTTGGTCATGTTGATTTTCCTTTGTGAATTATTCAATTGCCGTTGGTTCATGTTTGTTGTGCCGCGTACACTTGCTCTACATCTCATGCGAGTCCACTCTCTGTAGATTTCGATAAGAGAAAGCTCAATGGAGGCTGCTACAAAGGCACTCGAATAATTCAAGCCCTTTCGGCGGAGCAGGTTAATGTAGCGACTACATGGAGTGAAATATAACGACTGTATTATTCGGGTTACACTTGCAGACTGCATCTGATACTGGAGAGGGTTTCATTTAAGCACAAAACTTTTTTTCCAAATCCAGATTAAATAACTATGTTTAACCATAAAAAGAAGCTTTTCTTGCTGATTGCAACCATATGTAGTTTATTTTCAACCCAGGACCAATTGCAAAACAGCGAGCAGCGACCACTGGTCATATTTAGTTGGAGGCTGCTGACTGTTTTTCGTTGTAGATTTTTTAAATTGTTGTTAATGATGTAGGTGATGTCACGTACACTACATTCCACATCTCATTATCTTATATTCAGTAAAGGAGGACAAACAAAAATTGACAAACCAACTTAGAACTGTACTCGTTTGAGAGAAAACTTTCAGTTCATGTGGCAAGTGTTTGAATCGATTAAATCAGAGGAGTTTGATAGGTATGCTTAAAAATTTGAGCAACAGAATTTTTTTTTATTGAGTCCCATATCTGTCCTTTATGTTCACAGTCTTCATCACCTAAAAAACACAAGATTTGAATTAAAAGAAACACAAATTTTATATTGTGATTACTATGAAGATGTGTCAACTTAAATTGCTGATAGTGTCATTATAAGTCTTTTACATTTAATCTGAATAAATGCATGATGTGTGTACGATTTTATAGTATGACAATGTTGTTTGATCCTATGTGGACTCAGTTTTGGTCTTATTATACTCTGTTGTTATTGAACAGCTGGCATAAGAGCTGAACAGACTTAAATCTTTCTTTCTGTCTGTCTACATATCTTGCAACCATTTTTAAAAAATATTTCTCAAATCTTGCTATGCTTGGAGACATATTTAACTCATTTCAATGTATAGAATCTATACCAGTAACAAATTGAAAATTATTTTAGTGCATGGTTATCACATATATATCAGCCAAGCCATGTCTCCTTTTTTATGAAATTATGTATATATTTACATTGTACAAAGGAAAATAACATGCTATGTAAGATGACCGTAATCAACGATTTCAGTTAAGAAAACAGGGAGCAAAATATCTTACTTCAAATACAATGCACGATGGTGCACACATTCTCCTACGTGTCCTTGGTGTTCAACTGTTAAATAATGTCATGAATGTAAACAAATATGGATGATTATTAGCATAACAAAAGAAATGATAGCACGTGCAAGTCGTGATGGAATTACTGCTTTACAAAATGTTTTTCTGATAAATAGCATAGAAATATGTAATAAAACAGTATTCTAAAACTTTTCATATAAAAAATTCCGAAATCCTATGTTGAGAACATTGATTTCCAAAAAAATTCATATTGCCAAGTCTTGGCAATATGAATACAAAAGAAAACATGTCAACATTGTGACTGAAACCCTGATTTGCTTTAAATGCCTCTCCCATTTATTTCAAAAACTATATAACTTTTTTCCTGAGACCGTTTCCTAAAGGGCTATATGGTTTTTATTGAAAAAACATAGAAGATCAAATCAAAATCAGCGATATAAAAAAGTCTGACTTACCTCTGACATCAAGGGGGTAAAGTTTAAACAATGGCGGCATGGGAAGCTGTTCCGGCCTGCTGAAGGGCGTCGTTTGTAAACAAAAATTATTATGGGACAGTCTAAAACATGCACGTTGATTTTATCAGAAAAAAATAAGGAAAATGGCTTTTCAAGAAAAAAAAGAGAATGAAAGTTGATAAAATAAATAGGTAGATTATAAATGATTTTTAATATCTCATTTAGTCTTAGTGTTTGAATAAAACAAATTGAGATTCACTTCTATATCGGGTAAAAAATCAGTAATTTAAGACTTTTTTAGTCCTAGTTTCAAAAGCGTTTTTTAATAGGTAATTTTAATCAAAGTTACAAAAACGCTAATTGAATTTGACAAAAAAAATCAGCATGGAAAATCAAGAAAAAGGACCACAGAAAAACTTAGTTATTAATGGTTTTACTGGTAGGAAACCGTATGAATTAGTTGCGCAAAAGAAGCAAATAAAAATGGTTCATAATTGCGTTACTGAAGTTAATAGTTCTAACGTTCGTTCTTGTTTAAATCTTTCAGTTGACAGTTCTTTGAAAGCTAAGTTTTTTAATGCACAATGTCTTCATAATAAATTCAATGAATTTAAGGACACTATACTAAGTGAGAAGCTTGATATTATTGCAGTCTGCGAAACATGGTTCGATAACAATGTACTGGACTCAGAATTTTATATTGATACATATAAAATCTTTAGGCTTGACCGTAATGTTGATTTTTATGACCCAGGGACATACAGTATCGATGGTCGAGGAGGAGTTTTGATCCTTGTGAAAAATGATCTTAATCCTGTCGAATATCATGAAGCTGATGCGAGGGCCGAAATCATATGGTGCAAACTTAATCCTACCCCAGGCAAATATATAATCTTTGGCGCAGCTTACAGACCTGATAGAGGCAAGCATACCAATGTACTTTCTATTTGTGAATCTATAAATAAAGCATGCACCAATGAGAATGTTATTTTAGTAGGCGATTTCAATTTTAGAGACATTAACTGGAGTTTATACTCCTCCCCTCACGACCTAGACAATATCTTTATAAACGTTCTGGAGGAAAATTCGATGTATCAAATGGTGGAAGAACCGACTAGGGGCAACAACATCTTAGATTTATTACTTACTTCAAACCTAGATATAATCGACAATGTTAAAGTTGATGAAAATTTTAGTACTAGTGACCATAAGAGCATAGCTTTCACTATTTCCTTCCCGAAGATGAGAGTTAATTACAAACAACGCAAAATTTATCTATATAGTCGTGGTGATTATGATGGTTTAAATAGTGAAATAGGAAATATTAATTGGAATGCATTACTTGATGGAAAATCTGTTAAAGATCAATGGGACACTATCAAACGAGTATATGATTCATTAGTAGACAAATATGTTCCCCACAAAATCATTAAAGAAGGTGCTAAGCTTGATCCCCCTTGGATTCGTGCTAAGTCTGTTCGTCGTGCTAGATACAAAAGACAAAAATCATTCCAAAAGTATAGCCAAAGAAAACTAAACTGTGACTTAATGGACTATGCTAATAGTAAGCTGAATTACCAAGATACCTTGAAAAGGGCAAAGTCTGATTATGAAGATAAACTAGTAGATTCTCTAAAAGATAATCCAAAGCGATTTTTTAATTATACAAGAAACTTTACAAAGACTTCTTCAACAGTTGAAATGCTTGAGGTCGACGGAAATACTTTAAACCATGACCAGGATAAAGCTCGGGCTTTAAACGACTTTTTTAGCTCTGTACTTATAGATGAGCCTCCATTACATCATACTATACCTATAAGCAATGATAGAATTGACAATCATTTTACTTTTACACAATTTACTGTTGATCAAGTAAGGAAAAGGATTTCCAGCCTAACACTATTCAAGTCTAGTGGCCCAGATAATATACATGTAAATGTCCTCAAGAAGACCCCAAACTTTGCGTTGCCTCTCTGTAAACTTTTTAACAGCTCTATTCAAACTGGAACTATCCCCTTGGATTGGAAGTTAGGAAATATCACACCAATATTTAAAGCAGGATCTAGGCGCCAATGTAAGAATTATAGACCAGTCACACTAACTAGCCAAGTAGCCAAACTTCTTGAGCGACTACTTCAGGACCAACTGTTACATTTTGTTAAAGAGAATAACATCATTTCATGCGACCAACATGGTTTTCAGCAACAATGTTCTTGTATAAGTCAACTCTTGGAAAGTCTCAACGATTGGACTTTCTCATTTAATAAAAATATACCAGAAGACATTATTTACCTCGACTTTGCCAAAGCATTCGACACCGTACCACACCAACGCCTTCTTTTTAAATTAGAACACTATGGCATTAGAGGATATATCTTAGATTGGCTTAGAAATTTTCTTACCGGCAGAAAGCAACGTGTTTTACTTAGAAATGGATGTTCCGATTGGAAGGAAGTAACCAGCGGAGTACCGCAAGGATCCATATTAGGTCCACTTCTCTTTATTTTATATGTAAATGACCTTCCTTCTTTTGCAAAACTAACTGCCAAACTTTTCGCAGACGATACAAAACTGTATGGACCTGCAGCTTCCATAGACGATTGTCAGGAAATTCAGCAAGATTTAAACAACTTTTCTGCCTGGTCAAAACTATGGCTTTTAAATTTCAATGCTCAGAAATGTGTGGTGCTAAGAATACGTGAGTCAGTTCGTTTTTTCTACTCGTTAAATGGAGTGTATCTATCAAGCGTCACTACCCAAAAGGACCTTGGAGTATATATTAACTCTAGCCTCAAACCGTCAGAACATATTCATAAAGTTTCCATGAAAGCAAACCAGAAAATTGGACTTATTAAACGATGCTTTACATCTCTAACTCAAAAGAAAATAACAACACTGTATACTTCTATTATCAGACCGGGTCTCGAATACGCCTCCCCAGTGTGGAGCCCGTGGTTAAAAACTGACATAAACAAACTGGAATCGATTCAGAAAAGATGCTTGGATTTGTCAAAAACTGATATACAACTGCCTTCTCTTAAATCTAGAAGAGACTTCTTCGATATGGTCGAAACATACAAATATCTGCATGGTCTGGTCAAAACACCATCTCACTTTCTGTTCAGTCATCCAATACGTGAGCTAAGAGGTCATTCATTAAAACTCAGCAAGGAACACAGCAGAACAGATATCAGAAAGTTTTACTTTTGTAACCGTGTGGTGGACCGATGGAATAGCCTCAGTGAAGCGACAGTCCAAGCAACTAGCCTATCCTCTTTCAAGAGAACCCTGAAGATGAGAGGGGATCGACACTAGATCCTTTTCACCCACCAAGTATCAAGTAAGTAAGTATAAGTATCCCTAAATTGTCCCAATGTAATTTTAACCCCTTTACATATGAACACAGGGACATGCTGTTACATAATATGATAATAGGTGCAACCTAAAATGGGACGCAGCTTTAGAAAATAGTTGCCAAAAATGTCATTAATTGATCAATAACTAATAATTACAAATATCGAATTATTTGTGCAAATTACAAATATTTGTAACATTCTAAAATAGTATCAAAATATAATAGGATGACGTTGACGGGACGAAATAGCCTTCTTTTGGTGTTACGTTATCCATGACGTCATTTCCAGGTCAGAGTATTTCGCGCCCCAGCAGAATTTTGCAGAAGTAAACAAAGCAACCTTTTTTCTGTCAGGTTTTGGGTGATTTTCTGTATACCAATATATATTTTTAGAAGTATTGGGTGGAGAAGATCGATATAAAAACCTGGCAGAAAATGACGACTTGTTTCAATCAGGATTTTGACAAAAAAAACATGCACAGGATTGATTAAAATATCTCCATGATCAGCTAAGCCTAAGGTAAGACCTTCTTTTTTACTATTCAGTGTTGTTAAGCTTTATATATCTTTTATTGTTATTGTTTAAACATCGCCATAAATTGGTAAACAGATTGTTCCTAACAACGCACCTGTTCACAATGACCATTCTTGCGAGAACTTGGCGAGATCATTTCATCTCTTTGACAACGAGAGTTTTCTTGAAAAATATATTTAGAGAGTTAGTTTTGACTTTCCATCCGTATACTCCTTTCTATATTAAAAAGAAATTTAACTGTGGTTATTAAATCTGTCAATTTTAAAATTAATTCCAAAAAATGCATCGAATTTCTGGCCCCATAGAAATTCGTGCCTAGTGCGCTTGCGCGCACTTGGCATATCCGGTTTGGAAAAATATCCAAACCATTAGTTTTGGGAAATTTCTACATATGTGGGACTGCGTCCCATATAAACATCTGGTTGTGCACAACTGCCAACACTCAACAGTCACAAACAAGTAATAGTTATAATAATATGAGAAAGACATTGCCTTAAATGCACGCATGGATAATTCCATTGAAAATTTCGAATAATGCCTGGGACGAGATAATTTGGGACGATGTATTACTATTTCCCGCAATTTTTCAGCACGCGCAGACATTTTCGAAAATCGAGTGTTTCCGGTGACAGAACAATTTTTCTTCCATAGTATTTTGAGACACGTGCAATTTGGCATACTTTCTACATTAGAGAGCTCGCTACGCTTGCATATTAATATGAGGCAGGTTAAACCTGTAACGGTCCGCTCTTTAAGTTACAATAAATTCTTTTCTTCTTATTTTTTTGTACAAAAATAAAAACAAACTAGCTTTTCTTGTGGGTTACACCTGTGTTTAATAACGTCTAAAATTTTCTAAGAAAAAAGCGTTAAATAAATGCCGAAATTTCCGGAAAACAAGTCTGCTAAACCGGATGTTGAAGGAAAATTCAGCTCATAGTCATGATAGTACGACTAAAATATTGACATTTCTACCATTATTGCTCTCTTCTGGCATGTCTGGATTGTACATGTTGTATGAGTTAGATTGCAACCCATGATGGGGCACAAAATAAACATTCAGCAGCATACAATAAATAACACTCTAATTAGGAACAGTAGTACCAAGAGCAGAATAAAACGAACACCAATCAAAATCCTAAACATAAACTGCCAATCAATCAAGACCAAACAGTGCAGAATGACCAACCTTTTAAACAGCACAAAACCTGACATAGTGATCTGCACAGAAACATGGATAGACAGCAGCATAGTAGATAACCAGATATTCCCAGACAACTATAGCATATATAGAAAAGACAGGAAAACAACAGGAGGAGGGGTACTGATAGCAATAAATAGAGAATACATCAGTGAACCAGTAAAAGAATATGACACAGATTGCGAAATAGTATGGGCCAGAATAAAGACCGCTAAACAACAAAGACCTCTACATCGCAGCTTACTATAATCTAAAAACTTCAAATGAGTACTCCCTAGACGAACTGGAAAAGAGCATAAATAGACGAAGGAAAAGTACGAACTCTAACATAATAATAGCTGGAGATTTCAACCTACCAGGCTGGGACTGGAAAACCAAAACTCTGCAAGCAAACACCCAGCACGCTAAAAACCACAACAAATTCATGGATATACTATACGACAATGGGCTGGATCAACTAGTGGAAGACCCAACAAGAGGCGATAACATACTTGATCTTATCCTAACAAATAACCCGTCTGCATTTACAAGAACCGAAATAATACCAGGTATTTCAGACCATGACATTGTATTCTCAAAGCTGGATCTAGCTACCAAAAAGAAGATCCAAAAACCACGTAGTATCCCCTTATACAAAAAAGCAAATTTTGACAACATCAGAAATGGCATGAAATCAACACTTAACCACATAAACAAACTCCAAGTACAGCAAGCAGGCGTAACTGAAATGTGGGAACGATTAAAAAAAGACATAGAAGAACTGATAAAAATCCATATCCCGCACAAAAAGGCTAAGAAAAAAAGACAGCCTACCATGGATAACTCACGACATCAAGAAACTTATACGTAAAAGGGACAGACTCTATAAATGTAAGCGGAAATCGGGCGATAAAGACCTCACAGAAAAATACAAAAACGTCAAACATAAAATTCAGAGAGAACTCAGAAGGGCTTATTGGAACTATGTAGAAGGCATTGTATCACCCCAGGAAGATGATAATCAGTACAGTGGAATGAAACGCTTTTGGACCTACATAAAACACAAAAGAACAGACAGTAACGGAATATCACCACTTAGGAAAAATGGTCTTCTCCATCCCGAACCTTTCGAACAAGCCACAATTCTTAACAACCAATTCCAATCCGCTTTCTCAGACAAATGCACCTATACAAAAGAAGAATTCACTAACAGATGTAATATGGAAGGGACCTTCACCACCGCTCCAGATATTAATATTACTGACAACGGAATCCTAAAATTACTCCAGAAACTAAATCCATCCAAGGCTGCAGGACCAGACAACATCCGCCCACGTGTTTTAAAAGAACTAGCAACAGTTGTAGCTCCAATACTAAAAATGATATTCTCTAGGTCACTAGAAACCGAGGAAGTACCAATCGATTGGAGATCAGCCAATGTTAGCCCTGTATTTAAGAAAGGGGATCGCCATAAAGCAGAGAACTATCGACCAATCTCGCTTACATGCATATGCTGCAAATTAATGGAGCACATAATAACAAGCCACATAATGAAACATGCAGACCAAAACAACATCCTCTACCCATTACAACATGGATTCAGAAGCAAGAGGTCTTGTGAAACCCAATTAATTGAATTCATTGATGAAGTAACTACCACAATGTCTACTGGTAAACAAAGCGACATTCTCATCATGGACTTCAGCAAGGCATTCGATAAAGTCAGCCACAGTCTTCTTGCTCACAAACTAGAACATTACGGAATTCGTGGCAAAACAAACAGATGGATACAGAACTTCCTAGCTGATAGAACACAAGCCGTAGTTGTAGAAGGGGAAAAGTCGACCTACATCAGCGTTGACTCAGGAGTCCCACAAGGATCAGTACTAGGACCTTCCCTGTTCCTATTCTACATAAACGACATGCCCAACGGACTAAGATCAACAGTACGGTTGTTTGCCGACGACACAATAGCCTATCTAACCATCAAATCAGAGGCTGATGCTAAAGATCTTCAGGCAGACTTAGAGAAACTAGGCACATGGGAAAGAAAGTGGAAGATGGAATTCCATCCTGATAAGTGCAAAGTACTCTCCATCAGCAAAAAAGCCAACCCACTTAAGTTCACCTACAAACTGCACGATCAACCACTAACATGACTAAAGCCTGTCAGCGAAGCAAAATACCTCGGCTGTCTCATTACATCAGACTTACGCTGGACAAATCACATTAACAACATATGCGGAAATGCCAACAAAACATTAGGCTTCCTTAGACGCAACCTGAACATTGGATCAACTACCACCAAACAAAATGCATACTTCTCACTGGTACGACCAATAGTGGAATATGCATCGACAGTCTGGGATCCGTACACCCAGAAAGACATCCACACCCTGGAAATGATCCAAAGAAGGGGAGCCAGATACGTCTGTAATAGACATGAGAATAGATCTAGTGTCGATGACACGCTGAAAACACAGGAATAGAAATCTTTAGAACAAAGAAGGAAGGAGGCAAGACTAACTATGCTCTTCAAAATAAAGAACAATGAAGCAGCAATCTCTACAGAGAACAGGCTAATCCCACCAAGCCGACTCTCAAGAAACATGCACCACCAATCATTCCAAACACTGAGTACATACAACGATTACAGAAAATACTCCTTCTTCCCAAGAACAATCAGGGATTGGAACGCTCTACCTCCAGACATCACATCAGCACAGACCATTGCCACATTTAAGAAAAAAGTGGCAGACCTAGAGGAGTGTGTATATAGTTTTATTTGTTTATATACTGCATACATACATATGCAGCTTTTAAATTTTCCGCTCGCACTAACCTGGCAGTATAATCAACTAGATGATTGTGGCCAGTAATAGGCAGAACCAGAACCAGAACACCTATTGTTTACAATGATGCTCCAAAATATCGGAGAAACTTATTTGAAATGTAATTTTTTCCCTGCAAATTTGTCATTTTTTGCCTTCAAAAAAACTTGCGCTGACAGCACTTACACAGTGGATAAAAAAAGTAAATGAACAATCCACTTGTTCAGTCAGGGGCCTTACTTAAATCAGTGATTTTTTTATCACTTGTTTAAGTATTTTTAAGTTATTTTCCTTTCAAAGCTAGAGTTACCTCTAGTATTACAAATGAATCACTTATAACAGTGATTTTATTAAAATGTTCTTCATTTTAAATGTTATGGAGAGAAGTCTAAGTCTTATTGTATAATTAAAGATAGAACACACCCCTGTCTAGATAATGGAATGTCCAGTCATGGCAGGACATGACCCTGACCTGAATTTTGGATAATTACCCTCCAAATCACTTGTTTAAGTATCATATTAATTATACCCCCACTCGTAAGAGAGGGGGCTATATTGCAATCACCTTGTCCGTCCGTCCGTCTGTCCGTCCGTCTGTCCGTCTGTCCGTCCGGTTCAATTTCTCTGCTTCTACTGGATGGATTGGTTTCAAATTTGGTACACAGCTTCAGCATGATGAGTTATACTATGCCTACCCTTTCCAGGTCAGTCCATAATCTACTTCCTGTTTTCCAAGCCGACTTAGACTTTTTTAGGGGGAAAAAAATTTGAAATGCGAAATTTTTCGTAACAGATTTCTCGGCTTCTACAGGATGGATTGGTTTCAAATTTGGTACACAGCTTCAGCATGATGAGTTATACCGTGCCTCCCCTTTCCAGGTCAGTCCATCATCTACTTCCTGTTTTTCGAGCCGACTTAGACTTTTAAGGGTAAAAAATTTGAAAAGTGAAATTTTTCGTAACAGATTTCTCGGCTTCTACTGGATGGATTGGTTTCAAATTTAGTACACAGCTTCAGCATGATTAGTTATACCGTGCCTCCCCTTTCCATGTCAGTCCATCATCTACTTCCTGTTTTCCGAGCTGACTTAGACTTTTTATGGGTCAAAAATAGACAATTTTTCGTAACAGATTTTTCGGCTTCTAGAGAAGGGATTGATTTCAAATTTGGTATACAGCTTTAGCATGATGAGTTGTAACGTGCCTCCCCTTTCCAGGTCAGTCGGTCATCTACTTCCTGTTTTCTGAATGGCCGAGTGGGGGTATGCTTAGCACGACTTAGTGCAACCCCTTGTTTTTACCTAAATAAAATCAGCTTTTTAAGTAATATTTTGTTAGGTAACCCCTGCTATCTTCAGGCATCGCGAACATGCTGATTTTGATCGCGAACATGGGTAATTAATTACATAATCAGAAACCTAAGATATTGAAGTTAATGGGAAAATTATTGCCACAGCTGGCAAAATTCAGAAAGTGAAGTAATGGGTTGTTACATTTGGCCTTTCTTTTATCAGAAAATCACATATTTTGGGGAAATACTGATAACAGGTGGCAGCAAAATCTATAATTTTGTAATTTTAAAGAAGCTTATTACATCTTTTTTCAATATTAGTTAATTAATATAAATTTTCCTAAACTGTTCTGTTGTAAATTTAGATTTTTGGAAATATTTTTAGCATTTTGAAATGCTACTTGAATAAGTGATTTAAAAATCACTCATTTAAGTAATGCCCCTGACTGTTGTTGAAAAAAATAGATACACATATTCTTGTATGTCTTTTTGCTTGTGACCCGACCCGCCCTATATGATCTTTTGGTTTAAACCTTTGTTGTGGCATAAATATTGTTAAAATAGACCAGTTGCGAGATCATCCATTCCAGATATTAGAATGCCCAAATGTCAAAGGTCAACCGATGTAAGATCTGACGTCAGAACATCAAGAGCAATGGAAGCAACATGTTTAACAATTTATTCAAAGAAAAAAATTGAAAGAAAGTTGAATTAAAAGTTGTATTCTTCAATTTGTTATGGTTACAGAAATATAAAAACATACATTTCCTAGGGGTTGGAGAGAAAGGATCCCTATTTTATTCATCAGAGAGTAGGTACAAGTTTTCCAGAAAAATCAGGGTAAAATGGCAGCTATTTTCGAACTCGTGATTAAGCATATATTTACTTGCAAAATTGCTGAACCGGTTTAGATATGTAAGATTTCAAATATCATGTGTTTATCAAAAAAAGCTATATATTTAAAGTACATGATTTATACATGAAGTAAAATGATGTGTTTAATTAGAACTGAACATTGATGTGATCATGTCAGATAACTAAGTACCAGTTGTTTGTTGTTATTTCATATCTAAATGTAGATAACTTAATTTGTTTCTTTTCCAGTGTTACAAACGAGATTCACAGAAAAATCAAAAGATGGACATTGTTTATATTTAAAAGAACATGTTAGCAGAGAAACAGACCCCCACAGACCAAAGGATAGAACATTAATGGTTGTTAATGTCCCTCCTTATTGTACAAAGGTAAATTAAATAGCAGAATATCTTATGATAATGACATAGACACTTGTTTCTAGAACAAAAAATATAATTATATCAGTCCAGTAAAATATTTTGACTTTTTCCAAAGCAATGTACATGATTACAGGACATGTCTGGTAAAAGAGAAAAAATACTTCAGAATCACTGTTATACACTAACCATTTATACTAACCATGGCTAGTATATTATTTTTTTTTTTCTAAAAACAAGTGCCTGTGTTAAATTACATCAATTCAATTATACAAATTTCCGAAAATATTAGGGTGTTTTAGGTCGGCTTGGGCCATGTAACTTGTTATTTAATACTTTAGTCCAGTCATTAATTCTTTTTGTCTTTTATTTATGATAAATTATGAACCTATTATCATTTTGTTTACAGCTCTTTTATATTCTTTTATTTCAGGATGTAGTAAGACGTCTTTTCAGCCCTTGTGGTAAAGTTCTACATGTTTATTTAGAAGATAAACCAACAAAAAACATTGTGGTTGAAACATCTAAATATTTTCCAGAAGTGCAACACAAAAAGGTATAAAATATATTTTAGGCAATGACTTTTGCATGTATTGGTCAGACACTGACCAAAGTAATATAGCCATGATAGGGAGGGTCAGAATTTATTTTTATTTACACACAATTTATAAACTTCAAAATGTGCACATGTTCAGTTACCGTAACTTGTTAACCATGAATGAGATCAAAGGTGTGTATTTGTGATCAAGACTAAATGAATGTATACATGAAAATGAAATCTAGAACTACAAAATTGTCCTGAGCTTATCACATCGTTTTGTTTCTGCTAGCATTAATTTCTTTTTTATATTTCACAGATATTCCATGTACATGCAGCTTCTTGCTTTTTTAAACATCCAAGTTTTACCTTTGCGATCTTCCATTCTCTAGTATGTTATTTTCTCGGTTTTTTTTCTATTTTTCCTTATACTTTTAAGATTGATCTTTCCAGATGATAATTTTGTTTTTGCCTTTATTTTACAGGGTTTTAAAATTGGGTTTGTTGTGTTCCGTGCAGCAGGTGCCATACAAAAAGCATTAGATTTACCTTATGACAAACCACTTATTTTGTCAACAAAAGAAAATCCTGTTAAAACTGGTCTAAGTAGTAAGTAAACTTTAGTTATCATTATCTATTTTTTATTTCGCCTGTCACGTGTTGCAGAAGTGACATAAAGGGGTTACTTTGGCACCATCCGTTGTCTAGCATCATCCTACGGCGTCAAAAAAATTCCGTCGCAGTTTTCTGGGCAACCTCTTGATATTTTGTATGTAGCTTCCTCCTATGGTACTATATGGTGTAAAGAGATTTTATGCCCATAACTCTTCTACTTCCTGCTTATCAAATATTTTAAGGCACAGGTGACATACATCTTCCATGGAAGACCGCCATTCTAGTTTGTGTATAACAATTACCTAATAGCAAAAAATAATAAAAAAAATTATGGTAGAAAATAATGAGATGTGAAAATGTACATGACAAAACCTACATATATCATCCATGATTTAGTGTGATAACATATTTGACAATCAATTTATTGCAAAAATAACAAAAAATTTCAAAGGATTATGGTTTCTGGGGCTTTCTAAGTAGACCATTTTTAAAAGTAGATGAACCTAAGGATTTATACCATTATGTCTCCAAGTAGTTGATTAAGAGGGTCTGAATACTCTTGCACTAAATAAAATGTTTTTGAATATTTGTTTCACATAAATGGGTCACAAATTGTCATGGAAACTGACTTTTTATACGACCACAAAAAAATTTGCGGACGTACATTATAATGGTATGATGCTGTCGTCGTCGTCTTCTGCGCCTTCGTCTGCGTTGTCTGTTAACTTTAGTGTTACCACGATAACTTTAGTTCTAGTTATCCAATTGCTATGAAATTTGAAAATGATGTTCCTTACCATTAAAGGACAAATGGGATTGATTTTGGGGGTCCCCCCATTTTTTTTTCAAAATTAGGGGCCAAAAATGCTATTTTATATTTGTTGGCAAGATAACTTTAGTTTTAGTTATCCAATTGCTTTGTAATTTGGCAATAATGTTACTTACCATAAAAGAATGATTGGGATTGATTTTGGGGGTCCCCCCTTTTTTCGTTTCGAAATTAGGGGCCCAAAGGGGCAAAAATATTCAAATATTGTATTTGTTTCCACTATAACTTTAATCCTAGTTGGCCTATTGCTGTGAAATTTGTCAAGAATGTGTCTTACAATAAAGATTGAACCTGATGAATTTTACCCCCCCCCTTTTTCCCCGTATGTAATTTGGGGTCAAAAGGGGCCGAAATTGAAACTTTTTTATTTGTGGTCTGATTTTGAAAATTATTTTTGCATGTTTGTTCTTGTCAAATAGCGGATACAAAATTAAGAATTAATTTTTGCAACCCCCCCTTTTTCCCCCTATTACCTAATTAGGGGCCAAAATCAAAACTTTTTTATTAGTGGTATGATTTTGAACATTTTTTTTGGCATATTTGTTCTTGTCAAACAGCGGATACAAAATTTAGAATTATTTTTTGCCCCCCCCCCACTTTTTATACGACCGCAAAATTTTTGCGATCTTATAATGTTATGGCGATGTCGTAGTTGTCGTCGTCGTCGTCGTCTTCGTCGTCTGGGGACATTTGGTTTCCGTGCGATAACTTAAGTAAATATTGACCAATTGTTATGAAATTTTAATATGATGTTTGTAACCACTAGAAGAAGGTTCCTATTGTATTTGGGGTTGGTGGCCCTTACCGTTTTGGAAAAAAGGGCCAAAAGGGGCTAAAACGGGTATATTGACAAAACTGTTGTAGAATGTTTATTATTCAATAGATTTTGAAAATTCTTTTTTTATTGAATTCATCATTAAATTCTGTCAACAAAATGTGTCAATGGTTTGGATGTATATTGAACCGTTACATTGCTACAAGGGATCAAAAAGAGGCCACACCCAAAAAAATGACTTTTTTATTTGTGGTCCGATTTTCAAAATCTTTTTTTCATTGGAATCCTTGTGAAATCCCTGCCTGCATTTTTCAATCAGATTTGCAATATCTCTTACGGTTTTTGAGAAATTAGGGGTCAAAGGGACCAAAAACGCCACTTTTAAAAGTTTGTCAAGGCAAATAATTTTATACCAAAAATTAAGTTGTACTGGGCCAGCCAATTGTTATGAAGTTTTGATATGATGTTTGTAACCACTAGAGGAAGGTTCCTATTGTATTTGGGGTTGGTGGCCCTTACCGTTTGGAAAAAAGGGCTAAAAAGGGTGTATTGACAAAACTGTTGTAGAATGTTTATTATTCAATAGATTTTGAAAAATCTGTTTTATTGAATTCATCATTAAATTCTGTCAACAAAATGTGTCAATGGTTTGGATGTATATTGAACCGTTACATTGCTACAAGGGATCAAAAAGAGGCCACACCCAAAAAAATGACTTTTTTATTTGTGGTCCGATTTTCAAAATCTTTTTTTCATTGGAATCCTTGTGAAATCCCTGCCTGCATTTTTCAATCAGATTTGCAATATCTCTTACGGTTTTTGAGAAATTAGGGGTCAAAGGGACCAAAAACGCCACTTTTAAAAGTTTGTCAAGGCAAATTATTTTATACCAAAAATTAAGTTGTACTGGGCCAGCCAATTGTTATGAAGTTTTGATATGATGTTTGTAACCACTAGAGGAAGGTTCCTATTGTATTTGGGGTTGGTGGCCCTTACCGTTTGGAAAAAAGGGCTAAAACGGGTGTATTGACAAAACTGTTGTAGAATGTTTATTATTCAATAGATTTTGAAAAATCTTTTTTATTGAATTCCTCATTAAATTCTGTCAACAAAATGTGTCAATGGTTTGGATGTATATTGAACCGTTACATTGCTACAGGGGGCCAAAGACGGGCCACACCCAAAAAATCAACTTTTTTATTTGTGGTCCGATTTTCAAAATCTTTTTTTTATTGGAATCCTTGTGAAAATCCCTGCCTGCATTTTTCAATCAGATTTGCAATATATCTTACTGTTTTTGAGATAAAAGGGGTCGAAGGGGCAAAAACGCCATTTGGTCAAGGCAAATGGTTTTACACAAGAAATTTAGCTGTAGTGGGCCAGCCAACACTGAAGGTAGCTTTTTATTGCATTTGGGGTTTGTGGTCCTAATCTTTAAACTAGAGGCTCCCAGGAGCCTGAATCGCTCACCTGATCTCTTATGCCAAAGTTTGAATAAATTTCACAAACTTTCAAGTATACAAAGTTGCAAAACAATCCTTTCAGTGGTTTCAGAGAAAGATTTTTGGAAATCAGTTTAAATTAATAGAAAAAAACAGTTAAAGGGCAATAACTACTGTAAGGACCTTTTGATGCTGAACAAAAAAATTTGCTTCCGATTTTTAGCTCACCTGGCCAAAGGCCATGTGAGCTTATGCCATCACTATGCGTCCGTCGTCGTCTGTCGTCGTCTGTCGTCCGTTAACAATTTCAAAAATCTTCTCCTCTGAAACCACTGAACCAATTTAACAGAAACTTGGCAGGAATGATATATGACATGTTGGCAACAAACGATCCTCATTTTGAAATGCTTTGATAAAAAACATGGCCGCCGTTGCTAAAAATAGACTAGGGGGGTCAGACTACTGTTTTTGGCTTATAAATCAAAAAGTATAAGAGATAGAGGAAATCTGAGGCCACGCTACTGATTCAGCATCAAAAGCTCTACAAAAGTCTCCATTTGGTCAAAGTTGTCAGATGACCCCTTATAGGGGTTACGGCCCCTTAAAGGTGAAAAATAGCATTTTTTCATGTTTTTGGCCTACAGAATGAAAACTATTGCAGATAGAGATTAGCTGTTGCTTGCTTAAATGTTCAGCTCATTTAACTCTACAAAAGTCTCCATAGGGTCGAAGTTGTCAGATGACCCCTTATAGGGGTTACGGCCCCTTAAAGTTGAAAAATAGCCATTTTTCATGTTTTTGGCCTACATTTGAAAACTATTGCAGATAGAGATTAGCTGTTGCTTGCTTAAATGTTTAGCTCATTTAGCTCTACGAAAGTCTCCATAGGATCGAAGTTGTCAGATAACCTCTTATAGGGGTTACGGCCCCTGAAAAATGGCATTTTTTCATGTTTTTGGCCTACAGAATGAAAACTATTGCACATAGAGATTAGCTGTTGCTTGCTTAAATGTTCAGCTCATTGAGCTCTACAAAATTCTCCATAGGGTCGAAGTTGGCAGAGGACCCCTTATAGGGGTTACGGCCCCTGAAAAATAGCGATTTTTCATGTTTTTGGCCTACAGAATGAAAACTATTGCAGATAGAGATTAGCTGTTGCTTGCTTAAATGTTCAGCTCATTTAGCTTTACTAAATTCTCCATAGGGTTGAAGCTGTCAGATGATCCCTTATAGGGGTTACGGCCCCTGAAAAATAGCCATTTTTCATGTTTTTGGCCTACAGAATGAAAACTATTGCAGATAGAGATTAGCTGTTGGTTGCTTAAATGTTCAGCTCATTTAGCTCTACAAAAGTCTTCATAGGGTCGAAGTTGTCAGATGACTCCTTATAGGGGTTATGGCCCCTTATAGGTGAAAAATGGTGTTTTTGGCCTATAGAATGAAAACTATTGCAGGTAGAGAAAAGCTGTTGCTTGCTTAAATGTTCAGCTCATTTAGCTCTACAAAAGTATAGGGTCAACATCAAGACCAGGTGAGCGATTCAGGCTCCTGGGAGCCTCTTGTTTTTATCTCTTATACTTTTTGAGTTATAAGCCAAAAACAATGGTTTGACCCCTCTGTTCTATTTTTAGCAACGGCGGCCATGTTGGTTGGTTGACATGTATATAATTCACAAACTTGGTAGAGGACATCCTAAAGATCATGTATACCAAGTATCAATGCAATCCGGGCTTCAGTGGTTTAAGAGAAGAAGATTTTTGAAAATCAGTGTAAATTAATGAAAAAAAAACAGTTAAAGGGGAATAACTCTTAAACGGCTGATCTGACAATTTAGACCCTGAAATCATTTTTGTAGATCTCAATGAGCTAAACAATTCTGCAATGCTAACTTTTCCTCTAGCTCTAACGGTTTTCAAGATATTGTCCTAAAACTGCAAAAATGGTCAATTTTGACGATTAAAGGGAAATAACTCCTGTAAGAAGTCGTTTCACAACTTCGACTCAATGGAGAGATTCGTAGAGCTTTTGATGCTGAACAAGGTAAGTTGCTTCGGATTTTCTCTATCTCTTATACTTTTTGAGTTATGAGCTAAAAACAATGGTCTGACCCCCCTGTTCTATTTTTAGCAACAGCGGCCATGTTGGTTTGTCAACATGTATATAATTCACAAACTTGGTAGAGGACATCCTAAAGATCATGTATACCAAGTGTCAATGCAATCCCTTCAGTAGTTTTAGAGAAGAAGAGTTTTGAAAATCAGTGTAAATTCATGGAAAAAACAGTTAAAGGGGAATAACTCTTAAATGGCTGATCTGACAATTTAGACCCTGAAATCATTTTTGTAGATCTCAATGAGCTAAACAATTCTGCAATGCTAACTTTTCCTCTAGCTCTAACGGTTTTCAAGATATTGTCCAAAAACTGCAAAAATGGTCAAATTTGATGATTAAAGGGCAATAACTCCTATAAGGAGTTGTTTCACAACTTCGACTCAATGGAGAGATTCGTAGAGCTTTTGATGCTGAACAAGGAAGGTTGCTTCGGATTTTCTCTATCTCTTATACTTTTTGAGTTATAAGCCAAAAACAATGGTCTGACCCCCCTGTTCTATTTTTAGCAACAGCGGCCATCTTGGTTGGTCCACATGTATATAATTCACAAACTTGGTAGAGGACATCCTAAAGATCATGTATACCAAGTATCATTGCAATCCCTTCAGTGGTTTCAGAGAAGAAGATCTTTGAAGAAAAGTTAACGGACGACGGACGGACGACGGACGCTTAACGATGACAATAGCTCACATGACCCTTCGGGTCAGGTGAGCTAAAAAAAAGGGCCAAAAGGGGTTAAATTGTGTCAAAAATGTCAATGAATTTAGAAATAAGATTTTTTTTCTATTAAATGTTATTGTAAATATATATGTGTCAAATATGCAATTTAAAGTCCAGGCCAAAAAAAAAAGTAGGTGAGTTTACTGTCACCCTACCCTACCTAATTTTTACCCCCCTACCCTAAAGTTTTTTTTAGCATTTTCCATTAAGCACTATTAAAGTCACAAAGCTGCTCCCATAGACTCAAGGTAAAAAAAAATAATAAAAAAAAAATAATTTCCTACCTACCGACCCTAATTTTTTTCAGCATGTGACAGTAAACACACATCCTTTTTTGTTTGGCCTCACCATAGGCATGATAGGATGCATGTGTAAAAAAGCTTTGTAAGTCCACCATGGGCTGAATGTGACCAAAGCAATAGACTATCCATATTGGGCCTCCAATGTACAGGGTTCATCTTGTTGCGGTCGTATCATGCTGCGCTCGGCGTAGCTTTTTATTATACTATTATGTAATAAGGGGTCAAAATCGATACTTATTTATTTTGCATGTTTGTTCTTGTCAAATAGCGGATACAAAATCGAAAATTATTTTTGTGACCCCTTTTTTCTCACCTTCTACATGTATGTAATAAGGGGTCAAAATTGAAACTTTTTTACTCGTTCAAACCTCACCAAAAACTTCCAGTAACCAAAACTCATCAATCCACGGTAGGCTTTTAAAATGTGAGTGGAAAGTCCACCAAAAGCTGCATGTGTCAAAAACCTTTGTCAGTCCACCATTGGCTGCATGTGTCCAGAACAATTGACTAACCATATTGGGCCTAAAACGTACAGGGTTCAACATGTTGCGGTTGTATCATGCTGCGCTTGGCGAAGCTTTTTATTGAAAACTGAATTTGCCCCTGTCTTTAATGTCAGTGTTTTCAAAACAAAAGTGTTTTCTGGTACTTACTACTAGAGCTGGTTTGCCTTGGGCTTATCTAAAATAGATCATTAACAGAACCAAACCTTAAATTGTTCATGCACAAATATTTTTTTTTATTTATAGAATGGGTAGAAGATTACAAGAATGATAAAGTAGATGTCAAGGAATTACAGACAGAAATTGATACATATATGGAAAAATATGACCGACTTGTGGAGCAGGTATGTTGGAAGGAAAGGGGGAGGGACTTGAGGTCAGTGTGAGAGGGGAGCAAAGAGCTGCAGACAGAAATAGACACATATGGAGAAATATGACAAAGTATTGTAGACAGATATTGATGCTTATAATCATAACCAAAGATTACCCAATCTCACCTACATTATATTACAATCAAATAAGCTGTATTATCCTGTATCACATATTTAGCATTTATATGGGTGAATTAGACTGGATGAAGCAGCCAGAAGTGTCATAGCCATAATTGACATGGACATGAGAGAGAGAAAGATATAGCTTTTTCCTGGGCCTTGTGTGCTCATGTGACGTCAATGAATCCGCCCTTTGACAAAAAGGATGTTCAGATTATAATTAATTTTATAATGAAAATCAAACAAAAAAGTTAGATGTTACAAATTGATTATTTTTCTTTATATTATGTTGTCTCTTTTTATTGTGTGAAAGACACGATTAGGTTTTACAGAGCATTTTAAGGTCTTATATAAATATGGAAAATGATGTGATAAATGAGATTATGACACATAGTTTTCCATATCAGTTCCCATTAAATGCCTCAACCTATATTATGGTTGGAATGATATGGGACCCGATATGGAAAACCCTGTGTTATAATCTACATATATTGTACCACATATAGGTGTCAGTATATATAAAAGTTACCTGTAACTAAAAATTTTCTTGGTTAGGGCTTTTCCAGAATTCAACATAAGGGGGGGGGGGGGGGGGGGTTGGGAGGAACTTCTAAATATTTTGTGAAGAATTAATGATTTAATTTTTTTTTTTATGGTGGTGGGGTAGAGAAAAAAGTGCCTTCTGAACCCCTCCCCCCCATTTAATTCTCGAACACCCCTTCCCATCTTTTTACTAATATTAGATATTTTTTTATGAAAGATTATGAAATACTTTTATGACAGGGATGGTATAATAATATGAATTATCTAAATTGTCAAATGGGATGAAGAAAATTTGAGGGAAAATTATGCAAGGCAAAATAATCTGTTGCCCAGTAAAAATTTACTTTTTATCAAATATATAGTGACTTGTAATTTTTTACATCACATTTACATTTTAGGAGAAGGAGAAAGCTCTTGAAGAGGAAGGGGTACCAGATGAGGAAGGATGGGTAACAGTTACACGTCACAACAAGAAAAACAAACCCACACCCCACACAGAAGCCATGGATGCTAAACTATCACACAAGGAACAGACAAAACGACAGAAAATGGTAAAGTTTTATTTAGAGGAAAGAGATGTCATGAAAGGCGATGCATGGTGGAGGAATTAAAAACATGTACATAGAAAGATATCAATCTGCTTTTTACTTAAACAGGGACATTATTTTTTGTTTGTTTGGAATTCAGAACCTGTTCACCATTTTGTAGAAGTTATGCCACTTTTATAATATAATTCAAAGTCTTTTAATACCCTCACAAACAAAGTTTGGGGGTATATAAGAATCACCCAGTCTGTCTGTCTGTCCACACGCCTCATAAACACAACCCCTTCTAAACTGCTTGATGGATTTTAATAAAATTTTACAGGAAGAAAGTACATCATACAGAGATGTGCATTGAGTATTTTCGTTATTGACAGATATTATTCAGGGGAGATAATTTGACATAGACTTTTTAATGGGGTGTTCAGCAGGAGGCCTCGTATGCTAAACCCCTCTCCTAAACCGCTTGATGGGTTTTTAAGAAACTTACATGAAGGGTGTACATCATATTGAGATGCACATGAAGAAATTGTAATGCTCTGAGATATAGTTCATGGGATATAACTGGACTTAAGTGTTCCATTATGCAGCCAAGGATTCAAATCCAGAGGAGCTTTTGGTGTAAAAGGTTAAAGGTCCTCAATAGGAGTGACTATAAATAAAGACAGGTCCAGGACTTTTGCAAATCAAATTAAAAGGGTCCTGAACCAAAAATGGAAGGTTCCGAACCTAATTTGAACCTATGGCAGGGGGGTGGGCAATCCTTTTATGTGTTGGTCACACTATTTCTTGTTTTATCTACTTATGTTTCCATTTTTATTCTATTCAAAGTCTTTTTATATACACAATAAGTCTCTTCTTTTTTTTTCAGGAGTATAAAAACTTTTATGCATTTCAAGCAAGAGAAACAAAAAGAAATGGTTAGTAAATGAAAATAAGGTCAAAAGTTTTAATGTTGTAGAATCAAGGTTATTAACAGTCGCATATGACATTAAATACATGTAGAATTCAAGTTAATGAAGGCAAAATTTTAAAATAGGGATGATCCATAAGAAAGACAAAATAAGGTAATACATTACATAAATTATCCAAAAAAATTGAATAACACAATAACCTTGACCTTCATGGAGAGGATACTTATAGGCCTTGGCCTGCTATCTAATCCTTTTCTTCTTGAATAAAATATGTTTAAACCAACCTTGACCTTCAAACCTTATTCTGTTTATAATAATTGGTTGACACTTGGAAAACATTTTCAGTTCTTTATGTATATTATATAATATGACATTTTTGTAATGGCCTTTTTCTATTTTTCAGAAATTGCATCATTACGGAAAAAGTTTGAAGAGGATAAACAGAAGATTGCTACGATGAAAGCTGCCAGAAAGTTTAAACCTTATTGACATGTTTTTATATCGGATTGTTTTTGTTATTCATTATAAAATTATAAAAAAATAAAGTTTTTAAAAAATCTTCATAAAGTTTGTTCCCAATATTTTTGACCCATATTGTGAAACTGGTATGAAGAGCAGCATCAAAAGCATATCTCCTTTTGTTCCGATTTGTTTCAATCTTTTGAACATTATCTTTATAATTGTGTCAAGCATATATTTATTCCATATGCCCTTCTTTTCAATAAGTATATACATGTATCTCTCAGTAAATTATGATACCTAGATCCATTATCTTTGTCACCTGTTCCTGACCTCAATTTTCCATGTGTTCAGCAGTTTTGCACATTTCAAGATCTGTATAAAATATGTGGAAAGTTCCATTTTGTATTCAGTTAGTATGTTTATAGTCATTTTCATAATTCCTTCCCCATGTTAGCTGATTCTCTCGTTACGAATTATATTCAAAATAATTATACCCCCACTCGTAAGAGAGGGGGCTATATTGCAATCACCTTGTCCGTCTGTCTGTCTGTCTGTCCGTCTGTCCGTCCGGTTCAATTTCTCTACTTTTACTGGATGGATTGGTTTCAAATTTGGTACACAGCTTTAGCATGATGAGTAACACCATGCCTCCCCTTTCCTGGTCAGTCAATCATCTACTTCCTGTTTTCCGAGCCGACAGACTTTTTAGAGTAAAAAATTTAAAATGTGAATTTTTTGTACATGTTACAGATTTCTCGGCTTCTACTGGATGGATTGGTTTCAAATTTGGTTCACAGCTTCAGCATGATTCCCCTTTCCAGGTCAGTCCATCATCTACTTCCTGTTTTCCGAGCCAACTTAGACTTTTAATGGGTCAAAAATAGCCAATTTTTCGTAATAGATTTCTCTGCTTCTAGAGAAGGGATTGATTTCAAATTTGGTATACAGCTTAAGCATGATGAGTTGTATCGTGCCTCCCCTTTCCAGGTCAGTCGGTCATTTACTTCCTGTTTTCTGAATGGTCGAGTGGGGGTATGCTTAGCACGACTTAGTCTTACCCCTTGGTTTTTATACATGCTACCTTTGAATGAACTAAAGTATCATCCAATAGAAGTGACATTCTGATTAAATCAAGTTTGTGACAGTATAACACCCGATATCAGATGCTTAGTTAATATATTTTTCAAGAAATTCGTCGTCCACAAAAGTCTTATAAAAAAGTTTACAACCTGAAAAAAGACCTAAGTTCACAGAGTCACTAGAGTGCGAAATAGGGGGCAGGGTCACAGTTGCGAAGACCATAACCTCAACTGCCTGTATATACAATATCAGATGCCTAGCTATTATACTTCTTAAGCAATTCTTCATCCACAAAAGTCTTACAAAAAAGTTTACGGCCTGAAAAAAGACCAAAGTTCACAGTCACTAGTGCGTGAAAATGGGGTCAGGGTCACACGGCATGGTGACAGTTGCATAAACGATAACCTCAACTGCCAGAATACCCAATATCAGATGCCTAGCTATTATTCAATTCAAGTAATTCATCATTCACAAAAGTCTTACAAAAAAGTTTACAGCCTGAAAGAAAAACCTTAATTCTCAGAGTCACTGGAGTGTGAAAATGGGGTCAGGGTTACACAGCATGGTGACAGTTGCATAGACCATAACCTAAACTGTCTGTATACCCAATATCAGATGCCTTGCTATTATACTTATCAAGCAATTCACTGTCTACAAAAGTCTTGCAAAAAAGTTTACGCCGCCACTGATGCTCCTTTGTCTCGCCTTTCGCGACAATTCGTTGCAGGCGAGACAAAAACAATTTCAAATTGCAACCATCAGAGAAAAATGAAAAATACAAACAAGAAGACTTTATATTTAGATATTCCTTTATATTTAGTGTAAACATTTTCCAAACAGCTTTGAAATCGAATTTTAAATGACCAAATACTTTTGATACATATCTGTATATCATAGATATCAATGTGCATTTAATAATATCATTTCTCTCAGATACCATTCAGGGGAAATAATTAGACCACAGTTTCTCCAATATGCATGTAGAGCAACTACTCCTTAACTGCTGGATGTATTTTGATGAAACTTTACATGAAAGAAGACCATCATTTCTGCAACATGTGTATTGCTCTGTGTCCAGAAGGAAGTTTGCATAATTCAAAGATTGGTTTTCTATCATTTGCAACCAGTATACAGTATATACAGAATGTATGTATGTGAGGTTATAATAAGCTGCAGCCAGCAGTGACCACTGGTCAATAATGAAGGCTGTCTGTGTTTCCGTTGCAGATTTTGTAATTAATGTTTTTCCCCTATAAGTAAAGGGGGGACTTTAGGTTTGCAAAGCATGCACTTGTATAACTTTTGTCATACTTTTTTCTTAGTGCTGATAGGTATAGAATTGATTTTTTGGTATGCAAGTCTACCATGATGAGTTGCAGATGATATTAAGTTTCATTCTGTTCATTTATTCTGGAGTTATGGCCCTTTGGATTGAAAATTCACTGAAATTTCAGTTGTCTGAACTTTTTTTTTCTAAATTCCCTAAAGATATTGCACTGATGCTTTTTAATATGTCTTTACCCTGTGAGTTACAGATCCAATTTACTTTTGAATTTTTTCCAAGGACTTCTAAATATTTGGCCAATAAGTGACTATGTATTGCATACACTCAGCATAATCCTTTTTTTTAATGGAGATTGTGTCACAAGTACACTCATTTCACAATTCGTTATCATACCCTCGAAAACAAAGTTTGAAGGGAAATAGAATATTATGTAGGAATCTCCCTGTGTGTCAATTCCTTGTTATTTATTGGTATTGTGTACAAAAGGCAAGGTAGAATAATCGGGACAAAAAAAAAATTACTAAATTTAATATGTTATCAAAACTGTAGACATTGCACCATGACAAGTATATGTTCGTCAAATATTTTCAATTTCTTGTCAGCTGCATGAGAGACACAAGAAAAATATTATGCACCAGTTTGCCAAAATGTGGACATGATACTGATAGAGACTGAATTGGATTTATGAGGTGATTAAACAAGACTTTTGTCAAAGCAATTTTTAAGCTTTCCATAATGTTATTTTACTGTCAATATTAAAATTGTTCACTCGATGTCAGTTTCTATGCATGAACTTTCTCAAATTTAGGTTTAAAACACTAAAAAAACTTTATCATGTAATATGCGTCATTGAAATCCATTCTTCAAGTTTTAAGTCTTTTGAAGTTCATTGTAAACCACTACAAGTAGGAAGTCAAGGCATCATTAATTTTGGGTAGATCTTTCATGCGTTTGAATGTCATGAGGTATCCATAGGTTGCAGATGTGAGTGTGAAGAATTGCCTTTCATAGAATGGTTGCTGTAAATCATTTTTAATAATCTGAAATAGAAAGAAGGAAAATCTAAAATATGCAACTTAAAACTTTAAGATGAGTAGTGAAAAAATTCTGTGAGCCCCCTGAAACCCCAACTGCTTAGGACATGTTTTTGAAACAGAAACCCCAGATATAAATTTTAGTAAATAATGAAAAGTAAGTACACATCTACATAAACTTAATAAAGGTTCTGTAAAAGTTTGAAAAAATCCATCTAGTAATTAAGTAGTGGTAGCAGATATAAAAAGATATGGTGCCACAAATTACCAAGAACATTAATACATATACAATATATGTTTCTTTCTTATAAGTTGCCGTCCACTGTATGCAGGTGACAGCTTTATAATCAATATTTAAATTGAGAAAGTAACTGCCATGAACATGCATGGTATAAACTTGCGAGTCTTATTATCCCCCCACTTCAAAAGTGGGGGGTATATAGTGAAAGGGGTGTCAGTCTGTCCTTCCGTTACACTTCAGGGTACCCATCTCTTATCCCCAAGTCCTCCTAAACCCCTTGATGGATTTTCATGAAACTTACACATAATCTTTGTGACATAATGTAGATGTGCACCTACTATTTTAAAATTTGATCAGAATGATTTTTGGGGTTTCCCATAGCAAAACATGGACTTAGCCATTCGACTACATGGGGGTACCCATCTATTATCTGCAACTCCTCCTAAACCCCTTGTTGGATTTTCATGAAACTTACACACAATCTTTGTGACATAATATAGATGTGCACCTACTATTTTAAAGTTTGATCAGAATGATTTTTGGGGTTTCCCATAGCAAAACATGGACTCGGCCATTCGACTACATGGGGGTGCCCATCTCTTATCTGCAACTCCTCCTAAACCCCTTGATGGATTTTCATGAAACTTACACACAATCTTTGTGACATAATGTAGATGTGCATCTCCTATTTTAAAATTTGATCAGAATGATTTTTGGGGTTTCCCGTAGCAAAACATGGACTTAGCCATTCGACTACATGGGGGTACCCATCTATTATCCGCAACTCCACCTAAACCCCTTGATGGATTTTCATGAAACTTTCACACAATCTTTGTGACATAATGTAGATGTGCATCTCCTATTTTAAAATTTTATCTGATTAATTTTTTGGGGGGTGGGGGTATTTATTTGTGAGCTGAGGCTCACAGTTTTTCTAGTTTTATATAAGATTGGTTGTTGTTCTCAGTACATACTAAAATACAGGTCTATTATGCTTCAAGTTGTAATTTATGTATTCATACAAGATGCACTGATGACTAAGTGGTAAAAACACGGATAAATACCTGTTTGGTGGGAGAATGCTGCATAACTCATTTAAACCTTCAGTCCCTGTTACTGTAAAATAAAATATCATTAAATGTAGCAAAATAAAATAATATTCTTTTTAATTTACAATGAATTTCATTTTTTTCATTGTTTAAAATGAATATAAACAAATAACAATAGCAAGATATTAAAATGAAATTTAAATTTGTCTACTTGTAAATTAAAAGTTTATAGTTTTGAATTGCCACAATGCATAGCTTATGTCCCTGTTCAATCAATTAAATACTGGTACTATCAAAGCAAAGATTCAGGGTTGCAATAAAAGTTTTCTGAGCCAAGGTACATGAAGTTAAGGTATAAAATTTGAAAACAAGTTATTTAAACTTTAAAATATTTGCTCAATATAAATTTTCATCAGTATAAATTTGATATTGCAAAAGTTTATTCTTGTAGCACATAAACTAATAAAGCACTTTTTTAAATTGCATGATCTTTTATTCAGGAAAGTTAAGTCTTTGTGCAAAGAAGTTAATGAAACTTTGTAGCCACAAACTAGAGGCTCCCAGGAGCCTGAATCGCTCACCTTGTATTCGATGATACTTATAAGCTGGATATTTTAACAAAGGACTGCTACTCTGTGGAATTATCAATTTTAATGTTCTAAAGGAAACAACTCCTATCAAGAAAGATCTTACAACTTTGACCCCATTACATAATTTTTAGATCATTATGTGCTTAACCATATGCAATTTAAATTTTTCAAATATTTTGTATTGTTTTCAAGATATTAGTCTTTAAAAGAGCAAAATTTGAAGAAAAAAAAACAATAACAAGAGGCTCCCAGGAGCCTGAATCGCTCACCTGACATATGTGCCTTAAGTAAAGGTTATAAGGCAAAAATGATTTAACGTTGAAAGGGTCATAAGATTAATAAGGGGGTCATCTGACAATATGGTGGATCTAAAGGTGCTGCTCACTTTTGTTCTCAATCAAAATCTAAAAATCGGTCACCGTTTTAGAGTTATCTGCAAAAAACTGCCATTTACCCCTATGTTCTATTTTTAGCCACAGCGGCCATGTTTTACAACGAATCAAAAATCCCCACATCAGTTTTATACACCTAATGCTAATAAACAACTATACCAAGTTTGGTTCCATTTGGACTTAAAGTGTCAGAGGAGTTAACGTTTTTAATGTAATGAGGAAATGCTGTTAAAATGCTAAATTTTGACGTTCTAAGGGCAATAACTCCTAAAAGGAAAGGTCCTACAACGTTGACCCTTTTACATATTTTGTAGATCTTGATGTGCTTAACAAAATGCAATTTAAATTTCTCAAATATCTAGTATAGTTTTCAAGATATTGAGCTAAACAGGTGCAAAATTTGCAAAAAATCCACAAAAAGGGCAATAACTCCTACATAGATTGTTGGATTTTCTTCAAAATTTCAGAGCTGGTAGATCTTGAGGTGCTGATCACTTTTGTTCCCAATCAAAATTTTGAAATCTGTCACCGTTTTAGAGTTATTTGCAAAAAACTGCCATTTACCTCTATGTTCTATTTTTAGCCACAGCGGCCATGTTTTACAACCAATCAAAAATCCCCACATCAGTTCTATACAGCTAATGCTAATAAACAACTATACCAAGTTTGGTTCCATTTGGACTAAAAATGTCAGAGGAGTTAACGTTTTCAATGTAATGAGGAAATGCTGTTAAAATGCTAAATTTTGACGTTCTAAGGGCAATAACTCCTAAAAGGAAAGGTCCTACAACGTAGACCCTGTTACATATTTTGTAGATCTTGATGTGCTTAACAATATGCAATTTAAATTTCTCAAATATCTAGTATAGTTTTCAAGATATTGAGCTAAACAGGTGCAAAATTTGCAAAAAATCCACAAAAAGGGCAATAACTCCTACATGGGTCGTTGGATTTTCTTCAAAATTTCAGGGTAGGTAGATCTTGAGGTGCTGATCACTTTTACCCTGCCAGAATTTTGATATCTGTAGCCGTTTTTGAGTTATTTGCAAAAAACTGCATTTTACCCCTATGTTCTATTTTTAGCCATGGCGGCCATGTTTTACGACGAATCAAAAATCCCCACATCAGTTCTAAGCACCGAATGCTAATGAACAACCATACCAAGTTTTGTTGCAATTGGACTTATGGTGTCAGAGGAGTTAACGTTTTAAAAAGTTTACGGACGACGGACGACGGACGGACGACGGACGCCAAGTGATGACAATAGCTCACATGACCCTTTGGGTCAGGTGAGCTAAAAAGGGCAATAACTCCTACAACCATTGTCAGATCGTCTTCAAAACTTCAGGGCAGGTAGATCTTTATGTGCTGATCATTATTACCCAGACAGAATTTTAAAATCTGTTAAACGTTTTTGAGTAATTTGCAAAAAACTGCAATTTACAGTTATGTTCTATTTTTAGCCATGGCAGCCATGTTTTTTGTCGAATCGAAATTTCAAACGATCATTTTGTAGACCACATACTACAGAACAACCCTACCAGGTTTCATTTCATTTGACTAAGCGGTTTTAGAGAAGAAGATTTTTGAAAACTTGAACAAAAAGCTGTAAAAATGGTAAAAAAAAGGGGTATAACTCTTAAAGGAACGATCCTACAACTTTGACTCTGTTACAACTTTTGTAGATCTTGATGTGCTTAGTCATATGCAATTTAAATTTTTGAAATATCTTGTATAGTTTTCAAGATATAGGGCTAAATAAGTAAATTTTGTTGAAAAAATCCAGAAAAAGGGCAATAACTCCTACATCGGTTGTTGGATCTTCTTGAAAATTTCTGGGCAGGTAGATCTTGAGGTGCTGATCACTTTTGTCCGTGCCAGAATTTTGATATCTGTTACGGTTTTTGAGTAATTTGCTAAAAACTGCAATTTACCCCTATGTTCTATTTTTAGCAATGGCGGCCATGTTTTTTGTCGAATCAAAATTTCGAACGATAGTTTTGTAGAAGACATACCATAGAACATCACTGCCAAGTTTCATTACATTTGGCCAAGCAGTTTCAGAGAAGAAGATTTTTGAAAAGTTGAACGACGGACGACAGACGACAGACGACGGACGACGGACGCCAAGTGATGGCAAAAGCTCACATTGCCTTTGGCAAGGTGAGCTAAAAAAGCTTTACAGATTGTAAAAGTTGAAAGTGTTGATAAAAATTTAGAAAAAAACATGTACATCATGCATTTGTAGACCTAAAAAATTTTAAAGCTACCTTGATCAATCTTTAGACTATCTGTAACAAGTGCCACCTGTAGCACTTGTCCGATTCTCTCGATCATCAGGTAAAAGTTATCCTCTTTCACGTTCCAGTTCTGACAGCATTGTCGTACTGCTGTTGCTATACTGATGAAGTCTTGTAAATGAAAGAGTATTTGATTTAACTCCATGCTTTTATAAGACTGTAAGTTTTGAAGTATACTTAAATGCAATTTTGACAATAATGTGAAGGTTTTTGATGTAGTTTCTAAATCTGTCTTTTTCTCATGTGCACAAGTGGTCACTAAATGTCCCAGAATGCACCATCGGAAAAGTCCGAAAACAGGACAGGAAAAACTGGATTGGATCCTGACAAGACGGACTGATTCAAAACAAAGACATGAATCTGTTGATATCCATTCTGTGATAGCTTCTAATAAACCTAATGGAGGCACATTGTGAATATCTGAAAGATAAAGAATAAAAGAAACCTTAACATTATTTAATACTGTTAGTGAACTCACAAAAAGGTTACCCCCTCTTCATATTGAATTCTATATTGGAGTTTAGCTATAAACAATAAAGAGATGTGGAATAAGTGATTGTTAACATTCATGACTAAAGTCCATCTACCTTGCCTCAATTATACACAAGAGCAATAAAATTTCTTCATGCAAATTGACACTACACAAGATGTACTTCTTTCATGTAATTTATTGCCAAAATTCATCACACAATTTAGGAGGGGTTTAACTTCAAAGGTATGTGGACAGATATACAGAATGATTTCTAAAAACCCCAAACTTCAAAAAAGTTCCAGTTCAACATTTCAAAGATAAGTGTTGTGAGATGCATAATTCATGTACATTAAATGTAACATGTATTATTGTTGAAGAATTGGCTAATTACTATACTCACCACTAAAGTAGAATATTGTGACTGCTGCTGAGATGAAGTTACATGTAAACAATGGAGAGACTTTAGGTAGAGATGTAAATGCTTCACTGTTGTTAGGGTACAGGAGACAATATTCCTCCACTAGGCTGTGTGCTAGTTTACATACACCATCACTATGACAACCCTGCTCCTGTAAAAATTTTTGATATTATAATTATGTGTACATGTACATGTAAATTTATACAAACCACAAGTCCTAATAATTATTTAAACTCCCCTTTGAACAAAGTTTATCAAGATCTAGTCTTTCAATGATATTCCTTCTTGCTATTTCTGTGAATAAACCAAACATCTGTTTATACTGAACAAAATACCCAAATAATTTTGTTGAACCATGTTTCACTGTATATTCATATTGTTATATGTAAGAGGATAACAATGAAATGTAAAAATGCACAGAATAATAAATTAATAAATTTCAAAAACAGTCAAAGTCAAAGACTTTGTGTTATCATTTGACATGTTAATTTTTAATGATTATCTCCCCTTTTCTGTGCGTGTGTGAAATTAACTCTTGCAGAACCCACCAAACATAATACTAAATCACACTGATTACCAACTATTTAAAAAAAAAAATCACAATTATCTAATAATAAAATCAACACTTTTACATAAACATCTATTCCACATCTTGTTATCCATTTCAATAATGCATCATGGCCACAGCAAACAGGAACTGCTTTCACTTTTGAATCACCTTGAGTCCCATTTCATTTAGATAGGAATTGTGTTGCTTATCAATCTTACTTTTTTAGTTTAGATGTGTCTAAAGTGTCAGTTGTTCTTTTGCTTTGAGATTAAAATGCTCCTTTGATATATGTTTTTTGCTTCTTATATCAATTTAAAAACATTCATCTGTCAATACCTGCATCCATAAAGCTGCACAATCTAGCACTGATCCACATTTGACAGATACTGCCAAGGACACTAACTTTGTTAGAAGGCTGGTCTTGGATGGGTCCATCTTACCACCAAATATCACATTAAACAGGCTGTATCGTGAAGTCTGTGATATCTCATCAATAGCTGTACATAACATTTCTAAGAGATATAATTCTTGTATGTGGTTTAAATTCTGAAAAATATCAGTCAATATATGAGACAAACATGTTATATAACATGTTTGTAATTTTAATGGCTAGGATCAATGAACATATTAGTGGAAAATGCATTTTAAAGATTATTATCAAATTAAACATGTATAATAGGTATCTCAGAAATGTTACATCTCAGACATTAAAAATAAAATGTTAATGTAAAATTTTGAGAAAAAAAATATGAGTAATTTTAGAATACAAAGCATTTACATTTTTCAAATTTCTGACAACTTTTGTATGCAAACCCATTTTCATTAGATTTTTTATTGGTATTTTCACTGCAACTTTTGTTTTATTCTATTTACCATTTGGATTGAAACATATTCTTCATGTTCTTTGTTTGTAAGTAAATAAAAAGTATTAAAAAAAAAATATCTTCATGTATCTAACATGTTTTACATGTTTAAATTCTTACAACATAAAGGATGCAAATATAAAGAAGATATGATAAAAGATTGGTCTCTGTCTAAAACATGTACAAATTAAAGATTCATTCCTTAAACTTTGTCAGCATTGACAAGCAGAGCTCTACTATCTAGGACTGTCAGCTGTTTTGTTTTGGATTTTAAAATTGCAGTCCTTTTAGAGATGTCACATACAATTCCAAATCTCTTTTTAATGTGTATAAAACATTCTTGAAGTTCCTAAAAGAGCAGTAATTAATTTACCCTTTGATTTCTGTGGTTCTGTGAGTTGAACAAGATGTAATCATTGGTGACTTCCTGTGCCAACGATTCAGGGGCCCCTGACAACCCGGGTAGAGGTCCATGGCTAGATTTGGTGTGAACAGAGACAAGATGGTTGATGGCTTGTCTGGAGCATTCTGGGAATTCTAAAACTTTCAATTTCTGTAAAATCTTGGCTGACATCACATTTGTCTGTTATCTAGAAAAGATGAAAGATTAAAATAAATAAAACAATGTAAAATGTTGCTCATTATCAAGTCCCAAAAGTAACATATATATATGTACATATATAATTGAACATGCCACATGAAAAAGGTTTGGTCTGAATACATTAATGAAACAAAATACACAAGTTAATCTGTGAGCTTTATGCCCACTTGTGATATTCCTCCAGATATTATTCCTTGCGTAAAAACCTAAGTATTTGGTAACAATTAATAGATGCATATGGGCATAAGACTGCTAAATACCAGATTGTACTATAGTAATAAGTAATATGCAAAATAGCCCTACGAAAAATGTAGTTGGTTAGTTAACTGACAATACTTTTGAATAAATGTCCACATGTACAACATCTACAAACCTAAGATTTATGAACAGTAAACAGGAAGTAAATGGATGACCTAGGAAAATAAATAGCTATACACCATATGGTCTTTGATTGATTGGCGTTTAATTATAATACCATATGGTTCAATACAATAAAGCTATATACATAATATCAGCCCTCAACATCATATAGTTTCTTTATAGAATACTGTAACAGAAATTATGATTATATGATATGGACAGATGAATAGATAACTGGGCATGCAAGAGGGTAAAACAGAACATCTCTCTTTTTCTTAGAAAGTTCAGAAGTAGGAGTATAATAACATGTTCTGTTCTGCACTGCAGAGATTAATCAGGCTACAGCTGATATAATAATACTTGTCCTGGTCTAATTGTTAGAATGTGCCAATCCTATTGAAAAAAAAAACACACAAAAAACATGATGCTTATTCATGTTATTTATTAAACAAGCATTTTATATTGTTTTTGACTAACAAACACCTTTGTTCAGCATAATTCAAGATTAAGTGATAGATCTATACCAACATGACCAAATGACATATCTGAAGCATTTTTTCCATGCTTAGCTCTTCTGAACTTCAAGTTTTTTTTCAAAGTTGTGACCTTCATCTCCTGGATGCCAACATCAATATGCTTCTTTCTTACTTTATAAGCTTACATGTAAGTTTCTTATATATATCATCCAGGCCTTAAAAAAAGCTATGCTCCAAAATCATTTTCAATAGACCATTTGCCAATTAATATCGGATTTTTATTCCGTGATCGATTTAATTTTACCGTTTACAATACCGTTATGAAAAATCCCGTTGGTTTCCAAATGGAAAGAAGTAGGACAAGCCTCGGATTTTATCGTGTACGTCATGGATAACTCACGTGAAAAATTTAAACAACTTACAGAGATTTAAATGTTTTTGACACTATATTCTAATAATGTTTACCACATCATTTCAAACTACGATATCAAAATGATTAAAATATGCTTTGATTAGTGTATTCAAAAGATCGCAATTGCATTGAGAGCAAGCGATGTTCTATTCCTTGTCCGGTGGCTGGTTACCGACGGTAACAGTAAAATCTGGTAAAATATGACTAAGTACCCAAAATAATCAAAGTGAACAACAATTGGCAAATGCACTATTATTTCATTGTTTTTTTTCAAAACTGCCCATGCTCATAAAATTAAGAAGTTTAAATACAGACTCTTTCCATCTTTTGCAAATCAACAAGCAGCGACCTCTGAACATGCTGAAGGCTGTTGGCTCAGATTTATAATTTGTTTTGTGGATGATTAAATCACTGTTATGGGACAAAGTTTTGGTTTAAATGATTCCTTTGATTACAGCTAGGGTCTGAGCACCATCTATGGGAGACTCAGATTTGGTGCTGCTGTGATGGTGCTGGGTAGGTGGTTCACAGTGTGGGTTTTCCACAATGAATCCCATTCATGTCACTTAGACTTCAGGGTCAAATTTAAAGTATATTTATATTCATATCCCTAACCAATTCATAGAACTTTTCTTGGTGGGGGAGGGAGAAATGTATGAGGTCTTAAAATGTGTGGGACATATATGCCCTTATCAGTTTTCTGTCAGAAGGACTTAATATGTCATCTTTACAAAAATAAAAGGAGAAATTTCTTCATTGTTTTTGCTATAAAAATCAGTTTATATTCATGATATTTGTAATGCAAATGTAAAAATCTTTTTGTTTTGCATTTGACTCTTGAGAAAAAATGACAGGATCTATGAAAGGCTCAGTTCACCTTGTATTGTTTGTTTACATGCACCGATAGATAAATAAAAATAACTTTAGATAGTCAATAGACCCTGTGGTTAGAAAAGAGATTTCTTTAAAATTGTCTTGATTCTGGTACCTGTTTGACCAAAATTTAGTGAACCAGTTGTAAAAAGTCTGTCAGAAAACCAAAAACTACTTTTGTTATTCATCAACAATAACGGACCTTCTTCTTCTTTTCCAATAAATCCCTCCGGTTCTCGGAGAACATCACGACTGTGTGTAGAATGTTTATATTTTTGAATTACAGTTTACATATATAACCACCACCACGGCATAAGCAGCGAATATTACACATTTATATAGCATATATTTCCACCACCATTAAGCATATAGCATAGCAATACTACGTCATACTAGTTACCATACTGGCAATCCATCACCATATTTTCTATATGTCATTCTGAATATACAATGTCATTTGGTAGGAATAACAACTCAAAACTTTTATAAAAGTTCACTGGATCATTAATTGCATTGTTCAGTTTGTCTAGCTGCCAAAATGTCACTTTTTTAATTTTGTAACTATATATTTAGAGCACTATAAGAACTTATTTAAAATATAAAAAAATAAAACAATTTAACCAGGGGAATAATGAAAATACTAGGATTTCATAAATGTTATAATTAATACTGGGGAACAAAAAGGGAAACTTAAATAAGGAATAAAGAAATTAACTTTAATCATACTTATTACTCTATTTTATTGACCGGGTTGGTCACGGGTCAATTATTTCGGGATTCTTCGTTTAAATCTTACCTGAAACACTGAGAAATTTTAGCTCCTCCCAACCATGTGAATAAAATAGAGTAATACTAATAATTATCTTACTCTACACTGAGGTCAATCTAGACATAGGCTAAATAGTACCATGGAAAATTGTAGTAAAAAAGAAAATTTAAGCATTTTTTTTTATTTTAAAGCTTATCTAAGAACCTGGCTGGAGTCCCAAGAATACCCTTAATCACATTTAAATTGTGTCAAGGGCGATAATTCAAGTTTTCTTATATTAAGTTGAAGTTTTTTGAATGATTGGTTTTTGGCGATAAAAAAGAGAAAATATCTCGTACTTTTTTTGATATGTTATATAAGCTTCACGAAGGAAATGTGTTTCATTCTAAATGGTTATCATGTGTAAAAGATACTTTAACTGGACGTGGTTTTGAAAATTAGTGGAATGAACAATCTGTTTTTAGCAAAAAACGTCAAAATGTTTCTTCATGATAAATTTGTGGTTGAATGGAAATCACAAATATTTGATTCACCTAAGTGTATTAATTATAGAATATATAAATCTGATTTTGGTTTAAAAAAATATTTAACTATTCTCCCTCCAGATTTGATGTATAGTTTAAGTAAATTTAGATGTGGTAGTCATAGACTGCCAATTGAAGCTGGTAGATTTTTTTAGCATTAATAAATCTGAAAGAATTTGTGATTTATGTGATAAAGAGGAAATAGGTGATGAGTTTCACTATATATATATATATTCAGCTGTAGCTTTTTCAATTTTGAAAGGCAAAGATTTATACATGTACCAATTGATATTTTTAATAACAGAAATGTTATCAGTTTCTCTGCAACTGCATCACTGGAGCTATGTAATGAACCCTTTTACGAACCGACCCCTCAAAATTGCAGGGCGTAAACACAGAATATCTTATTTTTTTAGCAATGCTTTGGTGTCTACACTGGTTTTTTTTATACTGGACTAGAACTATTAAACTACGTCGAATGACATTCGATTTTTATGAATATATGCAAAAATAAGACAGAATAAAGGTTACTTACATTCCAGTCGAAAGGAAAAAGTTCCGCTCACTCATATCCGGATGTCCCGCTAACGTAAATTCTTTCATAGCATTTGGATATGAGTTTGCGCGATTGGTGGCCGTGTTTCAGAGAAGATTTTTTTAAATCAGTTGAAATTGATAGAAAAATCAGTTAAAGGGGGGGGGGTAACTGTTAAACGGTTGATCTGACAATATTGACCCTGAAATCATTTTTGTAGATCTCAATAAGCTGAACAACTTTGCAATGCTAGCTTTTCCTTCTGCACTAAACATGTCTTCAAGAAAAAGTCCAAAAACTGAAAATGGTCAATTTTGGTTGGTGGACGATCACAAATTTCACAAACTTGGTAGAGGACATCAAGTGTACAAAGTTTCAAAGCAATCCCATCAGTGGTTTCAGAGAAGAAGATGTTTGAAGAAAAGTTAACGGACGGACGACGGACGGACGGACGGACGGACGAACGGACGACGGACTCTTAACTATGACAATAGCTCACATGAACCTTCGGGTAAGGTGAGCTAAAAAGTTTCAAAAAAATAAAGTTTCAAGTTTGTTATGCCATTTCTTCAATTAATTGAACAACACAATAATTAAATAAAGAAATGGAGCATTCAAATACGACAGCAGATCTTCTGGCCCTTTACATTAAAAATGTAAGTCAATGTGACATAGCTCTGGAACTGATGTTAAAATTACCATCTAAAATATATCAACTTTCCAAAGATCATTCCTATACCACTTGCAGTTGCAGAGATTTGGTACTTAACCAAAACTTTAATCTGAGTCATCAATGTTGAAAATGTAGGTCAAGGTGACCCAATTTTGGCACAGATGCTGGTTACCACAGAATGTACACACTGACCAAATGTTGTTTCTCTATCACTTGCAAGTGCTGATATATCAACCCTAACCAAAACTTAAACCCGAGTCGTTCATGCAAAAAATGTTGGTCAAAGTTACCTTCTTTTGGTATAGAATCAGATGCTATTTTCTACCTTTTAACCCAAGATATATCAACTGACTCAATATTATCATCTCTCTATAACGTGCAATTGCTGAGATATACCATAACCAAAACTTTAACCTGATTCATTCATGCGGAAAATGTAGGTCAAGGCAACCTAATTTTGGTACAGATGTTGGTTACTATCCAAGATGTACCCACTGACCCTATATCACCTCTATCACTTGCAGTTGCAGCGATATAGACCTCAACAAAATATTCAGCCCGAGTCATTCATGCAGACAATGTAGGTCAAGATGACTTTCTTTTGGTTACTATCCAAGATGCACCCACTGGCATAATTTCATCTATCATGTAGTTGATGGGATATTAACTTTAATCAAATATTTTACCCGAGTCATTCATACAGAAAATGTAGGTCACGGTGACTGGCTTAATTTTGACTCAGGTGCTAGATACTATCCAAGATGTACTGACCCACTTACCTAATATCATCTCTCTTTTTAACTTGCATTTGCTGAGATATGGACCATAACTAAAACTTTAACCTGGGTCATTCATGCCCCAAAAGTGGGTCAAGGTTGCCTTTTTTTTGGGTACAGATGTTGGTTACAATCCAAGATATACCCACTGACCAAATATAATATCTCTATAACTTCAAGTGTTGAGATATTGACCTTAATCAAAACTTTAAATGAATGTGGACCTAAACCTTAACTTTAACCAGATTCATTAATGCAGAAGATATAGGATCAAGGTCATTTAATTTTGGTATGGATGCTGGTTACTATCCAATATGTACACACTGACCAAATATCATCTCTCTATCACTTGCAGTTAATACAGGAAGTAGGTGAAGGACATACCTGAATCGGAATCCCACGTGATGGAACCCCATCCTGGTACTGTGTACCAAAAGTGGCTAGGATACGTAGTTGCTGAGAAAACTGTTGCGAAGACAATGCCCTCCCGTTTCCCTGACACTAACCGGCAACCACTTGCAGTTCCTGAGATATGGACCTTGACCAAAACTTCAACCCAAGTCATTATAGCAGAAAATGTAGATCAAAGTAACCTTATTTTTGTACAGATACTACCCAAGATATATCCACTGAACCAATATCATCTCTCGGTCACTTGCAGTTGCTGAGATATGGACCTTAACCACAACTGAAACCCGATTCATTCATGGGGACAATCACTTATTTTGGTCAAGGTAACCTTATACATTTTATATTTGTACATATGCTGGCTACTATCTGATATGAAGGTGGTTGCCCTATAGATGTGCAAAAACATTAATCATCTTTTTATGCCCCCACGACGACATGTCGGGTTGCATTAAGTTTGACTCACGTTCGTCCGTACGTCCGTCCGTACGAATTTCCGTCAAGCTTTTCTCAGAAACCATACATGATAATGATTTGAAACTTAATAGGATGGTTCAGTATGACAAACTGTACGTCCTAAACTTTTTTTCAGACCTGTCGAACATCTACTCCCTGGTTGGGTCTTAGGCCGATGTGAAATTATGTGAACATGACTATGAGAATTTCTGTCAAGCTTTTCTCAGAAACCATACATGACAATTATTTGAAACCAGGTATACGTAGGATGGTCCACTTTCAGACCTGTCGGACATCTATTTCCTGTTTGGGACAAGCGGGGGCATCAGTGTCCCATGGGTGCACATTCCTTCTCTATTTTAATTAAGCACTGATATTTGAAAAAAGTACAAAAATGCAACTCAAAAGGCAATGCGAATTCGTTCAACTTTACCGGTAATGTAAAGTCAAGGTCATATGACTATAATGTACCTTAGCTTGTAAATTTTTTAAGTTTCGTCAGCTTAGGACTTACACGTGTAACACTTGATGATTAACAACTTCTAATTTAATGGATGTATCTATACATGTATATCTTGAAACATATGGTCCGTTTTCTTGCAATATGAACTACATCTGTTCAATGAGGAAATCAAATGATGAATGAAAGTAAAGAATTTTCTTGGTCTATATGTTAAATTCCATTTCCAAATTCAATGAAAGTTTGTTTTTGCATGAAAAACGACTTCCCCTGTTTCCCAAAAAGTTCTTAGGGACCGACCATTTAACTTGAAGGGGGGGTCTTGTTTTTTTCCTAAAAAAAATATTCTGAAAATATTTTTTTGATGAAAATAAAGGAATGTGTCCATGGGACACGGATGCCCCGCTAGGCACCAAACAGGAAGGAGATGTCTGGCAGACCTGAAAGTGGCTTAAGACATACAGTTTGTCATACTGAACCATCCTACCAAGTTTCAAATCATTCTCATGTACGGTTCCTGAGAAAAGCTTGACGGAAATTTTCAAAGTCATGTCCACATATTTTCACATCGCCTAAGTCCCAAACAGGAAGTAGATATCCGACAGATCTCAAAATCGCTTAGGACATACAGTTTGTCATACTGAACCATCCTACCAAGTTTCAAATCATTCTCATGTACGGTTCCTGAGAAAAGCTTGATGGAAATTTTCAAAGTTATGTTCACATATTTTCACATCGCCTAAGTCCCAAACAGGAAGCAAATGGCAGACAGGTCTCAAAATCGCTTAGGACGTATAGTTTGTCATACTGAAACATCCTACCAAGTTTCAAATCATTCTCATGTACGGTTCCTGAGAAACGCTTGACGGAAATTTTCATAGTCATGTTCACATATTTTAACATTGGCCTAAGTCCCAAACAGGAAGTAGATATCCGACAGGTCTCAAAATCGCTTAGGACGAATAGTTTGTCATATTGAATCATCCTACCAAGTTTCAAATCATTCTCATGTATGGTTCCTGAGATAAGCTTGACGGAAATTCGTTCGGACGGACGGACATGAGTAAAACTTAATGCCCCCCCCCCCACGACTTGAAATATTTGGCAGCTCAGGGTAAGAAAAAAATATTCTGAAGAAGGATTTTTGCCATATAAAATAATGCTAATGAAAAAAAAATATTTTGTCGTGATGCCTTTGAAAAATAAATATTTTTTCTGACCAAAACAAAAAACCAATCCCCCCTTCAAGTTAATGGTCTGTCCCTTAGTCCAAAGTTTCTCTTCTCCAACAAAATATTTAAGATAATAAATTCCTGATTATAAGGTGCACAACTACCTATGCTGTACAATCTACTAACCAACATTCATAAAATTTGGTTCAGAGGTTTTAAAGAGAGAATTTTCAGCATACTTCTAAGTTAAAAGGGCCATAACTTCCACAGATTCCCTGGTAATATGCATGCATATGTCGTTTTTTCCTACATATCAAGTTTTGTTGAATTAGGTTCAGAGACAGTAGCTTAGTGGAGTTGTGCTGACAAGATGATAATTGGAGATTTTCAACAAATTCCCAAACTTCCTGGTTCAATGGGCCACAACTCCCACAGAAATGCTGATCAAAATTTCCTGGTTACAGTGAAAGAAATAAGAGTTTAAGATTTACAGAACTGAATCAATTATTTTCAAATATTTTATATAGTTTATGTTACAAGATTTGCACAAATTCACAGGAACAAACAGAGCAGAGTTTTTCAGGACAAGACCTGTCAGACCTGTGCTAATTTCGAAGACTGTGGTAATATGCACAACTACATATGGTGTCTTTACTACATGTGTACATACCAAGTTACCTTGAACTAGATTCAGTAGTTTATAAGTGGAGTTGCAATGACAATATGATAAGTGAAGATTTTCAGCAAATATCCAAACTTAAAGAGCCAATGACTCCCATTAAAACTTAAGGATAAAAATTTAATGACTACATGCACAACAACATTAGTGTCCTTCCTACATACCAAGTTTCGTTGAAGTAGGTTCAATAGTTTTAGTGGAGTAGCTCTGACAAAACTTTGTGTCGGACAGAAAAACTGACAGGACAAAAACAATATGTCTTCCCATAAAAGTGGGGGGGGGGGAGACATAATGAATTTGTAAACTCATACAGAATATGTGAATATTAGCATGAAAGCAAAGTTCTGTATAAATGCGATAATAGTTTGATGGAAGCATACATTGTATATGGACTAAAACATGAAAACATTTTTTTTTATTATAAATAATTAAGTATTTAATGTTATTTACAGGTATTAAATTTTAAATAATTATCATTAAATAAAATTATTATAATTAAATTACTTTTGAATTCATATTCCCTCTTTTTGTATATAGTGAGTTATCCCCCATTTGCAGATTTATCTTTTCTTTCCAGAAGGTAATTTATACTAGTTACTGTGGGTAAATTTAAGTTTATCTGCATTTATTTTTAAGTTGGTCCAAAAAATTCTTAAAGTTAATTATAGTTATTTTCAAAAATGTATTTAAGATGTTTTCCTAACCTAACTAGGTCCAATAAGTCCATTAATTTATAAAAAATAAAAACCTAATTTTTCCCATTCATTGCAATGTAATATACCTACTGTAATGGAGGATAACTCTTGCAAATGGAAGATAACTCATTAATTACGAAATTAGGGAACACCATTAGCAATGCATGTATTACATGTAATATGACAAAAATGTCAAGGTAAAAAATGGTCGGATTTTGTTAAGCAGGAAGTACACATGAAGTAGGTAAGCAACAAACCTGAAATCAAATTGTAGGTTATGGGACCCCACCCTGATGCTGTTTACCAAATATCAAGTGGCTGTGATAAGTAGTTGCTGAGAAAACTGTTATTAAAATTTCTTTCCCACCTGTCCCTCATTCAACATTCAAAAACATGGATTTTTCACTCTGTGAAATCCAGTCATTAACATGATATTAAAATGAAAAAGATTTATTCAGTGAAAATATAACTTAGAATAAATGGTCATGTTCAAAATAAAATATTTTTATATACATTTGTACAGATATACATGTATGCAATATTCAAAACAAAGCAAGTTCTAAATCATTAAACATGTTAAATGAACATCTAACAAAAAAAAGAAATGGTCCATCAATTAACATTTGATAAAAAACGAATATTTTCAAAAACAGACATTCATATATATATATATATATATTAACTGTTTGGGTTTTTATGAAACATATATGATTCCACATAAATATAAAAATAATATCTTCAACTTGTTAATGTTAGTTGAAACAAAAGATATATATGTATAGTTATAATTCCTAGATTCTCATCCAAATTTCATGAAAATACATAAATACATGTATGGGGCAGGTGGGTGAATTTTTATTTTTATTCATTTTGATAAAATATGCTCTCATTTTAAAGAAAAATGTCAAAAGAGGCACATAACTTGCCAAAACATCCAAATATTTTTTTTTGAGGCGGCTAATAAAATCAGGGTTGGAGGGGATGAGAATCTATGATATTTTTTATATCATCATTTCAGACTGATATTTCTAAATAAGTAAATGGAAACATAAACAAAATGACAGATCAATCATATATATGTAAATGGCATGTTTTTAAATCATTAAGTTGAGTCTGTTCCAATTTTATTACATAATTCTTTTGTGTGGGGGGAGGGGGGTCAATAACATTGTCAAAATCATGCACAAAACTTTATCTCTTGAAGTACCAGTATACAGATGTCAACATGACTTATCAAATGTACATGAAAATAAAACTAGAACAAGCTCATTGAGAATACCCCCACTTATTATTGGACCCTGTGCCATTTAGGTAAAACTAAAAGTTTAAATCTTTAATGATTAATGATACCATTGTCCCAGATCAACATGTTTTTGTACATGTACATGTACATATCGATTTTTCTTCATGTTAAGTTACATTTACTCTCCTCAAATGATTTTTTAAGAGTTGTGAATGTGCTCTTATGAAAATGAATTAAGCATGTGTATGTAATGTGCACTTCAATTATTTTTGAATGTAAGGCCAACAAAAAATATGTCCGTTTAGGGTTCCCCTACCTACCCTAGATCATTTTATTGGTAACTTTAAGAGAAACATCCCTAAAATTCCCTGTTTTGAAAATGTGTCCCATGAATTCTATATACCTGTAATATGGTTATTAAAAATAGAATAAATTTGCCTACTTACCTATTTTTCAATCAATGAAACCCTAAACAGACAAATATTTTTCTTGGCCTAAGGCTAGGGAAAAAAGTCTCCAACCTTTAAATAAATTATGTTTATGGGTTGAATTTTAAAAAATCATAGTTTGTCATGTCTACCTTCATAGTGCAAATACTGGTACATTGTTGCATTTTTTACAGTGATCAAATACAAACTTTTAACTTCTAGTAATTAAACCAACTGATTGTCAGTAATTTTAAATAAAATACATGTCATAAACAGTTAAACAAAAATAATTGAAGTGCACATTACACAATAAAATAGTTCACATGATCATGCTTTTTGAGTAAAAGAGCCACATATATACATTTGTATTTTCAGATAAATTCTAATACGTCAAATCCATCTTGTGATTCTTCAATAACTTCCTCTTCAATAACCTCCTCCTCAGCCTCACTCTCTTCATAACTGTCACTCTCTGAGGAAGACTCCGCCCTCCTCTTTGTTTTGCCTCTAATGGCCACGGTCATCTTTTTTCTGGGCGTTTTCCTTTGATAGGTTTTCTTAGGTTCAATATGACCTTTACAAACATGTCTATGAAATGACTTCTCGTCTACAAACTGTCGAAAACAAGAATGACACTGCCAAGTCGATACTTTTCCATCTTTACCATGAATGTTAACTAAATGACGCCGCATCTTATCTGCTTTGCTAAAAGTAGCAAAGCAGATGTGACATGTTTTACCAACCCTTTTATTGTCTAAATGTTGTCCTTGCACAATATGTTTGTCTAGGTTTTCCTTGGATGAATATTTTTGTCCACATTCCTTGCACTCGTACGATGATGTAGCACAATGCGCCTGTCTCATGTGAACTTTCAGATTTTTAAATGATTTGAAACAGATTTGACAGCTACCAACGACTGCTTCTTTTTCTGGATCGTGCATTTTTGAAATGTGCTCAACCAATTTATCTCTCCTATTAAAACCTTTTCCACAAATATCACAGATTTCTGATTTTTCATCTGAATGGATTTTCATATGTCTTGCTAGGTGAGGTTTTTGTTTAAATGACTTTTGACAAATCAAACATTGATATTTCTTTTCCACGCCACCCAAATGCTCATTCTGAACATGGTACTGCAATGCATCCTTTTTCTTCAAGACTTTACCACAATAGTCGCAAATGAATTCAGTTATACGAGGTCGATACAACCGCTCTTCTTTTGGAGGTTTGTCTTGAGCATTTCCTCCTGCCATATTATCAATAAGCTCATTAATATTAGTCAACTCTGTGTCATTTGATTTGGATATTGGAACTTCTACTAATTCATTAGAGAGTTCTGTATCCTGAATTGTAATTTCAATGGGAATGATGTCACCTAAATGTTCATTTCCAACTTGAGCCTCTTCAATATTTTCTTGCTCTGGGGTGTGAGCCTGAGGTAAAGCATCATTTTCTGTTTTTACATTTAGAATTGAAGGTATTCCTTGATTATTTGTGTCTTGTCCTTGTTGGTCAGCTGTGAGTTGGCTTAATTCACTTGTGGCATTAGGTTGTTCTGCAGATTCATTGACCTGACAAGTGCTTTGGTGGGTTTGATTTGGTTCACTAGTCATGCTAGTAATTGACTTCTGTTGCAATTCATCAGTACTATTATCTTTATCTAGTTGAGCTTGGTCGCTTGTTGAAGTCTCATCTTTTCCACTCACAGCAGACTCTACTTCAAGATTAGAATCTGTGCTAGGTTTTTCATTTCCATGCTTTATTTTCATGTGCCTGTTCAGAGATCTTTTTAGGTTAAACTGATTTCCACAAACTGTACATTTAAAAATACCAAATTTCTCATGGGATGCTATATGTTTCTTTAAACTTTGTCTGTCATAAAATGCCCTTAAACAAATATGGCATTTAAATTCCCTCAGGTCTTTGTCGTGTATGAGTAAATGTTTTTTAAGGTGTCCCATTCCTGAGAACTTCTTATTACAAGTTGGACATTGATAACGGCTTTCCCTGTAACCATGCTGGTAATCAAAATGGATTTTCAATTTTTCTTCAGCATCAAATCTCCTATTACACATTGAACATTTAAAAGGCTTTTTTTCGTGAATTTCCATATGAGACTTGTATACTGATTGTGTTTTGAATGACTTTCCACATATGAAACAGAGCAAGGTTGATTGTTTCAAATGTACGGAATGAACATGCTTACGAGCACTAGAAAATACAAGAAATCTGCTATCACATTCTTTACATTTATACCAAATGTTCTGGCCTATAATGAGAGTCTCTATATGATCAGCTGCTTTAGATCTAACATCTTTTGAAGCTGATGTGAATACCAGATGAATACGCTTTTTTCCTGTCGATTTTGGAATATGGACAGTCTGGCTTTCCCTGTCACTTCCACTGAATCTAAATTCTATTGACGTCATTGTTGACCAGCTAAACAAATTGTTCTAGGTCTTCTTTGACTGTAAAATAAATTAAAAACAAGCATTCTGAGAGTATTGCAAAACAATACATAGTCCCCTACCGGCCGCATATTTCAGTCACTGGTAACAATTTGTCAAACAAATGAATACCTAAACTTGATCAGTTTATTATCTACAAGGAACAATAAAAAAGTGTAAAAAATTGCAATGGATTTTCAAACTTCACAGGGCCATAACTCCCATAAAAATTTGTGGACCAGCACGAAACTCAAACTTGATCTGTAACTCATCAAAGTAAACTCAAAGACCAAAAATCAGTTCATTATCTATTAGCGTTAAGAAAAAAAGTGCGGAAAACTTAAATTTTAGTAAATTTTCAAAGTTCAAAGGGCCATAACTCCCATATAAATTTGTGGACCTGCATGCAACTCAAACTTGATCTGTGACTCATCATGGTAAACACACATACCAAAAATGTTCATTATCTATAAGCGTTTAGAAAAGTGTGGAAAACTGAAATTTTTGTGAATTTTCAATGTTCAAAGGGCCATAACTCCCATAAAAATTTGTGGACTGGCACGAAACTCAAACTTGATCTGTTACTCATCAAGGTAAATTCACATACCAAATATCAGTTCATTATCTATAAGCATTTTAAAAAAAGTGAGGCGTGACAGAAGGACAGACAGACGGTCAGACAGACGGACAGATCGCAAACCTATAGTACCCATTGGATTTCACCGGTAGGGGACTAATAACCATGAATAAAGTTCATACTATAGACATGTTAGAAACTTCCATATCTATTTAGTGTACCGGTATATAGTTCTACAATGTACTGCATCTTCATAATCTTAAACCTAGTCATGCTCTACAGTTGTTTATTGTTTTGATAAACTTTTTTGCATAAATCATCATTTTTTTCTATCAACCCGTAAATATATTAATGTATACATACATGTAAAAGGCTTTACCATTATGTGTGCACTCCACAAGACCTAATATTTTCTCCTTGACATATGCATAAAAAATCTTTTCATGGAGTCAATAAAGTTGTAAGACCAAATATTAAAATGTCCAAAAGACATTTATAAACATGATAAAAGTCCATTGTTGAATACTTGAAATGCAACACCCTTTCTATACTACAATCATTGAAGTGGAGTAATATGATAATAGGTGCAACCTAAAATGGGACGCAGTTTTAGAATATTGTTGTCAAAAAATGTCATTCATCAATAACTAATAATTACAAATATCGAATTATTTGTGCAAATCACAAATATTTGTAACATTCTAAAATAGTGTCAAAATATAATAGGATGACGTTGACGGGACGAAATAACCTTCTTTTGGTGTTACGTAATCCATGACGTCATTTCCCGGTCAGAGTATTTCGCACTCCGACAGAAGTGATTTTCAGTCTGTATACCAATATATCTTTTTAGAAGTATTGGGTGGAGAAGATCGATATAAAAACCTAGCAGAAAATGACGACTTGTTTCAATCAGGATTTTGGAAAAAAAACACCTGGAACATGCACATGCACAGGATTGATAATGATTAAGAAATCTCCATGATCAGCTTTAGCCTTAGGTAAGACCTTCTTTTTTACTATTCAGTGTTGTAAAGCTTTATATTTAATTTTTATTGTCTTAATAAACGCCATAGGTTGGTTGAATTACTGGTAAATATAATCACGATTGTTCCTAAAGCACCAGTTTACAATGACCACTCTCGCGAGAACTTGGCGAGATCATTTCATCTCTTTGACAACGAGAGTTTCCTTGAAAAATATATTTAGAGAGTTAGTTTTTGACTTTCCATCCGTATATTCCTGTCTATTTTAAAAAGAAATTTAACTGTGGTTATTAAATCTGTCAATTTTAAAATTTATTCCAAAAAAAGCATCGAATTTCTGGCCCCATAGAAATTGGTGCCTAGTGCGCTTGCGCGCACTTGGCACATCTGGTTTGGAAAAAAAACAAACCATTAGTTTTGGGAAGTTTCTACATATGTGGGACTGCGTCCCATATAAAAATAGTATTGTATTAATGATTTAATTATTTTTGTTGACTACTTTTTCATCATTTATTTTTGTAGGGATACAATTTTGTGGTTTAGAGCACAAAACTGAATTGGTGGGGTCAAATTTTCATGGATTTTTAATTTTGATATACTCTCTTGAACAAAATATTTTAAGTTCCTGGGAATTGAATTTTTGTGGATTTTTCTATCCCACGGAATAAACAAAAATTAATCCCCCACGGATACTTCTGCTTCTACAGTATACATGTACAAATGTATAAAGTTTCATGCATAAAAAGCCATATGTATTATAAATCCCTCCTGGAAAAGTAACTCAAGTATGAAAGGACATCTGATTAGTGGATGGATCTACAGGACAGATAGAGACTCAAAAACACTGTATGCCCTTCAGAGCTCTTTCTTTGGTAGGTTTTAGGTGGGCCATATAAATGACTTCAGTTTCACATGTACATTCAGAAATTTTGATTTTACATGTTTTAAGCAATGAAATTTTAATGAATATTGGTTCAAAGATTAAATCATTTATTATACATGTACGTCCCTAAAGGAGCGATAATGGTAGAAATTTCAATATTTTAGTTGTACTATGAGCTGAATTTTCCTTCAACGTCCGGTTAAGCACACTTGTTTTCCCGAACTTTTGGCGTCTTTTTACACTATTTTTCTTGCGAAATTTGGACGTCATTAGGGGCACATGTGACTTACAAGAAAAGCTAGTTTGTTTATAATTTTGAATATATATTGTGTTTCAATTCATATCACATTTATATAAAACTTGAGGCTACCAGGAGCCTGAATCGCTCATCTGATCTCTTATGCTAAAGCCTCTTACCTAGTGTGCAACATGGTCTACATGTGTACATGTACATGTACTTGGTAAGTAACATTAAAGAAACTAGTTAGGATAAAAAACGCTTTTAAGACCAAGAATACAAAGTTACAAACTCAAAGCTTTCCATTTGAAAAAAACAAAAAAACATACATATTAAGTTAAAATTGATTGAAAACACTTAAAAGGATGATCTGACAATTTTGACTCTGAAATCATTTTTGTAGATCTTAATGAGCTGAACAATTTTGCAATGCTACATGTAACTATTCCTCTAACTCTTATAGCTTTTGAGGTAAAGTCCAAAAACTGTGAAAATGGTCAATTTTGACGATTAAGGGGAAATTACTCCTATAAGGAGTCGTCCCACAACTTTGACTCAATGGAGAGTTTTGAAGAGCTTTTGATGCTGAAGAAGGAAGTTAACAGACGGGCGATGGACGACGGACGCTTAACGATGACAATAGCTCACATGACTCTTTGGGTCAGGTGAGCTAAAAAGTATTTTCTTATATATTATCAAATATTTTTAAATACATTTAACTTTGGGAGCGTCACAGGTTAAACCTATCCACACCGGGTCTCCTGATGCAGCGAGTACAGAGCGATAGGATTTTCACGGAGCAATCTTAAATAGTCGAAAGTGACGGTAGATGTCAAACTTTGCTTATATCATTTATTAGTGATAGTTTATAGCAGACATGTATGTTTTCGTCAACTGGCATGACTGGCAAATTACAAAATAAATCTTACTGAAGTACAAAAGTTGGTGCAGTTAAAAGTCACATGGTTATAATATAGCAATTATGACGTTATTAAACCAGAACGGCGATCTTACGTAAACTTTTAATGTTACTGTAAACAATTAGATCTCTGAAAATCACTCCAATGGGCATACCACTTAAGCTGTTCCCTACCACTCCTATCTGCTTCGCTCTTGACCAACAGAATCTTTGGAATCCGTCTCGCAAAACGCGCTAAATACAGCCACCGCATCAAGATGAAAAAGAGTGATATTCAAGAAACATGAGAAAAGAACCAGGAGTAAGACACATTATATGTAACCGTAATAAATAGGAAAATTGTTGTGCCACCTCAATTATGCTGCCATGTTAGAACTTGAACCAGCAGGAATTTATACAAGGATCGATTATATTGAATACCAAGAAGATACCAATGCGTACCAACATTGCTGATTTACTTCCTGATTGCGGCAATCTACTGCAAAAACTTTTCCTGACGCTGTCGGAAGTAGTAACTCTGTTGGTCCAGTGGGAAGCCGATAGGAGTGGTAGGGAACAGCTTAAGTGGTATGCCCATTGGAGTGATTTTCAGAGATCTAATTGTTTACAGTAACATTAAAATTTACCGTAACATCGCCATCCTGGTTTAATAACATCATAATTGTGATATAAATTATAATCATGTGACTTTTATCTACACCAACTATTGTAGTCCAGATAATCATGACGTCTTTCTGGGTTTTTTTATCATTTGGACTTTTTTTAGATCCCCAGAGAGCCAAACGTCAAAAATTATAAAAGGCTTCCAAGACGGCATAATTATTTGGACTACAACTATTGTACTTCAGTAAGATTTCTTTTGTAATTTTTGTCCTGATGACGCCCTTCTTTGGGCGAAACATGTCCACCTTTATAAATGAAGTATAACCCTGCAGACCAATGGAGTGTTGTTGTCGATTACCACCTAGATAAAGATTTTGTATAAATACATTGTACTGAACAGTCAAACAAAACAAAAAAAAACTGTTACATAATTTTTTATCAATTACTTCTAGTTTCATGGCATGTGCGCTTATTCGAGCATTTTTTTAACAAAACACATTACTCTAAGCAATACATTTGCTGAAATAATTATCTTTTTACCTTAAAATAAATCAATTATGGAACAAATAAAAGCTTTTCATGACGTTGTTGGTCACGAAAATGGAGAATCTGGTTTCTTAACCGTTTAAAACCGGAATCCAGTTGCAATGAAACAACTATATACCAATAATCAAATTACAAATACAAAGCACCATCAGCTGACTTTTAAATGGGTAGGGGCTTTTGCCCCAATTTGTTTTGAAAATAAATTTAAAGACCAGATGAAGTTTATACTGTCATTAATCATTTAACAATAAAATTCACAAATTTCATACCAGATTTTCCAAAAACTAAACATCTTTGCATGCCTCCACCAAACAGATATTTCTCACACTGTAATATATTGTGTCATTTTAAAAATATTTCAACTTAGATTCTGGTGGAGGCATTCAAATTAATTCTAAAACCCATGTAAAATGTTACGTTTTTCCCAAATTTATACAAACTATATAAACAAGAACAAAATTCCTGGGTCCCCCAACAACTGGGAAAAAGCCACTTAACAGGAAGTATATATATAAGCAACAGAACTGAAATGGCACCCCACCATACGAGATGCCCAACTTTCAGCTGCTGCATACCCAATATCAAAAGCCTACAAACAGTATAAATAGCTGAGAAATTTGAAACAAATTTTTTTTTTCATTTTTGACCCTTAAAAAATTCTCTAAGTTGGCTTGTTCAACAGGAAGTAGATAAGCAACAGACCTGGAAACGCATCCCAATATATAGGACCCCTACCCAAAGCTAACCAAATATCAAAAGCCTATGATTAATAGTTTCTGAGAAATCTGTTGTGAAAAAAAGTGTGACGGACGGACAGATACCTGCATTTCTTTGTCCTAGCCCTGTGTTGCAGCAGGATAATTGCCAAATACTTGGTTTGCATCATTTTAAAAATGCAAATTAATCATTGTTCATCAAGGGGGAGCTTTCATCTGTCACTTACTAGTCAGCTTCTGTAGCAGAATTGGTCTAATCAGAAGGACCAAAAATGCAGTATGGTATTAACATCTATCCTTTTTATTCTATATTTTTCTTCCAGTTCAGCAGCTAAGCCTGCTACTCTTTATTCTTTAAAATCAGTTCATAACTTTATACCCTACCGGGTCCACTAATGCCCCTGCTCTTTAGTATTCCAAAACAATTGTCTGCGAAGATAACGTATCTTGTTAATGTAGATTTAGAACCACTAAACCATGATGTTGATTTCATTCCATGTGTATAATTTGATGATTAAATGATTGAATAAAGTTTCATTATGATACCAAACTTCCTTGGTAATGTTAATTCAACCTATAGGTAAACCTAAGTATATCACCTCTTTTTTCTTTGATCAATTAATCATGTAGTTGATATGAAAGACAGGTACAATTTTATGATGATTTTTGTTTGCTTAATATATCCTGATAGTTTCATGATTGTACCACACTTTTTTCATACATGTACTGGCATGACTGGTAAATTAACTTCAACCTGTAGGTAAACCTAAGTATAACACACACACCCTTTTTCTGCAATCATTAAACCATGAAGTTAATGAGACAAGTATATACATTTTTGTTTGTTCATATCCTGATTTATATGTGTATTAAGTTTCATGATGATATCACACTTCCTCATGGTAAAGTAACTTCTTCCTGTAGGTAAACCTTTTGTATAAAATCCCCCCTTTTCTGCAATCAAACAACCATGAAGTTGATGAAACAGGTAAAAATTTAAGATGATTTTTATTTGTTAATACCCTGATGTATACTAGTATGTGTTCATGATGATACCAATCTTCCTTCATGGTAAACTAACTTCAACCTGTAGGTGAACTTGGTTTGGGATGGACGGACGAATGGACAGACTAACTGACAAAATGTTCTTGGCCCAATATGGACAGTCAAAAGGTTTTGACACTTGCATCCTACAGTGGACTGACAATGCATATTTATCACACACAACCAAATATAGAGTAACAATGAATATCTAGAAATAAAAATATGTATAGTTCTTTATGTCTATCAAGAATTTGAAAAAATAATCAGACAAAAAATTAAAGTACTTTTAAACAGAAAAGTTGGGGTCAGGAAGAAAGGACAAGGTACAATAAGGGCCGTTTTTGCCCCCCCCCCCCGCTACTTAAACAGAAAATAAATCCTATAGAGATAACAAAACTATCATACAATTTTCAAGTTAGGTGGTTGACCTTTGTGACTATAGCAAGTATTGTTTACAATATACTCTGGTTTTTATTTTATAGAGGCCTTATATAGAGCAATAGTAACCAAATAAGAGAAAAATATCATTTTCCATGCTTATTTTGATATTTTTAATTTTCAGCGACAGCATAGACCATTGATTTCTCAACTGATTAATATTCATTTAAGGGTAAATTTAAAATTCATAAACAATAACTGTGGTCGAAGTAGATGCTGGCATCTAAAATTTAAAATATTACCCATAATTTTGCTATTAAGAGCCAATTTGGCAAAAAATCTTAAAAATCTGTAATTTTTTGCATGGTATTTTAAGTAAACAACATGTAGCATTCTTAAAAAATCTAGTTGTACATGCTTTTTCTTTCATTTAACTTTCTGAATACCAATATACATGTAACTTTTCTCTTTGTCGATGCTCAACTTTTCAGTCTTAAAGGAGGCCAAAGATATATTTATATTCAATTTATAACAAATATTAACTTTTTTGGCCCATTTTGGGCTCCTACTTCTAAACTGAATTATAAAATTGTTCCAACAGTGCAGGTGCACATCTTCAATATATTTGTAATTACTGTGTAAATTCAGAAAGATCTAGCATTGGGTTTTTGAGATTAAGATTAGTCAAGACAGGCACCCCAATGTCTGGACAAATGGACAGACAAGAGTGACCAAACTCCTAGACCTGCTTTCGCATTCAGCAACGCAGAACCATAACAAAAACAAAGACATGGAAAAGTAGCTATATGTGTTTTGGGCCAGACAGAAGTATGAAAAGACCCAAACACCATTTGCCCTATTCTTTCTAAAGCGAAACACAAAGAAAAAAGTTGTTACATATTTATTTTAATAAAGTCGGCACTTTATCCAACTTTAAAGGTACATTGCTCTATGTAACTTTAACAAATGTTTTGGCACTAAAATTCTGTCCTTCCTGAAATCGTCCTGACATCACTATGGCAACCAAGGAATTGGTTCTCACATGTTTAAGCACTTTTGATATTCTTTTATCCAGCTTTCTCAATATGTGCTGAAAAGATAATAATTCAAAATTTCATTAATTCAAACATATGTGCTTAAAACATCATTGAATTAAGCTCAGGCTCTGTATATATTCTTTATCTATAATGTATTTTAATTTTAGACAGAGCATCTTTCATGATTTTTTGTTTATAAATAAAACACACATGAGCAGGGGGTCCAATGTAATTGGTAAGTGCGTAGCATACGCAGGTATGTTAATGCCGTTTGAGAAACAATACCTTTAAACTTGGTTTTGAGTACTTTTCGTTTTCAACTGTTTTGGATTTTGACCTTCCAATGTTTTGGTTTAAATGCTACTGATGAGAGGTTACTCCTTGAAATATCGATATATAGCATATCAAAATTAACCGTTTATACCCGCGTTTTGGTATTTGTAATTGAGAAACAATATCCGGAATTTCGATTTTTACCGTTTTTGACTCGAATTGTATATTTTATGACGTTAGGAGAATATGTCATTTCCGCTTAAGTTTTATGACGTTTATGTAAATAATACAATTTTTAAGGATATTACTTTATATGTTGTTACAACAACACAACTATCTTGTCAATTTTAAACGTATTTATCACAGCAAATACTTGTATCAATGAGACAGTAAAGCATTTTCAGTATCGGTTCTCATGATCCCGAAGAAGCTTTTGTTTTGACGGCGACGACTCAACAGGTGCGCCATTTAGAAAATGTTAACAAAATTTTGTTTCGGTGAGAATGGAGACAAACCATACTTTCTAGGTTAACAAGTAAGTTCTATCTTTTATTTCTAATACAATATGTGCTTACATTTACACAATAAAACATGTTGGCATTACTTCTACAAAAAGGGGGGGGTGCTTGCTTTTATTATTTATTTGAATACTTTAAAATCACATTTATTTTATAGATCTACATTTTAGCATTATATGCATTACTTAAATGAAAGTCTTGGGCAACACAGATATATCTAAAAAATCATGAATTTTGTGTTATTCTGAAAGTTTACATGTGAAAATTTTGATATTTGAAAAATAATAAGCATACAGTTTGGATAAGATAAGTATTTTTATAATGAGAAGATGCTTTATGCATATGTACATTTATCTTTTTTCTAATATTAATCTACCATTTGCCATAACTAGTTTATGATGAGGTATTCCTTTTGAAGGTTTTCATTTTTGCATTTCAAAGTATAGAATAGCATCTTTTTTAGTCAAAAGGAGATTGTATGTCAAATTGTATATGTTTTTGTAATCCATTTTCTTTAAAGTGATAGACTAACAATAACTATAAAATATAGCATATGATATAATGTCATTTTAATCATTTTAAAATATTTGTTTTATTATTTTCAGCTTGCAATTTTCTTCCTTGATGAAATCTGGTGTGTGGTTTTTACAAAGAGAAGAACTTTATTCTATTGGCAGTTATGCTATTATGATGTTAAACTAAATGAATGTGTGACTAAATAAATGGTCTTTTATAGGATGGATGTTATATTCTATGGAATTCAATGAAGGACACATCATCCCTTATTAGTTTATACATAATTATATATACATTTCAAGAAATTGAGGAGCTGGAGTTTTCAAAGTGTGAATGATAAAAGTGATTATTTCATTAAATGAAGGCATAGAATAATTGTGTGCACTTGTATGATGAAAGTTGTGAAACTCAATGAAGGATCACCACCCTTTGGAATGGATAGCTGTATGTGTTTTAGTGAACACATTCATAGAATAAAAAAGTTTTTTTGTGATATTCTGTTCTTTTTTTCACAAATGCATTCTTATTGTTTAAATAGCAACCAGTATGACCAGATTAACTTTAGTTTGGATATAAAATATAGAAAGTCAAAAATGTAAATGCTTTGATTGACAAAAAGTACATTTCATACTTAAACAAAGACAAAGCATGAAGACTAAAAAGGACACCAAAAAAATCATGCATATAAAACAAATTTACATTCAAACAAAATACTTGAGCATAATTTCATATACTCAGATCATTTAAATTAAATTCTTTCAATGAAATGAGTGAAAAGTCAGATATAAAACAGTATTTATGGGACAACAAAATAAATATAAGTACTGAGTCTGATTGAAATCAAAGCAACTGTAAACCGCATACATGGACACTGTACACTTTTCAAACAGATTTTACTCATGAAAACAGATAAGGTATTTAAAGCAGAAACACATGCAGCAATAAGAAAAAAATAGTATGATAAATATGGAATATGATGATCCTGAGTTGTGTTCAGTTGAATTTAACATAAATTAGGAGCTTTGCTTTGTAACTTAATAGATCTGTTTAACTATATGGAACCTGCTATTTGCCAATAGTCTTAAACTAACAAACAAATGTCACAGTAAAAAAAGTAGAATGAAATGGGTTGAGGTTCTATGACATAAAACTATTGCATTATCTGCAGTATGACATTTATGATTCTGTTATATGTATGACCTAGTGCACAGATTGTATACCTATCCTGTATGTCCCTATGTACATTATTAAACTACTGTACTTTATAAAAGCCTCTGCCCCTCCCCCTTTTAGCTGAAAAACTAACGTTTGTGTCAGTCACGCACATGTACTACGGCTGTCGCTTTCTTTTCGCCTAACTACAAACATTTCTTCACAATTTAATAATAATATGAAACTAAAATCACGAACAAAATCATGTTATCAGCAAACACGCACTGTGCAAAATAAATAAAAATATTTTATAATGACGTCATCACGTTGTTGACGCCGTGGATCTTGATGAACTCGGCGTTTGACAGCAATGGAGAAATACTGGAATCCAGACAACGGGCTTTCCTTTTCAAGCTAGAACAAGTTACCACAGTTAACAAAATCCCTAATCCTTTAAATATATCTTTTCGAAGATAAACAGCTATCATAAAATCGCTGAACCCTCTCGCAAATCGCAACGAATTTCTTTAACCTAGCTTGAAAAGATTAGAATAATGGTGCGAAATTGCTCAATTTTGACATTTTTATTTTTTTAAAAATAGAAGAAATGATTAATTTTTAAGGGTTCAGCAGTTTTTACACAACTAAGTATCATATCTTCCAATGAAAAAAATTTCGAGACAAAATTCGGTGTGTGGTAACTTGTTCTAGTCTATTTTAATACCGATCCTTAAATAAAGACTTTTCCGCAACTTTTACGATATACGAATGATAAAATAGAATAAAAATTCATCAAAGATATTCATTTCTAATCCTTTTTTTGGTTGGTTTATTAAAATATCCTATACGAGGTTCCGTTCCAGTAAAATAGGGTATGTACGAAAAAAGGGGGGTGGTCCTGCCGGAAATTCCTGAAAAGTGCATTAACATACCTGCGTAATTTGGTAAGTGACTATAAAGATGGCGGAAAAACCTCGCTTCGAACGACAACGGTCAGTTTTCTCTTCGTGTTTACAAAAGTTATACATATCTTATGAATAAAACCATGTTGCCTTTCGGCAATTATGAGTTATGAGAAATAGTACATAACAAAAATTTAATGCTTGATTTGCTTATCAAAAAGCTATTGAAGAAAAACCGGCCACTTGACAGCAATTTTTTTGTCATGCCGAAAAAAACAGGCTTTGTTTCAGGTACTCTGATCACAAACGTAAGGTTTTATGGTGTTTTGTGGTTCGTCAACAAGCATGGATATTCCCAAATATTTGTTTCTGTAAAAGAAACATGTATTTGTTGACATATTTACAATTATTTAATTGTTTGGTAAGTGCAAGTTAGTGTACTAAACAAATTGGTAATGTATATTATTAAAGTGCAAAAACTTTTGAAAGCACTTCTTTTAAATACTTTACATAATATTTCTTTTGTTATCGATTTTTTTTGGGGGGGGTATTCTAATCTTGATGTGTCCGATTGCTTTCTTATTAAGAATAATAAGAGTCCTGGCCTTGATAAAATTAGTAATGAAATGCCCCAGGCATCACAATCCTATATTAACCCAAGTCTGTTGAAGCTGTTCAATGCTGTCTTTAGGTCAGGTCAGTACCCGGAACAATGGTCCAAAAGTTATATATGTCCAATTTATAAAAGTGAAAATCCACTTAAGCCAGAAAACTATAGAGGTATAGCTATTAATAATAGTATTGGGAAACTCTTTAATATAATATTTTGTAATCGCTTTGACAAATTTTTGTTAGATAATAAAGTAATACATGAAAGTCAAATTGGCTTTTTAAAAAAAATCTGGTACCACAGATCACATATTTGTGTTGAAATGTATAATTGATAAATATCTAAAACAAGGGAATAAAAGATTATATGCTTGCTTCGTGGATTTTCGCAAGGCATTTGATAGAGTTATCCATGTTGGAATTATGTTCAAACTTCTTGAAAGAAATATTAGTGGTTATTTTTATAGAAAACTAAAAAATATGTACTTAAATGATACTTTATGGATCAAAGTGGGCAACAAAATGACAATTTTTTTCACTGCCAAAGTTGATGTACGACAGGGCGACGTACCTAGACCTAACTTGTTCAAATTTTTCATAAATGATTTACCACAAAAATTGTTAGATCAGTCAGAATCAGTTACTTTAGATAACAGGAAAATCCCTGCTTGTTGTATGCAGACGACTTAGTCTTGATGGCCGATTCTAAAAGATGTGACTGTCTACAAAATAAACTCGATATTTTGCAGGAGTATTGTAACACATGGTGTCTAGATATAAATATTAACAAAACCAAAGTTGTCGTATTTAATAACTCTGGTAAATTATTAAATGAAGAATTTCTAATTGGCATTTAAAAGATTGAATGTGTAAAAAGCTATAGATATCTTGGTATAGTGTCGACAAAACTTGCCGTTTTACAGAAGCTAAGTCTATAAGTTATATGAAAAGGCATTAAAAGCCAGTCTTAAACTATATAGAGACATGAAGGTGGTATCTCCATCAATTAAGGTTCTCCCTCACATTTTTGATCATACTATAAAACCCATTTGTTTATATGGGTGCGAGAACGGGGGATTACAAACGTAACACCAAAAAGAAAGCAATTGAATTTGTATGAAATATACAAAGATTGGGAACAAGAAAAGCTTAACATGAAATTTTGTAAGTTTCTGTCAGGGGTCTCTAAACAGACTACAAATTTAGCAGTTCTATCAGAACTAGGGAGATTCCCATTTTATTGTGACATTATAGTCCAAATGTTTATGTACCGGTACTGGCATCGGTTGGAAAACCAGCCATCTGGGCTAATGCCATTTTCCTTGGTTTCGGTGGTCAAAGCTGAACTATATTATTAAAAGAGCACATTCTTTGCTTCAAACATATCTCGTAAGTGATACTTTCAAACTCTTTTTAAATACAAAAAGCTCGAAAAATTAGTTACATTTAATTCGTACATTGTGTATAGGTTTTCACATTGATCATAAACTTATTTGTATTAGTATGCCTTTTAAAATAAAACTTAGAGTGTAATTTAACACAAGACCATACTCATCATAGCAAGGTAACCGAATTGGCAATGTGAAATTAACATAACCGGAAAATATGTACATGTTCACGTACTTTGTCGGAAAATCAAAGTTATTTGATTCAGCCTGCTAAACAGATTCATGTAGTAGAATAGAAATGAATCGGAAATCAAAAAAACATCTATCTCATTAAAACGTTAACGCAATGAATAAAGATGCTTGCGTTATTCATTACCAATTTTGTTTAGTACACCGACTTGCACTTACCAAAAAATAAAATAATTGTAAATATGTCAACAAATACATGTTTCTTTTACAGAAACAAATATTTGGTAATATCCATGCTTGTTGACGAACCACAAAACACCATAAAACCTTACGTTTGTGATCAGAGTACCTGAAACAAAGCCTGTTTTTTTCGGCATGACAAAATAATTGCTGTCAAGTAGCCGGTTTTTCTTCAATAGCTTTTTAATAAGCAAATCAAGCATTAAATTTTTGTTATGTATTATTTCTCATAACTCATAATTGCCGAAAGGCAACATGGTTTTATTCATAAGATGTGTATAACTTTTGTAAACACGAAGAGAAAACTGACCGTTGTCGATCGAAGCGAGGTTTTTCCGCCATCTTTATAGTCACTTACCAAATTATGCTACGCACTTACCAATTACATTGGACCCCCTGATGAGGACAAAATCTAAATTGATCTCAAGACAATCTTAATATTTACAGAAATACTGGCTTACTCCAGTACAATTGAACAAATTCTAGATTATTGATGCATTGCATGGTATATATGAATTGGCTGATTTTTTTTAATTAGTCAATAAATGTTTCTTAGGTAGCTATTAGATACAGCATCAGTTTATCTACCTGACTTTACCTATATTAAATACATCTAAGGCATATTTTTTATTAACCTTAATGATATAGGGTAAATTCATTTTTTTAAATGCTAAGAAACCATTTTTCTTTTTTTACATACCATTTTTTCCTCCTCGCTAACACTGCCATGGCCATCTTTAAATGAAGGAAAGTTCATATATACAAAGTCATGGAACTGTACTAATGACTTCCCTGTTGACTTAGTGTCTCTGTCACAAGTTGTAGGAACTGCTGTCATAGTGTCATCTTTATACAGTGCTAATGTTTCTGGTTTATCAATCAGACCCACTGCAAAATAAGTAATTCATTATCAAATGAACGACTTGATATTTTATATTAGATAAATACAAAATCATGTATGTATCATCCTTCAACAGACTTTGGACAAAGCCAAAACTCTTTTCTACTTGAAATACAAATAAATAGCACTGATGGACTTTGAACAAAGTCAATAAGGAATAGCCCTAGAAAGGCTCAGGTTCTCTCTTGTTTAATTTGACTTTCATTGATTTTTAGGGTGTTTTATTTTTGTGCTTTGTACAAGATTATCAATAGGGGAAAAGTTGGGTCCCAAAAAAAACCCTAGTTTGACCCCACTACATTTTATAAGTGCCTGTCCTAAGCCAGGAATCTTTGTCAGAGCTTTTTTTATTGTCCAAGTCATCTTTTTGTTTATTGTTCTACAAATGTATGTCCACAAATGGGTCTTTCCTTGATAATTTTGGGATTGGTTTTGAATCTTATGCATTGTATTTTCAGTCTTCAACTTGTGCCTATTAAAGACAAGGAGAAGTGACCTCTGGCAATGTTGAAAACTGCTGGCTGTTTTCCATTGTGATTTTTTAAATTGCTGTTTCTTTATGTTGGTTGTGTCGTAAATACTTATTCCATACTCTTTAATGTCTATTTTAAACAAAATCTATTTCTTTAGATGATACAAATCAACATACAACATATTAATTTATTGACTTTTACTCATAAAATAGAAAACTTATAATTGATGGACAAGTACAGGTACATTTGAAAATTGTACAATGAAGGTTGATGAGAATTGTACATGTATTTGTGCAACAACAAAACTGAAGAAATGCCATCTTACCCATTTTATTATATTTCTTGGTAAGATCAAAGAAACTTTGATAAACTTGACTCCCAGCCTTGCTGAAGAATGATTGTCTCTGTTGAATCAGTCTGGTCCTACATTGTTCACACTTTTTACACTCATCTTTATCTTCCATCTGACTTTCTGAGCATGTGCAGTCATGTTTGATATTGTCATCCAAAGTGTCGTCTGCTGGGCTATTTTTAGAACACTGTGAAGTTGTGACTTCTGATGACTTTTTCACAGACTTATCTGTACTTTCTGTTTTGAAATCATTGACAACTGTAGTTATAAAATCTGGTTGCGTTACTTTTGATGAATCACTACTATTTTGTTTATCTTCAGAATTGTTGTTACTGCTAGTATTGCCAGAGTCACTTTTGTTATCTGTTTCTATATTCTGTGCTGGATATGGTGCACCTGCAGTGGCAAAGTCTCCAAAGTTTGGTGCTAAAATATAATAAATAAAATGTTTTCAACTAATTAAAACAATATTTTCATAAGAAGAACTTTTTGTTGCACAATGAATCTACTTTCTACTTTTGCATAATATACATACTGTGGTTTCATTATTATTCGTGGGGTATCAATTTTCGTGGTTTTTGTTGGTGGCGTTGACCCACAAAATTTGATACTCTACGAAAAGGAAATTTAACCTTGATTTGTATACTGCAGACTTCAGAACCACAAATTTAATAATCCACGAACTTGTCAATTTCTATCAAACCACGAAAATTGATACCCACGAAAATAAATGAATCCACAGTATTCAAGTTAAAAGATTGCTTATGTAGAGTAAAATAACAAGAGGCTCCCAGGAGCCTGAATCGCTCACCTGAACTACACAGATACATATATTTGTAGATATTATTGTGTATAACCATATGCGATTTAAATTTATGAAATATCTTGGTTAGTTTTCAAGATATTGGGCTTAATAAGTGCAAGATTGGCAAAAATTAGGAAAAAGAAACTCCCACATCAGCAGTCAGATCTTTTCCGAAATTTCAGGACAGGTAGATCTTAATATGCTGATCACTTTTGATTCTTGCACAATTTTGATATCTGGAACCAGTTTTGAGTTATGAGCAAAAAAATGAAATTTGTCCCTTATGTTCTATTTTTAGCCATGGTGGCCATGCTTTTATATGAATCAAAAATATGAACGATAGAGTTGTAGCATATAAGCTATCAAACAGTGTGCCATGTTAAGATGCAGTTGGTCTTACCGTTTCAGACAAGTCAGGGGAAAAGTAATGAACAATGGTAAATATTGACGCTTTAAGGGCCATAACTCCTGAAAGAAATGGTTCTACAGCTTTGACCTAATTACATGAATTGTAGATCTTGATGTGCTTAATCATATGCAATTTGAATTTTTGAAATATCTAGTATAGTTTTCAAGATATAGGGCTAAATAAGTGAAAAATTTTGAAAAAAAATCCAGAAAAAGGGCAATAACTCCTATGTTGTTTGTTGGATCTTCTTGAAAATTTCAGAGCACATAGATCTTGAGATGCTTATCACTTTTGTCTCCCATCAGAATTTTGATATCTGTTACCGTTTTTGAGTTATTTGCAAAAAACTGTAATTTGACCCCTATGTTCTATTTTAAGCCATGGAGGCCATATTTTTTGACAAATCAAAAATACGAACGATAGAATTGTAGCATTAATGCTATTAAACAACTGTGCCAAGTTTGGTTGAAGTTGGATGTATGGTGTCAGACAAGTTAATCTTTGAAATTCAGGGTAAAAGTAATGAAAAATGGTAAATTTTGACGCTTTAAGGGCCATAACTCCTAAAAGAAATGGTTCTACAGCTTTGACCTAATTACATGAAATGTAGATCTTGATGTGCTTAATCATATGCAATTTGAATTTTTAAAATATCTTGTATAGTTTTCAAGATATAGGGCTAAATAAGTGCAAAATTTTGAAAAAATCCAGAAAAAGGGCAATAACTCCTACATTGGTTGTTGGATCTTTTTGAAAATTTCTGGGCAGGTAGATCTTGAGGTGCTGATCACTTTTACCCCATGCCAGAATTTTGATATCTGTGACCATTTTTGAGTTATTTGCAAAAAACTGTATTTGACCCCCCTGTTCTATTTTTAGCCATGGCGGCCATGTTTTGTTACGAATCAAAAATACAAACGATAGTTTTGTACACATAATGCCACTAAACAACTATACCAAGTTTGGTTGCAATTGGACTTATGGTGTCGGACAAGTTAACATTTTAAAAATTGTTTACAGACGACGACAGACACCGACAGACGACGACAGACGACGACGACGACGACGACGACGACGGACGCCAAGTGATGGTAAAAGCTCACATGGACCTTCGGTCCAGGTGAGCTAAAAAAGGAATATTATTTAAACCAAATTGATGTAGATTTTTTTGTTCTATACTTTTACGATCTGAGCGGTACCAGAAAATACTTACACCAAGTCAAGACCTTTAAACTATTTCTATGTTATACAACTACTTGTTTTGTACATGTACAAAATGTATGTGTTTGTTTGGACTCTTTATAATTGATTATCCTATTAATCTACAACAAAATTGAAAGTGCTGATCTTTTGCTTTTTTCATCTGTATGTAATGTGATTTTGTATAATACATATTTTTTTTCCATATCACTTTTTTAAAATGTTTTACAGTTTGCAATATTCTATGTCTTCATTTTTATATTTATTTTTCTAGGTATTTAGGCTGTAACTTACAGTTCTTCAGCTTCAGTTTAACCAGTTCCATCGTAGTACAGGAATCTTCAACAGAACAATGACCTTCTTTACTGTCTTGTATAACTTTACTAAAATAGATTGCAAATATTAAAATTTCATTATTAAGAGCAACCTCTATATAAAATGATATACACATGTAAATGTATAACATAAAACACCTGACCTCAGACAGGTAACTAATAAACCTAATTACAATCAGGCAGGGAAGTCACACTTTTGTAATTTACAAAGCAGGACTCAATCTACTAATTGACTAATGACCAATATGGTGGTACAAATGTATTTAAATCAGTGTCTTAAGATGATTAGATGGCTTGGCCAACCAGGCTTAACCTGAAACATGAATAAGTACACTCACTAACAATGGTTTGATATAAACAAAATCCATTTATAATTATCTTTTTCTTGAGAAACAATTCATCAGTGATGAGACAAAAGATTTATATTTGTGCTGTTAAATGTATGAAATTATTTGTATTTCTACCCCTACCCTGATTGACTGACTATTGTTTATTTGTTTTATGTCCTGTTTGCAATATTGCAGCCATGATCAGGACATAATCTTACCCTAGGAAGTGCGCTGACAGTTTCTTTAGACTAGTTTTAAACATTCTCTGACCAGAAAGATTGAATATTACACTGGTGTCAATCACATATGGATGGAACATCTGAAATATATAAACATGATTAAAGAAAATAATTGTTGATGCTGAAATATAAAAACACAATCAGATTGATTGACAGATTTCTTGTTATTCGCCCTGTTGGCATTATTTCAACCATCATCAGGAAAAATTTTATATGATAACACAATCAAATTGATTTTGTGGTGACTTGTTATTTGTCCTGTTGGTTATTTCAGCCATCATCAGGTAAAATGACAATAAAAGACAATTAAGAGCAGTCCACCAAATTATTATGAATGATTTCTAATTTTTGTAACTTTTATATACACATGTACATCTGTAAGTGTTGTAGTAAATTGTTTTCTAAAGATCTTTTTTTGTAGAAGTATGAGAATCCCCCCAAAATATGCTCAAAAAGAACATATTTTCTTTTTCAATCACTGAACCATTGAGTTGAAATTATAATTGTCAATAGTTTCAAAAAAGAAAGAGTAACTTGAAATTAAAACTTTTTCCTCTAAAGTTAAAATTGAAAATACCTGCAGAGCAAGCAAATCTCCCTTTAATGATTGGCCACATAGTATTGCATCTGGTGGTAAGACATCCCTAAGAAATCTCTGTACATCTTCTAGACGAGTGTTAACAGGGTCCAGGATAGCTTTTGTTACACCACTGAATCTATAATACAAAAACAAATTTTGTTTATCTAGTATAGAATTACTTGTTTTCCTCACATGCTCTACTTAAACAAAGGAACTGTTTCAAAATAAACAAATCTTCAGATGGTAATATGTAGTAAGAAAAGGAAAAAAAAAAAACTCAAATTTTCTGCAGTTATACAATCACATTTGAGTTTCAGTACCTGGCCTAATCACAAAATATATGTAGAGCATGTGTCCTTGATAGAACTTGATACTTTTAAATACTTTAAACCTACTTATTTTCACGAGCAATTTATATTCGCAGATTTCGTGAGGAGCAGAAATTCGCGAAAATCGTCATGAATTAACTCATTTTCATGATAATTTGATTATTTTTAAGACAAATCACGAAAATAAATATCTGCGAAATAACCTGATGGCCTAAAACGTGAAATATTGTAGTCGCGAAAATATGTTAGTTTACAGTAATTCCAGATAATGCTGTGACATCTGTGTTGCAACAAGGAACTGTTTACTCTTTAAGAGCACCTGACTTCACCCAATTTACCACTAAAGTTTTAGTTGCTGACTCCTGTTCAATAGTTTTTGTGTTGTTTGTTTCTATATGTTGTTCTCGATAATGATTTTTTTTGGACATTTGACTCCCTAATTGGTATCTCCATTTTTTTTAGTTTTTTATATAAATGATGTATGATTGATTTCATTAAAGTTAAACCCAAGTCTGGCTGATAGAATTACAAGTAATATACTTGATGTTGATGCTCTAAACCTCTTATTCCACATACCTGCTCAGGTAATCCTTGATAGGATTATATGGCTTGACAAATGTGTCATAAATCGTCTCTAAATCCTCATTCACAATGGATACCCTGGTCAACTCTAGCTTCTTTGCTGATGTCAAGCACTACAAAAAACAATTCTTTGTAAACAAGGAATCTGTGAGCCACTGCTCACTCAGTACACCCTCAACCTCATTAATAGACAAAGGTGGTAAACAGGAAGTAGATATCTGACAGACCTTATTTCTGTATTTGCAATAAAGTACCTCATACTGAAGTCCAATAACTAATATCAGTCAAATTTCAAGTCATTATGATTTGCAGTTGCTGAGAAATTACGAAAGATATGTTGCAGATGGAAGGGTGGCCAGAAGTAAACCAGTATACCCCTTTCTTCTTCAAGGCAATGGTATAATCATTTTACTTCTGAAATAATTACTAGGGGAAATTACTGTCTACAGTATGCAAGGGTTACCTTTGTTGCATTTTTCATTAAGCTTCACTTACCGGTAAGACAAGACTTTACACTCATCCAAAATCTAAGAATATCAGTATTGAAACATGACCATTAAAATTTCATTGGCAATGGGCTTGTGTCTATCAGTACTTAAAATAAGGCTTACTAAAAGCCTTATTTCTTCTCTGAATATAAATACAAAACCTTAGTAAATGTACCTAAATACTGTTTCATATATGGCTATATTAAAATTTGAAGTTGAGGTTGTTTCAATTACAAAACTTAAATTTAAGTAATTCTTCAGACCTTGTGGATAAAGTGAACATTAGAGCCTCACAAAAATTCTCAATTATACAGTATTACAAACCATTTCACAATCCACAGCAAACAAAGGACTCTGACTGTGCACTTTGCTGTAGGTGTCTTTACTGTACACAAATGTTTTATAACTCTCTGAAAGATAGAATATTGTATAAACAAGGTATAATTGAAACTGGATGCAGTTTCGAATGTCTCCCAAACGAGATCCCATTAGTCATGGGAAAAATTTGTGAGGGTGCTTACCTATAAATACAAGTTTTACAGAATTCCAAAGGGTAAGCAAAATCCTGAAATTGCCTTTAAATGCATTTTTAGAACCTCATGGGAAAAATTTGGGCAGGGGTTCCCCTGTAAATCAAAGTTTTACAGAAGTCCCACGAGTAAGCAAAATCCTGGAAATGCCTTTAAATGCATTTTTAGAACCTCATGGAAAAAATTTGGGCAGGGGTTCCCCTAATAACTCAAGTTATTAAGTATTCTATCATTTGAGGGGTGGGGCATGACCCCCCCCCCCCAGACGCCCCTATAGTACCAAATGATTTGTCTTAGCATAAGGAGTAATAATATATATGGTTATAGGGTGGGGATCTCAATTGTTTTCAGAATATTTAGAATTTTGTCATTTGAGGGGGGTGGGGCATGACCCCCCTCAGACCCTCTATGGTACCAAATGATTATGTGGCCAGGTATGAAAATAAAAATATATGACGTAACACACTGTGTTACACAATATTTCCAAATTTAAGATCACACATTATCAAGTTATATCACTTTTCCCATAGACTTCTATAGTAAAATTTTGCAAAACCCCACCCCCTTTTGAGACCCCAAAAATATATGTTCCCTCCAACATATTGAAAAATTTTTTTCGGGAGGATCATCTAGGAGTATGGGCCTATCAAGTCATATGATATCAAGCGATTCCGTCTATCGGTTTCTGAGAAACGCCGAAGACAAGTGTTCGAAAAAACGCGCCCGGAAAGAAGAAAAATAATAATAAGAATAATAAGAACTGAGCAAAAACAACATGTCTCCAAACTTCGTTTGGGAGACATAAAAACTTCGTTTGGGAGACATAATTATCTACATGTATGAAAGTATATCTTGAACATGTGTATGTGTGTTTCTATCAAACAGAATCATATTATGATTCTCAGTATTATAATCAAATCCAATTATCTCCCCTGAATGATATCCAAGAGCAGAAAATTTGGCTAAATATGCACTTCTCTATATAATATACTTGCTTCATGTAAAGTTTCATCAAAATTCATCAAGCTGTTTAAGAGGAGTTCTGCTTACAGGGTCTCCTACTGTGCACTATATTTTAATAACAAAAGTCAAATTATCTCCCTTGAATGATATTGGAGATCAACGAAATTTTTTCATGCACATCTCAATATGATGTTTTTTCTTCATGTAAAGTTTCATCAATATTCATCATGCAGTGCAGGACAAGTTGGGCTTGCGAGATATATGGACGGAAGGGCAGATAGACAGGGTGTGTCCTATATACCCCCAAACTTTGTTTGCAGCCCCAGGTATAATTATCTCCCCTAAATGATATCCAAGAGCAATGAAATTTCTCTATATGATTTTCTTCCTTCGTGTAAAGTTTCTTTGAAATCTATAGGGCAGTTTAGGAGGAGTCAGGCTCATAATATTTGTCAAAAGATGGATGTTTGTTTGCAAGGATAACTTTGTTTTTGTTGTTTGCTGAGGTATAATGATCTCAATATAAAAAAAAAACCTTAATGACTAGACCATACTTATAACTTTCAAATAAAGATGTACTTTTTTCTATTACCTAATTTCCCATATGTAATGGGCATCGGGAAATCCTCTGCAATCATCTGTGTGGTATTGAGTAACAAGGAAGTCCTGTCAAACACATCATCCTTATTTATGACCCCTGCTCTGGAAAACCCTGCCTTAGAAAAGCTTCTGACAGTCTCAGATTTACTTTTCTGAGGTTTATCATCTGAACTTTGAACTTCACCATCTTCCAATTCATCCTCCTCATTTGAAGAGTTCTTGTTAGGTTTGTCTGTGTTTTTGTCTGAACTTTTTGCCTGGTTATTAGTTGGACTGTCTACTTTGTTATCATCTGTGGCAATCTCATTTGTAGCAGATTTAACATTATTGGTAGGTGCATCATTAGGAGTATAGCCAGGAGGTCTAGTGAACTGATTTATGACGTTTCTTGTCTGTGCTGTTAAACCACCTAAATTGAGATAGCATAATAGGTTCATATATATGGAAACAAAATATAAAATTCTATTTGATAAAAAAAAAAATTCTTACCGTAGTTTTGTAGGAATTATTTTTTTGGATTACCCCTGTAGTTGATAAACAATGCTTATTACTAACACTGGAAATGCATTCTTATCAATCCAGGATTAAATGTTTCTGTAAGCTTATTGGGTAGGAATCAATTTGTATCATATGTTAACCTATAGATGTTACTCCATAGACATACACATGTACCACATGTAAAGCAATGTGAAGTGAAAGAATTATAAGACATTTCAAAATCTGCTTCATTACAAACTTATTTTGATTTATGGTCTAAAATGTATACATGTACAACCCAACAGCAAACATGTCATAACTGAAAAAAATCTGTCAAAGTCAAAAATGGCCGGATTTCGTTAAACAGGAAGTAGGTGAGCGACAGACCTGAAATCATATCCCACGTTATGGGACCCCACCCTGATGCTGTATACCAAATATCAAGTGGCTGTGATTAGTAGTTGCTGAGAAAACTGTTACAAAAAATTTTCCCCGCCCGCCCGCCCAACATTCACCATTTTATAACCCAGAATTTTCACTCCGTGAAATCCCGCCAAAAATGCATACGATTCCTAGGTAACCATGAAAATTTCTCATGAAAATTTCTGTAGTCAAATTTTTTTTTGGGTAGTTCTTTGGTCTGAATTTTTTGGACTATAATAATCCCCAACTAGAGTAATTTCTTTACATTTTGGTAGTATGCATCAAGGGCGGATCTAGGACCGGCCGCCTGTTTGAAAATTTCTGGATCCGCCACAGTGCATCATTTTTTTCTCCAAACAGGAGTTTGACTGATCCTCTCAAAGCCCCTGGTTTTGGCTTTGCAATTTGATAAATTAATATTTTAGGTAAACATATATACCATTCATTCTACACAAAGCACTGTTACTGAGGGGTACATTGAAGAGTTCATGATGAATTGTACTGCCATACTGTTCTGGTGGAACCATGTCACAAGACTGCAAACAAAAACAACACAGTTATTTCTACATGTATATTAATACAGTACTACTATGGTGACTATGGTTGGGTCCATAAAATATTTTGTTTAACTTCATAATATTTTATGTTTAAGTTTTAGCCAGGAATCTTTTTTTAAACCTGTCTTCTTTGTGATAATTCTTTCATGTAGAGAAATTTATTTAGATGGGTTTAGAATCATATGCATTGTGTTTTCACTGGCTCATGCTGAAGGATGCTGGCTGTATTTCATTGCAGATTCTTCTGTTGTCTTTACACAATATTGAGCCATGTACACTATCAAAGTCTTTCAAAAATATTTGACAGATTTTCATACAATTTGATTATAAATTCCTTAAATGTGTAAACTTTCAAATCTGTACTGTTTATAGTCTTTGAATTTTAGCATTCACAAAAAAATGTTGACAAATAGGATGGATGGACAAAGTGAACTATACTGTAGAGCTACCACATCCTCAATGTGGAGAATTAGTTATCATGTTACCCCCTGATAATGTGCATTTTTCATCATGCATAAAATAACCTTGACCTACCATATCAAATTGAGATTTCAGGTATGGGAAACAATCAGGATAAACCTGTAGCTCATAACTACTAACTGAATCTAGGACCAGTACAATCACACTGGTTACCTTTCCAACACGAAGCAGACGACACCATCTGTAAACAAACAAATAAGTGAAATAAGTTTTTGCATCTTTTACATATTAAAATGATCAATAGAAGATTGAGGAGAATTTTTCCTTACGATTTTTTTAAGCTGCTTTGCAGGTGCAGCTTTGACAAAAATCTATCTGGAACCAGCATTTGGAAGCTTCTTTTTAAAAAGTTCTGGATATGCTCTTGATGTTAGCATATATAAGAAAACACACATAATGTGTTAAAATTGTTTATAGTCTCATGTCATGCCTTCTCTTTGCAGCCCCTTTGTGTTGTAAATTTCACCAAATTCTTATCATTAAACATGTTAAATTATTTGTTCTGTAATAATTGTGTGTGGAGTTTGTAAATAGAACTTATTTTGATACACTAAGTGTGACAAATTGAGGAATTATTTCACTGGCCATCAATCATCATAAAATTTTTAATTTGCATATCTACTGATATGCTACTGAACGACAGTTATTGTACATACAAAGTTTCACTAGAGTGAAGCAACTACTAGGTCACACATGTCACTCAAATATAAACTAGGTACAACATTCATTTATTTCTCCAACATGTCCAGTGACCAAATCAAATGTGAAACATCTGTAGTAAAAACTTGTAGATACAACATCTCCTCAAAAATATGATTTATATATCAGTAATTAGCGTCTTTTCCCTTTGATCTTATCTGCCTGATATTTTTATTATCATGGACAGTCAGTCTGTGATACTAAAAATATCAGGTGATAGCACTTGATTACTGTGATGTCATGTGATGCAATGTGATGTAATTCAACTGAAAAAGTTGTTAAATGTGTGGGTTTTTTTTATTACTGCTAAAAAGAATATAAACTTTGATACTATCTATATCTAGTCTTGTATCAGACTGGCCTTATTGGAGTGGACTGGTCTGATACTCACCAAAATATAGATAGTATCAAAATGTAAAGTACATAATATTCTATATGTAGTTTTTACCTTGGTTTGTAACTCGCTGTGTTTCCTTGAAGACCATACAATAACAGGTGTTGAAGATCCAGCATAAACAAGGGAGGTAATTCTTTGTACGTCAAATCTTCTGACATCTGTTTACTGTGTTGGAATTGTAGGTCATCTAAGAGAAGAAAGAGTTTGGGCTTCTCCTGCAATGGAAATCAACACAATTTTATGTTGCATTTAGTTTTTCTAACTTTGCAATTCGTCAGTTTTGAGATAGCACAGAATGGCTGGTGAATACGAAGAGAGTTTTTTTGTTACAATTTTTTCTATGCAAGACAACTTCCTGTGCCTCAAAGAGCAATAGATTAAAATAAATATTGAATGGTTAAAGCCTGGTTATTGCCATCAGTAATTTTATCCTACATATACATGTATTAAAACCCGTTTTAACAAACCATGCTAGCTTTCTGTCTTTCTCTCATAAGTCTTCTACGCTCAGCAATTTCATCTTCAATATTCATCATGCCTTGCTGTTCATTGGATATTTTGGCAAGCTTGGCGGCAGAAGCACCACTGACATTTGCTTCTTTATTGACCTAAATTGAAAGAAGAACAAATTAGAAAACTGGATTGAATTGGTATTGCAGTTCATTTCAGGAACTACAACATTAGCTTAAGACACCTGATATATAACATGTATAACCATGATAACAAACAGCCTAAGAAATTAGGATTTGAGATTCACTTGCCCGAATCCTTCATTTTTAGTTTTTGTATTTATTTATCATGTTTATCATACACAATTTTATTCTAAATTTCAATTGGCCAAAACCATTTTTACTGGCCAGTAGCAAGCAGGTGAGGTCAGTGCTAATTTTGCAGATTGGTATATAACTGCAGTAACAACTTTTCCCTGTGTATGTTGTATATGTTGTGTATGTCATGTATGTATATACAATTGTATGAAACTGAAAGGTTTTATGATATTGTGATATAATTTTTAGTTTTTGCATTTTAAAGGATGCAGCTCTTGAACACACTTGATGTGCCTAAAATCTCTCAGATCGCACAGATGCTGGTTTGACATAGAGTTTGGTAATGTCATCCTTTCCAGATCTGATGAACACTAAATCGATCTTTGGCAATGTGACTGGTGTGCTATAGCAAGCAGGAACTGCTTACTCTTCCGGAGCACCTGAGTTCACTCTCATTTCCAGTATTTCGACTTGAGTTCACATTGCTGAATGCGGTTTTGTTGTTATGTGTGTGTGTATGTCTTATGTTGTTGTGTGGTTTGTTTCGTTGTGATGATTTTTTGTATACCAGTTTTGTCTTTGTTTTTACGGTTTTAAGATGTTGATTACCCCTTTGGTACACCTTTGCTTCTTAGAGTACATTAAGATTTTATAGAGTATTATTATACAGTGGATTCCACTTAATGGACTAACTCTTAATAGAATAATCCTCTTTATTAAATATGATTTAATAAAAAGCTACGCCGAGCGCAGCATGATACGACCACAACAAGTCGAACCCTGTACGTTGGAGGCCCAATATGAATAGTCCATTGCTTTAGTCACAAGAAGCCCATGGTGAACTTACAAAGCTTTTTGACGCATGCATCCTGTGGTGGACTTAAAAATGCATTTTTGACACATATATATTTACATCAACATCTCATACAAAAAGCCTTATTTATATACATGGACATGTATTAATTTACAATTTTGGCCCTTTGACCCCTTATTTTTCAAAAATGATAAAAGATATTGCGAATCAGATTAAAATAATAGGCAGAATTTTTCACAAGGAATCCAATGAAAAAAAGATTTTGAAAATCGGACCACAAATAAAAAAGTTGATTTTATGGGCGTGGCCTGTCTTTAGCCCCCTGTAGCAATGTAATGGTGAAATAAATATCAAAATCATTGACACATTTAGTAGATAGAATTTAATTATGAACTCAGTAAAAAAAGAATTTTAAAAATCAAATGAATAATAAACATGATAAACATTCTACAACAGTTTTGTCAATACACCTGTTTTAGCGCTTTTGGTCCTTTTTTCTAAAACAGTAGGGGCCACAAACCCCAAATACAAAACCAACATTCCTTTAGTGGTTATAATCATCATATTAAAACTTCATAACAATGGGCAGGTCCACTTCAACTTAATTTTTGGTATACATGGTATAAAACTATTTGCCTTGACAAACTTTTAAAAATGGCGTTTTTGGCCCCTTTGACCCCTAATTTCTCAAAAACGGTAAGAGATATTGCAAATCTGATTGAAAAATGCAGGCAGGGATTTTCACAAGGATTCCAATGAAAAAAAGATTTTGAAAATAGGACTACAAATAAAAAAGTCAATTTTTTGGGTGTGGCCCCTTTTTGACCCCCAGTAGCAATGAAACAGTGCAATGTATATCAAAATCATTGACACATTTTGTTGACAGAATTTAATGATGAGTTCAATAAAAAAAGAATTTTCAAAATCAAATGAATGATGAACATTATTCAACAGTTTTGTCACTACACCCATTTTAGCCCTTTTTGGCCCTTTTTTCTAAAATGGTAGGGGCCACAATCCCCAAATACAATACCAACCTTCCTTTAGTGGTAACAAACATCATATCAAAATTTCATAACATTCGGTCAACATTTACTCAAGTTATCGCACGGAAACCAAAGTGTCCCCAGATGACGACGACAACAACGACGACGACATGGCCATAACATTATACGCTCGCAAAAATTTTGCGGTCGTATAAAAACACCAAACCCTTTCCTATACTTTTAAGGTTAAAAATTTCATTTAATTGCATTGAAAATCTGAGAAAAAGTACAAAATTCCTGTTATTTGACTTAAAATTTTAAAAAATCACCTTGATACCTGTCAAATCATATGATGTCTTAATGAGGTCCTTGAAGTAAAAGTTATCCAAACATGTTTTAACAACCTTCATTTATGTCACATTTGTTTATACAAGCATTAGAACACAATAAAAGTGTCACCTGGGTGTTCTAATTACTTAACACATTTGATAATTAGACAAATTGATATAAATTCTTTGTATTTTCTGTTCAAAATTGACATTTCATTTTATGGGGTCATTCGGTTAACTGCATAATTTTCTCTGACAAATTGCTTATGCTAATAAGAGGAATCCACTGTACATTCATGCAAAAATGGAATGCACAAGATATGATTAAATGTATGACAAAACCAAAACTAGTAACAAGAAATTCTTATTTTTACAGCAAAGATGAAATTCTGAGAAAGGTCACAGATGACAGGACAGAGACTGATTCATTATGACCGTTACAATAAGATTTTTTTTATTGTTACAGCAAAATTTTTAGTGCATTGCTATCAAATAAAGACTGAAAAGTAGTTAGTTGACATTGGAAATAATTCACTCTACTCTTTGTTAAATAAATAATTATGCCAAAGTTGAGCACCGGTTATGGAGAACTCACCTCTTTGGTATAAAATCTTTCAGTTATTTTTAAAGGAATAGTTAAGCAGACGACTTCTGGCTTAAAAAGCTTTGTTTTCCCGAACTTTAGGTGTCTTTTTATTGCTTTTTCTATGAAATTTCTTATGTCATTAAGCGCACATGTAACCCACAAGTAAAGTTAGATTGTTTATATTTTCGAATATTAAATATTTCAACTCAGCGTGTTATAAACATATGCATTTTCAAATTAATTAAAGCTTAAGTTAAGAAATATTTAAAAATACATTTACATTGCAACTTATTTAAAAAATTTTGACAGGTTGTAGAGACACTTGATCATGTTGATTCATAAAAAATATGCGTATCTTCTTTTGTTTCATATAAAAAAAAAAACATGCTCCCTGGACCTTTCAGAAAATTTATGACTGTGTTACATTCAGCACAGGCCCCAGACACTATGTTTATGCAGTTATTTACTATGTACGGTACTGTGACAATGTCCTACCATACTGAAGCCATGGGAGTAATGGCTGGAATCCTACCGTTAGACCTCAGAAGAGAGGAAATGGCCATCAGAGAGATTTCGAAAATCTATTCCTATCAACATGATCAAAACAACATACCAGTTAAACAACATCTAATCAACTGGAGGAATAAAACAAAGGTAGATAAACACATGTCGCCTTTAGGACTCATGTCACTTCAGGCAGAGGAGATGCTGAAAGATCAGTCTATAGATATAAGAAACATAGAACCAATGTGGGAATATAGAGGGCTCTATGCAAATCAACACCAGAGTACTGGCGAAATTTAGGGTCTTCTAAATCAAGGACAAAGGAACAAGAAGAAAGAGGAAAGAATCTTCTTAACGACATCATCAATACCACATCAAATGAATCAGCTTTTGAATTTACTGACGGATCATGCCTTTCCAACCCCGGACCATGTGGTGCAGGAGCTGTGATTTTAATAGATGAGGAAATTGTAGAACTCAAACAACCAGTTTGTAAAAGAGGGTCTATTCTACTTGGAGACTGGTAGCAATAAACCTGGTACTAGACTACGTAGGAAATCCTATAGTCAACAACAAAATAGACCAAATTATTTTGTTCTCTGATAGTCAACAGGCAATAGGAGTGTTAACACTAAACTGGAAGGCAGATAGCTATACCAATACTATTAGAGAAATCAAAAACAAATTGGAGAATCTACAGAAGGATGGTACAGTTATTGAGATCAAATGGACTCCAGGTCATTTGGATGTCAAGGGAAATGAGATGGCTGACAAGTTAGCTAAGGAGGCTGCTAAAGAAGCAGAGTCATTAGAAGGAGATGCACACATTAATGTCACAAAGCAGGATGTGATAAGGGCAGCAAAGGATTTCGTCATGCAGAAATGGCAAAAAAGATGGGATGAGAGTGACCGAGGGAGATTTTATTACAACTTTAATAAAATAGTCAAGAATAAGAGAACATTTGACTTTCCAAATAGAAAAAAAGCTTCAGTAATTAATGGATTACGATCAGCATATGCCAGCCTTAATGATTACTACTATAAACTTGGAATCGCTCATTCATCTCATTGCCAATGCGGAGAACTTGAAACTGTAGAGCATTATATATTGAAATGTGATCTTTATGAAGAAAGTCGACAGAAGCTTATAAACGAACTTTTCTTTCTATCTGGATCCATACACATAGACTTGGAGGTGCTCTTGATCGTAGGAGAATCTGAGGAAAATACCATTACAGAAACTCAGCGCCTACGATTAATGGCGGATTATATAGAGGATACAAAGCGATTTTTTTAATCTTTTATTTTTTCCATATAAGTTTTATTTTTTTTAAAGCGTCCACCTATCAAAGTACAAAAGCGATATATACCTAGAGTTTTAATTATACACGCGCGTCAACACAGTAAATTACAGGAGTGAAAATCCAGTGTCTAAAATTTTTGACACGTACAGAATACAGAATACCATACTGAAAAAACACAGACACTATGTTTATGCAGTTATTTACTATGTCTGTATGTATGGTACTGTGATAATGTCCTACCATACTGAAGTGGTTTTTTTTAGTATGGTAGGACATTGTCACAGTACCGCACATAGTAAATAATTGCATTTATAAACATAGTGTCTGGCCTGAGCACTCAGTCTCAGCTGAGAAAACCATATCGAAGAGAATCGAATCATCCTATTAAACATATGAAATGGATGAAAATAACAGTGTCGTGCTTGTGAAGATCTCGGATCCTCTCGATTAAACTCTGGTGTTTCTACAGTATTTTTAAATTTAAAAGTATCTTTAGATAGCTGAATTTCTCCTACATTGTTTGATATTATTTTCGAAGCGTTTTATTTATTATTTTGTTTGTAATTTAATAAAATCTGAAGGATGGTGAAAAATAAAAAATCAAACACCACGCGAACAGACTGATATTTGTCACAATAAACAAATTTCCTTATCGAGAGTTATCGGCCAGTGGGCGTCCTGTTAAAACAGGAAATTGACCAGTTTCAAACTGTTAATTAGTTGATCTCAATTTATCAAATTACCTTCAAATTTCACCTGAATATTCTCAAATCATTTTGCTATTTAACAGTGCTAAATAAGATACTATAAGGTAAGATTTGATATGAAATTTATAAGATTTCCAAGAGGTCTATTTCTTAGTTTGAATTTGGATAAAAATGTACGATTGACTTTAAACTGTTCCTTTGGAAAAATGCGTGATAAGAATGAAAAGAAAAATAGTCTAAACAAAGCAGCAAAATCTACTCTTTCCAACGATGTATATATTTCATATGTACGATTTATTATGAAAAAGTTTACTTGCTTGTAATGCAAGTGCCTATTTCAACAGACCGAATCTGAATTTACAAATTAGCGTGGAGACACTGTTATTTTGGATTTATCGTGGAGACATATCTCTTTAATTATTGTCTCAGCCTCAGGTCTCAGACATCATAAATTTGTCATCGTCATAATCCCACATAATGTTTTATCATTACCTCATCTGCTTCTTTGACAAGTTCAAGAAAGGCTCTAGCCTTCCTTTTCTTCGATTCTATTCGTTTTTCTTTCTTTGATTTTGAATCCATCTTGATTTATCGTTTTGGTATTTCGGTAAACGGACAGACCACAATCGGTTTCAAAGAGATGCTTTGAAATTTTTGAAAGATCGTTTCACTTCCCCATAAAGAATCTCCTCCATTTAAAACTGAAACTGAAAGTAGAAAAAAAAACCCAATCGAATGAAAAGTAAATTTCAGAGTTCATATGTCAAAAAGTGTTTTGTGATATGGATAAAAGTACTGAAGCGGATAAAATAAACCCACTGGTTACTGAAGTTTATGATTCTGAACGAATCTCAACTGCAGAAAGGGAGAAAGACTCTTCCCAAACTGACATGACAGATGACACTGAAATCCGTAAGGAAAATGAAAGTTCAATGGATGGTTTATTTTCTGGAAAGACTTTTAAGCGAATACTTGGCGTTGGTAAGAGTAGCTCACAAACTTACACTGCAAAAGTAATTCCAGCTGAAGAGTCAATTGCTACACCACAACATTCAATTTTTACAGATGTTGCATCAAAGTCAGATGTATCTGCTACTGGAACAAGTAATTCAACACCCAATAAGAAAGTTGGACAAGATGCTATGCCAATTGGGGCTAGCTGTTCATCATTCTATGAGAACATGCAAGAAGAACCTAATAATACGGTTAGTGATCATGGCCTATCTATAGGAGAAAAGTTCAGTCTGTCTGTGCCATCACATGTTATCTCATGCAATACAAACAACAAGAAACCAGGACTTGCCTTGATTATCACTGGCCAGAATTTTTCTAAAGGACTTGGTGGATACCGAATTGGAGCTGAAGAAGACCTTAAGAACATGTTTGATTTATTTACTAATTTGAACTTTGAAGTTCAGTGGAGGCCGTTTGTAGATAGAGAAACAAAAGATTTAAAAGATGAACTGATCAAATGTGCAAATGATCCAAGGCTTGAACAGAAAGAATGTTTAGTAATTGTCATATCTTCACATGGAGGGGAAATAAAGTTAGGAAGGCCATATCGACCGGTTGATATCCCAAGTAACATGAATGTCTACAGCCATGCCATTACAACATATGATGGGTTTCTATTAACCAGTGAAATCATGGATATCTTTGATGATGACAACTGCAGTTACTTGGAAGGAAAACCAAGAATCCTGTTTGTCCAAGCATGTAGGTCGAGATCTAATGTGAAAAAAATTGACAAGGGCTTTGATTTAAAAGTAGCAAATGTTCCATTAGATTCCTCTGGAAAATCGTCTTCAATGGATATAAAACATGCTACTGATTTGGAAATGAATATGTACAAGACACCAGAAAGAACAGACTTATTAATAACACCATGTTACGAAAATTATATGGTGGTGTTTGCCAGTACATCAGAGCATGTTGGTTGGTCAGAGAATGATGGTGGTGTTTTATTAACTGCTTTGTACAAAGTCTTTAAAGATAAAATCACACAGAAACAGGAGATAGATGTGCTACCTACAATGGCAGAGGTGTGTAACAAAATGATGGAATGGGAATCAAATTTCAGCGATGCAAGATATGACAAAGCAAAATCTACGCTGAGTCTTGTTCATATGCTGCAGCAGAATATCATATTCAAATCAGGCAATGGACAATGAAAAACTTACTTCATTTACACATATAAACTTATGTCACAAAGAAACAATTTCACAAATATTATTAATAAGTTCATTTACATTGTACTTTTAGTGCAGGTAGATGTACAAAAATGTAGTAATGATGTACACAAAATATTTTATAGGGAGGTGTAGTTTTAGCTGCATTGTTCAGAGGCGGATCCAGAGATTCTGAAAAGAGGGGCCCACTGACTGGCCTAAGAGGGGGCCCGCTTTGGTCACGCTTCATTGATTTCCTATATATTCAACCAAATTTTTCCGCCAAAAGGGGGGGGGCGGGCCCCCCAGGGGCCCCCCTTGGATCCGCCTATGTTGTTGTATTTTATATCATATTTTTACATCTTTTATAGTAATGTTATAGCATATGTCAAATTGACAATTTATTTATAGACCTTGTTATTCTTAAGCATTGTACATGTTAATTTTTTCTGATGTTATCATTATACCCCCTGCAAACAAAATTTTTGAGGGAAATATACAATGTAGGAATCACCTTGTCTGTCTGTCCACATATCTCGTAAGTGCAACTCCTCCTAAACTGCTTGACAGATTTTGGTGAAACTTTACATGATGGAAGAACATCAAATGTACATTTGTACATGTATATGTGCATGAAGAATTTTCATTTTACTCAAATATCCTTCAAGGGAACTAAGTTGACTTAGACTTTTTAAATAAAGTATTCATTGGGAGATCTCGTAAGTGCAACTCCTCCTAGATCCCTTCATGGATTTGATGAAACTTTTCATGAAGGAAGTACACCACATGTAGAATGTGAATGTGAATGAAGATTTCTCATCACTCAAGATTGGATATCATTCAGGGGAGATAATTGGACTTGAGGTTTTTTTTGGCAGTATAGAGTCCAATATGAAGCAAGGGGTATTCTTTTGTGAGCTCGCTCACAGTATTGTTTTAAAATTATTTTAAAGATGGCATTTACATGTCATGCATGTTGTACATGTTAAAGTTTTAACCAATTAATTTTTAGTAAAAGCCCCCAACAAAGGACTAAAGCCACGAACTTTCATATTTGGCCCTTAATCAGGCCATTTTTTTCAAATTCATCTGTTAGATAAGATTTTTATGGCCAAGTAGTCTAGAATGATTACTTGTTACAAAACAAAATTAATTTTAAAGTTTTCTGTACTTGTGACGTTGTAATTACGTCATAAAGTGAAGCTAAAATTGAAAATATGCTAATTTCAGCTAAATATCATAATTTTTCACCTGGTTTTTGGTGAAAATGACATTGGCGCCACCCCTCGCCCATAAATATTTTTGCTTAAATTTATAAATACATTATTTTCTTCATATTTCAACAAAAATTTCGATGGGCGAGGGGTGGCGCCACATAGAAAATCACAAAATTGTGACTGAAAAACAAGCCATTTTGGCCAAAAAGTGAAAAATCACTGATTTAGGCTATTTTTGAAGGGTTAGGGTACTTGAAAATTCATTTATACACCATAATCAAATCTTTTCTCTTTTGACACAGACATCCAGCTCAGCATACACAAATTTTGGTGTAAAACAAACCAATTTTGATATTTGATTATTAACAGGGCCAAATATTGGGGTTCATGGCTCTAGTCCTTTATGCATTGATTGAACATTTGTAGTGCATGATATGTTTTCATTGTTTTATTCTATCAATACTAGGTATCATGACTATTATTAATGTAAATTATGATTATTTTAATAATCAAATCAAATTGAATTAGACATCACATTTATTATGTTTATAAGCATTATAGAACAGCAAAAATATTAAAGAATATTTTATTTATGTTTGGGTTTTTTTTTTGCCAGTACACAACATTGTTACACAAGTGACATCTACCAAATATCCAGAACACATAAGTTTGTGCATTATAGTATAGTACACTTTAATTTTATAACAAAATGAACTGTACTGAACTGAACTGTTGAAGACTGCTTGCTGTTTTCCGTTGTGATTTTTTGAATTGCTGTTTGTTTATGTTTGTTGTGTCGCGTACACTTATTCCACATCTCAATATCGTATATTTCATGAATTTTGTGTTAGTGTCATATATTAGACATTGATGTCAAGGTCAAGGTCACAAGATGTTCTCTATTGCACATTTGTATATATGCAATACACATCCTTCCATTTCATCATGCATCAATAATTCATGCATGTAATCCATGTATATGTACATTCACATGATTTATTTCATGGAATTAGGCAGATATAGCTATATGTGAAACAGAAAGGATGAGTAAATATGTAATAAATGTCATAACAAGCTTAATCTTGGCATTGAAAAACATAATGACCTTGAAGTCAAAGGCCAAGGTCATTAGATAACTAGTTACTGCAATTCATGAATCATTAATATATAGCATGCCAAATGTCTTTAACACTAGGGTCAAACAAACAAAACTTTATGCTCCAATAAGAATATGGTACAGATGTACAATGTATTTGAAATTTGACCTTTACATACAAATGTACTAAGGATGGCGTGGTATACATTAAATGCACTGACTCATGATCATTATACATTCACAAGATGAAGTGGAATTACCAAGGTCATTATGTACTAAGGAGATGGTGGTATTGAAGGCACTGGCTCATGATTGCCATACATTCACAAGTCAAATTGACATAGTTAGGTCATAGTTTAAAGAAATTTAGTATTTAAAATCAAATGTAACATTAAGTCAATGTCATATGAAAGTCACTTTTAATAAATCTATTCATGATTCAATATAAAATGATACATATCTAATTATCTACCTACCAAATATATAAGAAATTGCTTTAACTTGGACAGACATTGTGACTATGTCATTTTTGTATCATGTGTATGGAATTTTTTTAGCTCACCTGGACCGAAGAAGGTCCAGGTGACCTATTACCATCACTTGGCGTCCATTGTCGTCGTCGTCTGTCGTCGTCGTCTGTAAACAATTTTTCAAAAATCTTCTCCTCTAAAACTTTTGAACAGAATTTAATGAAACTTGGTATGAATGATCCTTAGGGTATCCTGCACCAAACTTGTGTTTCAATTTTTGATCCGTCAAAAAACATGGCCACCGTTACTAAAAATAGACTAGGCGGGTCAGACTACTGTTTTTGGCTTGTAAATCAAAAAGTATAAGAGATAGATGAAATCTGATGCCAGCCTACTGCTTCAGCATCAAAAGTTCTACAAAAGTCTCCATTTGGTCGAAGTTGTCAGATGATCCTTTATAGGGGTTACAGCCCCTTAAAAGTGAAAAAAAAGCGTTTTTGCATGTTTATGGCCTATAGAATGAAAACTATTGTAAATAGAGAAAAGCTGTTGCTTGCTTAAATGTTCAGCTCATTTAGCTCTACAAAAGTCTTGGTAGGGTCAAAGTTGTCAGATGACCCCTTATAGGGGTTACAGCCCCTTAAAGGCAAAACTAGCGTTTTGGCTTAAAGAATGAAAACTATTGCAGAGTCGAGAAAAGCTGTTGCTTGCTTAAATAATCAGCTCATTTAGCTCTACAAAAGTCTCCATAGGGTTGAAGTTGTCTGATAACCCCTTATAGGGGTTATACAACCCCTTAAAAGTTGAATAATAGTGTTTTTTTGATTATTTAGAATGAAAACTATTGCAGATAGAGAAAAGCTTTTTCATGCTTAAACATTCAGCTCATTTAGCTATACAAAAGTCTTCATAGGGTTGACATCAAGACCAGGTGAGCGATTCAGGCTCCTGGGAGCCTCTTGTTTTACCTTGAAGTCAAAGGTCAAGGTCATTTTTTAATATTGTGCACTCTGTCTGACATACCATCGTCATGCTGATACTTACACGTACAAATTGTTCAATTTCTTTGTGAAAGGATAAAAAAAATATTTGATTACAACAACCTTGTATGACAGATATTGTGTATTAAGGTCATGCAAAGTCATGAAACATACTTTAGATTATGATTGGCATACTTACTGGTAGTCTTGTGATGATAGATCTACATTAATTTACAAACTTTTATGAGGTAAGTTTAAAAAAAAAACATGTATGTGGAGAGCAATACCCCATGCACGTTAAAGACCCCTTTGTAGAGTTCAATAAGAGTAGGCTCAATGGGGGCTGCTGCAAAGGCCACACTGGCAAACTACTAGCTGGAGAGGGATTTGCATATAAGCATCAAGCTTGTTTCCCAATCCAGGATAAATAAATATGTTTAAACTAAAAAAAACTATATTTTTCTGTACATGCACAAACATTGATCAAACAGAAATTATTTTATAGACACATAGACACTTAATTTTTACATATCTGTGGCGGATCAAGAAATTTTCAAACACGGGGGGGGGGGGGGGGGGGGGGGGGTTGCGCAATTATAAAAATCTTTCTGGGACCTCTTGTTTCATATAGTTCCTAACCTTTTTTTTTTCGTCAAAGGGGGGGGGGGGTGGCGGTATGCCAGTCCTAGATCCGCCTTTGAATATATGGTCTCCAGCACATACATGCTGTAGAAAATGGCAGATAATGAAATATATGTTACAATTTAAAAAAAAACAATTGTGTGCAATATATCATGAGTATATATGTACATCAAAATTATGGCCATATTTTCATAATTTCCATGTGGACTATTGTAAATTATAGCCATATTTTCATAATTACCACATGGACTATTGTGAACTTGTGGGACGAAAACATATGGGGTCGACTGGTCAAAGATTTAGTTTGTTACAAACGCAAACGTGACCAACAAGTGCACGTTTTCAAACATTTTACTGACGCGGCATTTTCAAAACATGAAAACTACAAAACAACTTGCAAGGTTTATAATTTTCAAGTCATTTTACTTTACCATACCACAGCATTGTGTTATAATAGTTACAAAATGTATATCCCCTCTATTCCTTTTACATTCACAAACTTGCCCCTGTGGCTAAACAAGAGATACACATGTATAGGATACATGATGTATGTTCTTATATTTCTCAGGTTGGGGGAAGCCCCAATTGGGATACTATATCCCAATTGGGATATCCTAATTGGGATATTTGCATATACCCCAATTGGGATATATTGCAGTTTTTTGCAGTTTGTATTAGTATGACAGAATGGAGCATAATTATGCATCAACATAATTTATGATTCTATTATATAATTCAGGGTCTTGTTTAGTATTTGTTGGCTATTTGTGGGATGCTGCGTTTTCTGTGCAGACCAAGTTTAACATTATAAAAACTTGTACTGTTTTTAAAGTCAAATTATTTCTTTAAGGCAAAGTTTCAGTTAATTTTGAGTTTTAGAATGAAAAGAAAGGTGTTTTTACTTTCTAGCTTTAGATACTTGGTTATATTTGATGTCAAAAACTATTTTATTTAAATTTAAGAAGTTGAAATAAAAGGTTCCATTTTTGAATCATAAATTAAAATTTGAGTTATCTTTCTTTGATCAAAAGAAAATTCAGTGTTGTGAGACATGATTTTAGCTACATGTTTGAACCCCAATAGTTTTAAAACGAAAGAAAGATTTAACTTAAAAACATGAATATTTATTTTTTATATACTTAATCTCACTCATGAAGTTCAATATACATCAATAACTAATAAAGTCTTGTCAAAATCTTATACCAAACTGGATGTGATTTTGACATAAAAAAGTGGTTCTTCTGGTAAATCGCAGCAACACAATTACTCTTGTGATGTACTTTTAGATCCCTGGAACAATGCTCTTCAAATATTATAATGACAATTTGTGCTCCTCTTAAGCATAAAAATATTATTAGCAAAAAACTGCAATATATCCCAATTGGGGTATATCAAAATATCCCAATTGGGGTTTCCCCCAACCTGTTTCTTTGTACTTCTTCACATACCTACACGACAGTCAGCATCTAATTTTCTGAGTGTTGATTATGAGACTGGCACACATGTTTGAGGGACGAATAGAGTCCTAGCCATAGGAACTTGCTACCCTCTATCAATATTTTGTTCGAGTCGCTTAGACATGAAAAAGAAAGTAAAATAATTTTGTTATTTACCATGTTTACAGATCCGAATTCAAATAAATCTTTCTTATCTTATAGACATTCTCATGACTTTACCAATAAATGTAACATAAAAGGTTTCGGGTTGATTCGTTCCAAATCCTGTTTGTTATTAGGGTCGTTTTGTACTAAAACCTGTTCGTACTGGGTCGTTTTGTACAGAATTCATAAATACATGTAGGTGGGTTGTTTCCCACCGATCCCTGGAAAAAATAATTTGTGTAGTATTTTTTTTTAATTGCTTTCTTGTGGTTTCAGCCTTCCAATGTTTTGTTTCAAATGCTGCTGCAGAGAGGTTACGTCTTTTTGAGGTGTACATTAAACTGTACATATGCAACATAACCATAAAATCATGTTTATATACAAAATGTGCATGTTATACCTGAATTTTGGTATTTTGTATTACTTAACCTGGACTAAACTTATACCTGTACCTGCAGTTTGTCTGTATTAGAAACTCCTAAGAAAAAGTTTCTACATACATGACATAGTCATGGAATAAATGCGCAACTTTATGAGCAATACATATACATATGTTAAATGCTTGAATCATTTTCAATGGTTTTTTTTATATTTCAGAGAACTTGGTATCATTAGAAAGAGAGGATTGACAAATAGCTCTAATAAACAAACTACTACAAGTAATGTATTTACTGCTTAGTTGTTTTGTCCCTCGCAGCAACGCGGAGCGGGGATTTAGAAATGTCAGTGTCCGTCTGTCACAATTTTATAAGCTTTTGATATTTGGTACATGTATGCAGCTTCAGGTAGGCGTCCAATATGGTGGGATGCGTTTTCAGATCTGTTGTTCATCTTCTTCCTGTTAAATGAGTGACTTAGATTTTTCTCACTCAACGGGCAGGGGACCTAGAATCTGTTCTTGTTAAAATAATATCAGACATGTCAGAAAGGAGAATAGATAAAAGATTCAGAATGAATACATAAATGTACAGAAAGCAATCTATCTTTATCATGATCTGTATAATTAAGTAATTTGAAAATCTGCACTTAAAAAACAGCAGACCTTATCTGAAAAATTGTCACTTTTCATTGTCTTGTGGTTGGCTCCACATCTGCTCACATATCATCACAAGCCAAGGGTTATGCAGGGCTCACCACAGGGTATTCAACTTGTGAGATTTTGAACTGTACTTACGTGATGATCCCTGTTATGATCTGTTAAGATACTGTTTACATGTCTTACAACATATACAATTCTGTGTTGTTTAATAGACTAAGACTTGATGAAATAATCTTTTATTTATGAATATATGACTGCCATGGTCCTGTACCTTCCGATATGTCAAATTTAGAATGTGATGAAACTTGACACCATTTGAAAGTATTAAATAGCATGTAGTGAAAATGTACTGTAATTGTATTTACTTTTTATATTTTTCAGGACAACCATTTTCATATCTTGTTGTTCTAGACTTTGAATCAACTTGTTGGCAAGATGGAAAATTTAGGACTCAGGAAATAAGTTAGTATGAGAAACAAACATGCATGTATTTGTTAAAGTTATCATTAATCACAAAATCACCTAACAAGAAAAATTCAAAATTATTGTGTACAAAAATTAAAACCCGCTGTATGTATGTATGACCCTGACTTGGTTCAAGCATTCTAATAAGAGTGTTGGTTGAAGCAGGATTTATATTGCCTGACCTATGAAAGGAATGGAATAAGAAAAAAATTATAATTATAAGTCTGCACTATGTTAACTAAAAAGAGAAGATGTTGTCTTAGACATGTAAAAAAGCTTGCAAAGTTGCAATATCAAAACAATTTTTATAACTTTGTTAAAGGCATATTGTCTACCAAAATCACAATTTTTTCGTCCCCAATTTTCTAATGTCATTTTGATCAAAATGTAGTTAAAGAAAACTTTGCACATCAATTTGTTACCAAATTTGTCATAAACTAGGTTTATTTTGTTCAAATTTTTCAAACATGTTGATTGATTATTTGTTTACATTTGTGACGACAGATATAATTTTAGTGTATTTAATGCGGCCATCGATCGGGATCTCGGATGTTTTGTTCCTGAAGACTTTAAAATTTAATATGGTGACAAATTAAACAAATTCAATGTGAACTTTCTAAATCATCTTCATTTATTATATATACAAGTCATAAAGATTATTTTCTTTGTTTGGCGACTTTGGCGTTTTCATCGCAATGAATATTTCCACGGGCTAAAGCCTCGAGATGCAATGTACTGGCCACGATTTTGAACCAGCAAAGTTTTTAAAGTGCAACTAAAACGGTCATAACAACTTAAATCTTATTTAAAAGAGTTTATTTTTCTTAGATCAATGCAAAAAATCCGATCAAAATCCGTTGACAAATAACGGAGATATGAGTATTTGAAGTGCAAAATTTCGCACCTTTCAAAATCTAATCAACGATATTTCTGGAAAAGAATTACATGCGAGCTAAACCGGAAGTGACGCATAAGGGGGAACCGAAATCATTTGCTACTATAGTAGGAATGTGTTTTTGAAAGGGGATATTTAAGATATCCGCAATAAAATATAAATAATTTCGGTGGCAATTTTTTACATTAATATTTAAGAAATACCCTTAACAATACATTAATGATTTTACACCAAATAATATTTTAAAAAGGTAGGCCGTCACAAGAATGAAGTTTAGACCTTTTAAAATTTGTATAAAATGTTAAATCAAGGAATTAAAGTACTCCAATTCCTTGGTTAAATCCTATGATTTAAGCAATTATGATTGTCAGATTTCCACAAAATTGTTCTTTGAAAGTTTTTACTGCAGCAATCAGTAAACGTACATGATGCAATCAAAGGAACATATCTATTTTAAACAGTTGTGTTGTCTTTATTGTCCAAAGTGTTAATTTAAATCATATATGTCTAATATGCAGACCTATGTCAGAATTGGACGGTTTCAGGATTCCAGTCCTTATGATAATTACCTTAATTATTAACCCATGCTGAGTATGGACTACCTTTTGCAACGAACAAACAAACACAGGTGTGAAGTTAAACGAAATTAGACAACCAATATGTCACCATAGGAGGGCAATTAACAATTTGGGGACAAGTAATTTCAAACTGGAGCATCTTCTCAAATTCAGTGTTGTATTATCGTATTGAAATAGAAACATAATAAAATAAAATATAGAATAAAATAAAATAAATAAATTCCTTGAGTCCACAGTATTTGCAATAAATGACTTCATACTGTTGGTGGCAGGCATGGGGCGAATTACATTGCAATGTAATGCATTGAATTACCATTACTTTGAGAAAAGTTGCATTGAATTACCATTACCATTACAAGGATTTTGAAAAGAAATGCATTGAATTACCATTACTTTAGCTAAGAAATGCATTGAATTACCATTACATTTTTTTTGTTCCGTTAAATTTGTTTGCAACAACCATCATACATAGGTTAACTTTGTTTAAAAAATATTTCTAATAAAAACTTAATCAGAACTTCACAAACTTTTGAACACTGATACATTCAATGTCTTGGCTAAGAAAAAAAACAAATAAAAACAAAACGGAAAAGTTATACAAGTATCATTGAAGTATGTAGCTAAGCAAGAACTAAAACATCTTTTTTCAGTATATTTTTTATACATTGTAAATCATGCCATCAACAGCAAAAAATGTGTAAAAAACATGAGTTCTAAAGAAACATATGTTCAAAACTCATATATTGAAGAATATTATTCATAAAAAAATATATGTACATAACTCATATATTGAAAAAAATTAGAAGATTATTCAAAGGCATAGTTTATAAAAAGCCACCTTGTGATCTGTACAAAAATATGATTGTAAATCAAGGCAGTTGTAAAGTTGAAACTAAAGCATTTTTAAAAGGTATTATCTTTTGCCAGGGAATGTAACAACAGTATTACTGAATGAGGACTTACAATTATAAAATATATCATTTTTGCATATTCTTTTGGAGAATTTGAAATTTAATTGCCAATTCAACTCTCCAGGTTCTTGGTCAACTTTCTTCTCTTAAAGATATATAAATATTAACATGATAAATAGAAATAAATTAATTAATTCATAATTTTACATTGAAGCCATTTAATTTTGACACAAGAGCTGTTTTGACACTCAGTTGATTAAGTTGTTTTTACAACAGTGTAAAAAGAAAATATTTAATTATTTTGTGTTTGTATGGCTTCACTCAAAATCTTTCAGAACAATATGTTTTATGATTTCAGAATTGGCTATAAATTGTTGAAAATTTTACTGACCCTTCTTCATTTTCACATTAAATAATAGTAATGCAATGTAATTCATTTGTAATTCATGAATTACATGCATTTTTGAGAAAGAAATGCATTGAATTACCATTACATGTAATGCAAAAAATGGTGCATTACACATTACATTGAATTACTTGAATTACCATTACACATTTGCATTACCCCATGCCTGGTTGGTGGGCATACAATGTTCATAGTTAGCGTCTTAAATTTTATTACGTTTACAGTAAAATAAAACATGTTAAAAACATCACGCATATCCTAGAGCATAGTCCCTTGGTGCCCTCTGCAAACAGACAAAGTAAAATTTAGAAGTTATTCAATATATTTAATCAGTAAAAAGTATCCATTTCTTTTGTTATTAAAATAACATCAGATCATCATGATAGATTTTCACTTCTAAAACTTCTCTGGGCTGTGGTTTTGCCATATACAAAGTAAACACAAATATGTACTATGCTTATTTAATATCTTTAATTTTTATAGTTGTAAACAATAATACAAACACATCACATTGTGTATTCAATTTATTTTACTTAATTATCTTGTTATTCTAATGTTACTGTATAGTTCTGGTCTGTCTTTGTCAATTTTTTTTATATGTAATATGCCACCAGTGGGACCAAATTAGACAAATAAAGAATTGAATTGAATCATAATGCTTCACCTCGTAACATTTGGTACGGACGATTGAACAGGTGGATGCGCCCAAACACTAATATGCAATACGTTCGTAGATGGGCATACACATTTCGCCCGCTTGCAGCTTATTTTTTTTCATGAATTGTCCGACGAGCTATGAATTATTTGGCGTGGCCTCATCTGTCAAACTTTCCTAAAAATCCACCATTAAACTAAAAATGTGTGTATAAGTCACAGATGGCCCTCCCGTGCTTAAAATGTATCAGAGTTATGGACCTTAACCTAGAACTTAACCAAAGTCGTTCATGCTTAAAATATAGGTCACTGTGACTTACTAGAGGATGGTGTAGTGCTACCCAAGACACATCTAGTTGTGGAATATCATTGACTCTCAACATCTAGTATCCGAGTTATTGACCTCAATCAAGAACTTAAGCAAAGTGTTACGGACGTATGTACAGACGGACAAGGGTAAAACTATATGGCCGATCCACATACGTGGTCGGGCCATAAAAATAGCGAGAACAGACAAACGGGTACACGTCTGTGCTTAAGTATAGGAAACCATGAAATAATGTTGAATTAGTGAATGCCAAAATGCTAATCTAATTATAACTTGTGATGTCTAAGCTTCCTGTAAATTGATATGTACTACTTTTAGTCGAAAATATATGAAAGCCAAGGAAATTTAGAATGGACACACACGTGTCTGTGCTTCTTCCTCAAAACTTCATTTCATGCAACAGATAATCAGTATCATTAAAAAAGAATAAGCCTCGAGGAATAAGCTTCTTTTATTGAATTACGATTTTCTTTTATTACTTTTTCATCTACAATTCAACAATTACCACGATTTTACTGAATAAAGTTCTGGTGATTAAACATATATTTTACATGTTTTATATATAGCATATTTCATTTCTGGATGCATTAATTATCATTTCATTACTAATAAATTGTAAAGATAAACTACCGTTTGCTATTGTAACTAGTGTAAACAAATTTATCGGTTCCCCCTCTGACGTTGCACAATCAGTGGAATTAGTTACGCAAAAGCGGAAGTTATAAAGGTGAGATTTTAAGAAATTAACACTAAATTGTCAATATCTTTGTTATTTGTCATCAGAATCAAGGGGTACCTTTAAACTGAGAAACACAATCGAAACGCAACGAAACGAAACGCAACGAAACGAAACGAAATACAACGAAATGAAACGAAATATAACTAAACGAAACGAAAAATAACGAAACGAAACAAAATTTTATAAAAAGTAACGAAAAATTATTTGTTGACTTTTTTTTATATAAATTCAATCCGATTTGCATTGGTAATCACAATCTAGAGTTTTAAATGTCAAATATCGAAAATTTATGTTTTTTAACTTTGTTTTGTGTTTTTGATAGAGAAGTCGCTGGTCTAAGAAATGCATATATCTTATTGCAAACCATTAACAATTTGAAATCTGACGAAAGTCAGAAAAAAATTAACGTTGTATGATTTAACAAAGAAAATGACAGTAGGAGAAAATGGCAGACAACAGTTCAGAATTAGATAGTAGTCTACTATTTACTTATGTTTTCCTTTTCTTGTATTCAAATCATGCATAAGTAAATTGTTTCGGACTGTACAATCAGATTTCCATACCTAACAATAGCCCGAAATTCCCCGTGTTGTTTAGCGGTCAGCAAAATCATTATGGAATAGTACGTACGGATTTTTAAGCAAATGGTGTCTATGATTTACTGATAACAAAAAAGAGAGTGTTATGACGAGCGGACCGAACTAAATATCACTACATACCTTCCGCCTGTAAAGCGGTATTACATTTGTAGATTTAATGTACTTTGCCCTTGTAGCTTTGCATGGCTAAACCTTTGGATGCTGGCCTAATTATATTCCAGATTTAACTGACGGATTTTAGCCGGTAAGTTTGACCATCGGTGAAACGCGCGTCAAGCGTAGCAAAATTAGTTGTCATGAACTTTGTTGTAATTTTAATACCGATATACCCAAGATTCTGGTACTTGATAGATATGCTAGTTGACAGTAACAGTGAAAGTTGAAAGTTTCTCTTAAAAGCTCCCCTAAGACTCATTCTCTTTCTATTTGTCTTTATTTCAGGTTCTCTCTTGTTCAATTGAACATTTATCGTTTTTATTCATTCAAATTCAACTTGCCAATAAGAAGAAAGAAAATGCACTGTCACTGTAACTAGATTATACAAATAACATTTTAGAATGTTTTTGTTATTAACGTGCTGACTCTTCGCCCGAAATGCCTTTAAAACTATCTGATTGTAAAATAAAGTCCAAACTTATCATAACGGTCAGAGCTTATGTTTCTACTGGTCGTCTTCATATTGTTTTTTCTGCGAGGAAAATGAGTTTTTTTTTTGCCGCTGATTTATATTGGTAGTGTCACAAGCACTTATTCCACATCTCATTATCACCATGTTATCTTAATTCATTAAAAACAAATTATTTATATATTTTGTAAAAACGCGTCTGGTCTGGTTTCTGACAATCTAAGTTGACACTAAAACTAAGAAACCGTTGACATGGGGAGCAAAGAGGTACCGATTGGGCATTCAAATATCAAAAGTTCGAAAGGCAACGACAAAACCAGTAAAGGTGAACAGAACAAGAACATAAAGACAAACCAACATCAGCACTAATCTGAGAAATAGAAGTCCCATCTACCGTAACGCCTAAGAGCGCATGATGTCTTCCGACAAATTTCTTCAGTTAGGACAACAACCAATGTGCAACATAACCTTGTGTATGCAATTTTTGTGTGATCAGACGTCTCGCTCAGCAGAAAAAATCCATTTAAGTCCTGCAAGTTCTGCAGTAGCGAATCAATTGTAATATTAACGATTTTTGGATTACAACAAATGGTCATTATTGGCTTGTGAGAAAGTCACATTTGTCCTCGTCAGTTTAAGAAGCCGTACCAGAGAGACTGACCATATTAACTTAAAAAGGGTCTTGGTATTTTGTTCTCGTAAACATTTTCATGCAGAAAACGGGTCTTTGCAAAATCATGATACTGATGCATGTAGATGTACTCCAATGTTAGAATACCGGTACTTGCTGTGCAATTTTTCCTTCGGTCATCTGAGAGTGAACATCGCACAACTGTACTTCTTTCAAACTTCTTATTCATCTTCTATTCGAGACCCAAATATCGCAATGGACCTATTCAGAAATTCAACTTCCGTACTCGTAAAATCTGGCTGGACCAATCAACGACGTCACAGCGTACTCGTAAAACTTGCCTTAGCCAATCGTCGACGTCGTGAACAATCACAATCCCAGAATGCCGTACAATTTCTGAATTGGTCCATTAAAGAGGAAAGTTTGGCTTCATAAAACTTGTTTTATCCATCATTTCTTTTATAGTGAATTTTACAGAGAAGATAATGATATGTGGAATTAGTGTACGCGACAAAATCTACAACATTGACAACAATTTAAAAACTCCACAACGTAAAACGACCAGTAGCCTTCAATGTGACCAACGGTCACTGCTCGCTGTTTCACTATTGGGCCTGGATTGAAATAACTACGTATGATTCAAGCCGAATCCTAAAGTGTCAATGAAAGACCCCCTTTTTGACAAAAAACAAATAACATAAAAAATCGACAATTACAAACATCTTCCTGGTTTTGGACAGGCACATTAAACTAGTTATATCGATCAGGAACAATAATATTGCTCACTTTCTCCTGGATGCGTTTGCCTTTTTTCTTTTGTTCTTTGTCAGTAAAGATTGGTCAACCGACTTCAGAAGTTTTTTTTAACAAACTATAAATGTAAAAGAAAGAAAATATCATAAAATCAAAATCCTAATTCGTTAATTTTATTCCAACAGTTTATATTACGTAAAATTTCGTTTCGTTATTTTTCGTTTCGTTTAGTTACATTTCGTTTCGTTTCGTTGTATTTCGTTTCGTTTCGTTGCGTTTCGATTGCGTTTCTTAGTTTAAAGGTACCCAGAATCAAGTCGGGTTTTTTGCTTTAATCTTAGAAAATTAAGATCTATAAAATGAAATAAAGTTGTTATAGGCGTTTTAGTTGCACTTTAAGTACCACTTTTTATAAGAACCATGCAAAAAGCGATTCATGGGTGGAAAGCCTACACCACTTTATTTTTGATATGTTACTCCTACTAGCACCCTGATTCAATATTTTCTTTTTCCAAACTAGCCCTTGTCCTGAGAGAAAAGAAAATTTATAGAATGCATAGGAAAATTGTAAGAAAGGGAGATAACTAATAAAACTGTCAATATTTTCAATAGAAACCATTGTAACAAAATGGCAAGATTTCTCCCAGGACCAGACAGTTATGAGCAAATTGTTATTTATTTCTTATTTTGTATACTTTGAACTATCTTTTGTTAAAAATAAACCACTGTAGCCTCTTTATCGATGAATCAGTTTTCTTCAATTTTGCATGATTCTTAGGTGGACTGCTACTTAAACAAAACTAAAAACAGTGTGCATGCTTAAGGCAGGATGAAGCTCATGAATATGAATTATTGTAAAGCTTTACAAATATTATTTAGTGATCATTGTTTTTAGATTTTTAGATTTATTAGGTACATGTACCAAAGTCGTATTTTTGTTGTTCATATGTTTAAAAATTAGACAAAATAAGTTGTCTGTTGGCCTTTTTTTGTTAGTTAAAAAAAATATTTTTTCGTAGACAATATCCCTTTAATGTTAAGGACTTTCTGCATTAATCAGCTGTGAAATTTTCTTTATTTTTCCTAGAAACTTAAATCAAAGAAGAAGTATAGAATTTATTAAAACATTGTCAACAATATGTAAATAGTACCTTGGTTTTATATTACAGTTGAATTCCCAGCAGTTTTATTGAATACAACCACAGGAAAGGTAGAGAGTGAATTCCAGTTTTATGTCCAACCACAAGAACAGCCAACACTTAGTGAATTCTGCAAACAGTTAACGGGAATAACACAGGTTTTAAAACATCTATTTAGTAGTAAACCAAAAGTGTGGGGAGAGCATTCACTAGCTTACATGATTACATGTAAGCCCTAAGGGATGTTTCAGAAAATATTATGCCCCAGAAGAATACTTTTACACCCACCATCTATAGAAAAAAAATATTGAAATTTTGATACAAACATGTCATGCATTTACTTCTAAGTCTTGTTAAAGTATAACCCTACCATCTAATATAAAAAAAACAGTGCCTTCTGGGATGGAAGAAACTAAGTATTTATTTTGAACAGCCATAAAAACATATTCAATTAAAACATGAGTCAAGCATGTATATTATGTGTTGATATCTTTAGATATTAATACAGTCGAACCTCGTTAATTCGAAGTCGAGGGGACCATTGAAAAGTATTCGAGTTATCAGAGGTTCGACTCATCCAAGTTAAGAATAAACTCGAAGTAGAATCTAACGTCGTTTCATGTACCATTTCCATGCCTAGATGTTTCTCGTATTTTGTTGTGTTTTGTGTGTTTGAAGACGCGTCATTGTGTCAAGAGATTACTTTGTGTGAAATAAATTATTAAATAAAACATGTTTTAAAAATTTATTCCAATCTTGAATCAACATCATATGATGCAATCAACCATTCAAACATTGAAAATACAAAATCAGTTACGAAACGAGATAATACGTATGTTGTAAGTCAGTAGTAATCATGGTGGAAGTTGAATTGAGTTTCTTCTTCAGATGACGCTGATTTATTTTATTTTATTAAATAATATCAATTAATCATTGTTATTTATGTATTGAAACTAAAACATGATTAAAATACCGGCTTTGCTGATTAAATTCGTCTACTCAGATTAAACACACAATTTACCATGATGTTTAAAACGCTTGGGTGATCAGATCAAAGAGTTACACATGAATACACATGTGTCAAATCATCAAATAAACAACTCATGATTAACACCTTTTGAAGCCATACAGCGGTCACGAATCAATTAAAATGACATCAAAGAATTTGAAAAGTCGGCTTCGAGTAATCAGGGTTAATTACTGTTATTTTCAAAGCGTGGGGACTGCAAAATACCTCGACTTAACCGAGATTTCGAACTATCAGAGTTCGAGTAATCAAAGGTAAAAATGCATTGGGCTAACGGAAATTTTGCCGGGACTTTCAAAATAGTTCGAGTAAACCGAGTATTCGAATAATCCGAGTTTGACACATCGAGGTTCGACTGTAGTTTGGTAATAAAGTTTGAAGTAAAATGTTAAATTTTCTTTTTACAGGAGCAAGTTGATAATGGCATCCCACTTCATATATGTCTTAGGAAGTTTGTTCGCTGGTTGGACATGCTCAAAGAATCCAAGAGCATATCATTTACCCAAACAACATCTAGTCACTTAGCAACCTTTGTCACATGGTCAGGTGTGTACCTTTTACAAAAAGATAAAGAAAGACTTTGTTTTAGGTCTAAAAATACAAAAATCATGAAATTATAGCCCTCACAAATTCATGGTGTAGTGATTGAGAAGGAAGAACATATGACATGGCAAGACATCATGACATGTCTTTGCCAGATTTTCAGAAGTATGGGTAAAAAAAAATTGAGCAGGCTGGGGAAAATATTTTTGTACCAGTTTTCTCAGCAACTACTAATCACAGACTTGATCTTTTGTATGCAGCATCATCCTGTGGTCCCATACTGTGGGGTTTTAGGTCTGTCTTTAACCTACTTCCTGTTTTATGAACTCTGACCATTTCTGTTTTTGACTTACATGTATGTTTCTAAAACCAAAGATAATTGACTTAATACTATCTCAATAAGCTTGTTGTAAGTTAATACTGAGGTTAAATATTTAGCGCCAAATATGGACACTATAAATATATAAATAAATATGAAATGGATAAAAAAGTCAATATTCAAAATTTCCATCAAGTCAAAACTTCATTTTGTAATTTCTTTTCTTAGTTCTATAACTATACCCCCACTTCAAAAGTGGGGGGTATATAGTGATAGGGGTGTCCGTCCGTCCTTCCGTTACACTTCAGGGTACCAATCTCTTATGCGCAACTCCTCCTAAACCCCTTGATGGATTTTGATGAAACTAACACACAATTTTTGTGACATAATGTAGATATGCACCTACTATTTTAAAATTTGATCAGAATGATTTTTGGAGTTTCCCATAGCAAAACATGGACTTAGCCATTCGCCTACATGGGGGTACCCATCTCTTATCGGCAACTCCTCCTAAACCCCTTGATGGATTTTCATGAAACTTACACACAATTGTTGTGACATAATGTAAATGTGCACTTACTATTTTGAAATTTGATCAGAATGGTTTTTGGGGTTTCCCATAGCAAAACATGGACTTAGCCATTCGACTACATGGGGGTACCCATCTCTTATCCGCAACTCCTCCTAAACCCCTTGATGGATTTTCATGAAACTTACACACAATCTTTGTGACATAATGTAGATGTGCACCTTCTATTTTAAAATTTGATCAGAATGATTTTTGGGGTTTCCTATACCAAAACATGGACTTAGCCATTGACTACATGGGGGTACCCATCTTAGATGGACTTAGCCATTGGCCTACATGGGGGTACCCATCTCTTATCCGCAACTCCTCCTAAACCCCTTGATGGATTTTCATGAAACTTACACACAATTAATGTGACATAACGTAGATGTGCACTTACTATTTTGAAATTTATTCAGAATGGTTTTTGGGATTTCCCATAGCAAAACATGGACTTAGCCATTCGACTACATGGGGGTACCCATCTCTTATCCGCAACTCCTAAACCCCTTGATGGATTTTCATGAAACTTACACACAATTGTTGTGACATAATGTAGATGTGCACTTACTATTTTGAAATTTGATCAGAATGGTTGTTGGGGTTTCCCAAAGCAAAACATGGACATAGCCATTTGACTACATGGGGGTACCCATCTCTTATCCGCAACTCCTCCTAAACCTCTTGATGGATTTTCATGAAACTTACACACAATTGTTGTTACAAAATGTAGATGTGCATCTACTATTTTAAAATTTGATCAGAATGATTTTTGGGGTTTCCCATAGCAAAACATGGACTTAGCCATTCGACTACATGGGGGTACCCATCTCTTATCCACAACTCATCCTAAACCCCTTGATGGATTGTCATGAAACTTTTACACAATCTTGGTAACATAATGTAGATGTGCACCTACTATTTGAAAGATTGATCAGAATGATTTTGGGGGTTTGCCATAGCAATACATGGACTCAGCCATTCGACTACATGGGGGTGCCCATCTCTTATCTGCAACTCCTCCTAAACCCCTTGATGGATTTTTATGAAACCTACACACAATCTTTGTGACATAATGTAGATGTGCATCTCCTATTATAAATTTTATCTGATTAATTTTTTTGGGGGGTGGGGGGTATTTATTTTTAATATCTAAATTCCAATGGTGTCCTAATGATGGCTGCAATATTTCCAACAGGACATGAAGCTAACAACAATCAATCAATCAAATCAAGTCCATGAATTTACTCTAGACATCACACCTATGTGTACACATATACAACATGATTCATAAGACATCATATGATAATATCTTTACAAATAATATGCTATTCGTGGACAATGGACACTTGTTTAATCCCCAGTTAAAAAGGATTATATCAAAATATAATACTAAGAGCACAAATTACAAATGGACTAACTCACCAAATAGTTCTCTGTACCTATTTGTAAATTAAAAGTAAAAGAAATCTATTCTTTGTTTTAGATTGGGATCTTGGGGTTTGTTTATTCAATGAGCTTCGAAGGAAACAGATAGCCAGACCTGCTGCTCTGAACAGTTGGATAGATCTAAGGGCAACTTATAGAGTAAGTATAAATACTGTGAAAGTAATTAAACTCTTGGGCATCAATATTCATAGAGTTTAATAGAATAAAAATGCATATTTGTAAATTCACGTATTAGTGGTTTTAACAAATGCTCAGAAATTTCTGTGGGAATTGAATTTTCTAGTTTTCCCAAAGCAAGCAAGTCACAAAGAAGTCCCCTCCCGTTCACTAGCAAGTCCTGCATCATTGTCATCATATGAACTTACTTCATACAGTAGGCTATTTATATCAAATTTACATTGTATACAAATTTTCATGTAATTTGGACAAATTAAATTTTTGTGCGACTTTTGGCAGATTGCCAATTTTTTGGCAGATTGCCAAAAAATTGGTTACTTATTGAAGAACCTTGCTTGCCCAATGGTGATCAGCATACTCATTTTATCTAGAATAACAATTTTCTTGGATATTTGACAAAGTTGAGTTTTTGGCGATTTCGGCGGCTAATTGCCAAAAATTGGCAGGTCGTAGAAAAAATCCGGTCGCACCATGATGATCAGCATACCCACTTTACCCAGATAACCCATTTTCAAGACGATCCGACGAAAAAAAAATGTCCGCCCTTTTTTTCCGCAGGCGGCCATTTTGAAATGGCGGCCATCTTGAAAATTTCAAAAGTCGATGGCCCATCTATGAGTGACCCCCTAACTATCTAAAAAGGTTTCATCTTGATTCGCCAAAGCGTTTTTTCAAGATATGTCGGACAAACTTTAGATCTATAAATAGGAAATTGAAATAATAATAATAACTAGGTATAATTGTGTTGGGATGCCAACACACAAGTCGCCCAAAATCGCCTTGGATAGAGTTCCATTCAAATCAGTGCATCAAAGTAAGTCTAGAAATCAAATTTCGTTGAAATCGGACAAAGTTGACGTTTTTAGGGGGGGGCGGGTGTAGTAAAATGGCCGCCATTTTGAAACCATAAGTCGGATTTCAAATCCGGTCGCAGATTTGAATTCAGCATACCCGCTTTACCCAGATGACCAATTTTCAAGACAATCCGATGAAAAAAAAAATTCCGCCCACTTTTTCCGACGGCCGCCATTTTGAAACGGCGGCCATCTTGAAAATTTTAAAAGTGCATTACACAACTTTGAGTGACCCACTATCCAATCCAAAAAGTGTTATTCAATTTCCTTGAACCGTTTTCTTGTATTAGGGAGGACAAATTCTCGATAAAGAATCAGAAGAATAACTAGATATAAATGCCATTTCAAGAAATAGCATATGTCACTCCACTTTGTGTGTAAAGTTTATCAAGTACATGTTATAAGCTCATTGAATTATTATATGTCACCATGACATTTACCTTCGTGATGACATGTTGACAGAAAATCAATACAAACTTGTCATGTTAATAGTTTAATAAGCTCTTCAATGAATTACATAATGTCATCATGACCTTTACTTTTGTCCTAACAAAATTGTCCATGAGTCATCCTAATGATGTTTATAAATAGAAATGACACACGTTGACAGAAAATCAATACAAACTTGTCTTTATAAATTACAATATGTCATCATGACCTTTACCTTTGACCTATCAAAATTTTCCATGAGTCATCATAATGATATAATGATATGTTTATAAATAGAAATGACTCTAGCATCTTGACAGAAAATCAATACTAACTTGGCATGATGCCAGTTAATGTTAAACCTATGGGGAAAACAGAAAATCTTTAATTGGCGATAATTTGAAAATGCCTGCTTCGATCCACTAGAAAAAAAAATTGATAGAAATTTAAATTATAGTCTAGGCATACTTAAAATTTCAAAACATTTAATCAAGTGGTTTTATCAAAAAGCTTTGGACAAAACTCATTATTTACCTGTAGCAGACGACGCATGTTCACTGAGAAAATCAATACCAACTTGGCTTTCTGCCAGCCAATGTTAAACCTATGGGAATTTTTAAATTTTAAAATCGAAATAATTTAAAAATGGCTGATTTAATCACCAAAAAAAAAATTTTGGTATAATTTCAAATTAAAGTCTAGGTTCATTCCACATTTCAAGCCTTTTGGTCCAGTAGTTTTCTCACATTAGTCTGGACAAAATTCATTGGAAAAAGAATAATAATAACTAGATATAAATGCCATTTCAAGAAATAGCACATGTCACTCCATTTTGTGTGTAAAGTTTATCAAGTACATGTTATAAGCTCATTGAATTGTTTTATGTCACCATGACATTTACCTTTGTTCAAGCAAAATTTTTTCACAAGATTTATAATTAAAAATTGCTCAATGAAAGGTCTATAGATAGAAATTACTGCAGCAGGATGACACATGTTGACAGAAAATCAATACAAACTTGTCATGTTAATAGTTTTATAAGCTCTTCAATGAATTACATAATGTCATCATGACTTTTACTTTTTGTCCTAACAAAATTGTCCATGAGTCATCCTAATGATGTTTATAAATAGAAATGACACATATTGACAGTAAATCAATACAAACATGAACAAACATGTCTTTATAAATTACAATATGTCATCATGACCTTTATCTTTGTCCTATCAAATTTTCCATGAGTCATCATAATGATATGTCTAAAAATAGAAATGACTCTAGCATCTTGACAGAAAATCAATACTAACTTGGCATGTTGCCAGTTAATGTTAAACCTATGGGGAAAACAGAAAATCTTTAATTGGCGATAATTTAAAAATGCCTGCTTCGATCCACTAGAAAAAAAATTTGATAAAACTTTAAATTATAGTCTAAGCATACTATAAATTTTGAAACATTTAATCCAGTGGTTTTATCAAAAAGCTTTGGACAAAACTCGTTATTTACCTGTAGCAGACGATGCATGTTCACTGAGAAAATCATTACCAACTTGGCTTTCTGCCAGCCAATGTTAAACCTATGGGAATTTTTAAATTTTAAAATCGCTATAATTTAAAAATGGCTGCTTTGATTTTGAAAAAAAAAGTTTTAGATATAAATTCAAACTAAAGTCTAGGTGTATTTAAAATTTCAAGTCTTTTGGTCAAGTAGTTTTCTCACATTAGTCTGGACAAAATTCATTGGAAAAATCAGAATAATAACTAGATATAAATGCCATTTCAAGAAATAGCAGATGTCACTCCACTTTGTGTGTAAAGTTTATTAAGTACATGTTATAAGCTCTTTGAATTACTATATGTCATCATGACCTTTACCTTTGTTCAAGCAAAATTGTCCATGAGTCATTATTATGATAGATTTATCAATGAATGGTTTATAAATAGAAATTACTGCATGTTGACAGAAAATCAATACAAACTTGTCATGTTATAGTTTTATAAGCTCTCCAATGAATTCCATAATGTCATCATGACCTTTACCTTTGTCCTAACAAAATTATCCATGAGTCATCCTAATGATGTTTATAAATAGAAATGACACATTTTGACAGACAATCAATACAAACTTGTCTTTATGAATTACAATATGTCATCATGACCTTTACCTTTGTCCTATCAAAATTTTCCATGAGTAATCCTTATGATATGTTTATAAATAGAAATGACTCAATCTTGACAGAAAATCAATACTAACTTGGCATATTGCCAGTCAATGTTAATCCTATGGGGAAAACAGAAAATCTTTAATTGGCGATAATTTGAAAATGCCTGCTTCGATCAACTTAAAAAAAAATTTGATAAAACTTTGAATTATAGTCTAAGCATACCATAAATTTCAAAACATTAATTCTAGTGGTTTTCTCATAAAGCTTTGGACAAAACTTATTATTTACCTCTAGCAGACGACGCATGTTAACTGAGAAAATCAATACCAACTTGGCTTTCTGCCAGCCAATGTTAACCCTATGGGAATTTTTAAATTTTAAAATCGCGATAATTTAAAAATGGCTGCTTTGATTTTGACAAAAATGTTATTGGTATAAATTTAAACTAAAGTCTACGTACATTTTAAATTTCAAGTCTTTTGGTCCAGTAGTTATCTCAGAAACGTTCGGACAAAATTCATTGGAATAATAATAATAATAATAATAATAATAATAAGAAGAAACGTAGAATAACAACATGTCACATCCACGATGTGGAGTGACATAACTAGATATAAATGCCATTTCAAGAAATAGCATATGTCACTCCATTTTGTGTGTAAAGTTTATCAAGCACATGTTATAACCTCATTGAATTATTATATGTCACCATGACATTTACCTTCGTTCAAGCAAAATTTTTTCACAAGATTTATAATTAAAAATTACTCAATGAAAGGTCTATAAATAGAAATCACAGCAGCAGGATGACACATGTTGACAGAAAATCAATACAAACTTGTCATGTTAATAGTTTTATAAGCTCTTCAATGAATTACATAATGTCATCATGACCTTTACTTTTGTCCTAACAAAATTGTCCCTGAGTCATCCTAATGATGTTTAAAAATAGAAATGACACATGTTGACAGAAAATCAATACAAACTTGTCTTTATAAATTACAATATGTCATCATGACCTTTACCTTTGACCTATCAAATTTTTCCATGAATCATCATAATGATATGTTTATAAATAGAAATGACTCTAGCATCTTGACAGAAAATCAATACTAACTTGGCATGTTGCCAGTTAATGTTAAACCTATGGGGAAAACAGAAAATCTTTAATTGGCGATAATTTGAAAATGCCTGCTTCAATCAACTATAAAAAAAAATGATTAAACTTTATATTATAGTCTAATCATACTATAAATTTTGAAACATTTAATCTAGTGGTTTTCTCAAAAAGCTTTGGACAAAACACAGTATTTACCTGTAGCAGACGACGCATGTTAACAGAGAAAATCAATACCAACTTGGCTTTCTGCCAGCCAATGTTAAACCTATGGGAATTTTTAAACTTTAAAATCGTAATAATTTAAAAATGGCTGCTTTGATCGCCAAAAAAAATTTTTTGGTATAATTTCAAATTAAAGTCTATCTTCATTTAAAATTTCAAGCCTTTTGGTCCAGTAGTTTTCTCACATTAGTCTGGACAAAATTCATTGGAAAAAGAATAATAATAAGAAGAAACATAGAATAACAACATGTCACATCCACGATGTGGAGTGACATAATAATAAGAAGAAACGTAGAATAACAAAATGTCACATCCACTATGTGGAGTGACATAATAATAATAAGAATAACTAGTTCTAATTGTGATCGCAAGCGAGTCACATATATGTCCCCTCACGTACCCCTCTTTGTCAATATGTCTCTTGGCATTTGAGATCACTTAATATACCCAATATTCATCAAAATAGGAGTGAGTTTAATTTTGGCGGGAAACGGCGGCCATTTTCAAAATGGCCGACTACAAATAAATTTAAATGTAAAAAATAAACTCGCAATACCACTATTACCTTATATACCAGTTTTCATAAAAATCAGAGTAACTTTAATTTTGGCGGGAAACGGCGGCCATTTTGAACATGGCTGACGAAAAAAAAATTTTGATGTCAAAATTCAACTTGCTATACCACTATTACCTTAAATACCAATTTTCATCAAAATCGGAGGAAGTTTAAATTTTGGCGGGAAAATGGCAGCCATTTTGAAAATGGCCGACATTAGAAAATTTTCGATGTCAAAAATCATCTTGCAATACTACTATTACCATATATACCAATTTTCGTTCAAATCGGAGTAACTTTAATTTTGGCGGGAAACGGCGGCCATTTTGAAAATGGCTGACGATAAAAAAAATTTGATGGCAAAAATCAACTCACCATACCACTATTACCATATATACCAATTTTCATCAAAATCGGAGCAAGTTTAAATTTTGGCGGGAAAATGGCAGCCATTTTAGCCGCCATTTTGAAAATGGCCGCCAAAAAAAAATTTCGATTCCAAAAATGAACTCGGCATAAAACTATTACCTTGTAAACCAATTTTCATTAAGAAATAACAAAGTTGAGAATTTTTTTCAATACTGTTACAAAATATATTGTACAAAGGAAGATAACTCAATCTTACAAAAAAATTAAATTTCGATTTTTTGCAAAATTTTGAAAACGGTAGGTCCGATTTTCAAATTTTTTTTTTTAAATGAAAGGTATTAAATATTCGCACTTTACCTATAAAGGAATTTTTCCTACCCCTGCCGGATCAGAAATGCCAGGTAAAAATTCAACTACGGTTTCGAGGAGCCATTTTGAGGCCCTTTTTTGACCTATAAGGGGTCGTTCGATTTCGACGAAAAATACAAAAAGCACAATCTCCCATTCCATACTCTTGATATATGAAAATTCAGCTTCCTACCTTAAAAGATGTCGAAAAAATGAGGTGGACAAGTTCACGGTCCAGAATACCGAGAAAAATAATAATAACTAGTTCTAATTGTGATCGCAAGCGAGTCACAAAAATGTCCCCTCACGTACCCCTCTTTGTCAATGTCTCTTAGCATTTGAGATAACTTATTATATCCAATTTTCATCAAAATAGGAGTAAGTTAAATTTTGGCGGGAAATGGCGGCCATTTTGAAAATGGCTCACGCTAAAAAAAATTTGATGTCAAAAATAAGTTCGCCATACCACTTTTACCTTATATACCAATTTTCATCAAAATCAGAGTAACTTTAATTTTGGCGGGAAACGGCGGCCATTTTGAAAATGGCCAACGATAAAAAAATTTTGATGTCAAAAATCAACTCGCCATACCACTATTACCTAATATACCAATTTTCATCAAAATCGGAGTAAGTTTAATTTTGGCGGGAAATGGCGGCCATTTTGAAAATGGCCGACGAAAAAAAATTTTAATGTCAAAAATCAACTCGCCATACCACTATTACCTTATATATCAAATTTCGTAAAAATTGGAGCAAGTTTAAGTTTTGGCGGGAAAATGGCGGCCATTTTAGCCGCCATTTTAAAAATGGCCGCCAAAAATTTTTTTCGATACCAAAAATGAACTCGGCATACCACTATTACCTTGTAAACCAATATTCATTAAGAAATAACAAAGTTAAGAATTTTTACATTACTATTACAAAATATATTGTTCCAAGAAAGATAACTCAATTTGACAAAAAAATTAAATTTCGATTTTTTGCAAAATTTTGAGAACCGTAAGTCCGATTTTCAAAATTCTTTTTTTAAATGAAAGGTATTAAAAGTCTACACTTACCCTTTAAAGGAATTTGTCCTACCCCTGCCGGATCAGAAATGCCAGGTAAAAATTCAACTTCGGTTTCGAGGAGCCATTTTGAGGCCCTTTTTTGACCTATAAGGGGTCATTCGATTTCGGCGAAAAATACAAAAAGCACAATCTCCCATTCCATACTCTTGATTTATGAAGTTTCAGCTTCCTACCGTAAAAGATGTCGAAAAAATGAGGTGGACAAGTTCACGGTCCAGAATACCGAGAAAAATAATAATAATAATAATAATAATAATAAGAAACCGAGCAAAAACAATATGTCCCCAACACTTCGTGTTCGGGGACATAATAATAAAAATAATAATAATAATAACTAGATATAATTTGTGTTGGGATGCCAACACACAAGTCGCCCAAAATCGCCTTGGATACCTTTTCTTCCCATTTAGTACAATAAAATATGTATAGAAATCAAATTTCATTGAAATCGGACAAAGTTCACATTTTAAAGGGGGCGGGTGTAGTAAAATGGCCGCCATTTTGAAACCTGAAGTCGGATTTCAAATCTGGTCGCAGATTTGAATTCAGCATACCCGCTTTACCCAGATGACAAATTTTCAAGACGATCCGATGAAAAAAAAATTTCCGCCCACTTTTTCCGACGGCCGCCATTTTGAAACGGCGGCCATCTTGAAAATTTCAAAACATGATTACACGCCTATGAGTGACCCACTATCCAATCCAACAAGTGTTATTCAATTTCCTTGAACCGTTTTCTTGTATTAGGGAGGACAGCTTTACGATAAAGAATCAGAAGAATAATAATAATAATAAGAAACGGTGCAAAAACAATAAGTCTCCCAAACTTTGTTTTGGGCGACTTAATAAGAAACCGAGCAAAAACAATATGTCCCCGACACTTCGTGTTCGGGGACATAATAATAATAATAATAAGAAACGGTGCAAAAACAATAAGTCTCCCAAACTTTGTTTTGGGCGACTTAATAACTAGCTATAATCTGTGTTGGGATGCCAACACACAAGTCGCCCAAAATGGCCTTAGATACTATTTCTTCCCATTCAGTACAATAAAATATGTATAGAAATCAAATTTCATTGAAATCGGACAAAGTTCACATTTTTAAGGGGGGGGGTGTAGTAAAATGGCCACCATTTTAAAACCGTAAGTCGGATTTCAAATCCGGTCGCAGATTTGAACTCAGCATACCCGCTTTACCCAGATGACCAATTTTCAAAACGATCCGATGAAAAAAAAATTTCCGCCCACTTTTTCCGATGGCCGCCATTTTGAAACAGCGGCCATCTTGAAAATTTCAGAACTTGATTGCACGCCTTTAGGTTACCCACTATCCAATCCAAGAAGTGTTATTCAATTTCCTTGAACCGTTTTCTTGTATTAGGGAGGACAGCTTTACGATTAAGAATCAGAAGAATAATAATAACTAGGTATAATTGTGTTGGGATGCCAACACACAAGTCGCCCAAAATCGCCTTGGTTAGAGTTCCATTCAAATCAGTGCATCAAAATAAGTATAGAAATCAAATTTCGTTGAAATCGGACAAAGTTGACGTTTTAAGGGGGGCGGGTGTAGTAAAATGGCCGCCATTTTGAAACCGTAAGTCGGATTTCAAATCCGGTCGCAGATTTGAGCTCAGCATACCCGCTTTACCCAGATGACCAATTTTCAAGACGATCCGATGAAAAAAAATTTCCGCCCACTTTTTCCGATGGCCGCCATTTTGAAACGGCGGCCATGTTGAAAATTTTAAAAGTGCATTACACAACTTTGAGTGACCCACTATCCAATCTCACAAGTGTTATTCAATTTCCTTGGACCGTTTTCTTGTATTAGGGAGGACAGCTTTACGATAAAGAATCAGAAGAATAATAACTAGGTATAATTGTGTTGGGATGCCAACACACAAGTCGCCCAAAATCGCCTTGGATAGAGTTCCAATCAAATCAGTGCATCAAAATAAGTCTAGAAATCAAATTTCGTTGAAATCGGACAAAGTTGAAGTTTTTAGGGGGGCGGGTGTAGTAAAATGGCCGCCATTTTGAAACGGCAAGTCGGATTCCGAATCCGGTCGCAGATTTGAGCTCAGCATACCTGCTTTACCCAGATGACCAATTTTCAAGACGATCCGATGAAAAAAAAAATTCCGCCCACTTTTTCCGATGGCCGCCATTTTGAAACGGCGGCCATCTTGAAAATTTTAAAAGTGCATTACACAACTTTGAGTGGCCCACTATCCAATCTCACAAGTGTTATTCAATTTCCTTGGACCGTTTTCTTGTATTAGGGAGGACAAATTCTCGATAAAGAATCAGAAGAATAATAATAAGAATAATAATAATAATAAGAAACGGTGCAAAAACAATAAGTCTCCCAAACTTTGTTTTGGGCGACTTAATAATAACTAGTTCTAATTGTGATCGCAAGCGAGTCACATACATGTCCCCTCACGTACCCCTCTTTGTCAATATGTGTTTGGGCATTTGAGAATACCTAATATACAAATTTTCATCAAGATCGGAGTAAGTGTAATTTTGGCGGGAAACGGCGGCAATTTTGAAAATAGCCAATGATAAAAAAAATTTGATGTCAAAAATAATCTCGCCATACCACAATAACCTTATATACCAATTTTCATTAAAATCGGAGTAACTTTGATTTTTGGCGGGAAACGACGGCCATTTTGAAAATGGCCGACAAAATAAAAATTTCGATGTCAAAAATCAACTCGCCATAGCACTATTACCTTATATACCAATTTTCATCAAAATCAGAGTAACTTTAATTTTGGCGGGAAACGGCGGCCATTTTGAAAATGGCCGACAATAAAAAAAAATAATGTCAAAAATCAACTCGCCATACCACTATTACTTTATGTACCAATTTTCGTCAAAATCGGAGTAACTTTAATTTTGGCGGGAAAAGGCGGCCATTTTGAAAATGGCCTACGATAGAAAAATTTTGATGTCAAAAATCATCTCGCCATACCACTTTTACCTTATATACCAATTTTCATCAAAATCGGAGCAAGTTTAAATTTTGGCGGGAAATTTTAGCCGCCATTTTGAAAATGGCCGCCAAAAAAAATTTTCGAGACCAAAAATGAACTCGGCATACCAATATTACCTAGTAAACCAATTTTCATTAAGAAATAATAAAGTTGAGAATTTTTTTCATAACTATTACAAAATATATTGTACAAAGGAAGATAACTCAATCTTACAAAAAAATTAATTTTCGATTTTTTGCAAAATTTTGAAAACGGTAGGTCCGATTTTCAAAATTCTTTTTTTAAATGAAAGGTATTAAAAGTCTTCACTTACCCCATAAAGGAATTTGACCTACCCCTGCCAGATCAGAAATGCCAGGAAAAATTCAACTTCGGTTTCGAGGAGCCATTTTGAGGCCCTTTTTTGACCTATAAGGGGTCGTTCGATTTCGACGAAAAATACAAAAAGCACAATCGCCCATTCCATACTCTTGATATATGAAGATTCAGCTTCCTACCTTAAAAGATGTCGAAAAAATGAGGTGGACAAGTTCACGGTCCAGAATACCGAGAAAAATAATAATAACTAGTTCTAATTGTGATCGCAAGCGAGTCACAAAAATGTCCCCTCACGTACCCCTCTTTGTCAATGTCTCTTAGCATTTGAGATACAAGTAACTTATTATATCCAATTTTCATCTAAATAGGAGTAAGTTTAATTTTGGCGGGAAATGGCGGCCATTTTGAAAATGGCCAACGCTAAAAAAAATTTGATGTCAAAAATAAGTTCGCCATACCACTTTCACCTTATATACCAATTTTCATCAAAATCAGAGTAACTTTGATTTTGGCGGGAAACGGCAATGGCCGACGAAATAAAACTTTCAATGTCAAAAATCAACTCGCCATACCACTATTACCTTATATACCAATTTTCATCAAAATCAGAGTTACTTTAATTTTGGCGGGAAACGGCGGCCATTTTGAAAATGGCCGACGATAAAAAAAAATCAATGTCAAAAATCAACTCGCCATACCACTATCACCTTATATACCAATTTTCATCAAAATCAGAGAAACTTTAATTTTGGCGGGACACGGCGGCCATTTTGAAAATGGACGACGATAAAAAAAATTTGATGTCAAAAATCATCTCGCCATACCACTATTACCTTATATACCAATTTTCATCAAAAACAGAGTAAGTTTAATTTTTGGCGGGAAACGGCGGCCACTTTGAAAATGGCCGACGATAAAATAATTTTGATGTCAAAAATCAACTCGCCATACCACTATTACCTTACATACCAATTTTCATCAAAATCGGAGTAAGTTTAATTTTTGGCGGGAAATGGCGGCCATTTTGAAAATGGCAGACAAAAAAAAATTTTTAATGTCAAAAATCAACTCGCCATACCACTATTACCTTATATACCAATTTTCATCAAAATCGGAGCAAGTTTAATTTTTGGCAGGAAAATGGCGGCCATTTTAGCCGCCATTTTAAAAATGGCCGCCAAAATTTTTTTTCGATACCAAAAATGAGCTCGGCACACCACTATTACCTTGTAAACCAATTTTCATTAAGAAATAACAAAATTAAGAATTTTTACATTACTATTACAAAATATATTGTTCCAAGAAAGATAACTCAATTTGACAAAAAAATTAAATTTCGATTTTTTGCAAAATTTTGAGAACCGTATGTCCGATTTTCAAAATTCTTTTTTTAAATGAAAGGTATTAAAAGTCTACACTTACCCTTTCAAGGAATTTTTCCTACCCCTGCCGGATCAGAAATGCCAGGTAAAAATTCAACTTCGGTTTCGAGGAGCCATTTTGAGGCCCTTTTTTGACCTATAAGGGGTCATTCGATTTCGGCGAAAAATACAAAAAGCACAATCTCCCATTCCATACTCTTGATTTATGAAGTTTCAGCTTCCTACCTTAAAAGATGTCGAAAAAATGAGGTGGACAAGTTCACCACTCCAGAATACCGAGAAAAATAATAATAATAATAATAATAATAATAATAATAAGAAACCGAGCAAAAACAATATGTCCCCGACACTTCGTGTTCGGGGACATAATAATAACTAGCTATAATTTGTGTTGGGATGCCAACACACAAGTCGCCCAAAATCGCCCTGGATACTATTTCTTCTCATTCAGTACAATAAAATATGTATAGTAATCAAATTTCATTGAAATCGGACAAAGTTCACATTTTTAAGGGGGGCGGGTGTAGTAAAATGGCCGCCATTTTGAAACCGGAAGTCGGATTTCAAATCCGGTCGCAGATTTGAACTCAGCATACCCGCTTTACCCAGAGGACCAATTTTCAAGACGATCCGACAAAAAAAAAATTTCCGCCCACTTTTTCGGACGGCCGCCATTTTGAAACGGCGGCCATCTTGAAAATTTTAAAAGTGCATTACACAACTTTGAGTGACCCACTATCCAATCTCACAAGTGTTATTCAATTTCCTTGGACCGTTTTCTTGTATTAGGGAGGACAAATTCTCGATAAAGAATCAGAAGAATAATAATAATAATAAGAAAAATAATAATAATAATAATAAGAAACGGTGCAAAAACAATAAGTCTCCCAAACTTTGTTTTGGGCGACTTAATAATAAGAAACCGAGCAAAAACAATATGTCCCCGACACTTCGTGTTCGGGGACATAATAATAATAAGAAACGGTGCAAAAACAATAAGTCTCCCAAACTTTGTTTTGGGCGACTTAATAACTAGATATAAATGCCATTTCAGGAAATAGCATATGTCACTCCACTTTGTGTGTAAAGTTAATCAAGTACATGTTTGAAGCTCATTTAATTATCATATGTCACCATGACATTTACCTTTGTTCAAGCAAAATTTTTTCACAAGATTTATAATTATAAATTACTCAATGAAAGGTCTATAAATAGAAATTACAGCAGCAGACATGTTGACAGAAAATCAATACAAACTTGTCATGTTAATAGTTTAATAAGCTCTTCAATGAACTACATAATGTCATCATGACCTTTACTTTTGTCCTAACAAAATTGTCCATGAGTCATCCTAATGATGTTTATAAATAGAAATGACACACATTGACAGAAAATCAATACAAACTTGTCTTTATAAATTACAATATGTCATCATGACCTTTACCTTTGACCTATCAAAATTTTCCATGAGTCATCATAATGATATAATGATATGTTTATAAATAGAAATGACTCTAGCATCTTGACAGAAAATCAATACTAACTTGGCATGTTGCCAGTTAATGTTAAACCTATGGGGAAAACAGAAAATCTTTAATTGGCAATAATTTGAAAACGCCTGCTTCGATCCACTAGAAAAAAAAATTTGATAGAAATTTAAATTATAGTCTTAGCATACTTAAAATTTCAAAACATTTAATCAAGTCGTTTTATCAAAAAGCTTTGGACAAAACTGATTATTTACCTGTAGCAGACGACGCATGTTCACTGAGAAAATCAATACTAACTTGGCTTTCTGCCAGCCAATGTTAACCCTATGGGAATTTTTAAATTTTAAAATCACGATAATTAAAAAATGCCTGATTTGATTTGGACAAAAATGTTATTGGTGTAAATTTAAACTAAAGTCTACGTACATTTTAAATTTCAAGTCTTTTGGTCCAGTAGTTATCTCATAAACGTTCGGACAAAATTCATTGGAATAAATAATAATAATAACTAGATATAAATGCCATTTCAAGAAATAGCATATGTCACTCCACTTTGTGTGTAGAGTTTATTAAGTACATGTTATAAGCTCATTGAATTACTATATGTCATCATGACATTTACCTTTGTCAAGCAAATTTTTCATGAGTCATTCTAATGATAGATTTATAAATAAAAATTACTCAATGAAAGGTCTATAAATAGAAATTACTGCAGCATGATGACGCATGTTGACAGAAAATCAATACAAACTTGTTATGTTAATAGTTTTATAAGCTCTTCAATTAATTATATAATGTCATCATGACCTTTACCTTTGTCCTAATAAAATTGACCATGAGTCATCCTAATGATGTTTATAAATAGAAATGACACATGTTGACAGAAAATCAATACAAACTTGTCTTTATAAATTACAATATGTCATCATGACCTTTACCTTTGTCCTATCAAAAATTTCCATGAGTCATCATAATGATATGTTTATAAATAGAAATGACTCTAGCATCTTGACAGAAAATCAATACAAACTTGGCAAGATGCCAGTCAATGTTAAACCTATGGGGCAAACAGAAAATCTTCAACTGGCAATAATTTTGAAATGCCTGCTTCAATCAACTAAAAAAAAATTTGATAGAAATTTAAATTATAGTCTAAGCATACTTTAAATTTTGAAACATTTAATCAAGTGGTTTTCTCAAAAAAGCTTTGGACAAAACACTTTTACCTGTAGCAGACGACGCATGTTAACTGAGAAAATCAATACAAACTTTGCTTTCTGCCAGCCAATGTTAAACCTATGGGAATTTTAAAATTTTAAAATGACTTTAATTTAAAAATGGCTGCTTTAATCGAAAAAAAAAATAATTTTGGTACAACTTCATATTCAAGTCTAAGTACATTTCAAATTTCAAGTCTTTTGATCCAGTAGTTTTCTCAAAATCGTTCGGACAAAATTCATTGGAATAATAATAAGAAGAAACGTAGAATAACAACATGTCACATCCACTATGTGGAGTGACATAATAATAAGAAGAAACGTAGAATAACAACATGTCACATCCACGATGTGGAGTGACATAATAATAAGAAACGGTGCAAAAACAATAAGTCCCCAAAACTATGTTTTGGGCGACTTAATAATAAGAAACTGGGCAAAAACAATAAGTCCTCCGACACTTCGTGGTCGGGGACTTAATTACTTTCACAGTAAACTGTTGTGTCACCTACAATTATTCAACATTTTTGTATTGTCTGTATCTGAAAATAAATTTTGAAGATTTTATTGGCTTGTCAAACTAGCAAAGGGATAAATTTTCTTTGATTTTCTGCAAAAAAATCTAAATTAGCTTTAATTTATTGCTAGTTAAACAATTGAAATTTGACCTTGAATATGTATTGATTTTACAAATATTTGGTGAGGGTTTTGTCAATTTCTGTGTGCATTGGCCTATGATGCGCTAGGGTACAATGGTTGTGTTGTGGGTTTGGTTCATTTTCCTTCTGGTTGGTGGTCATACATTACCCTTTTCAAATGACATACATGGGTCTTTGTTATGAGTTCAGTGTCCTGGGTGGTTCTACACAATTCAATTTGTTCTTGTTCTTATTTTGACAGATATTATTGACTGGACACTAAACAAACAGAAATTAAATCAAATCAAATGAAAGTTGTTATACATAAAAACTAAAATGAATCTTGGTATGTACATTTCAAAATGAAATCAGTCATTTTACAATATTTTTGTCTTTGCAGAAGTTCTACAGTAGAAAACCAAATGGCCTTAATGGAGCTCTTAAAGATCTAGGTATTGACTTTGAAGGAAGGGAACATTCAGGTATGATTTAAAGCAGATTGTTGAAATGCCTATTAGAACAAATGATCAAATCTCAATTTTCAAAAACACTGTTAAACTCTTTGAAAATACACCAAATTTCAAAGGGCGGATCAAAATAGTTTGTTTATAAGAAATTTGATATATTTATTATAACAAATTTCGCTATATGATATTTGCTGGTACTTACTTTTGTGGTCTTTTGGCACTGCAAAAGTAGTGAAAATTACTGTATGTTCATCTCTCAGATATAGTTGAATTTTGTGCAAGACCTAGCAGAACATTTATACATATACTTCATTTATGTATATCCTGGTAAATTTCTTTGAAAAACATTTTATGTTGTTTTGCCCTTTACCACAAAACTTTGAATATATCAATATATAACTCCAATCATCCAATGTGGTTTTTTTTTACATTTCAGGACTACATGACTCTAGAAATACAGCAGTACTAGCCTACAGAATGATTAAAGATGGGTGTATCATGAACATAACTAAATCACTCAAGGGGGTATGACAAGTAAATGTCTTTATTTTTGTTTACATGGTATTTGGTAGATATGCAGAACTTTCCAAGAATACTTAACTTTTCTTTGCTAAGAATCATAAAAGAAAGCTTTTTAGATTTCCTAACCTGAAGGGTCATGTGAGCTCTTGTCATCACTTGGCATCCATCTACTGTCCCTCACCAGTCCATAAAATTTTTAAAATGTTAACTCCTCTGACACAATATGTCCAATTCCAATTGCAACCAAACTTGGTATGGTTGTTCATTAGCAGTCCATGCTTAGAACTGATGTTGCTATTTTTGATTCCTCGTAAAACATGGCTGCCTTGGCTAAAATAAAACATGGGGGTAAATTGCATTTTTTTTTTCAAATAACTCAAAAACCACTACAAATGTTGAAATTCTGGTGTGGGTAAAAAGTGGTCAGCACCTCAAGATCTACCTACCCTGAAATTTTGAAGAAAATCCAACATCCCAAGTAGGAGTTATTGCCCTTTTGGTGGATTTTTTGTAAATTTTGTACATGTTTAGCTCAATATCTTAAAAACTATACAAGATATTTGAAAAAATTGAATTGTATATTGTTGAGCACATCAAGATCTACAAAATAGGCAATAGGGTCAACGTTGTAGGACCTTTCCATTAAGGGGTTTTTCCCCTTAGAATGTCAAAATTGACAATTTTCACAGCATTTCCTGATAACATTAAATAATATCATACGAGGACAAATAAAAGTGATGTTGACGTTTTTTTTTAAATAAATTTAAAAAGAAATTGAATTCATGTTTTAGAAATCTTTTTTCAATGTTTATGATTCCGAAAAATCAGGATATGAAATCTGAAAAGCTTATTTGATATGAAAAGTAGAATTTTAAAAGCTATCTTCACAAGTAGAAAATTGATTTAAAAAAATTACTTCCATTAGAGAAGCTAATTTTTGGACCATTTGCTGCTGACGTCATTGCAGTATTAACGTTTTTTTGGATTTGGCAAATTCCGAAAATATGAATCTGGGTTGTCAATTGATATTGAAACTGAAATAAGAAGAGTTTGTGAGCTTTAAAATGAGAGTAACACATGTGATAAATATTTATAGAAATAAAGTTTCAGACCAAATGTTAGTATTGTCGCCTATGGAAATTCATTTAGTTACATTGTGAGACATAAGTTTTGATTAATATTTTAGATATAGATGTAACAGCAAAGATAATGCAAGCTCACACTAGTTAATAGATCAGGAGATTGTGAAGATGCTTTAAGTTTAACTATTTCTTCTTTCTTTACAGTCCGCCCAGTCATCACATGAGAAGTTCCTCCCTACAAAACCGGTAAAGCTAACACCTTCTAAAAGTCCATTACATAAGAGGAAGAAACCTTGTGATGACATCATACCATGTGACCTTGACCTCAATGATAGTCTGGACCATGCCATTTCGAGTAGTCAGGAACTAGATAACCTGCTCAATGACCTTGAAACTCCTACACCAGAAAGAAAGAGGAAAGTTAGGAAACCAAATATGACAGTATCAAGTTCTAGGTCAGAGGTCATAGTTGAAACTTGTCAAAAACTTACAAAGGTGAAGGCTAAAAGGACAATGCCTGGTAAATTTGATTCATCAAAGATATTTGTGGATCCTGTAGACCAGACATCAAATTTTCAGTCAAGTAGATGTGCCAGTCAGAAATTGTCTGAAGTTAGTACAAATGTACCGATCACCCCAAAGAAAGGAAGCAAAACTCCTTCTAAGGATAGAAGCAAACCTTCTTGTCCTCCTGTTGTAAAGACACCAACATATAATACATTCACTTCTGGTTCATCAAGTATGGGAGTAGGACAGTGTAAAGCTAACATGACAGGACATGGAAAGATGAAGTTTAATTCATCTCCCAAACCATTGCATGTTAATTCAACTGTAACAAAAGATGGCAAGCACAGTCCAAGAAAAAATGGAAGCCCTGAACTGAATAGTAAAGGATACAAAACAATTACAGAAAGCACTTCTAACAAGTTTAAAACACCTTCAAGCTCTCCTTCTTTAAGATCAGTTTCTTCAACAAAAGTTGGATTATGTGGGCAATTCAAAACTCCTTCACCTCCAAATAGTGCATTGAAAACACCATGCATTGATCCAGGCTTCAAGACACCATGTACTACAGTGCCAAGTAGGAACTCTGTTGGTTTAGGATCAAAATCATCTTATTCACACAGACAATCTACAACACCAGCATCAAATTGTTTTCTAAGAACACCATCAGTGACTACAAAAACCAATAGTTCTGCGTCATCTAGCATGTTTAGAACTCCAACGGCAACACAAGCCACTATAATTCAAACACCCTCAAATGGAAGTTGGCAGCTGTCAGTCAATTCATCTGGAATGAAAGGAACTCCCCCGTTGTGTAAGTGTGGGAAAAGGTCAAAAAGAAGGACAGCTCAAACACCTGGTCCAAACTTGGGGAGGACATTTTTCACCTGTGGAGCCTCTAGTTACAATCACTGTACAGGTGAAAGAAAGGGGTGTGGCTTCTTTAAATGGGAGGTGCCAGCAGGGAATAGTGGGAGGAGTCATAGTTTTACAAAGAATGGAACTTTATCTAAACCATATATACCAGTTTTCAATAACAGTACCAGTGTTTATTCTGCCCAAAAGAAAAGCTTGGGAGTTCGCACAAATTCAATTTCTTCTTTTAGGTAATGAAAGTTTCTCGATATTTGTTGGCTTGTCCACTAACATGCTACATGTATATGTAACTTCATTTTATTTTACATGATATTTTTAAAAAAAGTGTTAGCATGGTTAGTAATGCACTTCATAAATGAAACAAGAGGTTGGTTGGAAGAATTTCGATAAAGGACGGGGTACACTAAGGCCCAAATTTTGCCCCTCTATGATTCAAAATTACAAAATTGATTTGGAAAAGATTTCTTAAGCTATTAAGAAGTTCAGGTGAATGAACAAACTTGTTCTAATATTTTTTTAATTGAACCATCTGACATTAGTGAAAAATGGGATGTCAAAACAAACCAAACATGTAAGATTCCTGTCGAATTTGCGAAAAATGGACGAATTATGGGTCATTTTTTCAACTTTTAGGTGCCTCCGCCTTCTTGACCCAGACATTTTGTAAATTAACTTTAAAAGTGACTTCAATTAAAGTCTAAATCACTTAATAAATCTTTGGGTCACGTAGGCAGAGGCCTTTGTAAATAACAATATAAGCTCTAAAAATCAGCATTTTTCTCAATTTTGTTGATTTTACGTATACTCTGTTTTAGGTCTCTGAAAAGATTATTTGAAATTGAAAGCATACTCATAAATTCGTACCATCTTACTCCATTAATTATGTGCATTTTAATATTACTTGAGATTTATTATACCCCACGCAACGAAGTTGCGAAGGGTATAATGTTTTTGACTGGTCCGTCTGTCCGTCCGTCCGTCTGTCCGTGATCAAAATTTTCGTAACAGATATCTCAGCTATTATTAATCGTAGGCTTTTGATATTTAGTATGAAGCTTATGGTGGGATACGTTTTCAGGTCTGTCGATCATCTACTTCCTGTTAAACAAGTTGACTTAGACTTTTTTTACTAAATTTTCAGGGGTGAAAATTTTCGTAACAAATTTCTCAGCACCTATTAATTGTAGGTAGTTTATATTTGGTATTTAGCTTCAGGTAAGTGTCCCATATGGTGGGATTCGTTTTCTGGTCTGTCGATTATCTACTTCCTGTTTAAATAGCCGACTTTGACTTTTTCACTAAATTTTCAGGGTTAAAATTTTCGTAACAGATTTCTCAGGAACTCTTAATCATAGGTATTTGATATTTGGTATTTAGCTTCAAGTAGGTGTCCCATATGGTGGGATTCGTTTTCAGGTCTGTCGATCATCTACTTCCTGTTTAAATAGTCGACTTTAACTTTTTTCACTAAATTTTCAGGTTTCAAAATTTTCGTAACAGATTTCTCAGCATCTATTGATCGTAGGTATTTGATATTTGGTATTTAGCTTCAGGTAGGAGTCCAATATGGTGGGATTCTTTATTAGGTCTGTCGATTTTCTACTTCCTGTTTTTCACAAGCCTACTTAGACTTTTTTCACAAAATTTTCACGGTTAAAAATTTTTGTGACAGATTTCTCAGCAACTATTAATCATAGACTTTTGATATTTTGTACGTGGCTTCAGAGAGGGATCCCATATGGTGGGATACATTTTCAGCTCTATCACTCATTCATTTCCTGTTTAATGAGCCGTCTTGGAAAGACAACAACTAAGACTTTTTTATTCCTAACTTGAAATAGATAATCTCTGTCCATAATGTGGACGCGTGGGGTATGTGAGCGTGCTCACTAAGGTTCTTTCATTATGTCGCCTGCAACGTGTTGCAGAAGCGACATATAGGGGTTACTTTGGCACTATCCGTCGTCCTGCGGCGTCACAAAAATTTCCGTCGCAGTTTTCCAGGCAACTACATGCCACAGCCTCTTGATATTTGGTATGTAGCTTCATTGCGTAGTACTGTAAGGTGTAAAGCGATTTTATGCCCGAAAAATAACTACTTCCTGTTTGACGAATACTTAATGTTATATATATAATAGACATAGATGCAAAATTTTCGTCGCATTTTTCTAGGCAACTACATGCCACAGCCTCTTGATATTTGGTATATAGCTTCATTGCATAGTACTATGAGGTGTAAAGCGATTTTATGCCCGAAAAATAACGACTTCCTGTTTGACGAATACTTAATGTTTTATATATAATGGACATCGATGCCAAATTTTCGTCGCAGTTTTCCAGGCAACTACATGCCACAGCCTCTTGATATTTGGTATGTAGCTTCATTGCATAGTACTTTAAGGTGTGAGGAGATTTAATGCCCGAAAATTAACTGCTTCCTGTTTGGCGAACAAATATAGATACGCAGGCGACATATGCCTTCCGGGGAAGGCTCCATCTAGTTTTTTCATAAAATAGGAGGCCAAATAAGTTCATATTCTTTCTATTTTATGGGTTTTTTTTCATTCATTTGTTTTATCCAACATGTAACTTCATGTACATGTATGTTTACTGTTGTTTATTTTATGATGATTAGTTAGAAAGAACTTTTAGCATACATTTCATATGTTGCACTGTTTATATACTTATATTTTGTATGATTTGAAAAAGAGTGTTGTTTTTATATAGATTAAGTGCAAAAAATCTCAGGGCTTAGGTATACATTATTTGATTTTGATAGAATTCTCAATGCACATGTGTTATATATTTTTAGATTAATAAATGTTGTGGTGTGGCAAGTTAAAATGGAGACAATAAAATAAGTAGGTTGGTGAAACCACACATAAAAGGTAAAAATATCAAATATAAAACTAATATAAATTAATAAAGAATACATCTAAAATCTAAAAAGCCCAAATTTTCGGCTTTCAGCCTTCGTCGGGGGCAGAGCAAAGAAAAAAATCACGACCGCCATGGTCTGGTTTTGTCCTCAGACCGTGGCGGTCGTGATTTTTTTCTTTGCTCTGCCCCCGACGAAGGCTGAAAGCCGAAAATTTGGGCTTTTTAGATTTTAGATGTATTCTTTATTAATTTATATTAGTTTTATATTTGATATTTTTACCTTTTATGTGTGGTTTAACCAACCTACTTATTTTATTATATATTTTTACCACGAATAGAATTTGATTTTAATCAACAAGATATTTTATTTCTAAATGGTATTAATTTTATAAACATGTATTTATGCTATGAAACGTGTTACGGTAAATATGCGACATATGCATGATGTATTGTCAGTTATCATGGTTATTAAACCTACATGTATTTTGTTGTTACAATAAAAATGGAACTTTACATTTTGAATGCTTCTGATAACACTTTTAATGCATGTAAATGTGTAGTAAATTATAGTGAATTCTCCATATCTAAAGAACTACAAGTCCTATGTTAAGGAAACTTGGTATGCATATGTCCAAGTAGTAGTGTAGCACAGTTGCATCCGTATTTCTGCTGGAGAGACTGGCAATTTTCGATGCATGTGATATCAATGTTAAGGTTTTATGAGCTTATCCATATCTCAACAGCTGTAAGTCTTAGGATAATGAAACTTGGCATGCATATGTCAAAGTAGTTAGCACAGTTGCATCCCCATCTATTGAACCATTTTTAGCTCACCTGGTCAAAGGCCATGTGAGCTATTGCCATCACTTGGCATCTGTCGTCGTCTTCGTCGTTGTCTGTCGTCGTTGTTAACTTTTCTTCAAACTTCTTCTCCTCTGAAACGGCTGCACAGATTCAAACCAAATTTGGTCTGGTCGTACTTTAGGATATCCCCCACAGAACTGGTGTGGGGATTTTTGAAAAACATTGCTGCCGTTGCTAAAAATACACTAGGGGGGTCAGACTACTGTTTTTGGCTTGTTAATACATAATGGCAGTTTTATTTTTTTAAGAGCAAGAAGTCATAGGTTTATAAAACTTGATATGCTCATTACTCAGTGTTAGACTGTTATAGTAGCATCTGTTGACCTTCACCTTGTTTCCAGTTTAGATCCTTCAATAGTTCTCATTGGTATTATGGGGGATGTGACTAGATTTGAATTGTGTGCATTTTATTTTGACCTTGGCCAATACAGTGAGCAGCGCCTACTGGCCTTGTTGCTGCTGGTCGTTTTTCATTTTAGTCTTTTATAATTGTCACTTGTTTATGTGGGCTTTGTCACGTTCACTTATTAGCTCACCTGACCCAAAGGGTCAAGTGAGCTATTGTCATCGCCATGTGTCCATCGTCCGTCCGTTACTTTTTCAAAAATCTTCTTCTCTGAAACTACTGATGGGAATTTTTCAAAACTTATTTAAAGTATTTATCAGGGCATGATGTTTAAAAGTTGTGTTTGGCTTCATGATTTGCCAACAAACATGGCTGCTGTTACTAAAAATAGAACATGGGGTAAAATCACATTCAAAGGCTTATAACTTGAAAACTAAAACAGATAGAAAAAATCTAAAGGATCTTAGACTCTTCAAAATCATAAGCCATACAAAAGTCTCCATTGGGTCAATGTTGTCTGATGACCCCTTAAAGGGATTGTGGCCCTTTACAGGTCAAAAATAGTGATTTTTCATGTTTTTGGCCTGTAGATTGAAAACGATTGCAGTTAGAGAAAAGCTTTTGCTTGCTTAAACCTTAAGCTTATTGAGCTCTACAAAAGTTTCCATTGGGTCAATGTTGTCAGATGATCCCTTAGAGGAGTTATGGCCCTTTAAAAATGAAAAAAATAGTGATTTTTCTTGTTTTTTGCCTATAGATTGAAAACTATTGCAGTTAGAGTAAATTTGTTGCTTGCTTAAACCTTCAGCTAATTGAGCTCTACAAAAGTCTCCATTTGGTCAATGTTGTCTGATGACCCCATTAGAGGGGTTATGGCCCTTTAAAAGTAAAAAATAGTGATTTTTCGTGTTTTGGCCTATAGATTGAAAGCTATTGCAGTTAGAGACAGGCTGTTGCTTGCTTAAACCTTCGGCTCATTGAGCTCTACAAAAGTTTCATTGGGTCAATGTTGTCAGATGACAATTAAGGGGGTTATGGCAGGAACGTATAAAAAATCTCTTTATATTTTCCTGGTTATGGCCATTATTAGGTCCAAAATAGTGATTTTTCGTGTTTTTGGCCTATAGATTGAAAACTATTGTATGATGATTCTTTATTGAGATTTCTGTTAAGGTGACCACAAATCTTTTCATTCCATCAGACATTGAGGTCAGGTGAGCGATTCAGGCTCCTAGGAGCCTCTTGTTACATATCTCATTATCTTCTACTATTTCAATGAAAACTTCCAGATAGAACAAAATCTGTTGCTTTTAGTTAAAATTCCGCTTGATTGTGGACTGTGTCGCGTACTCTTATTCCACATATATCATTATTTTCTATTTGGTACTCAACTTACATGTAAGCACGATGAGTTTTACCGTACCCCTTTTCAGATCAGTCGTGCATCTGCTTCCTGTTTTCTGAGCTTTTTAAGTGCAAAAAATAGACATTTTTCGTAACAGAATTCTCTGCCTTTAAAGGGATTGAATATAAATTTGAAAAACGTTAGTATGATTAGTTGTAACGTGCCCCCTTTCCATGTCAGTCAGACATCTACTTCCTGTTGTCGAGTGGGGTTGTTAGCACGATTTAGTACAACCCCTCGTTATGGCACTGCGATAAACTGAACTTATTCAATTGTTCTAGAAGAAATGAATCCAAGTCCAAAGTCATGATAAAAAAATATTTTATTTTATTCAACTTTTTAGCTCACCTGGACCGAAGGTCCATGGGAGCTTATACCATCACTTGGCGTCCGTCGTCGTCGTCTGTCGTCTGTCGTCTGTCGTCGTCGTCTGTTAACAATTTTTCAAACTTTAACTTGTCCGACACCATAAGTCCAATTGCAACCAAACTTGGTACAGTTGTTTAGTAGCATTATGTGTACAAAACTATCGTTCGGATTTTTGATTCGTAATAAAACATGGCCGCCATGGCTAAAAATAGAACATAGGGGTAAATTGCAGTTTTTTGCTAATAACTCAAAAACAGTACCAGATATCAAAATTCTGGCATAGGGCTAAAGTAATCAGCACATCAAGATCTACCTGCCTAGAAATTTTCAAGAAGATCCAACAACCGATGTAGGAGTTATTGCCCTTTTTCTGGATTTTTTCAAAATTTTGCACTTATTTAGCCCTATATCTTGAAAACTATACAAGATATTTTAAAAATTCAAATTGCATATGATTAAACACATCAAGATCTACATTTCATGTAATAAGGTCAAAGCTGTATAACCATTTCTTTTAGGAGTTATGGCCCTTAAAGCGTCAAAATTTACCATTTTTCATTACTTTTCCCCTGAATTTCATTGATTAACTTGTCTGACACCATACATCCAACTTCAACCAAACTTGGCACAGTTGTTGAATATCATAAATGCTACAATTCTATCGTTCAGATTTTTGATTCGTAAAAAAAATATGGCCGCCGTGGCTATAAATAGAACATAGGGGTAAATTGCAGTTTTTTGCTAATTACTCAAAAATAGTAACAGATATCAAAATTCTGATGGGAGACAAAAGTGATCAGCATCTCAAGATTTACCTGCTATCAAATATTCAAGAAGATCCAACAATCGACATAGTAGTTATTGCCCTTTTTCTGGATTTTTTCAATTTTTTTCACTTATTTAGCCCTGTATCTTGAAAACTATACAAGATATTTCAAAAATTTAAGTTGCATATGATTAAGCACATCAAGATCTACATTTCATGTATTTAGGTCAAAGCTGTAGGACCAATTCTTTTAGGAGTTATTATCCTTTAAACAACAAAATTTACCATTTTTCATTACTTTTCCCCTGAATTTCAAAGATTAACTTATTTGACAAGGTAAAACCAACTGCATCTTAACATGGCACACTTGTTTAATAGCTTATATGCTACAACTCTTTCGTTCAGATTTTTTATTTGTAAAAATCATGGCTGCCATGGCTAAAAATAGAACAAAGGGGTAAATTGTATTTTTTGGCTCATAACTCAAAAATGGTTTCAGATATCAAAATTGTGCAAGAATCAAAAGTGATCAGCATATTAAGACCTACCTGTCGTGAAATTTTCGAAAAGATATTTCAGAAATTTAAATCGCATATGGTTAAGCACAAAAATATCTACAAATATATGTACCTGTGTAGTTCAGGTGAGCGATTCAGGCTCTTGGGAGCCTCTTGTTTATGTAAAATGTAAATAAATGATATAAATACATATATAATAATTATTAATAAATATATTAAATGTACTTATAAGTAGGAATTTAAAATATCAGGTGGATTTAAATTTGATAAGATTTATACCTAGTACTACAACAGTTTATGAAATAAATTCATTTTTTAACTTAATATTTAAAGCTTGACATGACACGCTTTGTGCCAAAAGCAATTACGTTTCATTCAATTTGATTATATCAGTTTTCATAAAATAAATTAAAATAAATAAATAATTAAATAAATATAAAAATAAATACTCGGACATCATATGCCCTAGGTCATTGTCTGTCATTGATAGACTTTCTATAAAATTGAAAATGACATTTACAAAAAAAAAGATGCACGTTTCATCGGTAAATGCTGATATTACTCCTTTTCGGAAAAATTACGGTGCGTTAAAACCTTTGAGGTAGCGGTGTAACTTGTGAGCTGACAGATAACTATATCAATATACGGAAACCTAACTAAACATACAGCTTTCTATCAATGGTTTGTGGCATGAAGTGCCAAGTCAAGATTTCACAAAGGCACTGTGGACGGTCATGGGGTATATTTCTAGTTAATGTCGAATTCTAGAAGAGCCTTTTCAAAGTCTACAAGCGAATATTTCTTATTCACAACAGTCCTAACACAGCCGTAAACTTCCATTGGAACGGGTAGTTTCATCCAGTCCACTCTCTTGCTTTCGTGTTCCGTAACTATTATTGCATCGTTGCATATGTCGCCTTCTGAACTATCGCTAGCCGTTTCTTTCTCTCCCCCTAAAATATACATCCCGTTGCCATCGATATAGAGACCAAAGTTCCTCCTTGAAAAATCCTTTAAAGTACTCATGACCTTTGACCCATCGTGTGGGGTATATGAAATAAGGTCACCTTGCGGGGTGATGATTTGGATACGATTGTTAATGGTTAAGGCTCTTGTGTACTTGCATGGGTGGGGAAGAGACCCGACCTGGTAGCTGGTTTTGGTTCTTGTATCAAAGCACTGGATTGATGCAGTTTCTTGTGCAAATCCGAGCCAGCCCCCAAAAACGTATATGTTGTCACCAAGCGCAGAGGCTGATGTTGCGTCTACACCACTTTCTAAGACTCCAATCTGTTTCCACGTTTCGATTCCCATGTCGTACTCCTCGATACAACTTAGCGTGCCAAAGTTGTACCCGCCGAGAACATATAGAGACGACTTAACTGCGACCATTGCATGTCTGTATCTTCCCTTGCATAGCTTTGATCTGTCTCGCCATTGGGCAAACTTGGCTGAATATCGTAAACAACTCTCCATATTTCTTGTGCCACCGGTGATAAAAATGTCATCGCCATACGAACACACCGCAAAATCTTCCCCGATATCGTAAGGCGGGGCATAATTGTGCATCGATACCCATTTCTTGCTTTTCATATCGTAGCCGATAAATTCAAGAGATGTATCGCCACCTTTCCTGTATCGACGACCAATGACCGTTATCATGTTAGTTTTGTTCGATACTGTCCTAAATTCGTCATTAGCGTGTGCAAGTACCTGTCTTCGCGCGGGCATGGCAAGGTATTTGATAGCGTTTTTCACGGCATTTACACAAGTAGGGAATTCGCTTATAAGTGAATTCGTATCTAGTTCATCTAAAACATAATCAAGACTCAAAAGTGTCAGTCTTACATTTTGAAGTAATTCTGGTAGATAGTGTTTTCTCCTATTCTCATCGTGTTTAATCCATTTGAAAACCACGTGGCAAATTTCATCTTCATCGTCAACTTTAAGGTCATCATCTTTGATAATATCGATTATATCATCTTTCTCTAAATTGAAGAAATCATGAGAGTCTGAGATTTCAAGAAAGTTATGAAGAATTTTTGGAAAACTTCGCATTTTGAGATTTTCGTAATTGAAATGTTTTGCCAATTTCCACATTCCTACGCAATTATCTGTATTTATGTTTTCGGCCATGAAAATTTCGCATTTGTGTTGGAGGTTTTCAATTTGCAACATGGAGGCTGTTCGCAAGACATCTTCTGCACTTTCATGACTTATAATGTCCTTGTTGCTATAGATGAAGGAAAGAACATCATTAAAAGTCTTTGCACACACGTCGTGTAAAAAGATTTCGTTCATTTTTGATTCTTTCATTTCGGACGAAAACATAGCATCGAAGTAACTTGAGGCTGCTGAGAGAATTATCTTATGGCATGGAAAAGACTGGTTCTCGACTTGGATAACTACGTCTGTGTATCGTTGCTCTTCATACAAAGAACAAATCCGACGCATGAGATCAGTTGCTGTGCCCTCCGACATGTTGGGTTTTATCTGTAATAAATAAAAAAAAATGAGATAGAGTATATGTGTACCCATGAAATTCAGCTATGTTTTTGCAACATTTGTCTCTTTGAAAATACATTTTTTTATTTAGTTTTGTTGTTTACATCGATGCATCCGCCAAAAGTATAGGGAAAAGCTACATACTAGTTTTGATCAATTCTGAGTCAATGTAGCTGTTGCTTGACAATGGATATGAGTTATACAGAAATGTCATTATGTCCCTTCTACAAAAGTAGGGGCATGGTGTTTTGATGTTTTCGTCCGTCCGTTCGTCTCGCCAAGTGTACCTTCATGTTGAAGTTACTTTACCATGAAGTAAGTATGGTATCATCATGAAACTTTATGCACATGTTCACCAGGATATGGACCAACAAAATCATCATGAATTTGAACCTGCCTAATCAACTACGGGTTGATCTGTCACAGAAAAAGGGGTGCTATACTAAGGTTTTCCTATAGGTTGAATTTACTTTACCATGAATATTGTGGTACCATAATGAAAATTTGTACACATATACATCAGGATATGGACAAACAAAAATCGTCATAAAATTGAACCTACCTTTTATCAACTAAGGGTTGATTGATAACATGAAAAAGGGGGTTATACTTAGTTTTTTTTTCTACGGGGTGAAGTTACACAAGCTACTTTACCATAAAAGAAGTGTGGTACTATCATGACACTTTTTACACATATACATCAGAATATAAAATTGTACCAACTTCATGGTAAAAAGGGGCTGTTTTTCGTAGATTTATCTTTAGTTTAAAACAATCATTCCATCATCATGATCATGAAACTCAATATCCATACCCATCAGGATATGAGCATACAAAAAAAGATAATAAAATCAACATTATATATGGTTTGCCAAATTGGTAATTGCAAGATGGGGCATTATTTCTTTTGGACATATTCTTGTTATTAATGTACATGCGTTAAAATACTTTACCTTAAAACGTGCTCGGATTTCCGTGTGAAAAGGATATGAATAGCGGTTTTTTATTCAAGTAAAACTATACGAAATTATTTAATGTTCAATGTTATACATGTTATACAAATCTCTTCATGATTATAATATATCCTGTTAAAAGTATGTATGTAAACCAAGATTTTGAATAACATGTATAATTTTATTAAAGTCAGAACTTCATCGTTTTTGTATTATGGCTTAGCTGATTTTTTACCCATTTTCAAATGCATCATAGTAAATGATATCATTGTTTTGAAAATCTGGCACTGAAATTCGCACTGAATTCCAGGTTAGCAGATATTGGAAATTGATTCCAAAATATATATAGTATCAGAGAGGAGACCATTTATATGAACTGTAGGGAAAGATACATGTATAACTATTACAGAAATGCTTCCAGAGCAAAACTAATATTTCAAAAACAAAAACAAAAAAAATCCATGAAAATTAGAATTAAGTACTTTTTTAAAAATCTGAAAGACTTACCTGCTGATGATAGGTCGAAAGCAGCTGAATAATCGGTACCAAGGGTTCAACCGCTACTATAAATTTTCCATGAGAAGGGGCATATGGTACCGGCGAATCCGTTAGTATTATGTCAAATTATTCACACATTTATCAATGTGGCACCCTGATTAATATTGACCGCTACCGCTTTGTATAGACATGTTCTGGCGTGTGTTTGGTTTACAATGGGACGGCTTGATAATCACCGGTCAATATGGTTACTCAATATTATATAATACAGCTGTAGGCTTGTTTGGCTATGTTTAAAACTCTACCACTTTGCCCCTTATCAATAATATTTATTGACCGTAATGAGGAGGAAAATCTCTTTTGTATTCTTGAGTGTAGGTATTAATATCTGATTAACCGCTGATAAATACATTATTTTTGATAAATATCTAATTATATTGGAAAAGCTGGCAGCCAATGTTTTACACTCTATCATATAATATGAAAGCGATTTTTTTTATTTTAAAATAAAGTTTTATATGAATTAATTGACACTGATACTGCATAATGACGAAAGTGAGTAAATTTCTGAAATTGTGCCATTGATATTTTTTTTTTTACATATTTTGAATCCATATAACATATTTTAATGTTTTCCCTGAAAGAATTGAAAATTATTACACATTTACATTTTTTTTGTAGTCTCTCCAATTAAAAGGTGTTGTAAATAACAAATTTATGACCGTTTTGATATTACGTAAAACCATCAAATTACTAATTATCATCAGAGAAATTGATAACATAATTTTCTCAGTTATCATTCAAACTTTATTCACAGGGACTTGCTCCACTCTATCAATATTTTTGTTAAAGTCAATGTGCGGTACGAAAAAAAAACCACTTTAACAAAATATTGATAGAGGGGAGCAAGTCCCTGTGCTTTATTGTACAATTTTACATGTTTGTGGCCATAGACCTGTATATTATTAATATACAGGTCTATGTTGTGGCTAAATCAAACAATATTGTAATCAATGGTAAAATATTTTTTGTCATGATAGCTAAACCAAACTTCAGGTCTTGTGTTTTGAACCCCCCCCCCCCCAAAAGTTGATATAAATATTAGGGCTAGATTTCAAGTGGAAAACTCTTTAGAATTAATACTTACCAATTAAGCAATTGAAATAGAAAATGGAGATTTTTCAAAATCCATAGTTGCTGAGAAAATATTTTTTTAAACCCCATTTAGATGCTAAAAAAAGGGAGGGTAATTTTGGTCCCCTGCATCTGCTTGCCAAATCCTGAGAAAATTATAACTTAGATTAATTATCTCAGCTAAATCCGACACAGAGGTTAGAATATGGAAAAAAAAAACACAAGGGCCCAAAATTTTTTTTAAAGTTAAAAAAATAGTGCGGGAAAAAGATAACTGAGTTTTCCCGCGGTATTTTATGGAAGGGGAAACAACTAAGTCGAGCAAGGTCGCCAAGGTCAGTGTCAGAAAGAATCAAAATAGATCTTTTGTGTAAATAATAATTTTTACGGATTCTCCCTCGTTTTAAAAGGACACGCTGTTTTTAATTGAATACTCTAGGATTTAGATTGATATGGGGTAAGTCTTAATTGTTGATATTTAGATAGAAAAGCAACAACAACAAAAAAGTTGGAAAAAACCCAAACGGAATCCAATGATCAGCTGATTGATTCTGTCATTTTGTTGGTTTTAAATTTGATGCATTTTGTGCTAGTTGTCTTTAATTCCATAGTAGAGATTTTTTATCTACATTAAAGCCATGCTATAATTTCAATTCGATAGAAGGAACTGTTATAAAATACATTTGATTTTTTATCTTGACCATGTTTATATAATTTAAAAGAAGGGGGGGGGGGGGGGGGGTGTGACAACATGTACATGCACATGTATGTATGTGATATTCCTGAGCACTGGGTCAAAATCTTGACTTGTACCATCTCTTGTCCTTAAGTTTTGTGTGTAAGCTCACACTTTTCCCATGTATCGATCGCTATATGCTGCATGAAATTGTAGTTCTTGGTCTTTTCTTTTTTCAACAAATTAAAATTAATTTTGTATGTACTATGCTCTAGGTCATAAAACAGCTTTGCACCGATTATTTTAAATTTTTTATATGAACATACAGATGCATTTTCTGGAGTATTTGATATTTTTATTAATGAATAAAGGCATACATGTATAGATTGTAAGATAAATTTTATGAATATTTGAATATTTTTTTTGAATATTTTTTTTTATTGGTTCAAACGCAATTACAATAATTGGTTAAGACCTGTAGTACAAAAATTATGGTGCATACAAATTTAGTTCACAAAATTACAAGTATAGAATACATGATCATACATAGAGGAAAATAGTAAAAATACTAGTTTACTTTGTATTATGAAAAAAAAAAAAATACATGGTAGAACTATTGTGTTTATAGATAGTAAAAAGTCAAATAGTCTATATAAACAAATAAAATTGCTTTTATAAGCAAGTGTATATATATATAACAATAATAATAAAATCATACTCCAGACACATTTGAGTTTCTTATTTCAAATAATTTTTGAAGAAATGAAGATAGTAAGTTTATCACATTTAGATTTTTTGAATTCATTAATAGCTTAAAGAAATTCTCTTCACGAAGTTGATCACAGTTAATATTCCAGAAAGATGATAATTTCTCGAGAAATACCTTTCTCTCATTTGAGTATTTTGGACATTGCCAAATTAAATGTATTTCGTCTTCGATTGCGGCATCATAGCACATTTTACACAATCTGTCTTTTCTGCTTATATTACAATGTCTACCTCTTTCTATTTCTAGGTTATGAGCACTTAGCCTGTATTTACTTAAAATAGATCTATTTTTGAAATTTTCTAAATGATCAACATAAAATGCACGTCCTGGAGAAAGGCAAAATGATTTGAAAAATAGAAGTTTTTCAGAAGCATGAATACTAGCATTTTGTTCCTGCATAAAAATATCATTAATGCGTTGCTTCAGTTGGGGAAATAAAGGTTTGTAATCAAAATTGAAGGACATTAAATATGAATATCCAATCTTTTGAAAACATTTCTCCATGTTTTTAGTCCAAGAGTTGGACTGCAGTGTATTGAAAAATAATTCGTTCACCAACGAGTTTCTAGATGAGATAATGTGGTTTAGAAATTTGATTGAATACATGATTATTTTAGAACCAATAGGTAGTCTATTAAGTTCAGAAAGGCAAGCACTGTTAGTAGCTTTACAGTTAACACCTAAAATATCTTTTATAAACTTAATTTGAAATTTCTCATACATAAATGAACTTGCCTGGGCGAAATTAATAGCAGATTCAATGCCCCAAACTTCACTTCCGTATAACAAAATTGGCAGGACCATAGAGTCAAACACTTTTTCCAAGGTTTTGCAGGGATTATTCAACCCTAAAGTTTTTTTAATCTTGAAAAGTGCTTTTCTTGCTTTATCCTGTAGTACATTAGAAGCTAAATTAAAATTACCATTATATTTTAAGACTATTCCAAGGTAACAATATTTATCAACAGTTTCAATTAGGGAGCCATTTATCTTGAAAAAGTCCAAAAAAGTCTTACCATTTGAATTAAAAATCAATAAAAATTTTATGTAAAATATTGATTAATATTAAAAGCACTTTTGAATTTGTGGCACTGATGAATCTTGAGTACTCTCAGTTGCAAATAGTATAAATAAATTAATGTAATTGTTGGTTTGATCACAAGGGGCTTGAATTTTGGTCATTTATATCAACTTTTAGAAAATTTACCCCTTCAAGAGTAGGGGTTGATTTTTTTAAAAAAGTTCACATAAATGACCATAATTCTAGGCCCTGTGTAATATTTCATACTACAAATATATGTTGGCTGGGCATTACTTTGTTCTCCTTTTCTTAGGGTTTTTAGTTCCATACTACATACATGTACATTTTTTGTACTATGCTGGCATAAATTCATTCTTGTTTTTAGGTGAATATATTCAATACTATGTTGGTTGGGCATAACTTCATTCTTCTTTTTTAGGTGAATATATATTCCATACTCTACAGACAGAACATTTGTTACCTATTTGCCCAGTGTGTTTGAAGTCTGAAAAGACGAGGTAAGTTTATTGTGTCAATTTATTTCGATATATATGTAGTATTTAAATATAATACAACATGCATGAATACATGTACATGTATGTTAACAATTTACATACACCTATGTTCATAAATTACATTTCATTATTGAAATAATTAATTAAGGACATTTCATCATGTTCATGGTCTGAAGTACATGTATTTAGATGCTGTATTCATTCATTTGTACAATCACTACATGCATGTGGTATGGGGAAGCTTTGACACCTTGAAAAAATAAACATTTTTTTGATGCTCTGAGAGGAAAACAAAATGTGATATTCTACATGTAGCAGGGTAGGAAATTTGCTGAAAAAGTAACCAGCCCTGATTTGAAATAGTACCAGCCAGTCAAATTTTCATGAGTTTTAGCCAGCCCTGCCCAAAAATTACCAGTCTCGGGTTGGCGGGCAGGCTACTAATTCCAACTCTGCGTGTAGCTGGCTTAAGGATGAATAAGTTATTTAATTTGCTTCATGCATATTTGTTTTCTCCATATACACAACATTCCTTTGTTGGCTAGATTTCACTTAATATGCTAAATGAAATAGCAAATTTCAGGTGGACAGGGAAAATATTTTTGAAATATACTAAAGTAGTTTTCTTAGCTACTGCCTAAAAAGAGCTTTAAGATTTTTGGTTGAGGCATCAGCCTTAAATTGGGTCTATTATTTTGGGATTCATTTCAATATGAGGTCTGTTTCTCACCTACTTCCTGTTGGTTTTTTTTGCCATTATTTACATGTACATGTTTTACTTTCACCGTGTTGACAGAGTTTTTTCTTTAAAAAACAGTTTTCATAAAACTTTCAAAACATTAGTCATGCTAACTCTTTGACTTTGACGTCTTTACCAACTTAATACACATATACAGTCATACATGTACATAACATGCACTTGTATACAGCTGGCATTTATGGAAAATAGTAAAGATTTTATGACTGATAGAATTATGTCTCCCCCCACTTTTCTGTCCATCTACATTTGTATCTGTCTGTCTGCCACAAAGTTTGTCAGCACAACTCCTCTGAAATTACTGAACTGAATTCAAAGAAACTTGGTATGTAGGAAGGGGACCATATGTAGTAGTCACTAGTACACATTACCAGGAAATTTTGATCCTAAAAAAATGTGGGAGTGATGGCCCTTTGAACATGTTGAACTTAGAAATTTGTTGAATATTCTCATTTTCACCTTGTTAGCACAACCCTTCTGAAACTACAGAACTGATTTCAATGAAAACTGGTATGTAGGAAGGGGACAATATTTTGTAGTCCATATTACCAGGAAATTTTGATCCTCAATTTTTTTGTGGTATTTATTGGCTTTTTGAAATTAGAAATGGGGGGGGGACATCCTTTTTGTAGGCAAAAACAAACTTTAATTGTTACATGTACATGATGTAGTGCTTAAGAATTATATGGTCACTGTGCCACAATGTTATGAATACATGTAGAGTTGGATCAAATAAGGTCACCTCTCTATATATTACTGTATCTGTTCACTGTCCTAATGTGATCACTCTACAAATTGTCATTTCAAGGACATTTTATTTAGAACACTGATAATCAAATCTTTAAATTTTTTGATAAATCTTTGGGTTACCTTTTGACAATGTTTAAGAAATATTATAATAAGACAGTTTTATGGCAGGTGTCCTAATAGAACTGCTTTAAAATTATATTATTGATAGATAAAACTACATGTACCAGTCTTGAAAGAAAATATACTTGTTTGTCTAATTTAGTGTCAGCTATAAAGAAATCATTTTACCTATGTTCAATTTTGAAAATCTGGAATACATTAAATATTTATGATGACCTGACACAAATTTAATCCATGTAAGTATATACATTTTTAATATTCATACATGTCATAAGGAAATTTTTCTTTTAAAAAAAATTGTCATGTTTACTTCACTTTAGGTCAGTATGCCATATTTATATTCCAGTGGTACTTGATGTGTAAGTGATGTGCACTCACATTTTAAAAGTACTTGTATATTTTTTATATGCACTTGAAATTATATGGATATTTTATGCACTGCCCATGAAAGTAGAGGAGCACATATACAGTCATGACAGTGTTTTGGTCTGTTTGTCTGTCAGTCAGTGCCAGTCCCAAATCGCTGAAATCAGGTTTACCTTCAGGTTTTAAAGTTAATTTTCTTGATGCTACCATCAAGATTATCCTGAAACTTTGTACACATGTATTCATTACACTAGGGTATGAACTAAAAAAAATTATGATAACTCGTAAAATCATACAGGAGGATCTTCATTAAATGAAGATTTTTTATTATATTAAGTTCACGGTTCAGTCTTTATTAGTGTTTGTGGAAAAAGGGAATGCTGTGATGAGCATCATGTATTTTCAGAGCTCAAAATCCAGCTGTAGGGGTAATTCTACCCCTCATGCGATGATGCCCCTAGTGAGCTTGCTTGCACTTCTACTTGTAGTTGGATTTTTAATGGGCGTGAAGGTGGAAACATCTTATACAGACCAAATATGCTCTAATATTATACCATGTATACCATTTACGGGGCTCCTCATGGGGGGGTTCCAGGAATCAAGTAATCAGCATGTTTTTGCCAAAGTAATCAAATAATCAAATATTTTTTAGAAATGTAATCAAAAACCTGGTAATTTCGGTAATCAAATAATCAATAATTCAAACCTTGGTAATCAAATAATCATTAATTATTGGCTCCTGTAATCAAGTAATCACCTTTAAAATGGCCTGGGAATCATGTAATCTAAAACCCCATGAGAAGGCAAATTTACCTTCATGACATCACTTTGCATTGCTGCGTCAGGGTCCCACAATCTCTGTCAAAAAGTTGGCCCCCTATTACATCTGAAGAAATCATAATTTCATCCTAATCATGGGTCTACTTATAGGTACAAATTGAATGGACCAAGTGATGTAAAGCTTTATATTAAAATTTTTTATTACGGTATATTTTACATATATGTAAAAGCTTTTTTTCTTGTAATTGCATATTAAATACATTTAAAATTTAAGTCATATTTATTTTTGATGTTTTTCAAAATTGAAAAGACTTATTTGGAATAATTTTTCATGCATATATATTCAGTATTGATAACTTGAAATGAAATGACTCAGTGATCCTTATCTGTCCCATAAATGACCCAAGGTCACTGCAATGTTATTGACCTTTGAGCTACCTTTTGAAAATTTAACTGATATAGGCTAGACTTAATGAATTGTTTGTTTCTCCTCTCTCAAAGTTTGAGCAAAACTTCATTGATATTTTAGTAAATGTCATTTTTGGAACTGTTCAAATTTGAGTACGGGCTTGATAGGGTTAGAGGACACACACTATTTAAATTTTGGCCTTTCATGTTCTTGTTTTTGAAATTTTTGAATGTTTAAAGTTCTTAAAATACGTCATTTTGTCAGACATTTGTATTATAAAATTTTATAGAACATATAAGTCAGTTTAGATTATGTATTATTAAATAATTATCTTATTGATTTGATAATAGATTTGATTTATTGAACATGTTGAATGTATAAATTAATGAAGGTCTTGTATATTGTTATATACTGACTTGGTAAGAGGGGGCCTTCGTTGGTCATGCTTCAATAACTTCCTATACAATGTATGTCTAACCAAATTTTCTGCCAAAAGGGGGCCTTACTGGATCTGCCCGTGTATCAAGTGCATCCCTTGCTGTAATGTTTTCTTTTTCTAAATTAGATGTATTCTTTAAAAGACATTCATTATATCAGCTTTACTATATACATGTACAAATTAAAAAAAACATCAATTCTATAAGTACAAATACATGTACTTGTGTACATGTACATATGTACATGTACTTGTATACTTAAATTTCTTTAATCTTGCAAGTTGATCAATTGATTGTTGCTATAAATAAACAAGAGGCTCCCAGGAGCCTGAATCGCTCACCTGGTCTTGATGTCAACCCTATGAAGACTTTTGTATAGCTAAATGAGCTGAATGTTTAAGCATGAAAAATCATTTCTCTATCTGCAATAGTTTTCATTCTAAATAATCAAAAAACACTATTATTCAACTTTTAAGGGGCTGTAACCCCTATAAGGGGTTATCAGACAACTTCAACCCTATGAAGACTTTTGTAGAGCTAAATGAGTTGAACATTTAAGCAAGCAACAGCTTTTCTCTATCTGCAATAGTTTTCATTCTATAGGCCAAAAACACTATTTTTCGCCTTTAAAGGGCTGTAACCCCTGTAAGGGGTCATCTGACAACTTCAACCCTATGAAGACTTTTGTAGAGCTAAATAAGCTGAACATTTAAGCAAGCAACAGGTTTTCTCTATCTACAATAGTTTTCATTTTATAGGCCAATAACACTATTTTTCACTTTTAAGGGGCTGTAACCCTTATAAGGGGTCATCTGACAACTTCAACCCTATGGTGACTTTTGTAGAGCTAAATGAGCTGAACACTTAAGCAAGCAACAGCTTTTCTCTATCTGCAATAGTTTTCATTCTATAGGCCAAAAACACTATTTTTCGCCTATAAAGGGTCATCTGACAACTTTGACCCCATGGAGACTTTTGTAGAGCTAAATGAGCTGAATAATTAAGCAAGCAACAGCTTTTCTCTATCTGCAATAGTTTTCATTTTATAGGCCAAAAAACAATATTTTTCGCCTTTAAGGGGCTGTAGCCCCTATAAGGGGTCATCTGACAACTTTGACCCTATGAAGACTTTTGTAGAGCTAAATGAGCTGAACATTTTAGCAAGCAACAGCTTTTCTCTATCTACAATAGTTTTCTTTCTATAGGCCAAAAACATGCAAAATGCTATTTTTCACCATTAAGGGGCTGCAACCCCTATAAGGGGTCATCTGACAACTTTGACCCTATGGAGACTTTTGTAGAGCTAAATGAGCTGAACATTTAAGCAAGCAACAGCTTTTCTCTATCTGCAATAGTTTTCATTCTATAGGCCAAAAACACTTTTTTTCGCCTTTAAGGGGCTGTAACCCCTATAAGGGGTCATCTGACGACTTTGACCCTATGGAGACTTTTGTAGAGCTAAATGAGCTGAACATCTAAGCAAGCAACAGCTTTTCTCGATCTACAATAATTTTCATTCTATAGGCCAAAAACATGCAAAAACACTATTTTTCACCTTTAAGGGGCTGTAACCCCTGTAAGGCATCATATGACAACTTTGACCAAATGGAGAATTTTGTAGAACTTTTGATGCTGAAGCAGTAGGGTGGCATCAGATTTCATCTATCTCTTATACTTTTTGATTTACGAGCCAAAAACAGTAGTCTGACCCCCCTGGTCTATTTTTAGTAACGGTGGCCATGTTTTTTGACGGATCAAAAATCGAAACACAAGTTTGGTGCAGGACACCCTAAGGATCATTCATACCAAGTTTCATTAAATTCTGTTCAATAGTTTCAGAGGAGAAGATTTTTGAAAAATTGTTAACAGACGACGACGACAGACGACGACGACGACAGACGACGACGACAACAACGACGGACGCCAAGTGGTTGTAATAGCTCACATGGACCTTCGGTCCAGGTGAGCTAAAAATGGGTGTTTTTTAAATTGCTTCTCTTTTTATATTCTTATTTATCATTACAAAGTATTCATTACTTTATTATATGTTTGCGTTTTTAAATCCTGTGAAAAACATTTTATTTACAGTTGTACTGTAAACATGATAAAGCATTTAGTGAACATGTAGGCTGTAATAACTCAAGCGAATCTAGTGCAAATTATAAAAGTCTTAAATTTGTTTACATAACTATTATAATACATGTAAACCATTTTTAATTTTAGATTATATGAACCTTATAATAAATTATTTCCTTTTATGGCAAATGGATTATAAAACATTTAAGACAAACTGATTATTCATATAAAGGAGCTTTACTGTAGGTCATATGTCAAGGTTGAGGATCTGCAAATAAGAACATATGATACATGATGGTTATAAATAAATGATAGTGATATGTCATTGTACCTATAATTGTATGCACCACCTTTAAATGTAGAAAAATATTCCTCTGTTTATAGAATGTCTTGTATTTTCTCGTATTTTATGTGTTCTAAATAATTCTAAACGAGCAAAGAAGTATTGTCCATAGGGGCATTTAAATACCTTAAGTCCAAAAAAGCAAATACAAAACAATAGCAGGGGCGGATCCAAGATTTTAGTTTAGGGGGCATTACAAATCATCTTCTTTTTTTTTTCACAAAGCAAAGAGAAACGCAAAGTTTTTAGAAATGATTTTTACTTAGATTTCCGTGAAGAAAAAAATATATTCAGTTATTATCACTTATAGGAGGCGTACTCCCATTCCTTGGATCGGAACCTGAGTACGAAAACATGAAAGCAAGACAAACAAAAAGGGGGTATAAGTTTCTTCTTTTTGTCCAGTGTACATGTTGACTGAGATTTTCTGCTTCTTAATAATTTTTGTTGTCGTTTCAGAAATCTCCCGCTACTGATGAAGTCTTTTGGAATCCCCAGTCCCAGCTTAGATCTGTGTGTCAACAATAAGCTGCATTTATCCAGACCGATGACTAAACTGTGTCTTTCTGATATATTCTGTATATATCTAGCCGAATTTTTCTCGAGTAATAATTTAATTAACAATTCTCTGAGGACAACATTTTGTAAACATTTCGTTGAATTTTTCTCCAGCAATAATTTCAGTAGACATTTCGTGCCAGAAAACTTCTGTGATATACAATGGGAGAAGATAAAGAGAACTCTAACGACCGTAAACGGCACCGCTCAGACAAAAGCACTATCTCGTCATCTTCTTCCGAGTCCAGTTTGTCCAGTGATTCTACGATCTCTCTCCCACCAGCTCCTGATGGTGGCTACGGTTGGGTAATCGTCTTTAGTGCTTTCTTGACTAATTTGATTAGTGACGGTTTTGCATTTTCTTGTGGCGTTTTATATACCGAGTTATTAAAAGTTTTTGAAGAGAGTAAAAGCATTACTTCATGGATACCATCATTATTTTTTGGAATGCCGCTAATTGCAGGTCCACTGGCTGGGGCGTTAGCAACCAAATTTGGATGCAGGAAAGCTTTGATGTTTGGAGGGGTGATGACGAGTGCTGGAGTTTTCGCAAGTGCTTTTGCTAACTCTATCCCAATGTTGTGCATTTTATTTGGAGTCGTAGCAGGCACTGGGATGTCAATGGGATATGTGACCTCATTGGTTATGGTTGCTTTTTATTTTCAAAAGAGGAGAGCTTTTGCTACAGGACTGGCAGTCTGTGGATCAGGAATTGGGACTTTCCTATTTGCCCCTTTATTTGAATATTTGATTGAAGAATATACATGGAGAGGAGCACTCATTATATTAAGTGGAATCACATTGAATTTGGTAGTGTGTGGAGCACTTTTAAGGCCTTTAGAGTTTACTCCACAAGAAGAATGGAAAAGAAATTTAGAACAGTTCGAAAAAATGTCTAGGACTATTTCGAAAGTGAGCCTTCCTGAACATGGACGTCGAAGTAGAAAATGCAGTGAATCAGATACCTCTGATTCTGATTCTGAAGACGAATCTCTATGTAATTTTGAGCAGCTTAGCCATTCTCAAGTTATTTTACCAACATTTCTCTCTGAAAAGAAAGGCAAAATTCCAAAAGAGGTCTTTGATGAAGTTTGCAAAAATAGTGATCAAGCTGAGGAGATATTGAAGAGCTACTTCCACTCCAGAGGCTCTTCCGACATTAATATTATACCAAGTCCTGTACAAGATTACCTGACTGTTACTAGCAATGACAATATTGTTTACGTTAAAAATGATCCAGGCCATAGAAGTCCCAAAGCACACAAACGCAGGCTAATGTCTAAACATACGATTCAACAAAAAATGCAAAATTATCCACTTTACAGAAAGGACATATTTTATCGTGGAAACATAATGAGTGGAGTCACCATCAATTATAAATCAAGCAGCTGTCCAGAGCTTTATCATGGATCTTTTGATGATGATAGTTCCGATGACGAAGATGAGTGTTGTTACGTCCCAAAACTCCTTAGAGTTTCTAAAAACATGAAAAAATTCTTCAGGACCATGTTCGATCCCAAAATCATCACCAGTCCACTGTTCATCTTATTTGCAATTTCAAATTTTATCCTCTACTTCTGGTACGACGTTCCTTATGTATTTTCCATTGACCGAGCTGTAGAATTAGGGATACCAGATAAAAAGGCATCGTACCTTTTGTCCGTAATTGGAGTCGTCAACACAGTGGGTCAAATCATATATGGATGTATTGGAGACAAGAAAATCAATGTTCCCCTGCTTTACGGTCTGTCAATCTGTGCCACAGGACTCTCCCTGATGTTTTTTCCGCTCTTCACAACATTTGAGACCATGGCTGTCTTGTGCGGTTGTTTTGGGTTCTTTATCAGCGCTAACTATGTCCTGGTGACCCTGTTGCTTGTGGAGTTCCTGGGAATGGATAAGCTGACCAATGCTTATGGCCTGACTATGCTGATCCAAGGCATAGCAAACATGATTGGGCCTCCTATTGCAGGTAAGATCCTACTGTTATAGATGACATTGTGAAATTTAGAGCATGGGGAAAATAAATTTTTGGTATGCTAGAAGCAAGAAAAACCAAAAGTAGCATTTCTTAGATATTTTAAGAGAAAGCAAAAGGCACTGAAGAAATTTACACTACAGGAAAAAAAACACACAAACTGCAAGTACCATTGAAGTTAGACTCTCTTCAAACAAAATCTCTGGAAGGGTAAGTAGTTTCTGCATTATTGACAATTTTCCAGGATTTAAGACTCACTAGACATGATTAAGCCAAACATTTAAAGGCATACATGTATGTAGATGAACATGTGTATACCAGTAAGCTATAAGACAGCAGCATGGTGTAGAGTGGTGAAGGCAAAAGAAAAAATTAAAATGGCAAAAGAAAGCAAATTCATCAGCATCAAATGTAAAATTTTTACATTTTTATCATGTTTATATTTCATCACAACTCACAAGTTTTTTTAAAACATTTTTAAAAAAGATGTTCAGAGCTAGAATACTGCATGTGGAAAAGAAAGCAACCAAACAATCATGGTTCATCAGAACCATGTGAAAAAAAATATAAAAATTTCCTATTTTTGAAATTAAAGGTATAATTACAAAATTATCTAATTTGGAGGATCAATCTCAATATCCAATAGAAAAGACAAAACATTGGAAGACATACTGGAAAAATTGAAGATCACAATGGTCCTGACTTGGTACAGATATTAAAGGGGCCAATTATACTACTGTAAAATTTACTGTTAACTTAATTATACGAGGTATTTATTTTTCAAGGATTCATTTGCGAAATTAAGTACCTGCAAAAAGAATGTTTTGTATCAAATGGATAGAATTATAATCAGAAAACACCAAACAAATTAAGTTCGGGTGAACTTGAGTTAAATTATAAAATCATGAAAATAAGCACCTTCGTAAAATAAGTACATTTACAGTATATGTTTCATGGATTGTTAGAATGAATTTGAAATATTCATTTCATATTTTTCAGGTTACCTCTACGACACCTCTGGATCGTATGACAACACCTTTTATTGCAGTAGCATTTTCATCATATTTGCTGGGCTGATCGTGGTAACTGTTCCGTTATTCAGAGCACTGAGGCGTGACTGTCGGAGAATAGAAAATGGAAAAGAAATTGTGATTGATGATCCTGCAAGAGTCAAGTTCAATATTGAACAAAATGGCGCAATGAATGAAGACTCAGTTTAGAATGCAAATTGAAGTTTTCTCAAAAATTTTTTGTGATTTCCATACAACCATTGATAATTTTGCATAATGATGTACAGTGTACAATTATCTATTTTGAATAACATTTTGTATCTAAAACATGTTTCAAGGCCAATATGAAAAATATTCTAGATTCTTATCCTGTATCGCCCTGATTTTTTTAGCCCCTTCAAAAGATTTAATTTTGATTTTTTTGCAAATTATGTAAATTATTGGTCGATTTCATTCAAAATGACAGAAAATTTAATCAAAATGGATATAGAAAAAAAAATTTGCCTGCCCACCCCTTATTATCAAGAAATTTTGATGAGAATCTAGGAATAATTTTATTATGGCCTTATTCAAAATAAAGATTGCTTTACAGAATTTTCAGCCGTTGATAAGTTTTTTATTTTTCTATATATAAATGTTGAACATGTGTAAAGTTTTGAGCTGATAATTTTTCACAATGACATACAGTGTACATGTATAGATTTTGAAGGACATTTTCTATCATATAAACATATGTAGATGTGAATCAATATTTTTGTTGATTTTTGAGTTTGCATCTAATATTTTGTATCAAAATGATGTATCCTTAAGTACATTTGGAACTGGAATCCATTGTTGTTGTTTCAAAATTTTTTGTTATTAAATCTTAGGTTAAGAATGGTCAATGAAAAAGTTAGTTACCCCTGGATTTTTTTTTATCAATTTAGAAATTTGAATTGTGGCAGACATTTTTACAATATGAAATGATGTACAGAAAACTGAAAACTATAGGTCCATGCACGTTTCTAACATTAAAAAAAATTATATTAAAAATATGAGTCCCTTAGATTTTTATACGACCGCAAATTTTTGCGATCGTATTATGTTATGGCGATGTCGTTGTCGTTGTCGTCGTCGTTGTCGTTGTCGTCGTCGTTGTCGTCGTCGTCTGTAGACACTTTGGTTTCCGTGCGATAACTTTAGTTGTAGTTAACCAATTGTTATCAAATTTTGATATGATGTTTATAACCACTAAAGGAAGGTTGGTATTGCATTTGGGGTTTCTGGCCCCTACCATTTTAGAAAAAAGGGCCAAAAGGGGCTAAAACGGGTGTATTGACAAAACGTCTGTAGAATGTTTATTTTTCATCCGATTTTGTTCATTCTTTTTTTATTCTACTCCTCAATAAATTCTGTCAACAAAATGTAACAACACCTTTGATGTATCTTGTACTGTTACATTGCTATAAGGGGTCAAAAAGGGGCCACACCCAAAAAATCGACTTTTTTATTTGTGGTCCAATTTTCAAAATCTTTTTTTCATTGGAATCCTTGTAAAAATCCCTGCCTGCGTTTTTCAATCAGATTTGCAATATCTCATACCGTTTTCGAGAAATTAGGGGTCAAAGGGGCCAAAACGCCATTTGTAAAAGTTTGTCCAGGCAAATAGTTTTTTACCAATATTAAGTTGTAGTGGGCCAGCCAATTGTTATGAAATTTTGAAAAGATGTTTATAACCACTAAAGGAAGGTTGGTATTGCATTTGGGGTTCTGGCCCCTACTGTTATAGAAAAAAGGGCCAAAAGGGCTAAAACGGGTGTATTGACAAAACGTCTGTAGAATGTTTATTTTTCATCCGATTTTGATCTTTCTTTTTTTATTGTACTCCTCAATAAATTCTGTCAACAAAATGTAACAACACCTTTGATGTATCTTGTACTGTTACATTACTATAAGGGGTCAAAAAGGGGCCACACCCAAAAAAACGACTTTTTCATTTGTGGTCCAATTTTAAAAATCTTTTTTTCATTGGAATCCTTGTAAAAATCCCTGCCTGCGTTTTTCAATCAGATTTGCAATATCTCATACCGTTTTCGAGAAATTAGGGATCAAAGGGGCCAAAAAAGCCAATTTTAAAAGTTTGTCAAGGAAAATTGTTTTATACTTAAAATTAAGTTGTAGTTATTACATGTGTATAAATAAGGCTTTTTGTATTAGATGTTCATGTAAATATATATGTGTCAAAAATTCATTTTTAATTCCACCACAGGATGCATGTGTCAAAAAGCTTTGTAAGTCCACCATGGGCTTTATGTGACCAAAGCAATTGACTATCCAAATTAGGCCTCTAACGTACAGGGTTAAACTTGTTGCGGTCGTATCATGCTGCGCTCGGCGTAGCTTTTTATTTAGATGAGTCTTGCTTTATTTTGTGAACCTGGTTGGTCATTGGTCAACTATTTTGGTCTTCTTAGTTTAAATCTTACCCAAAGACTGAGAATAAGGCTCTGTCCAATCTTGTGAATAAAATAGAGTAATACATGTAACTTTTGAAGTGACCATTCTCAATGTTTGTTTAACGGTGTACTTAAAATGTTTTTTGTACAGTCAGCTTTTGTTATGTTATAATTATTGTTAATGGATAAAGTTGAAAAAATAACTTGTTATAGATATAGTATATTTGATTGTGTAGATCTTTTTTAATTTAATTTTTTTTATGTCTTGCCTTTGAAACTTGAAAAGTTCATGAGACTTATTCTTACCTTTTTTTCTGACAAGTTTAGTCTGTAAAGTAAAGATTTAAAAAGTCAGAAGTATTTGATAGTTAAAAAAAGAAGGATATTTTGATTCTTGTCAGGAGTATGCCATAGTTGATCGTGTCAAGGGGAGACAATTTTGATGTTGGAAAAGATTTTTTTGTCTCTACAACATTATTTCAACATATAAATCCCCCATTTTCATATTAGTTTCATTAATTTGATTTACATAGAAAATAATGAGATGTGGAATAAGTGTACGCGACACAGCCCACAATTAAACGGCAATTTAGAAAAACCACAATTGTCAGAATGACAATACTTTCTTACAAGTACAAAATATTGTGTTTTTCTGACATTTTAAGATACATGTAGGTGTATTTTCACCTTCAGTTTTGTACCTCACTTATTCTGAAAGACTAGTTTTTCACTACAGGTACTAGTTTATAATGTTTATAGGAGAATAAAGTTAATATACCCCTGCTTCTAACAAGAGAGGGTTATACATTGTGTACTAATTTATGTGAAATATTTAAGGGGAAAATTCGTTATAGAAATTATCACTGGTAATTTTTATATGTTTGTATCAACTTAGTCTATTTAATCAGTCTGTGATTGTTTTGCTGTAGATTTTTTAACAATAATTTCTATGCGTAGTACATGTATATTTATATAGGGCGTCACATTATTTTAAGTTTGGTGCATTTTTATTTTTATATTATTCTATTAAGTTTTTTTTTATATTCAGAGAGAAACTTGAATCTGTCAGTCTATAATCAGCCTTTTATTTATTTTATTAATTTATTTGTATGCTTATTTTTATATGTAAAAGCCATTTTCTTAAGTCAGTTAGTAATATGTATCGAACATATATGTTATGAATTCATATTTTTTTCTTTTATTTATTTTTTTTTTATTACGCTAAATAACAAAATTTATATTCAAATCCTTGCCATATTCTTTAGTCCATACATAAAAATATTTCTAAAAATCAAATTTAGTTTTCATGCAATCAAATATATGGCTAGCAGGACATCATAGCATTTGAGGCACTTTTGCTTTTTTGTCCATTTGTTTGCCATTTTTTTTTTTTTTGAAATATGGATATATGCCTACATTTTAGTAATGATATCATTATTCTAATAATAACACCAGATGTCTTACTTTTCCCAAAGTTTTGCTATTTTCACCAAATATTTGAAAAACAATGAACCATGTACCAACTCAATTTCACAAATAAACAATATATTTTGTGAACTCTCAAAAAACGACATTCTATAGACAGTGCTAATGGTTATGTTAATATCAACACTAATCGTTCATCAACTAATTACAAGTAGCAAATGCTACAGAGTCTGGCTAATTATAATTAAATTATTAATATGAGAAAGACATTGCCTTAAAAGCTCGCGTAGATACAAAAATATAATCTATTCCATTGATAATCTCGAATAATGCCTGGGACGAGATAATTTGGGACGATGTATTACTATTTTCCGCAATTTTTCAGCACGCGCAGACATTTTCGAAAACTTCCGAAAATCGAATGTTTCCGGTGACAGAACGATTTTTCTTCCATAGTATTTTGAGTCTCGTGCAATTTGGCATACTTTCTACATTAAAGAGCTCGCTACGCTCGCATATAATATACAAATAAATATAATTGCTTTGTAAATGTTTTGTGCCATTTGGGATTGTTTTAAACATGTTAAACTCATTCATTCCATATTACTTATCAACTGTTTGGGGTATGATTCAATGCTTTAATGACGATCAGTTTGAATTTGATTTAAAAAAAATAGTTACTAAATGGAACATTATAAGATTGAAAATGTCACAATGGTGCTTAGAACTAAATTTCCTCAAGAGATGCTATTGTTTTCCACAACTAGTTTAGAGTTGGATAAATTGGGTGAAAATTAGAGAAATGGGTTATTTTATATTCAGACTGGTCTATTTGTTAAGCTCTGGCTGTGTTATATATATGATCTCATGTTTTATGAATATCACGTTTTGCTCTTACTGAGTTATTTTTGTATGATATTGTTTACCTTGTGTTATATTGATTATTTAACTGAAATTCAGTTGAAACCTAAATACCATTCAAGACTTTTTCATAGGGCACTGCTCTTGCTGAAAAATGATTTTTATTTTCTTTGAAAATCAGTAAACAAAAGGCCAGTTATACATGTATTCTAAAGTTTTTTTTTGTTTTTGTTTTGTTTTTTGTTTTTGTTTTACAAAACTGCAATATTGGATCTTCCTAACTCAAAAATTTGTACCAAAAAAAAACTTTCACAACAAATTCATTGGGAATGACAATTAATAATTTGATGATACAACCTTTATTATTATATTTTCCTGTCTCAGACTTAACTTCCAGAATGCCTTTTCACATTGTGTATTTATAAAGTTTGTTTTAGTTTATAAATCTCAGATTCCTTGCCCTTTGTTATTTGTTATGTATCCTTATTTATATATAATTACTACTAGAATAGTTGTTGTATGATTTGTTACAGTAAAATTTGTAAATTTTCTTGTGTTATATTCCCACTCCAGCAGTGGACCAAGGCGTTTGCTTAGATTGGGCCTTGAGACTGACAGGGGCTTGTGACTGACAGAATAGGGTGGTCCATTCCTAGTGACTGACAGAATAGGGTGGTCCATTCCTTGTGCCTGACAGAATAGGGTGGTCCATTCCTAGTGACTGACAGAATAGGGTGGTCGATACCTTGTGACTGACAGAATAGGGTGGTCCATTCCTTGTGACTGACAGAATAGGGTGGACCATTCCTTATGACTGACAGAATTGGGTGGTCGATACCTTGTGACTGATAGAATAGGGTGGTCCATTCCTTGTGACTGACAGAATAGGGTGGTCCATTCCTTGTGACTGACAGAATAGGGTGGTCGATACCTTGTGACTGACAGAATAGGGTGGTCCATTCCTTGTGACTGACAGAATAGGGTGGACCATTCCTAGTGACTGACAGAATAGGGTGGACCATTCCTTGTGACTGACAGAATAGGGTGGTCGATACCTTGTGACTGATAGAATAGGGTGGTCCATTCCTTGTGACTGACAGAATAGGGTGGTCCATTCCTTGTGACTGACAGAATAGGGTGGTCCATTCGTTGTGACTGACAGAATAGGGTGGTCCATTCCTTGTGACTGACAGAATAGGGTGGACCATTCCTTGTGACTGATAGAATAGGGTGGTCCATTCCTAGTGACTGACAGAATAGGGTGATCCATTCCTAGTGACTGACAGAATAGGGTGGTTCATTTCTTGTGACTGAGAGAATAGGGTGGTCTATTTCATGTGACTGACAGAATAGAGTGCTCCATTCCTTGTGACTGGCAGAATATGGTAGGTTGGTCCATTCCTTGTGACTGGCAGAATATGGTAGGTTGGTCCAGTCCTTGTGACTGACAGAATATGGTAGGTTGGTCCATTCATTGTGACTGACAAAATAGGGTGGTCCATCCTTGTGACTGACATAATAGGATGGTCCTTTCCTTGTGACCGACAGAATAGGATGGTCCACTCCTTGTGACTGACAGAATAGGATTGTCCATTTCTTGTGACTGACAGAATAGGGTTGTCCATTCCTTGTGACTCACAGAATATGGTGGTCTATTCCTTGTGACTGACAGAATAGGGTTATCCATTCCTTATGACTGACAGAATAGGGTGGTCTATTCCTTGTGACTGACAGAATTGGGTGGTCCATTTCTTGTGACTGACAGAATAGGGTGGTCCATTCCTTGTGACTGACAGAATAGGGTGGTCCATTCCTTGTGACTGACAGAATTGGGTGGTTTATTCCTTGTGACTGATAGAATAGGGTGGTCTATTCCTTGTGACTGACAGAATATGGTGGTCCATTCCTTGTGACTGACAGAATAGGGTGGACCATTCCTTGTGACTGACAGAATAGGGTGGTCCATTCCTTGTGACTGACAGAATTGGGTGGTCCATTCCTTGTGACTGACAGAATAGGGTGGTCCATTCCTTGTGACTGACAGAATTGGGTGGTTTATTCCTTGTGACTGATAGAATAGGGTGGTCCATCCTTGTGACTGACATAATATATAGGATGGTCCATTCCTTGTGACTGATAGAATAGGGTGGTCTATTCCTTGTGACTGACAGAATAGGGTGGTCTATTCCTTGTGACTGACAGAATAGGTTTAATTTGGACAATAAATAAACATGACCGCTAAAAATAGAACAGGGAATAGTCTTAGGACAAATCTGATGGATCTTATGTTCTTTCTAATCGACAGTTTTCAGATGACCCCTTTAAGGCGTTATGGCTCTTTTTGTCCCCCGCCGCATCGCGGAGTGGGGGACCTAGAAATGCCGATGTCCGTCCGTCCGTCACAAAATTTTTTTTCGTAACAGATTTCTCAGCTACTACTAATTCGAGGCTTTTGATATATGGTATGCAACTTCAGGTAAGGGTTTCATGTTGTGGGTGCGTTTCTAGGTCTTTTGCTTACCTACTTTCTGTTAAAGGAGCTGCCTTAGAATTTGTTAAGGATATTGAAAAATCGAGAAAAAAATGAAAAAAAAATACTCAGCTACTGTGATTCGTAGTACTATAGGCTTTTTGTATTTGGTATGAAGCTTCAGGTAGAATTCTGATATGGTGGGATGCGTTTTCACTGAGGTATGTGGCTTACCTTCTTCCTGTTTAACGAACTGACTTAGAATTTTAAAATTTTTTCCGAAAATGAAAATTTTTGTAACAGATTTCACAGCTACTTTTTTTTAATTACTAGTACTTTTGTAGGCTTTTGATAGTTGGTTTGGAGCTTCAGGTAGAGGTCTCAGATGGTGGGACGCGTTTCCATGTCTGCCGTTTTTCGTCCTAACCATCTGATTCGTCTCGCTCTCAATTCCACTGCAATTGCCTGGCAATTACATCTCTTCAACAGGTCTTCATTTCTATTTTTGTGTGTGTGTTCAGTCTTTATGTTAGGCCTATTTCTCAATGTCTATGGTGTCTAAAGTCACTTTAGTTGGTCCATAGATTCGTCTTGGTTCCTAAATGTCATTCAGTCACCTGCCATATGACCTTGACTTCAAGAACTTAAGGCATTGGTAAACTTTAAATGCCTTTGTGATGGTTCCAACAGGCGAGACATACTTTGTGGCCACACTTGTTTAAAGAAGCGTAAATATCGATTTTTATCAAAAAATAAACGTATTTCGTTAGTTTTACAATTAAAAAGGTAAGTCTCATCTGTGATTTCGTTGCCAGATTTTGCAAGTTTGCAGATTTCTATCTTCCTTGTATTTTCTTAATCTCCTTCTTTCTATTATAATAGCTAACTGATGGTCATTTAACCTTTACCAACATATTTTTGTACAGCTTGATGGACGTTAAATTTTTTTCGTAGGAATGGGAACCAATTGTAAGGTATCATGTGCTGATTTATTTCTTCATTCATATGTATGAAGGCCGGGTAAGAAGCCCGCTTGAAGCGGGCTTCTAACGAACTTCCAGATAACTTCTAGACAAAAAGAGCCATCCGTTTTAGCTAATGGACCTTACCGATTCTAAATTTCAGAGCTAGTGTTCTGTGAGAAAGCGTTACACCAAGCAAAAGTATTGCTTACTCCTCGATTGTGTTCACTCAGTCATGAAATTTTACGGATGACATCATAGACGATAAAGAGATGTGGAATAAAGTGTACGCGACACAACCAATATTAAAGAAACGGCAATTTAAAAAATCAAAATGGAAAACAGCCTGCAGTCTTCAACATGACCAGAGGTCACTGTTCGCTGTCTTGCATTGGCCCAAGACTAAAAAATACAATACATAAGATTGAAACCAATCCCTAGATTATCAACGGAAGACCCATTTCTGGACATAAAACAAAAAACAGATAGTTGACAGGGACAAACAAAAGCTATGACAAGGATTCCTGGCTTAGGACAGGCACATATAAAATGTTCTCATTGTGCTCGTATACAAATACGGGATTTCTATCTCGCATGTCTTAGATTGGTTTAGATGTTTATTTGTCATATACGAGGTTTTTTTGTATATTCTTGCTTTAACAGATTTTTTTAACACTTTAAAATTTGACCATTGACAATGTGGCGAATGTGTAAAATCGCGTAAGGACAAACCGGAACTCTTCCGTAACACCCGAGTTCACTATCGTTTCGACGTGAGTTACCGTTGCCGATTGCGATTGAGTTGTTTTTTAACCGCCGCATTTTGTGTACATGTTAATAGTCTTGTTTATTCTGATCTTATTGTGGCTTTTTTGGCTCCATCCAAATACAAAAGCAAAAAAAATGTCAAAGTTAAAAATTGCCGAATTGCGGTTAAGGATAAAGTAGGTGAGCGACAGACCTGAAATCGAATCCAACGTTATGGGACCATACCCTGAAGCTGTATACCAAATATCGAGTGGCTTTGATTAGTAGTTGCTGAAAAAACTGTTACGAAAATTTCTTCCCCGCCCACACCAGGCCCATACACAGGGGGCACGACATTCACCATTTTATTACCCGGATTTTTCAAGCCTTGAAATCCGGCCAAAAACGATTTTGACAGACTGGCAAACTCCTTTTGCAGTGCAGGCTTATCCTTTCCTACGAAAGTAATACCGGATTAGTGTACGGAGCGTCAGCGACGAGAACTGGAACTGGAAAGACTGGGTGTAATCAGGTGAAGACACCGAATTTTCATAAAAAAAATCTTTATTCTTTGTAATTTCTTTGACCGCAAGCTCGTGTTGAAATAACTAACAATCCGGCAATACATATACAACTTCCGGCCGAATAGAACGTGTTGTCATAGCTACTTGAAACATCATACAACCAACCTACAAAAGAAAGGCATAGCAAAGCAAATAAACCACAGACATAGAAGATCGGAAGTCCTGACTTTATACAGGAAATGGGTTGAACAGAGTTAGGTGGCACAACCCCTCCCCCACCCTCTTCCGCTCCGATGCTAAGAGACAAAAGTTGCCGAAATGAATTAAATGAGGTGATTATCTCAGAACGACAGACAGCTAAAAACTGTTTGTCACGTTTTACTGTAACATAATGTATTTTTCCTACCATCATGACCATGGCAAGTGACCAATATATATGCCTAAAGAAAAACTGTTTAGAAACCGTATGAGATGTATTTTCTTAAAACCGCGATACAAAATACAGAAACGGAGACAACGGAAAACAAATTGTACATGTACGAAGAATGGTGAGAATTTATATATACATATTTGATCAAAGGAATAACAGTTCACCTTTTTAAATTAACTAGAGGCTCCCAGGAGCCTGAATCGCTCACCTGATCTCTTATGCCAAAGTTTGAATAAATTTCACAAACTTTCAAGTATAAAAAGTTGCAAAACAATCCTTTCAGTGGTTTCAGAGAAGATTTTTGGAAATCAGTTTAAATCAATAGAAACAACAGTTAAAGGGCAATAACTCCTGTAAGGACCTTTTGATGCTGAACAAGAAAATTTGCTTCGGATTTTCTCTATCTCTTATACTTTTCGAGTAATAAGCCAAAAACAATGGTCTGACCCCCTGTTCTATTTTTAGCAATGGCGGCCATGTTGGTCGGTCGACATGTATATAATTCACAAACTTGGTAAAGGACATCCTAAAGATCAAGTGTACCAAGTTTCAAAGCAATCCCTTCAGTGGTTTCAGAGAAGATTTTGAAAAATAGTTAAAATTAATGGAAAAAACAGTTAAAGGGGAACAACTCTTCAATGGCTGATCTGACAATTTTGACTCTGAAATCAATTTTGTAGATCTGAATGAGCTTAACAATTCTGCAATCATTATTATGCTAACTTTTCCTCTAGCTCTAATGGTTTTCAAGATATTGTCCAAAAACTGCAAAAATGGTCAATTTTGACGATTTAAGGGCAATAACTCCTATAAGGAGTCGTTTCACAATTTTGACTCAATTGAGAGAATTGTAGAGCTTTTGATGCTGAACATGAAAGGTTGCTTCGGATTTTCTCTATCTCTTATACTTTTTGTCTCGCCTGCGACGAATAGTCGCGGAAGGCGAGACATAGGTATTACTTTCCGGCGACGGCGGCGGCGGCGACGGCGGCGGCGTAAACTTTTTTGTAAGACTTTTGTGGACAATGAATTGCTTGAAAAGTATAATAGCTAGGCATCTGATATTTGGTATACAGATAGTTCAGGTTATGGTCTACGCAACTGTCACCATGCCGTTTGACCCTGACCCCATTTTCACGCTCCAGTGAATCTGTGAACTTAGGTATTTTTCAGGCCGAAAAACTTTTTTGTAAGACTTTTATGGACGATGAATTGCTGGAAAGTTATGATAGCTAGGCATCTGATATTGGGTAAACAGACAGTTGCGGTTATGAACAACGCAACTGTCACCATGCCGTGTGACCATGACCCCACTTTTACGCTCCAGTGACTCTGTGAACTTGGGTCTTTTTTTCAGACAGAAAACTTTTTGTAATACTTGTGTGGACAATGGATTGCTTGAATAGTATAATAATTAGGCATCTGTTATAAGGTATACTGACACTTTTTGTGTTTATATCAAGAAATGAAAGCTTAGGTAGTTGATTTTAGCGATGGTGCCGGCAGGCGAGACATACTTTTAGTGGCCACACTTGTTGAGTTATAAGCCAAAAACAATGGTCTGACCCCCCCTGTTCTATTTTTAGCAACAGCAGCCATGTTGGTTGGTCGACGTGTATATAATTCACAAACTTGGTAGAGGACATCCTAAAATCATTATCATGAATATCAAGTTTCAATGCAATCCCTTCAGTGGTTTCAGAGAAGAAGATTTGTGAAATTTATCTGTGTAAATTAATGGAAAAAAACAGTTAAAGGGAAATAACTCTTAAACGGCTGATCTGACAATTTAGACCCTGAAATCATTTTTATAGATCTCAATGAGCTTAACAATTCTGCAATGCTAACTTTTCCTCTAGCTCTAACGGTTTTCAAGATATAGTCCAAAAACTGCAAATATGGTCAATTTAGATGATTAAAGGGCAATAACTCCTATAAGGAGTCGTTTCACAACTTCGACTCAATGGAGAGATTTGTAGAGCTTTTGATGCTGAACAAGGAAGGTTGCCTCGGATTTTCTCTATCTCTTATACTTTTTGAGCTATAAGCTAAAAACTATGGTCTGACCCCCTGTTCTATTTTTAGTAACGGCGGCCATGTTAGTTGATCGACCTTCACAAATTTCACAAACTTGGTAGAGCACATCCTAAAGATCAAGTGTACAAAGTTTCAAATCAATCCCATTGGTGGTTTCAGAGAAGAAGATGTTTAAAGAAAAGTTAACGGACGACGGACGACAGACGGACGGACGACGGACGCTTAACGATGACAATAGCTCACATGACCCTTCGGGTCAGGTGAGCTAAAAACTGAGAAACTTAACACGTTTAAGGTAGTACAGCGGTATTACACTGAGCATCTTTTCTGAGCATGTTACCAAATTTAAGCAAATGCAAAAACATTGCCATTTAACTGTATGAAGATTGTTTGTATGATGAATTATTAGAGGAAAAATAAGTTTGAAACAAAACCTAACTGTTATATTCATTTTATAACATTTCCCATACTTTTTTCAAGGGAGATAATTTGTATGAAATGTGTAAGGAAAATTCAGTTTTTTCCAATTAATTTTCAGAAAACTAACTGTGACCCCATGATTTTATACCTTATTTTCAAAGAACTAACAGAAATTGATGTTTTGACAAAATTTAAGAAAAATCTATCACGTGAAATTTGAGAAAATTGATTTAAACAATTTTCCCCTATATAATCTATATAAAAATAGCCAAAATTTGAACTGTTTTTGATCAATTTTCTACAAAAATTAACCATGGTGACCTATTCTTTTTATTTTATTTTTCAAACATATGCACATAGATACTTCTTATGACAAAATTTTAAAAAATTCTATCCTACCGATTTTTTACTATTGTACTACCTTAATAGTTAAATTCATGTCTTGATCTGGTGAAACTATATCAGAAACTTTTAAATATCGAACCATCTATAGACTATCATACAAACCTGCAAATGGCGGTCCTATAAGGTTGACTACTCCTTGTAGAAACATAACCACCCCATACGCATCATTCAACTTCTCAATGCCTAATATGTCCACAATTATAACGGAAGTAAGTGCTTCGGCGGAAGCGGAAAATATTCCGAATAATCCGACTAAAATAGTGCAAGGTAAAAAATGAGTAAATGATGGGATGATATTGAGTACAGCACCAGTCAAGATTAAACTACAACCATACAGGAATCTACGATTTATTTGCTCCCTGTCACCTATAAATCCATAAAGAACATTCCCAAACGTATGTGTGACCCCAATAACAGCAACCATATATGAAGCCATTTTCTCGGATATTCCGAATTCTTTTGCCCGGTCAACAGAAAACACGTAAGGCACATCATACCAAAAATAAAGAATCACACTTGATGCTGTAAATGTTAAGAAACTTTTATTGGACAAAAACGTTAAATGTTTTGTCACTCTACTACAAAATGACTTGTTTCGTTTGCTTTTTTTAGATTCGTTATTTTGTAACGTTTCTATACTTCCTTCCTTTGTGCACAGTTTTGAGGGTGGTGCCTCTTGTTTATTTAAAGGAACGAGCGACGTGTCACGAATATCTACATTTGTATCATCATCTAAGTCTATATCTTGTATTTCAGTTTCAATGTCAGTTTGTTCAACATCATCACTAGGTTCATTATCTTGCTTGATTGTAAATGGGATGAAGACAGCACCACAAACCACGATGTTGAGCGAGATTGCACCTATGATCATAACTGCGCCCCTCCAACCATACGATTCGATCAAAATTTCATAAAGAGGGGCAAATATAAGAGTTCCGATTCCGGCTCCACTTTCCGCTAACCCTGTTGCTAGAGTTCTTTTCTTTCTGAAATATACCGCAACTATGACGATCGAGTTTAAGTACGGCATAGATATTCCGATCCCTGCTATGACTCCATAGGTAATGGCCAAGGCACTTACGGATGAAACGAAGGCACTAGACACAAACCCAAAAGCAGTTATCAATCCGCCAATGATTGTTGCTTTACGAATTCCTAATCGATTTGTAACGACACTTGCTATTGGTCCACATAGCAAAGGTACCGCACAAAAGGCGGAGCCAATCCATGCGGTACTACTCCTAGTCTCTTTAAAGTACTCCAAAAGAAAAACAAATAAAACTCCGAATGAATAGGAGCACCCATCCGTTATTATGTTGATTACAAATGCAGAGAAGACGACCATCCAGCCCCAACCGCCATCTGGTGGCTGTACCGCTTTCTTACATTGGGAAAATGACATATTTGAACTGCATTTTGTAGTCATACGTTCGTCTGATCCATTAGTTTTTCTCTCCATTCAAGTCTGAAAAGAAAATTAGTAACATTAATATTTAAGGATACATGGTCGTTAAAACGAAGTAACGTGTTTAGATGGTATAAATCTCAGTGACAAATCCAGAAACGGAGTTCTAGAGGTTGGAACCCCTTTAATTCAGATATCTAGTTATTTTTTGGGGGTCCTGATGGGGGTTCATGATCACGAATCACGAAGAATAAAAAATTCAAATAACGAAACACGGAATTATGGCTAATTTTTTGTTCACGGATAAAAGTTGGACTGTGTATTACTGTAAAGCATACCTAAAACGAATCGCGGACAAGATACTTTACTGAGAACGGTTGTGCAATATCCAATCACGATGCACGGAAAAATATTTCAACAAATCACAATTCACGGAAAATATAAATTGCCGAAAACGAAATAAACCCATCGGCCCCCTTTTTTGTATATTTTCGGTAAAATTGACCAGACCCCTCTTTTGTTTCCATTCGACCGAAGCTGGAACCACATGAATCCATCTTTGTAAATCTGAATTTTGATTATTCTTGATATGCTTTCCTTTTAAGACTTTAAATTCGCTTTTTCAATAGAATAAATTTTGAATGGTAATTTCGACATCTGCTTCCGTTGCAGATAGCAATTTTAAAGTTGTTTTGTTTGACTGTTTTAATTTATATTTCTAAGTGTTTACTTCATCTTTGTTGTCCAAATAGAAATAACAACAAAGTCGTCCCAGGCAATAAATTTTGCTACGCCTGACGCGCGTTTCGTCTGTTCAAGACTCAACAGAGGCGCTCTAGCAAATATATTGAAAAAGCCCAACACTATATCGAGATTATGAAAAGCATTGAATAAAAAGCCCAAACTACCGAACAAAGCCAAATTTTGACCAACCTATGTCTGGGGTAGGCATTACCTTATGGCTTAGACTTAATTTTAAAATTCAAACAGATGATTTATGGCTTTGATGTGTTCTTCAACACAAAATTGTTGATCTTTAATGTCGACTGATTTTATGTTTCTGCATTTTCGGATTTCCAATATTCGAAGGTTCTATTGGTACAAAAAAGTAATGTACGAAATTTTGTATAAATTGTCTATATCACGAGTTCCAGTTTTCTGGAGATATGAGTTTAACTACAATGTCTTGTACGTGAGAAGGATCGTACGTCATTTGAAGATTGCAGACACTCAAGGGGTTTTCTTGTGTAAATTGAAATTTCCAGTTTCATTCAAAGGTTTACTCACCTGTGGAAGTCTTATATGTAAATCCGTCAATACATTTTTTTCCTCAATTCTGACCCCTTCTTTGGAAGATATTTATTTTTTTGAAAACTTAAAGAGCTGCAGATACCACAATTCCATTGAAAAGACAATCTGATTTGGCCCAACCCATCTTGAAATGACCGATCCTTCTCACGTATACGATAGCGAAAGTTCTATGAAATGTTTTATTACATTCTGCAACTTACCTTGAAGCGACACGCATGCAATATAACTTAAAACATCTGTCAAGAACTAAGTAGCCTTCATTTCGTGTATAAATATTTCAAATTTGTTTCAATTTATAGTTAATCCAAATGAATTGCATAAAAACCTCGCCTTTGAGTGACAATTCAAAATTTAAAAAAAAATCAATCTAAGCTGTTCAGTCGTTCTTATGTTGCAATTTATGCCCAGATAACAGGCATGACAGTATCGAAAAATTTCAAGTTTGCTTTCTTGTCAAGTTTGATTATTTAAGATTGTGATATATACCAAAAAGCTTCAATCGATTAAGATCTTAATGCGTCATTCATATTACAAAACACACGGAAGTACAACTTTGCAAGTTCCACAATTAATCATTAAACAGAATGATCTACATGTATCAAAGGTGCAAATATGTATATAGTTGTATTAAAGGGATTTTAGGGTGATAACATGAAATATCTATATCAACAAATATTAGGGCGACGACATAATAGTTTTCTTGTAGAATAATAAGACATAATTTATTAGCGAAACACATTTACAATAAATGGTCATTGCTAACATATTTTAGAACTAATTAAAAAGCTACAAACATAATGGTTACTAAAAACTACAATTATAATGGTTTGGAGTGACAGAGGAAAGATTGAGATTAATCTTATTACAAGACATAATCATATTGCTGTTATTGTTGTAAATATTTGTTGTAGGAGAATTAAAGAAATTCAATTAATTATCCCCTTTTAACATTAATTTGCCTACTTTGTAGACATTCTTGTATAAAGTTAACAGTAAGTTTTAGTATGGCAGGGGATTTACTTTTGAGTAATTTAAAAATAATACAGTTTGTTAAGTTATTAATTTTTGTTATGTATAAGAGTATTCTATTTAGTTTAGCAATAAAATTGTTTCTTATGTTGTTGTATATGTTGCAATTAATAACAAAATGGATTTCATCTTCTATTTCTCCATTATTACAACAGAGACATAGTCTGTTCTGTTTAGGTATGTTTTGATATCGACCTCTTTCTATAGCTAATTCATGAGCACTTATTCTTAGTTTTGCCAGAGTTGATCTATCTGTTTTAAACTTACAAAGGTCAACATAATAAGGTCTGATATTAGATAAGTGAAAGTTATTAAAGAAAGATAGCTTATTATTGTTTTTAATATCATTTTCTAACTTTTGGAGGGTCACATCTTTAATTCGTCTTTCAATGATTGGAATGTTAATTTTCAGTATAGATGGGTTATTGAAGATGTATGAAAATCCAAGGTTGTTCAAAGATTTTTTCAGCTGTTTTACCCAAGAATTTGTTTCTTTTGTTGCTTCGTATACACTATGTACAAGAGTACCATTTGATTCAAGAATGTGACACCAATATTTGATAGCCTGAATTGTGATCTTTGCATTAAGGGGTAGTCTATTTAGTTCTGCTAAACATCCAGCGTTGGAGGCCTTACAGTTATAATTAGGCATTATCCTTATAATAATTTTAGTCCCTAGGACATGACGAATTTCTAAAGAAATAACGGTCTGGACGGCGGCTAGATCTAATAATAAAACCCTCTAATGCTCGTTTACTCGCGAGGGTTTTAAAGGGGTCCCATTGAACGTAATGGAGCAGCCGCCTCAAAATTACGCGCTAAGTTTAAGACCGTTTTGGTGCGATATTTAAGTTGCTATGGATATGATTAATAATTTGTTTATTAATTCGTGATATGACTAAAAAAATATTAAGTGTTTACTCACAAAATCTAATTTTCATATTATTTTGATCTTGAACTTAATAGTAAAGTTCAGGACCAAAATCATGAGAGTAGCAATTTTATCAACTAATCTCTTTCTTGAGCAGTTTTAAACATAAATAAAAGGGGGAAAAAAGGAAAAAAAACCATTCTAATGTCATTTCAGTTGCTTAGAAGGCTAGGCATAATTAAAATTCCGATTTTCTCCATTACGAGTAATGGGACCGCTTTGTAGCTCCGCCTAATCAAAAGTATGTCAAAGGAGCTACATTATTGCAGCTAGACGGCATCATTAAAGACATCATACAATCGATTTAAGGCACGGACCATTTGATTTTCTGGAAGGGGGGTTGGGATTTTACCTTGAGCCGGGAAATTTTTTTCGCCCGCTTTGCGAGCCAGATTATTTTTTTCACACACATATTAAGCAATTAAGAAAATTTTGTTGGCAAGATTTTTTTTTTCAATTGGCAAGATTGAAACCAGATTATTTTTTTCAACCTAGGTGCTGGCCATGCAGATTAATTTTTCTACAAAAATCAGGGCCGGGAATTTTTTTTAAAAAAAATCCCAGCCCCCCCCCCGAAAATCAAATGGTCCGTGCCTAAGGGCACATCTCATCTGAACAATAATACCGAGAACAATTCGCATTGTTAATTCCTATTTGTTGCACCCATGTCGCGTTGCATCAGCACTCGATACGTCTTTGAAAAATTCACAGATGTCAGTCCGGGATACCCCAGCGGACACAATATGCACAGTGGGCTGGGGTTTAAATATTGACTCCTCATTTGTCCGATACTCCACGAAGATCATAGATTTTCCTTAAGCCCCCTCTCAGGCCTCTGCCTGGATCCGCCTTTGGTCAACGTCAAAACAAAACATTGTGTATACGATCGAGATTGAACAACAAAATATATGATTTTCACAAAACCCGTAGAAATGCAAAATCTTACCTCGTGCAAATCATACGTTTTCTGTGTATATTTACCACACAACATCCATCCATTTATCCTCATACATCATGTAATAAATTTTATGTTTAGAACATCGATCTAAAAAAAAACAAGTCTCGCAAACCTTAATTTACATTGCTTAATAGTTTTTGCATGAATGGCCAAACATATAATCACAGATGTAAATAATTATATCAAATAAATTTAAATTACAAAACCAACTGTTGAAAAGAATATAAAGGTCGAAATCAGACAATCTAGTGTTTTATGAATATTGTCCAATATTATGAATACATGTCCACATGTGTCTAACATGTCTAATACACACAAATACACAGTGAAAAAAAAACAACCGAAAAAAAAAACATCATCTATTTTTTAAAATAAAATTCTACATTTATAGTATATATAAGTATGCAGTGAATACTGCTTTAATTTTTAAAGCAAATTAAATATATAATCACCGTAGCATAGCGCCATGCATGTTTGAAAATGCGAATTCAATATAAACAAATTAACAAAATGCTTTGAAGTACGTAATTGTTGGATAGATACTAGATGTTACCATGACTATGTGACACCAACAGAAAGATTGCAATTGAAAGCGATGGACATGATGGAGCCGTATTCAACCTAGCTATATGAATAAAGTATCTCTCTGAGCATCTGAGTTCTCCGTGTGCGGGGGTGGTCAGTCAAGCCAGAAAGCTTAGCCGGTTATCGTGTGTGCATGGAAAGAGAAACGCTTAAAAAAACGCTTAGAGGACCGCCTTTGATGCACCACTTTCCACCCCTACCCAATTTTTCTTTTCCGGCGACCTTCAAATTTTACGGTTCTTTTGTTTCCTATCCAACAGCAATATCCCCAGCCCATCCTCATTTTATAATGTTTATTTTATGATCCTTTACATCTTGTACATGTACATGTATATTGCTTGGGCGTATTCATTCCAATAACTCACTTATATTATCATATATCAAAGTCCAGTATGTCACTCCATAATTAACAGGGAACAAACAAGATTGCTGTACACGTACTAGCCAATATTCTACGCCGCCGCATAAAAGTTGAAATTTTATTTAAATTTGACCAATCAAACTGGCAAGTACATATCATAACAAAGATTTTTTTTTCAAAATCTGTTGAGGGGTCTTAGAGGAGTTGCGTGCGTCAACAAAGTGTTCCTATGACAAAACAACTTATCAAAGTCGAGAAAGTCCCATGACTCCTATAAGATATTGCAATATGATCAACTACATACCATGACAAACAATCTTACAAAATTTCACCAAAATCCGTTGAGCGGTCTCAGAGGAGATCCTTTGACCTAAAAAGAACAAAGTTGATAAAGTTCCACAACTCCTATAAAATTTGTTGAATTTAAAGAAAATTGTGATATGATTACAAATAATTGACATGCTCAACTTCCTTATTGACAACATATTTGTTCAGTTGGTGGACGTGTTTTTTAGCAAACAATCGGGATTTTAATGGACACTAATTGTGCACCTTTGCATGCTGATTTGATTCTTCATTCATATGAAGCAGACTTCTTGCAATCTCTTCTAGACAAAAACGATTGTAGACTAGCTCTCTCTTTTAACCTCACTTTCCATTATATTGATAATGTCCTTTCACTGAACAATTCTCGATTTGGTGACTTTCTCCATCTTATATATATCATCAGGAACTTGAGATTAAGGACACTACGAATTCTAGGAAGTCTGCTTCATGTCTAGATCTACATCTTGAAATTGACTCTCAAGGAAAAATTTCAACAAAGCTCTATGACAAACGTAATGACTTCAACTTTCCAATCGTCAACTTTCCTTTCTGTGTGGCAACATTCCGTCCGCTCCAGCGTATGGAGTTTACGTATCTCAATTGATTCATTACTCAAGAGCGTGCGGGACTTACATCGATTTCCTTAGCTGACGCAAAAATTGCTCACACAGGGTTATGTTGCTCCTCGGTTGTTGTCTTCACTCAAGAAATTTTACAGAAGACATCCTGTACTTATAGACAAATATGGGATTCGATCTCTCAGATGAGTGTTGGTTTGTCATAGGGTTTTGTTTTGTCTTCCTTTACCGGATTTGACACACTGAATTGACTGTTGGCAACGCGACGGGTGTGCTATAGCAAGCAGGAACTGCTTACTCTTCCGGAGCACTTGAGTTCACTCTCTTTTCGAATGGAGTTCGCGTTGTTGATTGAAATTCAGTTATTTTGTGTTTCTATGTTTTACATATTGCCTCTCAAGTTTTTCCCGTTCTTGTTGGTGTTTATTGGTTTTGTCTCTGCCCTTTCGGACTTTTGACATTCGGATTGGTACCTCTGCTTCAATAACTACGCCCACCCCTTCAAGTTCAATGGTCGGCCCTTTCATCAAACTCCTGTAAGCGGTCTCTGAGGAGACATGGGAGTTGCGCTCACAAAGTGTTCTTATGACTTAAAATGAGCAACCATTAGTCTTATAATAGGACTCCTGTCGAATCAAAATGGCTTTGCAATATAATAAAATACACATCATGATGTCTAATCATACAAAATTTCATCAAAATCCGTTGAACGGTCTCAGAGGAGTTGCGCTCACAAAAGTGTGACGGTCGCACGGACGGACGAAAACCAATAGTAGTTACTATGTCCCTCCGTCGCGTTGCGGCGGGGTTCAAAACGCGTTCATACTTCATGGAGCAGTACCAGAACTAAACTGCAAGGCGTTTAACAGAAATTTACGAACAAGACAATCTTTTCAATTCATCTGACACGCGTTTGGTTTATGAAAAAAAACTTAGAAGAGACGCCTTTTCAAAAATAAGAAAAACCAAATATAACTTATTGAATTTATATTCATACCAAGAGATTAGAGATTAAGTATTTGTTGTTCGAAGTAAAAGATGGGAATCATTTCTATTTTCAATATATGCCCCAAAAAACCCAGGCACTTCAAAATATTATGCTTGAAACAAACTTAAAAAGACTATAGCTTTGAATCTTTAAACAGATGAATTGTAAATCATATGTCTTTTTTAAATTCATCAACATTATCATCAATAGTTTATTCTTTTATTATAAAGTAATTAGAGCTGAGGTGAGGAGAAGATAGAGGATAATCTATAAATGTACTAAATTATCTGTTAATGTTCAAGTTGTATGTTACATCTTTGTATGCTTTTTGTGTGTAATAAAATGTAATGTATGCTGTCATCCCTTATTGGGACATGTTTTGCATTAATAATAAACTAAAAACAAATCTATTGTTCAGCAGCGTCTCGGTCACAGTATTGCATCATGGGCCATGAGCTTGTGGTGAGTATTTTGAATTCCTTAATTGAGCGTCACGGCTGATAGGCAAATTGTTTACACAGGGCTACGTTCCTCCCAGGTTGTTGTCGTCACTAAAGAAATTTTACGAAAGACCTCATGTGCTTGTAGACAAATACGGTATTTCTATCTCTCAGATGAGCGGAGATGTTGGTTGACATAAAATTCTATATTGTCATCCTTAAAGGATTTGACATAGTGACACAATAATTCGATCGTTGGTGTGCTTAAGCAGGCAGGCACTGCTTACTCTTCCGGGGCACCTGAGTTCACTCTCGTTTTGACTTAGAGTTCACGTTTACTTATTGTGATTTGGTTGTAATGCGTGTTTTTGCTTGTTTTGTGGTTTGTTTTATTTTCATATTGTCTTTTTTTTCGATATTAATTTTCTACATGTAACTGTACGGCTTGCTTCAAGAATAACCTAAGGCATGTCAACATTGAACATTTGTCCTGAGAAGACAGGGATAAGTTACATTGTTCTTTGGTATAACTATAAACATTAATGGTCAATTGGTTTTCATTTCCCTCAACAACTGTGCAATATGTTTTGTTTCCGGTCTACTTTCAGGATCTTCGTTCCAGCATTGTTGTATCTCACGAGACAACTCCGAAGGAGGTCGGAGGTTAAGATCTAAAGGTGGTCTTATTCTTTCATCAACGACCGACGATTCTACATTTGACTGGAATATATTGCTCATATACTCTCCGGCGTGGAAACCATACCACATCTCCCATAAAATAATTCCTAAACTGTATATGTCCGCTTTTCTGTCGTAAATGGAATGAGGCCTTAGAACTTCCGGTGCCATATAAATTGGAGAGCCAACAGATGTCGCTGTGATGTCGAGTTCCGCTTTCGTCAAACCAACATCAGAAAGCTTTATAACATCATTTGATCCAACCTATTTCGAGAAAGAAAATGTTAAGTCTGTAGTTGTCAGAAAACTGGTGAAATTGTGGGTCAATGGCAAACTGGGACTTTCTTTATGGGGCTACTTTTGGTTGTGATGAGGAGTTTTTGTGTGCAACACTAAGATTCTTATAACTTGAAGGTAATTTCATGCAGGTGCTGTTTAAAAGAAGTTCAGCCACAATTAGATCACAATGGAAGAGATAGGTATTATTGCCATAACCTGGTATAGTCAACCATTTCTCTTGAAATGTCTGTATTAAGAAATGACCAATGCGATATTCAATTTCATCGTCATTCCATATCCTTACATGTTCTGTCTTTTCTTTTTCGACATTTGAGATCATCACTGATCATCTCAGTGCAGTTTAATTTAAGTATTAATTAACACCTTAACACCTTTATTTGATCTTTTACATTGAAACCTTTCAAACATTTTGACCTAATCTTATGTTTGTTTAAATATGGCTCGAAGGAGTTTTCTTACAGATGATATAATTAAAACAGTAACTAGCCGGGTCAAATTTGTGCTTTTATACTACATTAAAAGTTCCACCAAGGACAGAGGAATTTAAAAAAAAAATAGCTCTTTAAAGCTCACGGTCATATCCGAAAATTCACACGACATATTTTTGCGATACAATAAAAATTCATTTTTGAGAAGATGTAAAAAAATGCAATCCATGTTAAAACGGTTGTGAACTCTCCCCGTTAGGAAAACAATTTCATCATCGCAGAACAATGTACATGAAACTTGCGTATATATGCCAAATATGAATAAGAAAAACAAAAGCTAAGACAAACCAATTACTTGACTATAATATATCATTAAATCATACCAGAATATTTTCCATTTTAAGATCTCTATGAACAAGACTCTTTGTGTGCAAATATCCTAACCCTTCGCAAATCTGAACAGCATAGGTCGTAATAATTCCAAGTGATGCTTTGTATTCACTATTTAATCCATTGTGCTTCCCAGGGTTAACAAAGTCAGGGCTTAAGACTATGTCTGTCAAAGTTGTTTCACAATATTCCATCAGCAAAGCCCATTTAAGAGTTTTCCTTGCATTTGCTGAATTTTGTTTCACAGTGGATCCTATATATTTTACAATATTTGGATGATGCAACTCTCTGGAAAAAAGAAAATAAACAGTTGTTAACATTTAACTTTTATTCAATTTAAAGCCCTTGATTTGCAGCTCATGAGGCATTTTTTAATTGAAAATGAATGTTTTGCTTATTAAATCTTTGTTCAGTTCCTATCTGCTTTCAAGAAGTACTTTTTGTTTTGTTCATGATGTTTTATGCTTTTCATTACTATTGTTGTGGATTTTTCGATTAGGTCTCTTCGAGTATCTATAAGTAAATGTCAAAGCTGTAAATCTTAAGACATGAAGTTAGCCAAAATGAATAAATATTGTTCCTATTTAAAGACAGGAATAGGAACACTTCGAAAGAGAAACTTACCTCAGAGTTCTATCTTCTAGCAATATGTCTGATACGTTCTTTTCTGTGAGTGGATTTCTATAAACTTTTACAGCAACGTTCACATCATGTCCGTTTGTATCTTTCATTAGCGCCATGCAGACGTCAGCAAAAGTCCCGCTGCCAATTATTGCACTTCTGTCCCACGTGATGTCGACGAAATCCGATTGGTCAGCTCGTATCTTTTGAACATAAAACATATCAATCTCACCTTGCAACCTTAAACACTCAACAAGATGAGTTGGATACGTTTGTTCTAAGTTTCTCCTTGAACTAGACAAATCTGTATTCAACGCATTGAAAAGGTTCTTGTCATTTTGTAAAATTTCTGGAATTTTGTTTTCAAGTTTGTTGACACTTGTTTCGAAGGTGTTCAGATATATTTTAACCTTGTCTTCTAAATAGCCATCCTCCAGAATATATTCAATATACCGCTTGCATGCTTCCCTCATCTTCTGCTGACAATTCGTAGATTTGTACGTTTTGAACAATGTCTTTGTAGATCTGCTATTCAGATCAAAATGTCCTCCATGGCAAATAATGCTTCCTAATGTTTTTGGTTTATTGAGGTTCAGTGGTTTTGAAGACTTTGAAAAGATGTCTTTGACAGATTTGGTCGGTTTCTTAATCGAGAAATGAAAGTTGTTAACGGTTTGTATGTCACCTCCAAGCAGCCCACCTGTAAATAGAGTGCACGTGAATGGTAATAACAAGATTAAAAGTACTTCATTTCTGATTCAAAATTGAACGCAGATTGTTAAAAGAAGCAAAGGATTATCAATTGTGAATACGAATGTCGTATGTCCAAAAATGGCACGACAAAATCAGCATAAAACAAGGAAATGTGTCAAGATGACACTGATGCCCCGCTGGCAAATAAAATAAATGACATTTCCAAAATCAGTGGACCGGAACGAAACTCTAACTTGACCTGTAACTCATCATGGTAGACTCACATACCAAAAATCTTTTGAATATATGCAAGGATGTGGAAAAAAGTGCGGAAAACTTTTTTTTACAAAATTTGCTAAGTTCAAGGGCCGTAATTTAGGCCAAAATCAGTGGACCGGAACGAAACTTGAACTTGACCTGTAACTCATCATGGTAGACTCACATACCAAAAATCTTTTGAATATATGCAAGGATGTAGGAAAAAAGTGCGGAAAACCTTTTTTTTACAAAATTTGCTAAGTTCAAGGGCCGTAATTTAGGTCAAAATCAGTGGACCGGAACGAAACTCGAACTTGACCTGTAACTCATCATGGTAGACTCACATACCAAAAATCTTTTGAATATATGTAAGGATGTGGAAAAAAAGTGCGGAAAACTTATTTTTACAAAATTTGCTAAGTTCAAGGGCCGTAATTTAGGTTAAAATCAGTGGACTGGAACGAAACTCGAACTTGACCTGTAACTCATCATGGTGGACTCGCATACCAAAACTCTTTTGAATATATGCAAGGATGTCGAAAAAAAGTGCGGAAAACTAAAGTGTGACGGACGGACGGACGGATGGACGGACGGAAGGACGGACGGACGGACGAACGGACCGAAAAACTATATGCCCCCCAACAAAGTTGGCGGGGCATAAAAACATTGAAGACAACAAGAAATGAGCCACACAGGCACACAACTAAATTGCAACTAGAAAGCTTCTTGTACAAATTTTGCCAGTTACAGTAAGATTTTAAAATTGTAATAAAATCAAAATTTTTTTGGGTTTATGCCTCGAAATGATCTTGTCAAAAAGAAGGAGGTCCACAATAGAAACACAATAGAAACGCTTAAGTTTATCAATTGGATTTCATTAAGCTTTGTTATTTTTTCGTGTCCTACATGTATGTTTGCATATATATTAAATGTCCTGCATGTTGCATTTAAATTTGTTTATGGTTGAAAAAAAAATTTCTCTCAGCTTATTACACACACTCAAAAGTCTGAAGCAGCAAAGTTATTGGGTAATGCTGTACTCGTCATTTTACCTTCAAGTTCTTTGATTCTATCCTCCATGTATTCAAAATCCTCTTCTATTTGATTGCGTATCTTGTCTTTTATCGATTTGCTTATACGTTCAGTCCTTTCCCATGCATCAATGTTGTTTTGAAGGGTGTGTCTGATCTGTCTTTCTGCATTTTCGGCAACATCCCTCCAATTTCCAGGCTCGGGACAATCTTCTTGGTCCCATTCTTTATCGAGCCAAGCAGACGACAATATCCCTTTTACCCTAAGTTGTAACAGCTTGGTTTCGTTTCGTAAATGCAATCTTAGATTTTCCAGAGCTGCCGCAGAATTAGTCTCCAAATTTTCTATTCCTAGTTTAAGTTTGGTTTGCATATTCTGTTTTTCCACTAAACTTTGTGAGTTCATATGTCTTGCTAATTTTAAAGAGTATAAAACTCTTTTGACGATTTGAGATAAAAACCTGTAAAAACAAGATTTGACAGTCAATGTTTAAAGACAAAAGCAAAGGTGATGTTTGGTGCTATGAAACATGGGGGAAAATCTGTTTTGAAAAGTCTCTTTACTAGGTATATAAGTATACCTGTAAAAGTCAGATTTGCCGTTTTACCATTTCTACTAATGCATACATGTATATATACTTTGTTATTTGTTTGTTTGCTTGTTTTCGTGTTGAGAAATTATGGTCTTGGTGATTATATTTTTGTTGTTATTGTTGCAGTAAATGGGCCGGGGGTGTCAGAGCCCCAGCCCCCGGAATACCGAATACCGTTTAAAAAAGGACAGAATACCGTTAAAAAGACTGGAATACCGAATACTCTAAAAATCACGGCGTACGCGTACCAAAAGCCTAGAAATTTGGAACATTGCGTACCGCGTACCACACATTGGCGTACCGAATACCCTTTAAAAGCACGGAATACCGCGTACCAAAAGGGATATGACACCCTCGTAAATGTGGTCGAGATTTAGAGGTTACCGTTACTCATGCATCCAAATATTCATATCTAGCAAAACATTATGTACCGACAACAAGTTTGTCACTTCGTAAACTTGTGATAACTTACTGATAATGGAGGTAGTGGTCATTTCTAAAGCAATCTGGTAACATCTTGACAATTCCCGCTGTGACTTGTTTCAGATCTTCAGGTTCGTCTCCATGCCGTACAACTTTTAACGCCTATAAAAACAAAGTCTTATACTATAAAGAGAAAGGCTTACAGCTATAATAGACGGAATGACTTGAATATTCTCCTCTTATGTTAATTATGTAGCCATAACATGTAGTTTGATGTTGTGTCGTTTGGTTACATGCGGTTTTGGTATCGTCGTTATATTTCCAGTGTCTCCTGGTTTTGGTCTTTCTGTATAGATAGGGTATTAAGTACAAATGTCCCATTTTGTCTTTAAACTGTATACGTTGACGAGTTAAATTGTTAGTTTTAGCGTTTAACTTACGATCCAATCAATTTTGTGACATTTTCCCCCATTTCCAAATGAAAAAAAAACCCAAAATGATAAATAATCTAATTTTAGTTTCCTTTTTAAGAACATCTTATCTTATTTATAATAATAATCTTAGTAATAGAAAATAATGAGATGTTGAGTAAGTGTTTGCGACACAGTTCACATAGCAAGCGGTAATATATAAAAACCACAAAGAAAAACCACCACCAGCCTTCAATGAGGCCAGTAGTCGCTGCTCGCCGTTCTGCAGTCAGAAAACGAGAAAAATGCATATCCAGTCCTGTAATAGTCAAAGATCGCCCCCTTCTTAAACAAGTAACAGACAAACATCAAAAAGCCAAGTACAAACATAAGCTTTGTCAAAGATTCCTGGATTAGGACAAGCACATATAAAATGTGACAAGGTTAAACTATATTTTTTTTGGTCAAACCTTCCCCCATCACCAATCCCTGACAAAACCACAGGCACTTGTTTCTATCAATAATGGGGGGTAGAGTATGTATAAAAGAAGTTTTATACATACTCTACCCCCCATTATTGATAGAAACAAGTGCCTGTGGACAAAACACAAAAAATAAACACACAATAAAATACAAATCGATCGGCGTTCTATTCCAATAGAGAGAACATATAGATAAAAGAATGCATCTATTATAATTTTTTTATCCCGTTTAAAAATAAAAGGAATTTAACAATATTACCTCTGAAGCTGAGATAAAAACAGCCTTGTCTTCCTGTGAGGTTTGAAAAACTGTTTTTAGATGAGCTAGATTAGCTTTTCTTATATCCTCTTTATCAGAATCTGGGACAGTATCCCATTTGTTGAACACAAACACGGCAGCATCTTTTACAAAATCTTGGTCACAGGAGGAGTTAATTGTACTTAGGACATGACGAACCTTTAAAATAAGTTCTCTTAATTTGATTCAAATATTTTTAAAAGTGGCTTTTTTTCATTTCAATCGTTTCCACTTAGAAAATAATTAAAACATGGATACGTGAAGGATAATTGTAACAATTCAAACAAAAAATTATAATTAAAGCTTTCATCCACCCGTGTTTCGACTTGAGATTGCGTTTTATAATATTAAGTTGTTTTGGTTTTGAATGAGTTTTATTTTGTTTTGATGTACGATTTTTCTTTAGTTTGTTGTCTTTTATGTCGTACGTGCTCTTTTCGGACTTTCGACATTCAATTGGCCCACTGATTTATTCTTCGTTGCTTCATGCAATCTATAAAGACTAAACGATGGCTTCTCTTTTCACTTAAATCAAAGGATTTAGAATATTGCACTTACGTCTTTCATATCAAAATCAGATTTTAGGTGTCATATGTTGTATGTTAGTGTATTTTAGCTTTAAACAGACAATATTTTACCCTCTTTTGTAAGCCTCCAGCAGATGAACTGTTAAAGACGTAGATAAATCCAGACACCAGAGAAGAATATTTCTCTAGAAGGAGAGAGGCATATCTATTTTCACCAAAACCAGGAATGTCAATCAGGACTAGACCCAACTGTAAATACACATGAGAAAATTATATTGTATGAATTTTTAGGCATTATTATTTAACCATTGAGACATTTGTTCAAATTTGATACATTTTTGTTTTTTTGTTTTAACTGTAATGTTATATTGTTTCGCAACGCATAGCTTAAAGATATAAACAGTTATATTATTCATAAAAATATGAAATTAAAATATATTATTTCAAATTGTTAAGAAACCTGACACGCAAAATATTTGATGAATTTTATTAGAAGTTTAAAGCTAAAAAAAAAAAACAACAACAACAACAACAAAAAAAACAAAACAAAAAAAAAACAAAAAACACGTCTGTGGAAATCTTTACCCAAGGAACTTAATAACCAACCTCTGGACATAAAGATCTAGTCAATTTTATTATTTTATCTAAATAACTATCACTTTTGGCACGAAGAAAATTAAATATACCTCTTTAAGAGGACTTGGCCAAATCACTTCAACTTTGTCAAATGCTGGCTCTCCGGTATCTTCATTATATTCAGAAATTAACTTCTGAAATTTTAGAAAATTGTCGTTGTCGGATAAGTCTAAAATGTCTGGTGCACGTCGCCGAGAATCTCTAGTAACCTTCCGATGGAAAATAGCAAATCGTTCATTGCCTCTAGATGGTTTCACCTCACAAATATTTCTGGTGGTTGCCAGGCAACCGGTTGGAAGAATGTCATGTCCAAGAATGAGGTTTATCACACTACTCTTTCCAGCATTACTTTCTCCTAATAAAAATCAAACAAAAACGGCTTCAACTGTTACTATTCGATCGAATAATTTTAACGTTACAAACAGAGGATGTGACAAACCCAATAGCATTGATATGTAACTGACCAATGAAGTTGTCAATGCTGCGTCTATGTGACATCCTTGATTAATTTCAATTGCAATCTATGCTTAGTAACAGGGAAAAAAAATCATAAATCAATCATAATTTCACATGATTCAGCCATACCCCCCCCCCCACTTACGTGGATTTAAGAAATAAAAATAATCTGCAATGATAGAATAAAAGAAAACTAATTAAGTGTCTTGTTTCCTTTTATGCTTTAGCGTCAATTCACACAACATATATCCTATATAAAAATGGATAAATTTAGATTGGGTTTTCATAATATCGGTGGTTTCCTCCGGGCACTCTGGTTTCTTTCACTATTAAAACTTGCCGCCCTATATGGCCAAAAAGTGTCGAAAAGGCCTTAACCCCCCTCCCCCCACCCCCAACCGCCCCCCCCCCCCCACGCACTGTAATTTCCCTGATTTATATAGGTTGTGTACATCTCAACAATCTTCTATATCTTACCTACAAGGAGGATTTTGCATTCTGGTTTGTTCGCTTTTGTTTTCTGTGATTTTAGATGAGTTATCACCCCTGGTAAAACGTTCTCAAGGTCAGCTATGTGCTTTTCTGGTATTTTGCTAACGAAACTATCTACATCCTCATATTTTGATTTCAAGATTTCTCTGATTTCTTTTTCTGCTTGTAAAATTTCGGAAAAGTCGTAATTTGTCTGTAAAAGAACAAAAACTAAAAAGATTGTTTGAACAAATGTTTTCATATTATGTACAACCCTACAAATATGTTTAATCAAAATGCATAAAGTGGTTAAGGAACAGTTGTGCTTACGAGAAAAACAAAGAGGCACCAATGGGACATTCGAGTGTCCAAAGTACTAAAGGGCAATGACAAAACCTGTAATCACGAACAAGAGCAACACAAGGAAACACAAAACACAAAATCAACCAAACAGAAATCAACAACGCGAACTCAAGTCGTTGCAAGAGTGAACTTGGGTGCTCCGGTAGGGTAAGTGGTTCCTGAATGCTATAGCACATCCGTCGCGCTGCTAATTTCCAAATCAGTATGTCAAATCCGGTAAAGGAAGACAAAACAAAACTCTACGACCATCAAACATCTGCACTCATCTGATAGATAACGAGTGCATGGTTTCTACCATAAAAATTCTCAAGTGAGGACAGCAACCGAGGGGCAACATAACCCTGTGTTAGCAATTTCTGTGTCAAACGTGACGCTCTGCCAAGGAAATCGATGTAATTCCCGCAAGCTCTGGATTAACGAATCAAATTGTGAAACGAATACTCCATAAGCTTGAGCGGACGGAATGTGGCTACACAAGAAAGGAAACTAGACAATTGGAAAGTTGAAGTCATCACGTTTGTCATAAAGCTTTGTTGAAAGTTTTCCTTGAGAGTCTATTTCGAGATATAGATCTAAATATGAAGCAGGCTTCATGGAATCCATGGTGTCCTTTATCTAAAATTCCTAAGGATATATGAAATACGAAATAGGTGAACTGACACCGGACGGACACACAGACAGGGTGATCCCTAAACTTTGTTTGCGGGGGTATGGTAAGTTTCCGGGTTAACACATCGTTAATATCTTTCAAATTGATCTTTATATATAAATAAGTAATAAACTTAGCAATTGAAATAAGATTCGGTTATGCTTGAAACTTGCTCAATTTCTCTATCTTTTTTTTACGAATGTTATGCAACATGCTTAACAAATTCAAATTAGGAAAACTGGTTCGCAGATAAGTTTTGTAGGCATGTGGAATATCTTATCATGCTATTTGGAATTTTGGACTGATTTAAAGAGCTAATACATTGCATCGTATTGAATTGTGTTAGGGCTACACCACCCATACACTAACAATTATGTCACTGTATCCTATATATTCAACGCTTGAACGACTTTGGTTACTAGTAATATCTTGGATAAGTTCCATAACTTGGCTACTACTTAGTAGTTGTTGGGGGTCGATGATATTTCACCACTAGAACCTAGATGTGCTTTTGGTAGCACGAGACCACTCACTAGAAATAAGGTCAACGCAACCTATATTTTACACATGAACAACTTAGGTTTAGGTCCATATCCCTGGTACCGTAATACATGCTGAGAATCAGTGATATTTCAAAAACGGGAGTGTCATCCTATGGCTCATAGACACATTTTCTAGTTACTGTTAGTAGAATGTGAAACTAGAAAACGTTGTTTTTTCTCATAAATTTCTGTGTTAGAGTGTCACTCGGATATCAACGAAATTAACATGTCATGTGATGGTAATGCTGTCTTATGAATAATTCGAGAAATGAATTTTCATCGGTAGAAAGCCAAAGATTCGAACGAGAAGTACTCGAACCTTACAAGTGGAGTTCCAAACAGCACCATGTGTATCACATGGAAAGAAATCTAGCTGTAATTTTAAAGTATTTTTTAATTTAAACAATCCGAAAATTTCTCGATGATTAAAAAAGACTGACCATCCGACTTATGATTTAGCTTGGGGATATCTGGTCCACCACTAGGGGTTATCTATGGCAAGCCGTTTTAACATTTATTCTTCTTTATAGATATCTCATAAACTTTATAAGATATCTCATATACTTTATAAGATATCTCATAAAGTTTATAAGATATCTTATAAACTTTATGAGATATCTTATAAAAAATAATTTATAAGATATCTCATATACTTTATAAGATATCTTATAAACTTTATGAGATATCTTATAAATTTTATAAGATATCTTATTTACTATATAAGATATCTTTAAAAGAAAATGAGATATCTACTAAAAACAATGTTTATAAGATATCTGATAAAGTTTATAAGATATCTCATAATGTTTATAAGATATCTTATAAAGTATATGAGATATCTTATAAATTATTTTTTATAAGATATCTTATAAAGTTTATGAGATATCTTATAAAGTTTATGAGATATCTTATAAAGTTTATGAGATATCTTATAAAGTATATGAGATATCTTATAAATTTTATGAGATATCTTCAAAGAGGCCGTATAAAAATATAAGATATCTTATAAAGTTTATAAGATATCTCATATACTTTATAAGATATCTTATTAAATATATAAGATATCTCATATAAATGGGAGTTTATAAGATATCTTTTAAAACATATGAGATATCTTATAAAACATATAAGATATCTCATAAAACATATAAGATATCTTATAAAACATATAAGATATCTCATAAAGTTTATTAGATATCTTATAAAGATTATGAGATATCTTATATAAAATAATTTATAAGATATCTTATAAAAGTTATAAGATATCTCGTAAACTTTATGAGATATCTTATAAAAAATAACTTATAAGATATCTCATAAAATATATAAGATATCTAATAAACTTTATGAGATATCTTATAAACTTTATAAGATATCTTATTAGTTTGATAAGATATCTTATAGGTTTTATAAGATATCTTATAAATTATTTTATATGAGATATCTAATAATCTTTATAAGATATCTTATAAACTTTATGAGATATCTTATATGTTTTATAAGATATCTTATTTGTTTTATTAGATATCTTATATGTTTTATAAGATATCTCATATGTTTTATAAGATATCTTATAAACTACCATTTATATGAGATATCTTATATATTTAATAAGATATCTTATAAAGTATACGAGATATCTTATATATTTTATGAGATATCTTTAAAGAGGAATAAATATAAATATGGCGTGCCATAGTTATCGACTCTGCTTAATGGTTTTAAAATACGATGTATCGCGCGGGGGTAAATAAAAATAATTTGGATATGGTGTGTAATTCAAGGAATAACATTTTTTCGATAGGATTTGAACCAAAATAATTGGAAGACGGAACACCAAAAGTAACAGCAAGTTTAAAATGGACGACAGAACACCAAAAGTAACAGTAAGTTTAAAATTGAAGACAGAACATCAAAAGTAACAGCAAGTTTAGAACAGCCCCCAGCACCGGTTTATTTGAAATTCTCTGCTGAATGACATAAATACCTTTGTCTCACTCGCTGGAGCTATAGATTTCCAGTGTTCTGCTATCCTTTCTATCGCTTCTGTTTTCGATTTAATTCCCTTTCGATCAATGCCAAAAGTTTTCAGAACGGCAAATGCAGTACTAACATCAGGAATACTGATTATGTCCTCAAAACCCGAAATTCTGCGACCGCCACCGTACTTCACTTCTTTCATTTCTGATCCATTCGCCATTTACAATCTTTTGAAATCCAAATGAAAATTGTAGAACGTGGTCCTATTTTTATTTATTTTCAGAAAGCCACGAAGTTATAATTGTCACATACAAAATAAGGTTTTCCCTTACACCCAGACACAAAAATTCCATTCTATACCGGATTTCGTTAGAATTCGGTCCAAAACGCTACATTACATTTTTTGTCAATTAAATGTCCTAAGACCACTGCACACCTATTATAATTGTACCCAGTTCGGTGTTATTCATCAATTACAAAAGAATGTTGTCTGAAAAGAATTTTTTGTTTAAATTATGTGCAACTCAATATTTTAAATGCTCCAATTCTATCTATTCGAAGGTTCTCTGTAGCGTTTCTACTTCCTAGTAAAGTAATAGAAACATAATTCTCGTTATGCAATCTTTAATTACTTTGCTTTCATCTACAGTATTTAATTTCATGTTAAAAACCAAAATCAAGGTGAACCTCGTTGTCTGTTATTCTATAGCCTAGCATGACATCATTCTACCCAAGATGTCGGTTTAAATAGTTTATATTTACTTAAAAGTCTTTGACATCCATGATTTATTAATAAGTTTCGGTTAACATGTATATTAAAGGAAGACTCGTGGATAAACATGAGCCGCCAATTACTAGTAAAATTACCAGACTGAGTATACTTTTAGAATTTGAGAGCATGAATATTATCATTTTGGGGGTTATGTAAATGTTAGTAAGTTAAACACTTCCAACGTTAAGATTAAAAAAGTGTTAAGCATATATCCATGATAGTTTTAACCGTGCTTAAATAAGAGTGTGTTTGATAAATATTGAATAATGACAAAAAAATAAAATAGAAAGAAGGAATGTGTCAATGGGACACGGATCGCCCCTCTAGGCCACAAACAGGAAGTAGAAGTCTGACAGATCTGAAAGTCGAAAAAGACGTACAGTCCTACCAATTTTCAAATCAATCTTATGTACCGTTCTGAGAAAAGCTTGAAAGAAAATTTCACGAAAATTTTCATATCAGCCAAAACCCAAACAGGAAATTGAAGTCTGACAGATCTGAAAGTCGAAAGTACAGTTTATCATACTGAACCAAAAACCATCATGTACGGTTTCTAAGAAAAGCTTGACGAAAATTCGTACGGATGGATAAGTTGAATTAGGATTTAAATTAATGCCTCCGGCATGTCGTCGCTTGGGCATACAGATAATAAAAATAATAACATATGAATAATATCCCTTCAACCATCGACAGTTAACCCACAATGAAACACAGTTCTTTTCTGGTCATGTTCTTGTTATCCCACAGAACGTTCAAGCAAGAAGAGCTTTTGTCTCTTCCTACAATCGTTTCCTTTGACGGCAAAAAATACATTCTTTCGGTTTAGCTTTGATACGAAAATCTACAAGATTTCCATCTACATGAAAACCCGATTTCTGACCCTTTAATGAACATAACCTATTAAAGTGGTCTGGCAATATAAACCAGACACCCAATGAAGACTTTTTTCTACTGAGCAACAAAGGTCTTTCTGGTGTGTTATAATTTAAGAGTTGTAATTTAATCCCACTCTATTTTAGTAACAGCCACCATGTTTAAAAAAATCAGAATAGTAATGTTCCTAGTGCCATAAGGAACATTCCCACCAAACTTCTTTTAGCAGTTTCAGATTTAAGGAAAATGTTTTAGAAGTAACAGCTTTCTCCATCTGCAATCTGCAATAGATTCCATTCCATTTGAGAAGAGTCTATGATTTTTACCTTATAAGGTACTCAATCTTAATGAAGAGTTGTTGAACGACAAGGCAAGAAAAGGATTTTACCATCCAAACAGTTTCATTCTATAAAACAAACAGAATGCTAAGCCTTTTAAGGGACATAACCCTGTGAGTGCTCACCTGATGACTGACCCATCAAGAAATTAGAAGCACAAGTGTGGCCACTAAAAGTATTCCGCACCACTGTGAAGCTCACTTACAATCTATCTAAGCCTTTAGTACACCACGACCCCATGTGTCTGCATACTAAATATTAGATACCTAGCTATAATACTTTTCAAGTAATTCATTTTCCACAAAAGTGTTATAAAGAAGTTTTTGACCCCCAAAAGACCCTCAACGACAAAATGGAGTCATGGTCACTGGGCATGTGACAGTTGCGTCAATCACAATCCAAAGTGTCTGTATACCAATTATCAGATGCCTATGTATCTAGGTATTACACTTTTCACGCAATTCGTTTTCCACCAAAGTCTTACCAAAAAGTTTTCAGCCTGAAAAAAGGCCAAAGTTCACAGATTCACTGGAGTGTGAGAATGGGGAAAGGGTCACAAAGCATGGTGACAGTAGACCATAACCTCAACTGTCTGTATACCCAATATCAAATGCCTAGCTATCATACTTTTCAAGTAATTCATTGTCCACAATAGTCTTACAAAAAAGTTTACGCCTCAAAAATTAAATCTAGATTCAGAGTCACTAGAGCGTGAAATTGGGGTTAAGGTCATTTTGCATGGTGACAGTTGCATAGACCATAACCCCAATTGCCTGTATACCCAATATCAGATGCCTAGCTATTATACATTTCAAGCAATTCAATGTCCACAGTCTTAAAGAAAATGTTTACGCCCCACCCTCACCACTGCCCTTCAGCGACAAACTTGCAATCCTTGTAATTCTAATAGGCAAACTTTTAATGGACATAACCCTTTAAAGGGAAAAGCCAATATGCGACTCAATGAAATTCTATTTGACCAGAACAAAATTATTAATCTTTAAATGATATAACTCTGGGTCATCCATATGACCTTTATACATGTACTGAATTGAACATTTAATCCAGCAACAGTATGTCTCTATTTCCAATATTTTTCATCCTCTTGGGCATCAACAGATTTTAAGACAATATAATATTTTTGTACTCTATCAGCCATAGTAACATGGTAGGTGTAATTCATCCATATGCAACTAAAATTGAGTTGAAAAGTCAAGTGAAAATTCTTCACTATATCTCCTCAATCATCTCTCCAATGTGAAGTCAGCCCTGTACTTTTATATGCATGCTTCAAATAAGAATCTAGCACAGTAAAAGTAATGTTTTTCTCTATCATAAATAGGTTGTCATGTCAAATTGTTGTATTAATTGCATCCGTTTTCTGATCTTTTGGAAGTTTTCTTAGTAGAGTTGTTAAAATTATCCAGATTTAGTAACTTATAACAGTATTCTTTGTGAAAGCTGAAATTCATGCAGATAATTGCTGTTTAACAAATCAGTGATTTATCTTGGTTGTTAGTAGTTGTCCTAAGCCAGGAATCTTTGTCGAAGCTTTAGTTTGTCCCTGTCACCTTACTATTTATTGTCTATTTTTGATAACTTTGTGATTTGATTTGAATCTTATGTATTGTATTTTTAGTATTGGGCCAATGCAAGACGACCAGCAGCGACCTATGGTCATGTTGAAGACTGCTTGTTGTTTACTGCAGAAATAACCCAAGTGTGAACGATTTATGTTTCGAAGTTCCTTCATGTTTTGAAGTGATTCTTTTTAGAAGTTCCTAAAAGTTACATATGTTCATAAGATATGCTGTCAACTTTTGTTGTATTGTCTCCTGGTAAATAAAAGTTGTTTAAAGCATGAATACAAATATGTACTATGAACATTGTCTGCTAAAAATGGAACTTTTTCAGGAACTTATCAATGAACTTCCTTGACATTTAAACATGTTGAAGGAACTTCCCAGTTCAAACTTGGGTTATTTCTGCAGTAAAATGTGTTTTTTTTTTAAATGCGGTTTCTTTACGTTGGCTCTGTCACATAAACTTATTCCATACTCTGGTTCGTCTATTCTAGATTTTAAATTCATTGTTGCTGTGTCATGTTCATTTATAACACATACACTTAAAGGTTAAATCACAACATAAGTCTATTTGGATGATCATGATTATTTATGTACAAATGACATGATAAAAATGAATAATTTTTTCCTCCTTCAAATGATCTGATAAAATATTCAATATTCTCAAAATCCATTTTTCACTATAAAATGAAATAACATGTGCAGACATTTTTTCCTCCAAGAAAAAGTAATGTTATTAGGAAGTCCATTTTATACAATAAAATTAAATAACAATATAAATCAAATTCTTAAAATGTGACATTCATCAATTAGGAGGTGGGGGAGGAGGTTGGGCTAAGAGTGGATTAACTCCGCCCATATTTCTCATGTCATATCCTCCAGGTGGTGGAGGGGGAGGAGCCATGTGGTTATAGCCTCCATGTTGACTTGTGGGTGGAGGTGGTGGCGGAGCCATTTGTGGCTGGTGTCCATGGGGAGGTCCATGTTGCCAGTGAGACATGCTGCTTGGAGGAGGAGGCGGGGCTGGCTGCCAGTGGGAGTGTCCTGTTGAGGTGACTGGGGGTGGTGGAGGCACTCCTTGCACTAGAAAGAGAAAATATTTGACAATTAAAAAAATAATTGCTTACTGCAATAAATGAATAAATTTAACAGTTTCTTCTTCAAGAACTTTATGAACATTAAGCAGAGTTTTATTTGAAATATGATAAAGTCAGAGACTACAAGTTGTTACTTTGTTTTTAATGTTGTTTACTAAACAGCCTATTTAAATATAAACTCTTAGATCTAGTTTTAATTTACTTCCTTGAAAGAATTGAATGTTCTAAGGACATATGTTCATTGATCTCTCAAATGTTTCACGAATGTTCAATTTTTTTTTAGTCTTTTTGCACAACAAGCCAAAGACTTCTAAAAATGCTTTCACAAATGAGAGATCAAAACAGGTTTTCCCAAAACAAATGTGAAATTTTTTTTCTGCCACATAAGTAAGAATTTAAGGGACTGAAAATATAGTTAGTTTTATTAGAAACAACTAAAAATTTAAGCAACATTATATTTCATTAGTCGATCTCAACTGAAAGAATAGGCTATTCTCGTTGGTAATTAAAACAGTACAAGATTGTGGCAGTTGAATGCAGAAAGTTCTTGAAAGAAGAATTTCTGTATCTGTCTTTATTCATGCATGATAGAACTTGAAATGCAAACTTTCTTTCATTGTTTATATGTAAAAATGTACCTGGTCCTTGCTGCATCCATGGCTGTGATGTCTGTGGGTGACTGCTTGGTGGTGGAGGGGGAGGGGCTGACATCAGAGCAGGGGGTGGAGGAACACCTACAATCAAAACAAAGAGATCATGATCAGTCCTGAGTTTATAACTAATGATATACTTATTATCAAAAGATAAAATTTTCATGTGCAACATTTACATGTAATGGTATGTTACAGAATAACATTTGTTTTTCTTTTTACACATCCAGTTTGCAACAGAACTCCAAGAATACCAATCACATTATACCAGTTAATTTCTTACTTCTAAGGATATCTATAGCTTTAAATTTGAGTTCAGTTTTGTTTTACCAATTATAACAAATAAACAATAGAAGTATTTTTTGGCTTCAAAAGTTTTTGAGGATAAAAATATCCTCCATGTGAAAAATTCATTTAATAACTTCTTTTCATCATAATGACTTTAGTGCACACTGTTGATTTCTGTCCAATTGTTTTTTTGTGTGTGTCTGTGCTTTTATGTGCGTGTCTCAGAGAAAACCATGCAAAATCCTAAATTTTGTCCAGAAGCAATATTTTCAGGGCTATGAAAGCAATGGTGTAACTTAAAGCCCTTCATGAAATGCTTCTTTTGGCAAAATATTTTTTTTTGAAAAATTGAAAATGGCCGACCTACGGGCCTTAACCAATATAACTGTATTTCTTGGCCAAATAAGCCTTATTGAAAGCATAACTTCACCTTTACTAAGATTTATTTTGTCCCAATGTCTTCTGATTATCAAAATTTGAATGTGAAATCCTTAAAGGGTCATGCTTTAGCTTTCAATTGCAAAAGAAATTTTTAAAATCATAATTTCCATTACCAAGCACCCTTGGGGGGTAATATTGGCAATTTGCGAAATTTTTCAAAATCATCAAAATGCTTATTTTGAACGTTTAATTTTGTCAAAGGCAGGCCTTTTGAATAAGATTCTTTCTAATACTCAAGCATTAAATGCTTACAAGGTGAACATATTAAAGCTGCAACCATGGATTGTGTATTCTAGCTTCGGTACAAGTCTGTGAAATGGGTTGGTTTCGATTTTGGTTGCAAAACTCCAATTTTTTGACAACTTTTGTAAAAACATGAAAGTGTTTAATTTCAAACAAAATGCATTTTTGATTAGTGAAATCATAGTTTATAAGAATTACAATAGCTGTAAGTGTCTTGACTTTGTGCAAAATTGTTCAAATCGGGCTCAAAATATACCTGACTTTTTAAGGTTTTGGTATGATCATATAAAACTAACAATTTCTTTATTTTTCCATTAATTCTTTAACATTTCATATTTTGAGCCCCGATTTGAACATTTTGCGCAAAGTCAAGACATGCACAGCTATTGTTATTCTTATAAACTATAATGTCACTAATCAAAAATGCATTTTGTTTGAAATTAAACACTTTCATGTTTTTACAAAAGTTGTCAAAAAAATGGAGTTTTGCAACCAAAATCGAAACCAACCCATTTCACAGACTTGTACCGAAGCTAAAATACACGATCCATGGTTGCGGGTTTAACATGTTCACCTTATAAGCATTAAATGTATGAATATTAGAAAGAATCTCATTCATGAGGCCTGCCTTGGACAAAATTAAACCTTAAAAATAAGCATGTTGATGATTTTGAACAATTTGGCAAATTGCCAACATTACCCCCTAGGGTGCTACGTAATGGAAATTATGATTTTAAAAATTTCTTTTGAGATTGAAAGCCAAAGCATGACCCTTTAAGGATTTCATGTTCAAAGTTTGATAATCAGAAGACATTGGGACAAAATAAACCTTAGTAAAGTTGAAGTTTTGCTTTCAATAAGGCTGATTTGGCAAAAAAATACAGTTATATTGGTTAAGGCCTGTAGGTCGGCCATGTTGAATTTTTCAAAAAAAATATTTTGCCAAATAAAGACTTCCATGAAGGACTTTAAGTTACACCATTGTTTTCATACCCATGAAAATATTGCTTCTGGACAAAACTGCATGGTTTTCTCTGAGACACGCACTTATGTCCTCTGTTCTCATGTTGTTCTTTGACTGTGTCAACGGATTTTGTTCTTGTCCTTTAGGCCTTCTGAACATTAGTACTTCTTTGCTTTTTTGTTAAGATAATTCTTTGAAAAAATAAACATGACAAAAATGAACAAGACACCATTCCACTTAAAACATTCTATTTATAAAGAATTTATCTTACGAATTCTAGACATACTCTGAGGAGTACTTGATGTCGGCTGTTGCCACCTCTGCAGTAATGGTGGCTGTGATGAGGAGCTAGGTGGTGGCACAGGAGCAGGCATGGACACAGGTTGTGGTACTGGCCCCGGTCCAGTCGAGGGTGGGGGCACAGGTCCTGCCCCGTAGGTTGGCTGTGGCTGGGAATGTCCTCCTAAGTTTGTGATGTTGACCACCTGAGGAGGGGGAATATTTCTCTGTTGATGCGGTTGCCAAGGGGGGTTATGAGACTGAAAATATAGAAAAAAAATAATTTTAGTTATTTTATCATGGGAATGCAATATTGGGTTAACTTTGCTGAAATAAAATTAACTGTAGATATTTTTAAAATTCTAGGGATATAAAATTCCAATAATTTTGGCATAAATTTCAAAATAAAGAAGTATCATCAAGTACAATATACATGTTAAACAACTAAAATTACATAAAACTCACACATACAACAGGTGAATAACAACATGACATATGCCATTGTTAACTTAGGGCTGTTCCAGCAAAACATACATTGGACGGGGGGAAGGCACTTAAAAATTGGTAGACCCCACTAGTAGACCTAAATCCTAAAAATCCGCAAAAAAGTCATGCTTTTCCGGAAAATCCTTACTTTCCGCAAATAAATCTTAAAAATATGGATTTTCATAACAATTCTCGTATTTTTATAGCTTTCCCGTGTTGTAGAGACTTTTTCGTATTTTTGGAAAAACCATCCGGAAATTTGACATTTGACACAGTAGTCTGTGTATTGTGGATTACACGAATTTCGGAAAGTAGACAAATTGTCCATTCATGCCATTGGTCTGTGTATTGTGGATTACAATCATCACGTGACTATCGTCAATCCTGCCTTTCATTAATTTGGAGGGATTGAATAAATTAAATAAAAATCATTTCAAATTAATCTGTTTGTTGTTAATACATACATGACATGATAGATACGTGTCATAATGCTTTGTTGTTTTTTTATTATTTTGTTGTAATTGTGTTAGAAGAGTCTTAGAAGAATAGATAGACTGAGCTTTGCGGTCTAGTAGGTGTAAATGTCTATATAAACCATATTCATACTTTAAAAAATAACTGTCCTGTTTATTTATTATCACTATGTATGCAGGCAGGATTTCCATAACAGTCCTCGTATTTTCATAGCTTTCCTTTGTTGTGGAGACTGGTGTTTTGGGAAAGGGAATTGTTTATTACCGCTGGGTTTTAGTAAAGCTTGTCGTATTTTAATTATTTCTAATGAATTATGTTTTTATTATTGAATATGTAAGGCTAGAAGAACTAGCCGTTATAGCAGATGATACGAAGATTGGAGGAGGATATTTGCCTGCGGCCGGTTCCGAAGGCATCTTCAACTATTAGTAAAATATCGGCAATGTTTCATTAAAGCACAATAATACGAACAGTCTGACAACTTCAGTTTCAACACCACCCTGTGAACGATCAAGACCTCTTTGTAGAGTTCGATAAGATTAGGCTCAAAGGGGGCCGCTACAAAGGCCACACGCGCAAACTGCACGGCTGGAGAGGTTAAATAGTAGCATTAAGCTAGCTTCCCTATCCAGGGTAAATAAATATGTTTAAATGAAATGGATGCAAATTTAATCATACAGGGATCTATAAGGTAGTGTAAGTTTATTCGAAGTGTCCACTTATTCCATATTCTTTCGTTTTTAATTGTAATAGTCCCAGAGTATGTTTAATAGTATGTGTTCGATTTCAAAGGGACTGTAGCTATACCACTGTCTCCCCAAGTGTACGGGTAACGATATGAGACAACTTCTTATTTAGTTGGTAGCGGCGATACCCGTGTCCTATATAAGATTCCTGAATGTATATTTTTGTTATAAATCTTTTTTATAAAGAATACTTTTAAGAAGACGTCTGATATATCAGTATTGTACATTTAAAATATAAAATACCCGGTACATGTGCTATGATCCGACGGCACGAAAGAAAAGTTAGGCGACAATTTGTTTTTATCCTTAATCTAGGTTTATTTTATTTGATCTGGTGTAACTAATTAGCTAAAAAGTCCAGCAAAACCTCTTAAAAGGGTATGCAAAAAACTTGTCAAAAAGAAAGAAAGAAAATCGGTAATAAAAGGTAGAATGATTTGACCATTTCCATCACAACTGCATGCTTTTGTATTGGAAGTAGATCGAGTACCATGGCTAATTGTTTAATTGTTTGCTGTTTCCGTGGCTATTTAACCCAACTACATGTAAGCATCCACATGTAAAATATCGCTTGTCGTCAACGCTAAAAATCTGACCCCTCCTCCTTTCTGAAAAAAAACTTGTATGAAAATGACAGTATATATGGTTGTCTATTTTCTCAATGTCAACTCTCTGCGGGGAAAGGGTAGCTGTTTTTCATATTTCAGCGTTAACAATAGTCTGTAGTTATATAATACCCTGAGGGTTGATGCATCAGAGAAAAGCCAATGTAGACTATATGACAGTGAAATACAAAGATCTTTATCTACTAGCATAAGTATCTAAAACTTGTGATCGTGCATATAAAATTATTAGTAATGAGTGTCCTTCTTTAAGAATGAGGCACTGTCCAATCCAACATATGTTTGCCTTTATAACTGGACGGTTGAAGCGTTCCGTTCCGTCCCGTCTTTCTCCGGATTGTTTTTTTTTCTCTTAGACATTAGAGTTTAATAGTATGTTATTACCTTCATTAATGATGCTTTTAGAACTTCGTTAGCCGATTATATACTTTTTATGAAGCTTTTATACCAGTTGATTTTTATGGGGGTAGCTATGGATATTTTTTTTCGTCCTGCCTTTCTATTTTTCAGAAAAATTGGAGTCTGGATTTTTTTGTACGTCATCGGTGTATTCTGCTTAAAGGAGGGGATGGGAAATATGAAATACAGCGGGTGCTTTACCTTACGGCCAGGCGACCATTTGATTTTTATGGGGAAAAAGGGAATGGGGCTATAAGGATGTTTATAGCATCCTGCCTTTTTATTTTCGCAAATAGGAGCCTGGATTTCTTTTTTTATTGACCATATTTTTCAGTCAAAACTACATCCTGTCGTTTTAGTTTTGATTTTTGGTATCCCGTCTTTTTATTTCTATTAAATTTCACCATATCTCGGCAAAACCGAAATTATTCAGGCAAGGCAATATACCTGAAAATAATTTTGTATACGGCGATCACAATTTCAAACATATATTTTATAGAGGAAATCTCTTTTAAACAAATGCAGAAATATGGACCCAATCTTTAGATCTTGTCACATGCGCATTACATCGCGATTCTCAATTCTCCTAATTGTTCCCCATAAAATTTACCTGTGTATTGTCGCGTGTAACTGTGTTGATGTGTGCTACCTGTCGGCCATTTAAAATACACAAAGTATCCATGAAGCGATTGATTTTCTTTTTGAAACAAAAACAAAAATAAAATAGTAACAAAGTTTACTTAATGATTTGTAAATTTTTTGTTCAGGTATGTACACAGTGAATTTTACAATCTTTGATCAACTGTCAACCTATTATTTGTAAAATTGTAGTTGGTGAAGAAGTGTGTAAAATCGTCATCAATTTTTGTACCTGTTGACTGCATGTGCTTGGAATATGTCAATTATTCAGGCCTACCGTGATAATTGAGCTGCAACATACGAGGAAATCAAATCAACTGCATGGACACGGCAAATGCATGAGAAATCCACTCATCTCAGTCAACTTATGGAGAAGGGGGTCCAGGGGTCGGAATTTAAATTTTCATGTTGATTTTAGTAAAATTGGCCTGTAACCCCCACCCCCCCCCCTTTTATCGGGTACCTTTAAACTGAGAAACGCAATCGAAACGCAACGAAACGAAACGAAATACAACGAAACGAAACGAAATATAACTAAACGAAACGAAATTTAACGAAACGAAACAAAATTTTATAAAATGTAACGAAAAATTATTTGTTGACTATATTTTTATAAAAATGTAATCCCATTTGCATTGGTGATCACAATCTAGTCTTGTAAATGTCGAATATCGAAAATTTATGTTTTTTAACTTTGTTTTGTGTTTTTGATAGAGAATTCGCTGGTCTAAGAAATGCATATATCTTATTGCCGACCATTAACAATTTGAAATCTGACGATAGTCAGAAAAAAATTAACTTTGTATGATTTAACAAAGAAAATGACAGTAGGAAAAAATGGCAAACAACAGTTTAGAATTAGATAGTTGTCTATACTATTTACTTATATTTTTTCTTTTCTTGCATTCAAATTATGCATAAGTAAATTGTTTCGGACTGTACAATCATATTTCCATACCTAAGAATAGCCCGAAATTCCCCGTGTTTTTTAGCGGTCAGCAAAATCATTATGGAATAGTACGTACGGATTTTTAAGCAATTGATGTCTAAGATTTACTGATAACAAAAAGAGAGTGTTGTGACGGGCGGAGCGAACTAAACATCACTACATACCTTCCGCCTGTAAAGCGGTATTACATTTGTAGATTTAATGTACTTAGCCCTTGTAGCTTTGCATGGTTAAACCTTCGGATGCTGGCCTCATTGTATTCCAGATTTAACTGACGGATTTTAGTAAGTTTGACCATCGGTGAAACTCGCGTCAAGCGTAGCAAAATTAGTTGTCATGAACTTTGTTGTATTTTAATACCGGTACCGATATAACCAAGATTCCGGTACTTGATAGATATGCTAGATGGCAGTAACAGTGAAAGTTGTAAATTTTCTCTTAAAAGCTTCCCTAAGACTCGTTCTTTCTATTTGTCTTTATTTCAGGTTCTCTCTTGTTCAATTGAACATTTATCGTTTATATTCATTCAAATTCAACTTGCCAATAAGAAGAAAGAAAATGCACACCCGTCGTGTTGACAGGGGACAATTCAGCGTGTCAAACCCGAAATGGGAAATAAAACAAAAACCTAAAGACAAACCAACATCAGCACTCATCTGACAAGTAGAAATCCCATCTTCGTTTACGAGCGCATGATGTCTTCCGACGAACTTCTTCAGTTAGGACAACAACCAATGTGCAACATAACCTTGTGTATGCAATTTTTGTGTCAGACGTTTCGCTCTGAAGAAAAAATCCATCTAAGTCCTGCAAGTTCTGCAGTAGCGAATCAATTGTAATATTAACGATTTTTGGATTACAACAAATACATGTAGTTATTATTGGCTTGTGAGAAAGTCACATTTGTCCTCGTCAGTTTAAGAAGCCGTACCAGAGAGACTGACCATATTAACTTAAAAAGGGTCTCGGTATTTTGTTCTCGTAAACATTTTTCTTCGCGTATAGTGCATGCAGAAAACGGGTCTTTGCAAAATCGTGATACTGATGCATGTAGATGTACTCCAATGTTAGAATACCGGTACTTGCTGTGCAATTTTTCCTTCGGTCATCTGAGAACGAACGTCGCACAACTGTACTTCTTTCAAACTTCTTATTCATCTTCTATTCGAGACCCAAATATCGCAATAAAAGAGGAAAGTTTGGCTTCATAAAACTTGTTTTATCCATCATTTCATTAAAGTGAATTTTACAGAGAAGATAATGATATGTGGAATAAGTGTACGCGACAAAACCTACAACATTGACAACAATTTAAAAACTCCACAACGTAAAACGACCAGCAGCCTTCAATGTGACCAACGGTCACTGCTCGCTGATTTACAATTGGCCCTGGATTGAAATAACTACTTATGATTCAAGCCGAATCCTAAAGGGTCAATGAAAGACCCCCTTTTTGACATAAAACAAATAACATAAAAAATCGACAATTACAAACATCTTCCTGGCTTTGGACAGGCACATTAAAATTGTTGCGGGGTTATACTAGTTAAATCGATCAGAAACAATAATATTGCTCACTTTCTCCTGAATGGGTTTGCCTTTTTTCTTTTGTTCTTTGTCAGTAAAGATTGGTCAACCGACTTCGGTAATTTTTTTTAACAAACTATAAATGTAACAGAAAGAAAATATCATAAAATCAAAATCCTAATTCGTTAGTTTTATTCCAACAGTTTAAAGAACGTAAAATTTCGTTTCGTTTTATTTCGTTTCGTTATATTTCGGTTTTTTTTTGGTATTTCGTTTCGTTTCGTTATATTTCGTTTCGTTTCGTTGTATTTCGTTTCGTTTCGTTGCGTTTCGTTTCGTTGCGTTTCGATTGCGTTTCTCAGTTTAAAGGTACCCCCTTTTATCCACAGTAGACAGTATGTGGAACCTCTTCCGTATCTACCCCAGCGATGCGACACTGACCATTTAATTTTCGGGGGGGGGCTTGGATATTACCTTTTTCCTGGATTTTTTTTGTTTGCTTTGCGTGCTATTTGTTTTGCAACTGCCAAGATTGATTCATTGTGATTAGCCAGATTTTTTTTTTACATTCTACATTACATTTTGTTTTTCTACGAAATCCAGAGCCAGGATTTTTTTTTAAAGTCATCCCTTCCCCACTATCACAGTATATAGTCCGACTATTTTAATCAGGTCTTCATACATAGCATAACTTTATCACATAAAACAGACTTGACCAAAAAACTTTAACATTGTGGACGCCGTCCGAAACACCATACCTAAGTCTCGCTTTTCGCGACTTTCATCGCAGGCGAGACAAAAAATTGTAAACTTTGCTGCATGCTAAACGATGGTCCAAACAATTATGCCGTCTTGGAAGCCTTTTACAATTTTTGACGTTTGGCATCTCTGGGGATCTTTAAAAAAGTCCAAATGACAAAAAAAAACCAGAAAGACGTCATGATTATCTGGATTAGCTAAACGAGGTTCATTCGGGAAATCTTATACATGCACCCAAGACATATAGACTGGTCAGCTTGCACTATACACAAGACCATGCGGAAGAAAAATAATCGTGATATAACAACAACCAAAAAATAAAATAAAATAAAATTAAGAAACACTGACAGCACATATATTATTCACTGCATGGCCTACTGTTGCCGGGTCCAACGATCATCGTGTCCATGCGGGTTTTGAGATGCATGTTGGTCTGTCATGTCTTTATATATTTTAATATTTGCAATTGCAAGGAATATGATATGAAATGATAAATATATTACATAGTAAGAAGCAATGGGGTACCAAAGGGGCATCCGAATATCAAAAGTCCGAAATTTCGAAGAGAACCAGAGAACGAAAACGACGAATTAAGACCACACAGAGAAACAACATAAAATTACAAAACAGAAATAGCTGAATGACAACTGCTAACACAAACTCAAGTTGTAACAGGAGTGAACTCAGAGCGGTTCATGCCTGCTATTGCACACCCATCGTGTCGCCAATTGTCCATTCAGTAAGTCAAATCCGGCGAAGAAAGAAAATGCAACAAAGCCCTATGACAATCCAACATCTGCACTCATCTGTGAGATAGAAAACCCGTATTTATCTATGAGCTCATGATGTCTCCTGTAATATCACTTAAGCGAAGACAACAACCGAGGAGCAACATAACCTTGTGTCAAAAATTTCTAAGGAAATAGATGTAATTTCCACAAGCTCTGGTATAGATTAGAACAAGGCGTCGCCACAGAATATTTTTTTCATTATTGGCATGATTTTACATGGCAGAAATTCTTCTTCAGAATATTTTTTTCTAACCCTCTGCTGTCAAAGTATTTTTTTATCAAAAATAATTTTCAGAATATTTTTTTAGAAAAAAAAAACCAAGTCCCTACTTCAAGTTAAATGGTCGGTCCCTAAGGTAATTAATACTATTAAACTAATCATATAAAACAGATTTATTAGATCCCATCTAGGGCCCATAAGTGCATGATTTCAAAATGCAATTGATTCATAAAGTGACATATGTCGCGTACACTTATTCCACATCTTATTATTTTCTATACATATAATGTCGTGCAGCGACGTTCAACCATTTAAATAGACAGGTATGACACTATTTATATTCTTAGTCGTCCAGCTCATCGTCATGCCATCGCCTGTGTTGAACACTGCAGGTATCAGGTATCGCTCTATCGTTGCCCCACTGTACTGAGCAGAAATTTTGAGTACAATACTAGTATTCAACTAGGGTAGTCCTTTAATCTGTATATTGCCTATACCATGAATACAGGTGTTCGAAAGTTCATGTTTATTGTAAAATTCAATTAACAATATTATTTTGACAATAAACAACAGCTAATTAATATGCATGCACAGGTAGAAATTCCTTGTAAAAAGAAGCAAAGATGTACCGATGGGGCATTCCAAACTCAAAAGTTCAAAAGACCAAATTATAGGCGAAAGGTTACCAGCAAACACAAAATAAACCAGCAGCACAAAACGGGCATAAAAACAAAAAAAAAAGTAAAAAAGAAAACGGTCCGACAAGTTCAAAACGTCGGTACGAGATTGAACTCCGATCACGGCTTCGAAAGAATACGCAGCTCCTGTCCATTGCAACGCGCCCGTCGCGTTGATAGTGGTCAGCGTGTCAAATCCAGTAAAGAAGTACAATTCAAAGAATACTTCGAACATATTTAGATAAATAAACACATAAATCCCGATACTATATGCGTTTTTCGTATAGTTTCTTTCGTATAAATCTTGAATTGGAAAAAGAGTTTAAATAAAATCTTATTCTTTCGATCCCAAGTTTACTGTTACATCTTTTTCTGTTACTAGTATATCTAGAACATACACGCTATGTTTTATTTTCATATGCAATTTTCCGTAGATACAAATTTCCGTGAAGCCTTTCTCAGAAACCGTACATTGGAATGATTTGAAACTATACAGGATGGTTCAGTATGACAAACTATACTCCCTAGCGACTTTCAAAACCTGTTGGACTTCAACTTTCTGTTTAGGGGAAGCGGGGGCATCCCTGTCCCAGGGAAACATTCTTTCTTTATTGTTAAAACTAAAGGAAAAAGAAAGGCCACAAAACTATTTCTTTATTCATGTACAAAGTGGAATTATGTTAGCTGTTCTAACTTCTACGGAATTGTCTGTGTCTAAAAAGTACCTGACTTTTAGTATTGTAAAAAGTATAATTGTTTATGATACAACTTAATAAATATTTTAACCAACGTCACATACATCTAAAACAACGCAGTCTTCAAACCAGTATGCCCCACAAATATTGCACAAAAAGGAGTATATAAAGGATAACAAACTTTCGGCGTCCTGATTAGACAAATCTGCCACCGTAAACTCATAGTTGGGGTGGGGTTGACTTGAACATGAAAATACAAGGGGTTTCATTTCTTCTTCAAATTATCCACAAATTATCTACAAATATTATTATACCGACGACTTGTATAAGGACCTAAAATCATTCATAATTTATTGACATCAACCACGGACATCAACTTACCTATTTTGTGTCTTGTACATTTGCAATTTTACATAAATAAAATTTCTATAGGACCAAAGTCTTGTGATTCGTACATGCATTATATAATACAAATCTCCAGAAAGTTTAAAGTAAGAATATCAAATAAATTCAGAAATATTATATAGACCCAAACTCTCCACAGTTCTCACAGACGCGCCACTTCCCGTATATTTTAATAAATTGGAAGTTACTTCCAAAGAACGTAACCTTCTCTCTTTAGTCTTCATTGTGGATTAGAGAGCAATCATTTACTAGAATTTCTTAAAGAAATGTATTTTTAAACTCATTCTTTATTGTTTTAAAATAATAATTTCATTAAAAAAAACACAAAAAACGGAACAATGGAAACAACAGAACAAACTTTTTGGGTGAATTCTGGGTAGCCTTAATATAAATAGTTCGGAAAAATAGTTGAAAATAGATTTTGTTCAATCTTGGTAGTACCATTTACTAAATCACAGATGATCCTCGGTACAACCTATTCGAAATTTACGATTGTCACGTGATGATTGTAATCCACAATACACAGACCAATGGCATGAATGGACAATTTGTCTACTTTCCGAAATTCGTGTAATCCACAATACACAGACTACTGTGTCAAATGTCAAATTTCCGGATGGTTTTTCCAAAAATACGAAAAAGTCTCTACAACACGGGAAAGCTATAAAAATACGAGAATTGTTATGAAAATCCATATTTTTAAGATTTATTTGCGGAAAGTAAGGATTTTCCGGAAAAGCATGACTTTTTTGCGGATTTTTAGGATTTAGGTCTACTAGTGCCCCCTCATAGAAGCAATTTTGTTTCAAATATACCCACCCATAGAAACAAAAATTGCAACTTTACAGGCACCAATAGAAGCAAATTGTAAAAAAAATAAATATTATACAATTACGGCCCTTAGAAGAGGTGAATATCTAGAATTGTCAACCAGTGGTGGGGTAATTTCCCTGAGGGCTTTAGCCCGAGGGAAATAACCCCAGCGAGGTTGACAATTTGATATTCACTGATTTCAAGGGCCGTAACTGTTTTATTATACCAAACAAACAGTGGACTAGTATATCATATATACTATGTATTTGTGTTTTTATCATGTTTATGGGTTATTCACTGGTGAATAATAGGGTTATTCAATGGACATGGGTATTTGAAAAGGTTATTAATTTTCATCTTTTGTACGAATTTGAAGAAAAATACCCCGATTATTTCATGTCACATGACCTTATTTCATCCAATTAAATCAATTACTAATTCAGTAAGGTATAATAATAATATATTCCAAATTTGGATTTCCTTTTCTATTACATATTTATGTGGTAGAAAAGACATTCACAAAAAAAAAGAGGTAGGTACCGGGCCGATGAAAATTACTAGCTGGAACACTGATTTTATTTCTCTACCTTCTGTCATTAATGTGGTATGCAATAATTGAGTTAATTATTAATAGGTCAAATAAAATTGTTCGATATATCAATGGCTGCCAATTTGAAAGTTTGTTCTTGAAACTCATACCATCTCTTTGCAGAAGAACATTTTCATACAAAACATCATTCCAACATCCAATTTTCAAACCACCCACCTATAGAAGCAAATTTGCAAGCCCAACAATCAACTATAGATGCATTTTCTACTGACTTACAACCAAGTACAGTTTTGCCTTCCCTGGGTCCCATGTATGTTTTGCTGGAACAGCCCTTAGAGGATAGTAGAGAAACAGAAAATATATCTAATATATGTTTAAATTAATTTTTCTTGCTCATTACCTCCCTTAGAATATATTACAGTTCACAAACATTAAAGATTTGCTTAAAGATTTTTACATAAATGAATTTATCAAGTGCTTCTGTTAACCCTCAAACTAAGACATCTTACCTTAAAAATTATATTTTCCATTGGGTTTAAACAGAAATGACACTCAAACTTTCTTAAAATGACCCACTTATAAAAATTTTGTCAGAAACACTGCAACACAAATATCATCACAACACCCTATTAAGGGCATACGATACAGTTTAGATCCTCCATTGACAAATTCATGAAATTTTGCAATTAAGCTAATTTTAGTATGTACATTTTAAATATAAAAAGAAAACCATGTCTTAACGGATCCGTTTTTATAACATTTAAAGTTTAATATTAGATGCATTTCACAAAAATTGGAAAAAGTAAAATATTTTGAAAATTATTCAAAATGGCATAACTTTATAATCATTGGTCATTTTTCTACTCTGTCTTTTGTTTTACAATAAAGATAATATGGTCTTATTAATTATGTCACCATTTGTTATATGCAATACTCTGATTAAACCCAAAATTTGGTTTTAAGGTAATCTTATGAAAATCTCGAACAAAATCTGTGAATAAAAAGCCATATAGAAAAAGACTGTCCATTGAAATTATTTTGAAATTTTTGCATGATGTTGGATTTTTGTAGTTTTACAGAATGGCATTAAAAAACTAAGGGGTCAACGTGCTCATTTTTAAGTTATTTACAAAAAACTAGCCATTTTCAATCATTTCTGATTATTTGTTGGCTATTTTCATGACGTCACAATATGTATCTAACGACGACGTCATAATCTCCCTCTGTAACTGTATCGTATGCCCTTAACACTGCATTTATTAGCAACTTTAATAAATCTAAGAAAATTTAAGTCCCAAGATGTCTATTGTTTAAATTTTGATCTACCAAACCTTAAATAAATCATAGCCGGCATACATAAGTATTGCCATGACAGTGAACTCCCTCAGCCTTTTTGGAGAGTACCATTATACATACCATAGGATTTGGCGGAGGTTGTGTGATTGGCATTCTGAATGGTGGAGGATGATGGGACTGATTTGACTGGGAGGAGTGTGGTAACATGTTGGATGATGGCTTCTGTGATGTCGGGGGTCCTTCTCCTAACTCAGCCATCAGAGACATGTACTGGAAAGAAATAAATATTGAACATTTTACTTCATTTTAGATTGATTGTTGTATTTAGTTAATAAATACTTCAGTAACTATTTAGAAAATGATATGATAACTTTAAAGATCTTCAAAACAAGCAAATATGTCTCCCAAGACTTGATACATGTTTGTTGAAATTGAAATTGTTTTTTCGTGGCAATGTGTTGGCCATGTTATGATTACGGCTTGACATGGAACAATTTTTTGTGAACATTCATGACACTTGCCATGCAGTTTAAGCAGAAAAATCTAAACATTACTGTCATTTAAAAAGTTATTGAATTTCTACTATAAAATATATCTTGTTATAACAATACCTCACTGTCCATCTTAGCTCTGTCGGCCATTGTGTTTTGATGGGCTTGTGGTGTAAAATTCTTCAAAGTGTCTCCTGGTCTGTAAAAAACAAACAAAACGTTAGAATGGAAATGTGTACACGGTAAGGATATGTTCAAAACTAATGACATGTTACTTATGGTCACATAGTGCAGTAGATTTTTAGGGGTTTAACAAACATGGCTATTTTAATTCCAGAAAAGAACACAATATATAATTTGAAGTTATTTTCCCTTTATTGACTTGTCTGCCAAGTATGAGTGTTACCACAAGCAGCCATAAACTATCATTACATAGCATTTTTCATTCTGTTAAAACTATCAAGAGCTGCTTCAATAATCCACTGCCCAGACATAGCAACTTATGTATATAGTCATTTTAGTGTCTTGCTTATTACAAATCTTTTCAATTTCAATATATTAAAAAAGTGCCACAAAGTTTATTTGTATTTTAATTATTTGAATCTTCAAAACACAACTACATTTAAATGTTTTCAAACAACAGCATATTATATGTAGTTATGGAAACCTATATCCAATAATCATGCTAATTGTAGGAATGTTACCGTTTCGATTTACAATCCTGTGATAAATGGCCTGCTCCACCACATATGGTACACAGTATGTTGTTAGTAATGATTGTTGATGCCTGTTGCAACTGCTTCAGTTTACTGAAAGAAAATATTAAGAATTCATTTAAATTTATGCAACAAGAATATGTCCAAAAGACATCTTACAACATTTGGGACGGACCTACTTACATAGATAGGGGATAAAAATTGACCATCTAACATTATGTCTTATCAAGTCAAATTCTTTGGAAATAAAAGCACAAATATCTTTTTATGTGTGTTTGTAATTGAAAAAAATTTCTATGCTTTAAACAAAATTAATTGATAACAAGTTAAGCTGATGCATAATGTTACAAAACAAAATTTTCTTGAAAAATCTATATTTTACTTTTCTCCAACCTTGTAAGCACATATAAGCACAGTAAAAGGCCATGATTATTTCAGATGGACCTCTTAAAATTTGCTCATCTATTGTCAACAATCTACAACATACATTTTTCTCTATAATTGCTTTTTCCATAACTGAAAGAAGGTGTTATAAATCATGCCTAACACTTTTGATTGATATAACTTACGCTAGACCATCATTTTCCCTCAGTGTACCATTAAGTAAAGCTAGTTCTCTGAGCTGCTGTCTACGTAAATCATTCTGACCCTCCGGTACATCTATACCCTGGGCTATTATCTCCTTAATCTGTAAAAGGTGATAGGAAGAATTTAATACAATTCATTAAACTTCTATTCATAAGTAATAAATGCCGCTTTTGATATTTTTCCAAATGATGAAGCAATAAATTGGGATCTCGTGTCAATTAAGGTTAATTAAAATGAAAATTCTCATGCGTTTTCTTTCGAGAGAAACAATATAACATGAATTAAAAAAGATAATCATGAAGCTTGCTATCAGCATGATCAGAAAGGTATTTTTAATATAAATTAAAGTATAAAAATTTACTACCTTTTCTACTGCTTTCAGGACATTTTCTGGGTTATTTGCTGTGACATAAGCATGAAGTGGTTCATCCTCTCCTGGTAATGGTTGGCCATCTTTTCTTCCTATCTTTCCTTCCTTTACAGATCCTTTTCCTCTGATGATGATTTTAGCTCCAGTCTAAAAATGAACAAACATTTTTTTTAATTGCATAGCAAAGTTACCATACTGTTCTTTAAATAAATGAACTCTCTGTATGAAACCTTTGTCATAACTCCTCTAGTAAAATAGCCAAGAGACACATCATATAGTTAATTGCTTTCCTTGATGAAAAATTTCTTGTAAAATAAGAATGATTTTTATATTCTGCCAACACACTGCTCGGAAGCATACAATATATTGCCATTAGAATTGTAAGATTTATTTTCATAAAGTGTTTTTGTCCTGATGATGGCTAAAAAAATCAATGACCGACCAAAAAGAAATAGACACCAATTAAATTTTAGTGTGATGAATCAATAACTTCATATTTGCATTTTGAAAATATTTTCAGGATCCTACATCCTTTTCCAGATTTTTGAGAGTATTTCCTCTTGGGCCAATCAAAAGTCCTACAAAGTTGATCTCTGGATGGTCATCTTGAGGGATCATAACTTTATCACTGACTCTTATCACTGGAGGCCTGAAAAACACAAGAACATTTGTATAAAGGATCTCTCTTGAATAAAGACATGGAATGAGATATTAAGATGATTAATGTTTATGTTTACCTTATCTTATTCCTTCAGTTCTATGGCTAGGCAATTTGAAATTAAATATATACTAATGCCTTTTACAAAAGCATCTCTTACACATAAGCCCCATAGTCAGTCTACGTGCATGAAATGTTCATACTTTTAACATGAACATTTAAGTCTTGAAAAGCGATCCAAAATTGATAATTTAAGGATGGGTTTTAAACATGCATTTTTTGTGTGTTCTAAAATCAATTGCTAGATGGTGTTGTCACTGATTTATGTAAGTTTTACACATCTCATTATCTTCTGTTGTAAAACTGAATGCAATTGTTAAGAAATCTGATACAACCACATGAACTTATACTTGTGAGTCATTCCTTCAAAATTGCTAAGTATTCCACACTATATATAAAATTAAAGTTTGTTTTTGCCTACAAAAACGTTGTCTCCCCCCCCATTTCCCCAAAAAGTTTAAAGTTCAAAGGGCCATTACTCTCACAGAAATTTTATCAAAATTTCCTGGTCATATGCACAACTACATATGGTGTCCTTCATATTTTTACAAAAGTGGCGGAGACATAATAAAGTTCAAACTAATGCATACTTCAATGAATAGGTTGAATATTACACACACAACTTTCAATAACTGTGTATCACTGTTGCAATATTTTTTAGAATCAGGTTTGTTTACATTTGCAGTCAAGATATTTTCATGTTTTGTTATCTGACATGTTTCAACATGTTCACGTCAAACCTACTTATAGTCTGCTGGAGGCTTGTAGTCATTGTTGATACCCATAGCATCCTGAACAAGTTTGTGTCGCTCCTCCTCTAGCCTTTTCCTGGTTCGATATTCCCTCGTGTTTAACCTCTTGCCTTCATTGTTGTAGATTGGCTCTGGTGAGGGAGACCTTTAAAATAAAACATTCTTGAATTAACAACATGTTTTTGTCTACCTCCACATTGCCATTTTATCTTAGATTTGCTAAATATCACTTAAGTAAAAAATATAATTCTTTATTTTGATAAAATTTTCAGAACTGTTGAAAGACAGACAAAACTAAGAACTAGTCCATATTTTTACAAACAGGATTAACATAGCCAGGGTAGCTAAAATCACATCAAAGTTTCAGCTTGAACTTTTGGATCTTTTCCTTCTTTTTCTTTAATTTCATCCCTATTCTTTTTAAAATCATATACAGGTTTACATTGTGCAAGTTCTAAGATAAAATGGTAACGCAATGAGATAAAATTGACTGGAATTTTTGAACAAATGTTCTTTGGCAATTTTGGTTAACACAAAGGGGTCTGCATATTATTGTATAAAAATAATTAAAACATACATGTAGGTTTACAAAATTATAGTTTTCTGCAAGAAATTACTTTCTTAAAACATTCAACATATAAAATATTTCACAAACCATGATAAAATGATTAAAAGGTCAACTTAAACCATAACGAAAAAAAAATGAAAACAAACAAAACCTCTGAAAAGAAGTATACTTGAATTATAAAATATGGAAATAGATTATTAATGAAATTGAAATTTATATACATGTACATGTATTAATGCTGAAATTTTGATTCATAATTTATTAGCAACACTGCAAATAATTTTGATTATTACATCATTTAAATGCACACAATTAATATACTTTCTGAAAATAAGCTTATCAATTAGAGTCAATTATTCTAAATATAGAACAAAGATTATTTCTAAAAATAGAACACAGGGGTCTGAAACGAAGGGTCTTGTTTACTGATTAAGAGCAGGACTAAAACTAAGCTGATCACCGTGCTGAAAAGGGGGGTCTTTTTATTATAACCTAATAATGGGATCAATACATGTATTATGACTAGTACATGTAGCAGAAAAGGTCCTTCATTAAATATAAATTAATAAGAGTGAATTAAGATAGAGCGAAGCTACATTACCTGTATCCAAATTATACCAAAGAACTGCCAGTGGTTTTTTTTCTGTTGAGTACTTTTAATATGCTTGTCTTCATAATTTTATTTTATAAATTAAAACTTATTTGTTTATACTAGATAAGGAAACAAGCTTTATGCTTATGCAAGTCCCTTTTCAGTTTGAAGTACTTGTGTAAGTAAGACCTTTGTCAAGGTCAACATGCAACTTTACATTATATTACCTGTAATTAATCAATTACAGAATATTCAGAAAATACAATTTAAACTTGTTAAAGAGCTTTCACATTTTTCTTTTGTTTGGGAAAAAGGGGGTTACATATTAAACTTGTTTATTCAACAGTCTATTTTACATTCAATAAAGAAATTTAAGAATTCCCCAAAAAAGTGTTGTTCAATTCTATATAACTTCAACAATAATGTTCATTTCAGGCAAGATAATATCACATTAAATTAAGGGAGTACGAGCCTGAGATTTTTTGTAATTAAAAGTTATTTAAAATAGAAAATTTGGAATGAATAGCTCAAAATAGCTAGACTTTATGAAAAAAGTTTTCAAAACCATGGAGCCGTTTTTAAGATATAAGCACCGAAAAATATGGCGGGAAAAAATCTTCTCTGGGTTTTTCATAGGAAATACATTGAAAATTCTTTTTTCTGTTTTAACATAGAAATAATAATTAGAATTGGTAGAAAATTTCAAAAGGAGTTTATTAGGACCTTCTCTAATTAGTAATGAACAAATATTAGGAAACCATGTTGGAAAAATTTTAATGCATTTGAATGGATAAAAGCCGAGAATCCCGAAAATCTTCAATTTCTGAGGCTCGTACTCCCTTAAATGCAGTTTTCTGAGAGAGATCTATGTCAGCCATATTTTAGTTTTATTTCAGGAGATGAATTTAAATCAAAAGAACCAGAAGCACTTAAATACATTTTCTCTGAGCTTCCCCTGCCATGCTTTAAGAAGTACCTGAGCCTTTTTGTCAGTGGTGATAAGTTTACTATTCTGAAAGTTTGTTCATGAACAAAATTGAGTTTCTTAAGAAGATATTGGGAGGTGAAAAAGTGTCTGAAAATCTAGCATTCTAAATTTGTTTCAACATTTTTATACCATTTGTTACTTAGTTTTACATTTATAGTTTTTTTTTATAATTGTAAACCCCCTCTCTGTCCCTCCCCAAGCAACCACATGCACAAATAGCCATCTACTCCTGGCAGTTCTTCCTCGGGACGGAACAGCACCAAACTTGAGGCTACCAGTGGGGGTTTCCTGTGTCAAAATCATCATTTATTACAGTAAATCAAACCTGTCTTCTGGGTTGGGTGGTATGCCAAGATCCCCTGTTCTCAGTCTGCGACTTATCTCCTCGATCTGAAGGTGCACTGTAAAGTAGGACAAATTTATCAGCATTTTTATTCATTGATTAATCAAATATTATCCAAAAAAAATGTCAAACTTCATTTTCTTTTCAAATTTCTCTCGGTGTGAATTTCAAGATTCAAGGCTATATCAAATTAATATGTAGATTCTTATCCTCACCTGCCCAACTTTATAGATGGTAATTTAACTTTTACATGTATTTTGAAATTTTTACAAAATTCTTTCAATTTTATGGGAAGTTTAAAGAGTAAAAGTAAATGATGAAGAAAAAAAGAGAAGAAATCCCCCACCCACCCCTATATTTTCAACACAGGTGGATGAGAATCTATTCATGAACTGGATGAGGCTTAAGTTTTTGTCATACATGTCATACAAAATAATATATTTTGGTACAAGTAAAAACAAAAAACATATTTTCAGCTATGTCAACAAAAACACATGGAACATAAGTTGAAATAAATTTATTATTATTACAATAAATTATTTCAAAATTTGATCGAAGCATTTTAGAAAATGAAGTTTGACAAAAAAGTTGGTTTCACGAAGACGTTTTATTGTATATTGTTTGAAATATTGAACAAGGTTCACAACGACATTTTTTTTTACTTTGATAGTATTATATATATCTTATTATACCAATTTGTGGTTTTATTGGCAAACCAGGAAATTTGATTTTCCCCAATTTAAAATTTTGTATTACATGTAACTTTTATGATTAATATGCTAAAACCATGCAGTCTAATTCTGCAAGGTCATGAATATATGAATATACATGTACATTTTCCCCTTAAATCCCATAAAAATTTAAAGAAATTTCACAATCAATAACTCCAATGAAACCAACTTGTACTATGTTAAGTTTTATAAGAGAGAATGAAGTTTTGTACAACAAAGGTGTACAATAATTTGTCAACAAATCAATGGAATTACATTTACTAGATAAATGTAAACTATCTCAGTAAAAAAAACTTCAAGAGCATTCCAAAAATGTTCAAAAAATTTATCAACAATTTTGGGGATTCCTTTATCTTTATTAAAATCTAGGTGATTTTGAGAAAATGTTCCAAATTTGTGAAATATTCTTAAATAAAAATCTGTCAAGTCTTTTTCATCTTTTCCATGCTGTGCATTTCTGTAAAAGTAATAAGAAACATTTTACTCCATAAAATACACACATTCTACAAAATGTAAATACATGAACACTGAAATAGTAAAACATACGTGTAAAAAGATAAATTCTGCAAATGTAAAAATAAACATATGTCTGCATTATAGACAAAACATTACACATATATAGGTTACACATGTGTAACATAAACTTCATATTATATAAACACATCTTAAATCATTCACAAAATTTGCAGTTCATTTCTACTATGACTATCAACATCTGATCTTACCCATCTTAATACCTAAAACATTTTATTATCAGTGGCTATGATGATCTGAAAGAAAAAACACACCATGTTAATATAACTTCCCAAACTCTGACTTTTAAACCTGGAAAATGGAAAACTGAAATTTTATAGGACACTACAGGTAGTTTACTTCATTACACAAACACCTGGAAACAATCGGGAACCATTAAACCTGTAATATAATGAATATTACATCAATAATCTAAAGATCTTGGGTGGTGAAAACTTACAAAGATATTGTTTTTCTTGGTCTGGTGACAGGCCAGTGGGTATAACCGTCGGCATGCCGGGGATGACAGTCTTCTCTAACTCTGTTTCTTGTGCCCATCTACTTTTTCTTTTCTTCTTCCTTTCACTCCTGTCGTCATTTGAAGACTGTCCATTGCTGGATGCTCCTGGAGGCATGGAACCTGAACCCCATGGAGACTGTTGTCCGGCTGATGTGAAATCTAAAAATAAACGAAAGTGTTATATACTGATTAAATCTACACACATTCACTATAAACATGACTAACAATGTCAGTATGTTCACAAAGAAAATGTGTTTTTTTTAAAAATCTATACTACTAAAATAACGAAGCGTTTTTTGTTAGCCGGGTTGCGGCCTAAACAACAAATGCTAAGACTAAGCTTCATATATCAAAAATAGGGGATGGTTGTGCCCTTTGAACATTTCATTATAGTCCGTTTGAGTTTTATAAATCAATGAAAAATGGTTTGTAAATTTACGTCTTGCAAAATATTTTAACTATTTTAGTATGTCATGACTTTTTAATGGCATACGAACTAAGGCAAAAAAAATCAAAATTTTTGCATGATTAATAAAAATGATTTCCATAGACTTTAATAGTAAAAATGGACCAAAAATTCATAAAAATCCATGGGAGTACAACCTAGTGACCAGGAACAGCATTTGCTCCGTATACCTTTAAAAATCCTTTGCGGAGCTAATTGGTCATCTAATCTCCTATTGTTAGTCCTTTCAATTATGTTCAGAGGGGCCCAACACCTGGCTGTTCCGTCAAATAAACACACCATTTTAGTTATTATTAAAATTGGTGAAATATTTAGCATTAGACCACATGAAAAACTTTTTTGTTTTAGAAGATAACATCTTGGTTTTTGTTATCAGAGTTCGTATACTAATAAAAAGTGTATTTGTGTTTAAAAAATAAATTTTATTTGAGAGACAAAAAAATTTAAAAGAATTTTCGTTGATTTATAGAACTCAAATGGACTTTTTTATAGCACATATGCAATTATGTCTGCAGTTTGCAAAATAACCTAATCAATTGATCCGGAAATGCTATAGCTATCATCGTTCCGGAATTACCCCCGCTTTTCAAAATGTCTGAAATTATTTCCCCTGCTTTCAAACAATTACATAAAATCCCACAAAACTTTTTGATTAATTAGGTTATATATTCTAATAATTTTATATAATATATTATTGGTAAGTTTACTAAAAAATGTTTTACTGTCAAATTTTTTAACTTTACAGAAAAACGAAAACCATACATGTATTTTTTTTCCTATGTGTAAAAATTGCATAGCGATTTGGAGTATGATAAATAAAAGACTACCGTAGGTCATTTATAAATTATACTCTAATCTCACACAAAATGAGTCCATTTACCAGACTTGGTAATATTAGTCAGTCCTATGGACATGTTAGGTGGTTTTCCTTATCTGTCTGATCAAATACAATGAAGTTCTGAATCAGATGTCTGACTTATTTTGACGTTATCATGATTTTACTTGTACTAAATTTTGTTGCTAAATCTTTGTTCTTAACTTTCAATTTTGCTTTAAATATTTCAATTACACTCATTGTTTTGAGACAGCCCATATATATAATTTATAATTTTATAAAACAACAAATTAGTGAAGTTGTTAACAAATTTGCTGTACATCATGCACCAATAGATGCACCTGACCAGTGCTCAATAATTTTGACTACATTTCTCTTTTATGCCAAGCTTTGATTTGAAACCAAGTTTGCATCTTTTTGTCAGTCATTTAAGAGACAAAATCATAATGAAAGAATTTTCAAATATGTTTTCGTTGGAACAGGGTGGCCAATTGAAGTCAGCGAGCCAAAAAAGCCATATTAACCTATCAGTGCTCAGTCTGCAACAAAAACGTTTTCAACAACTAGTCCGACAACAAGTTTTAAAGGTTTTTCCTTAAATGTCGATATAAAATCTTGGCTATTTTTCACTAGTCCGAACAAATTTTACTAGTCATGGGCATCGGACTAGTAGCTAACGGTGCAGACTGAGTGTTCAATAATTTGGTAACAGGATGGCCTTTTTGATTTTTCAAGAGTTTTTATCGTGTATATATATTTTTTCAAGAGTTTTTATCGTGTATATATATATGAAGTTCCACTCTTCCTTGTTGCAGATACATGTATGTGAACAGATGTTCAAACAAACGACAGGATCTCAAGATTTGGGGGTGGTAATGACCCAACTGTCAAATTTGTAGAATTTCAGAGAAGTTACACCCTAAAATAAATCAGCCTGATGAGGTGGTGCCTAAAATGTGTAACCCGTACCCGTACCCGCACCCAGATTTGTCAAAATTTCACATAATCGCTTCGACTGTAGAGACAACGCTGTCAATCATTGTGATTTTTGACAAGAACTTTTAATATATAACGTTGAATGTTTGTATGCCCCAAACATCAAAACTAACATTCGTATTTTGATATATTTTATGTTTTTACTCGCTACTTCCATTAAAAATTTACCCGTACCCGATGACATACAGGGCTTTTTCTAATCAAATAAGAAACAGATTTGTTTTAAGCATGACTAATAAAAAGCTTCGCCGAGCGCAGCATGATACGACCGCAACATGTTGAACCCTGTACGTTTTAGGCCTAATATGGATAGTCTATTGTTCTGGACACATGCAGCCCATGGTGGACTGACAAAGGTTTTTGACACATGCTTCTCTGATGGACTTTCAACCCAGGGGCTAAAAATATAAATTAATTTTGAATGTTGTATTCTACTCTTTAAAAGAATAATGTTTGGGGAAAAAATTAAAAATCGAACCAGAATTTTTTTTAAAATTATGATTACAGCCCCAAAAATTTATTCTTAAATTTAGAATCGCTACCTGACAAGAATAAATTTGCAAAAAAAATTTTCAAAATCGGACCACAAATAAAAAAGCCCCATTTGGCCCCTAATTACGTAATAGGGGAAAAAGGGGGGGTCGCAAATATTAATTCTTAATTTTGTATTCGCTATTTGACAAGAACAAACATGCAAAAAAAATTTTCAAAATCGGACCAGAAATAAAAAAGTTTCAATTTCGGCCCCATTTGGCCCCTATTTACCTAATAAGGGGAAAAAGGGGGGGTCGCAAAAATTAATTCTTAATTTTGAATCCGCTATTTGACAAGAACAAACATGCAAAAAAAATTTTCAAAATTGGACCAGAAATAAAAAAGTTTTGGCCCATTTTTACGTAACAGGTGAAAAATGGGTGGGGGTCGCAAAAATAAATTCTCAAATTTGGATTCGCTACTTGACAAAAATAAACTTGCAAAAAAAAATTTCAAAATCGGACCAAAATAAAAAAGTTTCGATTTTGGCCCCATTTGGCCCCTAATTACGTAATAGGGGGAAAAAGGGGGGGTCGCAAAAATTAATTCTTAATTTTGTATCCGCTATTTGACAAGAACAAACATGTAAAAAAAAATATCGAAATCGGACCACAAATAAAAAAGTTTTTATTTTGGCCCCTTTTGGCCCCTAATGACACAACGGAAAAAAAGAGGGGCACAAAAATTCATCAGGTTCATTATTTTATTGTAAGACACATTCTTGACAAATTTCACAGCAATAGGCCAACTAGGACCAAAGTTATGGTGGAAACAAGTAAAATATTTGAATTTTTTCCCCCTTTTGGGCCCCTAATTTCGAAACAAAAAAAGGGGGGACCCCCAAAATCAATCCCATTCATCCTTGTATGGTAAGGAACATCACAGTCAAATTTCATAGCAATTGGATAACTAGAACTAAAGTTATTGTGGAAACAAACAAAAAAGTAGTATTTTTGGCCCTTTTTTGGCCCCTAATTTCTAAACAAAAAATGGGGGGACCCCCAAAATCAATCCCATGCATCCTTTTACGGTAAGGAACATCATTGTAAAGTTTCATAGCAATCGGATAACTGGAACTAAAGTTATTGTGGAAACACTAAAAAGTTAACAGACAACGACGACGACGACAACGACGACAACGACGACGACAGCATCATACCATAATACGTCCGCAAATTTTTTGCGGTCGTATAAAAAGTAACAAAAATATATCAGCACTTACTATTTGAAAGTTTTGTTTGAAAACAATAACTACCCGTTTCACAATTTTATTTTATACCGAGGGACCTATCACGATTTTATCCAATGTTTACAAATTACCCGTGCCCGGCGAAAATCCGGGCCAAAGTTTTGATAATTTCTAATGTAAAAAATTTGATTAAACAGATTCGTTTGAGAGTCAATTTTCCAAAAGATTCGTTATAAACATGAAACAATTAAACAATTACAAGAAAACAATTAACGATTAAAAAATTAAAATTTGAAAGAAGATAAAAGTTATCATTTTTTTGGCACCTGCGTCTAAGTGTAAACTTCCGGTTACACATTTTAGGCACCAAAATTTTCTAACATCATCGATTTTTTAAAATAAGAATAACGATTTGAAAAACAAATGATACCAGGTCATTGAATAACTTATCAGAAATCTTCATGTGCAATTTCAGAAAGTTTGATCGCGTCTTCGCTGTTTACGAGCCAAAATTGAGAACAGGTGCGGGTACGGGTAAATGGGCCAAAAATGGTACGGGTTACACATTTTAGGCACCACCGCCTGATGAAGCTTTTCTAAATGTTTTGTTGCGTTAAAAGTGCAGATTACATGTAATTCTTACAAACTAAACCAAAATTCCAGCGTTTTAAATTAAGAGCAAATTATTGCGCACTGGTAGTTATTGAGCACTGGTCAGGATAGTCTAGTGAAATTTGTTTAAAAAACATACATGTGACGGATCTGTGATGAGAAAGCTGGAGATTTTGAATTTTTTGGCTGGAGATTGGACCAAAAAGCGGGAGAATTTCAAAGCTCATTAAAATTGCATTTCAATGTCAATTGGGGGCGCTAGCGTGTGCCAAATATACATGGCTTCACTGATTAATCTCAATCATCAGGTCAATTATGGCAATAAACCTTTAATTAACACCTTTACCTGTTAAATTAACGTCTACCTAATTGACAACCCCCTAAAACAACGGAAATGTTTTATGACTGAACAATTAAAAGGTCTATATTTGAAAAAGCGGGAGATTACACAAAAAGTCGGGAGAACGGGAGATGGATAAAAAAGTCAGGAGATTTCGTCTCCCGGCGGGAGAATCACATGTATGAAAAAATATCAGACAAAAATTTGATTCAGTCAGACCGAAAATTTGGAAAATTTTTGATGAACATAAAGAGAGAAAAGCCAAAACATGACATTCGGTCAGATAGACCGTCAATAAATTTCGACATGTCTGCTTAGAGTCTAGAGAGGAAAGACACTGCATACGGCAGTGCACGTGTCTGTCCCGTGGGTCATCGACATGGGTAGCCAGTAAATAACATGACTATTCTACTTTAATTGCAAGGATTTTAACACTTTGTTGTCAAATAAAATAGTAGTGTCTAAAATGATTTCTATATCATACTATTTCCATAGTCATAAGGTCGTTTATTTGACTGATACATTCTTCTTTCTTGGCGTGTCGCTGACGAATAAAAATGGCGACGTACACTCGATATCACGTGACCTACAAAGAGTTTAATCTACGACCAGACACAAAACAAAAAAAGCACCGCACCATTAACCTACTTTTATAAGCTACTCCTCTTATTAGGAGCACCGCCTTCCTATGTGACATTTAGGCACAACGAGTGTCACTTTTACAAGTTACACAAGTGCAAATTTATGTGAGCATTAACTTTCATAGTTTCCTAATTATAACCTAACATAAAAAAACTTGACATAAAACATAAACAAAAATTCTCCTTCTTCCGTTAAAGTCCAGTCCTCGTATAGAGTATATTCAAACTTGGTGCGACCTTGATGTGAGAAAAACATCCGTGCTGATATATAAAGTGCTATACAATTTTAAAAACTGGATAAAACATAATATGATAATAGGTGCAACCTAAAATGGGACGCAGCTTTAGAAAATAGTTGTCAAAAATGTCATTGATCAATAACTAATAATTACCGATATCGAATTATTTGTGCAAATTACAAATATTTGTAACATTCTAAAATAGTATCAAAATATAATAGGATGACGTTGACGGGACGAAATAACCTTCTTTTGGTGTTACGTTATCAATGACGTCATTTCCCGGTCAGAGTATTTCGCGCTCCAGCAGAAGTAAACAAAGCAACCATTTTTCGGTCAGCTTTTGGTTGATTTTCTGTATACCAATATATCTTTTTAGAAGTATTGGGTGGAGAAAATTGATATAAAAACCTGGCAGAAAATGACGACTTGTTTCAATCAGGATTTTGGAAAAAAACACTGGAACATGCACAGGATTGATTAAAAAATCTCCATGATCAGCTAAGCCTGAGGTAAGACCATACTTTTTTTTCTAGTCAGTGTTGTAAAGCTTTATCTTTTATTGTTATTGTCTAAAACACCCGCTTAAACATCGCCATAAATTGGTTGAATTATTAGTAAACAATCAGTAATCACGATTGTTCCTAACGCACCTGTTTACAATGACCATTCTCGCGAGAACTTGGCGTGATCATTTCATCTCTTTGACAACCAGAGTTTCCTTGAAAAAGTATATTTAGAGAGTTTAGTTTTGACCTTCCATCCGTATTCTTCTGTATATTTTAAAAAGAAATCTAACTGTGGTTATTAGATCTGTCAGTTTTAAAATTTATTAAAAGAAAAGCATCGAATTTCTGGCCCCATAGAAATTCGTGCCCAGTGCGCTTGCGCGCACTCGGCACATCCGGTTTGGAAGAAAAACCAAACCATTAACTTTTGGAAGTTTCTACATATGTGGGACTGCGTCCCATATAAACACATCTATCGAAGCTGGACCTCTCGCACACCCTCACGGAATGCTTCCAGGGTGGTGCAGCTAACTAGTGGCTGTGGAAGTCCATGCCAGATTCTGATGGTGTCTGGGAAATATGAGTGGCGATATACTAGGGTTCTGGCGAATGATTCTAAGAACCTCTGATAATGGCCTCTTGCTGTTGTTGCCATGGGGTGTAAGTGCAATGTAGGAATTGCAATGAGGCCATGTACTATGCGGAAGAGCATGATGGCTTTGTTCTTAGCTCTTCTTTCACGTAGGGTGGTCCAGTTGAGGTCTTGTAGCATGGATGTTACCCTACTGGGTCTTCTGTAGTCATTCATCACAAATCTGACTGAGCGTCGTTGAAATAAGCCCTGGAAAATATAGTAAAAAGTGATGACATCTCTGAAGCAACGGTTTTGAGTAATCTTGTTGGAATTTCATCAGGACCTGAAGCCTTGTAAATGTTAAGGTTGGATAGTAACTTTTGTATGCCATTTTCAGATATGTTGATGTTTTCCATGGCTGGGAATGGTTGAAATTTCATTTCTTTTATAGTTGACTTTTCTTCATTACTATTAAAGACAGACGAAAATTGGTTGTTCATAATGTCTGCTTTCTTTTTGTTGTCAGAGAAGGTGAGTCCATCTCTGTTTCTGAGAGGTGCTACTTCTGCGCTGTCATATCTTTTGCTCTTTATAAAGCTCCAGATCATATTAGACTACTTGGCAACTTGTCAAGTATAATTGTAAAAACTAACTGAAGACCACCGGTTAATGAATGAGAGTTTTGCTTATCGTTTTTACTACATATTTGCTTTTCTACAAAATTAATTATGATAAAATTCTTTTGTGGTGTTATTAATTAAGGATTTTAAGTTGTACTTTTCAAATATTTATTTTATATGAAACAAGCATTCTGAGAGTATTGCAAAACAATACATAGTCCCCTACCGGCCTCATATTTCAGTTACTGGTAACAATTTGTCAAACAAATGAATACCTAAACTTGATCAGTTTATCATCTACAAGGAACAATAAAAAAGTGTAGAAAAGAAAATTGCAATGGATTTTCACATTTCAAAGGGCAATAACTCCCATAAAAAATTGTCAACCGGCACGAAACTCTAACTTGATCTGTAACTCATCAAGGTTAACTCACAGACCAAACATCAGTTCATTATCTATAAGCGTATAAAAAAAAAAAAATGCGGAAAACTGATATTTTGGTGAATTTTCAAAGTTCAAAGGGCCATAACTCCCATAAGAATTCGTGGACCGGCACGAGACTCAAACTTGATCTGTAACTCATCATGGTTAACTCACAGACCAAAAATCATTCCATTTTCTATAAGCGTTTACAAAAAAAAAGTGCAAAAAACTGATATTTTAGTGAATTTTCAAAGTTCAAAGGGCCATAACTCCCATAAAAATTTGTGGACCGACAGGAAACACAAACTTGATCTGTAAATCATCATGGTTAAATCACATACCAAAAATCATTTCATTATCTATAAGCGTTAAGAAAAAAAAGCATGGAAAACTGAGGCGTGACAGACGGACAGACGGACAGACAGACAGACGGACAGAGCGCAAACCTATAGTCCCCTTCGGCTTTTGTCGCGGTAGGGGACTAAAATATATATTTACATACACCTTACAAACTTAAACAATCTTGCCACATTTTTAGTTCTATAAGGCAAATAGATAGTAATTCTTTGGTCTTCTGAATTTCTTCAAATGATTTTGTTTTTGACTTTATAATCATCTGAGCTATATGAAAATATTGGGATATTTCACCAATCAGTTTAAATCTATTCTAATATATGGCTCTAATGGTAATGAAAAGATCAAACACACATCATAAACTTTATCTCAAAAACTATAAAAAGCAAATGTAAACAAATACAAAATGAAATGCACTCTAGACAAGCAGCCTTCCGTTCTAGAAACCAAGCCAGGGCTACACACAATCCAACCTCACACTGAAACAAGAAACAGTGTTTATTTTCCAATCATCAATATTACACAAGCAGCTGGCAAGCATGGCCCCATTGCTGAGATGATGACGACGACGACGACGACGACGATGATGATGATGATGATGATGATAATGATGATAATTATGATGATGATGATAATTATGATGATGATGATGATGATGATGATGATGATGATGATGATGATGATGATGACGACGATGATGATAATGATAACAATGATGATGATGATGATGATGATGATGATGATGATGAAAATAGAAATCACAAAATGATTCTTTAATCTTGTTTAGTTTCTACTTTACTTATTATTTATTCGGTAAAATAGACGTTGCTGGAGTGATAAGCGCACATCAAACACTAAGGACCTATGTTCTATCCTTGCCAGCATTTAAAATTTAATGGATTGGTAAGTATAGTCTCAAAGAACGATGCTAGTTTTTTAAAGGTGCTGAAAAATGGTTGGCCGATATACATAGAGGGAGAGTCGTGTAAATAACCTGTTCTTTAGTTCAATGACTGTAAGTTTGTTCAATGGGGGAAGCTACGAAGGCCCCTCTCAAATTTACATAAACTCGAAATGGATTTATGAGCTTATTCATCCCCAAGTCAGTATGAAAAGTTAGGTTTAAAAGAAACAAACGGTTGCATACACTTGCCACAATCTTGATACTGTGCGCTTGTTATAATCTTGATACTGTGCGAATTTCCCCATTTGTCATGTTTAATTGTGTTTTTAACATGTTTAAAGGCATTTTCATGAGTTTGGTATTGTACATAACATCCAATTTCAGTTAATTTTGTATTTTTTGTCGTAGAAATAATTCTGTAGGGGTTTGAACAGATTAACCGGTTTCGTCATCGCAATGTCCTAGCGTACTTATTCCACATTCGACCAAGATTTTGTTAACGTTTGAATCTTCCTTCATATAAACATGTTATATCAAGTATAAAATGAGCATTTAAACAACATGTAAACCTTTTTAGACTTCCTTATTCCTAAAAACTACAACTTCTATCATACATAGTTGAAATTCTTTCTTTAATGTTCTAGGTCCACTTATCTACATAAAAAAAATTATGTAAAGGCAGGGGATTACCATTTTTTTTAACAAGATTTTAGAAAATTTCCTTAAAATGAAATCACACTTTATTTATTGGATACAAATTATCTACACGTTTAAATAATAAGACAGATTTTTTTTCTGTTTTAGGGATGCAATGTTTATCACTTATTACCCATATTTGTTTGATATAAAGCAACCGCACCCGAACTCTATCATACACATACGACTACTAAATTCTCCACTATGAATCCTTAAAGGGACTATACTGAAAAAAGGTAGTCTGACTATTACTAAGCCATAGTAAAAGAAAAAAAAGAACAATCAAACTCATATCAAACCGACAGTCGACCCAGGTGCTACGGAGGAGCAACGCACCTGTATAGCCTTGTTAATTTCCATACATAATATATTAGAATAGAAGAATTTGAAATGAAAACTTATCACAACAATTTGTTTAGTATTTCCATTTTTCCATTTCTATAATGAGTGAATAGATCCTATTTTACGATCAACTTTGCTTTTGGGACAAAATAATAAAAAAACAGCACAAAATGTAAAATATGATTTAATTAAAAAAAATGATGAAATAAAGTGGGAAGGCCTTTCTTCTCTATGTACATCGACTCTAAAAATTGAAACACTAAGGAGGTCAATGTCGGTGCATCACGAACACAATCCAACAATATTTTTGATGGATTTCTGAAAACTACATTCTCAGGAAAAATCTTAATATTTCGATGTTTGCTCCTCAAATACACTTTGGACTGAATTCCGTAACCGTTTTAACTCTATGTTGGATCGTTGACTGAAAGAAAAATACGTTAACACAGGGTTATGAAGCACATTGAAGTCAATACAAAATTCGTAAATGTGCAATATTAAAAAAATCACGTTCAAGCATGATTTACTGCCCCTCCCCCTAAAAAAAGACAAACCAAACAAACAGAATAACGCAAATAAGCAGTGTTTTTTTTTAATTGCTATTCTTCAGTTTAAATATTTAACCGACATACAAACTGTCAATCATTTTTAACTGCATGACCCTTTCTTTAAAAGCCACATTATAGATGAGGAAAATTATAGCCAATGAATGTCCATATCTTGTTATCTTCAAAATATGTATTTGCCTACTCTTTTGCTATAAACACGAGTGCAATGCGTTCCATTATCTTCACTGGTATTATATGGAGAGTGTTTGCTTTGGTTATTTTTCCTCTCTGTCTCAATGAACAGAATCTTATTTAATTATTGTTCATACCTGCTAAATTGTCTCCTACATTAGCACTCACAGAGGTACCTTAAATAAAGAGCATGATTCATTACATAAAGTATGAAACAAATGGCAAAATGCAAAAAGGCAATACCTAACACAAGTGATTTTCCTTTTCGTTTTTCGTTTTTCAAATTTTTTTTCCAAAATTTTTTTTTTCGATTTTTTTTTTTTTAGATTTTGAATAGGAAAATGACCCATTTTCCTTTTCGTTTTTCATTTTCCTTTTCGATTTTGAATAGGAAAATGACTCATTTTCCTTTTCGTTATTCATTTTCCTTTTCGTATTTCATTTTCCTTTTCGATTTTGAATAGGAAAATGGCCCATTTTCCTTTTCGTTATTCATTTTCCTTTTCAAATTTTTTTTTCAAATTTTTTTTTTCGTTTTTTTTTTAGATTTTGAATAGGAAAATGAATAACGAAAAGGAAAATGAGTCATTTTCCTATTCAAAATCGAAAAGGAAAATGAAAAACGAAAAGGAAAATGGGTCATTTTCCTATTCAAAATCTAAAAAAAAAAAAAAAATCGAAAAAAAAAATTTTGAAAAAAAAATTTGAAAAACGAAAAACGAAAAGGAAAATCACTTGTGTTAGGTAAAGGCAATCATCGGCTTCTGGTCTACTGTGAATGCTGTTGGCTATGTTCAGTCGCTGATTGATTTATAGCTAGATCATCCCAAGTAAGGTGAGTTTGCGTAATTTTTTTTTAATATTTGTGGTTTCGGTACGATTAAATCACAAAAATAGAAAATCGTTTGTACAAAACATAATCGAAACTTTTTTCTTCACCGGATTAAACATATCCTATTTAAATGCCTAAACCAACTTTATCATGTTTACGTGAACCTTGGTAAGTGTTGTAAATCTCTCATGAACTCCTCCAAGTGAGGTTTACCAGATGTATATAGATTTATCTGCACAACTGAACTAATATCTATTTCTAGATTAACCTAAATTAACTACCCTTTGGTAAGATGGAGATGTTGGTTTTTTTGATGTAAGTCCTTCCTTCTATAGTGTTGTTAACTCTGCAAATAAATACTTGGGGCATGGTGACATTGTAAACTGTGATATTCTGTCCAAAGGCATACAAATCTGCAGTATTTGTGTCGGCATCAGGGAACATGTACCATAGGTAACTAGGCTCTGGATTTCCCGCGCTCATACAGGCTAATTGGAGGGAATTGTTTGCAACGATCTCTACTCTGATGAATGGTTTCCGAGCAGGATCTGTCAAATAAGAGAGGGTTTTTATACAATAGAAAAAATCCCAAGCAAACCAAGAACTATATTTATTATTGGAAATCAGATGATTTTTTTCAGTGTGGTACCACCTTTATGATCGGATCTTCTGCAATGGGGCATTTTTATTCACCCTGAGGTGAACCAACGGTGATATCAATACTTGTGTGTAGAAATTACCGTAAAGAATAATAATAAAAAAGAATTTTCAGAAATTTCGGTGCGTTTTATTTTAAAGGATAGTTTTGCACCATATAAACAAATTATCTTTATAATGCATTTACCAAGAACTAGCAAGCACAACAGTGGTTTTGATCCGTTCATGATTAGTAACAATTAATCTTCTTTTGTATGCTTGTTCTGGAATTGTTTGAAATAAAAACGCCCAAATATGCCCAGTAATTTTGCCAATGATTTTTTTTTAGTTTGATTTGATTGACATACATGATAATAATTGTGCACCGGTCTAGAATTGTTTGTTGATCACTTTTTTGCAACATTGTTCTAATTTGGTTTTCGATGATAAAAATCAACTCACATTGGACATTTATTGGTTCAGTTTCAATGTACAACGCACCGACAGCAACCAGTGGAGATTGTACAAAGCATCGAAACACGACTCCATTATCATCCGTTCTTAACTTTGTTGTGAAGAAACTGCTTTGAAGAATCGAACAGTTGCCTGTCGGTTCGTCTGTTGAATTGGGTTGAGCTTCAAGTTTCACCTTTTTTCCGTCTGTTCGTCGTTTTTCAGCCTGTAATACTCCCGGTGGATTTCCAACGTCACCAATGCAAGAAAATGTTATACTGTCTCCAGCATGTAAAGTACTTCTATGTATCGCTTTCGATGTTGAGTCTGCGTTGCCATGGAATGAATGTAAGAAAGTAATGTTACCAGGAACCGACGGTGGCACTAGAAAGTTGCAAGAATCATTGTCAGTTTATTCTGGGGCCATATTGTTCAACCAGTATTAATAAAGACAAGATCTAACAGACTATGAACAGTTTTAACTTAAAGAATAGCCTTTACTTAGATAATACACCCTTTTCAAAAATGCGTCATTACAGTCCGAAAACCGGTGGTATTTAAACAAAAGAATGTGAGCTCTCCATCGGAAAAGATAGGAAAGTCAATTCGAATGTTTATCCTGGTTGTCAAGTGAATCAAAAGTTCTTTTTAGTACAAAATTTCTTCCAATTTTAAGTTATGCTGATAAAATAAACTTTTCTGAATTAAAAAGAGTTTTAAAAGTAACAGATTGAATTTTAATGCATGTTATTATGTGGATATTTATGAAATGCATACGGTGCAAACTGAAATGGATCGCACAACTTTAACTTTTATATAAAATTTTTTAAAAAATCACACTATTTGTTTAAATGTATATCTTCCCATCTGCAAATTTTCAGACATGTACTGCAAGAGGTAAAGCCAAAATAAAATTAAGAAAAAGACCTATTTTTCTAGTCCGTCTTGACAACCTTCTTTTTAAAAGTACACGATTTACCTGTTGAATTCGATTATGTCATAGAACATGTTTACCTTTTTGACCGGTATCCGTAAATTGGGATCAACAGTATGTGAACTTGCATTGTATTGGAGTAAATGTCCAATTCAATATTCAGTCATCCGTTTTAAAAATAGGAATGCCTCCCATTTATCATGTTTATAATTTATTAAAGATAGAACTTGGTTGTGTCCCTTGAAAGTTTTTCATAGTTACACATTGAATTCAAATGGATCGTTATATGATAACAGTAAAATATAATTTTCAAACTAATATCTGTCGAAAGAAAAGGTAATAACCTAACTTTCCCACAAGTTTCGAAAATGTACTGCAGGTATTACGCCTTGTGTGATTTTTTAAAGGTTGAGTTGACATTTTAATTTTTTCCAACGGCCAATAAGTTTCACTCGATTTGTTAAAATATGCACTTTTGTTGACCTTATAAACAACTGTTTACGCAACAGAAAAGATTCGTAAATAACATAACATGTCCAACGTATATGATAGTAGTCAAATCCATGCGTAATAAATGAAAATTGAAGATTGTTTATATGCCGTCGCCATCGTTGTTGTCATCGTTAAAAATTTAAAAACGCATTAGCTGTTCTCTGCAGGGGAGATAATTGAATACCACTAGATATTAGACTGATTATGTATTATAGTGTGCATTATTGAATGATTCTAAGTTACTTAATTTCCCATACTAGTAATCGCTTTGGAATTATGGCAAAATTAGAAAAAAAATATAAGTAAATTATAATCAACAGCTAGAAAAAGTATAAAAAACATAAAGGGGAGCACAATCTAATGGCATGAGACATCGATGAACACAACGCCATTGTATTAATGAGTTCGTCATAAACTAAGTCGTTCTATTTATTTTCGTTCAGTGGCGTATTCAGAAGGGGGGTCCCCCTTTTTGCAAAAACTGTGTAATTTTTATACAGATGAAATTGACCCGGATCCCCCCTTGCGTCTTAAGTTGACAATAGGTAAACCCACCCTCCAAAAAAAATCTGGATTCGCTCATGTCATGCATGTCATTATGTTTTAGAGACATTTAGAAACATGATCTTTTTTTGTAAATGTAAATGACTTGTTTACTTTCAATTTTAAACGAACCAATGTGTTTGCCTCGACATATCATAACCAAAGTATTATGTGGTCTTCAAGTCCTATTTAACTTGGTCAGATATAAATTTTGGTAAAGTAGAATATCAAAGTATCAATTTGTTTTCTGTACGTACATCCCTTTTGGAGTTCATTGATTTGTTTTGGCGATATTTTCGTTCTAGTAAGTTTTGAAATTCTTCTGTGATTAAAAGCCTTCTTATTGCCCTACAACAAAATTGCTTACACGGGGCTTATGTTGCTCTAGCTTCGTTTGTTGTCTTCACAATGACCATTTGAGCCTTGCTTCATATGTGCCTTTTTTACCAAGTTGTTTTAAACTCTAGATTCTAACTACAATAGATACACTATACTAACCTATCACATCCAAATATGATGGTTCTGATACACTTGTTTTTGCATTGAAATTTTCGTCCGTGTAGTTTACTGAACACAAATAATTTCTTTCGTCCGCACACGTCAGAGTTTCAAAAGTAAGTACAGCCTTAAAGTCTGTATTTGATAGTGATATTATGTTTAGCCTAATTCTAGCCTTCAAGTACTCCCCAGAAGATGTAATGGTAGTGTCTGTCGTCATCCAATTTGGAAAGAACATCACTATAGGGTGAAATGAAGATTCTATGAATGCCAGAATCGAAACAACATCTTTAGTTGAAAACTCCTCTTTTGAATATGAGCACTCTATGGACGTACCATTAGACCCGATCGAGCCAGAGATGTTTCTGTTGATTTCTAACTTTATTCCATCAGATTCTAAATAAAAGTTACAATAAACAATGACTGAAACAAAAACTATGACATATTTAAAAGAATAAGAAAAATAAATGTCACCAGAAAATATAATGTTAGAGTCTTATTGTTCAAAGAAGCAAAGAGGTCCCTTTATGATTGGTAAAATATGACTTACTTTGAATTAAGTGCAGGTGCAAGAAAAAAAAAACAAGCTCTTTGAACATGATTTAAACCTTTACTTATGTCTTAAAAAAGGAAATATTACAGGTTTTTTTTTAACTCAAACGGAAAGTTATAAACTTTAACAATTGAGAACAATACATGTCTTCGAGTGGTTTCCGCAATCGTTTAAAAAGAATTTTCACAGCCAGAAATACTTAGCTGGCTAAGAGAATGCATTTTATTGTGAATCTAGCTAGAAATTAAGATGAACAAGGAAAAAGTTTGGCAACTAAGGTCCAACTCACTGATATAAGAGAAGACTTTCAATAATTTCCTAATTTATTAAAATAATAATGAACTTTTTTATAGAAGCAGTGAGGTATACAAATGGGGCATTCGCATCAGTGTCAAAAGTCCAGAAGGCATACAAAATACTGGTTAACACAAACGAAAACAGAACGAAGAATCAAACATGAAATATACACACATAGCAATCTGCAACGCGAACGAACTCTGATTGAACACTAGGATACTTTTAATTTAAAGTTGAAAGAGAACATGCAGTAAGTATAAAATTCTCCACCTTTTCGGAAAAAAAATAAAACAGGTCTGAGGCTCCGCCGCAGACCTGTCCAATATTTTACCGAATGGACTGTTAACGCCTTATCCTTTACGTAATCAACGAAAGACTCCATTTTGGACGTAGAACAATAAACATAAAGTCTACAGGTACATACATGAATTTTGACAAAGATTCCTGGCTTAGGACGGGCACATATAAAATGAAATGGGATAAACTTGTTTTGTGGAAACAGCCTTCTCCGAATTGATAATCTTGAACAATGCACAAAAATAAAACCGGTCGATAAAACTCAAATCGATAAATTTAAAGCTCAATTCAACCAGAGTGAACCTAAAACAGAAAGACATGTTGTGACTTCATCCAGAGAAGACCTAAAACAGAAAGTATTGCTGTGACTTTCACCAGAGATGACCTAAGACAGAAACCCATGCTGTGACTTCAATCAGAGAGAACCTGGGACAGAAAAAACATGTTGTGACTTCAACTAGAGAGGACCTAAGACAGAAGCACATGCTGTGACTTCAATCAGAGATGACCTAAGACAGAAACACATGCTGTGACTTCAACCAGAGATGACCTAAGACAGAAACACATGCTGTGACTTCAACTAGAAAGGACCTAAGACAGAAACACATGCTGTGACTATAACTAGAGAGGACCTAAGACAGAAACACATGCTGTGACTTCAACCAGAAAGGACCTAAGACAGAAACACATGCTGTGACTTCAACTAGAGAGGACCTAAGACAGAAACACATGCTGTGACTTCAACTAGAGAGGACCTAAGACAGAAACACATGCTGTGACTTCAACTAGAGAGGACCTAAGACAGAAACACATGCTGTGACTATAACTAGAGAGGACCTAAGACAGAAACACATGCTGTGACTTCAACCAGAGAGATGACCTAAGACAGAAACACATGCTGTGACTTCAACTAGAGAGGACCTAAGACAGAAACACATGCTGTGACTATAACTAGAGAGGACCTAAGACAGAAACACATGCTGTGACTTCAACTAGAGAGGACCTAAGACAGAAACACATGCTGTGACTATAACTAGAGAGGACCTAAGACAGAAACACATGCTGTGACTTCAACTAGAGAGGACCTAAGACAGAAACACATGCTGTGACTATAACTAGAAAGGACCTAAGACAGAAACACATGCTGTGACTATAACTAGAGAGGACCTAAGACAGAAACACATGCTGTGACTTCAACCAGAGAGGACCTAAGACAGAAACACATGCTGTGACTATAACTAGAGAGGACCTAAGACAGAAACACATGCTGTGACTTCAACTAGAGAGGACCTAAGACAGAAACACATGCTGTGACTATAACTAGAGAGGACCTAAGACAGAAACACATGCTGTGACTTCAACTAGAGAGGACCTAAGACAGAAACACATGCTGTGACTTCAACTAGAGAGGACCACAACAGAAACACATGCTGTGACTTCAACTAGAGAGGACCTAAGACAGAAACACATGCTGTGACTTCAACCAGAAAGGACCTAAGACAGAAACACATGCTGTGACTATAACTAGAGAGGACCTAAGACAGAAACACATGCTGTGACTTCAACCAGAGAGATGACCTAAGACAGAAACACATGCTGTGACTTCAACTAGAAAGGACCTAAGACAGAAACACATGCTGTGACTATAACTAGAGAGGACCTAAGACAGAAACACATGCTGTGATTTCAACCAGAAAGGACCTAAGACAGAAACACATGCTGTGACTTCAACTAGAGAGGACCTAAGACAGAAACACATGCTGTGACTTCAACTAGTGAGGACCTAAGACAGAAACACATGCTGTGACTTCAACCAGAAAGGAACTAAGACAGAAACACATGCTGTGACTTCAACTAGAGAGGACCTATGACAGAAAGACATGTGACGTCAGTGCATATAAGGAAATCAACATGTTTGTATTTCAACGAGAGCATGTAGGTTTTTAAACAAACAAGAAAAAATGGTTTTATTCATAACCCTTCTTAAAGACCAGCATTTCGACAATAGACGCATTTCCTTCGATTTCTATACATTTTGAATTGTGTGACAAGATAAGGAAAATTGTGCAGAACTTTCACATACAGCTTCAGTTAATGTGCATGATCCTCAATAATGTTGACTAGAAATTAGGCGGAATATAAGATTTCGATACATATATATTTCCTATATTCAAATCGAATAGAACTCGTTTTAGAACATATGAGGACAAAAGTTTGTTTGAGCCTCAGTGCATGTGTACCGTTTCGCATTTATGTCATGGTTCAAAGGGTAAAATTCCAAAACTTTGCATATAAAATCATAATTGGGGTCATAATTTAGTAATAGTCAATTGAAGATTCGTTATAAACTTTCTTTCACAAATGATAAAAAGACTAAATAAAATAATGTTTGGCCTATTGATTTAAAAAGAACTGAGCACTTATAATGATCTCAACAGTGTAGAACAAGCGTTTCCACCACCACCAATGCAAGTCAATGACAACGTTTACCCCCCCTTTTTTATACCCACTTTGTCTTTGTATTTTGTCTAACAGTAAATTGTTAGAATATTTAGAAGCATTAGGTACATGCTTACTCTGCAACTGAGTTCCTGTATAGTTACACAGAATGATCTTCGTGTTTTTTTTTCCTTATTGTAAGTTTTGTGTCGACCAATATATATATATAGTTTTTACCTTTATGACTTGCGACTTTTCAAACCACATAAGGTCTACGTTGCTTGCATCTTTTAAGTTTAAAGTGTTAGGCATAAAGTTCCAAATTAAGATACCTTATTTGTCGGGGTATTATTTCAAGCAGAACAATAGAAAATAATGAGATGTGGAATAAGTGTTCACGACACAGCCCACAATCAAGCGGCAATTCAGAAAAACCACAATGGACACATTCTCCCTTGGTTATTTTTTCAAACAAGAAGGATTGTTAACAAAATTGACTTATTGAAGTCGAGGATTAATGCCCCTTCATGCTAGTCACTCGTATCAAAATGATATTGAATCTCATATTCACCTTTTTAACCTGTATTGTGTCTCACAACTATGTTGCGTTTTGTGTTGCTAGACCGTTAGATCGTAAAAGAAGAAGGAGGTTTGGCGCAATAAAACCTGGTTCAACCCACCATTTCTTTTGAAATGCCTGTACCAAGTCAGGACCATTGCGATCTTCAATTTCTCTTGTATGTCTTTGCCTTGTTTTTTCTTCGACTATTGGATATATGAGATTGATCTCCCCAGTTCAGTTGTTTTGTTGTTACCTTTATTTAGCCAAGAGGAGACTGTTTGAGGTTTTTTTTCTTTTTTTTTTAAGTAGTTGACAAGGACAATAGGAACCCAACTTCAAACATTACTCTCGTATGTTTATCATAGAATAGTTCCTCTGAGTACCATCCTTTAAAACAAATACAAAAATGGATAGGTTTAAATCAGGAAATTATTGAAGGTTTTCTTTTAGATCAGTCAGTGGGTTTTTATTTATCGAAAAATATAGATTAACAAATGTATTATTCTAGCCTTTTGACTGTGACAAATCTTTTTTAAAGACTCGCGGAAACCATTCAATATTGATAGGGGTTTACAACTTTCCGTTTCGGTCAGATAACTACAATATCTAATTTTCAAAATATAGAAAAATTCAAAATGATGCTAAAATTGCTGATTTTTGTTTTCTTGAACTGGTACTTTGTTCACAGTAAGTAAATACTTTTAATATTCATAACTCGAAATATAAGACTTAACCAAATATTTTTGGTCACATTTATTGTTTCCCTTTTCTTCGCTGAGCGCATTATAATACGACCGCAACACGTCAAACCCTGTACGTTTAAGGCCGAATATGGATAGTCCATTGCTCTGGACACACGCAGACAATGGTAGATTGACTAAGTGTTTTGACACATGCAGCCTTTGGTGGACTTTCTACCCATAATTCACAAGGTATTTTTCAAAATAATATGATAATGGCTCTGCCCTAAAAGCTCGCGAAGATACAAAATCAATATAATAGGTGCAACCAAAACTAGGTTTAACCTTAATTGGATCTGGAAAAAAATGTCAAAATACCCTCGGCTGGATCAATAGCTAAGAGGGTCCACTTTTGGATAAAAATTTAATAATTTATTTCAAAAAAATGTATTATCCGTAAAAACGCCAAAATATGGTTTGCGACCGGGACAACATCATCCATAACTTAATCGATCCTTCAGTCACATCATATCATTCGACAAGCAGACGACATCAAAATGTCACCGCTCTTCTGCCAGGTTTTGTTATATTTTTTGTATACCCGTATCTATAATTGCCAAGTACTGTCTGCAAAAAATTGATTTAGAAACCTGGTGGAAAATGACGACGTATCCTAATGATCATTTAACTTTGTCAGTTTTAGGGACCACATAGGATAAGGATGGATTAGGATTTTATTTTCAGATCAGGTAGGACCAAATTATCATACATATGTAGAAAAACAGTTGCTGATCACTTTATTTTAATGAATCTGTGTTATGAAAAGTTCCGAAAATTGATTGACAGAACTATCACCATTTTTCTGCGCATGACTATGCACTATGGGTAAAAGGTTACGAATTCTCGCGAGAGAAAACCATATTTCTGTAAAAACAAAACAACTAGTGTTCGTTCGTTAGATAGTTATTATTTATTGAGAAAGTGATTGTCATTAACAACAAGAAAAGGTTTTGTTTTGTTACCGTTTGTAAATAAATAAGCGAAAATAAAGAATCTCGCTAACGCGAGACCCGGTATTTTGTAAATTCCCAATGCATTCCGAGTAGCGAGACAGAATTTATTTTCAACCATCGTATTTTGAGTCTCGTGCAATTTGGCAGACTCTGTACAATAGTGAGCTTCGCTTCGCTCGCATATTACCATTTATGACCCCTTAATTAGGGGTCTGCTTCCTTGCATTTTTGCCCCCTTTAACCCCTACCGGCAATTAGGTAGAGTGGAGTGTCACAAAATTAATCCCTCAATTTTGTAAAGTCACTACTTGACAAGAATGGATTAGCAAAAAAAAAAAAAAAAAAATAGAAATCGGACAATAGAAATAAAATGTTTAAATATTTGTCCCTTTTGGTCCATAGTTCATGGAAAAGTAAATCCTCCATTTTATATCCACTTAGTTGACAAGACTTAACTTGCAGAAAAAAAAATTCAAAATCGGACCTAAAAAAAGAAGTTGCATTTTTAGCCCGTTTTTGAGTCCCTAAATTAAAAAAGGTGAAGACCCCAAAAAACAATCCCATATATGGCTCATTGTCAAATTTCATAGCAATTGGCCAACCAGAACCAAAGTTATTGTGGAACAAATAATTTTTTGAATTTTTTACCCCTTTTAAACCCCTAATTCCTAAGCCAATAAAGGGGGTTCATAAAACTAACCCCATTCATCCTTTAATAGTATGAAACATTATTTTAAAATTTCACAGCATTTGGTAAACCAGAACAAAAGTAATTGTGGGAACAAAGTAAAAATGTAGCCTTTTGATCCCTACTTTGTAAACAAAAGAGGCAGACCCAAAATCAGTCAAACCCACCCTTTTATGGTAAGACTCGTTGTCAAATTTCATATCAATCTGATAAATTGAACTAAAGTTATTGTGAGAACACTTAAAAGTTAAGAGACAACGACAATGACGACAACATCATATCATTTTACGTCCGCATTTTTTTTATGGTCGTATACAAAGGTAGATTTTTTTGTGTATTGTCCCTGTTTGACCCTTCGTAGCAATGTAAATTTTGTTGCCAGAATTTATTGAGGATTATTTATAATCAAAATCGAATAAATTTTTTAAAAAATTATGCAGCAGTTTTTTTTTCACATCCCGTTTACCCATTTTGTCCACTATCCCAAAATGCGAGAGCAAACTCACTTTAGTGGTTAGAAACATCCTTTTAAAGCAACGTACCAATTGGCCGGCCCACTACAACTGAAATTCTTGAATAAAACTATTTGTCCATACAAACTCCTGTAATTGGCGTTTTTGACTCCTTTGACCCTTAAATTCTCGAAAATGGTATCTGATTTAAAATCGTGGACTGGGATTTTTACAAGGATTTAAATGATTTTTTTTTTTAAATCTGACCACAAATAAAAAGGTTGCTTTTTGTGTGTGTGGCCTCTTTGACACTCCCATGGATCGGTAACTGTTGCTACATTTTGTTGACAGTCTCAGTTTATTGAGAAATGCAATGCAAAAAGAATGATAAAAATCGAATGAAAAATAAAAATTATACAGCAGTGTTGTTAAAACACCCATTTTGCTACTTTTGGTCCTTTTTTGTAAAACAGTAGGGACCACAAACCTCAAATGCAAGACCAGCCTTCCTTCAGTTGTTACAAACTTCATATCAAAATTTTGAAAACAAATTGGTCAACCGCAGGGAAACCAAAGTGTCTACAGACGACGACAAAGACGACAACAACAGCGACGACGACATCTCCATAACAAAATGCGAGCGCAAAAACTTTGCGGTCGTATACAAACGGTATAGTTTTGTTTCAGTTAATAAAGTATTTTTTTATTTAGAATCTGATGGAATAAAGTTAGAAATCAACAGAAACATCTCTGGCTTGATGGGGTCTAATGGGACGTCCCTAGAGTGCTCATATTCGAAAGAGGAATACTCAACTAACGACATTGTTTCGATTCAGACTTTTATAGACTTTTCATTTCAAGCTATAGTGAAGTATTTTCCAAATGGGTTAACAACTGATAGGATAATTACAGAAGCTGGGCAGTATTTGAAAGGCAGAAGTAGAATAAACATAATATCAGAAACAAGTACAGACTTAAAGGCTATACTTACGTTTGAAACTCTGACGTGTGCGGACGAAAACAATTACTTTTGTTCAGTAGCATACACGGACGAAAATTTCAATGCAAAAACAAGTGTATCAGAAACATTACATTTGGACGTAATAGGTTAGTCAGTATAGTGTATTGTTCTTGAAATCTAGAATTTACAAAGAAACTTGGTCAGAGACTAGCACAATTTGGGACCAATACGACATACGAACGTCAACAGTCCAAAAACGTTTATACAAACTCAGTCGATACAAACGAAAACACCACTAAGAAATTGATAATATAAAGAACCAAACAAAACAATCAAACTGCAACCAACAACGCGAATCCAAGTCTTAACGAGATTAAACGAAGGTTCGCCGGAAAGGAAACCACTTCCTTCTTGTTGCAACAAACCTGTAGAGATGCAAACTATCAATTCAGTGCCTACAATTTGGGTAAAGGAGGGTGAAAAAACACTCGATGACTAAAACAAATATGTATTCATCTATTGAAATGATAAAGTCACAATGAACTATAATACAAAGTTTTCAAATCACGTAATACCGATCCTTGAGTGAAGACAATTATCGAGAAGCAACATAACCCTGTGTTTGCAATTTTCTTTTCGGGCACACAGAAACTTTCAAAACACACTAGAGAGCGAGCATTGTCAAAACAAATAATTGAAATAAAAAAGTGGGTTGTTTTGGTTGGGGATCAATTAACCTACCACACTTGTTTGTCTAAGCTACATACATGAAAAATACTTTGGCATTTTGCTTTATAAAAAGTATGTATTTAACAATGTTAAATTTATCTTTCAGACTTCATAACACTTTTGTTTATGTCATAACTATTTAGTTCATTTAAAAGTTAAAATAGATTTTATATAAAGATTAAACCCATCAAAGTTGTCAATGGAAAAATATAAAACTAGTTAAATATCATCCAACAAACATATTATATATTGAGACATTTTGTTGCTTGGGGACTGACCATTTAACTTGAAAAGGGGTTTTGCTGAAAATATTCTGGATCTAATTTGGTAGTTTTGGTAGACAAGGTAAAGAAAACAAATATCCTGAAGAGGGATTTCTGCCCAAAACAATGCTTGTATTGGAAAAAATATTTCGGAGCGACACTTTGAATAAAAATCTGAAAAAACCCAACAACAACTAAAAAAAAAAGAAAAGAAAAAAAGAACCAAAAATCCAAGCTACCCCTTTCAAGTTCAAGGTCGGCCCCTTGATCAAAATTTCAGATTTTTCAGAAAATAATAATCTTAGGCTTTTGATAATTGGTATGTAGCTTCAGGTAGAGGTCCCATATTGTGGGATTCGTTTTCGGGTCTGTCAATCATCTACTTCCTGTTTAACGAAACTTTATAGTAAAATTTTATCACTAAATTTTCAAGCTTAGAAATTTCTTTAACAGATTTCTCCGCAACTGATACTCGCAGGCCTTGATATTTGGTATGTAGTTAAAGGTAGGGGTCCCATATGGTGAGATATGTTTTCGAGTCTGTCATTCATCCGTTTAATTAATGTGCCGACTTTAATAGACAACAACATTTGATAACCAACTCAAAATAGATAATCTCTGTCAAAAATGTGGATGCGCGTGCTCACCAAGGTTTTTTCATAGTTTATGTTGTATCATAAACTGACTTTAGTTTATGCCCCATTTTAGTACCGCCATCAGTACCTCAAAAGATTACCGTTATCGTACCAGACAACGCAGACTCAGCACTTACCAGAAACCAAGAAAATATTATACAAGATGGAGATTATAAAACGGTTTCTTGCATTGGAGACGTTGGAAATCCATCGGGAGTATTACAGGCTGAAAAACGACTAATAGACGGAAGAGTGGTGAAACTTGAACCTCTACCTAATTCAACAGACGAAACGACAGGAAACTGTTCGGTGCTTCAAAGCAGATTATTTGCAACCCAGTTGACAGCGGATGATGACAAGGCTGTTTTTCGTTGCTTTGTACAATCGCCACGGGCTTCTGGTGACGGGTTGTACAGTGAAACTGACCCTATAGATGTTAAATGTGAGTTGATCTTGATAATTGAAAAACAAAAAGTTACAAAAAATTATTGGTTAGCAATTCTTAATCGAGGCACATGCTTTAATTTTGTCAAACCTAGACAACCAAACCAAATGTTTCACGCAAAAGTAAAAATAAAGCAATGACAAATTACCGGTAAAACTGGGACAAAGTTCTAAATAATTTCAACAGTTTTCAGGATGAGCACACAAAAGAAGATTGCTACTTACGAAAGAAATTAAACCCACATCGGTGATTTCTTTACTAGTACAATTCATGGTAAAGGCAGGTTCTAGTTGAAACATGCAGGGTTTATGGTGCAAAACAATCTTAGATAGTTGGGCAAATGCAAAACGGCAAGCAGCGACTATTGGTCACATTAAAAGTTACCGATTGTCTTCCATTGTGGATTTTTTTTAAATTGTCGCTTGTTTATTTAGCTTGTATAGACTAATTACACACTTCATCATCGTCTAGAATAAAACTCGCGAAATGTTAAGACTGATATGATAATGCATTTTAAAATCATTTTCGGTATTTTAAGCATGAAAATATTGATACCACAACTGATCTACATGCACGGCCACCAATGTCCTTAATCATAACTAAACATTATGCGAGGAAATTCCTTAAGAGAAAATCCAGATAACGATAAGTGTGATTGATTTTTTCATCTTTATTGTCATTCCAAGACTTATCTGAAAAAATAAGAGAATGTAGTCAGCTGTAGGAATGGCTACAACTTTTTAAAAACGCATTTCATGGAAATGTGTTGCTAAAATTATTCACATTTCATTGGCCGAGGGACCAAGGGTGTAAAATTTAAAACACGTCCACAAAAAAATAATAATAAATTGTGACGATCTGCAATATATTGTCATGAAATAAGTTGTTTCATAACTCTAGCCCTTTCTACAGCTGACTACACTCTCCGAGTTTTACGATAAACATGAAAAATTAAACCATTTACCAGAAAAGTCCTCCCCAAATCAATACCGGAAACTTCTCCTAACGAATTTCTTCGCATAACCTGGGGTTGTGATTTGGGACATTGGTTGCCGTGACATGGTACGGGAATAAAAATTCCATCAGCGGATCCAAACACGCAGATGGTTTTTGTTGTTGTTGTATATATACAATCTCTGTCCATTGATAGATCCTCCTCGGAAGCCATACATCCGATCGGAGATTGTGGCAAACAATTCCCACCAGTTAGCCTGTATGAGCGATGGAAATCCAGAGCCTAGTTACCAATGGTACACGTTCCCTGATGCCAACACAAATACTACGGAGCTATGTGCCTCCTGGCAAAATATTACAATCCAGAATGTCACCGCCCCTCAAGTATTTATTTGTAGGGTCAACAACACTATTGGAGAAAGAACATTCAGAAAGGAGACCAACATCACCATCTCGCCTAAAGGTAGTTCACTTAAAAAAAATGAAAAACATCATGTGCTTGTAGACAAATACAGGATTTCTATGTCTTAGAGGAGCACGGATGTTGGTTTGACAAAGAGTTTGATAATGTCATCCTTTCCGGATTTACTTACACTAAATCGATCTTGGCAATGTGAAGGGTGTGCTATAAAAGCAGGAACTGATCACTCTTCCGGAGACCTGAGTTCACGCCCTTTTCGACTTGAGTTCACGTTGGTCAATGCGGTTTGTTATGTGTTTTTTGTTTGTTGTGTTGTTTGTTTCGTTTTGATTATTTTTTTTGTCTACCGATTTTGTCTTTGTCTTTTCAGTGTACTGATGTTTGATAACCCTTTGGCACACCTTTGCTTTTTATGGGTTTTAAACTTTTGATAAATGATATATTACACTCTTTGGAACACGCACATCAAGTCCAATATTTCCAACTTACACTATGTGTAGGCGAATCTAGTCCTATATTTTTTTCTTTATTAACCCATTAAGAATTTTTCATAAATCAATTTTCTAACGGGCGTCAACACTTTTGGTCAGTAGAAAAAAAATGTTTTACTCGATTGGCCCCCTCTAAAGAGAAATAAGGTGGTTGAGTAATAAAAAAAATATTAAACGGTGATCGACTCGTGTGTTCCTGTAATTGATAGTACAATTGTGTAAAACAAATCGATGAAATTATGGGCCTGGCTGGCCGAGTGGTCTAAGGCGCTGGTTTAAATCACTAGCCAATCACCTCTGAGCTGCATGGTGTTCGAATCCCGTTTGAATCCCGTTTGTATATAACAAAAAGGGACTTCGTCAACTGTAAATATGATAAGGTTTTCAGTTACCTGCCCAACCAAGGTCGGTGGTTCCCCCCGGGAACTCCGGTTTCCTCCACCATTAAACACTGACCGCCCTACATTGCCCAGGTGCGTTAAACACCAACACACACACACACACACTCGATGAAATTAACGACAGCATTTTAATCTGTTTAGGGAACAACCATTGTATTTTATAAGGAAATACATTGTTTAGACATTTTTATACTGTTTTTGTTTTGTTTTATATATTTTTTTCGAAAAACAGAGCGTCGCGCAATTAAGAAAGAGTTTTTTAGTAATAACAATATTCTGTAAGATGTTACAGTCAATAACTCCATCCTGCACTTTTTAAGTCAAAGTGCTGTCCTGCCTTTTTATTTCCTAAATCATGGCATTAAAATTTACCCATAAAAGTCAAATGATTCGTTCCTTTTGCATATAACTGGCAGCCTTCACCATAGACAAGAGGGCGATGCTTGTATTGCAATTTGTTCCTAGTAACTAAGATTGATTTATACCTATCTCAAATTTCTGAGTTAACTCATGGTTCGATTTGAGTTCAAATTGCTGGTTGTGGTTTGGTTGATTATGCGTTTGTTATTTGTTTTATTTTGTTGTGATGATTTTATGTCTACCGATTTTTTATTTGTCGTTTCGGATTTAAGACATATGATTGACCTTTGCCTCCTGGGTTCACTCTTGTTTCGACTTTTGGTTGTGACATTTGTTTTTGTTTATTCATGTGTTTCATTTTGTTTAGACGATTTTATGTCTACCGATTTTGTCTTTGTCGTTTAGGATTTAAGACATATGATTGCCCCTTTGCCTCCTGAGTTCACTCTTGTTTCGACTTTTGGTTGTGATATATGTTTTTGGTTTGTTATGTGTTTCATTTTGTTGAGACGTGTTAATGCCTACAGAGTTTGTCTTTGTCGTTTCGGATTTAAGACATATGATTGCCCCATTGCCTCCTGAGTTCACTCTTGTTTCGACTTTTGGTTGTGACATTTGTTTTTGTTTTTTCATGTGTTTCATTTTGTTTAGACTTGTTTATGTCAACAGAGTTTGTATTTGTCGTTTCGGATTTAAGACATATGATTGACCCTTTGCCTCCTGAGTTCACTCTTGTTTCGATTTTTGGTTGTGACATTTGTTTTTGTTTTTTCATGTGTTTCATTTTGTTGAGACGTGTTTATGTCTACAGAGTGTGTCTTTGTCTTTTCGGATTTACGACGCATGATTGTACACCTTTGCTTTTTTTGTCGGCTTTCTCTTATATTAGTAGTATTATATTTTTTATATTTTTTGTATTTAAGGTACTCATGTGGATGCAAATTTAGGAGACAGTTTTGCGGGTATGGGTATACATAACTTTGAAGTTTTCTCCGTGAATGTTTTCAGCTTTTTTTCATTTGTTTTTGCAATTTTATGCATCACCAATGACCACCAATAGTAAGGCGAGTTCACATATTTATGAAATTGATCTTTTAAGGCAGAAAATATGAAAACATACGCATAAAAATGGAATAAAAATAATGACCTAACATTAATTGTACTGTCCGTCACAAGCATTGTTAACCGGTCATTGTTATCACATGTATCAAAACAAAAATTATTCATTTAAGATTGAAGCATTATTTGAATTCTGTTCAAATACCACAATAATATTACTCACCCAGTTTTATGAAATATAATTTAGCAAGTTTGTATTTGTTTTGTTTCAGCATCAGCTGCACTTGGCGTTGTTTTTGGCATTATTCTGGCTATTATAACCTGTGCTATAGTGTTGTACCTCCTGTATAGAAAACGTTAACATTTAGTTTTTCGTGCGTTTTGTTCGACACAAAAAATTGAGTACCAGAACTGATTTCCCTTTTGTATAGTTATGAGTTCAGACTGCAGATAACAGAGGTTCTGATAACATATTTAGATCTACATCTTGAAATTGACTCTCAAGGAAAACTTTCAACAAAGCTCTATGACAAACGTGATGACTTCAAACTTCCAATCGTCAACTTTCCCTTCTTGTGTAGCAATATTCTGTTCGCTCCAACTTATGGAGTTTACGTATCTCAATTGATTCGTTACTCCAGAGCGTGCGGGACTTACATCGATTAACTTAGCAGAGCGTCACGTCTGACGCAAAATTGATCATACACACTCTAAAAAATAAATTACTCAGTATCTTGGAATTACTAGTTTTGAGTATTTGGAATTACTTACAAATACTAAGTAATTAAAAAATAATACTAAGTAATTTTATAAGTAATCGGGTTTTACTTAAATCAAGTAAAACAAATATTAAAATAAGTAATTCAAATTTGTGTTAAATATAATTACTTATTTTGAGTATTACTATTACTTATTGCAAAACATGAAATCATTCACCAAGTAAGAATTACTAATTTCAAGACATTGAATTACTAATAAACTTCAAATTACTTATTTTGAGTAATTCAATTACAATTATTTTAATCTTTTTATAAATGGCAGATTTAAAGTAAACTCCCAAATAAATGGAGCAGTATCATTTGATCTTGCATGTATATAGAGGCTGTAACATTATTAACCTTTGTAAAGCAAATGTAGATAAAAATAATATACAGTGTCCTTATTACCTCTTCACAACAATTGGCATTAATTAATAGATACTTTAAAATTCTATATAAGTTTTTAAATATGTCTGTGCGTGTTAAACATATTATGAAATAATATTGTGTGAAAAAAAAACATTTGCCACTATTGCTGATTGAAATGAAACATCTTTTGGCAAAAAAATACGGGGCTAAGATAAAGTACCAAGTAAAACTGAATTACTTACTAAGTAAATGGAATATGAATGAGAGAAGGAATTTGATTGGTTAATTAAAAAGAGGCAACCAATGAGATGATCTGTAACTTTATTCTTGTTTTGGTGCTTTGAATTGCATCAAGTTGGAAGAGGAATTCACAGAAGATGTTTTTTTATTTATATTTTCGGAATTCCAGTGATTATACCGAGTACATTTGTCAGATAAGTGTATTTTTAATATATTTTATAATTTTCAATTCCTTTTTAATGTTTCCATTGCATTCTAAATCATTATGTTAAAGATCACCAGTTAAATTATTTAAAAAATGTAAACAATTGTTTTGATGTTTCCCTTTATGCATGTGTGACAAATATTATACACAGTGTTTTCTTCAGAACTAAAATGTTTAAAAGAATATAGCACACAGAGATGCATTGAGGTGTTTAGTTTAGATGTAAAGTTTGAAAGTTAAAACTGTCAAGCATCCATACCGACTGGTTCTCGATAATTTTGTTTCACTGAAAACGATACTTTGTGGAGTACTCTTTTCTTTTCAGACAACAAAAGGGACACGGGAAGGAGGAATGGTGAATCGTGAACAGATCAAGGAACAATTCATAATGATGCTAGTGACAGACTGACGCCTAGATGGCCCATATGAGATACAAAGGAGTCGTTAAATATGTAGAAACAAATAAAATAATTACATAAACTGAGTAAAATAATTACTTGAAATAAGTAAATGAATTTCTAGAAATAAGTAATTGAATTTCTAGAAATAAGTAATTGAATATCTTAAAACAAGTAAAACAACTACTTGAAGTAAGTAAATCAATTTATGAAAATAAGTAAAATAATTACTTAAAACAAGTGAAACATTTACTTGTTTCAAGAATATTTGAGTTCTTAAAATAAGTAATTTCGAAATACTTAGTAGATACAATAAAATCACTGAGTAATTAATTTCTCAGTAATTTTGAATTACTACGAATTACTCCCAGATATACAAATTTTTTTACTTAGATATTTACTTAAAATGAGTAATTAAATTACTTGAAATAAGTATTACTAAGTAATTTATTTTTTAGAGTGCAGGGTTATGTTGCTCCTCGTTTACTGTCTTCACTCAAGAAATTTTACGGAAGACACCATGCACTTATAGTCAATTATGGAATTTCGATCTCTCAGATTAGTGCAGATGTTGGTTTGTCATAGAGTTTTCTTTTGAGTTCCAGTGGATTGCTTCCGTTTGTCCAAAAACCTCTAGGGATTCATCACATTCGAACTAAACTGTACTCTATTCCCCTTTCTAAACTCAATACTTTGTACAAGGAATGTCTAGAAAATCCGGTCACTGACTCTAAGTCTAACATTTATAGACTCACTGCTATCGTTCTTGATATAGGTTACAACCGCTTATTCAAACCTGTTGGAGTTCCACACGAAAACAGAAAAGACAATCGTTCCTTTCTTTCATTTCCATTTTTAAACAAGGGGTTAGATGCTATTAATTTAGGAAATATTTTACACCACAAATCTGTTACGGAACATACCCCCCTTACTTCAAAGATAAAAACATTCTCATTATCTCTTATTCCTACACTTCCACCATTGCACCTAAGGTTTTCAACTATAAACAAGTGTTGCGGGATTTCCAAATTAATGACCTGAAAGCAAAACCTCCAGACTGTACCTGTGAAAATTCCCCATTCAAATATAGTCCCTCTGGCCACGTTATCACTGGTGACCTCAACATCGTGGAAAATGACTTACTTCGCGATGTTTTGGCTAAAAGACCTAAATATCGTGAGCCAAGACGAATCAACTGGAGCTATAATTTCAAAACAATTATGGATTCAGTTGAGGACCATGCCAGAAAATGGGTAAAAAAAACAGGAGAAAGAATGTGACGTTTTGTCAGAATGGGTAAAAGCTGTGAGGTCATTGGTTTTGAAAAGAATCAATTCGTTGAAAGGCTTAATGAGCACAAAGGCAACATCCATTTTCAGCAACGCTGATGTTGCCAAAACATTGTCCATCTTACATAACAAATATGTTGTTGTACCTGCAGACAAAGCACCAAATAACATTATTTTTGTTTGCAAGAAACACTATATTGACTGTTTGACAGCTGAATTGGGGGTTGGTTGTACCAGCAATAGCACCACATACACGGCTACAACACTGTCGAAGGAGGAAATCATTGACAATCAAAAATCTGTCATTTTCTCCTTCGGCCTTTCTGCTGGTGGCAGTAATGATGACATTCCATCCATGTATTGGATTCCTAAATTACATAAAAATCCATACAAACAGCGCTTCATTGCAGGGTCATCCAAATGTACAACTAAGCTTTTTTCAGTTCTGTTGACGTCAATACTTACGGCAATAAAATCCGGCCTTTAGAAATATTACGATTGTTGTTTTTCTAGAAACGGTGTCACTCAAATGTGGATCCTGAAGAATTCGAAAGAACTGATGGAGATTCTTAACTCTTAATCAGTTTCATCTTGTAACAGCATCAAAACATTCGATTTCTCCACACTTTACACTTCTATTCCACATGAAAAACTGAAATCGCGATTGGCACAGCTGATTAAACGCAGCTTTTTCAAAAAGAATGGAAAACGCAGGTACAAATATCTCGTAGTCGATTATACCAAGACTTACTTTGTCGTCAATGAGTCTTAGATAAAGAACAAATTTACAGAAGACCTAATAATCAACATGCTCTTATTGACAACATATTTATTCAGTTTGTTGGACGTGTTTTTCAGCAAATAATAAGGATTCCAATGGGCACTAATTGTGCACCTTTGCTTGCTGATTTGTTTCTTCATTCATATTAAGCAGACTTCTTACAATCTCTTCTAGACAAACAAGACCGTAGACTAGCTCTCTCTTTCAACCTCACGTTCCGTTATATTGATGATGTCCTTTCACTAAAAAATTCTCGATTTGGTGACTTTCTCAAACTCATATATCCCCAGGAGCTTGGGATAAAGGACAAAACGGATTCTAGGAAGTCTGCTTCATATTTAAATCTACATCTCAAAATTGACTCTCAAGGAAGACTTTTCAACAAGGGTCTATGACAAACGTGATGACTTCAACTTTCCAATCGTCAACTTTCCTTTCTTGTGTAGCAACATTCCGTCCGCTCCAGCTTATGGAGTTTACGTATGTCAATTGATGAGTGCAGATGCTGGTTTGTCATAGGATTTTGTTTTGTCTTCCTTTACTGGATTTGACACGCTGAATGGACTATTGGCAACGCGACGGGTGTGCTATAGCAAGCAGGAAATGCTTACTTTTCCGGAGCACCTGAGTTCACTCTCGTTTCGACTGGAGTTTGCGTCGTTGATCGATATTCAGTTAATTTTGTGTTTCCATGTTTTACATGTTGTCTGTTTTTGTCCCGTTCTTGTTGGTGTTTACTGGTTTTTTCTCTGCACTTTCGGACTTTTGACATTCGGATACCCCATTGGTTCCTCTGTTTCTTTCATTGCTTTTTTTGTATTTGTAACATGCATGTTGTGTGTGAAGTGTTATACGCGAACGTATGTAACGGCGAACAAATGTTAATGAAACATCTGGAATTGCATTGCGATCTTTAGGTCCGATAGTTTCACAAACACAACACGGTTGTGGGGACATAATAGGGATATTAAGATGATAATCTCAGTAAAACAACCATGTCATCTTTCATTTACATTTCAGGTTAAAATCTTCAGTATCTGGAAATCAGTATGACAATGTTTCTAACGAAAGAACAGAACATCATTACGACGATCAACGACAAGAACTTAGATACAACAACATAGCATTTTCAATGCACTACACATAGATAGACTTCTCTTGTATTTATTTTCAAATAATTACATTTACCGTGCATATAATTAAAATGCAGTAATTCTATTGATTAATTGACACCTTGAATTGTCTTTCATACCTCGATGAAATGTCACTTGAATCACGTGGCCTTAGCCGGGTCATAACCTTACTATACGCACAACTAAAATTTGTTCTGATCCAGGTAAATTCTCACAACTTGAATTCGCATTTGGATATTAATGTGCAAATAAAAAATACACGAACATACAATACAAAAACAAAACTAAAGATCAGAAACAAATTAAAAACAATTAAAATGTAATTATAAGAATTGAATGTTTGTATTTTGATGTTTCATAGGGTTGTAAAACCGTTGACTTTTAACACACAAAGCGCTGTCGCGCTTCATTCAAAATGTGCTACAATCAACGTTTTTACACGCAAATGAAACATCAAAATACAAACATTCATTTCTAACTGCTAGAGATAGGATGTTTTTCGCTTTGTCTAAAAAGGTTAACAGAGACTTAAATTTCATGAACTTAGTACTAGTTCTGATTACAGTATGTGTGTGTTAAATAACAATGTTTTCTAGCCATAAAGAGCGGTCAGTTTAATTAGTGCTCTCGTACAAACCACCGACTTTAGGCAGGTAACCAACAAACCTGAGTACATACAGGTGGGAATGTCCTGTTCAGTCAGACTTTATCTGAGAGTAAATCTGTTACACAGCTTGTTAATGTGTGTGAACGTCTTATGTTGAGATGGTACTGGATTAGACTGAACGTTTTAATGTGTTGGGTTGGTGGACGGTTGTTGAACCGGTCGGCATTCTGAAGAATTACCAAGGGCTGTTTGTTGATTGACCAAAGGATGATTGTTGGTCATAGCCTTCTGGTGCAGCCCATGGCCCTGGTCTAATAAAACAAAATTCGAGATCAGACTTTTTATTGTAAAATAAAATATTCAAATAATTTCAAATATTGTTAATAAATGTTAGTATTGTAACAATGGGAACTCGCTTAGCTTTAGTGAACTTTTCAAACCCTTATATTTCAAATTGAAATACAAAGTTAAATAAACTTTGAACTTTCAATTTTTAAGAATATTTCGCAAAGTTTTACTGTAAAAAATATTTTTAAATATGAATACAAAATCAGGGGCAGATCCAGAGGTCTAAAAGATTGCTAAAAATGTCAGATTTTGATGAAGAACACAGTCAAAACTCAGTATTTATAGAACTATGTCGCACAGATGAATCATACCCTTACAATTGGCATTTGACTTTGCAATAGCCAAATTTGGACATTAGATTAACGTTCTTTCAAAATAGAAACCAAGATATACATGTATTACGTAAAGAGGCAACCAAAGAGAACGAGAGTGTTTACAATAAATTGATATCTTACCTATGAATTGAGATTAGAATAAAATAGAAGTTCCTTTAAAATTAAGATTCCAAAATTTGTTTCAAGAAATTATTTTAGAAGTTATATCTATTAATTCAATTTACTTTTAACCTAGGTGAAACCTTATCATAAAAATCCAAGATGTGTTTTGTTTTTCATGGAACGTTTCCCAACCAATAGAACAAAAATAGGAAATTCTTAAAAATACTATCTACGTTATGCTGACGCATCATAATCATAAGACCATGATCTTTTGAACATTTGCCTCAAACTTAGTTAACAATCGCTGATATTGCAAAAGAATTGAACTAGAATGTTGTAATGATATTTTTGTAATCAGAAGTTTAACGAATACACCAGCTTCCCAACAAATCGACTAGTGAATTAAACCACCACCTATGCCACTGGCCATTCACATGATTCAGGCACAAAATTAATGACAAGTTTACCCCCAATCTTTTAACCTCAAAATTTTTGTCCATATATCTAGGAGTTTATTTACGTTCAAAATATAATATAACTTTTAAAACAAATTAAGAATCATTTTCATTGTATTTCAAATTTTCTATTTGGCTTGTATACCAAATTTGATATTCATGCGAATGTTTTGTAATTCATTACATCGACTTGTTTTTACAAACTTTAAGTCATACTTAGATTAAATACATATCGTGATCAAAGTCTTGTTAATAAGACCATGTATTTGAACGAAGATTGTAACTAGACTCAATGTTCAAGATATTACTTATTCCTTTCATGGACCCATAAGGGCATACACATCAACACTTAAATTTAAATTGAAACTGTAATATACTGTGGTATCATTATTTTTCTTGGTTTTTGAGAATGGGACTGGCCGACAAAATAAGGTACCCCACACAAAGGAACAATTAGCATTATTTTACATACTTTAAACCACGAATGAACGAACCCACAAACTAGCAATTTATTTAGCATTCCACGAAAATTGTTTATACCGACGAACATGAATGAATCAACAGTATACAGACAAAAATCTAAATACATCGTGTCTCTTCAATACTTGTTCGATGGGAATTAAAACAAATTGAACAATTACTATAAAAAGATACCCTGCGTCTGACATCACATCAGAAAAAAATGAATATATATACATATAGAATAAAACAATAACCTCCAAGGTAGGAGATTGAATTGTAAAAAGACTAAATTTACACATTGTTTAGTTCTGAGTGACATTACTAATAATATAAAAAATGTGGAAAACCCTTATTACATAACAGTGTTAACAATAAACAAATGAACAATGGTCAATAAAGAGATTGTTTGCATATACTTCCCCTTTTTTCCGCAGTACTCAGTTGTTAAGACTTGTTCAATATCTTTGTCAGGAAATGACTAAAATTTGACATAACAAATGTGACACTGATAAAATTATTATAAGTCACAAGACAATCATTGTACTTGCTTTATTTCGTGGAAAAACATAACCATTCATGAAAGATGACAAACAAATATTCCTTGTAAAAAAATATGCCAGACCAAAAGATTCGTGATTGTTTTGATTAGTGTTTCGCTGTTTATTGTACTGTTATAATCACCTTTACATCCCTAGTTTGTCTGACAACCATGCTGAGTTATGAGGTACTACCAGGCCCCAAGATCGTTATGGAAGAGAGAGGTTTGGCACTATATATAAAGTACAATGTACATGTATAACCCACAATGTCTATTGGAATGCCTGCATATAGTCATAGTCACTGTCTGCAGTGTGTTTTTAAAACGTCTTCTCTATTCTTCTTTGACATTTAAGATTGATCGATCATCCCAGGCAATCTGACAACTTATAAAGACAAAACATCAGCCAACACAAAAACAGCAGAACATAACAAAACGATGCAAAAGCGAATCATACTGCGAGTAACTTTTTAAGTTTGTTTTTGTCCTGTTGAGAGTTTCCTTTCGGTTGTTAAACATTGTTGGCTTTTTGTTTTTTTTTCGATGCTTTGGTAAGAAAAACACTAAAATCCCACCCTCCTGTAAGTGTACACACGGGAGACACATCGAGATTTAAAAGATTGGGACAGAGAACCAAATAAAGTGAATATTAACATTTAGAAAATTAGTATGGATGATTTCCCTTTTGACACAGAAGAAGATTAAAAAAAGTAAATAAAAAGGGTATAAAAATTGTAAATTTGATTATGCTGTATGTCGATATTTCAAGGAGTTACCTCTCATCAGCAGCATTTGAGGCAAAACATTGGAAGCTAAAAAAGCAAACGTAGTGAATGCAAAGTTCTCAAAGCCAAAAGGTTCAAACAGGGAAGCGAAATCAGTACGATAGAATTATCATATAAATGGGGCTCATAAAGTCTCCTCTTTGAAAAATGTGCGTGCTGTAATCTACAATATGTCCACCGACAAGTGTATGTGTTTTTAAGTTTTGTAAATGTCTTTTCCATAATGATATATTTTAATGATAACAAATCTTTATAGACAATGTTTCACCTGGTATTTTTTAACTTGGGTACGATTCACCTGCTCCTAAAACAAACATCCGCCTGCATACCACATCTGCCTGACAAAGACAAGGACTTTACAGTTCGTAGCTGATAAAACAATGTAAAGTAGGTTAGCAGAGCGATAACATGGCTCTTGTCAATATCTTATGATATTTTATCATCATATTTAGTGACCTGAATGAATCTAATTATGCGGCAATAAAGCAAAGGATTTAATCTTAATAGCTTTGTTATGACATTTATTACAAAATGGTTTGCCAATAAATAAAACTCTTCAAATAAAGGTATTTGAGAAATAAGTTTATAGATTAAGCAAAAACAATATGTAGCTTCGAGTGATTTTAGTATTTGAGCTTTAAAAATTTGACAAACATATAATTAGGAATTTTGCTGAGGTCGTCATAAATCTGCATTCACGGTAGTGCATGCGTCTAGTGACCAAATTCTGTAACATTGTATTTCGTTTGAGTCTTTATAAATCAAATATGGTCTTGTTTTCAGTAGTTTGCAGAACCTAACAATGTCTTATATTTTGTCTTATAACAGTTCAGTCTCTTTGCTTGGAGGTTATGTTTTTTTAAATTTTGAAAGAAAATCTTTCAGACGTTTTTGAAAGGCAAACGTGACAATGTCTATGTAGTTTTGGAAATTTTATCTTTAGACAAACGGTACATGTACATGTATAAACCAAGGTTTATACATCTGACGCATAAATTAAGTTGTCCATGTATGGGACAAGTCGCGAACAACACATTTGAAACTATATATTTCATCTTGTACTAACTAAATTATGTTTTTTTTTTCTGAAAACTTTATGCAAAATTGTCCTATCATACCACATAATAAAACAAGTATAATGTAGGAAATCCGTCTATTGTACAAAGTTGGCATTTAAGTAAAATTATAAATAATACCAATAATGGTTTTCCTTTTTGTTTAAATACTACATTCACCCATTAAAGTGCGCACATGTTAATTTTGCTATACATTTCCTTCTTTGCAACTGCATTTATAAAGTTGTCAGAAAGATGATGAAAATAAAACGTAAATGGCTTTAAAGGGTATATCTACACTCATACGACAAATATGTAATGGAACTAAACCTGTAGTACTCAACCTAATAACCTAGTGGTCGCTTCTCGTCTTCTTGTAATTGACGGCTGATAAAACAAACTCTAATAATAGATTAATGCTCTTAAAACATGCATTGGCATGATAAAATAATGACCCATACGTTGACCTAATAATTAGCGATAAAATACAAGGACGTTTGTTATCTAAAGAACTTGGCGACACCTATAACAAGTAATTTTTAGTGTTTGATCAACAATAAAATACTTAAGATGCTGATATCATATCTCGAGTAATAGCATGGATTATTAAAGTAAACATGTCGGCATGTTTATATTATAAAGTTCATTTTTACCTCGGATAAAATACTTAACCCTTTTAAGGGCTTAGGGGGGAAATGCAAAACAAGAAACTGAGAAACGCGAAACGAGCAACAGACAAACAAGAAACAAAAAGTGATATTTATCAATCATAATGAGATGAGTCTTTAAAAAAAAACTAACTTCAAAACTATTGTCTTTTGCAATGATAGCTCAGTGTTTAGAAAATCACTGGAACTCATATCACTTCTTAGGAATATAAACAATTAATTTATACTTTTTAATGATCAAAAAAGGAATAATAATATATCATTTTTAGTTTTTCATTTCTATGTATCTCGTTTTCTGTTTCTTGTTTTGCATTTTACACATTACCTCTTTTTGAGACATGTATAGATTAACTATCCCCACCTTAAAAAAAATAGCAGGTGCTGATCTAAGACCCGCACCTCGCCCCCTAAAATGACAAAAATATGCTTTTGCACAAAATACACGTAAAAAGCACTATAACAGCAACCTTTACGGCACCCTAAACCATAATCTTGGATCTGCCCCTGAAAACTATTTTTAAAATAACAATTTTTATAATTTATACCAAATAATCACAGATCGTAACAGTACCGGTCACTTATATCAGCCAATTTATTCCAAGTACAAACTGGCATTAACTCTTTTTGAACATAAACAATACGTGGAAGTTCTTCTATAATAAACTTGTTTATTTTACTGATACTTTTTAATTATAAAGGAGTAGAGCCACGAAAGCCCTTAATCGGCCCGGTATTTTCACCATTTTTACAAGTACTATAACTTGCCAAAAATTAAACTAAAATACGTTAAGGTATGAACAAACTTTTCATATCTGTAAGATTAAGCAAAATATTTACACCACAGGTTTAGCCTTGAGACTTAAAACAGACCATAAATTTGACAATTCCTCATTTTCACACATTTCACTTGTTTCTCTGTATATTTCGTCACAATTATTATTGGCCACATTCTTCGACCATTGTAATTTTTTGATAATTAATTTATAATATCATAATACACATTTATATCACAAAAATATTTTGGTCGACAGGTGTGACCCATTCCATATTAATCGATTTATACATGAAAACAAAGGAAAACTGTCACAAATTGTTATTTTTCACAAAAAAGTATATTTTTTACCTCACTGTTCTCCTTATTGATAAATGATTGAAAGAAAAAAAATTGCTATTCATGAAATATAACGACTAATGAATATGAGTGCGGCAACTACAAGCAGATATATCAAAGTTAATTTTTTGGGCCATTTGGGGGGGCTTCGTGGCTCTACTCCTTTATAAAAGATATTAGATTATCTTCAATATATACGCTTTTCACTATTCTGTCTATAAAAATCTCCTTACTGTTTACATTATCCACTATAACAGGAAGCATTACATTTAGCCCATCTTATGTAATAAATGATCTGTGAAATATGAAAATTGGACAATTTAAAGTTTTGTAATTTCTGATTTCTATCTACACGCATTGAATATTTAAAACTTTATCTAATCACATGAGATATTATTAAATGAACCAAAAACTTCCCTTTATAAAATAAATATTAATAATCATTAAAGATTCTTCCTTCTTCTTGCTTCCTCATGCTAAACACCATTGTAAACTAAAGTAAGATAATTTTCCCCTTTAAATTCCTTCACATAAATAATTAAAAAATCTATACAATAGAATAATTATAAAACATGCATTGACACGACATATGTTAAAAAGTATTTGTTTAGTTTTTTTTCAAATTTACTGACAGTGTACAACTTTAAACGAATGTTTGATTAATTAAACGAAAGAGTCTTTTGATGACCAAAAACAAGAATCAAGACTCCATAAATTATGTCAATTCATTCGTGTTATCTTTGATCATGGAAGTATTATAGGTCTATATTACTTCCATGCTTTGATAGACTGGGTTCTCTCTAACTATTTTGTTTCTCGTATCTTTATTTTCTTTTTCATTTCTTTGTATTCATATGTATATGTATTTAAGCTATGGTTCCTTGACAACTGTACAAAACAAAATATTTAATATTATGTTTTTCTGTATACCTTTGTTGTATCAGAATAAAATGATATATATTAGTAACTCTCTTGCATTTAATTTACGTCTTTAATGCGCTTCTAAATCATTACTGTCATATCTATTTTAATCTATACGTAAATGAAAGTGGCGACACAAAGACAAGGAAACATAAAATATGCACGATAATGAACATAGTTATTAGCTTTAACGTATTGACCATAAAATTCAGACGGGTACATGAATAAAATAATTAGACCAAGCCTATTTGAGTTTTAAACGAATATGCAAGATACATATTGTTTGATTTGTCTGCAATAAAGAAGCTCTATCTATTAAAGATAAAAATGTCAGACACTATATGATTTTTTTTGTTTAAGTTAAAAAAAGACACTATACAAATACAGGCCCCAACACAGATTTTTTTCCGAAAGGAAGTGCGTTAAAGTTGCACAGGACTTTAAGAGAAGAAAAAAAAGGGGATGCAACCGATTATGCGTAAAAAATTCGACAAAAATGCCTACACATAAGTATTTTCTCCGAAATTGTGTGCAAACGCACCCCTTTGTCCCACTGTTTAGAGGCCTTGAATATAAACAACAATATATGCCGCACTGAAAACTAAAAAAAATGAAAATTACTGCATTAATATTTACAATTGATATCTGGATGTCATCTTTTTTTTAACCTGTAAGTACAGCAGCATCAATATTGCTCTAGTACCTATGCGTGTTTTACCTACAACATTTCCCTGTTATGTTACAGAATTGAACACGTTTCACCAATTGAATACTGTGAAAAGGGAAGGAAGAATAAGTAAACAATGCCTTGATTGTACATTGTTCATTTAGTATTTCTTTTTTTTCGTGTATGAAGTACTTAGGTTTTCCACAAAGTTAAAAAAAAACATATTAAGTATCTTTTTACTAATACTTGGTTTCAAGTGATACATTTCCTTAATATAAATGTATGTCATTTCTATTCATATTCTCAATCATATGCTAGTACATGTAGAATTTGTATGCTGTTGATAAAACTGTATGTTATAAAAGCAAACTATGACGTTGTCAAAGGAGACCAAAGTAATGAATTTAAAAAAGAATGGAAAATGCAGGTTCAAACATCTGGAAGTCAATTACATTAAGACGTACTTTGTCATCAATGAGTCTTGCTGATTTGTTTCTTCATTCATATGAAGCAGGCTTCTTATAATCTGTTCTAGACAAAAAAGATCGTAGACTGGCTCTCTCATTTAAGCTTTCCGTTAGGAAGTCTGCTTCATATTAAGATCTTCATCTTAAAATAGACTCTTAAGTTAAAACTTTCGACAAAGTTCTATGACAAGCGTGATGACTTCAACTTCAAATGTCAACTTTTCCTTCTTTGTAGCAACATTCCGTCCGCTCCAGCATATGAAGTTTACGCATCACAATGGATTCGTTACTCGAGAGCTTGCGGTAATTACATCGAATTCCTTGGCAGAGCAATATCACCTCCGCGCATACGTTCTTATTTTGGTTAGCTCTACAAACCTCTCTAATTTTGCATGACGCATCATTTACCCACCGTTAGCCACCAATATTTGACAAACTAGCTTAATGTATAGTGAACATTAAGTAAATTGTGTTTTGCTATCCTGTTATGGGTTGATGTTGCACACGGATTCTAAAATCGCAATGAAAAGGGAAAGGGAAAGTTTAGTGCCGCATTAAACCTGGTTATCTCGGGTTTTTGTTCAGCCAGTCATGATCTAGTCTTGTATATAGTAAAACTTACGACGACAAATATCAAAGTTTTTTGGGGTTTAAAAAACAAGACAATGTACTAGCAAGATGCAATTGGCCACACTTCACAGAGTGAAAATTTCAGGGACATATGGTAAATGTCGGTTGGGCGGGGAACATTTTTTTTTGTAAATATCAGTTTCCTCGGCACCTACAAATCATGGCCTTTTGATATTTAGTTTATTAACGAATTGATTAAAAGAAGCAGAGGTACCAATGGGGTATCCGAATGTCAAAAGTCCGAAAGGGCAGAGACTAAACCAGTAAACACAAACAAGAACGGGACAAAAACAGACAACACGTAAAACATGGAAACACAAAACAACTGAATATCAATCAACAACGCGAACTCCAGTCGAAACAAGAGTGAACTCAGGTGCTCCGGAAGAGTAAGCAGTTCCTGCTTGCTATAGCACACCCGTCGCGTTGCCAATAGTCCATTCAGCGTGTCAAATCCAGTAAAGGAAGACAAAACAACACACTATGACAAACCAACATCTGCTCTCATCTGAGAGATCGAAATCCCATATTTGTCTATAAGTGCATGATGTCTTCCGTAAAATTTCTTGAGTGAAGACAGCAACCGAGGAGCAACATAACCCTGTGTGAGCAATTTTTGCGTCAGACGTGTCGCTCTGCTAAGGAAATCGATGTAAGTCCCGCACGCTCTGGAGTAACGAATCAATTGAGATACGTAAACTCCATAAGCTGGAGCTGACGGAATATTGCTACACAAGAAGGGGAAGTTGACGATTGGAAAGTTGAAGTCATCACGTTTGTCATAGAGCCTTGTTGAAAGTCTTCCTTGAGAGTCAATTTCGAGATGTAGATCTAAATATGAAGCAGACTTCCTAGAATCCGTTGTGTCCTTTATCTCAAGCTCCTGTGGATATATGAGATGGAGAAAGTCACCAAATCGAGAATTCTGGAAAAGAATACAAGCTTGACGCTTTTGTGAATCCCTCCCCTGTTTGCAGTCCACCGACCAGTGTGGCACTTGTAGCGGGCCCCTTTCAGCCTACTATCATCGAAATCTACAAAAAAGTTCTTTAACAGTCATTGGTTATTTAGTAAGTAGCATCACCATGGGCTTTTATAACGTATGATTCGATATCAGGTTTGTCGCTCATCTACTTTCTGTTTACTGGCTTTAATTTGTTGACATAAATGTTCATTAGAAGAAAATGCAATGTTTCGTACCAGTTTTCTCACTAACTACTCATCAGAGGCGCTTAATATTTGGTATACAACATCATCATGGGCTCCCATAACATGGGATTTAATGTCAAGTCTGACGTTTATTTATTTTCATTTTAACGAAATCCGGCAATTCTATGTTTGACCCATTTTTTGAATGTTCTTTTTTATTTTTTTTATTTTTTATTTTCTCGACACATATACCCAAATAAATGAAACACCCATTTGATTTGTAAGTGTAGGCTATGGGTAAATTTGACATCAAAAGGCAGGATAGAATCTTTTGTCAGAAAAATACTTCAGGATACCCACTGTGCTCTATTCAGGAACAAAAATATAAAAAAAGTCAATACAAAATTAAACAAAAAACCGAAACGATATGGAAAATCAGTATGGACAAGAACATATCAATTCCCAACAAAAGATAACTTGGATCTGTCCGTTGTACATCCTTAGACCATGCATAGAAATACTCAAAAATGTCTAATTATCAGTATGCATCATATATAATTCGTAGATGTACCGTTTCAGTCAGTAAATTATGTACATAGAAATTAGTGAGTTGTGGAATAAGTATACGCGACACAACTTACAACATAAACAACAATTTAAAAAATCCACAACAGAAAACAGCCAGCAGCCTTCAATGTGACCAGCGGTCGCTGCTCGCTGTTTTGAAATTGGCCCTGCATCGAAAAAAAACTTCATATGACAAAAAAAAACATTCTTGACCGAAATAACCCAGATTTCATTAATATTCGCCGAATACAAACAACAGCTTTGATAAAGATATATACAGAATCAACATATACACATGTATGGTGTGGAGCGCGACATTTTTGGCAGTATTATTGACTAGTATAATATTTATACCTCGAATACCGGTAAATGGCTGATAATTTACCCATTTGCAAACTATGCAAAGATTTAACTACACCTCCCCCAACTTTTTCTAAGTGCATATTAAACGTTTTCGTGTTACTCTTTTTTAACCCTTAACAATACATAGAAGTCAATATTTATTATTTTGTGAATTTTACTGATACTTTATAAATCAAATTCCCTCTGTCAAATTATACTAGCATTCATTTATACACTATCCACTATAGATAATATTCCGTCAATTAAATTCTCCTTATTGTACAAAATATTCATTATGAAGAAGTGTTTTTCTGTAATAAATGCTGAATAAAATTTGATAAGTTTTACAATTTATAATTTATATTTACACGCATGGAGTCTTTTATTGCATAAGATATGATATGAACCGAAAACTTCCCTTTATACAACACATATTAATATTCAATTAAAGTTCTTCCTTCTTCGTGTTTCCTCATGCTTTATACCATCGTAGATAAAAAAGAAATAAATGCCCCATTTTAAACTAATTCACATATAAACACAAATTCTATTCAATAAACAACATGATAGTATTGATTACGACATATGTTTAAAAGTATTTATTGAGATTTTTTTCTCAAATTTACTTTACAGCTTTCAACGAATTTCTGATTTATTAAAAGAAAAAAGTGTCTTTGGAAGAAAAAAAATTAAAGTACCGCAAAACTAGCAAAAACGTGTTTCACGTTACTACGAAAGAACATTTTGAAGGTCACAGGTCTAAAGACATGAATGAGTGATAAGACACTTGATTCAGCATTCATTCATTAACATATATGGAGAAACAAACATAATTACAAAAAAATCTAAATGAGTTTTATGGGCAAATAAGCACTATCCATTTTGCTTCTTAATAAACATAGTCATATCTATCCTAATCTATACGCAAATGACACTGGCGACACAAAGACACTGAAAAACAAAATTTTCACAACAATTAACATAGTAATAAGCTTTAACGTATTGACATTAAAATTCAGACGTGTATATGAATAAAATAATTAGACCCAGCCTATTTGATTCTTATACGAATATGCCAGATACGTATTGTTTGATTTGCCTCTCTTCTGAAAGAAAGTAGCTCTATCATACATTAAGATGAAAATGACACTGTATGAATACAGGCCCGTACATAGACTTTTCTGGAAGGGGGTGCGTAAGGTTACACAGGACTTTAAGATAAGAAAAAGAACGGATGCAACCGAAGATGCATAAAAAAGTCGACAAAAATGCCTAAAAAATTATAAGTATTTTCTCCGAAAGTTGGTACAAACGCACCCCTGTACCCCACTCGTTAGGGACCTTGAATATGAAAAGCATGAAAAATAAAACAGATATATATACCGCACTGGAAACTAAAATTATAACAAATAACTGCATTAATATTTACAATTGACAGCCGTTGAAGGAAGCTCTAGCATTTATGTGTACAGGAACGAGTTTATATTCTCAATTATATGCTTGTACATGAACCATTTGTATGTTATTTGTTTTATCCCGGAGGTAAAGCAACACAAATGATGGGTGTTTACCTTTAATATTTCCCTGTTCATGTAACAAGTTTCTACAACAGAATACTGTGAAAAGGGAAGGAAAAATATGTAAACAGTGTCTTAATTGTATATTGTTCATTTGTTCCTATAACATTGTTTGTGAAGTACTCAGGTTTTTCCACTGAGCTAAAAAACCAAAAGTATCTTTTTAACTAGTACTTGGTTTACAAGTGATACATTTCCTTATAAATACATGTCATTTCTATTTATATTCTCAATCATATGCTAGTACATGTATAATTTGTATGTTGTTGATGAACGATGATCATGATATAAAAGCAAACTATGACTGTCAATGGAAATCAAAGTAATAAATATAACAAAAAATGAAAAAAAAATATCAAATTAAGAATACAAGACATATGGTACATCAAAATATGTTTCTGCTTTGAAAAATAAAAAAAGAAATCATGATAAACTTGAGATAAATAAAAGATCATCACATATAAAAACACCTAAACTATTAGACTACAGCCACATACATTGGTTTAACCTCTGGTAAGACTTAAATAGATGAAACGCGTGTCAGACGCAGCAGAATTTTGCAAAACAAGCACCAAGTTTGTAAATTTGAGGCCTATTTGTCTGTCTGCCTCTCTCAAATCACCCAACGAAACGGTGAGCAAAGACCACTCGTGATGTAAAATGCCATTTGATGTTTCCCTGTCGCCCTTACTTTATTTTAGTTGTGATGCGTACACTTATCCCATGTCTCATTATCTTTTATTAACATGGAAAAGGTGGGACCAAAAATAATTTAACAAAGCCACAATTTATACGCATATGTCTTTAGACAGAAGTTATCAGCAAGGCTTATGTTTGTACTCATCATCTTTATCTCAGTTCTATTCAAAAAGATACTTTTGTCGGCAATTTTTAATTGTTTTTTTTTCATTTGCATTATAGTTTTAACCAATTACGGCTACCATCGATTGATGGTCAAATTAACAACTGTCGACTGTTGTTTTATTGTATATTTTTAATTTCCATTGATTTATTTAGGTTTCATCGCGTACACTTTTTCCACATCTAATCATCTATGCATACGGATCCGTAGGAACTAAAATTATCATTTGATAATGATTTTAACCTTGAATGGTCATATGAAAATATAGGTGCAGTGTTGGTATATCTATTAACATTTCTTATAATATAAAAAAAACTTATTAGATCACGTTCTTTAGACTCGGACGCATTCTTGGTAAAGCATTGTCTCTCTTAACACAGCTTTACATTTAGTTTACCAATAACTTAAAGTTTTGTTAGTAGCAAAACATGAATCTACCACAGTTGCGACCTTTTTGTACTGACACTGTCGACACAAAGGCAGATACTAGTAGATAAAAAAACCGTTGACTATGATTAACGAAGTTTTACATGTTGGTATACAATTGAAACGTGTTTACTCATAAAGTAATTGGACTCATTTTATCTAAATTTGGGTTGTTAATGCCTTGTATGAACTTGTCACGTACAATGATAAATGTTCAGTAGACTTGAATGATGAAGGAGAATGTTTTAATTTTTTTATTTCAATAATTAAACAAAATCAATTACCAATTCATTTGCTATTGTCATGGTTGTGTTGTTGAATTAAGTTTTTACAATGTTGAGATTTTAAATAAAAACACACAGACTTATTCCAAAAAGGATAAGACAAGAAGTTCAGTAAGGCAAGTTTGCATTAGCATAATGACTCAAATGACAGACAATAGGAAGGCTTATATGTAGGCTGAAACATGTTTACTACGAGAAATTTAGTTATCTTTAGCTTTACAATTTGCAATCGTTATTGACACGCACGGCGTATTTTAAACGTTTACTTTTATCAAATATTATATAAAAAACTCACAACTTCCTTGTAGAATGAAAAGAATTTCATTACATACTGTTCCTGCTTCCTTCTTCGTGATTATAATTGACATTAAGACTATAAACATTTTACCGACTTGTTTATCTAAATACATAAAACACGAAGAAAAGCTTTTAGATTACAGTTTTAAACCAATTCCAGCATATTGATAAAGACAGTCAGACTATTCTATTAGTGTGAAATTTTACAAAATATTTCATTTGGGTTACAGAAAATAGATTTTCACAGCTTCAACCTTCACTGATATACACAACAAAGAATAGCATCATTTAGAGTAAAAAAAATAAGAGTGTTAAAGCAACGTTGCGTTATTATGAGTGTTGTGTTTAAAAAAAACCACATCTAAAAAGGGAAAAACATGATGATTCCAACTTTCCAACTGTTAACTTTCCCTTCTTGTGTAGCAACATTTCGTCCGCTCCCGCTTATGATATTTATGTATCACAATTGATTCGTTACTCCAGAGCTGGCAGTAATTACATCGACTTTCCTGGCAGAGCGTCATGTTTGACACATAAATTGTTATTACAATGTTATGTTGCTACTCGGTTGCTGCCGTCACTCAAGAATTTTTCGGTAGACATCATTTACTCATAGACAAATATGGGATTTTCCCTTCAGATGATTGCAAATGTTGCTTTGTCATTGAGATTGTTTTGTTTTTGCTTTACTGGATTTGACACACTTAATTTGAAATTGGCAGCCCGACGGATGTGCTATAGTACGCAGGAACTGCTTACTCTTCCGGAGCACCAGAGTTCACTCTCATTACAACTGTTCGCTTTGTTAATATATATTCAGTAGTTTTTGTGTTACCGTGTGTTATATGTTGCCTTTTTTACGTCATGTCCTTGTTTGTGTCTACTGGTCTTGTTTTTGCCATTTCAGACTTTGACATTCGGATGTTCCATTGGTACATCTGATTATTTTTAACAAAATATATTAATTGCAACGTCCTTTTTGAACTCTTCATGAGCAGGTGGTTTCTTGAATCGCTCATCTGGCTTCAATGACTCAAAATATAATTTCCAATGCCAGCAGACACGGCCTCTTTGTGAAACTCTATAGGCTGAGCATTTAGGCAGGCAAAAGCTTTTCCATTTTATTTATAAGTCACAATCTATTACAAACAAAATAAATATATCTATCCAGGCATCAAAACTCTTAAAAGGGATGAACTGATGATTAATACCCAATAAATACTTTTAAGAGCTCAGTTAGTTTACCATTGAGACAGACAAAAGATTAAAAGCTTTTCCCAACTTCTTATCAATGTTTACCCTTTGAAAGAGCAAAATTAGCTGAACATTTAAGCATCAAGCAAAACATTTTCCGTAATGCAAACGTGGATGTATTTTTCGCGTTTATGTAGAGTGAACCTTTTGCGTTGGGGATAAACTCGAGTTTTAATTGATTATATATACTTTATACTAAAAGACTAATATATTTGCATTGGGGATAATTTCGCGGATATTTTGTGATCGCGAATTAAGCGAAAATTACCACCACTCGAAAATGTCCACGTTTACAGTATCATCTATGTTTCACAATGAACAAGGCAAAAACTAATATTTGCTCATGTTTAAGGGGCTTTAAATCCTTTAATGGGTCATTTAACAATACAAATCAATAGACAATTTTAAAGAGCTCGATAAACTGAACATTTAAGCTATCCTATCATCTATGGTTCAAAATCTAAAAGGCCAAAACTACCATGGTTTGTTTAAGGGACCGTTTCTCCTATAAGGGGTTATCTGACAGTTAAAAACCATAAAAATATTGTATAGCTGAATAAGCTGAACATTAAAGCATGTAAAACATTTTCCTATCTTCTATCGTAAAATCCAACCATTTTTGAAATTTAATGGGCAATAACTATATTATAAAGGATCATTTTACAATTACAAAACATTGGACATTTTTGTATAGATCAATTGGCTAATATTTAAAAAAAACCTTTTCCGTATCAATTTCTAATTTAGTTGAACAAAATACAATTGAAATGATCTCTTTATCCTAGACTGTTTATGAGATAGTCAAATTCAAATGACAACAAAGTTTCAGACATTAAATTTTGCTACGCCTGATGCGCGTTTCGTCTATTCAAGACTCATCAGAGGCGCTCTACCAAAAATATTGAAAAAGCCAAAAAGTTATGATTATGAAGAGCATAGAACAATGAAACTAAAGATACCGAAACGGGGAACCAAATTGAAACTAAGATGGTCAACCTATGTCTGGGGTAGGAAGAACCTAAGGTTCTTTGTGGATTTGTGGATATATAGATCTTGATGTGCTGATTGCTGTAATCATATAATCTAATAGGCCTGAATATTTGGATATCTGTGATCGTTTTATAGGTATTTGAATAAATAGATGATTTCAACTTTCCAATTGTTAACTTTCCCTTCTTGAGTAGCAACATTTCGTCCGCTCCAGCTTATGAAATTTACTTATAACAATTGATTCGTTACTCCAGAGCTTGTGGGAATTACATCGACTTTCTTGGCAGAGCGTCATGTTTGACACATAAATTGTTATTACAATGTTATGTTGCTACTCGGTTGCTGCCGTCACTCAAGAATTTTTCGGTAGACATCATTTACTCATAGACAAATATGGGATTTTCCATTCAGATGATTGCATATAACAATGAAACTAAAGATACCGAAACGGGGAACCAAATTGAAACTAAGATGGTCAACCTATGTCTGGGGTAGGAAGAACCTAAGGTTCTTTGTGGATTTGTGGATATATAGATCTTGATGTGCTGATTGCAAACTGATGTCTGACCCCCTGCTCTACTTGAAGCAATGGAGGTCATGTTGTTTATCGGAACGATTCAAAATGAGGATCGTTTGTTGCCAATGTCCCAAGCATCAGTCAATTTTGCCAAGTTTAAGTCAATTTACTTTATCTGTTTCAGAGGAGAAGATTTGTTTACGGAAGACGACAGACGACAACGACAACGGACACGTAAAAAAGCTCTCATTAAATGTCGCTGCTCGCATGCCATTTGGTCCCAGATTCGAGCACATGTATTTTTCAATGGCAAAGGGCGTGAATTTTAACATAAAACAAGGATCAATTTAACAACTAATATTTCTATGCCATCTTTGTCTGTCCTTGACACAAAGCAAATAAAATGATGATCTTGTTACTCTGAATAGTTTTCAGTGTGTTACATTTAATATTTCCTTAATCAATGGAACAGGTTTTAACAACTAAATACTGCGAAAAAGGAAGCTACATTATTTAAACAATGTCTCAATTTTACATTGTTCATTTGCTTGTTCTCCACGTATTTTTTCCGCATCCCCATCATAAGTATCTTCCCACTGGTTGTATGATACATTTCCTTATACATGTATGTACATTTCATTTCTATACATATTGTAAATCACATGCTAATACATGATTGTATCTATTGAAACAACTGTGATCATGCTATGCAATAAAAGTATGACTTTGTAAATAAAATAAAGTTAACAATTGTAAAATAATCTCAGGAATATCAAATTAAGCATACAAGCACATCAAAAAATATAAATGATGAGTCATCATTAAGTAGAAAAGAAATTAATCATTCAACCTGTGTTATCTAAAAAAGTCATTTTCGAATAAAAATATTGAAATATAAGAGTCATCATATAGAGGTAATTTAAGGAACAAAGGTGTAATCAAAACAGGCACCAAATTATTAAATTGAGGTCTCTGTTGTCCTTAAGATATCGTGAAAAGCAACATTACACTTTATTAATTGCGTTTTGCAGCACAAAATGTTTTACTGATATTAAACATACTCTAATCTATGTATTGTGCATTGAAAAAGTTGTGTTGTTGTATTCATGCTCCTGGCGTCGAAGATCATCATAATGATGAGCTGTTCTATCATTAGATACACTGTCGTACTGATCTGGAGGTGTTAGCTGGTTGTTTGATTCTAGCGATTTCAATCTGAAATCAAAAATACATCAGTCAATGTTTCCAGACAATTAATTTTGCTACGCTTGACGCCCGTTTCGTCTATAAAAGACTAATAATAGGCGCTCTACCTAAAGATTGAAAATGCCAAACACTATATGATTTTTAAAACCATAGAATAATAAAACCAAACAAGCGAACTAAGAACCAAAATATGACTCAGATCAACGTATGTTTATGGTAAGAAGAATATTTTGACAATAATTTTGAAATTCAAAAGGATAATTTCAAAGCTTAGATGTGTTAGCGATAGACGAAATCAATAAAAACTTCTGAGAAAGTATTTAATGTTTTGTATTTTTGCTTCTGTCGTTGAATTTAAAACTCGTTTTATTTCTTTTTAAAACTGCTGGTAACCAAACACATGCTTCAATGTCATATGATATTGTGGTGATCAGTAAATGATTGCACTCAAGTTTTTTCGAAAAAAAAAGATAAAGAGTATCAGGTATTTCATTTCTACTTTTCAATGTATAAAAACTTGCTCGCGCGTATAACAAATATTAAAACATAAGTAGTGTTCCAAAGTTATAGTTGCGGCAGAAATAAAAAAAGTTTAATCTTTCTACTTAGCTCACATTTAACTTCCATAAGGTTAAACCAAAAAATCTAACCGCTTTCTCTGTAGCAGATATAACACCGTTATGCAGATTATTATTATCGTTAGTATACCACAAACAATATCTACTACTGTTATTGCTGAAACAAAAAAAGAATACTTTAAAATGAAATAGTTTATTACCCGAATACTGTTGTCTTTAAGTTTATAATCATTATTTTTACTTTAAACTTATTTAGTTCTGGATCAGTGACCCCCTCAAGTTAAATTCTTCGTATCGGCCAAAATTGAGTTAACTCTTATCAAACTGTACAAAGGGGTCTTTAAAATCATTTGTCTTTTGCTCTTTCTACAAACATGACAAACATTTTTTGTCCTTTGCATCGTTCCTTGAGACCGAGATAGTCGAAAAATTGGTTAATTAAATGTTCAACCCTGACGAGGATCGAAGTCTTAGTAGCCTGACGCGTTAACCACTACACCACTACACAACCTAATTTTTAAAATAATTTTGTGATATCCAAAAACTGCATCTGACGTTAAAACTGAATAATAAAAGAAAACAGATGATTGAATGTGTATTCATCTTATCGGGTTATGCAAAATACATTTGACGGGAATTGCATGTTATATCAATAATGATTGAATATGTAAAAAAAATTCAAAACTTTAAATACCTGTGTAAGTATTTCCAGAGTTATTTGAATTGGCATTTACAGAAGGCCTGGCTGTAACAGACAAAATGTGGATAGGATGAAAAGAATAGTTGATAAAACAAAAACTGAAAAGAAGACAGACATTTGAGGACTTTCAAAAATGATTTTATTCAAAATTATTTGACGATTCGGAAAAAGCATAAAAGCACTCAGTAGACAAAGTATATAGTTGTTCTTATTGACGTATTCTATGTTCAAATGTGCAAGATTCAGAATAGACAGACAAAATATGGTTCTTGCCTGTACACTATTCTCAATAGGCTAAATTCAAAATTTTCATTTGCCCAATTCAAATTATCAAAAAGCAACCGCCTTTGCTTTTGCACCTTATGAGAAACTTGTTTGCAATGAAATGCTTATAGAACATAATTATTTGTTAAGAATAAAAATTTTGAATATTTATTGCAGATGATTTGGATACAAAGATATATAGCATGAGCGTTGTTGCTTCATTTGAGAGCGAGAAAGGTATCAAAAGCATCAGTGTAGCTTGGAATGGGATAAGATGATGTATCTTAGATGAACATATTTAAAAGGATAATGAAATGTCACTAAATAAGAATGGACTCATTACTTGAAGTTGTAGACAATGTGTTTATATTTGTAGAAGACTTCTCAGTACTGCTATTAGTCCATGTTAAAGATTGTGTTGCACCTTAAACATTCACATTTATTAACCCAAATGGTTAGGGTGAGTTATAGTGTGTTGTTTTTGTTTTAAATAATTTTGAGATAGGGAAAAATAAGCATTCAGATTAATGACAAATATAAGATATTAAAGGTGTTCATGATAACGTCATGCTGCATTCTTTATTCAATAGTACAACTTGTAATATTTCTGTTTGTTTTATACCTTTATATCAACATTGATCAGACATTAAAAAGAGAAGCAATACAAAAAATGAAAATGTAAGAATGAATCAAATAATAAAAAAACTACCTGCACCATCTAATGCAATGCTGGTTTCGTTCGTATATACTTTCCCCAGAATTGTGTTCTTCCCTTTACAGACATTTATTTGAGGTTCAGTGACGTTGTAAATGGTAATATTTTGTCTAGATTTATATGGTACCAAGCCACCATTCTCTTGTTTATACCATTGATAGCTCGGTGGTGGATTACCATCACTGATACAAAATACTTTAACAAAGAGCTCAGGTTGCTGGCTTTCCTCCTTAACTATTGACGGTCTATGTACTGGATCTAAGGAGAAAAGTTTTCATTTTAAGATGCTTTAAAGGGTGGTGCCTAAAATGTGTAACCCATCCCCGTACCCACATCATTTTCGGCTCATTTACCCGTACCCGTTTTCAATTTCGACTCGTGAACAGCGAAAACGCGATGAAACTTTCTGAAATTTTATATGAATAAGTTCTTCAATGAACTGGTATAACGTAAAATTGTAAAACGGGTAGTTAGAAGCAAAGGTGTACCAAAGGGGTAATCAGTATCATAAAACCGTAAAGACAAAGACAAAACCGGCAGACAAAATCATCACAACAAAACAAACCACATAACAACATAAAACACAAACACACATAACAACAAAACCGCATTCAGCAACGCGAACTCAAGTCGAAACGAGAGTGAACTCAGGTGCTCCGGAAGAGTAAGCAGTTCCTGCTTGCTATAGCACACCCGTCACGTTGCCAAAGATCGATTAAGTGTTGGTCAAATCTGGAAAGGATGACATTACAAAACTCTATGTCAAACCAACATCTGTGCTCATCTGAGAGATAGAAATCCCGTATTTGTTTACAAGCACATGATGTCGTCCGTAAAATTTCTTGAGTGATGACAACAACCTGGGAGCAACGTACCCCTGTGTTAACAATTTGCTTATTTATTTTTAATAAAACTTTCACACAATAATTGCTGATATATTTTTGTAACTTTATTTATCATAGCAAACAAATCTGTTTGCTATTTGATAAGAAAAGGCCCTGTATGTCATCGGTACTGGTAAATTTCAATGTTGGTATCGAGTAAAAACAAAACATATATCAAAATATGAATGTGGTTTGATGTTTGGAGATATATAAACAATGTTATATTTCAAAGTCTCCTGTCAAATATCACAATGATTGACATCGTTTCCTCTACAGTCGAAGCGAATACGTGAATTTCTGCCATATCTTGGTGCGGGTACGGGTTACATAATTTAGGCACCACTTCTATAAAGCAAAACTGTTACACCGAAGGAACATCGCTTTTGCTATTATATACGAATTGGAAATAATACAGGTCATAGCTTGTTATTCGCTATGTGTATTCGGTTATTTGAAATGTAACAAAATAGGTTGAATACATTAAGTAACATTACTAATGGGGGATGCCCCGTAATTACATGCTGCATAATATCTGCAAAGTCAGAAAAAAAACCCGATTTGTTTGTTTCATTTATACAATGTTTTACAAAAAAGTTGTGGAAACGTTGACACATTTTGGGAATTGCAATTATTTCCAAATGTTGACTTCGTGCATGTGTTTTCATTATTCATTAATTATTATCAATATGTATCTATGGTGTCTTTTTATTAATGAAGATTATTTAGCCCGTCTAAATAAGAAAATAGCAAAAACAATTCAATAATACTGTTTTGATAATTGAGATGTCGTTTGCTTATGTAAATGTGATCACCGACATTTACTTACACTTTACATCTATTGGATCTGTTTCAATGTACATGTCTTGCTCATAAATACGAGACTGTATTCCACATTGAAAAACAGCTCCATTGTCTTCATACGTTAAGTCAGTTGAAAAAGTGCTGTTGTGGAAGTTTGAGCAGTTCTCTCTCATATTCTCTGTGCCATTGACTAAGGCAGTTATATTAAGGAAGCTTCCATCTTTTCAATTTTTTTGAACTAATAAAGGTTCAGATGGACGTCCTACATTTCCATAACATGAAATGGTTAATGTATCACCAGCTTGTAATATTTTCTCTCTATTCTCTGGGTATTTTTCTGTTGTTTGTGAAGTACTCAATGCCGAAATCGTGATTGTAGAGTCATCAAAAATAGATGTCGTATTTAATACTTCTTCTGTTGGTGTTGGATATGGAGTATTGATTTCATTTTCTTGTTGGTTTTTAGAATACATAATTCCTACGGGTTTTTCTGGTAAGGCTACAAAGCAAATGACCGATATTTAAGGCCTTTCACTATCCAAAGGGGAGACCTAATTACTGTATTACTTATGATTATGATTTTTGCTGCCACTGATCACAGGCGTTTGGTAAAATCCTGGACCCAAACGCCTGTGCAACTGATGAGAAAAAAGTGTCGCGATGTATCATTATTTATCATCTGACACTTTTTTGTTTTTTTTCTCTAAACTTGGTACCATAATTCGGTCATACTCTGACTAGGTCTCACTGATCCTGCAAAACCCATTTATTTTTAGTCGAAATTACAAATACCAAAACGCGGGTATAAACGGTTAATTTGGATATGCTATATATCGATATTTCAAGGAGTAACCTCTCATCAGTAGCATTTAAACCAAAACATTGGAAGGTCAAAATCCAAAACAGTTGAAAACGAAAAGTACTCAAAACAAAAACGTTCCAACAAGGAAGCCTAATCCAGCACCGAGGATATCGACCATGTGCATTACAAGGAAAGAAACCTGGTGTTTTCATCAATTTTGAATTTAATAATCGGAAATTTCAGCGACAATAAATTAGAAATTTTATGGTAATTCGTGTCAGACAAGTCTGACTACCAGGCTTGTGATTACCCTCGGGGACCTGTGGTCCACCAGCAGCGGTTATCGCCCAGTGGTTTCAAAATTACAACTACCAAAACGCGGGTATAAACGGTTAATTTGGATATGCTATATATCGATATTTCAAGGAGTAACCTCTCATCAGTAGCATTTAAACCAAAACATTGGAAGGTCAAAATCCAAAACAGTCGAAAACGAAAAGTACTCAAAACCAAAACGTTCCAACAAGGAAGCCAAATCCAGCACCGAGGATATCGACCATGTGCATTACAAGGAAAGAAACCTGGTGTTTTCATCAATTTTGAATTTAACAATCGGAAATTTCAGCGACAATAAATTAGAAATTTTATGGTAATTCGTGTCAGACAAGTCTGACTACCAGGCTTGTGATTACCCTCGGGGACCTCTGGTTCACCAGCAGCGGTTATCGCCCAGTGGTTTCAAAATTACAACTACCAAAACGCGGGTATAAACGGTTAATTTGGATATGCTATATATCGATATTTCAAGGAGTTACCTCTCATCAGTAGCATTTAAACCAAAACATTGGAAGGTCAAAATCCAAAACAGTTGAAAAAAGAAAGTACTCAAAACCAAAACGTTCAAACAAGGAAGCCAAATCCAGCACCGATTAATGTGCCCAATCAACAAATCCATTTGTGTTCAGATAAACTCAAAACTATGATGCAAACATTTTTTTTAAATTAACTTTTTTGGTTACGCGTTTTCGACTCGTAAAGTGTTGCGACTGGTCATTTGTTCTTTTTCAAAATTAGGAGTCCTAAAGACTTTATAACTAAACCAATTATCCTACGTGACATACATTACATCAAAACATGGTAAGGTCAAAGGTCCAATTTCAAGGTCAGAGGTCATGTTACACCTTGTGTGCAATATATCTAATGATCCATAAAAGATAGAAATAGACCTTAAATGTAAAATACTCTTGCTATTTAGACATTTATTTGATATAAAGGAGAAAAGTTTCGGTATTCCACAACACCTGCCACAGGAAAATTAATTACATACTCTGAACAATGAAGATGACAAACACAAAATGAAATCAGAAAAGCAAAAGTAAAATTAAAAGACAATTCTTCTGAAAGAACTGTTAGGTCTTTCCCTTTCCAATTCTTGCTATTGCTAGAGTTTGATGTCATTTCAAACCTTGGCTACATATACATGATATATATTTTTTCCCTTAACCTGGATAGTAGCACACCTGCATACGTGTGTATATAGAACAAAAGTCTATTTTATTCAAATCAAAATCGCTAAAAAATTATAATCAAAGATTTATAACTGACATCAATAGACTGTCGTAATTCTCGGCATTCTGAACAGTAGTAACATAAAGAATCCCTCTTTGAATATGAATATACAGGACCTAGATGCGTTTTCTGTTGTTCTGATTTGAATTGAGAATAGAATATGATAGATCTAAATCTACTTATTGTTTTTAACTTGTAAAGAAAAGTAGGGTTTCAAAAATATTGTTTTCTATGCATGTCGTCCTAAAATGAGACCGAATAAGCCCAATTTAATATTGATAAGTTAATATGTGGTTATGTTTAAGTTTCTTTTTATCTCTTACCAATGCAAACTATAAGGCTTTATGCGACTTTTTGCATGATAATGCCAATCACTAGACGACATTTTGTCGTGGGTTCGATATTCTATTTTAAAACCATTAAGGCAGGTGATAATAAGTAAGAACAATAATAAGGCCATCTTCTTCAGAAAAGATAAAAAATATTTTTCAGGCGTATGCTTGATTACTATAACAAAAGGCGGGTATTTTTTATTAAAAAACTCAAAGTTTAAAGGGCATTACCTCCTGTATTGGTGAATATACCAATATAAAAAAATGACAGTGTACAATTTAACAGTTGCTCTTCCTGTTTCAAAAGGATTGAACATGGTACCTTATACATATATAGTTTTGGATGAGAAGAACACGTAAACTTTTCAGCAAAAAGGGGCATAACTCTTATACGCGAAAGGGTATGGTACCCAAGTGTTTTTTCTGAAACAACAAACATAGACCGATTAAGTATACCAAGTATCATTGCAACATGTCGCGTAGTCCTCAAAGTTGATTTTAGCATTTACGGCGGAAGAAAGAAAATAATACAATAAGGTCTTCCCTTGCTAAACACACATAAATTCCTTTACTTCTAAAAGACCATGAGCATGAGCTTACCTTTGGTTTGTATGATTGTAAAGTTCGATTTGGAAATTTGTATAGAACCGTGTACCATTCGATCCGACACCAGTATTTGCCCTCGTCACTACACTGCATATCAGTAAATATCATCTTTGCCTGAGATGTTGATTCTGTTAAGTCAGTCACAACTTGTAGTATAATTCTGTCTTTCAGATATTGTCCTGCGGTCGTGGTATTTTTTACTCCCATAGATACATTAAAGAATGCGATCACATTTGCATAAAGGCTATTTGAAGCAAATTCTTTGGTCTTACAAAGGTACACACAAGCTCACTTCCATTTGATCCTAAAGGTGCAGATATGTTTTCACTTATACTAATATATGAAGGTCTTCCTTCTAAAAAGCAACAAAGAAAACCAATTAGAATTAAAAAGTCATTTGTTCAGAGAACAAATGTGAGGTCTTTCCCTGTCTTATGTTTTTGTAATGGTATTTTGTACAAGTACTAAAGACATTTGAGTCACTTTGTTTATGACAAGATGTTGCCAATTATTGTGATATAGGCTCCAGAATGAAGATTAGGGGGCCTACAGTCAGAAAAAGTATGGTTGCTAAGGACTTTTATGTTGGTTGCTATGGACTAAATGTCACTTCCGGTTGCAAAAACTTACATCTTAACTCAGAAAGTAGTCTTGTTTAAGAATATGTACATGTATGGTTGCTATGGACTTTTCATTAAGGTTACCTTGTTGCTAGGGAATGACCTTGACCCATGACCTTTGACCTCTGACTCAAATTTTAGCTCTTTGCATTCTGATTCATTTAAGTATACATGTTTACTATACTATTTGTTATGGTTTTCAAGTTATGGGCAAAAAACGTGTTTCGCGAAACTTGTTTTGGCCGCCATTTTGAAACCGTTCAACCGAATCATGTACTGTTTGGGTTCAAATTGTAGGCAATTCAATTCTCTTTCAAATAAACCCTATGTTTCATTCACCATCTTTTATGGTTAAAAAGTTATAAACAAAAATCATTTTAAAAATACGAATCAAGGGCGATAACTCAAAAACAACAAGTTTTACGCTTTCGCACCTGAAACACTTTTTGTAGATCTCGACATGGCGAACATTTTTCCCATGTATTGTCCGCTTCAATTTTGTACGGTTTAGGTGTTATTTCTTAAAAACTGTTTACAGTGTCGGCCATTTTGAAAATGGCTGCCTATAACCATTCGACTTTGGTCTTAAATTGAAGGACTCTTAATGACGGTCACAAAAAACCCATATGTTTACTATATTATCTTTGATGGTTTAAAAGTTATAAGCCAAAAACGAATAAGCTGAAACGTGTCAAGGGCCATAACTTGAAAACCGTTTGTCGTACAGTGTTCAACCCTTTATATCAAATAAAGGTCTAAATGAGACGAGTATTTTCCTCATTACATGTCTGCTTCAATTTTGTATGGTTTTTGAGCTATACTGCAGACAAGGTGTACCATGACCTCTGACCTTGAGATTTGACCTTTGACCATGACGTTTTTAGATGCAACATATGTCACCTAGGATGATTGGTGAAGGTCCCAAGTCTCTAGGACAAACCGTTTTGAAGAAAAAAAATTTGACGAGTCGTGACACTTTTCGGGTCAAAAACGCGTAACCAGGAAGTTGATCGAAAAAAATTTTTTTGCGTGACGAATGATGACCAGGAGTCTAGCAACATTTTCCCTGCTTCAGATTTTTGATAACGGTTACGGTTTCTGACTTTATCTGCAGACAAGGTTTTTGGGTTCCGGGCAGATAACTCCGTTACTAAAAATAGATCGGTTTCGCAGGCCGACTCAAGTCGAGCCCTGGTAGTGTCGATTAATAGTACTAAGTTTCGTAATGATAGGTCGCGACACTTTTTTGACATCTGCGGCAGAAAAAAAAAATAATAATAATAATCATAAGAAATACAGTAAGGTCTTTCCTTCTGTGGAAGGGAAAGACCTTAATTAAAGTTTAGTACCTGTATATAAAAGCTATTTTCGAATACATGTATTTTTGTTTTATGGTAGTACTTATTTCAAAAGCTGGTATGTAAGAAATAACCATGCAGAATAATATGAGCTATGATAAATTTACTGAGATCTGCCCCTAGCTCTAACAATATATTATTAGTTTCAATGAACCATAAAAGCCACAAGGGAGAGTTAACGACCCCTCCAATTAGTTTTTCTCCAATTAAATCATTCATCTCGCGACCGGTTTTAAGTGAATGATGGTAATTTTGTTTTCACAAATTTAAAATAAATTTGCATGAAGAAAATGAGGTTAAGACAAGTGCAATTGGCTTCGGTATATAACACTGATAATCTCTACTTTGAATGATTGGAAACTCTTCTAGGTCGGGTTTGAATGTCATGAATTAAGTAAAGTGACAAAATATATCTTTAAAATTTTCAAAATATATGTTATGATATGCTTATCATAGTCCCATATGGGAATATAACATGAAATACAACCATAATTTTTGTTTTATGACATCAACATTCACAGTACTATGATAACAAAACAAACATTGCAAAATTAAAAAAAAAATATTGGGCAATATATGACCCTTACGAGGCTTCCGTTTAAAGAAAGTGAGAAATCTCAGTTTGCCTTCTGTTTGTTAGAGGATTAAGTTTTTCAATCGTTGTTGCAATTCTGCAATAGCCACAAAGGACCGGTCGTTATAATAAAAACTCCAGTTACATTTCCCAGGGTAGAGTATACCACCCCTTGACCGATGTATAAACGCAAGATTACGACGATTAATACTGAGTGAGACATTTAAGGTTTGTTCTCCAACAGGCGCGAACGGATGGTGCCTGTATTCATCAGTATATTCTCTGTTGGATTTCGTTTACATGTAAAACATTCTTAAATATGTTGATCCCCAAAAAGCCACCCGGACACTTCCTTTTGCATCTTAGAGCCCGCTTAACGACCAGGTAAACATCAGGGAGACACTGGATGATCGGGAAAGCATTAGAAGCAGCTCAAACGATTAGGATAGCACCATGAAGCTAATCCGACAATTAGGGCATGATAAGATAGCACGATCGACATCAGGTTTGCATCAGGAAGCCAAGCAGAATCTTAGTTAACTTTGTTGTTTTAGGTTATAATTCAACTTTTTAAAAAACATAATTTAGAAAAAAAATGAACCAAGATTGCAGTGTGTTTGATTTCTTTATTGACGATATATTTGTCAGATTTGAACAACAAATTAGCATTCCAATGGACAGTAATTGTGCTTCTTTCCTCGCCGACTTATTTTTATTCTCTTACGAGACTGAATTTCTTCAAGAACTCGTTGAAAACAAGAATATGAAAGTGGCAAGGTCCTTTAATCTCACTTTCAGATATATTGATGATAACCTCTCTGTCAAGAACGCTTCGTTTGGTTAATGGATATCTTCGATATTTCTCCCAGAGTAAGAGATCGAAGTAACCACCGAATCCAATTGCTTTGCATCTTTCTTTGATTTACATCTTGAATTAGACCCGGGTGGTCATCTCAGTAGAAAAAATTACGATAAAAGAGACGATTTTAAATTTAAAATGATTAATTTTCCTAACTAAAAATTAAAATACCTACTTCACCTGCTTAAGGTGTTTATGTTTCACAACTTTTTCGTTATGTCATGGCTGGTACAAATATTTCACATTTTTAAATGCGACACCACTGTCTACGTGACCGACTTTTAGACCAGAGTGACAAGAAATTCCATCTAATACGATCTTCTAAAAATGTCTTCTTCTGTTATCAGTTACTGGTTGCAAAATTAATCCTAATATTGTTTTTATCTGGGTTGGCTGAATGTTGTACTGAGATCATCACCTTAATATCCCTTTTATTCTTTCACAACAGTTTTGTGTTTTGTTTTACTACCGGACCCTGAGATCGAAATAGAACAGGAAAGTTTGGCGCGCAATCAAACCCGGTTTAAATCTTTTGAAATGCCTGTACCAAGTCAAAACCATTGCGATCTTAATTTTTCCCAGTATTTTTTTTCTTGTTTTTTGTCTCTTCTCTTGGACATTCAGATTGATCTTCAAAGCTTGGTAATTTTGTCATTACCTTTATTTAGAATAAGGGAGCCACCATGACGACAAGCTTGGCATAAGGAAGCCACCTCGACTGTCACGATTAGGGTATAATCAAAGAGATCAGGCAAACATAAGGAAGCCGCACCGACTATCAGGTTATCATCAGGGAGCCGTTCTTACTACAGGTTCATCATCAGGAACCCGTTTTAGGTTAACATCAAGGAGCCGCTCCGATTACAGGTTAAAAGGAGATTTGTTAATTGACTTTCAATAATAGGAGCGGTACTGACTAGCGGAAAAGTATCAGGGTGTTTCATCGACTATCAGGATAACATTAGCTCAGACTAATATATGATAGCTTCATCAATATTTATTAGTTTGTGCAGTCTCGCCATTTTTAAAGACACGCTTAGATTGTACACATTTAGGTTTTAAAAGGATACGGACACGTTAAAGAGTATTTCGTTTTATAGACACTTAAGGTCGTACACTGGTATATCTTTGCGAAAAGGGCTCATTTAGGAGTAATTCACAAGTTAATAAGCATTAAATAATTCAAATATGACTACCGTCTGTTCGTGTACGTGTTTACCTTGAAACAATGAAGTGGTAATCACAAGACTAAAGAGCGTATGAGACATTTTGTAAAATAACATCCTGGTAGGAAATGACATTATATCATTAATAATCAATACTATATTTAGGATCACCAGGTAAACTAGAATACTTTCAACGTCAGGAATGGCCCCATTGGAAAACAATCGGCAAAATCTTTCAAACAAAATTCGACAGAGTTTCGTAAAATTTTAATATGCGATTCCTTTATTTTATTTAATCCCTGTGTAGAATTTAATATCTGTATTCATTATAGTTTCGGAGTTTTGATGATCAGAAAAATATATTGACGGACAGCCAGTCAGACAGACGGACAGACGTACAAGGAGAAAAGAAGAGGGCTTCTGCATCTTCGATACACGGACCGAACTATGATGTAAATTAATCGACTTAATTTTTAATAAGATTGACAGGTTCTAAAATAAAATCTTGGAGAAGACTTGCTGATCTTTAACAATTGACAGAATTTTTCAGTCTTTTTGCGAATAGAGCGCAGCAGAACAAGCCAAAGCGGCCTCAGAAAAATTCTATGACACGGGAATGATCTTCAAATGGCCTCAAATGTTTTCCAATGACACGTGTACGTACCTATTTCTTCCTAAAAGAATATAGACTGAAATCATAGGTAGCTTCATTCCAAACAACGGAGAGTTTTAGATATAATCGCATTTCGTTGGTCGATGTCAAAAATCAAAATAAGTACCGACAGGTACATGTATCATTGGTTATTTGAACATTGAGCCATCGCTGCACGTGCTAGCAAATCAACTTGGTCATGTAGAGAAGAACCTTTTACTGAAGATTTTCCCCCACATTTTAATGATAATATATACATTTAAGCAATTTTATATATTGTTCATAGGAACACATGAGTGCAGTGGAAGAGTAAATGATTTTATAAAAAAAATTATTTATGATATTATATATATACTGGGTTTACTGCATTGTATGTTTATTCTTACAGCAACTTTCACGTTGTTTGCACAGAGATATTGTTATACCATTGTATTGAATGTAAATCATGTTGAATGAAGAGAGCAAGATCCTTTTGTCTATTTCTTTGAGTGGTTTCAAATGGCTAATCATGTGAGATAACATCTACTTATTTCTTTAAAGACTTATAATTTTTAGGTTTCACAATGGTAGGCAATATTTAGAGACATAAATACTTCGATGAAGTCAATTATTCAAAAATACCTTTTTTCTGTTATATGGACACACGATTTCAAAAACCTTAAAAAATACCAGAGAAAGAAGCAGAGGTACAAAATGGGCACCGAATGTCAAAAACCCGAAAAGACAGAAACAAAACCAGTAAACACCGACGAGAACAGGACCCCCAAAAATTCAGACAGCATAAAACACAGGATCACAAAAAACAGCTCATGTCATAACGAGAATTAACACACAGATGCTCCGCTAGTGTAAATAGTCGTGGCTTGCTATAGCACACCCGTCGCGCTATTAATCATTAATTCCGTGTGTCAAATTCGGAAGACAAAACAAAACCCTATGACAAACCAACATCTGTACTCATCTGAAAGATTGAAATACCATATTTGTTTTTAAGCGCATGATGTCTTGCCTTAAATTTCTTGAATGAAGACAGCAACCGGGGAAAAACCTAAACCCGTGTTAGCAATTTTTGTGTCATGCGTGACGCTCTGACTAGAAAATTGACGAAGTCACGTACATTCCGTAATAACGAATCCATTGTGATGCGTAAACTTCCTAATCTGGAGCGGACGGAATGTTGCTACAAAAGAAGGGATAGTTCAGAGGGCATACAATAAAACAGGGAGAATCTATTAGAATTTGGAAAATTATAATTGATTCAAGAATTTGATGAAAAGTCTTTCCTTTTTTTCCTTATAAGGATGAATTCAGTAAACATGCATGCATTACTAAGCTCCACCCGTTTGTTTGAGAAATTTCTAGCTGATAATTTTCCAAATATGTCTTGAAAGATACTTTGGTTAATATAATCCAAATCATACAAAAGGTTTCATAAAGCAAGTGCTTTAATTGAGGTATGAATATAACATGTATTAATTGAATTTACTGCGAAATGTTTGCAAATAATGACATGTGAAAAGCCAAAAAAAAAAAAATGCTGCATATGTATATGTTTTTTTGTAGTGCAAAAGAACTTACTGTATCTTATCTTTATCGAATGAAATATTAAAGATTTGGCATTTTAAATATGAATTTTGTATGAATTTGACTTTTTAAATTGAAAATGCATTAAATCCTTAAGGGTATTAGGACTGAATTCGAACCTTTTAGACATTTAGAAAGACTGTTGGATGATTTTACATTTGACACTTAACAAGAATGTGGTTTAAGCAATTTAAAACTTTACATAATATAGAGGTAATTTAGTCTTCAGTTATGTATTTACATAATATAAAGGAGGTAATCTAGTCTTTGGTTATGTATTTACATAATATAAAGGAGGTAATTAAGGAGGTTATGGAAGGATGTGTGTGTGTGTGTGTGTGTGTGTGTGTGTGTGTGTGTGTGTGTGTGTGTGTGTGTGTGTGTGTGTGTGTGTGTGTGTGTGTGTGTGTGTGTGTGAAGTAACCGTCATATGTCCAATTGGTCACTAAGAGTCCTAGGTAGGAAATTAAACCTTCAGAATGTTGTATGTGTTTGGAAGTTTATAAAATGCTGTCTCCATAATGTGATTATTAATTTTGCTCATTACGTAAATCATTCTAATGAATCTTTTGTAGAAGAAACTCGAGTCAGAGTCCTAAAATATTCAAATTCATAAGGCTATTTGTTAAACTCGTATTATTTTCACCTGCTCCAAATATAAACATCCTCCTGAGTATCACACCTGCCAGACAAAGACATTGACGATACCGTATCTTAATAAGTAATGCAGATAAAAAAATGTAAAATTATGCTGGTAAAAAAATTGTATAACTTTTGCCATTTTCTATTATAGTATTTTAGCATCATAAATATGGAGACTTAAATGCAACAAATAATATGCGACGAATAAGGTCGCATGTTATCTAAATAACTATGTGGGACATTTATGATATTTATCAACAAATAAAACACTTCAAATGCGGATATTTTTTTATCTTGAGACATTTGGTTTATGGGTTAAGTAAAAAAATATGTATGGTAGCTAAAATAAAATAATAAATAAATAAAATAACCTTTAAGTACCACTTTTTATAAGAATCATGCAAAGAGCGATTCATGGGTGGAAAGCCTACACCAATTTATTTTTGATGTGTAACTTCTACTAACACCCTGATTTGTTTTTTTGTGCTCTTTTTCCAAACTAGCCCTGGTCCTGAGAAAAAAAATATATAGAATGCATTGGAAAAGTGTAAGAAAGGGAGATAACTCTTAAAATTGTCAATATTTCAATAGAAACCATTGTAACAAAATGGCAAGATTTCTCCCAGGTCCAGGCAGATTTTTCAGGTTATGGGCAAATGGTTATTTATTTCTTACTTTATATACTTTGAACTTTCTTTCAGTAAACCACTGTAGCCTTTTTATCGATGAATCACTTTTCATCAATTTTGCATGATTCTTAGGTGGACTACTACTTAAATAATTTACAAACATTTTAACAAATAATCCCGTTTATCACCAGTGTTGTGGACTCTTGCATTGACGGAGGTGCAAGACTTAACTTTAAGGTTAATTTGTTGTACTTTTGTCTATGTAGTGCTGAAATTTCAACCTTGAAACAAATGGTATTATTGCAGTCAAATTGGGAAACACCGAGACCCAAACTGACTGTAGTAATTATATTGTCTAAGTCGTTTTATATCTAATAAATATGATTGAATAACAAATATTCTGAAACTAATGAATTATTCTTTAGTTTTGTTTCTGAAAACAATGCAACAATATTCCCCCTATCATTTCCTTATATCATTTCACATAATTGAACAAATATAAAGAAGGTAATCCTCATATTGTACAAAACCAATGATGGTTTTCCTGTTTGTTTAAAAATGACATGCTTCCATTGAAATACATGTGGTTTAGTTGATACATTCCCTTATATACTACTGGATTTATAAAGTTTTCACATAAATATCTTTGTTAAAAGAAATTCAATATTTGTAATATATATGAGAAGCAAATGACTTTATATGTTATATCCTTCTTTAGAACAACTTTGGAATGAAACATAACCTCTAGTCTTCAACTTAACCCAGTCGTATTCGTAGTCTGACTTGTAGTTTGAAGCTGATAAAAAATGAATATTAATTAACATAGTATCAATGAATTGTAGTCTCTTGAGACATGTAATTGATTATCCACACGTTGAAATAATAAAATGCGACAAAATACAAGGTCATTTGTTATCGCAAGAACTTGGTGACATCTTTATCAAGTTATTATAAGGGCATGATCAACAATGAAATACTGAAGACCTGATATCTTATCTTGAGATACTTAGAATATGGATCAAACTAAACCATGTTTGCGTGTAACATGAATAAAAGCATTTGCAATATTAGATAATGACAAAGCAGGAGATAATAGTCAAGCAGGAGATACTAACTTTAACAATTTATCAATAAATGGACAACCATCTAAAGGTTCAATTTTATACCTTTAAAAATGCCTGATAGTATACTTTACCCTTTTTGCAAACCAATGACAGGCGTAGCTACCGTATCCCCCAATTAGAGCTGTACAAAAGTCTCCATTGGATCAAAGATGTCACAGTCTGTTGTTCATATATACTTATAAATCAGCTTAATGTTAAAGTTTAAAAAGGTTTCAATCTTCAAATTATTCTGAGAACAAAAGCTACCAACGGGATTCTGGGAATACCGAAAAAGAAAATCAAACATATATTTTGCGCCTAGAAATTTTTATAATTTTCGTTTTATAATATTATTTTCAACATTTAGTTGCATTCCAAGCATGCGGAGATGTAAAAAAAATTGTACATTGTTATTTTGACTTTTTTCTAAGTGTGACCAAAAAGGAAACTGGACTCATCCTCTTTTGTATTTTTAGTCTTGGGCCAATGCAAGACGGCAAGCAGCGACTTATGGTCATGCTGAAGACTGTTGGCTGTTTTCCATTGTGATTTTTAAAATTCACGTTTCTTTATGTTGGTTGTGTGGCGTACACTTATTCCACATCTAATTATCGTCTACTTTAATGGTTTTCATTTGTCAGATCAGCCTATGATTTTGAAGTATATAATATTATATGAAATAAGTTTAAACCCATCTCTTTATGAAAATTTGCAATGTACATGTATGCCATTAAAATTTTTACGTCTAATAACAATAAATTATATCATAACTCAAACAGGGCCAGAACCAGAAATTTTTTAAAGGGGTTGGTCCACATAAATTCCGCTGTGGACGAAGGACGAAAAGGGGGTGGTTCTAGACAAATTTTGCAGAAAACCTATACGATACTTGCGAATTTTTTGTCGGAAAGGAGGAAAATTCCAACCTCGGACCCCCCCCCCCCGATCCGCCGCTGCTCAAATATTTTTGATTGTCACCTATTCAAAGATTGTCCCTCTCTTTATGATAGAGACTAAAGCAAACTTATACACGAACGTTGCAGTCCATGTTCCGCACACGGGGGCTTGGATTCTGGTCATTTATATTGACTTTTAAGTCGCCCCCATACTCTTTAATCCAAGCCCCTGTGATTCCGCACAGTTAAAATTATTTTCTGACATGTTTGTAGTTGTGGCGACATTGGTCTCTGTGTGGTGAATCGACAAAATTATCAAGCAATGATAACATTTTCGAACAACCAATAACTAAATTATTTATCCTTATTAAAATGACCTAGATCAAGACAGACGAATGACCCAATGTTGCTATTTTGTCATTTTCTAAAAATCAATAAAATGCTTGAATTGTGTGTGTCTGATTGACCTTTTTTGCATAAGCATTATTTCTGTCTGTGATAATAAACTTCAATGAATTAACATTTTGCAGTCAATAATTTATAAGAAAGTACGCTTAAACATGTACACAATCTGATAAAGTGACTACGCCATGTACGATACATGATCTAGTTGAATCGCATTGTTGCTTTAAAACACCGCCACATAAAAGCATGAAAAACGAAGATGCTGTGTACAATTTTTTTGCAAGATTTAACTTATTTTTGGTGTCCGTATAGTATTTTTGTCCTTTAAACTTTATTCAATTAAGTAAATATTCGCAATATCCATTACGCTCAAGCTACGCAAGATATGCTACACTGACTAAAATATAATCCGAAGCGGAACACATAATCTACTGGTCGCGGCCATATTGTCTGGATGGAAATCCGAAGATTGAGAATCCGAATATAGCCCCCGAGTGAAAAGTGAAAGTATGTACATTGCAAAGAGCTTTTGTAAATATAGAAACGACGGAAACAAACGACCTAATTGAAGTATCGCTGCATTTTTATTTATAATAGGTAGTAATAATCATATGCAAGTACATAGAAATGAATTCCTTGTATGCTTTGTTAAAATGGAACGAATTAATTAAGTAATAAATTATAAAAAAGTCCTATGAAAATCATAGTACTAGTAAACATATGATCACACAGAAAACAAATGGGATTCAACTTTGAATAAATATGAAAGTATTAAGTAAAGCTTAATTATGTATAAATAAGCTTTTGAATATAAAAGTCAATTTTTGGAGGTAATATTTAGGAACGAACTTTTGATCAATACAAGAACCAAGTACATGAGAATGCGGTCTCTGTTTCCTTTAAGACATTGCACAACTAACAAACTACTCCTGCTTCTCGCATCAACCAAATGTTTCTTGAACAATAGAACCCTGTCTATGTATTGTGCATTGAAAATGTTGTGTTGTTGTAGTCATGCTCCCGTCGTCGTTGAAGATCATCATAATGGTGAGCTGTTCTATCATCAGATACACTGTCGTACTGAACTATAGTCGACAGCTGGTTTCCAGATTCATATAATTTTAATCTGAAACGGAAAATGATACACGAACTAATGATACGTCTAGGTTTTTGTTTTTGGGCCTATGTCGTTGCAATGATTGATTCACGATGTCATTTTAATAACTATAGGTACTTCAGTACATGCTTCTATTACCATTGATATTTCATTGATAAGACCATGGTTCCACTTCAGGTTTCGAGAAAGAGTAATAGATTTAATTTAGTATTTTCAGATGATTCAATGACACCATTTTATCTTCACATTCGTGATACCAAATAAATGCATAACTAGTATTTCAAACGACGGTAGTAATAACACAGTGTGGGAACAGAAGTGTATAGTTTTTGGTCTTCACTGCGCAAAAGAACTTGCTTGATCTTTACATTTAGGTTTAACAACAAAATCTTACCGCTTTCGCTGTATTAGATATAACACTGCACCACAAATTATAATGATTGAAAGTACACCACAAACAATACCAAGCACCGTTATTGCTGAAACAAAAAGTGAAAAGATAATCTTAACACAAATTTCTTTAAACCTTAAAAAATATGGCATTAATATTGGTAACAATTCATGTTTTAGTTTGATAACTGTTATTTGTTCATTACAAAATCACGCTGAAGCTGAAATCGAACTATTTACAAACTGGATCTGGTGCTTAAACTAATTTAACAGAACATAACTTTTGATTTGTATGTGTCTCATCCGGTAATGTGAGATGTGAATTTAATGTAATTAGAAAATGATTGAGTATAAATGTAAGTAAGAAATCTAAACTTTAAAATACCTGTATTATTATTTCCAGAGTCATGTAAGTTAAAATTTACAGATGGCCCAACTGTAACAAAGACAAGAAAAGAAATATTTCAGTTTGATAATAAAGACACGTATTTTGAAATGTTAAACAGGTCAAGTCTTCGTTTGACCTATTAATCAATCAAAATTAAAAAAGAATTAAATTTGAAATTTAAAAATAACAAAAATCGTCGGTTTTAAACGTTATTTTTTTTTGGCATGGGTAAATTCTCCTTATGAAGTAATGTAATGTTCAACATATTGACTTCTATTAAATTCAGTGTACTGGTCAATTGACAACCAGAAAGGTAAACATGACCATAAAATCTCCATACTTGTCAAAGCTGTTTGGGGGTCAAATGGTATCATTAATATGTTTATTTTGAATATGAACTTGATACAAATACAACAACTAAATTTTTCTACGCTCATTTTAAAGATTTGTTTTGCGAGTCGTGTTTTATTTAGCTATTTCATAAAAAGCACGTGTTGGTGACCCTAGTTATTATACTCTCTCAAAAACTGTTGGTTTAAAGTTTGACATAAACACTATCCTTAAAAGGCAGAATCTTCGACCTGTTAAAATTAGCATTCAACGATCTATTAATTCAACGTTCCAGATCTGTTAAAAGTTTCGAAATAAAATCAATACAAATAACATTTACCTAGACAGTATAAGTTTTTTCTTCATGTCATATTTTAATTAAAAACATCACAAGATCTAAACAACGAAAACCAGGATTGACTTGTACTTATGAAACCTAGTTATATATTACATTTTTCTTTTCAAATCGCGACATTTTACTTTCAAGTAATTTTGTACTCCTAATTCAAAGTCTAAGTACATAACATATGTTAAAAGATAAAATCAATATTGCACAGTTATTTGCACAGGAGATATGGCAGACACGCAGAATCTCAATCCCCAAAGTGAAGGTGCCCACTAATGAAACAGTTATAACATAAAAATTAGCATGCAAAAACAATGAACTCATTAACATTTACACTCAAAGCATTTACAATGAAACACTGGCATATTTGCCTCTAATGCAATAGCGATAAGATTTTTTAACAATGTCTTGTACCTACAGGCGTTTAGATGAGAATCAAAATTTCTATTCACACATTAACCATTAACTCTACATACGCCATGGCTTGCACCTCAGTTAACTCATTTCGGAGTTAAATTTCACTGTAACATTTGTTGAAAATGAAATTTTATTTTTTTTAATAAAAAAGATAACAATACATGATGTGTAAGCACCGAAGATAATAAGAACGCTGCTTCTAAGCAATTAAAGCACCTATATAGCTTAGAATTGGATGACGATGGTATATATTAGATGAACATCTTTAACTAAGAATGATCTCATTACTTGATGTTGTAGACAATGTGTTAACAATAGTAGAAAACTTCTCAGTACTGCTGCTAATCCATGTGAAAGATTGTGTTGCACCTAAAACATTCACATTTATAAGTGCATTATTTATTAAAAAAAATTAAGAGAGTTATAGTGTGTTGCTGTTTTTTTTTATTTTGAGATGAGCGAAAAAACTAAAAGATTTCAACTAATGTCAAAAATTTAAATACTTTATAAAAGTAATCCAAAAACCATCATTCCCCTTAAACATGCCTTCTGCAATATAACACAGTCTTTGTCTTTTCTGTCAGTCAATATAAATGACCTTTTACAAAATCTTAACATAGTATGCAAGAACTGAATAATAATATATTAATGCATAAGAACTAATTATCATCAGCGAAACTAATAAGATTATTTAAAATTTAAATAATTAACAAGTAATAACAAAATTACCGAACCTTGAGCTTCTACAACAATCTTTGTTTCATTCGTATATACCACTTCTTGAATTGCGTTCTTCACTTTACAGACATAAGTTTTAGGGTCAGTGATATTGTAAATGGTAATATTCTGTCTAGACTCATGCGGTACCAAACCACCATTGTCTTGTTTATACCATTGATAGCTCGGTGGAGGATTACCATCACTGATGCAAAATATTTCAACAGAAAGATCAGGTGGCTGGACTTCTTTCTTAACTATTGACGGTCTGTGTACTGGATCTAAAGAGTAAGGTTTCATTTAAAGATTCTTTAAAGAAAAATGGTTTAACTTTGCAAGAATTATAAATATTACACGTAAATAGCTTGTTATTGGCAATGTGTGTCCGGTTATTTGAAATGTTACGAATTAGGTTGAATACGTTAATTGTTACTAATGAGGGATGCCTCCTAATTTCATGCTGCATTATATCTGCAAAACATAAAAAAAAATCCCGATATGTTTATACATTCAAACAATGATTTACAATTTTAAATTTGTTTTGGAAGCGGTGGACACATTTTCAGAATTGCAATTATTTCCAAATTGATCTCGTGCACGTGTTGTCATTTTTATTTGATTTATCATCATGCATATTTAGTTGTTTATTCATTGATGGAGATTATTAAGCCCATCTTTAAAAAATACTAATAAAAAAACTGTTTAAGAACACGGTTGTGATAATAGAGATGTTTTGTGCCTTTGTAAATGTGATCAGCGACATCTACTCACACTTTACATCTATTGGATCCGTTTCAATATACATATTCTGCTCAGTGATACGAGACTGTACTCCACAACGAAAAAACGCTCCATTGTCTTCATCCGTTAGTTCCGTCGAAAATGTGCTCTTATAGAAGTATGAGCAGTTCTCTCTCATTTCCTCTGTGGCATAGACTAGGGCTGTTGTATTTAGAAAGCTTCCATCTTTTCTTACCTTTTGAACTAATAAAGGTTCAGGTGGACGTCCAACATTTCCAGAACAAGAAACAGTTAATGAATCACCAGCTTTTAGTATGTTCTCGCTATTCCCTGTAGAATTTTCTGATGTTTGTGGAGTACTCCATGATGAAACTGTTGTTGCTGAGTCACGTGAAGAAGTCGTATTTGATACATCTTCTGTTGGTGTTGAATTTGTCGTTGTTTCATTATCTTGTTGGTTCTTAGAATACACAATTGATACGGGATTTTCTGGTAAGACTACCGAGAAAAAAAAATACCGAGAATTTTCGTTTCATATCAACATTTCATCTTTATTCTGCAAAAACATTAAAAGTGGTTAAAAGATAGTCTTTATCACACGTGACGTTAAAAGTCAATAAGATTTGTACGCGAAAACGCATTTCTTTCGAAACTGATTGAGGGAGTTACCAATGGGGTATCTGAATGTCAAAGTCCGAAAGGGCAAAACCAGTAGACACAAACAAGGACAGGAAGAAGAAACAGGCAACATATAAAACACGGAAACACAAAAACTATTGAATATCAATAAACAACACGAACTCTAGTCGTAATGAGAGTGACCAAGATCTTCCATAAGAGTAAACGGTTCCTGGCTGCTATAGCGAATCCGTCGCGCTGCCAATTTCCAATGCAGTGTGTTAAATCCGGTAAGGAAGATAAAACAAAACCCTATGACAAACCAATATCTGCTCTCATCTGAGAGAAAAAAATCCCATATTTGTCTATGAGTGCATCATGTCTTCCGTCAAATTTCTCGGGTGAACACAACACACAAGGAGCAACATAACCCTGTGTGAACAATTTTTGTGTCAGACGTGTCACTTTGCCATCATTGCTATCTTTGAATTCGTAGATTAGGGATATTAACTGTCATTGAAGGCCACTGTGAGATCAATCTTACAGACGAAGTTAAATAATGTCACATACTTGCCCCTTAGTTTGATTTCAGTTTAAACATTAGAAAAAATTAAGTTTCCCTTGTGAAAAGTTTGAATGTCATAAAAAAACTCACTATTATGATTATAAACAATTCTATTTCGGTTAGTTAGTTAGTTAGTTATTGCTTAACTCCCAAGCAGCACGATTTCGGCTATATCCGGGAGATGAACATGAAAGTGGTGATACAATGAACATAAAATGATGATGAAGTGGAGGAAATGGGGACACAAGGCCAATCGGGTAGGAGAGTTTTGACTGCCACTGGAAAAAGGAGTGATGGGTAGGGACGGGAAATTTCGCCTCCTGCATGGGGATCCTACGGGTCCTACTCTTACCGAGACCTGCAGCAGGGTTCTTTAACGTGCGAGGAACGTGACATTTTTCCCAACACGGTGCACCACTATGGTTTGCGGTCAGGTAATTTCCGCATTATCGCCTGACGACCCCGCATCTCTCGATGTCAGGGCTGCCCCATTCAACCACCTGGGGCACACATCCCAGTCGCTTTGTGGGCAAAGCGGCCTGACCCGATGTCAGGTTTCTGGGAGCTCTTTAGTGGACTTTTACCGACAAGCTTAGCGCTGCTGCGGGCCTATTCGCCACCCGGAACCCGCACGGGTTCTATTTCGGCGTCTGAAACATCGCAAGAACAGTCATTATATGATTCTGATACATAACTCAAATGGATTAATCTGGCTAGACACACATAAAGTTTTTTTTAGAAAAAAACCAAGAACATGAGCTTACCAGTTGTTCTGATGGTTGTATAATCCGATGTGAGATATTTTTCTTCAATAGCCACGTACCACTTAATCTGACACCAGTATTTGCCCCCATCAATACACTGCAGATCTGTAAATATCATCTTTGCTTGAGACGTTGATCCTATTAAGTCAGTCACACCTTCTAAAATAACTCTGCCTTTTAAATATTGTCCTTCGGTTGTAATATTTTTTTTCCAAGACCCAAAGATTATTACAAACTTTGCAATTACATTAGAATCATTGAAATGCATAAAGACTACTTCATCCAAAGTATTTGGCCTTACGAAAGTACACACTAGCTCACTTCTATTTGATCCTAAAGGTGCAGATATGTTTTCACTGATACTAATATCTGAAGGTCTTCCTACTAAAAAGCAATAAAAAATTCAATTAAAATTAAAATCTATTACCTGTATATTAAAGCTTTTTTCAAACTTTTTATTTGTATGGTATTACCAATTTCAATAGCTTGTATGTGCAGATTAATATGGTCTATGATCTGTCCCCTCTAATAATTTATTATTTGTGTGTCAATGCACGTTTAAAGCCACACGGGAGAGTTTACAACCCCTTCAATTAGTTTTTCTCCAATTAAATCATACATCTCATACCGCTGAATTTATGAAGTAAACTACACAACGTTTCTATATTTATATATTGCAACGCAGCCAAAATAGAAAGGGGTTAACACTAATGTGATTGACTTTTTTTGGTAAATGACACTTATAATCTCTATACTGAAAGGTTGAAGCTCTTTTAGGTCAGATTTGAATGTCATGAATGAAGTTTAGTGACATTTATATCTGAAAAATTTGCAAAATGTGCCAATCATGGTCCCATATAGGATTATTACATGGAATACAACCACGATTAGCTTTATCATAGTACTATAAAAGCGAGCACGAAGCGCCCGCGAGAGCGGAGAGCTCTACGGCAAGTTCCCGCGAAGAGTTTGCCCATTGCTGATATTGATTTTTTTCGTCCAGATATGTTTCTCACAATTAATACAGGTCCGGTGTGAATTTGAAAATAATTACCAATTTTGCTAGTCGCCTTCCAAAAATTATCTATGTAAATACAGAACAGGGAGAAAAATATTCTGATGACGATGAGTTACTACATTTTTTAGGTAAACAAATTTAATTTAGTTTAAGGCATTTTCTTTTTAACGCTCATTCGCACCACGCACTCCTCCCAAAATGAACGTTAGAAAAATGAACTTATCATAATAAATAAAGGTAACTACGATGACTTCAGACCTTATTTGACTACTTCGATTCAAAATCAAGCGTTTAATTTCTTTATGAAAAAAATATGTTAACAAATACAAAGACGCTAAAATTTAAGACATTGTTGCTTCGGCTCAAAATTATGATCAATTATCAATCAAAACATTTCATTCGGGTGACTCGGAACTTATTAAACGAAAACGCACATGCATCGTTCGTGTTTTAGGAAAAGATCACAACGGTTAACATTTGCATCAAAAGAGTCCATGTCTTTTTGGGAATGGGGTCCTTAGGATCTTATATGCTGAATTTTTAACAAATTTATTCTTCCATTGAGAAGCGGAACTCCGTCATATGAGGGCAAAAAAGAGGATCCATCTGTGCTGATTCATGTTGTATGGGGGAAGCCTTTTTCAACTCAAAAGATATGTAGATGTATTCGAAATACAAAACTGATCAACTAATATTTATGCTGCATTGTGCTGTGCTCGCATTAAAGCAATGCCTATCTCATATTAACATGAAAACAGTGAGAAATTAAATAAATAATAAATATTGGGCAATATATGATCCTGACGATGTTTTTCTTTTATAATAAAAGAAAGTTTTTATTTTATATTTTATCTTCTGTTTATTCGATGAGAATTAAGCGTATCAATTGTTGTTGCAAATCTACAAAAGACGCTAAGGGACGGTCGTTATGGATTTACACCAGTCACATTGCTTTGGCAGGAATATACCATCCCATAACTGATGTAGAATCCCGAGATAACGAAGTTTAAGTTAGAGACATTTACAGTTTTTTCTACAACAGACTGAAAGTGCTCGTTTCCATTAGTATATCCCCTGGTATATTTCGTAAACATTTTTAACACTCCAAATGATTCTCCATCCCCAAACGTGTCCAATGCGCTTCAACGTGTCCAAACGTGTATAGTACGCTCCAATGTGTTCTCTTTTTTTACTGTAACGTCAGCGCTATCAGGTTAAGACAAGCATCTTAATTTGGCTCTATAAGGAAAGAAGCAGAGGTACCAATGGGGTATCCGAATGTCAAAGGTCCAAAAGGGTAGAGACAAAACCAGACAACATGCAAAACATGGAAACATAAAATAACTGAATATCAATCAACAACGCGAACTCCCGTCGAAAAAAGAGTGAACTCAGGTGCTCCGGAAGAATAAGCAGTTCCTGCTTGCTATAACACACCCGTCTCGTTGCCAATAGTCCATTCAGCGTGTCAAATCCGGTAAAGGAAGACAAAACAACACCCTTTGACAAACCAACATCTGCATTCATCTGAGAGATCGAAATCCCATATTTGTCTATAAGTGCATGATGTCTTCCGTAAAAATTCTTGAGTGAAGACAGCAACCGAGGAGCAACATAACCCTGTGTGAGCAATTTTTGCGTCAGACGTGTCGCTTTGCTAAGGAAATCGATGTAAGTCGATTCCTGAATAACATTTAACATTCCGTCTACTAGTAATAGGTTCGAATAAAGGAGTCGCCTCGGCGATCAGTTAAGCATCAGAGAGCCATCATTCTGACGATCAAGATAGCATAGGATAACCGGTCTGATTTAGAGGATCATCAGATAGCATCCCCGATGATCAGAGTGAAAACCGTTTCGACTTACAGGTAAGTATCAGATGTCCAGCCAGTTTATCAGGTTAGCATCAAGGAGCCACCTCGACGATCATGGTAGCACTAGGGAGCCACTTTGACTACGAGGATAGCAACAGGATGCCACCCCGGCGATCAATTTAGCATCACAGAGCCGCTTTGATGATCAGGCAGATATCAGGGAGTGCTCGACAATCACGTAGGATCAGGGAACCGCTCTGACGGTTCGGGTAGCATCAGTACCCGGCCACGAATATCCGGTTAGCATCAGGGAGCCACGTTAACTCTAAGACTGGCATTGTGGTGCCGCCACGACGATCAGGTTGCCACCAAGAAGACTCAGGGTACATGTAACGAGATCGTACCGACAATATGCTTAGAATAAAAGATGCCGCCTCAGGTTATCATGAGGGAGGCGTTCCGATCATCAGTGTTTTTGTTAATCACCTTTCATTAACATGATGAGCGGCAGCGACTATGAATTTAGAATCAGGGCGTACCATCGACTATTAGGTAGCATAAGTGATCTGCTTCGACTAAACTGAGGTATGATTAACCTAAAACGTTCCCAAACTTCAATTATTTGTCAAGATCAAATAAATTTAGAAAATGTCTATGAAACAATTTTATACATTTTTACTTTGTTTTACGAAAATAAAACCAACTAGCTTTATCTGTGGGTCTCACATGCGCTTAATGACGTGAGAAATTTTCAAAGTAAAAAGCGTTTTAAAGACTCTGAAAGTTCCGAAAAAGAGTGCTAAACCGGACGTTGAAGAAAAATGTAGCGTATATAGTACTACAAAAATATACACATCTCCTTTCGGGGCGTACTATTTGATAACTCTTATTTTTTTATCATGAGCGGTCCAAATATTTTTAAAAGACACATGTAGGCATAGACTGAACTCTTTTGGAATTTAAATACTGGACATGTGTTTATAGATACAAAAGAGCGAACACTGGACACATTTAGCAGGGGGTCCAATGTAATTGGTAAGTGCGCAGCATAATTTGGTAAGTGACTATGAAGATGGCAGAAAAACCTCGCTTCGATCGACAACGGTCAGTTTTCTCTTCATGTTTACAAAAGTTATACACATCTTATGAATAAAACCATGTTGCCTTTCGGCAATTATGAGTTATGAGAAATAGTACATAACAAAAATTTAATGCTTGATTTGCTTATCAAAAAGCTATTGAAGAAAAACCGGCCACTTGACAGCAATTTTTTTGTCATGCCGAAAAAAACAGGCTTTGTTTCAGGTACTCTGATCACAAACGTTAGGTTTTATGGTGTTTTGTGGTTCGTCAACAAGCATGGATATTCCCAAATATTTGTTTCTGTAAAAGAAACATGTATTTGTTGACATATTTACAATTATTTAATTGTTTGGTAAGTGCAAGTTAGTGTACTAAAAAAATTGGTAATGTATACCATTACAGTGCAAAAACTTTTGAAAGCACTTCTTTTAAATACTTTGCATTATATTTCTTTTGTTATCGATTTTTTTTTTTGGGGGGGGGGTATTCTAATCTTGATGTGTCCGATTGCTTTCTTATTAAGAATAATAAGAGTCCTTGCCTTGATAATATTAGTAATGAAATGCTCCAGGCATTACAATCCTATATTAACCCAAGTCTGTTGAAGCTGTTCAATGCGGTCAGGTCAGTACCCGGAACAATGGTCCAAAAGTTATATATGTCCAATTTATAAAAGTGAAAATCCACTAAAGCCAGAAAACTATAGAGGTATAGCTATTAATAATAGTATTGGGAAACTCTTTAATATAATACTTTGTAATCGCTTTGACAAATTTTTGTTAGATAATAAAGTAATACATGAAAGTCAAATTGGCTTTTTAAAAAAAATCTGGTACCACAGATCACATATTTGTGTTGAAATGTATAATTGATAAATATCTAAAACAAGGGAATAAAAGATTATATGCTTGCTTCCTGGATTTTCGCAAGGCATTTGATAGAGTTATCCATGTTGGAATTATGTTCAAACTTCTTGAAAGAAATGTAAGTGGTTATTTTTATAGAAAACTAAAAAATATGTACTTAAATGATACTTTATGCATCAAAGTGGGCAACAAAATGACAATTTTTTTCACAGCCAAGGTTGGTGTACGACAGGGCGACATACCTAGCCCTAACTTGTTCAAATTTTTCATAAATGATTTACCACAAAAATTGTTAGATCAGTCAGAATCAGTTACTTTATATAACAGGAAAATCCCTTGCTTGTTGTATGCAGACGACTGAGTCTTGATGGCCGATTCTAAAAGATGTGACTGTCTACAAAATAAACTCGATATTTTGCAGGAGTATTGTAAAACATGGTGTCTAGATATAAATATTAACAAAACCAAAGTTGTCGTATTTAATAACTCTGGTAAATTATTAAATGAAGAATTTCTAATTGGCATTTAAAAGATTGAATGTGTAAAAAGCTATAAATATCTTGGTATAGTGTCGACAAAACTTGCCGTTTTACAGAAGCTAAGTCTAAGTTATATGAAAAGGCATTAAAAGCCAGTTTTAAACTATATAGAGACATGAAGGTGGTATCTCCATCAATTAAGGTTCTCCTTCACATTTTTTATCATACTATAAAACCAACGGGGGATTACAAACGTAACACCAAAAAGAAAGCAATTGAATTTTATGAAATATACAAAGATTGGGAACAAGAAAAGCTTAACATGAAATTTTGTAAGTTTCTGTCAGGGGTCTCTAAACAGACTACAAATTTAGCAGTTCTATCAGAACTAGGGAGATTCCCATTGTATTGTGACATTATAGTCCAAATGTTTATGTACTGGCATCGGTTGGAAAACCAGCCATCTGGGCTAATGCCATTTTCCTTGGTCAAAGCTGAACTATATTATTAAAAGAGCACCTTCTTTGCTTCAAACATATTTCGTAAGTGATACTTTCAAACTCTTTTTAAATACAAAAAGCTCAAAAAAATAGTTACATTTAATTCGTATAGGTTTTCAGATTGATCATAAACTTATTTGTATTAGTATGCCTTTTAAAATAAAACTTAGAGTGTTAATTTAACACAAGACCATACTCATCATAGCAAGGTAACCGAATTGGCAATGTGAAATTAACATAACCGGAAAATATGTACATGTTCACGTACTTTGTCGGAAAAATCAAAGTTACTTGATTCAGCCTGCTAAACAGATTCATGTAGTAGAATAGAAATGAATCGGAAATAAAAAAAAACCATCTATCTCATTAAAACGTCAACGCAATGAATAAAGATGTTTGCACTGTGATAATATTCATTACCAATTTTGTTTAGTACACCGACTTGCACTTACCAAAAAATAAAATAATTGTAAATATGTCAACAAATACATGTTTCTTTTACAGAAACAAATATTTGGGAATATCCATGCTTGTTGACGAACCACAAAACACCATAAAACCTAACGTTTGTGATCAGAGTACCTGAAACAAAGCCTGTTTTTTTTCGGCATGACAAAAAAATTGCTGTCAAGTGGCCGGTTTTTCTTCAATAGCTTTTTGATAAGCAAATCAAGCATTAAATTTTTGTTATGTACTATTTCTCATAACTCATAATTGCCGAAAGGCAACATGGTTTTATTCATAAGATGTGTATAACTTTTGTAAACACGAAGAGAAAACTGACCGTTGTCGATCGAAGCGAGGTTTTTCCGCCATCTTTATAGTCACTTACCAAATTATGCTGCGCACTTACCAATTACATTGGACCCCCTGTTTAGGCGAATTGACAGCTTTATGAGTGTAACAATGCCATTCTATTATTCTGTGTTTTGAATTTCAAGTACGCTTTTTTCTTACCTTTAATCAATGAATAGGTAATCACAAGAGCATAGAGTGTATGAGACATTTTGTAATACAGAAAATTTTGAATAACATCCTGGTAGAAAATGATGTTATCACATAATAATATAAACTATATTAAGCTACATTCAGGTAATCTAGTCAGAAGTTTCATAAAATTCTAATACATCTAATAGTACAAATCTGTATTCCTTTGAATATATGTGTGTTTTTTAAAATTTAGTGATAAAAAAAGACTTGTTGAAGGACAGCAAGACAGACAGACGGCATACTTACAAAGTTAAAAGAAAAGCTTCCGCAACCTGGATACAGGGACCGAATAAATTAATCTATCGATTTTGTTCTTATAATGTTTTTTTCCACATTTTCATGAAAGTATAAGGATCTTTATCTTACTTCTCATCCTGAAAAAAAAACATGGAAGCAGGAGATATGTAAATGATATTTAATTTTAAAACTTAAAATGATAATAAAGATCTTGGGTTTACTGCATTGTATGTCTATTCTCACAAGGTCTTGCAGTCTGTAATAAAAAAAAAATGTATATAGTCAGTTCGTCACACAAAAGTTATACTTTTTACTTACTAAATGAATATAACACATATTCATTGACATAAGCTGGAAGAACTTTAAATCCTATTGTACAAATATAATAAAAAAATGTAATATAGGATATAAATAAAAGTTGTAACTAAATCAAGTGTTTTATTGGTAGTCAACAAAAGTTTAAAGAAACAGCAATTCATACACAACAACAAAGACAAAGGTTACCCATAATGGGCATTTATTTTAGTTAAAATTTCATCGATACCTAAAAAGCTTTAGAAAAATAAGGAACTTTTTAAAAAAAATAATATTAATCTAAGATGTAACCTTTTTAGGTCATCCAGATTAATACGTATTTGCCTGAATATTTAGGTACAGACAAGAGATCTCGTTCTCCTCCTTTAATATGTGTTATATTTATTTTGTGGGTATTCAGATATATAAAATGAATCGTTTTTTTTTATATCAGTATGTCTTTTTTAGGGAACTACAAGTCTAGATTGTTTTAAGGTAGATGAGGTGTCAATCACTGAGCATCTTTTTTTGCACGTCTACATGTATCATAACTTTTAATTTTATAAGGCTACCTATTTTAATTGATTTCTATTGGGCTAGGCAAACAACAAAAAATTTAATTACAACAAAAATTTGAATTAAATTCACCTTGTTTGTGAATTTCAATATTTCCCCATAAAGGAGTAGAGCCACGAAGGCCCTGAAATGGCCCGGTATTTTCACTATTTTTTCAACTACTATAACTTGTCAAAAATTTAACTAAAATATGTTAAGGTATGAACAAACTTTTCATATCTGTAAGATTTAGCAAAATACTTACACCCCAGGTTTAGCCTTGAGACTTTAAACAGGTCAGAAATTTGAAAATTTCTCATTTTTCACTCATTTTCACTGGTTTCACAGCATATTTCGTCAAAATTAGTATTGGCCACATTCCTCGACCATCGTAATATTTTGATAATTAATTTATAGTATCATAATACACATTTCTATCACAAAATAATTTTGGTCGACAGGTGTGGCCCATTTCATATTCATCGATTTATACATGAAAATCAAGGAAAACTATCACAAATTGTTATTTTTTACCAAATAGTCTATTTTTTACCTCACTGCTCTCCTTATTGATAAATAATTGAAGGAAAAAATATTGCAATTCATGAAATATAAAGACTAATGAACATTAATGCAGCAACTAAAAGCAGATATATCAAAGTTGAATTTTTGGGCCATTTGGGTCCTTCGTGGCTCTACCCCTTTTAAGGGGAGATAATTTGTATAGAAATAATAGGGAAAAACACATGATTCACCTTTTTTCAAAAATTTTTATGGTGAACTTATTTTTTATTAAGTATATTTAAAAATAAATACAATTTTTTTTTCACAAATTTTAAGAAAAATCTATGGAGTAGCTTTTCTGAGATGAAGAAAATTTGAATTTTCCCTATCGATCCTTTATTAAAAGTACTAAAATCATGCATTTTTCAAAGTCGTTTCTACAAAAATTCCTCTGGTGAACTTTTAATCTTATTTCCGAAATTTAAAGTTCCATTCTAGAGGTATCTATGGCCAAAATGAAAGAAAATTCTTTGTATAAAATTTTAGACACCCGATCTACCTTAACACTTCTTTCAATACATTTGAATTAAGTTGACGTTTATACATGTAGCATGTCCTCTACCAAGTTTGTGAAATTTGTGCACGCTAACCAACCGACATGGCCGCAATGGCTAAAAATAGAACAGGGGGTCAGACCATAGTTTTTAGCTTATAACTCAGAAAGTATAAGAGATAGAGAAAATCCAAAGCAATCAACCTTGTTCAGCATCAAAAGCTCTACAAAACTCTTCATTGAGTCAAAGTTGTGGGACGACTCCTAATAGGAATTATTACCCCATAATCGTCAAAATTGACTATTTTCAGAGTTTTTGGACTTTATCATGAAAACTGTAAGTGCTAGAGGAAAAGTTAGCATTGCAATGTTAACTTGCTTTTTTTTTCAAATGGAAAGCTTTGTAACTTTGTAATCTTGATCTTTAAAGTGTTTTCTATCCGAACTAGTTTCTTTAATGTTACTCACCAAGTACATGTAGACCATATTGCCAACTAGGTAAGAGGCTTTAGCATAAGAGATCAGGTGAGCGATTCAGGAGTCTTTTGTTTTATTAACTGAGCATACGCTTTAATTTTAAGTTTTCTTTCCAATTTTCATGTGTATATAGACTTGAAATTGTTCTTTTGATCTGAAAATGAAATCTCGTATCAATCAAGTGATTGTCTCATACTTTTTTCCATGAGAAATAAAAACAGTTTTTTTTTTCTAAAACACTGTGCATAATCCTTCATATGAAATTTCATACTTCTTGCCACTTCCGGTTTCATCCGCCTTAAAACTAACCGACCTAGCTTATAGGCAGTAAGGAAATCCTAAATACAATGTGCGATCTAAAGAAAATGGTTACAAGTGGGCAAATGCAAACTTCTACCATCGGAAAGATAAAGCGTGGAATAAAATACAGAAAGTTACGTGATTGGTTGATATAAAATAGTATTAAAATAGATGAGTGAATATTCTGGTGCCAATCATGTGTCTACAGGGCGCTCGCATCTTTGAAAATTAATGCGAAAAATCATCCCCCTTTTTCAACCTGAAATTACGCTCATAAACGACGCATAGACATAGGTTTTTTATTGGAAAAAAAATTGTAAACTGAAAGATTTTGACCCATTGAGAGTGAAGATCGGTCAAAAACCATTTTTAAAAAAATGAATACAAGGGTACATCATGTCATATAACTACCCCCTATGGGAAAATGAATTCAGTTGTAACCATATACGACATGCGATTAAAATAGAAAATTACTAAGAACGATAAACCATACTTGATAATGTTCGTTTATAAATAAATTTTAATATTCAAATGAGCATTTACACGGTCATGACGGTATAATGATAAAGTGTTGAACAAGATTAAAACTTCCTTGTGTGTCTGATCAATATGGCGAAAGTTTGCTGTTTACTATATATGTATAGTGTATTATCGCTGTGTTATGGTAAGCTGTTTCTTTAATATTAAAACACAATTTGAAGTCTTTTGAATATAATATATTTTTTCTAAATGGAGAAAAGTAAAATGTAAAAGAACATTAAACAATATAGTTCTACTACTAATTAACAGAATGTTAATGATTAAAAAACATGATAGATGTGGAGTTATTTAAATAAATAGATGAATATAAAGAATAATTTTGTGGAAACCTAGGTTTACAGTGACTGCCGTAGCTTTGAAATGATTTACATATCGAAAGGATTGCACAAAAATCTCTACCAAACGTGATCAACTTTCTCTACTTGTGTAGCAACATTCTGTCCACTCCAGCTTACGGAGATTACATATGTTATACATCTATCCTCGAAATACCTTATAATCAGAAAGTTTATAATTTTATATTATGTATGAGGAAAATTTAATAGAAATGTTTAACTCTGTCTTTAACTCTATTAGCACAAAATTTCAACTTTATGAAGGTCTACATTGAGAATCTCCTTAAATCAAGAATAAGTTTTTATTTGAAATGGTTCATATATGACCGCAACTTTCCATTTTGTGTTTATGTAAAATTATTCAAGACCATTCTTTTCTAACAGTAGAATCATTTGGCTACAAAATAAGGTATAAAGAAAAGGCTTTGAAATGCTTTTTATTTTTGTCCCCCGTCGCGGCGTTGAAATGCAACGCGACGGACGGACCTAGTAGTATTCTAGTTAAGGGTCAACATCAATTTTTTTATAATTTTAACTTTTTGTGCATAGATAAGCAAATTCTAACAAGATGTTGCATTTGAAAAAGTGCCGATTGCCTAGATAATTTTTGACTGGTTATATATAGAAAATATTAGCGGGAAAATTTAATTCCCGAAATTTTTCACTTTACAATATTCAACTAAATTTCAAATGAATATATGCATTTTGCCTGATTCTTACTTGGATTGATACAGAAATGCTATTTAACAAAATTTCTGTTGTGTTCGTTCGTCTGTTCACGTCTCCTGTTTTCTATTGTGCTAGATTGCACATAATTCAGACATTATTTCTCTGAGTCTACATAATTCAGATTTCTTAAGATTTGTGCATTTTTTATATTGAAAAGCAAACACTATACATGTACTTTTTTCTATATCTTGTAATTCTGTTTTTGAGAACATATTGCATTTTTTACAACACATGCATTGCTCATTCATCAGGACCCTTTCGATATACCAATTCGTTCCGTGTCAGCTCTTAAAATGATGAATAATTTGTAAATATTTTAGGTTTTGGTTCTGTATAAGATTCCCCAGAACATCCCCATAAACATTCAAATTTATCGACCTTAACACCTTCCCAAACGCTTCAATCTCGACAGCTTCTTGGGGTGGGGGTTGGGGGCTTATCCCCCTAGACCCCAAAACAAAGTTAACAACAAAACTACCAAACTGAGATGATCAATCTCATATATCCAAGAAGAAAAGTCAAAACTAGGCAAAGAAACACCATAGAAATTAAAAATCGCAATAGTCCTGACTTGGTACAGGCATTTGAAAAGAAGTGGTGGGTTGAACCATCCCTGGTTGAACAGGGTTTTATGACGCCAAATTTTCCTTTTCCGTTGCGATCTTAGTGTCCGGTAACACAAAACATAACACAGTTGTACCGTATAGCGGGAAGTGTTTGCGAGTTTCTCATTTTCGCTTTATTCGCGAGGTCAGAGGAATCGCTAAAATGAAAGATCGCTAAATATTATAAACAATGTATCGAACACATTCCAGATTCTGCAAACGCAAAAAATTAAGACACCTCTTTTTGGATACAAATCGCGAAATTTGTTAAGATTTGAACAACAAAAGTACGGCAATGGTATCGAATTAATCTAAAATTTGATATACGATAATTCCTAAATAATATTTGTTAAGCTTTACAATAATTCATATTCATGAGCTTAATCCCGCCTTGAGCATGCGCACTGTTTTTAATTTTGTTTATAAACTTTGCTTGTTCGAAATCGCGGCTAATACACTGTATCTCGAAGTTTTAGCCCGTAGAAAAATTCATCGCAACGAAAAAACCAAGTTTGCCAAACAAAGAAAATGACATTTATGGCTCGAATATAATAAGTGAAGATGATTAAGATACTTTAGATTGAATTTAATCAATTTGTCACCAAATTAAAAGTCTTGAGGAACAAAACATCCAAGATCCCGATCGGACACTGAAAATATATCTGTTGTCACGAATGTAAACAAATAATCAATCAACATGTTCGACAAATTTTAAGCGAAATAAACCAAGTTTAAGGCAGATTTGGTAACAAATTGATATTCAAAGTTTTTTTTATTACATGTTGGTCTAAATGACATTAAAAAATTTGGTACGAAAAACAAAAAGTGATTTTGGTAGACAATATGGCTTTAATACAACAAACTCTAACAAAATAATTGAAACAATAATAAATCATTTGAACATTAGCTGATATCGAAAGATATTGGCGTTATAGAACTTTTGAACACAGAAAACCAAATTTAATCGCGTTTAATACACTTATTTTATCGAATTTCAAAGTTAGCGCTAGCTAGCACCCAGTTCAGTGTGTCCAACACCCGCGTTCTTAGTGTTCTTCATCTCAATTCACTCACTGTCTCTTGTGTCCAAAATATGCCACCTTGGTTGGGATAATGAATAATACAGTGCAAAATACGTCAAATTAGAAGTTCAACTTCTAATAAATAAATAAGTATGTATAAAGGTATCTAAATTGACAAAAAAAAGTTTTCAACTTTCATTTTACGATAAGTTACAATCAATGAAAGTTGGAATTTTACATTTTGAGGAGTAATTTCGTTGTTCAACACGTTCCTGTTGATTTGATTTCAAGTAAAAACAGACAAAACTTGGTGTACTTCATGTTGTAGTAGTTAGGGGACACTCAAATAGCTGTATAAAAGTATTTTGTCAGTTATCCCTTTTCAACACGTTCATAAAGAAAATACCACTCCTACATGAACACGATGTTTTTTTTCTGCTCAACCGGTCTATCGTGTTCCACCCGGCTCTATGTGTCCGAATACCCGGCGTGATTTACAGACTTCTTGTACATTTATCTCCATGCTACAGATAAATTAATAGACTTTCGCTCGTTTTGACCGTCTGGACATTCATTCATTATTCACGATATCAAGTCTTCCCGCTATAGTTCGCACTATATTTTTATAACGGCTTTTAAAGTTTATCAAAGTTATTAAAGTAATATCAATCTTAAACTGAGAAAGGAAATCTAGAAAATGCGAAATCTTGCAATGACCCTGCAATGTGTGTGCATTAATTCCTAATCTTTATACACAACAGATAAGAACAATACATACTCAAAACCTGATAATGCCATACTAGTGCTTATAATTATATGCAGTTTTTTTTTAATCATAGAACTTTACAACAATGGTATGCAATGACAAGATTACGTTTCAAATTTACTCTGAGCAACATGCGAATTGATTCCAATTATTTTACTAACATCGCTCATTATCTACCAAATAGAAGCTAATAGAGTGAAACACCAATAGGGTTGACGCCCTTTATAGAACAAATGTATATGAAAATCCTTAACGGGTGAGTAAACATTATTGTACTTGAGTGTTCCTAGGAGTGAAATTTATAAGCTATACAGCGCATTTAAGGCAGAATACGACTGTTGTCGGCCTAAAAACTCATTCCGTCAACCAGATGTGAAATATAACTCATCAAAATCAATCAAGTAATTAATGTGAATGTTATAGGTATTCGTGTTATATTATTATGGGCCGAAACATCTTAGGGACGAAAGGGGTGAAATCCTGGGACGAAAGTTTTGACTCATAAGTTCTGGGGCAAGCCGGGGTTGCAACTTCAAAATTTTTATCTAAAAACGATTGCCATATTATATTCTAGCAGAATATTGCCGTGCCTTGATCTTTTGCACATACATTTTTAAAAAAATGAGGCTTTATTGTTCAAATTAGTGAGTCCGAGCCTACCTGCTGACAATTTATGCTAATTATTTTATTTGTATACCAAACACACTGTTTGCACGGCAATATTCCGTTAGGATGTAATATGGCAATCGTTTCCAGATAAAAATTTTGAAGCTGTGAGCCCAGCTTGCCCAAAAACTTTTGCGTCGAACATTTCGTCCCAAGATTTAGCCCCTTTCGCCCCTAAGATATTTCGGCCCATTTCAATATGACACAAATATCTATAACTTTCAGATATATTATGCAATTGATCTTGAGGGGTCATTTTTCGCATCTGGTTGACGGAAAGAGTTTTATGACCGAATACAGTCATATTCTGCCTTAAATGCGCTGTGATAGTACCCAGAGACAGTAAAGAAGATGCCCCAGTCCGCACATTTGTTCCACCCAAACCTTTAAATTTTGTACATCAAGCCCTATGTCGCGATCGGTTAATGTCAACAGGTTGCCCTGCATGTCGGCTATACGATGTTATCCACCTTATGATAGCTATAACTCTATGGGGAGAGGGGTTACCCAAAAACAATGAAATGGAAGTACCCCTCCGGATTGATGTACCAAATTCACTCTACTCAGACCTTCAAATTTTGCACAACAAGTCCTTTGTCGGTTAATGTCGAAAGGTAGCTCCCCATTTTGGCTATTCGATGTCAGCCACCTTATGTTGTTAAAATCGGAGTGGGGCGTGCCTAGATAAAGTAAAGTGGATGGTCCTTCTCCGGACGAATGCACCAAATTCATCCCACCAAAACCTTCAATTTTTTCAGGACAAGCCTTATGTCGGTATAAGTCAATATGTAGCTCTGCATCTCAGCTCTATGACGGAAGCCACCTTATGCTGGAACAGCCTCTGTGGAGCATGCAGAAAGAGAGAAAACTGGTGGTCTCCCCTCCGGGCAGATGTACTATTTTCGTCTCAAACCCCTTAATTTTTACAAGCTCTATATTTAGCTCACTTGACCCGAAGGGTCATGTGAGCTATTGGCGTCACTTGGCGTCCGTCGTCCGTCCGTCGTCCGTCCGTAAACTTTTTCAAACGTTAACTCCTCTGACACCATAAGTCCAATTGCAACCAAACTTGGTATGGTTGTTCATTAGCATTCGGTGCTGAGAACTGATGTTGGGATTTTTGATTCGTCGTAAAACATGGCCACCATGGCTAAAAATAGAACATAGGGGTAGAATGCAGTTTTTTGCAAATAACTCAAAAACGGCTACAGATATCATAATTCTGGCACGAGTAAAAGTAATCAGCACCTCAAGATCTACCTACCCTGAAATTTTAAAGAAAATCCAACAACCCATGTAGGAGTTATTGCCCTTTTTGTGGATTTTTTGCAAATTTTGCACCTGTTTAGCTCAATATCTTGAAAACTATACTAGATATTTTAGAAATTTAAATCGCATATTGTTAAGCACATCAAGATCTACAAAATATGTAATAGGGTCAACGTTGTAGGACCATTCCTTTTAGGAGTTATTGCCCTAAGAACGTCAAAATTTAGCATTTTAACAGCATTTCCTCATTACATTGAAAACGTTAACTCCTCTGACACCATAAGTCCAATTGCAACCAAACTTGGTATGGTTGTTCATTAGCATTCGGTGCTGAGAACTGATGTTGGGATTTTTGATTCGTCGTAAAACATGGCCACCATGGCTAAAAATAGAACATAGGGGTAGAATGCAGTTTTTTGCAAATAACTCAAAAACGGCTACAGATATCATAATTCTGGCACGAGTAAAAGTAATCAGCACCTCAAGATCTACCTACCCTGAAATTTTAAAGAAAATCCAACAACCCATGTAGGAGTTATTGCCCTTTTTGTGGATTTTTTGCAAATTTTGCACCTGTTTAGCTCAATATCTTGAAAACTATACTAGATATTTTAGAAATTTAAATCGCATATTGTTAAGCACATCAAGATCTACAAAATATGTAATAGGGTCAACGTTGTAGGACCATTCCTTTTAGGAGTTATTGCCCTAAGAACGTCAAAATTTAGCATTTTAACAGCATTTCCTCATTACATTGAAAACGTTAACTCCTCTGACACCATAAGTCCAATTGCAACCAAACTTTATGGAACGCCATAGCTGCCTTATGATGATGTGTTTCATTATGTGATGATACTTCTTCATTATGTGATGATACTTTGTCATTATGTGATGGTACTTTGTCATTATGTGATGGTACTTTGTCATTATGTGGTGATACTTTGTCATTATGTGATGATACTTTGTCATTATGTGATGATACTTTGTCATTATGTGATGGTACTTTGTCATTATGTGATGGTACTTTGTCATTATGTGATGATACTTCTTCATTATGTGGTGATACTTTGTCATTATGTGATGATACTTTGTCTTTATGAGATCAAAGTTTATTATTATGAACAGCGCTAAAAAAATATTCTTTTCTTATGACAAATATTTTGTTCGACACGTAGTTTTTCTGTGTATCCCCCCCAAAAAAAATAGTTTCCTGATGGTTTATTCTCGAATTTCCAATCCATAACCGATACATAATTTATTAAATATTTAAACTTTGTAAAACAACATTTTTCATCTTTAACGGCTTGCTCCACAAGTGGTAAGCTTAGTCTGTATATTTGCGTGTGGTAAGATTTTTATTGTCTCCCTTAATATTTTTGATTATTTAATATTCCGATACTGTATCAAGCGGATTTACGAAACTTTACATATACTATTTAGAAACATATTTTGATAATGACTTATTAGAGTTATGGATTATTAATTTAAACATTTAAAGTTATTTTGCTATTTTAATCACGCAAATACACCTTCATATTTTTATATAAAGTTTTGAGCTTGGCTCAATGTCGTTCTTTTGTAATGCAATACACATCCAATCACTTTGGAATGCGATATAAATTTTTAAAAGGTTAAATGTACTATAACAGATCGCACCTGTTCTGTGTTACGAAAGAGCTATTAAAACTTACAAATTATACTATATTTTTCTGTGATATTGTTATACTATATGATTGATTGTTACTTCTATATTTGATACTTGATTTGTTGTAAATTTCAGAGCCATGTAATATTTGGTAATAAAACGATTGAACCCTACGCAGAGTTTCTTTACCCCCAGAAACAGCCCCTGCAACATTAATATATTAATAAATTATATATTGGTTATTGATTTGAAATTCGAGAAAGCGACCTTTTGGAAACGATTTTTTTTGGGGGGGGGATACACAGAAAAACTACCTGTTGAACAAAATAAGAAATGACTATTTTTTTTCAGCGCTGTTCATAATAATAAACTTTGATCTCATAATGACAAAGTATCATCACATAATGAAGAAGTATCATCACATAATGACAAAGTATCATCACATAATGACAAAGTATCATCACATAATGAAGAAGTATCATCACATAATGACAAAGTATCATCACATAATGACAAAGTATCATCACATAATGAAGAAGTACCATCACATAATGACAAAGTATCATCACATAATGACAAAGTACCATCACATAATGACAAAGTACCATCACATAATGACAAAGTACCATCACATAATGACAAAGTATCACCACATAATGAAGAAGTATCATCACATAATGACAAAGTACCATCACATAATGAAACTCATCATCATAAGGCAGCTATGGCGTTCCATAAAACTTGGTATAGTTGTTTATTAGCATTAGGTGTATAGAACTGATGTGGGGATTTTTGATTGGTCGTAAAACATGGCCGCTGTGGCTAAAAATAGAACATAGGGGTAAATGCCAGTTTTTTGCCAATAACTCTAAAACGGTGACAGATTTCAAATTTTGATTGGGAACAAAAGTGATCAGCACATCAAGATCTACCAGCTCTGAAATTTTTAAGAAAATCCAACAACTCATGTAGGAGTTATTGCCCTTTTTGTGGATTTTTTGCAAATTTCGCACCTGTTTAGCTCAATATCTTGAAAACTATACAAGATATTTGAGAAATTTAAATTGCATATTGTTCAGCGCATCAAGATCTACAAAATATGTAACAGGGTCAACGTTGTAGGACCTTTCATTTGAGGAGTTATTGCCCTTGGAACTTCAAAATTGAGCATTTTAACTGCATTTCCTCATTATATTGAAAATGTTAACTCCTCTGACACTTTAAGTCCAATCAGAACCAAACTTGGTATTATTGTTTATTATCATTAGGTGTATAAAACTGTTGTGGGTATTTTGATTGGTTGTAAAACATTGCCACTGTGGCTAAAAATAGAACATTAGGTTAAACTGCATTTTTTTTTCAAATAACTCAAAAAGTGTGACAGATTTTTAGATTTTGATTGAGAACAAAAGTGATCAGCACCTTAATATCCACCATATTGTCAGATGACCCCCTTATTAATCTTATGACCCTTTCAACGTCAAATAGATTTTGCCTAATAACCTTTACTTCAGGCACATATGTCAGGTGAGCGATTCAGGCTCCTGGGAGCCTCTTGTTTTCAATTAATGCCGTAATGTAGCTCAGCATGTTGGCTATATAACGGTGGCCATCTTTTGCTGGCACAATATCTTTGGGTCGTGCACAAAAACAATAAAGTGGAGATGTCAATTTTGGACTGATGTACCAACCTCACCCTACACTTACCCCTAAATTTCTTAGGCCTTAGATCGGTAAGTGTCGATAGGTAACTCTGCATGTCGACTACGACGACACCTAGCTTATGCTGGCACAATCCCTGTGGGGGGGGGGGGTGACCAGAAACAGTAAAAAGGATATCCTCCTCCACGACACATGTACCAATTTCACCTAACCATAATCGTCTAGGTCGGTTAGTGTCGATAGGTAGATCTGCATGTCGACTTTATGACGGCAGCAACCTTATGTTTGCACAATCTCTGGGACCATCCCTTTCTTAGATGTTCTCTGTAATTGGTCGCTAGCTGCAAAGGTTCCGAAATGTATTATACACTTTACAAATGGAAAATCTTTATCTATGAAGCTATATTTTTAGCTCACCTGGCCAAAGGCCATGTGAGCTTATGCAATCACTATGCGTCCGTCGTCGTTCGTCGTCCGTTAACAATTTCAAAAATCTTCTTCTCTGAAACCACTGGACCAATATAACTGAAACTTTGCATGAATGATATATGACATGTTGGCAACAAACGATCCTCATTTAAAAATGATTCTATAAAAAACATGGCCGCTGTTACTAAAATTAGAACATAGGGTAAAATCACTTAAAATGGCTTATAACTCAGCAACCATAACAGATAGAAAAAAATCTGAAGGATCTTCGGCTCTTCAGAATCAAATGCTCTACAAAAGTCTTCATTGGGTCGAAGTTGTCAGATGACCTTTGTTAGGAGTTAATGCCCTTTTAAAGAAAAAAATAACGTTTTTTTCAAGTTTTTGGCCTATATAATGAAAACTATTGCAGATAGAGAAAAGCTGTCTCTTGCTTAAATGTACAGCTCATTTAGCTCTACAAAAGTCTCCAGAGGGTCGAAGTTGTCAGATGACACCTTATAGTGGTTACAGCCCCTTAAAGGCGAAAAATAGTGTTTTTGGCCAATAGAAGGAGAACTAATGCAGGTAAAGAAAAGCTGTTGCTTGCTTAAATGTTCAGCTCATTAAGCTCTACAATAGTCTTCATTGGGTCGAAGTTGTCGGATGACCCCTTAAATGGGTTACAGCCCCTTTAAGGTAAAAAATAGTGTTTTGGCCAATAGAATGAAAAGTATTGCAGATAGAGAAAAGCTGTGGCTTGCTTAAATGTTCAGCTCATGAAGCTCTACCAAAGTTTCCATAGGGTCGAAGTTGTCAGATGACCCCTTTGAGGGTTACATCCCCTTAAAGGCAAAAAATAGTGTTTTTGGCCATAAAATGAAAATTATTGCAGATAGAGAAAACCTGTTACTTGCTCAAATGTTAAGCTCATTTAGTTCTAGAAAAGATTTCATAGGGTTGAAGTTGTCAGATGATCCCTTATAGGGGTTACAGTCCCTTTAAGGTGAAAAATAGTTTTTTTTTATGTTTTTGGCCTATAGAATGAAAACTATAGCAGATAGAGAAAAGCTGTTGCTTGCTTAAATGTTCAGTTCATTTAGCTCTACAAAAGTCTCATTTGGGTTGAAGTTGTCAAATGACCCCTTATAGAGGTTACAGCCCCTTAAAAGATGAATAATAGTGTTTTTTGCTTATTTAGAATGAAAACTATTGCAGATAGAAAAAAAGCTGTTTCCTTGCTTAAACATTCAGCTCTTTTAGCTATACAAAATTCTTCATAGGGTTGATATCAAGACCAGGTGAGCGATTCAGGCCCCTGGGAGCCTCTTGTTCATTAAAAGAATCTAATTTTTATTTTGAAAGTTTTCAGTTTTAAGATTTATCTGGTAAGTGTTTGCTTGCTGGTTGTCTGCAACAATTGTTCGCTAGCTTGAATCAAGTGTCCGTTACTGCTGTACCCGTTACAGCAGAAACGGGGATTTCGATATTGCAATGCAACATACAGGTAAAATTATATTATTGGCTATACAGCACTATGTTAAAATACACATTTAAGAATTATTGTGTCAACAGTATTGACTAAACTTTTCCTTGAAATATCGATTGTCGTAATGTAAATTTGCAAGAAATATTAAATTTTTATTTTTGCGACTTTTCATGTATTGTCATGTTTAGTATCAACATATTTCATTTTTCATATAGAACTTTTATTTAATATTTTGACACGATTTTACTTTATTTTCATCATCAACCAATAAGTTTCATATATATTTTTACTTAATTAATTTGCAGCAGTTTTCACACATTTTTCCTGTATTTTATAATATTAAGATTATACAAGAACGACAAGATTCAATAAGACAAATCTGTCAAAACGAAGTAACTCATATCGATTTTTAATCCGTCTTTTCATCTCTTTTGATCTTTTAATTGGTTAATCCGTCGCTAAGGCGTTTTAGTAAAATGTGCAAACTTTAAGTTTTAAGTCAGCTTTTAAAAATCAGTTTTTGGAATGTAAGAGATGGTGATCAGACGCCAATGATGTAGGTTCCGAGTTTACTTCGCTCCGTGAGCGGTCATGTTTTTGTAAATATGTTTCTTGTGTTTTTTATATGTTTGCTAGACTTATTAAAATCATAAAATATGTGAACGTTCATGTATCCAGGACTTTCATTACAACTAGTCCATCAGCCAAGTCCGGAAAAAAAAATGATTTGAGCGGATACCCCTGTAGACCGATTTTTATTGCAGAAATCAAAAGACAAATCTTTGAACTTTATTTTGCAACTTGTTGTACTTTGCAAAAAGATGCGGAAACTGGTATAACAGAGGGCCCTTTAGGGGTACCCTTAACCGTAAAAAAATTCAACCCTTACAAAATATTCTTTTATACTTGGTCTACTGCAATATCATTACAAAGGACACTTTAAACATGTTTAATGTTGTCTAGACAACCAACGACAGACAAGAAATAGCTAAATGTTTTACTTAAAGAAGTCTTTAAGGGAGATTATACATGGAATGATTAAAAACGAGTTTTTTCACTTTCTTTTTTGATTTATTTAAAATTTAAGAGAGCTAGGTGGAATATTTTGTAAAAAGAATCAACTTACAACATAACAAAGGAAATAAAACAAGACCATTAAAATATTTCAGTGGTTCCAGTTGAAAGTTTTCGGTATTTATGAATGTGGTCCCAGTCACATGAACTCTATATTTTGCCATGTTTAAATGCAAATGATCAAATTATATTTTAAAAATTTTAGATTGACCTTTCTGTAACTTTAATATCAGAACAAATAAGGACTTAAGTCTTTTTGCCATAATTACATGTAAATGTGCATTTTGGGTCATTTTGCAATGCACTATACAACATGTACAATGATGCCGATGGCGCTGCATGTTTAATCAATTGTTGTACTTGTTTACAAAAGGGATACAATAAAACTGTAATCGAGGAAAACAGCCGGCCAATCAAATTTCTATATGGAACTTTTTTCAATTAATTTGACGTATTGTCGTGATCGTTTTGCCTTTTGAATTTACTACTAGTATATTTGTAAATACTGTAAAAATTCATATTTAGTTTATTCATTGTTGGCAATATTGTTTCCTAAACGTCTTCTAAAAAATAACATTTTAACGAAATTCTAAGCAATACATTACCATTATTTTCATTGCATAGTTTTGATGAGCAAAACCTATAATAATACAGGTCATGTGTATAGTTGTCCTTTTACATTTTTTCCAAACATGCCATGTTTTTTTTAACATTCTTTCAGTACCTGACAACAAATAACTTTTTTCTTATTAAAGAAAACCATAAAACTATATTTAGCCCTAACTTTTAAGAACAAACGAAGAAAAGATGTACCAATGGGGCATCCGAATGTCAATAGTACGAAAGGGCAGAGACAAAGAAGCAAAAAGACACCAATGGGGCATTCGAGTGTCAAAAGTCTTAAAGGGCAACGACGAAACCGGTAAACACGAACGAGAACAGCAAAAAGAAACACACAACCCAAAATCAACCAAACGAAAATCAACAACGTGAACCCAAGTCGTATCAATAGTGAACTCGGGTGCTCCTGAAGAGTAAGCGCTTCCTGCCTGTATAACACACCCGTCGTGTTGCTAATTTCCAATTCAGTTTGTCGAGTCCGGTAAAGGAAGACAAAACAAATTTCTACGACAAACCAACGCCTGCAATCATCCGAGTGATAGAAATCCCATAATTGCTTACGAGTGCACGGGGCCTACCGTAAAATTTCTTGAGTGAAGACAGCAACCGTGGAGCAAAGACCTAATCCTAAGACAAAATCAATAAACACGTAGAAACAGGCAGTGTACAAACACACAAAAACAACGCAATAGCAATCAACAACGCAAACGCAACTAGTAACAATTGAAATCAGGTGATCAAGAAGGGGAAACATGCATATTTCTTAAATAACAGAAAAGTAAACTCTCATTTCAATCGTAACTAATTTTCTTGTGAAATATTTTGAAAAAAGGCTTTCTTGTTTTGAACTTTTTATGCTGCTGAGTAATGTCGTAGAGTGGTCAATTTTCGAAGTTAACAATCAATCAACTTTTATTATCCCCGCGCTAGCGAAAGCGCGGGGATAATGTTTTGCTGTTCGATGTACGTACGTACGTACGTCTGTACGTATGGCGTTAATGTCAGGATAATCTCTGTAACCACTGGGAGTATAAAAAGGAAACTTGGGTCATTGATTGCATTGTGGGTGGGGACTGTGCCGAAGTTTCGGAATTTTGATATGGCCCATAGGGACTGGGCTGCATAGGTAGCATAAAGGCACATTTTTATTTCGTCACATAACTCCTCTCAGGTTATTCGGAATATGAAACTGAAACTTGGCTCAGTAGTTGCACTATGGATGTAGATTCTGCTGAAGGTTTCGGAATTTTGATATGGCCCATAGGGGCTGGGCTGCATAGGTAGCCTAAGGGCATATTTTTCCTTCGTAACGCAACTTCTCCCAGGTAATTTGGAATACGGAACTGAAACTTGGCTCAGTAGTTGCACTATAGATGTAGATTTTGCCGAAGGTTTCGAAATTTTGATATGGCTCCTAGGGGCTGGGCTGCATAGGTAACCTAAGGGTTCATTATACCTTCGTCACGCAACTCCTCCCAGGTTATTTGGAATATGGAACTGAAACTTGGCTCAGTAGTTGCACTATGGATATAGATTCTACTGAAGGTTTCGGAATTTTGATATGGCCCCTAGGGGCTGGGCTGCATAGGTAGCCTAAGGGTACATTATTCCTTCGTCACGCAACTCCTCCCAAGTTATTGGGAATACCGAACTGAAACTTGGCTCAGTAGTTGCACTATGGATGTAGATTCTGCCGAAGGTTTCGGTATTTCGATATGGCCCATATGGGCTGGGCTGTATAGGTAGCCTAAGGGCAGATAAATCCTTCGTCGCGCAACTCCTCCCAAGTTATATTTGGAATACCGAATTGAAACTTGGCTCAGTAGTTGCACTATGGATGTAGATTCTGCCAAAGGTTTTGGAATTTCGATATGGCCCCTAGGGGCTGGGCTGCATAGGTAGCCTAAGGGCACATTCCTTCGTCACGCAACTCCTCCCAGGTTATTTGGAATACCAAACTAAAACTTGGCTCAGTAGTTGCACTATGGATGTAGATTATGTCGAAGGTTTCGTAATTTTAATATGGTCCCTAGAAGCTGGGCTGCATAGGTAGGCTTAGGGCACATTCCTTCGTCATGCACAATTCTTTACATTACTATCACTCCCACTACCAGGGAAAAGTCTCATATTGATACATATGCATTTGATAGTACTAGTAACGCTCATTATATTCATAGTTTATTTCTTTCAATTATTTGCCCTTATACTATCCAACACAAGAGTAGCGTGGGGATATGCAGCGTGGCTGCTTCGACTAGTTGCCATATAAATCTCTGGATTTGTGACAAACACAAGTAAAAAAATAAAATTTCTATACAGCAAGTATATACACATTTAACATATGAAACAATATTAATGAACATAATTTTAAGTTTAAAGGTCCCCTGTCCTCAGTGCTAACGACTGTTTTAAAAAGGCACCAGGTTTTTCTACTTGCTGGAAGGTTGATGGAGACAAAATGTATCTTATTTCACAACTTTCATTTCATGTTTCAAAGTTTAAAAAAAAAATTTCTGTTTTTGCCTTTTCAATATATGTTTTTTCTTGCTTCATGGTTTCTATTGCATTCTAGTAAGAAGTGTTTTTCATCTTCAACTACATTACATAATTGACATACCCGGTTTTCTCTTGGTATTTTCAAATATCTGCCTTTTTCAATTAAAAGATAGTGATTACTTATTCTAAATTTTGTATAAGTTTTCGATATTCAAAGAATTTTGATTTCAGATAAAATTTACAATCTAAAGATGGATTCAATGATTTATATATAACAGTTTACTATTGTTATCAATATTTCCTATCTTCTTCTCAAATATATTAGCATAATAATATTCCATTGAGTTTTTAAGTTTATTTTTCATTTTAATTATTAGATTTTCTGATAATTCACTAAAATGTGGTATATCTAAGCCTGCTTTTTTAGCAATCATTTTGGCAAAGGTAACAAAACGAAGTTGAAATTAACAGACCATTGAAGTAAGAGATTGTGCTAACCGACGAATAAAAGGAAACATTAGTTCTCCACGCGTACAAAATGTTCAGTCTGATACTTCATTCAAAATAAATAAAAAATTAAAGAAATCTACTTGTCCTGATCTTCAGTTTAATTTTACAGATTTCAGTGTTACCCATTTTTCGTGAAATAAGATAAAAAAAATAATGGTACATACACTAATGATATAGATTTCTGTAGACCTAAAATGCTTATATCGAACTATTCTATGTGTGTATCCAATAACAAAGGCAGTTGCGACATACATAGGATCACTTTTGCTTTGTTCGTCTCCTTGAATCGAGCGTCGCCTTGCAAGGTTGTAAAGTATTCCGTCACAATTTTTATGTTACTTAACCCCATATTTCTAAATAGAGTAAAGGAATTACTCATCTACATCCTGTTTACAGAATACTTTATAGACAAAAAAACAAATTTTGACATAGTTCGAGGAAACAGTTACCGAGTCAACGGTTACAAAACTTTCTTTGGGAACAGACACTTAAAGGTTAAGATGTAGATCCACGCGCCCTTCATTGTAGAAAAGGCTTCAGTGCTTATTTCTATTTATCTAAATACAGCTGTTGCCTGAAACTTTGTTACATACTTTTGATTTTAAACACCAGAATTCATCAGAAAAAAAATCACACTCGTTTGTCTGTCCATCATGCCCTGTCACACTATAACGTTTTAGCCAACGTGTGCCGACGATTTAGAATATATTTTCAACTCGCTGGTGTGCGTTGCGTAAGTTTTGTATACGTTATGAACACGCTACAAACACGTTAGCGAACGTCAGCGTGCGTTGGTGAACGTCGAGTGCCTCGCAAATTTTTCAACATGCTTAGAATTTCCGACGTTCGCCAACGTGTAAGAAATAAATTATTCGAACGCTAGGCATAAGTTAGAAAGACGTTATACACACGCTGATGAACGCTATGTGGTCGTTGTGCGCACGTTGAAATGCGTTAGACGGACGCTAAGTCAAATGGAAACAAACGTGTCTAGCGATAATCCAGCGCACGTCTAGCGTCAGTCTAACGACCAAGAAACCTATTCAACGTGTTTAAAACGTGTACAGAGCACACAGAGCGTCATTGTAACGAACGAGTAGCGTAAAAACCCCTGTATTTTATAAGTTAGATTGAATTACAAGGGGGAAAGTCAATCTACACTATATTTTATTTTTTTAGACTGAGTGCAAAAAACATCACTATTGGTTAAAAAACGGCTTTAGAATAATTATACATTCATATTTACAGAACGCTGAAAACCAATATTTTAATAACGAAACTAAATATACATGATGTATCTATAATTATTAATTAATCCAGCAATACATTTAAGCCAGATAATAAATCTATTTGGGCTATTGTGAAATAATACTAAAAAAAAAGAACAGAAATCCTAGGTCTTCCCACCGAGAGAAAAAAATATAAGTTAGACTAACGCAATGAATGCGTTCTGCAGTCGTCACACATGCGCTAGGAAAACGTCAAGTACGCCGGACAAACGCTATAGATAAGTTTTGAATAAGTTTGTCGTGCGTTGCAGGTAGTTAGTCTGACGCTTTGTGGTCGTTCACCGAGATATTATTTGAAACTTTTTTTACAGCGACTGCCAACGTGTTCCAACGTTTTAGAACATTATTTGAACATTCGGCACACGTTGGCTAAAACGTTATAGTGTGACAGGCCATGAGTCGGAGTCTTTGGAGAAAGTTCATATATGGCATTGTTGTTAAATCTTAAAATCAAATGCAGTACATATATTTTAAAATTGCATCATCAATGAAAACTTCTTGTCTTCAAGTACTCTAATTTTATGGGACCGACCATTACACTAAAAAAGATGGGGACTGGGTTTGTTTTTGTTCCGATCAGACAAATGAATTCAGGCGTCGAGACAAATTTTTGTTTTCATTATTTACATTATTTTACATGGCAGAAATCCTTCTTTAGAATATTTTTAACCACTGGTACCAATTTAAAAAAAAATCAAAATTCAGATTCAGAATATTATTTTAGAAAACACTACCCCCTACCCCCCAAATCCATACTTTTATTTAATAACAATAGCATTGAGAAGAAAAAAAATACAAAACGACACGGGTACTTTGTTTCAAGGCGACAGCTCGATATAATTTGTCGACCAAAATAAAAGATAAATTAAGTAATCTTATAAGTAAAAATAGGGCATGTAATGGGACATTAAATGATACCCCGCCACGATATAACATCAAATGTTCATAAAATTTGATTTCAAAGTGGCCTATCTCGAAAACTATTTTTCGGATCATGCTGGAAATTGAACTTGACCTGTATTTTATTGTACTTAACAGGTGTACAAAATATCATTTGAATCCCATGACGCATTTTCAAGTCATTGGTCGGAAACTAAAAATTTCATGAAATTTGATTTTTCAAAGTGGCCTATCTCGAAAACTATTTTTTGGATCATGGTAAAAATCGAACTTGACCTGTATTTTATTGTACATAACAGCTGTGCAAAATATCATTCAAATCCTTTGACGAGTTTTCAAGTTATTGGTTGGAAACTCAAAATTTCATGAAATTTGATTTTTCAAAGTGGCCTATCTCGAAAACTATTTTTTGGATCATGCTGGAAATCGAACTTGACCTGTATTTTATTGTACTAAACAGCTGTGCAAAATATCATTCAAATCCTTTGACGCGTTTTCAAGTTATTGGTCGGAAACCTTCGGGGGACGGACAGACAGACGGACAGACAGACAGACAGACGGACGGACGGACAGACACCGAAAAAAACTGAGGGTATAACATAATACCCTGCCACTTCGTGTGGCGGGGTATAAAAAGTAATGTAAATCGTCATGTCAATCTTATAGTGTTATATCTCCAGTTTTTAAAAAAAATTGAGATAATTTTTTTTTACTTCCTTGTACCCTCATACAGATATACCAGTGATAAAAATTGATATATTTTAAGTTTTGACAGTTTTCTTCAGAACTAGACTGTTCTATCTCCATATGTTCCATTGGATTAGCATTAATGGGTTTATTTATAGCCCAAAACCGAAAGTTTAAGAAAGTTTCAATATTAGACTGATGTATATCCAAATTTTTGACTTATTATTTGGTCTTTCAAAGTTTTTTGCCAGATATCTTTGAAATTCTAGGCTTATTTGTTTCTATCTTTTAAAATCATTATATTTTCAGTGATTTTCAGCACATTTTGGTGTGTCATAATACGAATATTAAAGATATTATATATTTATGGTCTATCTCCATTGACAATATTAACAAGATTTTGAAAAAATCCACTTTGTTTTTTAACAATGTTCTATCTCCATAAAAGGGGGGTCTAATTCTATGTAATTTTGGTTGTCTGTTAAAAACAAATTGTTGTTTTCAACAAGTTTAAGAACTATACATTCAATAAATTCAAAACTTCTTATTTCTGAGACAATTTACAAAAGATTTTTGACTACCAACTTTAAACCCAATTTACCAACAATTTAAAAACATTGACATACATCACTATAAGATTGACATGACGAAATGTAATTTATATTAGTTTAAATAAAAAAGTCAAACGCACTTGATCTAAAGTAAAATCTAACAGGCCGAAAACAAGAAAACGTGATTTATTGGTTATAACTTTGTTTTCAATAATAAAAAGATTCTAATTTTCTGTATTATAACTTCTATCATGTCGGTTCTTAAAAAAAATCAATTGAAATGACTTAAAATCATAAAAATATTGATTCTAAAAATAGAAAAACTGCCCTTCACATTTAATAATTTTAAATATGAAATCATATCGGTGAAGCCATTATAATCCGCACATGAACATCAATGCAAAATCAGGGGCGTAGCTGGGACAACAGGGAAGTGTAGGCAAACTTACGGCGAGGGGTCTGGGGGCCGCACAAGGCCCCCAGCAGGTCCAGGGCAGAGCCCTGGTGGGGGGCCCTGGGGGGCCCTGGGGGGCGAAGCCCCCCTGAAGCTCCGCGGAAATAGCGTTTTAGAGGTTCATCTTGCCACTCTTTTGGGTGCAACTATATAAAACTTTTGACATTAAATTTGCAATCATAATGAAGGTTAAATATTTTTGGCAGATGCAAAATATCAGTTTTATAAAAACATCTAGGTAAAAGAGTTGTCGGGAAGTGTATAAATTTCACCGAATTCCAATCCGTTCAGTGGTTTCGGAGTATTGGCACTAACAAACTTTGTGACGATAGACAGACAGACGGACACGACAAAATACAATATATCTCGCCACAGATGTAGAGTAGAGACATGAAGAAAAACGTTTTGTTCACCATCATTTAATTTATTTTGCCAAATGATCATGGATATTTATTGTCAGTCGCTGTTGCTCGTATCCAATTTTGTACAAGAATAGATAAATGAAGGATCATATCTGCCGTAAAATTGTCTTATCAACAAGAAATCATTTATAACCTGACCATTTTCACAGCGATTTCAGGAGTTGCGTCCACAAAATTGTTACACACACCGACGGATTCATGCCGGTGGGTTTTAAAATGCTATCCAACACACACTGTACTGGTGAAAATATCATAACCCTATTATATAAGATAATGTTATGTAATACCAAGATCTTAATGTGTCATACGGACGGACGGACAGAAAAGAATAAAACTACATGTTCGACCATAAAAATTCTAAAGACGTACGGACGTATGTATATAAATATATTATGCCTAAATCTCAATTTAATTTACGATAAAAGCATATTATAAGTTAACAAATTGAAATGGGGCTTCAGAGAGTTTCAAACTATTTTTTATTTAACATTTCATTTTTGTGCAGACATACAATGTAATGGCATATTCAGGTGTATCGCCCAACTCGACGTGCCTTTACAAATGGTGCTAGTTAGTATTGTGCATGTTACTAAAAGCTCACATTAGGAAAAGAGAAGTTAGTGTATTGGTTGGGCTCCCAATCCATCTTCAGAAGATCAACTTTGGTCTGATGCAATGACAGTTCGGCATCTGACAATTTGCCTATATCCGAATACGGAGGATCGACTTTAGAACTACATGAAGGAGACGATGAACTTGTTGATGCTGCTTCCGAGTCACGTGTAACACTAGCCCTCTGATCAATTGGCTTATAGTAGAAATCAAACTTTTTCATTTTTTCAAAGATTGCCGGGATGATCACTTGTAAACAGTACAAAAGCCTGAACAACATCGGAGATCCGCAATTTGACAATATACTGATCATGATGCATTCTACTTTAAACACTACCAGATAAACAGATTTTAATATCAATACATTTACGATCAACAGCATAATGTGTGAGGAACTTTAAAAAAAAAAAAAATTGGCAAAATTAAGTGCAGGCAAAAGCTTTTTTGCCTAACGGCAGCTACGCGCCTGCAAATTTTTTTTCTTAGTAAATAATCCATATGCATACTATAGATTTATAAAACAATAATTGATGTTTTCAACCCCATATTCAATTTATTAATGTTGGCTGATGGACTAAACAGTTTATCAGTTTATATTCAAGAATTCTTATTTCTACAGTTAATGAGTTTGGACTTTCGTTTATATATACACGTACATACAGATTTCTACAAGCATAAAATATGTACATTTTCTGGAAACGAACACTTTTTAACAAAATCTACAAAATTAACAATATACACCAAAACTTCGTAACGATAGTATAAATATATAAGTTTTTTTTTGTAATCCGTATTCTAAATTTGAAACATGTTTGTTTTATTTGTATTTTGTTTTAATTAATAGTTTCAATCTTTTTCAGAAATAGGAAAAACTTCAGATATAAGGATAAGTGAAAACATATCTGCACCTTTAGGATCAAATAGTAGTGAGCTTGTGTGTTCCTTTGTTAAGCCAAATACTTTGGCTGAAGTAGTCTTTATGCATTTCAATGATTCCAATGTAATTGCAAAGTTTGTAATGATCTTGGGGTCTTGGAAAAAAAATATTACAGCCGAAGGACAATATTTAAAAGGCAGAGTTATTTTAGAAGGTGTGACTGACTTAAAAGGATCAACGGCTCAGGCAAAGATGATATTTACAGATCTGCAGTGTATTGACGAGGGCAAATACTGGTGTCGGATTAAGTGGTACGTGGACATTGAAGAAAAATATCTCACATCGGATTATACAACCATCAGAACAACGGGTAAGCTATTGTTGTTGGTCTTTTTATATTGATTTTAGTCTACTTAGTTTTTGTGTAATGAAAAGTAGTTTATTAATGCTAACATGTTCCAGTTAGAGATCACAGCATACATCACATTAGGAAATACAAATACATACAACGCGAACAATAACAGAAAATATAGTAGTATCCTCTCTCATTGATCAGTAGTAAATGAATAAACTATGGAAGCTTGGTTAGGTGTTGATGGATTTAAAAGCCCTTTTAATTAATTTATTTCATTTTGAGATTAGTCTTTTCAAACATTTTATTTCGAAGCGCCTGCTTTTTTATGGAAAAAGAAATGATTCTCTCTTCAAATTTATCACAAAAAAACATAATCTCTTATATCTCTTGGTATCTTATTATTCCTTCTTACTTTGATTTGATGTTTGTGATAACAAATTCTTTATTTTCTGAAAGATTATCGTATTTGAAATTAGGATAAAGGTAATAACAAAACTACCGAACTTGAATGATCAATCTCACAGTCCAGAGAAAATGACAAAAACGAATCGGTCACACCGGAGAATTGGTGGATCGCAATGGTCCTGACTTGGTACAGGCATTTCAAATAAAATGATGGGTTAAACCAGGTTTTATGCCGCCAAACCTCCCTATTCCATTGCGATCTTAGGATCCGGTAATGACCATAGAACACAACATAGTTGTGAGACACAATAGGGATATTGAGGTGGTCATCTCAGTACAGCAGACTAGTCAAACACTTATTAAAACAATTAACCACCATATCTTTTAACTCAATTTTGAACTTTTCTACTAGTGGCTGATAACGAGGAAAGATTTTTTTAGGGATCGTATGAGACGTATTTTCTTATAGCCCTGCTCCAAAAGTCGGTTACGAAGAAATCGATGTCTGATGAAAAAAACTGTGAAATGTGTGCAAGCTCTGGCATATCGAATAAGTTGTGAAATATAAACATCGTATGCAGGGGAAGTAGGTATATTGATCTGCAGATTAGGAAAATTAATAATTTTGAAATTAAAATCGTCTCTTTTATCGTTAATTATTGTACTGAGATGACCACCTGGGTCCAATTCGAGGTGCAAATCCAAGAATGACGTGAAGCAATTTGATTCGGTGGTCTCTTTAATCTCCAATTCTGGAGGATATATTGAAGGAATCCATCTACCAAATGAAGTATTATTGACAGAAAGGACATCAACAATATATCTGAATGTAAGATTAAATGACCTTTCCTCTTTCATCTTCTTGTTCTTTACGAGTCCCTGAAGAAATTCAGTCTCGTAAGAGTATAAAAACGAATCGGCGAGGAGAAGAGCACAGTTTGTGTCCATGGGAATGCCGATTTGTTGTTGAAAAATCTCTCCTCCGAAGGTGACAAATATGTTGTCAATGAGGAAATCAAGAGCATACTGCAAACTTTATTCTGTATCTATTTTTGCGATTATTCTCCATACTTCTTTAAACTGCACCGTAATTAATGACTATACTTGAATAATTCATAATAGAATTTTCATAATCCCCGTAGTAAGGTTTTTTTAACATTCAAACTGTTGATAAGGGGAAACCTGAAATAATGAATTAGTCGTTTTAATGCAAATACTAAAATTTGAGACAAATAGGTGACATTATTAACGTAGTCTGTAAGATTGATCTTCACATTTAAAGAAATTTACTATCAAAACATGCAGTGCATTCTGCTCTACTGATACATTTGATCATCCATCTTATTCAGTTTGAATGAAATGCTTTGGGTGTCATTATTTTTTCCCAAGATCCCCAATAACAAGCAGAACATTTAGAAAATCTTTTGAATTATCGGTATGGTTTGTATTTTAGAATTACCAGAAAAGCCTGTCGAAATTATGTATTCTGAAGACCAACAAGAAAATGAAATCACAACCCCAAATCCAACACCAACAAAAGAAGTATTAAAAACGACATCTAAGAAACCAACAGAAGAAGTATTAAATACGACATATATTTTTAATGACTCTTCCACCACATTGTCTTCATTGAGTACTTCACAAAGAGCTGAAAATAACACAGGGAATGATGAGGACATATTACAAGCTGGTGATTCATTAACCATTTCATGTACTGGAAATGTTGGGCGTCCACCTGAACCTTTATTAGTTCAAAAGGTTAGAAAAGATGAAAGCTTCCTAAATATAACAGCCTTAGTCAATGGGACAGAGAATATGAGAGAGAACTGCTCAAACATCCACAACAGTACTTTTTCAACTGAGTTAACATATGAAGACAATGGAGCTGTTTTCCGGTGTGGAGTACAGTCTCGTATTTTTGAGCAAGAAACGTACATTGAAACGGATCCAATAGATGTTAAGTGTAAGTAAATGTCTTGCTTGCCCTGATCGTGATTGCATAAGGTAAAGTACTAATGATTAGATTTTTAAAGTATCTTATTTCTGAAAAAAATATTCCACTTTGATGCTCAAATTGTAGAAACTATAAATAAACAATACATGTACAGTTTGAAATAATCGCAGTTGGGATACAGAGGTTGAAGGTAAAACATAAACAAACTAAAATACATCTTTTTTTCCATTGCAACATATTGCAGGTTTGTGCCTCAGATAAAAAGCAGCAGGAAAAGTTATAGATAAATTATGACGTTGCATTTTATTCCCCGGGCTTTGCTTCAATTAGACAAATTTTATATTGTTTTGAGTTAAGTTAAATATAAATATATCTCTGAATAAGAACTTTATGTGCAGCAAGGTAAAAATGACCGAATAGAAAAGTGATGACAACTTGTTATTTACAGCGGTGAAATAAAAGTGAATGCAAATATTCCTTGAATACATTTAATGCGATTTTCCCATTTTTATTCAAAGTACATGTATCTTTAATGAAATCTATTTCATTCCATAGTTCCAGCACACAAGCCAACTATAGTTGAGGCAGAAGGCCAGTCAGATGAAAGCTCTGTTGAACTATTTTGTATCAGTGATGGCAATCCTCCACCGAACTATCACTGGTATAAAGACAATGGTGGTTTGGTGCCGTATAATTCTTCTCAAAATATCACCATTCACAATATCACTGAACGTCAAATATACGTCTGTAAAGTAGACAACACATTTGGAGGAGTGGTATACACAAACGAAACAAGTATTGTTCTAGAAGCTCAAGGTAATTTCATGCACATAAGATATATATACAACACTATACTTGCACTTGGTATTCTATGTTATCTTTGCACATTTACACCAACTTATTTATTCTTATGTTCTTTTATTTGATAGATGAACACGTCCCTTCATAGCTTTGATTTAATTAATAACACCAATTAATCTTTCAATAAATTAATTTTGTTTTAGTTTATTTTGAAATCTATTTTTTATTTGTCCTTATTGAAGAACCAAGAGACATCAATTTGTAGTCTCTTCTATTTTTTTTTGCAAGCAAAACAATTATATCATTCTAGATATTAAGTGTTGTCAAAATTATATATAGGTCTGTGCACGGTAGCATGCAAGAATATCATGGGAAATAAACAGCTACACTCTGCTGATTGCTCGCTAGTTAAGTTTTGGCATTTAATGCTTTCTTTCACATTTTGATGATGCTTCTGTTTTTGGTCATTTAAATATGGAAAGTTTTTGCATAACCACCCATGTATACTTTTTCTAGTACAACCGTTTTAGATTTTGTTACAACTAGGTTATTGATGAAATTTATTGAATAGTATTCGAAATATTTATTTACATGTATATGCACACAATATTAAACATGTTATTATGCACAGACAAATTTGACTGTTTTGAGATTCACATGAAATTAACTTATTTGTACCAGCCTCATAAACATATTATATAATAGTGAGTTTGAAAAAATATACTTGCGGATATATCAAGTGAATGATACTTTCACACGCATTTTTACTTAAATGCTCAATTGCAGTTAACGTCACGTGAAACTCAGATGCAGTCGTCAATTTTTCTAGCATGTTTGCCAACTTGTCTTTTCTCTCGTACATTTGAGATTGATTCTCCAAGTTCGATATTTTTGTTATGATCTTTCTGAGTCATGTTTGCCTGACAAATTGGTAGGATTCCTTAGTTAAAATGTTTTACAAAAAAAAAAAAGATCATGCATGCACTTTAACCCGACCTCTATCATAGGTTCAACTACAACGATGATGAGCAGTACAGACGTAAAGACTTCAGCTTCAATAGCCACAACCAAGACCTGTAAATAGTATATGTTAATTTGCTAGCATTGCCCATTTAAGCAATTGCTTTGCATGCATTGACAAAAGACCTTTGCTTTTTCAGTGATATTCACTTGCAAAAATTAAACCTGTGATGTTATGTCTATGTTTTATGGCTTTAATATAGTCATCAAGCTGGTTATTTGCTGCTTTCTATCCTTCTGTGCTTTTTATGCGGCGTACTAGAGTTTAATGGTGTACATTACGATGACACAAGTCATTATTGCTTATTTTATTTTAGTTAATTGTCCTGACGAACATTAATTTTTGTAAACAGTCTTCTATAACAAACATAATAAACTTTAGGATGATCACTCTTTATGTTTGAGAATTGGCGTCTGATTTCGGAACTCATTTAGACTATACATGGAAGTATTAAATTGACAGGAATTACAACAATAAATTAACACAATTAATTTCCCACTATTTATCTGTAGATAATAAAGGTACCGACTCAGTTTATCAAGTAGGCGAAAACACGCTTGAAGACGGTCTGCGTTTCCGCCACCAATTTTGAAGAAAGAACATCACGTGGGTTTACTGTCGGTGGCCCTTATCAGTTACACTATCAATAAGGATACGGGACCGTCTGTGGTTCCCTTGCCGTGCAATTACCTGGTTGCAACGGATTCTACTACCTATTCGAAAGTAAAGATTGAAAAAATGATAAAAATCGGTCAACATTGAGCAAAGTTATGGCACAATGAAGATAACGAATTTGCTCAATTATTGATTATTTGAAGAAAGCACAATTTTTTAAAACTGTGATTACTTTTACATCTGATCTTTTCTGATTATGAAAATATTATGGTCTTCAAGATGAAAGAGTTTTCTTCTTTGTGGTTTGTGTCGTTACTGTGTAGGATGTTGTAGGATACTCCAAAAACTAAGAAAAAGTGAAACAAATTTATCGTAACATACAGAAATTTTTGTTACTTTTGTAGTAATTACACTGAATATAACACAAAATACTAGACCCGCACTATGTTATGATTTTACCAAATTCATATTATTATCTACAAAAAAAAATATCATAAACTGAATTGTTGTAGTTTTGTAAAAAGATGCCAGATTTTCTTCCTAATTCTGTCTTGACATTTGAGAACAAAAATGTAAAGAAATTTGACAAAATGTATCAGAATTTATTAAAAGAATGACAACGCACAATGATTTAAAAAGGTAAAATGAAGAATACAATAGCAACGAATTTCTTTAAATATATTAAACAATGAAGATAGACCCCGAAACTTATAATATTATAATCCAATACTTATAAGGACCTGACTCCTAAAACAAAATTAAATTAAAGCTGTTGTTTACTTAGTTAATAAATGCAAATTGTTCTAATACATATTCATATTTTACTACTTGCATTTTTTTTTCAAAAATCAATAGATACTCTATTTGTGCGGTCATAATTTTTCTATAATAAAACCACTCATAGTTAAGGATTTCGACTAAGAAGATAGGCAAAACTTCGATCAGTATGACGTTATTAGTAGGTACTTGACGATTTTGCGGTAACGCAGATGGAACGTTTGAAGTGAGGCTGTTGTAATTCCTGTCAATTTAATACTTCCATGGACTATACCTTTTAAATGCAGAAGAAATGTATGCACACCGACCTCTACTTATAAAATATTCTGTTGAAATAGACCTTAAACCAACTGTATAATTCTTGATACAACTTTATGGTATTTAAGGCTAAAATGTTACAATGTTCAAGTTTAGAAAAATGTTGAGGAGTCTGATTTCCCGCCATTTTCTTGGACGTCATATATCATAGAAACGAGTACACAGACTAAAATTCATTGTTGTCATTTGACAAAGCGAACAACAATCCATCATTTCCATCTCAAATCATAAAACTTTAAAATATAAAAAGGTTCAGGAGTAATCACGAAATACATTATTATAAAAATAATCCACAGTATGGAACGCCATAACCACTTTAATGAGAAAATCTTAGTTTAAGTTCCTTAGTCCTATTTAACTGACCCGTGCAGAACCCGTTTGGCGATTACGCCTGCAGCAGCGCTAAGCTTGTCGGTAAAGGTCAAATTTAAAGCGCTCAGAAACCTGACATGCGGTCAGGCCACTTTGTCACAGAGCGACTTGGATGTGTGGTCCAGGTGGTTGAATGGGACAGCCCTGTCATAATAAATTCCAGCGTCGTCAGGCTATTATGCGGAAATCCTGACTGTAAGTAAAAGTGGTACACTGTGTTGGGAAAAATGTCACGTCCTTTCGCGTTAAAGAACCCTCCTGTAGGTCTCGATAAGTGCACGACCCGTAGGATCCCCATGCAGGAGGCTTAATTGGCCGTCCCTTCCCGTCACTCCTCTTTCCATTGGCAGTTAAAACTCTCCTCTCCGATTGGCCTTGTGTCCCCCTTTCCTTCACTTCATCACCATTTCATGTTCATTGTATCACCCTTTTCATGTTAACAGGGATAAATCCGAAATCGCACTGCCTGGGAAATAAAGTAATGAAAAACTTCCTAACTAACTAACTAACTAACTTACTAACAAAATCTAGAATTAAGTAACATAAACAAGTATTAACATAGCCGATTGTTTGGCACGTAAAACATTGATTGTCTTTTAATAAACTAAGATTATTTCGTTATAATATTTAAGAGGGAGGTTTGGCGCGCTATAAAACCTTGTTTAAGGTTCATCTGTACCTTTCGTTAAAAATGGCGAAATTTTCTACCTATTTTTTAGTATATGCAGAACAAAATCTACAAATAAAATAATAAAATAAAGCCTAGCTGGACCTAGATATGGTAATTTCTGATTCAATTTCTATCAATTTTTCATTTTAAATTCCTTAAAAATAAAGATCTCTTTTTTTTCCTGTTCAGATTTTAAATTGAAAAAGGACAAACTATCCCTATTGTGCCTCTTTCATGAAACGAGGTGAACACTTTTAGTTAAATCCCTTATTGAAAGTTGCATGAAATTTGAGGCCACAAGAAAGGGCGAAAGTGATATTAGCCTTAAATCGGGTGTTTTTAAAAGCGGAGAAAAAAGAGATCTCTAAAATAAAGGATTTTTTCGGGAACACTTCATAGAGAAAAGGTAAGAATTTTTAATATCTAGGTCCAGCTACACTTTATATTTCAAATTTATGTGCAGTTTTGGCTGTGCATATACTGAAAATAGATTAAAAATAACGCCATGTTTTATAGAAAGGTACAGATGAACCTTAACCCACCATTTCATTTGAAATGCCTGTACCAAGTCAGGGCCATATGCGATCTATAACTATTCTGGTGTGTCTCCCATGTTTTGTCTTTTCTCTTGGACACTGAGATTGATCCTCCAAGTTCGGTAATTTTGTTATTACCTTTATTATGTTTGTTGAAATGATTCGTGATTGTTTCAATAAGTTTGTGACAGTTTGTTGTACTGAGATGATCATCTCTTCATCCCTACTATGTCTCACAACAGTGTGTGGTCCCAGTGGTTAAATGGAGAGTCCTGTCATAATAAATACCGGCGTCGTCAGGCTATTATTCGGAAATCCTGACCTCAAGACAAATTGGAAAAATGTCACGTCCTTCACGTTAAAGAATCCTCCTGCAGGTTTTGATATGAGTAGGACCCATCGAATCCCCATGCAGGAGGGTAAATCGCCGGTCCCTTCCCTTTACTCCCTTTACCACTGACAGTTAAAAACTATCCCCGATTGTCTTGTGTCCCCCTTTCCTCCACATCATCATCATTTCATGTTCATTGTATCCGGCTAAAGCCGAAATTGCACTGCCTGGGAATAAAGTAACAACTAACTTCCTAACTAACGAATTAACTAACTAACTTATTTCACTGAGTTTAATCTAGAAGTAAGTAATATAAACAAAGATTAACAAAGCCGATTGTTTGTCACAGAAAAATCTTGATTTTGTTATTGTCTCGTAATTATTATCATCAAGCCACTGTTAGCTAAATTGAAAATCAAGATTTACTCATTATTGTGGTTTGATTTTCTCAAGGATAGTCTTTAGGTTTCTACCTTTAATATCATTTGGCTTGCTAACAAAAAATTAATAAAACATATTCGAAAACAAAGAGTGATGTAATTTGAAATCATTCAAAAGAATATTACCAATACTTATATCATATACTGTTACAACTAACCAATTTCAACCATTACACCAACAACTTTTTCTTTTATATATTCTTTAATTTTTCAGCTACAGGTACTACGATAAGTAATAAACATAACGATGAAGAAAAGAAAGAAGACAAATTACCCATGAGTAAGTATCTTTACAAGGTACTTTTAGTTTTGAGACCAACCAATATAAAAAGAAAAAGAAAATCACCTTAATCAATTTTATGTAAGAAGCGAAGGTGTACCAAAGGGGTAATCAGTATCATATTTCCAAGAAGCAAAGAACCACCCACATTGCGTTCGAGAGTCAAAAATTCATACGGGGAAAGACAGAACCAGTGAACAAGAATAAGAACAGCCAGAAAAAAAACAAAAACACAAAACACATAAACAGCTGAATAGAAATCAACAATTGGAACTCAAGTCGTAACGAGATTCTAGAAGAGTAAAAATATGTGAATTTGTAGTCGAAAATCAAAATCGACAGTTTTAGATATGCTGTGTTTTGTAGTCTAAAACCTTATTGATTTAAAGTATATGTTGTGTTTGAGTATTACTGCTTGCCTGTTGTTTGTAACTAATAATAATTAATTGTTGCATTTATTTTTTTTATATTTTACAGTCATTGCAATAGTAGTTGGTGGTGTTGTACTGTTTATAGTGTTTTTGGTGGTCCTGATTCATTTTAAAAGAAAAAAGTAAATACATTGTTTGTTGTAGGAAATAATATGTAGTTACAGGTATTTTTGTCCCTCAAATGAAAAAAAAATAATAGAATTAAAAAGTTAAGGGGATAGTTGCACCGAAACATTTTCCGTCAATAGATTGTCTGTAAAATTTCTTAATAGACACATCAAGACATACACTTTTGAAATTCAATTAGAAAAAGATATGCTTCTGAGTTAGTTTTTGAGATAAGTGATTTCGAAGGTTGGCTTTTTTACATTCAAATGTTAAAGAAAGTGCACAATTTTAAAGGAAAACTCTGTTTTTTTAAAGAATATAATTTTGTAATTTTTTGATATTATATTCGGCTTTTATATTGCTTTAAAATGATAGGAAGAAAAGGGGGTGCTTCTGACTTAGTTTTATAGATAAATACAAAAATATGTCAAAAGATGGTCAAAATGTGCAAATTTAGTCATAAATTATCTCCCTTTGTCAAATTGCAGAAACATGAGATTCCATTAGATTTGAAGAATATTTTATAAAATAAATAGTTTTAATGCTTTTAATATAAAATAAAAATAAAAATACATAACAAGAATTTTTTTCAATAAATTGATACTTTAAGGTGTTCAAGATTTTGAAATTATGTTTTTTTTACATAAATTCAAAATCTTGAACATCTTACAGTATTAATTTAAATGGTAAGTTTGATACATTTTTGGCTGGTCATGTGACCACCTGCAAGTTCCTCCTTAGGAAATTAAAAATAATAAAAAAAGAAATAGAAGAAATCCCCCAGTAACAACCTGATAAAATATGCACGAAAGCACAAATAGTATCAAACCTCAAGCTTGATTTTCACTTAATAATTGTGACAGTGAATAAAGGATACTTAACTTCATGCACATTTAAATCACAAAATTACTACCTATACCATCAATATCAATTTAAATAGAGATAACTGTAGTATTGCAGAAAATCCTTAAATTTAGCATGGAAAAGGTTTCTCGAGGCTTTCAAACTGAACATCTTTTTGTCCATATTGTTATTTTGCATAAAATTTATAAACTAACTGGACTTCTTTTAAAAGGTAAAAACTAAATAAGAAATATAAAGAAATAAAACCTTTAAAACAAATAAAACAAGAATGCCCAAATTTTAAATGTGGCTTCACCATCCATTTATTTATCTATTTTATTTATACACAAGCCACAGTGCAACATATTTTATTAATTCGAAAAAAATATACATAATTATACATTTGATCAAATTAGGATTAATCGTCATAGTACAAAAACTGACATTTTAATAATCTTTAGCATTTCTCGTACAAGTTTACAAAATGAACGGTTACCCTATATTCTGTTCATCAATCAATCGCATTTCGTCTGAGCTAAAATTTCACATATAATAAGGAAAAGAAGGATCATAAAAATTTTAAAAAGGAAATAATAAAATTGACGTGAAATTTCTTTGTTTACACCTACAAGTGTTATTTTATGATACTAAGATGGTTAAAAGTATTGAATAACGGTAATAACAATATTTCCGAACCGTTCAAGATGAAAGACAAAACACTGTAAAGAGTGGATCCACTTGTTGTAGAGTGAATTCACTAGTTTTACCCTAAATTCAACATCTATAACTGCTTTAAAATGACAATACATGTACATAATTTTTCATATAATTACTTCAACTATGTTAGACTTACAAGGAAAAATGAATAAATGAGTAATTAAATGAAAAAGAATTTAAAAAAAAATAAAATCAGTACAGGTTAATCGCATTGCTTCAAAATTTTCTGTTACTTCTTTTTAAAAAACACTGAAAGAAAGTTAAAATGGTAGATAAAACCTACTACTATTACTTCAAAAGGAATGCGTCTTCTTATTTAAAAAAATATGCATTGTATTGTAATAATTTCTAAATATTACGTTTGTAATTTTGTATATATCTTTTAAATACAATGCATATTTTAAATATTTTAGATCAAATGATCTTGAACAAAAGTCACACGAAAATGGTGCCTCAAGGGATAATCTTTTGAACATGGATACACGATACAGCGAAGGGCCTATAGGTGCTGACAATTATAACCAAATAGATATTGACAAAAACAGCGGTAAACCTTCTGTAAGCCCGGCAACATGTCCTACTCCCGACGAAGTAAGAAGAAGCAACGAAGAATATTTAAAGAAACAAGAAGAAGAGGACAAAAAGTATGCATAATTTTATTTCAAGCCTTAGCAACCAGTATTCTTTCTAAAATAGGTTTTTTGTTTGCATTTGTTACACAGAAGAAATATATCTTAAAATAGGATTTTTCATTAACGTCTCTGAAATGTATAGGTTTTTTGTAGTATACTTGTGTGAGAGTTAGAACATAACGAGGATTTTAAATCTAGGTAATAAAATTTAAGGTGCACCATGAGATTATTATGTAGATTGGTTTACAAATTATTTTGGATAATGTGATATAGATTGAATAGAGAAAATTAACATTTCATTTCAATGATGAGAAATACCCCAGAGATAGATTATTTTTTTTTCTGTCTAAGCCTTTTATGGATACGTGGAAAAAAGGTTTTATAAAAAATGTAGTTTTCTTATAATTTCTATACAAATTATATCTCTTTTAAAGTGGGAAATATGAAACGAAAGGATGATTTTTTTTCAATTTTTTTTGAAATTATCGTTGTTAACCTTTCCAGAGTTCAGTAGAAATCAATTAAAAATATCAAACGTTATAAAATTAGATATAATAATGACTAAAAGATGCCCAGTTTTAGACACATCATCTACATTTTATGCTTATGTAGTTACTTTAAGTTGTCGTCTTGTTTCGTCTTTTATTTGCTTTTTAACAATTCTTTTTGCAATTTCCAACCTCTTGCAAAATTGTGCTAGCTATTTAAACCTTGTTTTCACTTAATGCGTTTAGGGTTAAAATGTAAAACAATACAAGTAATTGGTTCATGTAGGAAAAAAACTGGCACCCCAGTTGAATATGCGGTTGTCAATAAAACTGCAAAACCCAACGAGAAAGTAAAGCAATCTAATTCCAACGAAGAGGATCATTATGCTGAATCGCCAGAGGGACTTTACGATCACACTCATGACCCACGTCATATAAAACCCCCAGAAACAGAAACATACGACACAACACAAAAACGGGCAAGCCAGGGTTTAGCGTAAGTTAGAATATATTATTATCCAAGGGTACTTTTCTATATAACATTTGTTTTTCTATCTCTATAACAATGACATTTACTGATTACTGCCATTTTGCTATTAAGGCTTGTGCATGTTAAGTTTCAAATTCTTGTGTCTTTAAAAGCAACAGTAAGCTTTTGGATCCATAACTTTTGAAAATCAAAGCAAGAATTTATATTTTGCTGAATGAATGAATGTATTAATCATAGAATACATTTTCAGAAAACACATGTGAAATCATTTCTAGTAAGTACTATATTCTTAATAAAGGCACTTGCAAATATTTCAAAGGAACTTTTTGTATGAACAAAAGATATATTTGTTCAGATCTAAACAAATATAAAATTACATAGTTTTATTCATGAGATGGTCATTAAAGAATATGATTTGCACATGTTTTTGGGCTTCAATTAGTGTCTAAACACTTTAAATGTGCATTGTGTTTTTGATTTTAAGGAAAGGTGCGAAGACAGAAAGTGGCAAGGAAAAACATGATGTTGGTTCTTATGAGGACATCAAGAAAGTTGCTGTTGTAGGCCCAACAACAAGACCACCAAGCGGCCAGAAACCTGCAAACTATGAAAACACAAAAGCAGACAACCAAGACAATGTGATGAAAAACCAATGTCATATAACCAATATGTAACAATTTGAAGTATTCTTACTGGTGTGATACAGTAGAATACATTAGAAAATATATGATTATAAAAAAATATATATTATTCTAGAAAAGCAAAAGTTTATCAGTGCTAGGCAGATAACAAATTATTTACTTAATTGTTAATTATATCAGATTATATAATGAATATATTTTCAATGTTGTTTTATTTGTCATAGATTTATTGCTTTGGTCTCGTTGTAATTGTGATTCATCTCCAAATTATAATATTTTAATTATACTTTGCTTTTATTTTTGATTTATTATTTTTGTTTATATATTTTAAGTAGATTTTATTTTGTAGCTTTATTTTTATATATGAAGTTAATAACCATAAATTGCCAATATTATTGCAATATGCTTTCATATGCATATATTCTACAGAAATATTTTGTTTTAACTTCCTTTACACTTAAGTGCTATTCTCTGTAAGAATCAGGCAATGGGTGAGTCATGATTTAAAAAAAAACCACACGGGTTTGACTTCACAATACTGTTCAAAATGCTTTAAAAGACACAAAAAATGCATTGGCACGACTCAAAAGTGTCAGTAATTTGAGATATATTATGGTTGAAAGCTTATAAAATTTGAATTAAAGGGCGATAACTCTGTAAAGTCAGCTAAAATCTCTATTATTCTAACATAATATTTTCTCCATCCTCTGACACTCAAGACAACAACTAATGACTGTTTCGTCATTAGAAGACTAATTTGAATGTCTCATTGTCAAAACCGTGTGTTTTTAAAATCCTCATTCAAAATTTTTCAATATTGCCTGATTCTTACAGAGAACTGCACTTTTCATTCTGTTGCGATCAATGTAGTTTTTTATGCAATCAAAGTATTTGCAACAACACCTTTCTAGTCCGAGTTTTACTGTTACCAACATCCCAACAAAATTTCGAGTTAGATTATATACATGTAAAGCCAGTTTTATTGATACCAAGTTCTCTTAATCAAAGAAATATAACTCAAATTAAACCCGTTATTGATCAAGGCTTTAAAGAATACCTTTTTATAATTTTCAATAAAGATTCAATATAAATAAAGGTAACAACATAGGATGATCTTTTTTATATTATCCTAAAGAAAAAAAAAACAACTCGAAGAACTTTTCATACCAAATGATTTTTTTGTTTAGTGAGGTTTTATTGTATCATAGTGCATAATAACTAACATATCGAGATCATCAACTCATGTATATTGTTATTATGTAAATTTAAAATATATTTCATTTATTTCCAATTATAGCTTTAAACATGGTATGTAAACTCAAATGAAAATATCTTGTAAGAACTGGCTTACACATGTTTTTAAATATCAAATATTTACTCATACATGTACAAATATTATCCATTTATAGACATTATTTATTCGGTGTGCTCAAAAATATACATATGAAATTCAATCAATAACAAAAAAGCAAAATAAGTTGTTTTTTTTTCATGTTTAATTCACTTCTGTTAGATTAGATTTTGTTACTGTGTGTTATATTAATGCTTTGTTCAAGATCATCAAAAGGGGATGGTTTGACCAGCAGTTTGACCCAACCATATTTTATATGTTCCTTTCCTTGGCAGGTAATCATTGTCAAATCTAAAGTGTTTGTACTGTACCTTTCGTCTTTATTGTTATTGTTTATTTTCCAGGATTAGTACTGAATTGTATGTTATACATGTATAATTTGAAACTAGGACCAATACAAAGAGTACGAGCAGCAACTGCTGATCATTTTAGAGGCCACTGGCTGTTTTCATTGTGGAAATTATAATTTCCGCAGATGCATGTAGATTGTTTGATGTTTAATTATTCCATATCTCACTTTTGTCTATTTACAAAATATATATATCTATAAATAATTTAACATATTGAGAAGCACCTGTGTTCACTCTCGTTTTGTGTTATTTTTTTATGTTATACGTTAAAGTTTTCAATTTCTCTTTCTTTATATCAGTTTACTAATTTTTTTTTGTCTTTTCAGCTCACCATATTTGAAGAGTCATCTGTGTTATTCACAATATATGATTTTAAAAATAATTTAATATATTGAAAAGCACCTGTGTTCACTCTTGTTTTAACTTAAGTTCACGTTGCTTATTGCAATTTAGAAAATAATGAACTGTAAAATAAGTATTCGCGACGCAATAGTTTTTTTGAGTTTGTTATTTTTGTTATGTTGTACGTTTCAGTTTTTAGCTCACCTGACCCTTTGGGTCACGTGAGCTATTGCCATCACTTGACGTCCGTCGTCCGTCCGTTAGCTTTGTTTCAGTCGTTAGCTCCTCTGGCACCATCTGTTCAATTGCAACTAAACTTTGTACAGTTGTTAAATAGCTTCATTGCTACAAAACCGCCGTTTGAATTTTTGATTGGTCAAAAAACATGGCCGCTGTGGCTAGAAATAGAACATAGCGGTAAATTGCAGTTGTTTGCAAATAACTCAAAAAACGGTGACAGATATCAAAATTCTTGCATAGGGTTAAAGTGTTCAGCACATCAAGATCTACCTTCAAATTCAAGAAGATCTAACAACTGATGTAGGAGTAATTGCCCTTTTTCTGGATTTTTTCAATTTTTTTTTTCAACAAGATATTTCGAAAATTCAAATTGCATATGATTAAGCACATCAAGATCTACATTTCATGAAATTAGGTCAAAGCTGTGGGACCGTTTCTTTTAGCATTTATGGCCCTTAAAGCGTCAAAATTAACCATTACTTCATTACTTTTCCCCTAAATTTCAAAGATTAACTTGTCTGAAACCATAAGACCAACTGCTTCTAAACTTGTCTAACGGCATATATAATACAATTCTGTTGTTCATATTTTCTATTCGTCAAAAAAACATGACCGCCATGGCTAAAAATAGAGCATAGGGGTAAATACATTTTTTGCCGGATTTCACTAGTGAAAATCCAGGTTATAAAATGGTGAATGTCGGGCGGGCGGTGGGCCGTGGGTGGACGGCGGGCGGGGAAAATACTTTGGTAACAGTTTCTCAGCAACTACTAATCACAGCCTCTTGATATTTGGTATGCAGCATCAGTATGGGCTCCCATAAAGTGGGATTGGATTTCAGGTCTGTCGCTCACCTACTTCCTTTTAAACGAAATCCGGCCATTTCTGTCTTTGACCCTTTTTTTTTAGCTCACCTGGCCAAAGGCCATGTGAGCTATTGCCATCACTTGGCGTCCGTCGTCGTCTTCCGTCGTCGTTAACTTTTCTTCAAACTTCTTCTCCTCTGAAACGGCTGAACAGATTCAAACAAAATTTAGTCTGATGGTACCTTAGGGTTTCCCCCACAGAACTGATGTGGGGATTTTTGATTCGTCGAAAAACTTGGCCGCCGTTGCTAAAAATAGACCAGGGGGTCAGACTACTGTTTTTGGCTTGTAAATCAAAAAGTATAAGAGATAGATGAAATCTGATGCCACCCTACTGCTTCAGCATTAAAAGCTCTACAAAAGTTTCCATTTGGTCCAAGTTGTCATATGACCCCTTAAAGGGGTTACAGCCCCTTAAAGGTGAAAAATAACGTTTTTTCATGTTTTTGCCCTATAGTATGAAAACTATTGAAAAACACAGTTTACTCAAAACAAACCGTAGTTTGCTTTTTCTAGTTTGGTTTGGTTTGAAAAGCAAACCAAACCAAACTAGGCGGCTGGTTTGGTTTGCTCTGACCAAACCAAACTTTGACGCTGGTTTGGTTTGCTCTGACCAAACCAAACTAGGGGGCTGGTTTGGTTTGCTTTGACCAAACCAAACTAGGGCACTGGTTTGGTTTACTCTTACCAAACCAATCTAAAATCATGGTTAATATCTAAATCATAATAAATTCTTCAAGTAAAACATATTTGTTTTACGAGAACAAATATTATAAAATGATGTCGGGCGTCATATTACTTCGATTATTTGAATCATCTGCGCATGCTCATGGTTTGCTCCTAGCAAACCAAACCAAACCAGGCCGCTGGTTTGGTTTGCTCTAAAATAGAAAACTTTGGTGCTGGTTTGGTTTACTCATAAAATACCAATCTAATATGATGTTAAATGTTTAAGTCAGAATTTGTAATTCGATTGAGACATTTAGTGAATAATATTTGTTCATGAAATGTAATAATTGTGAAATATTTCGGACATTCTTTCACATCGATTATATGAATCATCTACGCATGCTCGCTGTTTGCTCAGAGCAAACCAAACCAAACTAGGGCGATGGTTTGGTTTGCTTTTTAAAGTTTGGTTCGCTCTGACCAAACCAAACCAAACCAGCCGTCTGGTTTACTTTTTGAGTAAACATTAAAGTAAACTTTGGTTTGCTAAAAGTAAACCAAACAAAGTGAAAAGTGAACTTAGACCAAATTTCTGGTTTGCTTTTTTAGATTGGTTTGCATACAGGTTAGGTTTGGACCCATCTGTAAATGTTTAGCTCATATAGCTCTACAAAAGTCTCCATAGGGTTGAAGTTGTCAGATGACCCCTTATAGGGATTACGGCCCCTAAAATGATGCTTTTTCATGTTTTTGGCCTATAGAAAGAAAACTATTGCAGATAGAGAAAAGTTGTTGCTTGCTTAAATGTTCAGCTCATTTAGCTCTACAAAAGTCTCCATAGGGTTGAAGTTGTCAGATGACCCCTTATAGGGGTTACGGCCCCTGAAATAATGTTTTTTCATGTTTTTGGCCTATTGAATGAAAACTATTGCAGATAGAGAGAAGCTGTTGCTTGCTTAAATGTTCAGCTCATTTAGCTCTACAAAAGTCTCCATAGGGTCGAAGTTGTCAGATAACTCCTTATAGGGGTTACGGCCCCTAAAATAATGTTTTTTCATGTTTTTGGCCTATAGAAAGAAAACTATAGCAGATAGAGAAAAGCTGTTGCTTGCTTAAATGTTCAGCTCATTTAGCTCTACAAAAGTCTCCATAGGATCGAAGTCGACTGATGACCCTTAATAGGGGTTACGGCCCCTAAAATAACCTTTTTCATGTTTTTGGCCTTTAGAATGAAAACTATAGCGGATAGAGAAAAGCTGTTGCTTGCTTAAATGTTCAGCGCATAAAGCTCTACAAAAGTCTCCATAGGGTTGAAGTTGTCAGATGACCCCTTATAGGGGTAACGGCCCCTAAAATAACGGTTTTTCTTGTTTTGGCCTATAGAATGAAAACTATAGTAGATAAAGAAAAAACGGTTGCTTGCTTAAATGTTCAGCTCATTTAGCTCTACAAAATATAGGGTTGACATCAAGACCAGGTGAGCAATTTAGGCTCCTGGGAGCCTCTTTGTTGGTAATAACTCAAAAATGGCTACATACATCAAAATTAAGCAAAGTGAAAAGAAATCAGCATTTCAAGATCTACCCGACCTTAAAATTTCAAGAATATATGATAATCGATGTAGGAGTTATTGGCCTTTTTCTGGATTTTTTTCAAAAAAAAAATCACTAAATAAATTTTGGTCCTATATCTTGAAAAATATACATGATATTAAAAAAAATCAAAAATTCAAATTGCATTTGATTGAACTCATCTAGATCTACGTTTCATGTAATTAGGTTAAAGATGTAGGACCATTTTTATTTAGGAGTTATAATTGCCATTAAAGCGACAAAATTTACCATTTTTCATTATTTCCCCCCTGAATTTCACAGATTAACTTGTCTGACACTGTAAGACCAACTGCATCTTAACTTGGCACACTTGTCCAATAGCATATATGCTACAATTCTATCATTCTTATTTTTGATTCGTCAAAAACATGACACTATGGCTACAAAAAAAATAGGGATTAAATTGCAGTTTTTGCTAATAACTCAATAATGGTTACAGATTTCAAAATTGTGCAAGAATCAAAAGTGATCAGCATATTAGGATCTTCCTGTCCTGAAATTTTGAAAAAGATCTGACAGCTGATTTGGGAGTTATTGGCTTTTTTTGTAATTTTGGTCAATTTTTGCTCTTATTAAGCCCTATATCTTGAAAACTAAACAAGATATTTTTCAGAAATTTAAATTGCATATGGTTAAGCACAATAATATCTTCAAAATTTGTGCAATTGTGTAGTTCAGGTGAGCGATTCACGCTCCTATGAGCCTCTTGTTCATTTGTCTGTCTTATGTATAAGTATATCAAATTTGTTTTGCCTTTTCAACTCACCTTATTCGAAAAGTCATGTGTTCTATTGTCATCACTTAGTGTACGGCGACTGTCGTGCATATGTCCAATGACAACCAAACGAAGTATAATTGTCTATTAGCTTGAGTGGTATGAAACTAATTTTTGAAATTAAGATTGGTCGTAAATCATGCCGCCATGCCTTCAAAAATAATATAGGGGTAAATTGCATTTTTTTGTATTATGAAGATTCAACAACCCGTGTTGGATTAATATCCTTTTTGCTGAGGAAAATTTATAAAATATTAAAAAAAAAGTAAGAACTGCACATTGTTATCATCACATAAAGATTAAAAAAAAATATGTAGTAATTTTAAGTTAAAGGACCATTCATTTAACAAGTTATTACTATCAGAAATCTAAAATTGACTGTTTTCATTGTCTCTTCTCATTGCATTGAAATCCGTAGATGCTAAACTCTATACTTTATTGGATCGAAGTTTTCAATTTACTCTTTTAAGAGTGATGATCCTGTAAACATTAAATAATGCCATACTTTTGTTTGAAAGCTGAAAAACCGTTGAAAGTAAAAAAAAAAAAGATTTAAATTTACAAAATATTCAGGAATTGAACAGCGTTTTGATTTTACCTTAAAGTTTACATCACACTTTATTGCATTAAGTTAAAATTTTTGTCATACATGTATGATCCCTTATTAAACTTATAATTCGTTTCATGTTTAAAAAAATGTTATTGCTAATATCCTTTAATTCAGACATTTCAGTCAGGTCAGCAATTCAGGCTCCTGGCAGTCTGCTGTTTTGGACACTTTTTGACAGTCGATTTGGTTTATATTTGATTTTTTCACATTTGTTAATTTTTGATTTTATTTGTGCCATTTGATTTATTGTTGATATAATCGAAAAAAGCTTATCCCAATGAAACGCATATTATATGCATATTAGTATTATTTAGTTTTTAAATTTTATGGCTTCAGAAAATGTACTTAATTTTTGCATTTAAATGGTTGTATTCAATCAAAACTTATAATCAAAAGTTATTTATTACACGTTAACAATAAGTTGTATTTTCAAAGTATACATCTTTTCTTTTAAAAAAGAATCAGTTTTATTTGCGTTCTTATCTTAGGATAAAGAAACCGCCGTATGTTTGAATGCATCCAAGATTACAAAAGTTTCTTTATTAATTTTGGCCATCAACTTGAACACTTGGAAAATGTATGTTGTAACACATTCGACACATTGCTAGCTAGTCGTTGGTAAAAATGGATGTCTTTCAACAACTGTTTATCACTTACTTTTTCGAAGTAAGATTGTGGTTTTCCTAAAACGGTGCTTTATAGTTTTTATTTCTTCATGTTTAATGTCTTTCAAAGCCGTTACAGTTTTGTGCAGCAAGATAAAGTTGACATGTGTACCAAATTTCCCGAACAGAGATCACCAATCTGAAATGTTCTAAGAGGAAATGAAAAAAAACAAAGGACCAAGGGTGTGTGTCAATAAAGCTGTTAACTTTATTATACTGTAAATGGATATATCAAATAGTAACCTTTTATCATCAGCATCAACCTACCATGCAATTATCCTAAAACTAATATGTCGAAATAGATGTACTCTATCCCAAAATGTTCGAAAAACCAGAACTGAGGAAATTGACCATGTGCAAAAACCTAGGTTTAAAAAAGAAGTTAAAATTTTGTCCAATAATGAGTTATACAATTAATTGCCAGGATCTTTAATGTAACTTGTATTTATCTACAATATAAGTAGTTGTCGATGATACTATGTTTTGCAATTTGTTTGTTTTATTGTTACATGTATATTGTAGTTATGTAGTAATTGTTCAACAGGATAAATTATTTAATAGTCATGTCAATAGTATAAAGGTCTTGACATATATGATTTATAAAAGGATGTGAAGTAAATGAACATGAGAGCATAACACATATGTTAACTCAAACTGCAATTATTTTTTTTATGAGCTGTATGGCCATTTCAGAAAAATATTCCTCATCAGCAGCGCTAGAACCCAAACATAGGAAATTCACCATTTCAAAAGATGTTTAAAACCAAAAGAAACCAAATAAATATAGCTAAGGGCAATACTACGATGGAGGGAGTTAAACCTTATGTTTTAAAATTTACATTAATTTAGATAATGGTTATAAACAAATTGTACACATGAGAAATAATCTCATGAACAAGTACACCTTATGAAGTATACAGGGACAGCTCATTTATCATTGTTCGGATAGAAAAGTGGATAAGTGACTTCTGCGCATGCCAATGACGTCATATCAGTTTCCAATCCGCCATTTTGGATCTTTGGGGGCCCTCCTGGATCTTGTCGGCCATTTTGCTACCGGTTCCGCCATTTTGTTTTGGTGCAACTTCCGGGTATTTAAGGGAAGGTAAGTTCGGAAAGTCCCCGCACGTTACAAGGCTTGTATAGATACAATATCTTTGTTGATTCTTGACCAATTTTTTTCGGGTTTGTTGCATCCTCTTTGGTTTGACATTGTCGTTCGAGTGAAACACTTTGTAGTGGTCAGTTGTCATTCGGGGCTTGACCATTAGCTGACCATTTTTTTTCTGGTCAAAGGTGGGGTTGTCGTATATCGCTGAAAAGGTCGCAAGGTGTAGATGCCATTTCTGAGATGTTTGAGTCGGTAAGTGTCATTGGTCACTCGGGAATTGACCATTTAGTGACTCTTCTAGTTTCTTGTTGAATACTTGGCATGTAACCTGTCATTCTAAAGTCTCCTTTTCAATTCTTGCTTTTGTGAAGGTATTACGGTAGAAACTCGTGGTTTTTACGGTATTTGAAGTGGATGCTTCGTAATGGGTGGCGTTCCATAAGGTATGCATCAGGCTTTAGGGATAAGGATTGAGGTATTGTTTTGTTTGTTTGTATATAATTAATATTTAGCGTAAGAGATAACAAGGCGATTTAAAGTTTGGATACTTTATTATGATAACATTTTAAGATTTCAGTCTTCATCCTCGTCTTCTTGAGAGTCAACATTGGGTCTGTTTGATTTTTCATCCAGAAAGTACTTTCTCTTCTAAGTTGCGTATTTCCAGGGCTCTTCGTACTCGTAATCTTCATCATCTCTCAGACGTTTTCCCGTCTCTTTGATCTTTTTGTGGAGGGGGTCTCATGCCATTTCAATTTGCCAAATAATGTTATTGACGTAACGGTTTTTTAGAGCTACTCTATACAGCGGTAACATATCCCTGTCTGCTTTTGATGTTGCCTCTTTCTCGTGGTGGCCACGGTCCGTATATACATGTATATTGACTTTTTTTCGTGTTCGTCCTCGTATCGGATCATCACTTGTCCACTAAAGTCGTCCTACAGATCAAACAGTTCTCCCGGATAAGTCACTTCGTCTTCAGACATGTCGTCAGTCATTTTTGATTCCGTATTCGATTTCTCCTCCTCCGTTTCCCATTCCGTGTTCTCCTCAAACCATTACGGTTCTGCCATTTTAGTTTGATGTTTCTGCTCTTTGTGTCTTCGTAGATTGAATAGCTTTTGGCGTGTGTATCCGCATTTGTCGCAACGGTTCGTCTTTCCTCCTTGGCGTTCGGTTTCTATATACAAAATAGTTTTATGGTTTGCCTTTAGGCTTTTCAAAACCTGTGAATAGCAACTTTTCTGTTTTAGAATTTAATTTTTTATATTTTGTTAATTTTATCAAGAAGGAACAAATAATTGACATTTGGAACAGCTTTGTCATTAAGCCATTTCATTTGGCTTACACATGAACAATCAAATGCTTTTGTTAAACATTTTATCCTGGTTTACAGTTGAAACGAATAACTGCATTAAACTGTATTGTTCCGTTAGTATGTAATGGGATTCATAATTTAATATTGAAAGAACATGTGCAAAATTTATAAATATTTACTAAGCCAGACACTGTACGTTTTTTAAGTACTGCTCCAGATAAGAATTAGACAGGGGATGGCACATTGATAATTTCCAATTTTAAATTGATATCTTCTCAACATAAGACTGACCTAACTTTTGAGTGGCCAAAACAAAGTTTCCTGGGGCTCCTTACCTATTTTTTTATCGTTTGGTTTATTTGTTATTGATATGCCACCAAATTGATGTCATCTGCTTGATTCTATAAAAAATAGTACTTAAATTGTTTAACTTTTTCTCAATAGATACAATTGTTATGATTTTATGATCACTGCAACCTTGGCAAATTTAAATCAATTGATTATATCTAAGAATAAAATTCATTTACGTTTTACTGTTTACATGCAGAGAATGAACAAAAACTGAACCGTAATAGCAACAGATAGTGTATGATAGAGCACCACTCATTTCAACGATGCTCTTGAGAACACAAGTACATATCTTGGACTTTATATAAAAATATCTGGTATGTTGTATCCAAATATTGTGAGATTAAAATACGTTTAATGTAAATGTATTTTTCCTTTTCTTCAATATGAATAAATCCATAACTGCTAACATGCAAGACATGTACTACATGTAGTGTGCACAAGTGCATCGTTGAAATGAGTGGTGCTTTATCGAGATCATGAACAACAGTGGGTTTCCGACAAATATTCAAAAGAAGCTATTGCTCTTAATATTATCATTATATTAACTAATAAACACGTTCATTATCGAAATTCGGAATTCCAGAGTCGAAATTCGAAACTCGAGATTCGAAATGCCAAATTCGAGAATTAAACTCGTCATTTGAGATTCAAAGTTCGAAATTCAATAAACTACATGTAATAACGAATTAGATTGGCTACATTGAATTCCCCAAAATAACAAACTGCAATCCCAACTCTGAGTTATACAATTTTACTTAACTCAATATATTTAACATTTTTTTGCTTTTGGTAATTAAGACATGATTTAATGTTATATTTTGTCAAATAACGTACGAGTTTTGGTTAGTTTTGTGTCAAATAATCAGTTAATATATATATTATCTGGGTGTATTTTCTTGACTTTATTTTAACCAAGTTTTAATACGTTTAACGTTCGAACGAACGTTCAAACATTTTGGTTTTGTGTACTTTTCGTTTTCAACAGTTTTGGAATTTGACCTTCCAATGTTTTGATTAAGATGCTACTGATGAGAGGTTACTACTTGAAATATCGATATATAGCATATCCAAATTAACCGTTCATACCCGCGTTTTGGTATTTGTAATTTTGAAACCACTGGGCAATAACCGCTGCTGGTGGACCAGAGGTCCCCGAGGGTAATCACAAGCCTGGTAGTCAGATTTGTCTGACACGATTTACCATACAATTTCTAATATTTTTGTCTCTGAAATTTCCGTTTTTAAAATTCAAAATTGTTTAAAACACCAAGTTTCTTTCCTTGTAATGCACATGGTCGATATCTTCGGTGCTGGATTTGGCTTCCTCGTTCGAACGTTTTCGTTTTGAGTACTTTTCGTTTTCAACAGTTTTGGAATTTGACCTTCCAATGTTTTGATTTAAATGCTACTGATGAGAGGTTACTCCTTGAAATATCGATATATAGCATATCAAAATTAACCGTTCATACCCGCTTTTGGTATTTGTAATTTTAATAAGATGCTGCAGTGGCATATCCAGAAAGGGTTTCGTAGTTGGAATCCCCAATTTCTTTAGAAATGGTAAAAAGCCGTAAGGATTTTCGAGAGCAAGCAAACAATTACAATATCATGCAGAAACATCCTTCTCTCTAAAAAAAATCTTTCTTTATTATCAGCCACTGGTAGAAAAAATCAATATCTTGTTAGACAAAATGGTTAGTTCTTGCTTCTATTAGTGTTTGGATGGTTGATGCCCTGAGATGTTCACATTAGCATCCCTAATGTGTCATCACAATACTGTTGTGTTTTGTGTTACTACCAAACCCAAAGATAGCCATAGAATAGAGAGGTTTGGTGCGCCTTTAAACCTGGTTTAACCCACCATTTCTTTAGAAATGCCTGTACCAAGTCATGACCTTTGCGATCTTCAATTTTTCCGGTATGTCGTCCTTGTTTTGTCTCGTCTTATGGACATTTGAGATTGATTCTCCAAGTTCGGTAATTTTGTTATTACCTTTATTTACATTTGTTAGTCCAAAAGTTATTCGCTAATTTTATTATTATTTACTAGTTACTAATTATGGTTCATTAATAAGTTTTGACCAATCAAAGCTTACCAGTGATATTATATAAAATTTATTATCCGATTAAGAACTGTCCATAAACGTACGAATCATATCAATCAATAGGATATTTTAGTCGTGACTATAGGCCAGAAGCCTAAGCCTCTACAGCCATTGTTAACGTTTATATTCACCGTGTGACATGAGTCCTGCGCCTCATGACTTATCACCACCAGAGTTAGATGCTCCAGTGACAGATGGACCGGAGACATGAACTGTTTCCCATCAAGTGGAGGTTCTGTTCGGGATTCAGGATACGTAAAAATCATTATTTATCATAGTTATCCCTAAATTACATAAGGCATACCTAATTATTTTTTGAGTAGCTGGGCAGTTAAACAAAACTTGCAAACTTTATGACACGTTGCTATTAGCCACTTAATAACTCTGATTGATAGATAATTAAGTCACAGGCAATCTTATGGAACGCCAGGACTGCCTTAAGTTGGTCACCATCATTATACTCAGTTGTAACGTCATTATGCTCAGTCGTTACAACTTTATAATCAGTCGTTACAACTTTATATTAAGTCCTTACAACATTATATTCAGTCGTACCCACATTATACTCAGCGGTTAGAATATTATACTCAGTCGTTATAACATTATGTTCAGTCGTTATAACATTATGTTCAGTCGTGTCAACATTATACTCAGTTGTGTCAACATTATGTGAAGTCGTGTCAACATTATGTTAGGTCGTTTCAACATTATACTCAGTCCTTAAAACTTTATACTCTTTCGTTACATTATTATATTCAGTCATTGCAGCATCATACTATGCAGTTTTAACATTATACTCAGTCTTTTCTTTAGTTTACTCTGTTGTTTAATATTATACACTGTCGTTACAGCATTATATTTAGTAGTTATCACATTATACTCAGGCGTTACACCATTATACTCAGCTATTACACCATTATACGCAGGCGTTACACCATTATACTCGGGCATTACAACTTTATACTCTGTCGTTTCATCATTTTACGCTGTTGAGACAACATTATACGATGTCGTTACCACATTATAGTCAGGCGTTACAACATTATGCTCCGTGATGACAACATTATACTATGTGGTTACAACTTATTATGCAGTCGTTAGATCATTATACGCTGTCTATTCAACATTATACTCTGGGGTTACAACATTATACTCTGTGGTTGCATAATTATACGCTGTCTCTTCAACATTATACTCTGTGATTACACCATTATACTATGCTGTCACAACATTATACTAAGTTTGTGCAACATTATACTCAGTACTTACAACATTATAATATGTGATTACAACAATATACTATGTGGGTACATCATTATACTATGTGGTTGCAACATTATACGCTGTCGTTACAACTTTAGGTGCTCTTTTAAGTGGTTGTAACTCGGGGGAAATCGGAAATCAACGACAATTTCCGAACTCGGATTTTTTTGTAAGATTAATTTTTACACTCACCGCCTTACAAAATTGCAAGTATGGTCAGTCGGTTCTGTTTAATATGGATAAGGGCACTCTTGCTGAGCTTTTTCTTGAACAAAAAAATTAATATAAAAATCGCCAAGCAATTATCAGACGACGAACTTGCCGCTCTTGGTGTCGTTACAATAGAGATTTCTCAACTTCATACGGTTGCTACCGTTCAACGAAAGGGGAGCGGTTATTGGTCATGCAATTAATTTAAGACGAAAACAAGCTTATTTTGCACGAGTTTCAAGTCGTAAAGTTAAAATTAAATATGTATTTTAGTTTTTTTTAATAGAGTTCTCTTTTAATCGTTGCCAAAATTGGTATTTTAATAGAAAATAATTTCAAATGCATGTTCGGTCTTTAGTTTAATCAACGAATCGTTCTTAGGAAAGTAACCGTTGAGTTACGGTTGTGTTACGTACCACAGTGACAAGTGAACTCTTCTCAGGGATTATCTTTGCTTAAAAATTATAATCCCTCTAGCGGCCAGGTAAAATACCACTTAAGAAAAAAAAACATCATTTTAGTAAGATGTAATTTTAAGGGGGGAGGGGGCATAGATTTTTTGTTCGAATTATTTTTGCGCAGCGCGCCAAAAAATATTGATAATACTATAAATGTGTTGCGTCCGTCCGTATGTGTGTTCTGTCGTTCTATTATTTTGTAACAGATTTCTCGGCTACTATCATTTGTAGGCTTTAAATATTTGGTAAGAAGCTTCAGGTAGGGTTTCGTATGGTGGGATGCATTTTCAGGTCTGTTGCTTATGGGCTTCCCATTTTTAATGAGCCGACTTTGATCTTTTTGTGCTCGGCGGAGGACGCGAGGGATTGTGTTCTAGGTCAGTGAGCAGAAGTTCTTCAGAATGTGTTTTCTCTCTAACCGCTAAAATCTTTTTATCTTTCCTTCTGGCTTTCAATATTTTTCGTCAACTCTGTAAACCAAATTGGAAATAAAGCCATACAGTGGAAGCCCAGGAAATGAGTTACAAAAATTGTGAACGAACAGATAGAGAGACAGACGAACGAACGCACATGTTAAAAGAAACATTTCCCATTATTTTAGAAGTGGATGCGGATTTGATAGTTATTTGTTATTATAATAAATTTCTTAGAAGAGTAGCTAAAGAGGAAAGAAAATCTACAAAAAGGCCAACTTTTAAGATGACTGAAAAAACTACAAAACAGATATTTACTAAGTCAAAAATTAAATGGTAAATCAATTAACCCCAAAAGCCATATTATCATATAGCCCCGATTGAAAATCAAGGGTATTTTAAGAATCGAATTGGTGTTCGTCAGTCTATCCATTATATGTACCTCAGGGTACTATTTTAGCAGATTTTCACACTATTACACAATCTTTTTGACATACTATATATGTGCACCTCTCTATTTTATCTGAACACTTTATAGTTTGAATTTTTATTCCCTAATATTTATTTCATAAATTAAAAACTAAACTACATGTACAATATTACATTCAGATATATTTGACTTGATAAAAGGGTCAATTATATTTATACCATGGAGTTATTTTATAAGATATAGCATATAAGTCCATGCTTATATCCTTGAATTGATCGTCACGAGTCTATTTCCTCGACTTTTTGCTTTTTTAATGAAACCATTTTTAGTTTCAAATTTTTACTGTCTTTGACAATTCTTAGACAATTCGATATTATTTTCTCATGACAATTTGATGATTATTAACTGTTATAAAATCTATTTAGCATCAATATATAGTTAAATGAAAGCATTAAACGAGTTATCGACAGAATTGAATATTAGTTCATCAATAATTTCTCCCGAAAACGTGTTACGGTTACAATACGTAGCAACCGTGCTTGATACGTAGCAAGTCAAGAAATCTCTGGTAGGGGACAGGATCCGTTTAAGGGAATCGCTAACGAAGTCACAAGCGGGACCACAAGACACGTGCACCATCCGGACAGATGAAGAAGAACCTATTTTCTGGTCTCATGATGTACGACTTAAACGACACATAGAAACACAAAATAAAGTGTAGCAGCGTCTAGATATAAAAATTGTCGATCATTTTCCCTTCCAGTTTACAAGATTACTTTTGTTGTTTTTTTCTATTCATTTTCTTTCCGTTCAAATTGTTCATTAAATAAAGTATGAATTACCCCTAAATAACATTCAATAAAACCGATTGTGAGTAGATTTAATAACACCAATAATGAAATTACCTAGCACGTGGAGGCCAAATGACAGGGCATTGTTGATAATTGGCTATATTTGGGTGCACTGGAAAGCGCAAAGAAAATGCCCCGGCAAAACGGACCAAGTGTATATGTACAAAATACTTAAAGTTTATACAAAAATATTTATCTAGACGCTGCTATGCCTTATTAAGCAATTGAATGTGCAGTTTAGGCTCCACATAGACTGAAAAAAAGACGTAAAATATCGGTCATTTTTCCGAAGTGAACAGATGAACTTTAATGGTCCTGTCACACTATAACGTTTTAACCAACGTGTGCCGACGTTTTAGAATATATTTTTAACACGCCTGGACCCGGTTGTTCAACTTATGGTTAAAATTTAACTCATGGTTAAATAATGTAACCACGGGTTAAATTTAAACCGATTGTTATGGTGGGTTGTTCAACTTTTTGTTAATTTTACTCATGGTTAGAGCATAGGTTAAACTAGCAATATTTAACCCTGGTCATGGGGTAGGGTTAAATATTTAACCATTCGCTATAAGCACAACTATACAGCAAACATATGCTCTAAAACATAAAAGTGTGAATAAAAGTTAATAAAAAAAAGTACAGCAATGCAACTGTCAACAAATTTGAACAAATACTTTCGATCCCTTGTGGGACACATGTTGCGAATAGGCCAGCAGAGGTTAGAAAAGCCTAGCCTGTCAGAAGAATTTTTTTCTAGTCTTTCGTTCGAAAATGAAAGTCGAAAATTTTAAAGGTGGTCAAAGGTGTTGTCTTTCACGTCCGATACGATTGTCTATTTTTGAAATGTATTGTGACGTCATTTGAATTTGACGTCATTTTATTTTTAGAAAAATACTTCCTTGTTTTGTCTGCAGGTGCGTTCTTTTAATGTGTGTTTTTTTAGTTGCGAGTAATAATGTAATATTAAAACCTATCTAGTATTCCCATGATTCTAGTATTGTTTTATGGAATAGTTTTTAGTGTTACAAATATGTTCTCAGATTCTTATCATGCTTAAAAAATTAGGCTTGCATTTCTCTCTTTTACTTAGGTTCTAGCTTAAATAATAAACATAAGGTTCCACTAATGGTCCCTTATGAATGGAGGACATGTTTTATTTATTTTACCAAATCTATAAAACAAAAAATATGGGATATATTTGAATTTTGGAATGATTAACCTACAGTTAAAGGTTGGTTATATTTTAACAAAATGGTTATTAAACCAAAAGGTTAAATGAAGATGAACAACGCATTTTTAACCTATGGTTTTCTAACCTCTTGTTAAAAAATTTAACCCATGGTTACATGTAACCAATTGATTATTTTAACCAGAAGTTGAACAACCGGGTCCTGGTGTGCGTTGCGTAAGTTTTGTATTCGTTATGAACACGCTACAAACACGTTAGCGAACGTCATCGTGCGTTGGTGAAAGTCGAGTGCGTCGCAAATTTTTCAACATGCTTAAAATTTCCGACGTTCGCCAACGTGTTAGAAATAAATTATTCGAACGCTAGGCATAAGTTAGAAGGACGTTATACACACGCTGATGGACGCTATGTGGTCGTTGTGCGCACGTACGTTGAAATGCGTTTGACGAACGCTAAGCTAAATGGAAACGAACATGTCTAGCGATAATGCAGCGCACGTCTAGCGTCAGTGTAACGACCAAGAAACCTATTCAACGTGTTTAAAACGCGTAAAGAGCGCACAGGGCGTCTTTGTAACAAACGAGTAGCGTATCAACCCCAGAATTTTATAAGTTAGATTGAATTACAAGGGGAAAGTCAATTTCAAAAGCTTCAAATACTAATTCAAACCTGAAAAAAATCGTTTTACAAAAAAACAATGAAAAAAGCCAAAAAAATCTTGAATATAACAAGGATAACTTAGATGGTCTGGAATTGAAAGTAATTCTTGCAAATTGTAATACACCTGGTCGACATTTTGTGGTAGAAAAATACTCAAATACAACGAGTAACGACAGTCTAACTTCAATACTCATTTGAAATAATGTGTATTTTTAATATTCAATAAGTACACGCGTTTCTCTCGATTAAGGACATCCTTCATGCTGTCTTCGATCATTTAGTATTAGTCAAGTGCTATAAAAAGGATGCTAGGCAAACTCTACAGACCGGTATTTCTTACATGTATATACTCATTTGAAATTTTGAGAGTTTGTCAACAAGAGCATGCATTCCTCTCAGTATATTTTCGAGATATCAAAATATAAAATCTACAATATATTTCATTGTTTTAAAAATCATTCACTTTTGGTTAAAAAAAACGGCTTTAGAATAATTATACATTCATATAACCAGAACGCTGAAAACCAATATTTTTATAACTAAACTAAATTAACATGATGTAAACCTATATACAGTGTATACGTAAAGATGATGGCATGTTTGCATCATATAGCAAAGTACTATAAACTATTTAGCTTGTACTTTAGATGAGGCCAAATAATTATCAAAGTATATTTCTAAAGCATTTGTATATAGTTATATAATTAAATCCACTCAAGAATCGATTTATTCAATAATCAAAAATAAAAGGAGTCAATTTAAAAACTAAATTGAAAGATCTCAGATAAAACTCACCACACGCAAATATACAAACAAAGCTAAGCTTACCACTTGCGAAGCAAGCCGTAACTTTTGGTAAACATTCTACGATCCTGGTACTGGCCCACAGTGAGCTGAGATATTTGATAATTATTTTTTCTCGGCCCGGGGGGGGGGGATAGGTACAAAGGTGCGGCAAAAGGGTCTACTTTTTGAGTGTGCAATATGTTTTAATATCATCTAGTGTATTTTGATATGACTTTTATTGATTAAGAAAATTATCTCCAATAAAAAAGGAATGTGTCCTTGGTACACTGATTTCCCTGCTTGTCCCAAAACATGATAAATAATCAAAATAGCGACTAGCAAATACACGAATGAAAACATAGGAAAGTTTCGGGTCGTATGGTGGTTGTGCATTAACAATGCAATAATGGTAGAACAAAAACCCGGGATTAACATATCCCCCCTCGAAAAAAAAACCCAAACAAACAAAAACAAAACCAACAAGAACGAAATACCTGGTCCCCCCCCCCCCCCGCCGTGTGGCGACAAATTTAAGTCCGTTCGTTAAACAGGAGGTAGGCAAGCGATAGACCTGGAAATGCTTCCCATCATATGTGACCCCTATCTAAAGCTCCATATCAAATATCGACAGCCTAAGAATAGTTATAGCTGAGAAATGTTGAACGAAAAGTTTTTCCATTATGACCCTTAAAATGCTAAGTCGGCTCGTTAAACAAGAAGTAGGTAAACTGCAGACCTGGAAACGCATCTCACCACATGGGACCCCTACCTAAAGCTGCATACCAAATATTGAAAGCGTACGATCAGTAGTACCTTAGAAATCTGTTACGAAAAAATTTCCATTTTTGACCCTACCCGAAGCTGCATACCAAATATGGAAAACGTACGATTAATAAAAGCATAGAACTCTGTTACGATTTTTTTCTATTTTGACCCCTACCTGAAGCTGCATACCAAATATTGAAAGCCTTGGATTACTAGTAGCTGAGAAATCTGTTACGGGCAAAAGTGCGACTGAAAAACGGACGGATGGACGCCCGACATATTTTTATATGCCCGCTTCGCGTTTCGGCGAGGAAAATGAAAAGCAACCCAAAAAATAACAAAAACAAATACAGAAATCTAAATAACCATACAATAGAGAAAGGTCCTATTCCTGTTGGTAGGAGGAAGTTGCTTGCTACTTTTGCGCTGCTTACAAAAGTAGAGGTGAATAAAGTAAATAAAGTAAATTGATGTTCAGGTTCGTTCGTTCGTCCATCTGCCCTTTATAAAAATGCCCACTTACAGGGTTAAGTTAGTTTTAGATTGAGAAGAAGGTTTATACAAGGTCATATGCATCTGTTTAACCTAATGTTGGTTGCATTTTTTTTTTTGCAAGTTTGACAAATCTTTTTCGCCTTCGCTTTTTCGTCCCATTGTGTTATATATAACCTACAGTTATTCATTCGAGACAACATAGTAGTACATTTTTGCTAAAGGTAATCCTTCGAATTGTGAGTCTTCTGCTTCACCAATATTGTCAGAAGAATTTTCTTGAACTAGTATACGAAAAAGCTATAACTAGCTGTACTTTATGCTAAATCCCTACCAAGATTTTATACTCTTTAAACTTAAACACAGAAGACGTAGATAGGAAACAATCCTTGGACACATTTTTACTCTTAACAGATATAGCATTTCTTAGTATCAAGCGCCTATTATTCCAGTCAAGTTTTTTATTAAGGTCTTTCCCTTTCCAAAGGGAAGACCTTATTGTTTTCGTTCTGCCTATTATTATTATTAAGGTCTTTCCCTTTACAGAAGGAAAGACCTTACTGTATTTCTTATGGTTATTATTAAGGTCTTTCCCTTCCACAGAAGGAAAGACCTTACTGTATTTCTTATGGTTATTATTATTATTTTTCTTCTTCTTTTCTGCCATCAATTGACGAAAAGTCCCTTGACCGATTTTGACCAAATTTGGCACACTTATTTAGATTTGCAAACAGAAGACGTGGTTGACCCTGTGAGCGCCAACTATGTTTCGTTACGGCGCAATGGCGCAAAACGCTGTTTACCCTTGTGCACAGATCTCCTCCTAGATAGTAACAGATATAAAAAATCTAAAATGTGGAAACTGTTCTCTGACTCCTGCCGATGTGTCATCACGAAAAAAAAAAAAAAAAATTTACTTCCTGGTTGCGCGCGTATGGCGCAAAGTTGGCGCAAAATGTCAATGTTGTCCGATTTTGATGAAATTTGGTTTCCAGGTAGATTTGAGGGTCCTGATTACGAATCTGTGGTCAAAATTTTTTTTGCGTTTACTATTGCCAAAAAGGCGGTCGTGAAATGGTTTTTTACTTATAACTCGAAAACCGTTAGAGATAGTATAGACAATATATGAACAAAAAATGATCGTCTTGAAAAGACCTACAATTTGAGTCCAAAAAGTGCATGATTTGGTTGAGCGGTTTCGAAATGGCGGCCGAAACAGGTTTTCGCGAAATACGTTTTTTGCTAATAACTTGAAAACCTTTACAGATAGTATAATAGACATGTGTATGAAAAATGACCGTCTTGACAAGACCTATCATTTAAGCCCAAGAAGTACATGTTACGGTTGACTGGTTTCAAAATGGCGGCCAAAAACATCATCCAATGCATTATTTACTTGTATATAACATTTAAACGGTTACAGATAATATAGTAAATATATATATATTTATTATCAGTAATTAAAGAGCTTGACTTTAAGACAAAGGTCAAAGGTCATAGGTCAACTTAATGGGAAAGACCTCTCATTTGTTCTCTGAACAAATGGCATTTTAATTAAGGTCTTTCCCTTTCCAAAGGGAAGACCTTATTGTTTTCGTTCTGCCTATTATTAAGGTCTTTCCCTTTCCAAAGGGAAGACCTTATTGATTTCGTTCTGCCTATTATTATTATTATTATTATTATTAAGGTCTTTCCCTTTCCAAAGGGAAGACCTTATTGTTTTCGTTCTGCCTATTATTATTATTATTATTATTATTATTCTTTTTTTTCTGCCGCTCGTGAGCAAAAAGTTTCTTGACCGATCTTAACGAAATTTGGTACACTTATTCAGCACTGCCAGGAATCGACTTGACTAAGGATCTGACGCTAAACTATTCTTAGTTACGGCGCAATCGCGCAAAACGCTGTTTACCCTTGTGTTCAGATCTCCTCCGAAACGGTAATAGTTATCAAGATTCTGTTTAGTGGAAATGGTACCTTACATCCTGGTGATGATTTATCATGCAAAAAAAAATGCTATAATTTACTTCCTGGTTGCACGCGTATGGCGCAAAGTTGGCGCAAAATGTCAATGTTGTCCGATTTTGATGAAATTTAGTTTCCAGGTAGATTTGAGGGTCCTGATTACAAATCCAAAAAAAAAAAAATTTTCGACTACCCGTTTTTGAGTTAGAGCCCTGGAAACATCTCCGTAAAACGTTGTTTCAACAGATTTCATCATGTTGTGCAATATCTTTTTCAATAAATAGATTTGATGTAACAATTATTGATTTATATTTAGATAGTTTTTGAGTTAGTTTCTAAGCCACGCCCTTTTATGTCGACATGGGGACGAGAGGGGGCGAGAGGTTGAGTCGCCCCTTTCGCGCCGATGGCGCCAAAATGTAAAAGTTGACCGATTTTGATGAAATTTGGTATTCAATTAGATATAAGGGTCCTTAGTACAAATCTGTGGTCAAAAATCAAATTTTGCGCTTTTCGCGCCGATGGCGCCAAAATGTAAAAGTTGACCGATTTTGATGAAATTTGATATTCAAGTAGATTTAAGAGTCCTGAGTACAAATCTGTGGTCAAAAATCAAATTTTGCGCTTTTCGCGCCGATGGCGCCAAAATGTAAAGGTTGACCGATTTTGATGAAATTTGGTATTCAAGTAGATTTAAGAGTCCTGAGTACAAATCAATGGTCAAAAATCAAATTTTGCGCTTTTCGCGCCGATGGCGCCAAAATGTAAAAGTTGACCGATTTTGATGAAATTTGGTATTCAAGTAGATTGAAGAGTCCTGAGTACAAATCTGTGGTCAAAAATCAAATTTTGCGCTTTTCGCGCCGATGGCGCCAAAATGTAAAAGTTGACCGATTTTGATGAAATTTGGTATTCAAGTAGATTGAAGAGTCCTGAGTACAAATCTGTGGTCAAAAATCAAATTTTGCGCTTTTCGCGCCGATGGCGCCAAAATGTAAAAGTTGACCGATTTTGATGAAATTTGGTATTCAAGTAGATTGAAGAGTCCTGAGTACAAATCTGTGGTCAAAAATCAAATTTTGCGCTTTTCGCGCCGATGGCGCCAAAATGTAAAAGTTGACCGATTTTGATGAAATTTGGTATTCAAGTAGATTTAAGAGTCCTGAGTACAAATCTGTGGTCAAAAATCAAATTTTGCGCTTTTCGCGCCGATGGCGCCAAAATGTAAAAGTTGACCGATTTTGATGAAATTTGATATTCAAGTAGATTTAAGAGTCCTGAGTACAAATCTGTGGTCAAAAATCAAATTTTGCGCTTTTCGCGCCGATGGCGCCAAAATGTAAAAGTTGACCGATTTTGATGAAATTTGGTATTCAAGTAGATTTAAGAGTCCTGAGTACAAATCTGTGGTCAAAAATCAAATTTTGCGCTTTTCGCGCCGATGGCGCCAAAATGTAAAAGTTGACCGATTTTGATGAAATTTGATATTCAAGTAGATTTAAGAGTCCTGAGTACAAATCTGTGGTCAAAAATCAAATTTTGCGCTTTTCGCGCCGATAGCGCCAAAATGTAAAAGTTGACCGATTTTGATGAAATTTGGTATTCAAGTAGATTTAGGAGTCCTGAGTACAAATCTGTGGTCAAAAATCAAATTATGCGCTTTTCGCGCCAATGGCGCCAAAATGTGATAGTTGACCGATTTTGTTGAAATTTGGTATTCAAGTAGATTTAAGAGTCCTGAGTACAAATCTGTGGTCAAAAATCAAATTTTGCGCTTTTCGCGCCATTGGCGCCAAAATGTAAAAGTTGACCGATTTTGATGAAATTTATTATTCAAGTATATTTAAGAGTCCTGAGTACAAATCTGTGGTCAAAAATCAAATTTTGCGCTTTTCGCGCCATTGGCGCCAAAATGTAAAAGTTGACCGATTTTGATGAAATTTCGTGTTCCAGGAGGTTAAAGAGTCCTGAGTACGAATCTGCGGTAAAAAAAAATAATTTCGCGCTTTTCGCGCCAATCGCGCAAATATGTAAAAGTTGACTGATTTTGATGAAATTTGGTATTCAAGTTGATTAAAGGGTTCTGAGTACGAATCTGCAGTCAAAAATAAAATTTCGCGCAAATGGCGCCAAATGAAAAAAATGACCAATTTTGATAAAATTTGGTATTCAAGTGGATTTAAAGAACTTCTAGACTGATTTTGATGAACTATTCCTATCAACTGGCAAAAAAGTCACGAGCAACCATATATTTTCTAAATGTTGAACTATCCCAAAATTGTATCACTCAGTCACTGTAATCTGTTTCTATTGTAATACACAAATGGGAAAGACCTCGCGATCGTTCTTTGAACGATTGTAATTTAATTATTATTATTATTCTTTTTTTTCTGCCGTCCGTGAGCAAAAAGTTTCTTGACCGATCTTAACCAAATTTGGCACACTTATTCAGCACTGCCAGGAATAGAAATGAGTATGCCTGTGAGCGCCAACTCCTTTTAGTTTCGGCGCAATAGCGCTAAACGCTGTTTACCCTTGTGTTCAGATCTCCTCCTAGATAATAACAGATATCAAAAATCTTAACTGTGGATACTGTTCTAAGACTCCTGGCGACGAATCATCACGAAAAAAAAATTTGAAATTTTTACTTCCTGGTTGCGCGCGTATGGCGCAAAGTTTGTCAAAAACGTCAAAGTCGTCCGATTTTAATGAAATTTGGTTTCCAAATAGATTTAGGAGTCCTGATTTCATATCCGGAGTGAAAAATACATTTTGGTCTATCATTTTCAAAATGGCCGCCATTGAAATTTTGTTTTCGCTATAACTCAAAAACCATAACAATTAGAAACACACAATACATATAAAAAATGTTTCTCTCATTGAGATCTACAAAATGAGTTCAAGGTCAAAGGTCAAATGTCAAGGTCATCATTTGTAGATTTTCCAAAAAATGAGTCTTTTTTTTCATTGCGAAATAACACAAATAAAATGCAATTTTTTCAGAATTTTTTTTACATTATATAATCTGTTGATGTCTTCTCAGTTGAACACAATTTATTTGGGGAAAAAATATGAAAAAATGGTGTCGCAACATGGATGTTGTGAAAATTAGACCGTATCACTGTTCTAAGCCACTGTATGACCTTGAATTATTTTTCAAGGTCAAATCAACTTACTTTCACTATTCCAACCAGTTTTAATGATTAAAAGTTCTCAAATGTCAAAAACAACAAAGTTGACATTTCATCCCCCCTTTTTTTGAAAATTTGGACATTTGCCATTTTTCACCAAAAAATTGTATTTTTGGGTAAATATACCTTATTTAACCATGATTAGACGATACAAACCCTAAAAATCCAGAAAAAGTCCCATCTGTCCTCTTTATTAAGGTCTTTCCCTTTCCAAAGGGAAGACCTTATTGATTTCGTTCTGCCTATTATTATTATTAAGGTCTTTCCCTTTCCAAAGGGAAGACCTTATTGTTTTCGTTCTGCCTATTATTATTATTATTCTTTTTTTTCTGCCGCTCGTGAGCAAAAAGTTTCTTGACCGATCTTAACGAAAATTGGCACACTTATTCAGCACTGCCAGGAATCGACTTGACTAAGGGCCTGACGCTAAACTTTTTTTAGTTACGGCGCAATCGCGCAAAACGCTGTTTACCCTTGTGTTCAGATCTCCTCCGAAACGGTAATAGTTATCAAGATTCTGATAAATGGAAATGGTACCTTACATACTGGTGATGATTTATCATGCAAAAAGAATGCTCTAATTTACTTCCTGGTTGCACGCGTATGGCGCAAAGTTGGCGCAAAATGTCAATGTTGTCCGATTTTGATGAAATTTTGTTTCCAGGTAGATTTGAGGGTCATGATTACAAATCCGAAGGCAAAAATTTTTTTCGACCACCCGATTTTGAGTTAGAGCCCTTCAAACATCTCCGTAAAACGTTGTTTTAACAGATTTCATCATGTTGTGCAATATCACTTTCAATAAATAGATTTGATGTAACAATTATTGATTTATATTAAGATAGTTTTTGAGTTAGTTTCTAAGCCACGCCCTTTTATGTCGACATGGGGACGAGAGGGGGCGAGAGGTTGAGTACAAATCTGTGGTCAAAAATCAAATTTAGCGCTTTTCGCGCTGATGGCGCCAAAATGTAAAAGTTGACCGATTTTGATGAAATTTGGTATTCAAGTAGATTTAAGAGTCCTGAGTACAAATCTGTGGTCAAAAATCAAATTTTGCGCCTTTCGCACCGATGGCGCCAAAATGTAAAAGTTGACCGATTTTGATGAAATTTGGTATTCAAGTAGATTTAAGAGTCCTGAGTACAAATCTGTGGTCAAAAATCAAAATTTGCGCCTTTCGCGCCGATGGCGCCAAAATGTAAAAGTTGACCGATTTTGATGAAATTTGGTATTCAAGTAGATTTAAGAGTCCTGAGTACAAATCTGTGGTCAAAAATCAAATTTTGCGCTTTTCGCGCCGATGGCGCCAAAATGTAAAAGTTGTCCGATTTTGATGAAATTTGGTATTCAAGTAGATTTAAGAGTCCTGAGTACAAATCTGTGGTCAAAAATCAAATTTTGCGCTTTTCGCGCCGATGGCGCCAAAATGTAAAAGTTGTCCGATTTTGATGAAATTTGGTATTCAAGTAGATTTAAGAGTCCTGAGTACAAATCTGTGGTCAAAAATCAAATTTTGCGCTTTTCGCGCCGATGGCGCCAAAATGTAAAAGTTGTCCGATTTTGATGAAATTTGGTATTCAAGTAGATTTAAGAGTCCTGAGTACAAATCTGTGGTCAAAAATCAAATTTTGCGCTTTTCGCGCCGATGGCGCCAAAATGTAAAAGTTGTCTGATTTTGATGAAATTTGGTATTCAAGTAGATTTAAGAGTCCTGAGTACAAATCTGTGGTCAAAAATCAAATTTTGCGCTTTTCGCGCCGATGGCGCTAAAATGTAAAAGTTGACCGATTTTGATGAAATTTGGTTTTTAAGTAGATTTAAGAGTTCTGAGTACAAATCTGTGGTCAAAAATCAAATTTTGCGCTTTTCGCGCCAATGGCGCCAAAATGTAAAAGTTGACCGATTTTGACGAAATTCGGTGTTCCAGTAGGTTAAAGAGTCCTGAGTACGAATCTGCGGTAAAAAAATATAATTTCAAGCTTTTCGCGCCAATGGCGCAAATATGTAAAAGTTGTCCGATTTTGATGAAATTTGGTATTCAAGTAGATTTAAGGGTCCTGAGTACGAATCTGCAGTAAAAAATAAAATTTCGTGCAAATGGCGCCAAATGTAAAAAATGACAAATTTTGATAAAATTTGGTATTCAAGTAGATTTAAAGGTTTCTAGACTGATTTTGATAAACTATTCATAGCAACTGACATAAAAGTCAATAGCAACCATATATTTTCTAAATGTTGAACTATCCCAAAATTGTATCACTCAGTTACTGTAATCTGTTTCTATTGTAATGCACAAATAGGAAAGACCTCGCAATCGTTCTTTGAACGATTGTAATTTAATTATTATTATTATTATTATTATTCTTTTTTTTCTGCCGCTCGTGAGCAAAAAGTTTCTTGACCGATCTTAACGAAATTTGGCACACTTATTCAGCACTGCCAGGAATCGACTTGACTTAGTGCATGACGCTAAACTATTCTTAGTTACGGCGCAATCGCGAAAAACGCTGTTTACCCTTGTGTTCAGATCTCCTCCGAAACGGTAATAGTTATTAAGATTCTGTTTAATGGAAATGGTACCTTACATCCTGGTGATGATTTATCATGCAAAAATAATGCTCTAATTTACTTCCTGGTTGCACGCGTATGGCGCAAAGTTGGCGCAAAATGTCAATGTTGTCCGATTTTGATGAAATTTGGTTTTCAGGTAGATTTGAGGGTCCTGATTACAAATCCAAAAGCAAAATTTTTTTCGACCACCCGTTTTTGAGTTAGAGCCCTTGAAACATCTCCGTAAAACGTTGTTTCAACAGATTTCATCATGTTGTGCAATATCACTTTCCATAAAAAGATCTGATGTAACAAATATTGATTTATATTTAGATAGTTTTTGAGTTAGTTTCTAAGCCACGCCCTTTTATGTCGACATGGGGACGAGAGGGGGCGAGAGGTTGAGTCGCCCCTTTCGCGCCGATGGCGCCAAAATGTAAAAGTTGACCGATTTTGATGAAATTTGGTATTCAAGTAGATTTAAGAGTCCTGAGTACAAATCTGTGGTCAAAAATCAAATTTTGCGCTTTTCGCGCCGATGGCGCCAAAATGTAAAAGTTGACCGATTTTGATGAAATTTGGTATTCAAGTAGATTTAAGAGTCCTGAGTACAAATCTGTGGTCAAAAATCAAATTTTGCGCTTTTCGCGCCGATGGCGCCAAAATGTAAAAGTTGACCGATTTTGATGAAATTTGATATTCAAGTAGATTTAAGAGTCCTGAGTACAAATCTGTGGTCAAAAATCAAATTTTGCGCTTTTCGCGCCGATGGCGCCAAAATGTAAAAGTTGACCGATTTTGATGAAATTTTGTATTCAAGTAGATTTAAGAGTCCAGAGTACAAATCTGTGGTCAAAAATCAAAATTTGCGCTTTTCGCGACGATGGCGCCAAAATGTAAAAGTTGACCGATTTTGATGAAATTTGATATTCAAGTAGATTTAAGAGTCCTGAGTACAAATCTGTGGTCAAAAATCAAAATTTGCGCTTTTCGCGCCGATGGCGCCAAAATGTAAAAGTTGACCGATTTTGATGAAATTTGATATTCAAGTAGATTTAAGAGTCCTGAGTACAAATCTGTGGTCAAAAATCAAATTTTGCGCTTTTCGCGCCGATGGCGCCAAAACATAAAAGTTGACCGATTTTGATGAAATTTGGTATTCAAGTAGATTTAAGAGTCCTGAGAACAAATCTGTGGTCAAAAATCAAATTTTGCGCTTTTCGCGCCGATGGCGCCAAAATGTAAAAGTTGACCGATTTTGATGAAATTTGATATTCAAATAGATTTAAGAGTCCTGAGTACAAATCTGTGGTCAAAAATCAAATTTTGCGCTTTTCGCGCCGATGGCGCCAAAATGTAAAAGTTGACCGATTTTGATGAAATTTTGTATTCAAGTAGATTTAAGAGTCCTGAGTACAAATCTGTGGTCAAAAATCAAATTTTGCGCTTTTCGCGCCGATGGCGCCAAAATGTAAAAGTTGACCGATTTTGATGAAATTTGGTATTCAAGTAGATTTAAGAGTCCTGAGTACAAATCTGTGGTCAAAAATCAAATTATGCGCTTTTCGCGCCAATGGCGCCAAAATGTAATAGTTGACCGATTTTGATAAAATTTGGTATTCAAGTAGATTTAAGAGTCCTGAGTACAAATCTGTGATCAAAAATCAAATTTTGCGCTTTTCGCGCCATTGGCGCCAAAATGTAAAAGTTGACCGATTTTGATGAAATTTATTATTCAAGTATATCTAAGAGTCCTGAGTACAAATCGTGGTCAAAAATAAAATTTTGCGCTTTTCGCGCCATTGGCGCCAAAATGTAAAAGTTGACCGATTTAATGAAATTTGGTATTCAAGTATATTTTAAGGTCCTGAGTACTCTCTGAGTTTATATTTTAGTGACTGGAAGTTCCCTTTTGTCCATAGCAACCGACCTAAAAGTCCATAGCAACAATATATTTTATGACTCCTGACTGCCTGCTGAGTTTCAATTTCAATATTTTATGACCGGAAGTGACGTTTTGTTCATAGCAACCAACCTAATTGTTAATAACAACCAAATAATTTTAATCTGGACTACCTACCAGGTTGATATATCCAAAAATGGTATCATTCAGTAAGGAATCTATTTCTATTGGAAGACACAAATAGGGAAAGACCTCGCGATCGTTCTTTGAATTATTATTATTATTATTATTCTTTTTTTTCTGCCGCTCGTGAGCAAAAAGTTTCTTGACCGATCCTAACGAAATTTGGCACACTTATTCAGCACTGCCAGGAATCGACTTGACTAAGGATCTGACGCTAAACTATTCTTAGTTACGGCGCAATCGCGCAAAACGCTGTTTACCCTTGTGTTCAGATCTCCTCCGAAACGGTAATAGTTATCAAGATTCTGTTTAGTGGAAATGGTACCTTACATCCTGGTGATGATTTATCATGCAAAAAAAAATGTTCTAGTTTACTTCCTGGTTGCACGCGTATGGCGCTCAGTTGGCGCAAAATGTCAATGTTGTCCGATTTTAATGAAATTTGGTTTACAGGTAGATTTGAGGGTCCTGATTACAAATCCGCAAGCAAAATTTTTTTTCGACCACCCGATTTTGAGTAAGAGCCCTTGAAACATCTCCGTAAAACGTTGTTTCAACGGATTTCGTCATGTTGTGCAATATCACTTTCCATAAATAGATTTGATGTAACAATTATTGATTTATATTAAGATAGTTTTTGAGTTAGTTTCTAAGCCACGCCCTTTTATGTCGACATGGGGAAGAGAGGGGGCGAGAGGTTGAGTCGCCCCTTTCGCGCCGATGGCGCCAAAATGTAAAAGTTGACTGATTTTGATGAAATTTGGTATTCAATGAGATATTAGGGTCCTTAGTACAAATCTGTGGTCAAAAATCAAATTTTGCGCTTTTCGCGCCGATGGCGCCAAAATGTAAAAGTTGACCGATTTTGATAAAATTTGGTATTCAAGTAGATTTAAGAGTCCTGCGTACAAATCAATGGTCAAAAATCAAATTTTGCGCTTTTCGCGCCGATGGCGCCAAAATGTAAAAGTTGACCGATTTTGATGAAATTTGGTATTCAAGTAGATTTAAGAGTCCTGAGTACAAATCAATGGTCAAAAATCAAATTTTGCGCTTTTCGCGCCGGTGGCGCCAAAATGTAAAAGTTGACAGATTTTGATGAAATTTGGTATTCAAGTAGATTTAAGAGTCCTGAGTACAAATCTGTGGTCAAAAATCAAATTTTGCGCTTTTGGCGCCGATGGCGCCAAAATGTAAAAGTTGTCCGATTTTGATGAAATATGGTATTCAATTAGATTTTATAGTCCTGAGTACAAATTTGTGGTCAAAAATCAAATTTTGCGCTTTTTGCGCCGATGGCGCCAAAATGTAAACATTAACCGATTTTGATGAAATTTGGTTTTCAAGTAGATTTAAGAGTCCTGAGTACAAATCTGTGGTCAAAAACCAAATTTTGCGCTTTTCGCGCCGATGGCGCCAAAATCTAAAAGTTGACCGATTTTGATGAAATTTGGCATTCAAGTAGATTTAAGAATCCTGAGCACAAATCTGTGGTCAAAAATCTAATTATGCGCTTTTTGCGCCAATGGCGCCAAAATGTAAAAATTGACCGATTTTGATGAAATTTGGTTTTCAAGTAGATTTAAGAGTCCTGAGTACGAATCTGCGATCAAAAATAAAATTTCGCGCTTTTTGCGCCAATGGCGCCAAAATGTAAAAGTTGACCGATTTTGATGAAATTTGGTATTCAAGTAGATTTAAGGGTCCTGAGTACGAATCTGCAGTCAAAAATAAAATTTCGCGCAAATGGCGCCAAATGCAAAAAATGACCAATTTAGATAAAATTTGGTTTTCAAGTAGATTTAAAGGTCTTTTAGTTATTATTATTATTCTTTTTTTTCTGCCGCTCGTGAGCAAAAAGTTTCTTGACCGATCTTAACGAAATTTGGCACACTTATTCAGCACTGCCAGGAATCGACTTGACTAAGGACCTGACGCTAAACTATTCTTATTTACGGCGCAATCGCGCAAAACGCTGTTTACCCTTGTGTTCAGATCTCCTCCGAAACGGTAATAGTTATCAAGATTCTGTTTAGTGGAAATGGTACCTTACATCCTGGTGATGATTTATCATGTAAAAAAGAATGCTATAATTTACTTCCTGGTTGCACGCGTATGGCGCAAAGATGGCGCAAAATGTCAATGTTGTCCGATTTTTGTTCTTCTTTTCCGCCGCCCATATACGAAAAGTGTCGCGACATATCTTTTCCATACTTGGTACCATTATGCGGTCATAGGAATCCTCGCCGAAACTCATGCTTTGACACCGATCTATTTTTAGTAACGGAGTTATCTGCCCCAGACCGAAAACCCTTGTGCACAGATCTCCTCCTAAACCGTTACCGATATCAAAAATTTAAAGTGTGGGAAATGTTGCTGGACTCATGGGAACATGTCATCACGAAAAAAAAATTTTTTCGATCAACTTCCTGGTTACGCGTTTTTGAGTCGAAACCTGTCGCGACGCGTCAAAATTTTTTTCTTCAAAACGGTTAGTCCTAGAGACTTGGGACCTTCACCAATCGTCTTAGGTGACATAAGTTACATCCGAAAATATATATGTCATAGGTCAAATCTCAAGTTTGAATTATTGCGTCATTACTAAATATAGGAATGTATTGCGCAATGTATGGTAATCCATATGTAACAATGTAATGTTAAGGAAAAGTCCATAGCAACCATATATTTTCACAATCAGTTAGGAAGGGGCTATAATTTGGGCCCAAGGTCAAAGGTCAAAGGTCAAGGTCAGTCCATAGCAACAAGGTTACCTTAAGGAAAAATCCATAGCAACCATATATTTTCACAATCAGTTAGGAAGGGGCTGTTATTTAGGTCCAAGGTCAAAGGTCATAGGTCAAGGTCAGTCCTTAGCAACAAGGTAACCTTAAGGAAAAGTCCATAGCAACCATATATTTTATGAATCCAGACTACTTGCTGAGTTTAAATTTTATCTTTTTGTGACCGGAAGTGACCTTTTGTCCATAGCAACCTAAAAGTCCATAGCAACCATATATTTTATGACTCCTGACTACCTGCTGAGTTTAAATTTCAATATTTTATGACCGGAAGTGATTTTTTGTTCATAGCAACCGACCTAAAAGTCCATAGCAACCATATATTTTATGACTCCTGACTACCTTCTGAGTTTAAATTTCAATATTTTATGACCGAAAGTGATGTTTTGTTCATAGCAACCGACCTAAAAGCCCATAGCAACCATATATTTTATGACTCCTGACTACCTGCTGGGTTTAGATTTCAACATTTTATGACCGGAAGTGATGTTTTGTTTATAACAACCGACCTAAAAGTCCATAGCAACCATATATTTTATGACTCGTGACTACCTGCTGAGTTTAAATTTCAATATTTTATGACCGGAAGTGATGTTTTGTTCATAGCAACCAACCTGAAAGTCCATAGCAACTAAATATTTCTAATCTGGAGTACCTACCAGGTTGATGTATCCAAAAATTGTATCATCCAGTTAGGAATCTATTTCTATTGGAGGACACAAATAGGGAAAGACCTCGCAATCGTTCTTTGAACGATTGTAATTTAATTATTTTTCTTCTTCTTTTCTGCCATCAATTGACGAAAAGTCCTTTGACTGATTTTGACCAAATTTGGCACACTTGTTCAGATCTGCAAACAGAAGACCTGGTTGACCCTGTGAGCGCCAACTATGTTTCGTTACGGCGCAATGGCGCAAAACGCTGTTTACCCTTGTGCACAGATCTCCTCCTAGATAGTAAGAGATATAAAAAATCTAAAATGTGGAAACTGTTCTCTGACTCCTGCCGATGTGTCATCACGAAAATACATTTCTTTATTTTACTTCCTGGTTGCGCGCGTATGGCGCAAAGTTGGCGCAAAATGTCAATGTTGTCCGATTTTGATGAAATTTGGTTTCCAGGTAGATTTGAGGGTGCTGATTACGAATATGTGGTCAAAATTTTTTTTGCGTTTACCATTGCCAAAATGGCCAACGTGAAATGGTTTTTTACTTATAACCCGAAAACCGTTAGAGGTAGTATAGACAATATATGAACAAAAAATGCTCGTCTTGAAAAGACCTACAATTTGAGTCCAAAAAGTGCATGATTTGGTTGAGCGGTTTCGAAATGGCGGCCGAAACAGGTTTTCGCGAAATACGTTTTTTGCTAATAATTTGAAAACCTTAACAGATAGTATAATAGACATGTGTATGAAAAATGACCGTCTTGACAAGACCTACCATTTAAGTCAAAGAAGTACATGTTACGGTTGACTGGTTTCAAAATGGCGGCCAAAAACATCATCCAATGCATTATTTACTTGTATATAACATTTAAACGGTTACAGCTAATATAGTATATATATATATATTTATTATCAGTAATTAAAGAGCTTGACTTTTAGACAAAGGTCAAAGGTCATAGGTCAACTTAACGGGAAAGACCTCTCATTTGTTCTCTGAACAAATGGCATTTTAATTATTAAGGTCTTTCCCACTACAGTGGAAAGACCTTACTGTATTTCTTATGGTTATTATTATTAAGGTCTTTCCCTTTCTGAAGGAAAGACCTTATTGTATTTCTTCTGATTATTATTATTAAGGTCTTTCCCTTTCTGAAGGAAAGACCTTATTGTATTTCTTCTGATTATTATTATTATTATTATTATTCTTTTCAGTTTCTGACGCCAATAAAAAAAAAGTGTCTTGACCGATCTTAACTAAATTTGGTACACTTGTTCAGTAATGCCTGGAATAGAGAAGGTTGACCCTGTGAACGCCAACTCCTTTCAGTTTCGGCGCAATAGCGCAAAACGCTGTTTACCCTTGTGCACAGATCTCCTCCTAGATAGTAACAGATATAAAAAATCTAAACTGTGGAAACTGTTCTCTGACTCCTGCCGATGTGTCATCACGAAAAAAAAATATTTTTTTTTACTTCCTGGTTGCGCGCGTATGGCGCAAAGTTGGCGCAAAATGTCAATGTTGTCCGATTTTGATGAAATTTGGTTTCCAGGTAGATTTGAGGGTCCTGATTACGAATCTGTGGTCAAAATTTTTTTTTGCGTTTACCATTGCCAAAATAGCGGCCGTCAAACGGTTTTTTACTTCTAACTCGAAAACCGTTAGAGATAGTATAGACAATATATGTACAAAAAATGATCGTCTTAAAAAGACCTACAATTTGAGTCCATGAAGTGTATGATTCGGTTTAGCGGTTTCGAAATGGCGGCCGAAACATGTTTTCGCGAAATACGTTTTTTGCCAATAACTTGAAAACCTTAGGAGAAAGTATAATAGACATGTGTATGAAAAATGTCCGTATCATCAAGACCTATAATTTGAGTCCAAAAAGCACATGATTCGGTTGAGTGGTTTCAAAATGGCGGCCAAAATATGTTTTCGCTGAACATGTTTTTTGACAATAAGTTCAAAACCGAAATAGTAAATGGTAAACATGCATACTTTTATGATCAGAAATGAAGGAACTTAACTTTATGACAAAGGTCAAAGGTCATAGGTCAAGGTGACGGGAAAGACCTCTCATTTGTTCTCTGAACAAATGGCATTTTAATTATTATTATTATTCTTTTCAGTTTCTGACGCCAATAAAAAAAAAGTGTCTTGACCGATCTTAACTAAATTTGGTACACTTGTTCAGTAATGCCTGGAATAGAGAAGGTTGACCCTGTGAACGCCAACTCCTTTCAGTTTCGGCGCAATAGCGCAAAACGCTGTTTACCCTTGTGCACAGATCTCCTCCTAGATAGTAACAGATTTAAAAAATCTAAACTGTGGAAACTGTTCTCTGACTCCTGCCGATGTGTCATCACGAAAAAAAAAATATTTTTTTTACTTCCTGGTTGCGCGCGTATAGCGCAAAGTTGGCGCAAAATGTCAATGTTGTCCGATTTTGATGAAATTTGGTTTCCAGGTAGATTTGAGGGTCCTGATTACGAATCTGTGGTCAAAATTTTTTTTGCGTTTACCATTGCCAAAATGGCGGCCGTCAAACGGTTTTTTACTTCTAACTCGAAAACCGTTAGAGATAGTATAGACAATATATGTACAAAAAATGATCGTCTTAAAAAGACCTACAATTTGAGTCCATGAAGTGTATGATTCGGTTGAGCGGTTTCGAAATGGCGGCCGAAACATGTTTTCGCGAAATACGTTTTTTGCCAATAACTTGAAAACCTTAGGAGATAGTATAATAGACATGTGTATGAAAAATGTCCGTATCATCAAGACCTATAATTTGAGTCCAAAAAGCACATGATTCGGTTGAGTGGTTTCAAAATGGCGGCCAAAATATGTTTTCGCTGAACATGTTTTTTGACAATAAGTTCAAAACCGAAATAGTAAATGGTAAACATGCATACTTTTATGATCAGAAATGAAGGAACTTAACTTTATGACAAAGGTCAAAGGTCATAGGTCAAGGTGACGGGAAAGACCTCTCATTTGTTCTCTGAACAAATGGCATTTTAATTATTATTATTTTTCTTCTTCTTTTCCGCTGTGAATGTCGCAAAAGTGTCGCGACATATCTTTACGATACTTCTTGCGTTAACTCGGTCATACCCAGACTCGCCTTCACCGCAACCTGAAAACCGAACTATTTTTAGTAACGGAGTTATCTGCCCCAGACTGAAAACCCTTGTGCACAGATCTCCTCCTACACCGTAACCGATATCAAAAATTTAAAGTGTGGGAAATGTTGCTGGACTCATGGGAACATGTCATCACGAAAAAAAAAAAAAATTCGATCAACTTCCTGGTTACACGTTTTTGAGTCGAAACCTGTCGCGACAGGTCAAAATTTTTTTCTTCAAAATGGTTAGTCCTAGAGACTTGGGACCTTCACCAATCATCCTAAGTGACATATGTTACATCTAAAAATGTCAAGGTCAAAGGTCAAATCTCAAGGTCAGAGGTCATGATACACCTTGTTTGCAGTATAGCTCAAAAACCATACAAAATTGAAGCAGACATGCAATGGGGAATATACTCGTCTCATTTAGACCTTTATTTGATATAAAGGGTCGAACACTGTATGACAAACTGTTTTCAAGTTATGGCCCTTAACGCATTTTGGCTTATCTGTTTTTGGCTTATAACTTTTAAACCGTCAGAGATAATATAGTAAACATATGGTTTTTTTGTGACCGTCATTATATCTCCTTCAATTTAAGACCAAAGTCAAATGGTTACGGGCAGCCATTTTCAAAATGGCCGACACCGTAAACAGTTTTTATGAAATAACACTTAAACCGTACAAAATTGAAGCGGACAATACATGGAAAAAATGTTCGCCATGTCGAAATCTACAAAAAGTGTTTCAGGTGCGAAAGCGTAAAACTTGTCGTTTTTGAGTTATCGCCCTTGATTCGTATTTTTAAAATGATTTTTTGTTTATAACTTTTTAACCATAAAAGATGGTGAATGAAACATAGGGTTTATTTGAAAGAAAATTGAATTACCTACAATTTGAACCCAAACAGAACATGATTCGGTTGGACGGTTCCAAAATGGCGGCCAAAACAAGTTTCGCGAAATGCGTTTTTTGCCAATAACTTGAAAACCATAACAGATAGTATAGTAAACATGTTTACTTAAATGAATCAGAATGCAAAGAGCTACAATTTGAGTCCAAGGTCAAAGGTCATAGGTCAAGGTCATTCCCTAGCAACAAGGTAACCTTAATGAAAAGTCCATAGCAACCATACATATTCTTAAACCAGACTACTTTCTGAGTTTAGATGTAAGTTTTTTCAACCGGAAGTGACATTTAGTCCATAGCAACCGACATAAAAGTCCTTAGCAACCATACTTTTTCTGACTCTAGGCCCCCTGATCTTCATTCTGGAGCCTATATCAAAATAATTGGCAACATCTTGTCTGAAACAAAGTGACTCAAATGTCTTTAGTACTTGTATAAAATACCATATCAAAAACATAAGACAGGGAAAGACCTCACATTTGTTCTCTGAACAAATGACTTTTTATTATTAAGGTCTTTCCCTTCCACAGAAGGAAAGACCTTACTGTATTTCTTATGATTATTATTTTTTTTTTTTTCCGCCACAAAAAAAAAAAGAAGAAATACTTAACGTAACATTACGAAACTTCATACCATCAATCGACACTATGAGGGCATAACTTGAGTAACCCTGCGAAACCGATCTATTTTTAGTAACAGAGTTATCTGCCCCAGACCGAAAACCCTTGTGCACAAATCTCCTCCTAAACCGTAACCGGTATAAAAAATCTAAAGTGTTGGAAATGTTGCTGGACTCATGGGAACATGTCATCACGAAAAAAAAATTTTTCCGATCAACTTCCTGGTTACGCGTTTTTGAGTCGAAACCTGTCGCGACACGTCAAAATTTTTTTCTTCAAAACGGTTAGTCCTAGAGACTTGGGACCTTCACCAATCATCCTAGATGACATATGTTGCATTCAAAAATGTCAAGGTCAAAGGTCAAATCTCAAGGTCAGAGGTCATGATACACCTTGTTTGCAGTATAGCTCAAAAACCATACAAAATTGAAGCAGACATGTAATGGGGAAAATACTCGTCTCATTTAGACCTTTATTTGATATAAAGGGTCGAACACTGAACGACAAACCGTTTTCGAGTTATGGCCCTTAACGCGTCTCGGCTTATCCGTTTTTGGCTTATAACTTTTAAACCGTCAGAGATAATATAGTAAACATATGGGTTTTTTGTGACCGTCATTATGGGCCCTTCAATTTAAGACCAAAGTCGAATGGTTACGGGCAGCCATTTTCAAAATGGCTGACACCGTAAACAGTTTATATGAAATAACACTTAAACCGTACAAAATTGAAGCGGACAATACATGGAAAAAATGTTCGCCATGTCGAAATCTACAAAAAGTGTTTCAGGTGCGAAAGGGTAAAACTTGTCGTTTTTGAGTTATCGCCCTTGATTCGTATTTTTAAAATGATTTTTTGTTTATAACTTTTAAACCATAAAAGATGGTGAATGAAACATAGGGTTTATTTGAAAGAGAATTGAATTACCTACAATTTGAACCCAAACAGTACATGATTCGGTTGAACGGTTCCAAAATGGCGGCCAAAACAAGTTTCGCGAAATGCGTTTTTTGCCAATAACTTGAAAACCATAACAGATAGTATAGTAAACATGTATACTTAAATGAATCAGAATGCAAAGAGCTACAATTTGAGTCCAAGGTCAAAGGTCATAGGTCAAGGTCATTCCCTAGAAACAAAGTAACCTTAATGAAAAGTCTATAGCAACCATACTTATTCTTAAATCAGACTACTTTCTGAGTTTAGATGTAAGTTTTTTTTTCAACCGGAAGTGACATTTAGTCCATAGCAACCGACATAAAAGTCCTTTGCAACCATACTTTTTCTGACTCTAGGACCCCTGATCTTCGTTCTGGAGCCTATATCACAATAATTGGCAACATCTTGTCATAAACAAAGTGACTCAAATGTCTCTAGTACTTGTATAAAATACCATAACAAAAACATAAGACAGGGAAAGACAGAGAACAAATGACTTTTTAATTATTATTTTTTTTTCCGCCACCAAAAAAAAAGAAGAAATACTTAACGTAACATTACGAAACTTCATACCATTAACCGACACTATAAGGGCATGACTTGGGTAACCCTGCGAAACCGATCTATTTTTAGTAACGGAGTTATCTGCCCGAGACTGAAAACCCTTGTGCACAGATCTCCTCCTAAACCGTAACCGATATCAAAAATGTAAAGTGTGGGAAATGTTGCTTGACTCATGGGAACATGTCATCACGAAAAAAAAAATTTTCGATCAACTTCCTGGTTACGCGTTTTTGAGTCGAAACCTGTCGCGACACGTCAAAATTTTTTTCTTCAAAACGGTTAGTCCTAGAGACTTGGGACCTTCACCAATCATCCTAGATGACATATGTTTCATTCAAAAATGTCAAGGTCAAAGGTCAAATCTCAAGGTCAGAGGTCATGGCACACCTTGTTTGCAGTATAGCTCAAAAACCATACAAAATTGAAGCAGACATGTAATGGGGAAAATACTCGTCTCATTTAGACATTTATTTGATATAAAGGGTCAAACACTGTACGACAAACCGTTTTCGAGTTATGGCCCTTAACGCGTTTCGGCTTATCCGTTTTTGGCTTATAACTTTTAAACCGTCAGAGATAATATAGTAAACATATGGGTTTTTTGTGACCGTCATTATATGTCCTTCAATTTAAGACCAAAGTCGATTGGTTACGGGCAGCCATTTTCAAAATGGCTGACACCGTAAACAGTTTTTATGAAAAAGCACTTAAACCGTACAAAATTGAAGCGGACAATACATGGAAAAAATGTTCGCCATGTCGAAAGCTACAAAAAGGGTTTCAGGTGCGAAAGCGTAAAACTTGTCGTTTTTGAGTTATCGCCCTTGATTCTTATTTTTAAAATGATTTTTTGTTTATAACTTTTAATCCATAAAAGATGATGAATGAAACATAGGGTTCATTTGAAAGAGGATTAAATTACCTACAATTTGAACCCAAACAGTACATGATTCGGTTGAACGGTTTCAAAATGGCGGCCAAAACAAGTTTCGCGAAACACGTTTTTTGCCAATAAATTGAAAACCATAACAGATAGTATAGTAAACATGTATACTTAAATGAATCAGTATATAAAGAGCTACAATTTGAGTCCAAGGTCAAAGGTCATAGGTCAAGGTCATTCCCTAGCAACAAGGTAACATTAATGAAAAGTCCATAGCAACCATATATATTCTAAACCAAGACTACTTTTTGAGTTAATGGGTAAGTTTTTTCAACCGGAAGTAACCCTAGTCCATAGCAACCGTAATAAAAGTCCTTAGCAACCATACTTTTTCTGACTCTAGGTTCCCTGCTCTTCATTCTGGAGCCTATATCACAATAATTGGCAACATCTTGTCAAAACAAAGTGACTCAAATGTCTTTAGTACTTGTATAAAATATCATAACAAAAACGTAAGACAGGGAAAGACCTCACATTTGTTCTCTGAACAAATGTCTTTTTAATTATTATTATTATTATTATTATTCTTTTTTTTCTGCCGCTCGTGAGCAAAAAGTTTCTTGACCGATCTTAATGAAATTTGGCACACTTATTCAGCACTGCTAGGAATCGACTTGACTAAGGACCTGACGCTTAACTATTTTTATTTACGGCACAACCGCGCAAAACGCTGTTTACCCTTGTGTTCAGATCTCCTCCGAAACGGTAATAGTTATCAAGATTCTGTTTATTGGAAATGGTACCTTACATCCTGGTGATAATTTATCATGCAAAAAGAATGCTCTAATTTACTTCCTGGTTGCACGCGTATCGCGCAAAGTTGGCGCAAAATGTCAATGTTGTCCGATCTTGATGAAATTTTGTTTCCAGGTAGATTTGAGGGTCCTGATTACAAATCCGAAGACAAAATTTTTTTTCGACCACCCGTTTTTGAGTTAGAGCCCTTGAAACATCTCTGTAAAACGTTGTTTCAACAGATTTCATCATGTTGTGCAATATCACTTTCCATAAATAGATTTGATGTAACAATTATTGATTTATATTTAGATAGTTTTTGAGTTAGTTTCTAAGCCACGCCCTTTTATGTCGACATTGGGACGAGAGGGGCGAGAGGTTGAGTCGCCCCTCTCGCGCAAATGGCGCTCAAATGTAAAAGTTGACCGATTTTGATGAAATTTGGTATTCAATTAGATATAAGGGTCCTTAGGATGAATATGTGGTCAACAATAAAATTTTGCGCTTTTCGCGCCAATGGCGCCAAAATGTAAAAGTTGACCGATTTTGATGAAATTTAGTATTCAAGTAGATTTAAGAGTCCTGAGTATAAATCTGTGGTCAAAAATCAAATTATGCGCTTTTCGCGCATATGGCGCCAAAATGTAAAAGTTGACCGATTTTGATGAAATTTGGTATTCAAGTAGATTTAGGAGTCCTGAGTACAAATCTGTGGTCAAAAATCAAATTTCGCGCTTTTCGCGCCAATGGCGCATAAATGTAAAAGTTGACCGATTTTGATGAAATTTGGTATTCAAGTAGATTTAGGAGTCCTGAGTACAAATCTGTGGTCAAAAATCAAATTTCGCGCTTTTCGCGCCAATGGCGCCAAAATGTAAAAGTTGACGGATTTTGATGAAATTTGGTATTTAAGTAGATTTAAGAGTCCCCTGAGTACAAATCTGTGGTCAAAAATCAAATTTTGCGCTTTTCGCGCCGATGGCGCCAAAATGTAAAAGTTGACCAATTTTGATGAAATTTGGTATTCAAGTAGATTTAAGAGTCCTGAGTACAAATCTGTGGTCAAAAATCAAATTTTGCGCTTTTCGCGCCGATGGCGCCAAAATGTAAAAGTTGACCGATTTTGATGAAATTTGATATTCAAGTAGATTTAAGAGTCCTGAGTACAAATCTGTGGTCAAAAATCAAATTTCGCGCTTTTCGCGCCAATGGCGCCAAAATGTAAAAGTTGACCGATTTTGATGAAATTTGGCATTTCAGTAGATTTAAGAATCCTGAGTACAAATCTGTGGTCAAAAATCAAATTATGCGCTTTTTGCGCCAATGGCGCCAAAATGTAAAAATTGACCGATTTTGATGAAATTTGGTTTTCAAGTAGATTTAAGAGTCCTGAGTACGAATCTGTGATCAAAAATAAAATTTCGCGCTTTTCTCTCCAATGGCGCCAAAATGTAAAAGTTGACCGATTTTGATAAAATTTGGTATTCAAGTAGATTTAAGGGTCCTGAGTACGAATCTGCAGTCAAAAATAAAATTTGGCGCAAATGGCGCCAAATGCAAAAAATGACCAATTTAGATAAAATTTGGTTTTCAAGTAGATTGAAAGGTCTTCTAGACTGATTTTGATGAACTATTCATAGCAACTTGCATAAAAGTAAAGAGCAACCATATATTTTCTAAATGTTGAACTATCCAAAAATTGTATCACTCAGTCACTGTAATCTGTTTCTATTGTAATACACAAATGGGAAAGACCTCGCGATCGTTCTTTGAACGATTGTAATTTAATTTTATTTTGTTATGCTTATCCCCCCTCTTTGTGGGAAGACATATTTTTATTCTCTCCGTCCGCCTGTCTGTTTGTGCTGTCGTCTGTCCGTCACACTTATTCCGTTCAGCTTCTTAAAGAAAGTTGATATGTAGCAAGGACACCAAAAATATGAAGTTGGGCAAAATTAATAAGAAATCTCTATCCTCAATTTTTTGTGGGATTTATTGTCCATTGATCTTAAGACTTTTCATTAGCCTTCTTAATCATAGGTATCCGCTCTCAGCTCATTAAAAACTACAAGTACATATGACAATGAAATTTATGAAAGTCGGTATGTACATGTAGCCAGTACACTATGTGTATATGTGTACATGTATTTGTGCATATAAGACGGAAAGTCTGAAAGAAAATAACAAAATCTAGGTCTCTCACTGGCCTGTAGAAAGAATTTCGGTAACTTGAATGGTGCTACATGTACTGTAAAAACATGTACACCAAAGCCCGATTTTTTAAGTTATTTTCATCAACATTTCTGTCTTTTTAAATTGTTAGCTTTTTATATCCCAGCTTCAAAGAAGTTTTCTAAGCGACTACCGTCACATAGAGGCCTGATATTTTGTATATAAATATAGCTTTATCTTATGATTATAGTACTTTTTGGCGTATAGTAATTTTATTCTCCTATGTCATATACTTCATGTCTACCGGATACTAAGGGTTTTACAAATATTGGACATATATGCAAAATTTCCGTCAGATATATACGATATTGAGATTTATAAATATAAAGTTTTCTAAGCAACTACAAGACTGTTATACATGATGCAAAGGCCTGATATTTGCATATTGCTTTATCCTATATATAGTACCATATAGCGTATTAGCAATCTGATGTTCCTAGATCGTCTACTTCCTGTTCACCGAATACTTAGGTTTATTTACACAACCCCTAATTTTGGAAGCGGGGTTTCACTAGTGTGCATAAGCTCAAAGGTTTATATATATAAAGTTGTTTTACATCTTATAATTTGATTCAAACTCAAGTTAACAAAGACTGTAATTTAGCTATCTTCCGTACATGTAATGAATCATTGGTCTAGCTGTTGCTGTAGCAAAAGACGATTGGATATAAAACAAATTGATTAACAAAAACTAAATAGAGAAAACACTTTTATTATTAAAAGGTTAATAAGATGTACTTTAACAGATCGCATCTGTTCTGTGTTCATGATACAAAAATGAAAATACGAGTTTGAAATGTTTTATCACCATTTAGGTTGATTGAAATTAATTTATCAATAGATCAGATACAATATCACTGCTCGTAGAAGGTTCTTCTTCATCCGTCCGGATGGTGCACGTGTCTTGTGGTCACGCTTGTGACTTCGTCAGCGATTCCCTTAAAGCCGCCTCACACTTAACCGAAAAAAGTGAGACGAAGGGTAACGAATGGGAAAATTGACAAAATAGGCGCGAATTAAACAAATTCAAATAAAAATTTCCTCCAAATCATCCGATTATTAACTATTGTTAACTATGATCAATGAACAGTAAGCGAAGAATGAATATGACTTACGATGGATCACGATATTTCGGATGGCTACATTGAGTAAATTATAACCGAAGATGAGCGAAGAGTTGATATGACCCGAAAACACGAACAGATAATGAACGACGGTTTACTAAGGCGTGCGATTCGAAACGAAGGCGAACGAAAATATCGGGCGCATCAGGAAATTATGCCACAGCCACAATCCCCTACTGTATCTCCAAAGTCTCCAACGCCACCACCTATCTTGCAGCAGGAAGATGATACAGCCAGTGTTGATGACACTGCTAATATTATGATATTGGACTTCAAAGATTAGGGAAAATAGGTGCTTTACATAATTTTAATAAAAGGTTATTACATTTTTTTCTGCCAAAACCCAAGACAGCAGCGTATAATAATGAGGGTCATCATGGGGGGGGGGGGGGGTACCTGGGAATCAAATAATCATTAGTTTTTAGCTCACCTGGACCTTCCAGATAAACTATTGCCATCACTTGGCGTCCGTCGTCGTCTGTCGTCTGTCGTCTGTCGTCCGTTAACAATTTTTCAAAAATCTTCTCCTCTGAAACTACTGAACAGAATTTATTGAAACTTGGTATGAATGAACCTTAGGGTGTCCTGCACTTGTGTTTTAATTTTTAATCCCTAATAAAACATGGCGGCTGTTACTAAAAATAGACCAAGGGGTCAGACTACTGTTTTTGGCTTGTAAATCAAAAAGTATAAGAGATAGATGAAATTTGATGCCACCCTACTGCTTCAGCATCAAAAAATCTACAAAAGTCTCCATTTGGTCGAAGTTGTCAGATGATCCCCTATAGGGGTTACAGCCCCTGAAAGGTGAAAAATGACGTTTATTCATGTTTGTGGCTTACAGAATGAAAACTATAGTATTGCAGATAGCGAAAAGGTGTTGCTTGCTTAGATGACCCTTTATAGGGGTTACAGCCCCTTAAAGGCGAAAAATAGTGTTTTTGGCCTATAAGATAAAAACTATTGCAGATAGAGAAAAGCTGTTGCTTGCTAAAAATGTTCGGCTCATTTAGCTCTAGAAAAGTCTCCATAGGGTCGAAATTGTTAGATGACCCCTTAAAGGGAATACAAATACAGCCCCTTAAAGGCGAAAAATAGTGTTTTTGGCTTATGGAATGAAAACTATTGCAGATAGAGAAAAGATGGTGCTTGCTAAAATGTTCCGCTTATTTAGCTTTACAAAGTTTCCATAGGGTCAAAGTTGTCAGATGACCCCTTATAGGGGTTACAGCCCCTTAAAAGTGAAAAATAGTGTTTTTGGCCTATAGAATGAAAAAAAAATGCAGATAGAGAAAAGCTGTTGCTTGCTCAAACATTCAGTTCATTAAGCTCTACAAAAGTCTTCATAGGGTCGAAGTTGGCAGATGATCCCTTAAAGGGTTAATGGCCCTTTAAAGGAGAAAAACAGTGTTTTTTTGCTTATAGATTCAAAACTATTGCAGATAGAGAAGAGCTGTTTTTGCTTAAGCATTTAGAGGTTATTAAGCCTCTTGTTTGCACTTGTAATCATTCATTATTTACTAAAAATCACGTTTTTTTCACAAAATTCTACAACGAAATGGTAATCAAATAATCAAAAAGAAGGGGGTATCGAAAATGCGCAAGCCCTTTTCTTTTAACTTTGTTCGTCCGTCCATCTCTGTCCGTCCACAATGTCTTGTGAACACTTAAACTTAAAACTATAAGGCGTAGAGATCTGAAATTTTACATGTAATTCAGAACTTATTTCTTTATCTAACCAATATTGGCCTGGCAATTCGCTCATGTATGAATCTATTAGCTATCCATAGGAAGTTATAGTATATCATAGTCTTGCGTTCGTTTCTGTCTTTTTAATCAAATTTAGTTAACGCTTATCTTCGTTACCCTTCGCAATAGGACTCTAAGCGAATTTACGTTTTCCAACGCATGTCTTCGTTTCTATACGCTATTCATATTTTATCATCGTACTGATTCGTCGGGATCAGACTGGTGCGATGAAGGACGATGCATGACGAATGATAAAAGAATGATAAACGAACAATTATCGTACATTAAATAAGAGGTGAGATTTCAAACAGATGATAAACGAATTTTAAATTCGTCGGGAAATTTTGAACATGTTCAAAATTAACCGACGAATTTGAAGAATCGCAACTGTTAGTTCCAAAGGCTTCCGAAGGCTTACGAAACCGAAAACGAAGGGTACCTATGGCTTACTATCAATTACGATTACAAACTATTTTTAAAAAAAACTACTATTCGCCGGTCATCGCAACCCTTATTTTATGCAATTCGGTTAAGTGTGAGGGGGCCTTAAAAACCAAGAACTTAACCAAAGTCGCTCATGTATAAAATATAGGTCACAGTGACCTAATTTCTAATGGGTGGTGTAGCCCTACCCAAGACCCATCTTGTGGTAAAATATCATTGACCCCCAACAATGAATATCAGAGTAATGGACCTTAACCAAGAACTCGGTTAACCAAAGTGTTACGGACAGGCGTACGTACGGACAAGGGTAAAACTAAATGGCCGATCCACATACGTGGTCGGGCCATAAAAACGTTTGTTACACAAGAAAGAGCACTAACTATATCTTGTCCGATAACTGAAATTGAAACTTTCTTACCTTCATTGAATGGTCTTGCTTACAGTTAAAATTTTTAATATGTCAGTACCAGTAGCGGACTCGAGGAGGGAAGTGATTCGGAGGTTTGAGCACCCACTTTTCTCAGAAAATTAATTGTTTTTTTCCTTTAGGTTTTACGATTAACCTGGAACACCCCCCTTTCGTCTACTGTCGACTGAATGAAGACCCTCCCCCTTTTCGAAAAACTGCAGATATGGCTCTGAGTACTATTTTATTTGAGTATTACTATTAATGCGACTTACCTTATCTTTCACGGAAAACTGTAAGTTTTCTTAAAAAACTGTTTCCTTAATATATATGGTGTTTCAATTCTCGCTCCATTGATGCAATATTGACTGTGGTATATATACATACTTAAGTAAATAATGCAGCTGTTTGGAGGAGTGTAATAACTTGAATTTCGTCTTTAGTCATGCAATCAAAGAAATATTATATGATATGGAAATATCGAGTTATCCACATTGAAAGCGACTTACATAATACATGTACTTCTTTGTTATTTTCACATCTACATTGATACTCTAGCACCAACTGACCGAGGAAATACATCTGTTAGTGCTACGTGTAATAATTCAATGAACAGACAAGCCTTGTACTTTTTTTGTTTGTTTCAAGCTCAAATTGATGTGGGACTGCTCGATAAAATAAATAAATAAACAAATGAATAAATCCTTTTGTACATGTGTGTTGCAGGAACATCTTACCATTCCGGCGCACTTGGGAGCTCACTCTCATTACATTTTGAGTTCGCGTTTTCATTTTGGCTGCTTTGTGTTGTTCTATTAACAGCCAATCTGCCAGAAAACCATGCAGAATCCTAACACTTAAATTGTGAGGGGGCCTTAAAAACGCAATTTGCAATATTAAGATTATACAGTTTAGTCTACATAAATTGTCCTTTGCTGCCTCTTATTATTATGTATGGATAACAAGTTAAAACGAAGGCTCTCCAAGTATACCTCTGCTGTCCATGATGTCGATTAGTAAAAGTATATGAGACATTTGATATAAAGCTAATATGTAGAGACTGTTAAGATCTTGTTTGTTCGTGCCTTGTGTGAGTTGACCAAAGCACACACAATCCTATAACAGCAAATATATGTTAATGTAGAAACATTACACCAAAGCATAGATTATTAATTCAAATCGCGTCAGATATGACAAACTAATTTATACCCACTGGTATACATAAAGCGAATGTATACCAGTGGGTAAAAATTTTGGATAGTATAAAACAGCAATATTTTGACATAATATGGTTAGAAATGACAAGAAAAGACTAATTTAATCATTTTTATCGAAATTTTATTTTGTTAGGGGTATTAGAAAAAAAGGGGGGTCATATATGAAATCCATGCTCCAAGTGCCTGTGCTTTTAAGACTGATCATTCTAGTTCCATTTTTTTAATTTCTTTTATTATGCTGGCGTCACACTATCCCGATTTTGACCCCGATGGAAACACGATTATGGATATTTTCAAATTCGGGAGTGATCGTATTCAAATCGCGCTATTCGTGATGCCATCTTTTACCATCGTAGCACCATCGGCTGAAATATTCCAACTTCGGGAGCAACTTCGTAATGCCTTCCTAATTTTTTAACATGTTAAAAAACTCCCGAAGGTTCGTGCGAAGGTCCTTGTTCGTGTTGTGTTCGTTAATCCATCCTTTCTATCGTAATGCCTTCGTGAAAGCATCTTCTGATTTCGTGTTGCCTTCTTAGTGTCGTCGGATTAATTTATCGTACGATGGCGGCACGAATAAAACAAGAAGCTCTCCGAAGGTGGTGCGAAGGAAACACGGCGTCGCAAAGACCTCGCTTTGTATTCGTATATCCGTCGTAACTAATGTAATGGCATAGAGTAATGGCATGGAGATGGAAACACGGCACTGGTCAAAGCAGTACGATTTCTGAAGTAAAGAAAATATCAAACGTGTCAAAAGTGCCTTATAGGGACATTTATTAATCCATTTCAGCTAGGGGCGTGTTACAATAAATCGTTTAGAAAAAGAAAAGGTAGTACATGTATATAGCTCTGTTTCCCCCCTCATAATTAAAATGCAGCAGGAGGAAGACTTACAAAACGGCAGCTTATGATACTAGTATCCTCATTAATTCTTTATTCATATTTTTTTTAGTTTCGAAAAATTGATTAAAATTTAAAAAAAGAATTGAAACTAGAATGAACAGTCTCAAAAGTACAAGAAGAAAAGACAAAACAAAGCGAAGACAGTCTGGATCTAGAATCTTCTGACGCTTTTCTTTTCGTCCTGTTCTTTCCAGCCAGGCGCTTCCCTCTTTCGCGTCCTCGTCCAAGCTTTTGTGGCATCTTTTAATACTTGAAATTCAATATCAGAAATAAAGGTTTAAACATTTTAAACTTACTTTAGTTTTTATCAGTCCCCTACCGACAAAAGCCGAAGGGGACTTTAGGTTTGCACTCCGTCTGCCCGTTTGTGTGTCTGCCCGGCCCGGCCGTCTCGCTGTCACAATTACTTTTTCGCACTTTTTTAAAAACCTTATATATAGATATTAAACTTTAAACTGATTTTTGGTATGTGAGTCTTACCATGATGAGTTAAAGACAAAGTTAACGCGTTGTTCCGGTCCGCAATTTTTTACAGAATTAGGACCCTTTGAACTTTAGAATTTCACTGAAATGTCAGTTTCCCACACTTTTTTCTTAACCCTTAATTATAGTTATTAAACTGCTTTCTGGCCAGTCCACCATAACGGGTTACTGAGATCAAGTTTACATTCCGTTTCGATCCGGAAATATTTACGGGACCTTTGGACTTAGATACCGGTATAGGACCGGTAACGAAGTTATGTAACACTTTGTTCAAGAATCGTTCGCAACAGCTAAAATTGTTGAACTTTCTACATAGTTACAACATATTCTTCTTGTTTTCAGATTATGTGTGCTTCGGTCAACTCACACGAACAAAACAATCTTTTTTGTTCTATCTTAACAGGCTCTACATATTAGCTTTAGATCAAATGTCTTATCTACTCTTACTGATCGACATCAAGGACAGCAAGGGTTTGCTTGAAGGGCCATCGTTTTAACTTGTCATCCATAAATACTAATTAGAGGCTGCAAAGGACAATTTATATAGACTAAATTATATAATCTTATTGCAAATCGCGTTTATAATTTATACTTCGTATACCCATCGTGATGCTTCGTAGACCAATCGTATCTAAACACGACGTCGTACAGCCGTCGTAACAATTCGTGTCTCCTTCGGATCTTATTCTCGACTAATCTTGATATCATCGTAACAACTTCGTAATCGGTTCGCAGCTATTCGTATGTGCTACTTTTCCGATCGCTTAGCCATCGGTTCTCATCGTATACCCTTCGGTTTTGATTTTGATTTTTAGCAAGTTCGGGACTAACTTCGCACGAAGTTGAAATTTTCACATTCGTGTGTCCATCGTATGTCAAAATCGGGACAGTGTGACGCCAGCATTAGTGTTTGGAAACAAGAAAATTATGAACAGAGAATTAACGAAGGTACTTGTATCATAAGATGCTGTCTTGTAAGTCTTCCTCCTATTGCATGTTAATTAAAAGAAAAAAAAGCTGAGCTACATGTACTTTTCTTTTTCTCGACGATTCACTGTAACATGACATACCTGAACTAAAGCCTTACTAAAATTGATTAATAAATGTCCCTTTATGGCTCTTTTGCCACGTTTGATATTTCTTACTTCAGAAATCGTACTGCTTTGACCAGTGCTGTGTTTCCATCTTCGTGCCATTACTCAATGCCATTACACTAGTTACGACGGATATACGAATACAATGCGAGGTCTTTGCGACGCCGTGTTTCCTTCGCACCACTTTAGAGAGCTTCTCGTTTCATTCGTATCGCAATCGTCAGATAAATGAAACCGACGACACTCAGAAGGCAACACGAAATCAGAAGATGCTTCCATGAAGGCATGACGATAGAAAGGATGGATTAACGAACACAACACGAACAAGGACCTTCGCACGAACCTTCGGCAGTTTTTTAACATGTTAAAAAATTTCGGAGGACCTATGAAGTTTACCCCGAAGTCAGAAAAATTCCACAGAAGGAACTACTGGTTACGATCAGTCCCGATTTTGAAAATATTCATAATCGTGTTGCCATCGGGGTCTAAATCGGGATAGTGTGACGCCAGCATTAACAGATCCCGTCCCCTATTGTAACGACACCAAGAGCGGCAATTTCGTCGTCTGATAGTTGCTTGGCGATTTTTATATCATTTTTTGTTTAAAAAAACGGTGGGCGATAGTACCCATTCCCATATTAAACAAAACCGCCTGACCATACTTGCCATTTTGTTAGGCGGTGAGTGTGAAATTTAGTCTTACAAAAAAAAATCCGAGTTCGGAAATTGTCGTTGATTTCCGATTTCCCCCGAGTTACAACCACTTAAAAGAGCACCTAATGTTGTAACGACAGCGTATAATGTTGTAACCAAATAGTATAATGATGTACCCACATAGTATAAAGTTGTAATCACATAGTATAATGTTGTAAGTACTGAGTATAATGTTGCACAAACTTAGTATAATGTTGTGACATCATAGTATAATGGTGTAATCACAGAGTATAATGTTGAAAAGACAGCGTATAATTATGCAACCACAGAGTATAATGTTGTAACCCCAGATTATAATGTTGAATAGACAGCGTATAATGATCCAACGACTGAGTATAAAGTTGTAACCACATAGTATAATGTTGTCACCACGGTGCATAATGTTGTAACGCCTGACTATAATGTGGTAACGACTTCGTATAATGTTGTCTCAACAGCGTTAAATGATGAAACGACAGAGAATTAAGTTGTAAGGCCCGAGTATAATGGTGTAACGCCTGCGTATAATGGTGTAATAGCTGAGTATAATGGTGTAACGCCTGAGTATAATGTGATAACTACTGAATATAATGCTGTAACGACAGTGTATAATATTGAACAACAGAGTAAACTAAAAATAGTACTGATTATAATGTTAAAACTGCATAGTATGATGCTGTAATGACTGAATATAATAATGTAATAAAAGAGTAAAAAGTTTTAAGGACTGAGTATAATGTTGAAACGACCTAACATAATGTTGACACGACTGAGTATAATGTTGACACGACTGAACATAATGTTATAACGACTGAACATAATATTATAACGACTGAACATAATGTTATTACGACTGAGTATAATATTCTAACCACTGAGTATATTGTGGTAACGACTGAATATAATGTAGTAAGGCCTGAATATAAACTTGTAACGACTGAGTATAAAGTTGTCACTACTGAGCATAATGGCGTTACGCCTGAGTATAATGATGGTTACCAACATAAGGCAGTCCTGGCGTTCCATACAATCTGATTGGTTATTAGTATATTTAACTTCGAATTTCGAATCTTCTATTTTCGAATTCCGGATCAGCCTTCAAGGCGTTTGTACATATCAACTAATAATTCACAGACAATATGCTCTAAAACGACGTACTTCCCGTTCTGTATGCAATTTGGTTTGCCAGTTACCTTTTCAAATACGGATGTTTCCTCTGGGTATTCCACTATCCTCTTTCATACTGAACATACTGTATTACCAAAGTGCGTCGAAATTGGCGAAACACGCTTATTTTAATATATTCATTGTTTCTCTACTAACAGCTCAAGGCGGTTGTGTTTTGATTAGAGAAAATGGCAAGAATTAACACAAAGTGGGTATTTATAAAGGCGTTAGGAATAATAAAAATAGGTACTTACTATGTTTGAGCTGCTTTACCCTTCTGGAATTCCTGAAATCACTGTCATTCTGGCTTGAGGTTTTTTTTATTACTGTTCATTTATTTTCATGCGTTTATATGTTGTCTGATTATTTTGTTGTGTTATAGTTTCTGTTTTCTGGGTTAGTCTTTGCTATTTCGAGCTTTTGACACTGGTTTGCTGAGGAGTACATTTCTGCATCTTCCTATTTATCGTTGTTACACCTTTGCCGTTTATCCATATTAATTTGGTTAAAAACTTATTTTTTTAACAAAAACATAAATGTTAACGTCACTATTTCAGTAAGAACATGTTAGAAACAAAGCTTTCTTCTCTTTTTAATCTCATTTAATTGATCTATAGCAATGTCACATATTTTTGCACTTTGTAAAATACTTTCATCATTAACAAATTTCAATTAAGTGTCATTTGAATCTTTAAGGCTTCCAAAATCCAAAGTAAAAGTGTTAGGAAAGATCATGATTGTATTTAAACTCATATTCAAATGCTTTTTATTTCAATGTAACACAAAGTGATATTTAGAAAAAAAATATTTTAACCATAGATCTAAAATCTTATTTATTTTCATATTTGTTACACATCTTTAGCTTGATGAGTGTCTCACCTTTTCAGGTCAGTAGGACATCTATTACCTGTTTTCCGAACGAAAGAGTGGTGGTATGTAAGCACGACTTAGTGCAACCCCTTATTTGTTTTGATCCGATAATGAATGGCAAGAATTGAGAGCCTAGGTCGGAATAAACAAATACTGCAAAATACATTGACGGTCAAACAGAGAAAATTAGGCTTCCTTGGCAAAAAAAAAAAAAAAAAAATAAAAAATAAAACAACAAAAAAACCAAGAAGATTGCGACGGTCCTAAGTTGATACAGGCATTCAACAGATGATACATGTAGGTTAAGCACATTTTTCATGGTGTCAAACATTCATCTTTCACTGCAATTGTAAGGCTCGGTAGTAATACAAGCCAAACATTACCGTGAATCGTATAAGGTATAGTGTGATTTTTACTAAGAATAACAAACAGTTATCAACTAAGTAAAACAAACGTGGATAATTAAATTGGCCATGATTTCTATTTTTTCTACCAATGACACATACATGTATTGTAAGAAAAACTTGTTGGAAACCAATACATTATATTTAGTCAACTGCAAGAAGATACTTTTTTTATATATTTATAAGAATACTTAATAGGTAACGGCTAATAAACCAACATACGTACTGAATCAAAATGCAAATACATATCTAGTTATCATGTGCACAAATTTGTTAGACTTTGAAGGGTTAGTGTTTAACATTTTATCGGAAAGTCAAAATAAACCAAGACAATGCTTCTGAACAGTCCATTTCAGCTTCGGTTTAGATTTTTTTCAGTTTTGGCTTATTGTGAAAATGTCTATAAGCAGCATTTTAATCAAAACCAAGGAAGGTAAAAAAATGTAATGAATGAAATGTACCTTTTTATTGACCTTTGGAACAGTTTTGTCATTAGGCCATTTCATTTGGCTTAAACATGAACAATAAAATGACTTGGTTAAACATTGTATCGTGGTTTACACTTGAAACGAATAATTTCATTAAACTGTATTGTTCCGTTAGTATGTAATGGGATTCATAATTTTATATTGAAAGTACATGACATTGTGCAAATCTATGAATATTAACTAAGCCAGACACTGTACGTTTTTTAAGTACTGGTCCAGATAAGGATTAGACAGGGGATGGCACATCGATTGGGGCATTTGTATATGGAATATTGCAAATTAATAGTGTCGGAATCGATACACTTAACCGAAAACGTTAAATTAAAAAAAATATATAAAAATCCCTATGTATATCGACAGTGTGTTTACAAGAACATAGCCCATTTTACTAATTTTAAAATAAGAAAAAATCAGAAAAAAAAATTAATTATTAAACATACTGTTGAATATGAGAAAATTATGAGAGGAATAAGTATACGCAACACAATCTACAATATAAACGACAATAAAAAAATCCATAATGGAAAACAGCCAGATGCTTTCAATGTGACCAGTGGTCGCTGCTTGCTGTTTTTCAATTGACCCTGGATTGAAAATAAACAACATTTGATTCAAGCCCAATCCTGAAGTGTAATGAAAGAACCTCTCCTTAACAAAAGAAAAACAACATAAATTTGACGAATTACAAACATATGCTTTGATAAAGATTGTAGCGATCCTGACATCTTATAGAACTAAAGTAACTCCACACCACACCAAAGCATTTGAAAATGCACTGTGAAATTGACTTGATGGTTAGTTATTGTTAATTTTAGGATATTAAGAAAAAAAACCGACACTTATATTTATTATTTTTATTACTGAAAATGTATTCTCTTGTGAAATGGTCATTAATTTTGTATAATTTTAACTTTTTGTTTCTCTTAGATTAAAGAACAATGCCATTCAAGAAAGTCTTATCTGAAATTGGAGACAACCTCATAAGGGTCCACTTTTCAGACCGAATATAATCGTACATGCACATACACATTGATGTCAATGGGTTTATCCCATAACAATGGCAATTTAGTTAAGTAGTATAAGTTAAAAAATACAAATACCAAAACGGGTATAAAAAACGGTTTATTTGGTTATGCTGGATATCGTGTTTCAAGGAGTAACCTCTCATTAGACATTTTCACTGTAAGTCGAAACCGATCCAAAACCGGAATACAAAATAAAAAAAAGACTGGAATGCAAACTGTATAGTTATCATCATTGTTACATAGTGGTGCTCAAAGAAAGTTTTGTCTAGTCATTTTGCTATGTGACTAAGGCATTATGTTGTGTAGGTAAGTCATTATGGTATATGATTTAATCATGATGCTATGCGTTTTTGTTAGAAATAAAAAGACTAAAATGAAACATTTGAAATTCCAAAATGACAAAGGTGATATAAGTAAACAGAAACGAGTATAATCCCAAAAGGTAACACAAGAACAAGCAAACATCAGCAAGTCAAACCTACGTCGCATGAATTATGGAGTGTTGTATTGTTCTTTTCCTTGTTCATGTATTAAATTGTTCGTTTTTAAAATTATTTTATGAAGACCATTCAGAAGCATAACGTAGTTTTAGACGTTGAATTTAATTAGAGAATAATTAGTACTATAGTTTAGCAAATATGTGTTTCATTTCTAAACAAATTTATTTTTATGTCGTTTGATGTCTTTGTGTTAGTATTTGTTTGCTAAAATGTGTAATTTATATTACCGCAAATTGTACACCTGCTACTTTCGATCGATTTCCCTTCTCAGCAATGTTCTCAAAGTGTCTGTTAATGATTGCATTGCTTGATATAAGTGATACTGTTTATTCTCCATTTTGATTCAAGTTTTACCACGTTAAGTTTTGATATCTAGATTTTATTTTCAAAAGAATTTTCTATCATACTTCTCTACATCATCCTAGTCTTTCTTTAGCTGTTTGAAATCCTGAGTTCTTGAGATTGCAGTTTACGTTGATGGGATTTGCAAAATACGGGCATCCTATTAATGTATTTGTATTAAATGCCTTTTGTATGTGCTTAGAATAACAAAGTTTTATTACGGTGCCTTGTGGAACACATTTGAGTGCATCATTAATTTTCATTTGAGATTGATCCTCAAAGTTTGGTACTTTTGTCATTACCTTTATAAACCTTTTCATAAATCTGTTAAAAATGGGGGGCACTTTTATATTATTATACCCCGACTCGTTAGAGAAGGGGCTATATTGCAATCACCTTGTCGGTCAGTCATTCTTACTGTCCGTGCGGTGAAATTTCTCAGCTTCAACTGACGGGATGATTTTCAAATTTGTTACACAGCTTTAGCTTGATGAGTGTCTCACCTTTTCAGGCCAGTAGGACATCTATTACCTGTTTTCTGAATGGAAGAGCGGTGGTATGTAAGCACGACTTAGTGCAACCCCTTATTTGTTTTGATATCTTGACCAACATCCGATAATGAATGGCAAGAATCGAGAACCTTGGTCGGAATAAACAAATACGGTCAAACATAGAAAATTAAGCTGCCTTGGCCATCAAAACTTTGACATACAGATTGATATATAAAAATGGAAAAAGAGTAATAACAAACACACTGAACTAAGATGATTAATCTAAAATGTTGAAAAAGAAAAAAAACAAAACAAGGCAATTGAGTGAGTGAGTTGGTGTTTTACGCCCGTGCAACGTTATATAGGTTATTTACAGGCGATAAAACAAGGCACCCCCCAAACCCCCCGAAGTTTGCGACGGTCCTAACTTGATATAGGCATTCAACAGATGATAGGTTAAGCACATGTTTCATTGCGTCAATCATTCATCTTTCACTGCAATTGTAAGGCCCGGTAGTAATACAAGCCATAACATTGCCGTGAGTCGTATAAGGTATTGTGAGATTTTTTACTAAGAACAACAAACAGTCATCGCCTGTAAATAACCTATATAGCGTTGCACGGGCGTAAAACACCAACTCACTCACTCACTAATTAAAACAAACGTGGATAATTTAATCGGCCATGATTTTTATTTTTCTACCAATGACACATTTTGTAAGAAAAGCTTGTTGGAAACCATTACATTATATTCAGTCAACTGCAAGAAGATCCTTTTTATGTATTTATAAGAATACTTAATAGGTAACGGCTAATAAACCAACATACGTACTGAATGAAAATGCAAATACTTATCAAGTTATCATGTGCACAAATTTGTTCGACTTTGAAGGGTTAGCGTTTAACATTTTATCTGAAATTTTTAATCAATAAAGGTAATAACAAAACTACCGAACTTGAATGATCAATCTCATAGTCCAGAGAAAATGACAAAAACGAATCTGTCATACCGGAGAATTGGTGGATCGCAATGGTCCTGACTTGGTACAGGCATTTCAAACGAAATGGTGGGTTAAACCAGGTTTTATGGCGCCAAACCTCCCTCTTCCATTGCGATCAAAATAAACCAAGAACATGCTTCTGAACAGTCCATTTCAACTTCGGTTTCGATTTCAGTTTTGGCTTATAGTGAAAATGTCTTTACGCAGCATTTGAATCAAAACCAGGGAAGGTAAAACAATGTAATGAATGAAATGTACCTTAAGCCAAAAGTTTCTAACAAGAAAGCCAAATCAAGCACCGAAGATATCGACCATGTGAAATACAAGAACAGAAACCCGGTGTTTTAAATCTTTGCAATGAACATTTTTACAATTGATTAAATAGATAACTATAGTGCTTTTTCGAAATAAATTTTGAAAGTTAACCCTGACTTTGTATTGTTGATAGAGTTTCAGTTGTCTTTGTGTGTTTTTATTTTATATGTTGATTGTTTCTTCCTGTTGTTCTCGTTTGTCGTTACTGGTTTTGATTTTGTCCTTTTAGACTTTAGACATTTGAATGCCTGATTGTTTACTTTAGGTCATTTAATCCCACTTTCAGATATATTGATGACGTCCTCTCTGTAAACAACTCGCCGTTTGGCATTTGGATTCCTTCAATATATCGCCCAGAACTAGAGATTTGGTATTTGTAATTAAAAAAAACACTGAATCCACGTGCTTTACATCACATGTTATCACTGGTGATCTAAAGATAATTTAAAACGATATATTACGCAAAGTGGTTTCCCATGGACCTAAATTCAGGGAACCACAGCGTATCAATTGGAACAATAACTTTAAGATCATCATGGACGCTGTGGAGGACTATGCCGAAGCCTGGATAAACGGGAGGTGGACCAAGAGCCAGAACTTGAGTCACTGTCAGACTGGGTAAGGACTATCTGATCACTTGCACGCAACCGAATAGATAAAATTCGAAAATGCCTTAATCCTCGGCCATGTTCCGTATTCAGTGATCGTGAAGCTCTCAATTGTCTCTCTTCCTTACATATGTTGTCACACCAGCAGACAAGGCTTCCAACAACATAGTTTTTGTAAAGCACATTACTACAAATGTCTGACTCAAGAATAAGACATAGAAGGTAATGATACAAATGTAAATACACTCGGACATCATTTGACAAAGATGAGATCATAGCCAACCATAACTCTTTCATGTCCTCTTTAGAAAAAGGAACATTAAGAGCTACCATTATTGTACTGGATACCTGAACTTCACATAATCCGTAGAAGTACCTTTCTTTCAACGGATATTTGTGAAGTTTTTTATATGATTAATTCCACTACGATTATATAGGGTGTCACAGTATGCTTGCTGTCCTTCTTTGACAGTTCTGTAGTTGAACACGATGAAGATCCAGCATATTGTGACACTATATATATTCGTAGTGGAATTAATCCTATGAGGATTTTAAAGAACGCAAAAGATTTGTTAGATAATTTTAAATCCCGGTCATTCTCTGAGGTTCATTCTTTAAAACTTTGAATTTTTCAACTTTGTACACCACATTGCCACACGAAAAACTTAAGTGTCGACTGAAAAAACTTACTAAAAAGACCTTTTCGAATTCAATGAACTTTGTTGTTTTAGGCTATAATTCTATATTGTTTTACAAAAAACATCTTATAAAGATAAGATTTGTTACATTTTGGATCAAGTTTGCAGTAAGCTTGATTTCCTTATTGACAACATATTTGTCACATTTAGAGGAGAGATTTTTTAGCAACAAGTCGGCATTCCAATGGACACAAACTGTGCTCCTCTCCTCGCCGACTTGTTCTTATTCACTTACGAGACTGAATTTCTTCAGGAACTCGTAATTAAAGAACAAAAAGATGAAAGAGGCAAGGTCATTTAATCTCACTTCCAGATATATTGATGACGACCTCTCTGTCAACAACTCGTCGTTTTGCAGATAGATTCCTTCAATCCTCCAGAACTAGAGATTATAGAAACAACATGCTTTACATCATTCTTGAATCTAGATCTCGAATTTGACCTGGGTGGTCATCTCAGTACAAAAACAAACGATAAAGGAGACGATTTTAAGTTAAAAACTATTAATTTTCCTAACCTGCATATGGTGTCTATATTTCACAACTAATTCGATATGCCAGGGCTTGTACACATTTTTCAGACCAACAGCACTGTCTCTGACTATTAGATCAAGGTTATAAGAAAAAACGTCTCATACAATCTCTAAAAAAATCCCTCTTCGTTGTCAGCCACTGGTAGAAAAATTCAATATCATGTTAGACGAAATGGTCAATTCTTGCTTTAATTAGTGTTTGGTTGCTTGAGATGATCACCTTAGCATCCCTGATATGTCATCACAAACCTGTTGTGTTTTGTGTAACTACTGGTCCCAAAGGTTGCAATGGAAGAGGGAGGTTTGGCAAGCCTTAAAACCTGGTTTAACCCACCATTTGTTTTGAAATGCCTGTACCAAGTCATGACCATGGCGGTATTTTCCGGTATGTCTTTCTTGTTTTGTCTCGCCTATGGACATTTAAGATTGATTCTCCAAGTTCGGTAATCTTGTTATTACCTTTATTAATGACAATTACAACGAAATGAGATTGTATTTTATTTCAATAGCAAGTCTATTCATGTCATACATTATCTGAAATGAACAAGTTTTTACAGCTTTTTGCAAGAAAAAAACCCAGAAAAAAGAAAATATGTACATCACGACATCGTAACAACAATTGTATGTGGATACTATCCGGGTAGTACCTATTGTTTTCCACATTCCAAAACATAGTTTTATTTACTTTCGTTTCTTTTCACGGTTTACATAATTTTAATTTATCTATTTGCATATTTATGTTTCATTTACTGTATTTATTTTAGCTGACAGTGCTAAACCTGGTAAAATAAATAGCTCGTTTGGCTAGGCCATTTTAGGATGAACCGTAAATCTAAGGTAATCCCATGAAAATCTTACCAGAACCATCTTTATTTACTCAATATGAGTGATCTTGATGACACTTTGAACATAGAATTTATGCATATAATGTTATGAAAGTTTACATTACCAATTAATACTTACTTATTTCAGTATGACAAAAAGGTTATTGAAAAGCCCGGTCAGTGATACATGCATTCGGTTGAGGTTTGAGAAGGCTGGTTAAGATGATCATTTACAATGAAAAAGTTACTGACCATTTAACTTGCAAGGGGCATCGATGTTTTAAACTGGTCAGAATTTTAGTTACATTGTAAGACTCCATCACAAAATATTTTTTTCATTATACGTATTATTTTTATATGGCAGAAATAATTCTTGATACTACATTGTATTTCTTTTTAACCTCTGGCGCCAGAGTAGTTCTTTTATGACGAAAAGAGGCAGAATATTACTTTTGGAAAAAAACAATGTTCCCCCTTAGATAACAATGGTCTGACCGTAACTTTCAACATAATAAAACAACTTTAAACTTGAAGTGATCTTCAAGTCTCTATTTATAAGTTATAATACTCATTAAAACAGACTTCTTGAGTTAGCTTACGACACAAACTACTATCATTACAAATATACTTGATAATTGTAATTCATCTATCTTTTTAGCATTCAATCAATTGTATTATACTCATTCTCCTTAAGTTGCAGATCGGCGTAGTTGTGAGCTGTTCTATCATTTGATACACTTTCATATGGAGCAGAAGTCTGTACTTCGTCCTTCGAATCTTTAGATTGCCATCTGAAAGACCCAGAATGCATTCCCTACATCAGCTTTTTAAAAACATGCTGATTTGACATAATTAGTATGTCAGTTATTTGTTTTACTGTGTTTATAAATGTCTTTTATAGCACATAAGCACATAAATTATTTCTGGGTGTCCATATTTTTTTAGGCATGATATTTAGAAATGTGTTTTTCTTTTGGGGATAAATATAAAAACAACATTGAGTTTCTCAGGCCCCTGCCTCCTCTGTCCTGAGGCAGCCTCATTGCTCCTATTTATTGCTTTTTTATAAATTTGAATAAAAAAAAATCATCTGCACGATCACTTTTTTAAGTGTTTACATGTAAAAAAAAAGACGATAAAGAGATTCGTGAATAAGTTTACGCGACACAACTAACTCTAACCATTCGCGATGGAAAACAGCCTCATCTACTTTTTGGGCAAATAACAAAAGCCTCTTCTCCTCATCAGATTTTGAAAAATGGCTTGAGAAGCTAAACAAAAATATGTTTTATGGCCTTCATACGGCAAATATATGTCTGGGTTTTGTAAATTGAATATATTACACGTCAACTTACCGTTTTCTCTGAAGAAAATGTAAAACTGAACCAACGATAATTACGACGACAAGTATGACACAAACAACACTTAGTACGGTGGTTGCTGAAACAAATAATTTAAAGATATAGGATAAATCTTCAATGAAATGTGCTGGAAATAATGTAAGGCAGGCACCCGCTATAAAAATGCATATTGAGGAAACAAAATAGTGTTCAGAATGTGCTGGTATTTTCAGTTAAATGAAAAAGACTATTGAGAATATTTTTGATAGAGGCAAAGAGGCACCAATGGGGCATTCGAAAGTCAAAAGTCCGAAAGGGTAAAGACGAAATTGGTAAACACAAACAAGAACAGCACGAATAAACACAAAACACAAAATCAACCGAACGACAACGCGAACTTAAGTCGTAACATGAAAGAAATCAGTGTTCCGGAAGAGTAAGCGGTTCCTGCCTGCTATAGCGCACCTGTCGTGTTGCTAATATTCAATTCAGTGTGTCAAATCCGGTAGAGAAAGACAAAGCAAATTCCACGACAAACCAAAATCTGTACTCATTTGAGAGATAGAAATCCCATTTTTGTCTTTGACTGCACGGTGTCTACCGTTAAATTTGTTGAGTGAAAACAGCAACCGTGGAACAACATAACCCTGTGTCAGCAATTTCTGTGTCAAATGTGACGCTCTGACAAGGAAATCAATGTAATTTCTGCAAGCTCTGGAGTGACGAATCAACTGTGATGCGAAGACTCCATAAGCAGGAGCGGACGGAATGTTGCTGCACAAAAATGGAAAGTTGACGATTGGAAAGTTTAAGTCATCACGTTTGTCATACAGCTTTGTTGAAAGTCTTCCTTGAGAGTCAGTTTCGTGATGTAGATCTAAATATGGAGGAGACTTTCTAGAATCCGTTGTGTCCTTTATCTCAAGTTCCTGTGGATATATGAGATGGAGAAAGCTACCAAATCAGGAATTGTTAAGTGAAAGTACATCATCAATATAACGGAAGACATAAATATTCATTTATAGATTTTGAAGAAATAGTTATACATGTAGTAAAAATCATTTATAATACCTGTTGTGTCATTATTGTCGGAATATCCCGCATTGGTACTGACAGTAGACCCATCTTGAAAAAGAAAATGAATGCGTTTCTTAACAATATTGACATAGTTATATTTCTTATATACTAAAGAGGATGATGTGAGAAAATCATTCAAAATTATTAGATTTCCAAAATCCATGAGTATTACATTGACAAAAGAGATGATTCAACCAACATACTACCTTTTTTTGGAAATTCAGGATAGCCGACCTGTGGGCATTTATTCGTATAACTTTGCGAAGTTAGCCTTACTGGTCACCCCACCCCCCCCCCCAAAAAAAAAAAAAAAACATGCGAAATTTAACAGGGTTATATCAATGAACACATCAATATGTTTCATTTTAACATATCCTGCTTTCTAAAATAATAATTTAAGAAAACTTTTCCTCTAATGTACAGAAAATAATACCTTGTATATTAAAAAAACCAAGACTTTGCATATGAAATCGGACATCGTTACAGTGTACAAGCCACAAAACGGGTCTGTTCCACCTTTTTAAAACGAAATTGTAAATTAACTAAATATTGCTTGATGTAGAAAAACAAGAGGTTTCCAGGAGCCTGAATCGCTCACCTAGTCTTGATGTCAACCCTATGAAGAACTTTGTAGAGCTGAATAAGATGAAAATTTAAGCAAGCTTTTCTTTTTCAGCAATAGTTTTCAATCTGTAAGCCAAAAACATGCAACATGTTATTTTAAGGGCCATCTGAACACTTTGACTCTATAGATACTTTTATTAAGAGCTTAATGTACTGAACATTTAAGCAAGCAACCACTTTTCTTTATCTGCTATAGTTTTCATTATATAAGCCGAAAACATGAAAACATGTTTATTTAGGGGTCATCCGACAAATTCGACCCTATGAAGACTTTTGTAGAGCTAAATGAGCTGATCATTTAAGCAAGCAACAGCTTTTTCTTTATCAGCAATAGTTTTCATTCTATAGGCCAAAAACACTATTTTTCGCCTTTAAGGGGTTGTAACCCTTATAAGGGGTCATCTGTAGAGCTAAATGAGCTGATCATTTAAGCAAGCAACAGCTTTTTTCTATCAGCAATAGTTTTCATTCTATAGGCCCAAAACACTATTTGTTTTTAAGGGGTTGTAACCCCTATAAGGGGTCATCTGACAACTTCAACCCTATGATAACTTTTATAGAGCTAAATGAGCTGATCATTTAAGCAAGCAACAGCTTTTCTCTATCAGCAATAGATTTCATTCTTTAAGCCAAAAACACTGTTTTTCGCTTTTAAGGGGTCATCTGACAACTTCAACCCTATGATGACTTTTATAGAGCTAAATGAGCTGATCATTTAAGCAAGCAACAGCTTTTCTCTATCAGCAATAGTTTCATTCTATAGGCCTAAAACACTATTTTTCGTCTTTAAGGGATTGTAACCCCTATAAGGGGTCATCTGACAACTTCAACCCTATGATGACTTGTTTAGAGCTAAATGAGCTGATCATTTAAGCAAGCAACAGCTTTTCTCTATCAGCAATAGTTTTCATTCTTTAAGCCAAAAACACTGTTTTTCGCCTTTAAGGGGCTGTAACCCCTATAAGGGGTCATCTGATAACTTCGACCCTATGGTAACTTTTGTAGAGCTAAATGAGCTGAACATTTAAGCAAGCAACAGCTTTTCTCTATCTGCAATAGTTACAACTTCGACCCAATGGAGACTTTTGTAGAGCTTTTGAGTCTGAAGAGCCTAAGATCCTTCGGATTTTTTCTATCTGTTATAGTTGCTGAGTTATAAGCCATTTTAAGTGGTTTTACCCTATGTTCTATTTTAAAAAAACAGCAGCCATGTTTTTTATCGAATCATTTCAAAATGAGGATCGTTTGTTGCCAACATGTCATATACCATTCCCTCTAAGTTTCAATTAAATTGGTTCAGTGGTTTCAGAGGAGAAGATTTTTGAAATTGTTAACGGACGTCGGACGACGGACGAGGACAGACGACGGCCGACGGACGACGGACGACGACGGACGCATAGTCATGTCATAAGCTCATATGGCCTTTGGCCAGTTGCGCTAAAAAAGGGTTCAACTGAAGTTCCTTAATGGTTTAAAAGTGTTTTTTTTTCTAATTTAAGACGGTGAACCATTGACTATATTACAAAGACTACCCGAATAATTTGAATTCTCTTGGCAATAATAACTACGTTCAATATCACTCGTTATCATAAAATCTTATGACATGAAATAAAACAAACAATTACTTTTTTTAATTCGAAACATCAAGGAAAACAGAATTTAAAACTGCGCCTTTTTTGGAAAATTTATCAACACACCTGAAGCAGAAAAAGATACCATATTCTTGAAATCAAATCGATGAAAAACCAATTCACCAAGAGAGGGACCTGAGACATAAAGACAACAAGATATACGGAAGGTAAAGGAACTTTCGATGGAGCATTCACTGTTACTGTTAGTTAGGTACATGTATATAGTAACCATCCATCAGATGATATAAAAAATCAAGTATTGAATTTTAATCTGACTTAAAACTTTTTGACTATGACCAAAATGTAAAATTGTGATAACATGACCAGATGGACCATAGACAGAAAGAGAAATGGAGCTTTCCCTGTCAGAAGGGACTTTAGGTAATCGTCAGAGCTTACGTCCTGTAATGCCTTTTTGCGGTTATAGTCTGTTTTAGCGGTAGAAAACAATTGGTGTTGACTGGTTCTTAAAATAAGAAATTAAACATTTTTGTGCATAGGTTAGTAATTTGGTTGAATATTTTTGTAAAAATCTGAATAGCTTTACTAAATACAAATGACAACAAAGTTCCAGACAATAAATTTTGCAACGCCTGACGCGCGTTTCGTCTATTTAAGACTCACCAGAGGCGCTCTACCAAAAATATTGAAAATTATTATTAAATAATGAAAGTTATTACATTATATTCCAACCTTATTGTTTTGTTTTTTCTAAAGCATTTATTAATTGACTAGACCCGAGTTAATTTAATGTCACGTTTTATACAAAATAAAAGAAATTACCTTTGATGTCTATAGCTAGGACATACTGCTCTGAAATATAGGTTAGATAGTTTCCGTCCTCAAATTGGCCAATCTGACACCAATAAAGACCTTCGTCGGTACATTGAAGCTTAGTAAATATTAAACTTGTGCTATTCGATGACAAATCTGTGAAGCCATCTAAAATAACTCGTCCAACCAAATGTTTTCCTCGATCTGTAATTACTGCTCCGGTGTTTCTATTAGAAACAACTATGATGTTTGAAGAGTTCTTGAACGTCAATGCTACCTGAACAAGTTTCGGGGTGTTATGGAATAAACACATTAGCTCGCTACCATTGCTTCCTTCTGACCCTACTGTGTGCCCTCTAATTTCCACAATATAAGCTTGCCCTCCTCCTGTTCATTCATTAAACAAACGTTAATCTAAATGTTGGTCTCAGATTAAAACATGTAATTTTCGTATAAGAAGCCCCTGAATAAAAGCAAAGCTTTCAGATACAGAAAACAGGTGAAAACCCTAAGTTTTCAGAACGTTCAAGATAAATAGCTTTTGATACTTTTACTGTATGTGTTTACCCAAATATCGAGTATATCGATGCACTAAATTTTAGCTATTGTTGCACATCTGGTTATCGTCATGCAAATTTTTCCATTCTTCAACTTCTATGAACCAGCAATTGCAGTTGTACTACAATTGGCAAATTTCTACAAACATGACCGATATAGTTTCCTAAATGACTATAGAAATAAACAATGTCCTAGAAGCGGTTACGTGCACACAATGAGCCATGATTGTCATCAAAATTACAAATACTAAAACGAGGGTATAAACGGTTAATTTGGATATGCTATATATCGATATTTCAACGAGTAACCTTTCATCAGTAGCATTTGAATCAAAACATTGGAAGGTCAAATTTCAAAAACTGTTGAAAACGAAAAGTACTCAAAACCAAAACGTTCGAACTATGAAGCCAAATCCAGCACCGAGGATATCGACCATGTGCATTACAAGGAAAGAAACCTGGTGTTTTAAACAATTTTGAATTTAAAAAGCGAAAATTTTAGCGACAAATATATTAGAAATTTTAAGGTAA